>JAVQMG010000133.1:16847500-18097500 GCA_032878915.1 Castanopsis chinensis | reverse complement strand
ATGGACTATCATTCAGCTCAGTCTCACACAGCAGCTGGTAACCCCTTTTTACTGAGTAGGAACCCGACCTACACCTCGGCCAACTAATGCAATCCTCTTGCTCAGTGACACAGAGGGATGCCCTTGATGCTATGGGCTTCAAAAGGCAGAAATAAGGCATCCACAACCTAATCATTCCAACCCTCCCCCCCCTGGCCGTATCAGGTTTGTCACTACCCAATTTGAGGCCTTCTCATTTCTCGGAGAAACCACACAAGCCGAGGCCTTCCCCAGTAGCCACCTGTCATTGTATATGCTAATTATCCTCCCGTTCCCAACTCGCCAAAGCAGCCCAAATTGGATAAGTTTTCTAGCCTTTACAATGCTTTGCCATGCATATGACCCCGAAGCAACCTTGGCATAAAAAAATGAGCCACTTGGGAAGTATTTTGCACTAAAGACTCGATAAAAAAGGAATGAGTGATCCACTAGAAGCCTCCACACTTGCTTGGCAAGCATAGCTTCATTAAATTTTTCCAAATCTTTAAATCTCATTCCTCCCAACGCCTTTGGCTTGCACAAAGTTTCCTAATTCTTTCAATGAATTTTTCGTTGGTCTCCCCATTGACCCCACCAAAATTTTCTAATCATCATCTCAATATCATTCAATAATCCCGATGGGAGTTTGAAGCAACACATTGTGAAGGTGAGTATAGTTTGAACTACCGCTTTAGAAGCACCTCCCTTCCTGCTTGAGAGAGTAGTTTCTCCTTCCACCCTTGAATCATATTCCACACTCTCTCCTTAATGAAGTTGAGACTCGCCTTTTTATTTCTCCCCACCACCACCGGAAGGCCAAGATATTTCTCATACTCCCGCACTTCACTTACTTCAAAAAGATTTGTTATCTCTATCTTTCTCTTCACCGGAGTAGGCTTGCTAAAAAACACGGTGGTTTTTTCTCTATTCAACTTTTGACCCGAGGCTTGTTCATACAAGAGCAAAATGCGTTCAATAGCATCCAAGTCATTCATTGTAGCACGGCAAAAAAGGAGGGTGTCGTCGGCAAAAAAGAGGTGAGTAATTCTTGGGCCATTTTTACATAGGGAGAACTCCCTAATAGCTTTGGACTTGGCTACCTGTTGCAATTGACAATTTAAAGCTTCCGAGCAAATTAAAAATAGGATGGGGAGAGGAGGTCCCCTTGCCTTATACATCTTGATGGCCGAATATCCCCCTTTGGAACACCATTTACCAAGATGGAGTAAGAAGCCGAATTGATACAACTCATAATCAAAGCCACCCAACTCGCATTAAGCCCCATCTTCAACATTGTAACCTCCAAAAAATTCCACTCCACTCAATCATAAACCTTGCTCATGTCAAGCTTCAAGGCTATGAACCCCCCTTTTTTTGATTTTTGGTTCTTCATATGATGCAAAGTCTCAAAAGCAACAAGAATATTATCAAAGATAGCCTTGTCCGATTGGAAGGCACTTTGGGATTCCGAAATGATCAAAGGTAACACCCCCTTAAGCTTGTTTGCAATCACCTTGGATACAAGCTTATAAATAATATTACATAAAGATATAGGGCGAAATTCAGAGACTTTTGTAGGACTTTTTACCTTTGGGATGAGGGTGATGAAGGTTTGATTTATGGAAGGGGGAATGACACCCAAGGTAAGGCAGCTCATCACCGCTTCCGTCACGTCTTTGCCCACTGACGACCAGTAGTGTTGGAAGAAAAGGGGAGGTAGTCCATCAAGAACCGGAGCCTTCAATGGTTCCATTTGCTTCAGAGCCATGACCACCTTCCTTAGTGAACCCATAGTTAAGGAGATGGTTGGACTCCTCCGAGACCGAGCACGGAATACAATCTACTACTTCCTCCATTATACTAGAGTTTGAGGACTCGAAGAGGTGTTGGTAATAATTTACGAATATGTGTGAAATTCCATCCTCATCTGTGCATAACTCCCCATCCTGATCTTCAAGAGTGTCAATTCGATTCCTCCTAAACCTATGAGAGGCTCTACCATGAAAATACTTAGTATTGTTATCACCCTCTTGCAGCCAAAGAGCTTGGGATCGTTGTTTCCACATTTGTTCTTCCCTCACTAGCAACTTAAAGATCTCATTTTTCAACCTTCAAACCCGTGAGAAACTTCCACCTCTTATAGCCTCCTCTTCAGCACCCTTCAATTGCTCTTTTTTCTCCCTAAGACTTCGGATCACATTGCCAAAGGCAACTTTGCCCCACCACTTCAAGTTCCTTCTACACCGACCCACCTTCTCTTCCACTCTACTCATTGGGCTGCCTTGATAATGATAGGACCAAGCATCCTCAATCACTACTCTACAGCCTTCATCCCGCATCCACATTTGTTCAAACCTCCACGGTTTGTTCACTCTCTTTGGAATTCCAAGCAAATAAATCATGATCGGTTTGTGGTCCAACGTACCACTCTCCAAATGAACCACTTTTGTAACCGAAAACATTGAGAGCCAATCCATCGTACCCACCGCTCTATCAAGACGCTCCCACACTATATGCCCCTCACCGTGCCCATTGCACCAAGTGAACTTGTTTCCACAAAAACCTAAGTCTTGAAACCTAAAAGCATCCAGCACCTCCCTAAACTCCTACATTTGCCTACTTGGTCTAAGTCTCCCCCCCCCCCCCCCCCCCAAATTTCTCATGGGCTCTAATAATTTCGTTAAAATCCCCCGCGCATAACCAAGGTAAGGACAATTTTGAATTTAATCTTCTCAAGATAGCCCAAGAGATGTAATGGTTGTTTGTATCGGGTTCCCCAAAAAATGTCGGTAAATTGTCACTTCCCCTCCTTCCCTTTATTAATGATTGCATCAATGTGATTTGAGGAGAAAGTATCCACCAAGAAGTCCACTTCTTTCTTCCAAACCCCCCCCCCCAACCCCTTCCTTCTCTAGAAAATTCTATCATCCCATCAAACTTCAACTTGTCCTGTAAATAAATTAGCCTAGTCTTTTTTAGCCATGTTTCGGCTAAAAACATGACTAAGGGAGAGTGGGCTCGAATTAAATCACCAAGCTCTTACTCTGTCTGAGGGTTCCTAAGTCCTCGGCAATTCCAGCATAAGAGATTCATTGATTTTGGCGGGGCTACAACTCAGCCTCCACCATTAAATTTTTTAGTTCATGATCAAAGTGAGAAACCAGCCTCTTCTTACTTGGTAACTCACAGCAATCCACCTCTAAAGCTAACCTCTTAGTAACTTTTTTCTCCCTAGGACTAACACTCTCCATGTGACATGCATGGCTTTTCTTCATAACTCTTTTTGCTTTATCCAGCCTGGCATTACTTTTCCTAGACCCCATGACATTTGATATATCACATAGCACAGATTAAGTAATAGGTGCACTTACCAAGTTAGCCTCCTGCGCACATGATTGTGTAAACCCCTTGTTATCCGCTGAGTTTCTTGCTTTACTCTCCACCTGCTTTAGAGTAGGCTCAACCCCCCTAGTTGTCCTTTGTTCCTTGTTTCCCTCAATTTTTCCCTCAAGATGATCCCTTAAAGACATGCCTTCCCTCTTGTCATATTTGGCCAAAGCCTTGTCAATCTCACCTAGCCTTTCCTCAAAAGTCTCCCCTAAAAATCGGCTTCCCAGTACCACCGAATCCGAAATCATACCTTCTGCTTCTGACACCACTAGTACCTCATTAAATTTCTTCTGCAAACTCGCTGCCCCTTCCGTTTGTGCGAGCTTCACCGTGGGGGGTTGATCCTCCTCCCTCACCACTGTCGGCAACACCCCACTTTCATCTTCAATCCCCTGTTTTTGTTGAGCATTCTTCGCAGCATAGAAGCCAGGAACTTTGAGGATTCAACTTCTACCTTTCACAAATGGTACAACTCTTATCCATGCACCATAGGCTTGATTCTCCTTCGTTAGATTACCTTCACTCTCAATCCACAGGTCATAATCTCTATCCACATGATTCAAACAGCCACACCAATAGCAGATGTTGGGTAATCTTTCATATTTGAAAGACACCCAACTCTGCTCGCCGTGAGACAGGGAGATTCGTCGTCCCCTGCACAGTGGTTTATTAATGTCAATGATAACCTTCACCCTCAGAAAACTACCCCCGTTCGTCTTTCCATCATCAATGTTTTGGCAGACTGTCCCTACCACTTCACATAGTTTTACTGCCACTATTTTCTTCATGAATCGTATTGGAACATCGTGAATCTAGACCCATAATAGGATTTTATCGAACTCCAGGGCCCGTAGAGGAACTTCCTTATCATACCACTGCAACACCACAAGATGCTTATCAAAGCTCCATGGTGCATTGCTCATAATCCTCTCTACCTCCTCTTCCTTTTCAAAAGTGAACAGCAGGACGTGTGGACTTACTTTCCTAACCTCAAAACCCTTCACTGACCTCCAAAGAGGACTGAAAGTTAGTATCACTGCCTCCACACTAAGTGTTCTTTTTGTTAGGAACTTTGCTGCCATGGTGAAGCTTTTGGTTGATAGCTCATCATCCAATCGCAACTCATCTCCTTCCCTAGCATTCAACGACATTCTTTGCCAATGGATTGTAAGGTTGTCCATTCTCTGAAATCACTCGAACTCTTAGGACTCTCAAATCCCTCCGAGAAAAAAACCACTACTGTCTAAACCTCCTCCAAGCAAGAGACTTGCTTGAGTTACAAGGGGTCCTCACACCAGGAAACGACAAGTTCTACAACCTAAGGGAGGTTTTTTTGGAGCCCCAAAGAAAGCCTCCATAGCGACAGAGAAAAAATGCTCCTTTATTCTCTCCTTTAATTCATGATTTCAGTTATAAAAAGTTGGTATGGATGGTGTGCGTAACAAACACTATCCTTAATTTTATCCTTGTGACGGTCAAGCTAAATAGTTGGTCTGCTTCCACCTTTGAATTTATCCTTGCCAATGTCTAAAGCTAAATAGCTAGCCTGCATCTTAGATTATTAAACTACATTTGAGTGACTGTAGCGTAGAATATACAATTCAAGCTATAGATTTGTGTGTACGTGTGTTTTTTTTGGATTAGTAGATCACTCGTAGTAGTTAGTGCCTACCAACTACCAGTAAATTCAACTGTGGCTGATGAAACAGAAACACCATCACCTGTTTGATAAAAGGTCTAAGACAACTAGTTACAGAAATTTTAATGGACAAACCTTGGAAGGAGATGGAGGGGTCCTATAGCTATGGCACTAAGGAGTGTGGAAGAAGTGGCTTTTTTGGTTTTTCCGGTTGTTGGGTTCTCAATTTTCATGGCAATGGGACGCTCTAAAACTCTTAATCAAATTGAACTGAATAATCATTCAGGTCATTGTAACTTTCCAGCAATATTCAACTTTGGGGATTCAAACTCCGACACTGGAGACAAATCAGCGGCATTTGTTCAGCTTCCCGCTCCTAATGGTGACACCTTCCTTGGTAAACCTTCGGGGAGGTTCTGCAATCAAGGAACAAATTGAGAGATTAAAAAAAAGTTTTTTAAACTAGTTTTTTGGATTTTTTTTTTATTTTTTTTATTTTTTAAGAAACTCAAAATACCAGAAAGAAGTCATTTTTAGGACACTATACGGCACAATGTGACAGAATTAGACGGTGCATTGAATAAAAGTATAGGTTATAATAATAACCTATCAAAAAAAATTTCCCATATTAAAAAAAAAAAAAAAAAAGGTAATAGGACTGAAATCAATAAACTAGAAGTTACATGAAACTGATTTTTGAAGAAATTAGAGGTTGCAATTTGTAAGTTAGCCAAAAATAATAATAATAGTTGAAACTTAACAAACCCGGTCACAAAGTGGTTCTAATTGCAGGTTCTCCACTGCAATTTCTCTTTTAATCTTAACTTTGGTTTTTGGGTTCAAAGATCCAGAAAGCGATTGGCTATCTGCTAAGGCCTGCCATCAAAGGGACAACATTGGGCATTTAACCATTTTCATAGGTTTCAACTAGAAATAGATATAAGTCACACACAGATGAAAACTATGTTACCCTTGTTCTGCCTCTCCAGCCACATTTTCCGCGGAAACACATCCAAAAAGCAGCACCCCTAAACACTCAAAACTTTGCATCAGAAAAATAGTTGCAAGTAGTTCAAGATTAAATAGACAAATGACTTAAATGAAAAAGAACAAAAAGCATACCCATCTTCCGTAACAAAAAGAGAAAAGCTCCTTTGCTCTGAATCCCCACCTTTGCACTGACATACCAAAGTTGAAAAGTAAATACAAATTTAGCACTAGAAACAAAACTTTTCCTCACTCAAAAGAAAATGCATGCCCAAAGGCATATCTAAGTTAGGAACTTAGGATTGAATCGGTTTGCAAACTTTGTAGTACAAAAGTACACACAAATGCCCAATGCATGCCCGATATTATGAAACATGATTTCTTAAATGTTGAAACATAAAACCAGGTTAGGGTGTGTTTGGGTGCAGCTATTCTTTTAGTTTCGTTGCTTCTATACAACTTTCTTTTTAAGGCCTTACTTTTTCTAGGTACAACTATACTTCAACCAAGTTTTAGCAAATAAGATTTTAGTAAAAGGCCACATCCAAATTGACACCAAATTTACTTATTTAACATTGTTTCCAATTAATGAAACTGCTTCTCCAAGAAAATCAATCTATCTGATTCCAAATCTCACACGCTAATATATATTACCTCATAAACTAATTTCAGGAGAGGCAACCCATTAAGAAGAACATACAATGCACTAATGATCCCAAGCTATTTTGACAACGTAGTAACAGATGATTCATGGTTTCTCATCATGTTTATAAAAATAACACCAAAGAAAGAAAATATTTTCTCTTTAAAACATTATTGGACAAAATCTTATAAAGCATAGCACTCCAAGCATGAAAAACTACTTTAGAAGTCCCCCAAGGCCACCAAATCTCATTCCAAGGAATACTCCATGTCTATTGGCCCTCAAAGTAGGTCATAACATTTAGTCAACATGACTAGTCCTAAATACAATCGTCCCCACCTTATCTACCATAGCCAAGTCTCATATAGCAACATAAGATTTTTCTTCTCTTTTTTTTTTTTTTTTTTTTTTGCTGGGGGTGTTTTGGGGGGGGGGGGGGGGGGGGGGGGCGGTGTGGTGTGGAACCAATGTAAGAAACTCACCAATTAAATCAAGCTGCCAATGCAAAAGTCACTATGGAAAATAAGGTTCTATTTGAAATGTTATGAAGAGACTCAAATTCAACATATTTTATTACTTCTTTCAGTTTGTGGCAAATGTAGCCCCAACCCCCAAATTGACTCAAGTGCATATATTGCTTGTCTAGTGAAATCCAATCGGAAAAAAAAAAATTGCTTGTCTAGTGAAAAAGAAGTTGGTACTCCTTATTTTCATCCAATTTCTTTGATTCACATTTGATACTTATTTTGTTGCAAGTTAACAGAATCAAGAAACCAGTTTGTCCAAGTGTCCTTTTAATTCGGTTTAATTTTTTTACATATAACAAGTTACAGCCCAAGGGGAGGGAAGGGGATATTCAAACTAGTGATCTTTGCTTCATGAGTAAAAGTCCCTGACCAATTGTGCTATCTCTTGGGATTAGTAAAATTTAAATTGTGTCTTATTTCGTTTATTATTAGAAATGAGGTCAGTATGGGGCCTGAGTATGGGGGCCATATTAATAAGTAAGACTTGAAAAAGTTGTACCTAAATACTGAAGCTTAAAACAGTTAAAACTAATAGGGGAATTACACTTTACCACCCCTGCGTTCTTTTACACTTACACCATAAACTATGAGAATGCAAACTTAACCCCCTAAACTATACCCAATTTTACACTTACCCTCCTAAACTATACCCATTTACACTAACCTCCTTAAACTATGAGAAGATAATCTTACTTCCATATGGGGTGGATAATAGTTTGCTGTTGAAAATTGTAGAAATTGAATAATTAGAAATTTGTTTGTGCAATTATGTTGCTTTTTATTCCAAAAATAAAAATTGGAGGTAAATTTGTCTCCCATGACCTCTCTCAAACCCTTGCAAAAGTGGGAATTTTGTGCAATGAGCATGACATTTAAACTATATTGCATTTTATACTTTTTTTTTCATAAGTTATATTGCTTTTTTATACTTGACTTTTTATATGTATATGGAATAGAGCTATGCATGTAAAATTAAAGATTTAATATATATATATATATATATATATATATAATTATTGGGAACCTACCACCTTATTATTGATTAAAAACAAAATCATTTGGTAAGAATTCATAATCAAACGAACTTACATTCAGCCTAATTAGGTTTCAATAGAAGTTTCAGCATAATACCAAACGAAATTTTTTAAAAGAATGCATTCCACCAATAGATTTACCAAACACTGCCTAAATGTAGTAGGGCTAGCAACAAATGGTTTTTTCCTTTTGACTTTTTCCTTCTTTTTGTTTAATTAAGTTTTCTCATACAATAATTAATAATTCAACGCCAAGAGGCAAGTCAGGCAACAATCAATTGATTCTTCCCCTTTCTTTCTTTTTTCCCCCTCTTCCTCCTCTCTGTTTTCTTTCTCAGACTTCTACCCCCTTCAACCCCCTTCTCAAAACACCCCACATCAACACCCACACTAGACAGCGTTCAAAGAAAAGTCCCCAAATTCAATTTCATTCAACATAATTACTTTTTTTTAATAAAAGTTTCATTATAATACCAAACCCTATTTTCTCATTAAAATGTAAAGCGCTATTCCTCATGATGTCAAAAATCTTTTATAAGTAACAAGATTTATTGATATTAAAAAAGGGACACCCTAGTCTTAGCAAAATTCATTCATGTCAAAATTCATTCTACTTACTATCATTCAAATTCTATCTGCATTGGTCTTAGCAAACGACCCCTAAAACAAACTATGATATAGTAACATAGCTAAAATTAAAAGGAAATACCTTTGGACAAAGCAAGTGGTTGTGTTGTCCGGGTACACATTTTTCAGTGTCCAGTCCAAGCTCCTCCAATTTCTGCGTCAGGATTTTCAACTGTGTTGTTTCAAGCCTATATTCTGCTGGGCTCTCCAAAATATCTTATTGAAAAAATAAAACCATCAGTCAAACAAATATATGTCACTACAAGCCTTCACGTACCTAAACATTCCCCCTCACAATTACACAAATCAATATTGATTCTCTACTAAGCTTAGCAAACAAAAACATCATCTTCAAGCCTTCAAATACAAAGATAATGCGTATAAAGCTCTCACAAACATCGGTTTATGAATCACCCAACAATCTTTGCAAAGAATAATAGTATCAACAAGCCCTCCAATACACATAGAATCCATAATGACATGCAGTTTTTAAGGGAGAAATACCTGGTCTGGGAACATTGGCATGAGAGATGGAAGAGAATCCATTAGTCAGGAGGGGTAAAGAATGAATTTTAGAGATGGGTTTTGAAGAGTAGGCAGAGAAGAGGGGTGTATGCGTGTCAGAGAAATATCTATGTGAAGAATTAGCAAATGGTATTGCAAAAGAATTGGTCTTGAACATGATCTTGGAGCCCATCATCCAACTCTGGCTTTTGGTGTGCCCTGACAAAAATTATACTCAACTTAATAAACAATTTTGAATTTAGACAAAAGAAATAAGACCCAGAATTCTCACTTCTCTTTACAACTTTATACATACACAGTCCAATACATATAAAAAAGCAACACAACATAGAAGATAAGATGCTAATGAAATAGAGTTTGGGGCACAAATGCTATGTTTTCAAGTGTTGTGGTGGGCAAGAAAAATACCTGGTGGAGTGGGGAGCTTGAAAGAGCGAAGGGTGGTGGCACTGGCACTGGCACTGACACTGACATGAGAGAGAGAACGTTGGGACCAAACACGGCCTAATCTGCTGGGTGAGGTAGCACTAGTTCTAGTGGTAGAAGGAGAAGAGAATAAGAGAGTAGAGTGGAGAGGACGACGCAGACACACTCGCATTTTGAGCGATTTTCGTGGCTGGGTTGCGGTGGTTTAGTTGTGGTGGTGGCTGCCGGTGAGAAGGAAGAGGTGTGGCTGCTGCTTTTCTGGGTTGAAGAGAGAGAGATAGAGAGGAACACGAAGAGGAAGAGGAAGAGGAAGAGAAAGAAGAAGAGAGAGTCGAATAGATATAGGTATCTTTTGAATGGTTAAATGCTACAATATTTTGAAACAACCAAATGTGAATGCTCTTTTATAGACCCTCGTTTAGTTCTGCGACTTGAATTGAGTCCATTTTTAACCCTTTATCTTTTTTTCATCTCCACGGTTAAATGTTAACGGTGAATTGCATCATCCGCAATTAATTTTGAAATGGCTCAATCCACGTTTAAAAAAAAAATGTCATTTATATATATATATATATATATATATGTATAGTGGGTCAGATTCAAGTTATAACTAGTGTAACTCTAAGAAATGTTACACCACTCAATATTTTTTAATTGAATACAAATATTGATAAATTCACCGTTAGATTACATTTTTTTCGTATATTCTTCATGCGTGCAAAATTTTAAGGTAATCAAAGATTAATAGTCATGTTATTAATTAATTGTTAAAATTCAAATTTTTGTAGTTTCAAATAATGTATAAAAGATAAGTTTATGATTCAAATGATAAATAACATCCGATTGATATAAAAATTGCCATGCATGTTAAGAACATACAGAACATGTAATTCATCGGTTGGATTTTCAAAATATTAATTGAATAACAAGTTATTGGGTGGTGTAATATTACTTAGAATTATATCAAGTGTAACTTGAACCCAACCCCCATATATATATATATATATATATATATATATAACTCTCTACCAAACTCTAAAAAATGTCATTTATGTAATATGTTATATACTCAGTTTAAAACACTAGTATTACTACTGTGTTGCGCAATGATCCTTTGTTCAAACTCTCGCGAGTATAGGGGGATGGGAGGTAGAAGGACGCATGTATTGCGCCTTGTACTGCTTGTGCTCTTGGGGTGCTAGGGTGAAGTCTGTGACACCCCAATCACACTAACTATGGCTCAATCTAACATTCTCTAGCGGGATGTGCCCCTATGATCACACCCGAGGGGGTGAGTCACACATGATCGCCCTCGCCCCCACTTTTACTCATAAAAAAACACTAGTATTACTATTTTCTTGTGTGCTCTAATAAGTATTACTGTTTACTTAAAAAAAATGAGATGTTTATCCCACATTGGTTGTGTGTCTAATGTCTGCTGTTTATAATTCTAGTTTACAACTACAAAGGTCCCAACTTTTGTAGTTGTACTCTGGTTATGTAATGTATTATAAACCAATTTAAAACACTAATATTACTATTTTTGTGTGTGTTCTAATATTACTATTTTCGTGTGTGTTCTAAAAAGTATTACTGTTTACTAAAAAAAAAAAACCAAAAAGAAAAAAAAGATAAACCTCTCTTATTTTCCATTTTATTTACATTAGTTTGGTTTGATCAAGTTTTGTCCCATTGTTAAGCCAAAATGGTGAGTTTGAACGAGAAAGGGAAAATGTTAATATTACCTAAAAGCCTTAAAATAAGAAGGTGCCAGATGACTACCACGCACCATTGGTATACTGATTACTCCACAAGTATATTTATACTTGTGGGGTGTGAAGGGGATAAAGGTCGGAGTTTAAGTCTCTTGTAGGGAGCTTCACATACATATATTTACATTAGACTAAAGTAGAATTCTATCTTAATTTAAAAAAGGGGGAAAAAAAAGAGAAGAAAAAGAAGAGAGGTACCAAATAAGTTTAAAAGACCCAAAAACCTTGCATGGCCTCAATACCTACATAAAAAGATCGAACAACCCTTGCTACTCATCGCTTCAGCTACCTCTTCTTTTTCTTTTCTTTTTTAATATGTATATGTGCTGCTTGACATAGTATTTAAGTATGTGCTTGAATAGTTATGCCGACATAACAAATTGTCATAATATTTTCATAAATGTTGAGTTGTTAGTTCTTTATAGGACAAAATAAAATAAAATAACAAAATATTTATTGTGAAAATGTTATGACATTTTGTTGTTGTCACAATATTTTCACGTTTGCTAAAAATGCCAATTCCTTATGCACATTTTTATTGAGCTGGTTTTTTGTTTTTGTTTTTTTTTTTTACACACCACTTTTTAAGACCACTTTTTAAGTATATAAAAAAAAAAAAAAGTTTTCACAGAAAAAAACTTGGGGGGAAAAACAATTTCTCCCCCTTTATACATGGGTAGTTCACAATTCTCCTAAACTTTAAAATCAATAAATTTCCCCTATATATTTTAGAAATCAACAAATCCCCCTTACTATAAATCTCTCGATCAATTTCTAACAAAATCTTATGATTTTTAGAATATTCCATTGTGCTATGTCTGAAATACCCCCCACCTAAATTTTAATGTCCCAAAAATTTTTTAGTCATGCTTGGAAAGTTGAAATATTGGTGATATAGAGTGTTCTATTTACTACATAGAGAACACTAATTTACTAGGTTTTAATCATCTAGACCTATAATATTATCTAACGAAAACTTCAATTGCACATATGCCTTTTCTTAATTTTATTTTTTCTAATTTATTTTCTTGCTTAAAAGGGTGTTCATTAAAAACAACGTTAATCATCATAGTTAGACATATAAAATGTAAGATGATGATATTCATTATCATTTTTAGAAGTTTTTAACTTTTTAGTGAGTGGATGACATAGTTACTCTAAATTTTTTAACAAGTATAATTTTCTTGTTAAATAGCTATTCTAAATTTGTGTGTAATCAAAAATTTTATACGAATGAAATTAACATTATATGACATACATTTTTTTAGTACAAAGTTTTCTAGTTCTTTAAATGGAAGCTCCATTTTAATTTGGTGCTACCAAAACTAGTGATTCATAATGTATCAACCCACTTACTAAACAAATTGTGTTCAGGGTTGGAAGGTTTTGACAAGGTTATTAAATATATTTTTTTTTACAGAGTTTCGACTTATAGTGTTCGCCTTTGTTGATTTTACTTTTTTATCATCAAAACAAGACACGAATTGGTTTTTGGTGTAGGCAGTAATTGAATTCTAGATCTCTTATTCAATTATTAAAGACTTTATGAGCTATGTATTTGAATATCTTTGACCTGATATGACACTTTGGGTGCATGTGTATAAATTTTTGTAAAAAAGCTATGAGAAGTTGTGGTTGCAAAATAAAGGGAGTGTTTGGTTTGTGTTTTCAAACAATAATTTTCAGTTTTTAAACAACATTACACATATTTCTACACACTTTTTCACCCACACGTATTTCCACAAATGTTTTCAAATAACAATTTTCAGTTTTTAAACACATGTACCAAACGGGCCCAAAGTTTTGGGTTTTAAAAACACTATTTTAAACTCTCAAAATGCCTAACCAAATGGACCCTTACTAAATGTATTAACATCTATATTTAAATACTAAAATTGACAGTGAAATTGGACAAAATTACACAAAATAATAATATTAAATATAAAATAAAGTTAAAAGACTGAAACTTAAAAATAAAAATTAATTGAAAATATGTCAAAATTAGACCATGCAATTTTTACTTTAGTCAAGACATAATTTTTCTAAGGTAGCAATGTAAATGACCCTGAAAGAACAAATTTGACCATTATCTTCCTAAATTTAAGAGTCACCATCACTCAGATAGCACAAATTTGACCATTATCTTCCTAAGGTGGCAGCGTTAGACCTTGATGCTTGAGAATGAGTTGCTACACGCCTTCGGGCATGATGGTGGCATGCCATGGGATGGGCAAGGTGCTTTGGGGCAATAACAGTCTATGCTACCTTGTTGTGGTGCATGAACACTCCTGTTGAGCGTGACAATGGGTTTTGGGAAGTTGATGGACTTGTGGTTATGGCTTCGCAAATTGCAGGTCACATCATGTATAGTGAGTGAACCATGGCAACCTTGCATGCCCTTGTCCATGTGCAAATTGAGGAAGCACTGAGTTAGTTTAACACTTAAACCACACAATTTAGTTTTTTAAACCACAATGACAACCCATAGCTTTTTATTAATTTCCTGTTTCTTGATGAGATCTTTTATTCTAAGACAAGAGACTGTAACAGTTAAAGCAACTGGAATCTGCATTTAATTTTAGCATAAAAACCGTTACACACACCTTGTTTTACACGTATTTTTTGAAATGAAATCACGAGTTAAAAATTTGGTTTCAATTAATGGGTGCTGGGTGTGTATAACAAACATTACCCTTAATATTTTCCTTGCCGAGGTCTAAAGCATTTTTTTTTTTTTTTGAATCATTGCCGAGGTCTAAAGCTAATAGCTGGTCTGCATCTCAGATTATTAAACTACATTTGAGTGTCTCTAGCGTAAAATGTACAATTCGAGGGGTTTAACGTGTCAGCTATCAATTAGTGTGTGCGTGTTTTTTTTTTATTAGTTGCTCTGTCATAGTAGTAGTTATTAGTACCTGCCAACTACCGCTAAATTCAACAGTGGCTGATGAAACAGAAACACCACCACCTGTTTGACAAAAGGTCTAATACAACTTGTTGCAGAAATTTCAGTGGACATTAACCTCGGAAGGAGATGGAGGGGTCCTATAGCTATGGCACTAAGGAGTGTGGAAGCAGTGGCTTTTTTGGTTTTTCTGGTTGTTGGGTTCTCAAATTTTATGGCAATGGGACGCTCTAAAACTCTTAATCAAATTGAACTGAATAATCATTCAGGTCATTGTAACTTTCCAGCAATATTCAACTTTGGGGATTCGAACACCGACACTGGAGGCAAATCAGCGGCGTTTGATCGGCTTCCCTCTCCTAATGGTGACACCTTCTTTGGTAAACCTTCGGGGAGGTTCTGCATGGACAACTTGTCATTGATTTTATAGGTGACTATTCTCACTTTCCCATTTTTTCTATTTCCTTTGGAATCACTAAGAAAATTTGGTAATTTATGAGACGAGGAATGGGTTGGACAAATACCCATTTTATGATTTTACTTGGGGAATTTGCTTGTGCAGAGAACATACTAAAAATTTTGATTTGGTTTGTAAATGATATGTCAAACATTGTGCATCTTCTCCTTCTTCTGATGGATCCGATGGAAATTTATTTTTACTAATTTGTTTGACGGGTTAGAAGCCTCCTTTCTGCTTGTTTTTCATGAGAATTATGCAGTTCACTATTTTTTTTTTTTTTTGGTAATGTAACTTACATCCAGTTGTCAACATTTTGTTTAATATAGATATGATATATTTGAACTTATGATGTTTGCTCCATGATGATTTCTTGACACTGTTTGATTTTGGTATAGGTGAGATTTGAACTTAGGTCCCTTATTCAACAAAGATTTTAGTAGTTGAATTAACTGAAACTCACATATTTAATAGTTAACATGATATAATAGGTTAAGGTAAATGACCCTGTTTTTCAATGGAATTAGGTAAAGTAGTTCATGCAAAATGCTACCCGATTACTTGGTGTTTTTAGTGATAAAAGATTCCAACTTTTACGAATAAATCTGTAACTAGTCACAACAATAAATCCTATGGATCCCTCTCTCTCTCTTTCATTTTATCTATATGTACCCATTTTTGCAGCTGAGAAGCTGGGATTGCCATGCTTGAACCCGTATCTGGATTCTATTGGGACAAATTTTCAACATGGGGCAAATTTTGCTACAGCTGGGTCTACTATTTAGCCAGTGGATGCCAAAATATTTGAGATGGGTTTTAGCCCCTTCTCTCTTGACATACAGTTTTTTCAATTTGAACAATTCAAACCACGCATTACTGAACTATACAAGGAAGGTTAGATGAGTATTTGTTGTGGAGAATTTGGAAAACTTTTGTGCTTTTGATTGATTGAAAGCATTATTAGTTTCTAGTTATCAGGTAGAAGCTCACATACCGCAAGCAGTCTCCCCAGACCAGAGGACTTTTCCAAGGCACTATACACATTGGATATTGGACAGAATGATCTTCATGGTGGGTTTGTGTCGATGACAGAGAAACAAGTGCTGGCATCAATACCAAATATTATCTATCAATCAATCTGCTGAGGCAGTCGAGGTAACAAAAATATATGTTCTGCATAGCTTCTTAACAGCTTATATTTTAGGAAGGGACCAAGTAGCATCCTACAAAGTAGGCACTATTTATCTGCTTTTAAATCATCTTGGGTATGTTATGGCCAAATGCACGTTGCAGCCTGTACGGAGCATGCTATGAAGACTTAAGTTGACCATATTGATTTTGAACTTCTCGCTCTAATCTACAATCCTTCTCTGGGATTCAACGGATTCAATTTCGTAACCAAAATTACTTGTGCATATTAAACCTTATAAACGTTGTTGTGATTTACTATTTCAGAAACTATACCAATTAGGAGCAAGATCATTTTGCATTCATAATACAGGTCCTATTGGCTGCTTGCCTTTTGCTGTTATAGACTATCCTCAAAAGCCAGAAAATATGGACCAAAGTGGTTGTGTGAAGTCCCACAATGAGGTTGCCAAGGAATTTAACAGGCAGCTTCAAGAGAGGGTGACCCAACTGAGAGCGCAACTTCCAGATGCAATAGTTACTTATGTTGACATTTTCTCGGCTAAATACACTTTAATTTCTGAAAGCAAAGAAGCTTGGTAAGCTTCACATATGATCATCATGAGTATCATTATGACCACATGAAAGACTCAAAGAATTTAGTCCTCGCTGATATGATTGATCACATTTGTTTCATTTTAATTCTGTATAAATTAAAGCTTCGGTTTTGGGCATTGGGGGTATGCAGGTTTTCCTAATCCACATGGATACTGTTGTGGCCATTTTGGAGATTACAATGTTGACTGTGGAAGGAAGGCAATGGTGAATGGAACTGAAGTCACAGGGGCTTCATGCAGCAATCCTTCAGAGTACGTTAGTTGGGATGGCGTACATTATTCTCATGCTGCAAATAAATGGATAGCCAATCAAATTTTTAACGGTAACCTTTCCAACCCTCCAATCCCGATTACTGCAGCTTGTCACAAGCTTGGTCATTCGTGATCACAAGCCTTAAGCTCCAATGGATATCTTGCAATCACGCAATGGAAAAGTTTGAGTTCTATCAGAGATGTGGTTATGTTTCTGTAATAATTCATTCCCCACACAACACTAGATGTAGTAGTAATATAAGAAGAATAAGAGAATAAGAGAGTGGAGTGGAGAGGACGACGCAGACACACATTTATTTTTTGCACGCTTTTGTTTAGGGTTCTACTTGCTTTGTTATGGACTATTGTTTAGAGTTTGCCCATTTGAAATTGACTCCAAACTTCAACTCAACACACTACGACTTTATAGTGTAGACACCGTTTTCTTATTAATGCTTCTTCTGGAGGTAAATGGGTAGCTAAGTAATTTTGGGTCCATTCTAACATGGATGAACAACACGTGTCAAACGAATAATCCAACGGTTAAGAAAAAACACATTGTCAAAATGTAAACTCTCTCTCTCTCTCTATTTTGTGTTTTTTTTTGGTGTTTTCCCATCAATGTAGGACGGGTTATCTTGTTGAACCCATGGGCTAGAGCCCTTCAACACATTTCTACCTTGGAAAGTCACATAAAAATTCAATCACATTAATGTCTCACTTGGTTGTTAGGAACTTACTTGTTGCTGATGATGGCATGAGGAATGAAGGTGCTTGGGCAGTATTAGGCCAAACACTTGGCTTCGTGTTTTCTCAACACAATCATGGCTCCTCATCCCAGATTCGTAATGCTCCTAAGAGCTTTTTGAGGGGGACATGCCCAGTCTCCCTACTCAAGTTAGATCGATGAGTAGGATGAGGGAGAAGCATGTGGAGGCACCTTGCTCCACATGATGCCCTAAGGCCATGGTAGAGGAGGGCCATGGTGGGCAGAGTTGGTTTTGATGATGGGCAATTGTAGGTGGTGCTGACCCTACTTAGTGGTACGTGGCGTTGGTGGCTTAGTTGCTAGTTACTTGTGTGTGGACATGGTGGCTTGAGTGCAAGGCAAGGCTGGGTTGGTGTGATGATCAAATGCTATGTGCAAGGCGTTGGGGTGGTGGGTGCTGGCTGATGTATGGATAGATGCTTGTGGGCTGATGGCAGTTACTTGGTGTGCTGCATATAGACATGTTGTGTGGGCTGTATTGTTGATGGGGGAAGACTTGGGCATGGGCCAAGCCTCTCAAAAAATGGGAAACATGTTGTGTGGGCTGTTGTGTGATGGGCAAAATCCCCATGATATGTTGAGACATGGGCTGTGAATGTGTTGATGTGCAGGAGCAGTTATTGGGCAGTTACTAAGCAGTTTCTAACTTTCCTAATGATCATACTTGCTGTTTAGGGGTTGAAAATGTGGAGAGCAAACCAAGACATTATCAGTTGAAAGTGTCCTAAGTCAAACCACAAGTGACAGAATGTCCAAGACCTAGGCAGTAACTACCTATTAGGATTAGTGCCCTTAAATCCTATTGTATGATGCTATGTATGATATTATGTATGACATTATGTATGACTTAATATTGTGATTAATAAAGTTATTTTATTGTTTTCTAAAATAATAGTAACATGAATATTTAGACATTGTCATATAGTCCATGAGATGTATAGTATGTGATTTATGTGAAAAGTCACAGAAAATATAAATCACAAGTTCTTTGTAAACTCAGAATTATAGTTCGTAGTCGGTGATGAAATTGGACATTTCATCTGTGAAGACTATAACATATCAACTAAAATAATTTGTCTTGATCATGGAAGTAGAGACTTCTAGTTGATGTGTTGATATGTTTTAAAAGTTAAAACATATTGAACTAGGCTGTTGTAAAATTTATTATTATCCTAACGACTGTCAAATGAATAATAAATCTCACGACTTCTATTTACATGACTTTTAATCCTAAAAGGATAATATACCTGATCATGAAGTGTTAGTTGCTTTGATATATTAGGAATGAGGTCTAAAGTAACAGTCAAAATCTCAGTATGTTGGATAACCACATTTAGTGTTGATGGAACATATATTCTCAAGATGGAATTCATAGTCTCTTAATGGAGATATAAAATATTCCCTTAAGATAAGTTTAATGGGTTCAGTTATTCAGAGAGTTAGGTCTAACCACTTTCATAAGAAGTTACTAAAGTATATATTTATGAAATTGGATTTCATAAATATATGATGAATAACTTTAAAGGATTAAATCGGGTACTCAAAGATTAAAATGTAGTGATCTACAAAGTGGCAGTGTATATTCATGATTTTGTATTACTACGAATATTTTATGCAGGGATTGCATGTACAATAAAGTCTTGGAATATAATTTATAAATAAGACCTAAAGTACAACTATATTTATATAGTAGTATTAAATATAATTAATGGTAACTTTGGACTTGTCAAGAGTTGACAGAAAAGCCCAAGACTCATTGGAGCTAGTGTCTTATTTGTTCCCTTTTGATTCACTCCAAGCCACACACTAAAGCCTAATTGGAAAGGCTCAAAAAGCTAACCCAATTAGATAATCAGTTATAAGGAGATAAACATAAAGAATTTTTAATGAGAGAGACAAGAACATGCAGTTGTGTGTATCTGAGTGTGAGACACTCTCTTATTTTTCCTTTGAAAATTGATTGAGAGACCACACTTTTTGGGCATAAAGTGGAATTGGAGTGAAGATTAAAAGTGTTCCCGAGTACTTCTAATTTTTGTTTTGAATTTCACCATACCAAGGTGCGCTCTCTTGATCTTGAATTTTGAAATTTGCATAGTACATATTAACAATTGCGAATAAAGTAGATCCATTAATTTTTCATTGCGTATGTTTATACAAACATGCATTTAACCATCACTACCATAGCAGTAATTTATGTGTATATGACCCTAAGGTTGTTGGGGGTGTCAACAACATAGTGTATTTGCCTTGAGAAAATTCTGTGTATTTTTTCAAGCTTGTAAAAGGGTTTCCTTTGTACTTGAGACATGTTTTGAAAAAGAGGCAGAGAAGAAGTGTCTATGTGAAGAATGAGCAAACGAGATTGTAAAAGAATTGGTCTTGAACATAATCTTGGAGCACATCATCCAACTTTGGCATTTGGTATGCCCTGTTAAAAATTATACTTAACTAAATAAACAAAAATTTTGAATTTAGACATAAGTAATTTGACCTAGAATTCTCACAACTCTTACAACTATATATACATACAGTTCCATACATATAAAAAGCAACCTAACATATAAAAAGACAAGCAGGGCTAATGATATAAAGTTTGGTGGGGCATGAAGTGAGAAAACACAACCAAACAAGCAGGGCTTAAAAGAAAAAGAAAAAAAAAAAAAAAACCCTAGTGGGATGGGGAGCTTGAAAAGGCGAAGGATGGTGGTACTTGCATTGGCATTGGCACTAATATAAGAGAGAGAACGTTGGGACCAAACATGGCCTAATAAATTGGGTGAGATAGTACTAGTTCTAGTAGTAGTATAAGAAGGAGAAGAGAATAAGAGAGTGGAGTGGAGAGGACGATGCAGACACACTCATTTTTTGCTTGCTTTTGTTTAGGGTTCTACTTGCTTTGTTTTGGACTATTTTTTAAAGTTTGTGCATTTGAATTTGACTCCAAACTTCAACTCAACACACTACAACTGTAAAGTGTAGGCACTACTTTATTATCAACTCTTCTTTTAGGGTGCGTCCATTTGGAGAGAAAATAGGGAGGATGGAAAATTAAGGGAGGAAAATAGGAAATTTTCACTGTTCCTTTGGAGAGAAAAGGAAGGGAGGATGAAAAACCGGGAGGAAAATTTTCCTCCCAGGCCCACAAAAATTTTCCTCCCAAATTGGGAGGAAAATGAAGGGAAGAAAACAATGGGATGGGGGCATTTACTAAAATGCCCCCATCCCACCTGAAGGTTTGGTTTTTTTTTTTTTTTTTTTTTCAAACGTTACTGAACTTCAGTAACGTTAAACCTTTTCTTTTCTTCTTCTTTTTTTTTTTTTTTTTTTTTTTTTTTTGTTTCATTTCAACGTTAACATTGAACATTTTTTTTTTTCATTTCAACGTTAACGTTGAACTTCTTTTTTTTTTTTTTTTCTTTTTTCTTTTTTTTTTTTCAATTTCAACGTTGAACTTCTTTTCTTTTTTATTTTTTTTTTCATTTCAACCTTACTATTAACAAGGGTATAATAGTCAATTTATACCCTCTCACTTTTCCATCCTCCCACTTTTTCACCTCTCCAACCGGGCACACAAGAGGAAAAACTAAATGATTTTCATCCTCCCACTTTTCCATCTTCCTACAATTTCTCATCCTCCCATTTTTTCACTCCTCCAACCGAACAGACCTTTAGAGGCGGAGGGGTGGTTAAGTAATTTTGGGTCCATTTTAACATGGATGAACAACACATGTTAAACGAATAATCCAACAATTATATAAAAAAAAACATATTATCAAAATATAAACTCTCTCTCTCTCACACAATTTTGTGTGTGTGTGTGTGTGTGTGTGTGTGTGTTTTTTTTTTTTTTTTTTTTTTTGTGTGGTTTCCCATCAATGTAGGACGGGTTAGCCTGTTAAACCCATGGGCTAAGGCCCTTCTACACATGGCTACCTTGGAAAGTCACATATAAATTCAATCACTTTAATGTCTCACTTGGTTGTTCGGAGCTTTACTTGTTGTTAATGATGGCATAAGGAATGAGGGTACTTGGGCAGCATTAGGCTAGTCACTTGGCTTCATATTTTCTCAACACAATCATGGCTCCTCATGCCAGATTTGTAATGCTCCTAAGGGCTCTTTGAGGGGGACATACCTAATCTCCCTACTCAAGTTTGATCGATGTGCAGGATGAGATGGCAAGATGTGGAGGCACCATGCTCCACATGATGCCCCAAGTCCATGGCAGAGGAAGGCCATGGTGGGCAAAGTTAGTTTAGATGATGGGCAGCAATAGATGGTGCTGGCCTGACTTAGTGGTGCATGGCATTGGTAGCTTAGTTGCTGGTTGCTTGTGTGTGGGCTTGGTGGCTTGAGTGCAAGGCAGGGCTAGGTTGGTGTGATGATTAAATGCTATGTGCAAGGCATTGGGGAGGTGGGTGTTGGCTGATGCATGGACACATGTTAGTGGGTTGATGATAGTTACTTTGTGTGCTGCATAAGGACATGTTGTATGAGCTGTAGTGCTAATGGGGGAAGACTTGGGCACGGGCCAAGCCTCTCAAAACATGGGAAACAGGCTGTGTGGGCTGTTGTGTGATGGGCAGAAGTCCCATGATTTGCTGAGACATGAGCTGTGAATGTATTGATGTGCAGGAGCAATTACCAAGCAGTTTCTAGCTTTTCTAATGATCAAACCTGCTGTATAAGGGCTGAAAATGTGGAGAACAGACCAAGACAACTTCAATTGAAAGTATCCTAAGTCAGACCATAAGTTGCAGAATGTCCAAGACACAGGCAATTACAAGGCAGTAACTGCCATAATAGTTATTTATGTGTATATGACCCTAAGGTTGATAGGGGTGTCAACAACAGAGTGTATTTGCCTTAGAGAAAATTTTGTGTATTTCCCTTAGAGAAAATTTTGTGTATTTCTCTAGGCTTGTAAAAGGGTTTTCTTTATACTTAGAGACAGGTTTTGAAGAAAAGACAGAGAAGAAGTGTCTATGTGAAGAATGAGCAAATGAGATTGCAAAAGAATTAGTCTTGAACATAATCTTGGAGCTCATTATCCAATTCTGGCTTTTGGTATGCCTTGTTAAAAATTATAATTAACTAAATAAACAATTTTGAATTTAAACATAAGTAATTAGATCCAGAATTCTCACCACTCTTACAACTATATACAACTATATAAACATATAGTTCCATACATATAAAAAGCAACATAACATATAAGAAAATAAGCAGTGGCTAATGAAATAGAGTTTGGGGGGCATGAAGTAAGAAAACACAACCGAACAAACAGGGCATAAAAGGAAAAATAAAAATACTTGGTGGAGTAGGTTGCTGAAAAGGCAAAGGGTGGTGGTACATATAGTGGCATTGGCACTGACATGAGAGAGAGAACGTTGGAACCAAACACAGCCTAATCTTTGTGGTGAGATATTACTAGTTATAGTAGTAGTATAAGAAGAAGAGGATAAGAGAGTGGAGTGGAAACGACAACGTAGACATACACTCCTTTTTTGCTTACTTTTGTTTTGGGTTCTACTTGCTCTATTATGGACTATTGTTTAGAATTTGCCCATTTGAATTTGACTCCAAACTTCAATTCAACACACTACGACTGTAGAGTGTAGACACTGTTTTCTTATCAATGCTTCTTCTGGAGGCAAAGGGGTAGTTAAGTAATTTTGAGTCCATTCTAACATGGATGAACAACACATGTCAAATGAATAATCCAACGGTTTAAAATAACACGTTGTCAAATGTAAACTCTCTCTCTCTCTCTCTCTCTCTCAATTTTGTGTTTTTTTTTTTGTGGTTTCCCATCAATGTAGGATAGGTTAGCCCGTTAAACCTATGGGCTAGGGCCCTTCAACACATGGCTACCTTGGAAAGTCACATATAAATTCAATCACTTTAATGTCCTACTCAGTTGTTAGGAGCTTTACTTGCTGCTGATGATGGCATGAGGAATGAGGGTGCTTGAGAAGCATTAGACTAGTCACTTAGCTTCATGTTTTCTTAATACATTCCTAGCCCCTTATACCAGATTCATAAAGCTCCTAAGAGCTCTTTGAGAAGGCATGCCTAATCTCCCTACTCGAGTTGGATCGATGAGTAGGATGAGGGGGCATCATGTGAAGGCTCTTTGCTCCAAATAATCCCCCATAGCCATGGTAGGCAGAGTTGGTTTTGATGATGGGAATCATGATGTGTAGGCTATTGTGTGATGGGCAGAAGCCCCATGATCTGCTGAGACATGGGCTATAAATGTGTAGATGTGCAGGAGTAGTTATTAGGAAGTTATCAAGCAGTTTCTAGCTTTCTTGATGATCAAACCTACTATGTAGGGGCTGAAAATGTGGAGATCATACTAAGATAGCATCAGTTGAAAGTGTACTTGGTCAGACCACAAGTGGTAGAATGTCCAAGACCCAGGCAGTAACTAGGCAGTAACTGCCATAGCAGTTATTTATGGGTATATGACCCTAAGGCTATTGAAGGTGTCAACAATAGAAAAAAAAAAAAAAACCAATGAATAAATGAAAGATGAACAGAAAGCAAAAAGCACCCTTAATTGGTGTAGTGAGAAAAATGAAAAGAAGGGAAAGATTGTATATATAGAAAAAAAAATAGAATTTCTAAAGCTTATCGGACTCGGTTTATTTTTACGTAAATCTTTGTTTTGGGAAAGTGGTCCCAGTCCGAATCGCTAAAGAAAACGTAACCTCAGACCTTGTTTTCTCAACAGCTAATTACATGTTTTTTTGATAGGAACGACAGTGTTACGCACCTCTGTGTGTATGTTTTGTGGACTGTGAAGCGTAGTACAGTGTCATTTTGGGGCAAGAAGAGCCTGGGTTGGGAGTATTGTGGGCCGGGCCCGGCCCCGTGGCCTAAGTTCAATGGTAGACCATTTGTGATGGGCTGAATGATTGTGGATTTATTGTTTCAACCTCAGCAAAACTTTAACAATCAATGCAGCTTTAAACATGTTGGACTAAAACTTGGATTTTGTCTTTTTAAAGTGTTGGACCAAGACTAACCGAATCCCTTGAAAACTAGAACTAAGACAAGATCTTTCGTTCAGTGAGGTCTAAATGGTTTTTTCTTACAATCCTACTATATACTATGTAAGTTGGTTTTTTTTTTTTTTAAATAATATTGAACGAAAGGTTTTTTTTTTTTAGCTTTTTCTTTTGCTATAGATGTTTTATTAGTTGTCTTAGTATGTAAGTTTATAATAATTTTTAATAATTACTTCTTATAAACTATTTAAAAAATTGTTTTATGAATTAGGAATATGAAAGTAAATTTATATAATTACATATTTTATCCTTCAATTTTTCTTCTCAACTAAACAAAAGAGTTTACAATTTATTCATTTTTCCATTCTCCCAACCAAACACACATGAAGGAAAACAAGATATAGTATATTTTATTTTTATCCCACCAATTTCAATCCTTCCACTTTTCTATGCTTCAACCAAATAGAGCATAAGGTTTTGTTGATATTATTGTTGTATTTGTGATAGATGGTGTAAATCATGGTACTAAAAATTTTAACAATTTCCGAAAAAATATGATAAGGTGAAATGATTGAAATATAACAATAATTTGGAGGATTGACTAAATACATGCATGCAAAATAAGAGTTTGCACAAACTAATTAAATTATAAGGTTTAAAAATGAACACAAACAAAAATATTGATACTGAGTAACAAACCTTGTTGATTATGATCACCCCCTTGCTTCAACTCATTTGTGCCTTCAACTCTTTGTCTTCTTTGTTTGACTGCAATAATGGAATTGGATAAAATATTTCTATTTGCTTTCTAACAAAACATGATGTTGAGCATTTTGAAATATGTTGTTGTATATAACTTATTGTCATTAGTGTCAAGATTTACGTCACGTGCCTCAACCTTAAAATTTTTTAACATTATATTTGAAAAAGTTAGAAGAAAGCATGAACTTATTATAAACGGTTAGTAATATTCTCGACATTGAGATACAACAAACTTGCTATGTAGCATAAAGATGACGAATGGTTTAATATATTAGCATACCAATAAACTGTCCATTCACATTATTTGAAGACAAAATATTTCTGGTAATTTGATGGATATTGGTTAGTCAAAATCTTGATGCTACCTCAATGTTAATTAATTCAGTCAATTCACCAATCAATATGATTTGTACCAGTTAAAATTTGGAATAAATGTGAATATGTTTTTGTTTTCCAAACATGTTTTAAATGGATTCAAATGATATAAAAAAATTTTTTTGATTCAATAAAATTCCAACAAATGAATACTAGTTAAAGATATGAAACTATATTCTCACCATTACAAAGTTGTATAGCCTTTTGCTTAATTGACGTATTTCAAGCCAAATGATGAACCTCGCCATTTGATGGTATTAGTAATGGGCATGTTGTTGTAGCATTAGAATGCAAAGTATATTTATTTAAATTTGCTTGATTTCCCACTAAAATATTTTTGCCTTGCACAATTTTTTGTCTTCATCTTGCATATTGGCACAATGTCCTGCCAAACGTTCTCCTTTCTAATCATTTCCTTCTCTTTCTCTTCTAAGTCGTGCATAAAGTCTATGTTGTTTTTGTCGGTGTTCTCTCTCATCGATATGATCTGTTGGTGTATTTGCAGAACTCATCCCTACATAAAAATATTACAAAATTTCAAGTTTTTGTAACATATTTGAGTAGGGTTTTTGAAAATTTTCTTCGTTATTAAACTAAACTCTTCAATTTTCCAATGAACACATTTTTCTTTCCACTTTTACTTTTTGCCTAATTATAATTAAATTAATCTAACAATACAAATTTATGTAAAGTTTCTCATTAGTTTTTAACATGTTATTAAATAAGGATTAGAGAAAACACCAAGTACTTTATATTTTGGGTTTATTTGGTTTGCTTTTGAGAACAATATAAGTCTTTTGTTATTCTTTTACATGAATATGTGTTTAAGCTCTTAGTTGGAATACAATTATTTCTTGCACAAATTAGCTAGACATGTGAAAAATATAATTTACATTTTATTTATGAAATATTAAATGTAATTTATTTATTTTTTTTGATAGATATAATAAAATTTCAACATATGGTGTCCGCAAACTTCATAATAATTACTTTTTAGTTCATGAAATTTCAATAATTATGGGCCTACACATGATAAAGATCATGGACTAACAATATTAATATGTAGATGTGTGAGTAATTGGAGCCATTTTTTGTAATGCCTATGTTTTTATGACTATTAGTCTTAGAACATTCAAGTGTGTGTAAATAGGGTAGTCTATGTATATTTCAATTTTGCGATAGCACTGTGGCTATGCTTAGGCTAGCTAAACCATAACTCTCGTGTCATTTCATTTTCACATCACCAATTAAATCAACTGCAATTAAATAATGATGACCCATATTATACTCTTGTAAATTTCATTTAATAATTCTTATTTCTTATAATGATTCTTAACATGGGAAACACCCATTTACTAGAATGACCCACTTATTCATTGTTTGATGTGGACTAATTTTGAGTGTTCTGGTTTTCCAGAGTTTGTAGCAGATAATGAGTGATGGGTATCATGGCTGCTAGCTTCTTCTTTTGCTAGTGGTTGTGCGGTCTTGAGTTTAGAGAAAAAAAAAAAATCAATGAATGAATGAGAGATGAATAGAAAACAAAGAGCACTCTTAATTGGTGTAGTGAGAAAAAAGAAAAGAAGGAGAAGGTTGTATATATAGAAAAAATAGAATTTCTAAACCTCGTCGGACTCGGTTTATTTTTACGTAAATCTTAGTTTTGAGAAAGTAGTCCTAGTCCAAAGTGCTAAAGGAAAACGTATGCAACCTCAACGTTCTTTCTCAACAACTGTTAATTACCTTTTTTTTTATAGGAACGACAGTGTTACACTGTGACCTATGTTGTGAACTGTGGAGCGTAGTATGGTGCCGTTTTGGGGGCAAGAAGAGAGTGGGTGGAAGTTGGCTGATGCATGGACAAATGCTTGTGGATGATGGCAATTACTTGGTGTGCTACATACGGACAAGCTGTGTAGGCTGTATTGATGATGGGGAAGACTTGAGCATGGGCCAAGCCTCTCAAAATATGGGAAACAAGCTTTGTGGGCTGCTATGTGATCGGCAGAAGCCTCTGATCTATTGAGACATGGGCTGTGAATGTGCTAATGTGTAGGAGCAATTATTGGCCAGTTACCAAGTAGTTTTTAGCTTTCTTGATGATCAGACCTGCTGTGTAGGGGCTGGAAATGTGGAGAGAAGACCAAGACAGCATTAGTAGAAAGTATCCTAAGTAATACTATAAATGGTAGAATGTCCAAGACCTAAGCAGTTACTAGGCAATAACTGCCATGTAGTTATTTATGTGTATATAACCCTAAGGCTGTTGGGGGTATCAATAGCAAAGTGTATTTGCCTTAGAGAAAATTCTATGTATTTCTCATGGCTTGTAAAATGGCTTCCTTTGTACTTGAAATGAGTTTTGAAGAAGAGGAAGAGAAGAAGTGTCTATGTGAAGAATGAACAAATGGGATTGGAAAAGAATTGGTCTTGAACAAAATCTTGGAGCCCATCATCCAACACTGGCTTTTGGTATGCCCTGTTAAAAATTATACTTAACTAAATAAAAAAATTTTGAATTTATACAACTACATATGCATATAGTTCTATACGTATAAAAAGCAACATCACACATAAGAAGATAAGCAGCGGCTAATGAAATAGAGTTTGTGGGGCATGAAGTGAGAAAACACAACCAAACAAATAGGGCTCAAAAGAAAAAAAAAAAACTTGGTGAAGTGGGAAGCTTGAAAAGGCGAAGGGTGGTGGTACTTGCTATGGGACTGGCACTAACATAAGAGAGAGAACGTTGGGACCAAATATGGCATAATCTCTTGGGTGAGATAATACTAGTGCTAGTAGTAGTATAAGAAGAAGAAGAGAATAAGAGAGTGGAGTGGAGAGGATGACGCAAACACACTCATTTTTTGCTTGCTTTTGTTTAGTGTTCTACTTGCTCTGTTATGGACTATTGTTTAGAGTTTGCCCATTTGAATTTCACTCCAAACTTCAACTTAACACACTACGACTTTAGAGTGGAGACACCGTTTTCTTATCAATGCTTCTTCTAAAGGCGGAGGGGTAGTTAAGTAATTTCGGGTCCATTTTAACATGGATGAACAACACATGTTAAACGAATAATCCAACAGTTATTAAAAAAAAAAAAAAAAAACACATTGCCAAATTGTAAACTCTCTCTCTCAATTTTGTGTTTTTTTTTTTTTTTTTGTGATTTCCCATCAATGTAGGATGGGTTAGCCCGTTAAACCCATGAAGTAGGTCCCTTCAACACATGGCTACCTTGGAAAGTCACACATAATTTCAATTACTTTAATATCCCATTCGGTTGTTAGGAGCTTCACTTGTTGCTGAGGACAGCATTAGGAATAAGGGTGCTTAGGCAGTATTAGGCCAATCACTTGGCTTCATGTTTTCTCAACACTCATGGCTCCTCACGCCAGATTCGTATTGCTCCTAAGGGCTTTTTAAGGGGGACATGCCTAGTCTCTCTACTCAAGTTAGATCGATGAGCAGGATGAGGGGAAGCATATGGAGGCACCTTGCTCCACATGATGCTTTAAGACCATGGCAAAGGAGGGCCATGGTAGGTAGAGTTGGTTTTGATGATGGGCAGTTATAGGTGGTGCTGACCCTACTTAGTGGTTAATGGCATTGGTGGCTTAGTTGTTGGTTGATTGTGTGTGGACTTGGTGGTTTGAATGCAAGGTAGGGATGGGCTAGTGTGATGGTTAAATGCTATGTGCAAGACATTGGGGTGGTGGGTGCTCGCTGATTTATGGATAGATGCTAATGGGCTGATGGCATTTACTTGGTGTGTTTCATATGGACATGCGATGTGAGCTGTATTGCTAATGGAGGAAGACTTGAGCATGGGTCAAGCCTCTCAAACATGGAAAACATGCTGTGTCGACTGCTGTGTGATAAGAAGAAGCCCTATGAATTGTTGAGACATGAGCTGTGAATGTACTGATGTTCAAGAACAATTATTGGGTTGTTACCAAGCAGTTTCTAGCTCGCTTGATGATTAGACTTGTTGTATAGGGGCTAAAAATGTGGAGAATAGACCAACACAATATCAATTGAAAGTATTTTGAGTCAGACTACAAGTGGTAGAATGTCCAAAATCTAGGCAGTAACTGCCATAACAGTTATTTATAATGTGTATATGACCCTAAGGTTGTTGGGGGTTTCAACAACAGAGTGTATTTGCCTTAGAGAGAATTCTGTGTATTTCTCTTGGCTTATAAAATGGTTTCTTTTGTACTTGAGAGTAAGTAATAAAGGTTAGGGGTGGGTTTCCTGTAAACGTAGTGTGTACTGTGTGTGTGAGTCCCTATATAATATGTTCTAAGTGTTCTTGCAATGTGTCTGTGTGGTGTTAGCTGAGACCAAGTCTAGGACTTAGGGCCGTCACAGACAGAAAATTGAGTGAAAAATTTAACCCTGTGACTCAGGCTTGGGCTCAGCAATTTTTTGTGTTAATGTGTGTCTTTCTCTCTTTGATTTTTTTTTTTTTTTTAAATTTTTTCTAACATCACTATACACACAAACCTCACTTATCTGAGCTTAGCATCAAAGTCATCCAATTTGGCAGATCAAAACTTGAATGCGATGGGTTTTGGGGACTAAAACTGTTTGTGGGTTTCGTGGCTAAGATTGATAGAATCAAAAAAAGAAACAATGGCTGTTTGGACTAACATAGTGGGTTTCATGGTGGTGGCTCCCAAAATGGAGGTCCTTCAACGAGCTTGGGCGGCATGATCGAGTTTGATATGGGTTTTTAGTCGTGGGGTTTCGATGGATTTCAGGTTTCTATCATAGGTTTGATCCTCCTTTGATCATTCCATGGAAAAAATTGTTGAGAATTGTGAAACTGTCATTGATAGCTATCACCCTATGAGAGAGAGAGAGAGAGAGAGAGAGAGAGAGAGTATGATGGGAATGCGAGTAAGAGACTCATAAACCGATTTGTTATCCTTTTAAAAAGATTTGATAAAATTTCAAAACTGACTTTTGTTCTTCTCCAGCAATTTTTTTATTTTTTTTTTGAAGTATTCTCTAGCAAGCTCATAGATGAGAGAAAGAAGACACAAAATTGAGAGATATGTTGCATTTGTGATGAACTTTTATTAACCTTTTGATTGATTATTTTTCACATGTCTTGCATCCACATTAAAACGAGTGAGAAAGAGAGGGGGAATTATTTTAAAAATAACACCATTTTGCTAACAATTTCGTTAGTTAGCATTGTTTCCAAACTATTTTGGAAACTAACATCTTGAATTTAAGAGACTCGATTTACTGTAGCAACTTGAGTTTTATGTTTTGGCAGTGCTAAGGTGTGGAACTCGAGTCTTAGAAACAACGAAGAAGGCATATATCAACAATGAAGAAAGAAGAAGGCATATCAACACAGAAATAATGAACCCAGGTCAATAAAAAAAAACGAACCCACGCCTTTGCTCTTTGAACTTCCATGGTCGAGCCTCCTTGGCTCTTCCTTCAACCATCATCGCTACCATCGGCAGTGGTCCAATCTCCAGCTCATCTCTCTTAACCTTAACCAAAACCATTTTTGTGATTCGTGGGTTTGTTCCCAAAGTGGGTGTGGTTTCTGCCATGAGTGGGTTTTTGTGGGTTTGTTCCTAAGGTGGGTGTTCTTCTTCTTCTTCTTCTATCGTGGGTGTTTGTGGGTTTGTTCCTGGGTTCCTAAGGTTGTTCTTGATTTGTGTCTAGAGAAAGGGTTCTACCGTGGGTCTTTATGGGTTTGTTCTTGATTTGGTCTAGAGAAAGGGCCTAGCCTTCGGAGAATGAAGAACAAAGGAGAATGAAAAAGGAAAAAGAACATGGAAAGTGAATTCGAGTCTGAAAGACTTGAGATGTTAGTTTCCTAAATAGTTTGGAAACAATGCTAAGTTACGACATTGTTACAAAAATGCTGTTATTTTGAAAAAAATCACAAGAGAGGATTCTAAATGGAAGGATATTTTTAACCATTTTAGGTTGCGTTTGGTTGAATGTAAAATATTTTCCGAGTGTAAAATATTTTCAGGTGAAAATATTTGAGTGAAAGAAAAACATTTTTTTAGAGTTTGGTTGCATTTTGAAAATTGTATTAGAAAATATTTTCAAGTGTTTGGTAACATTCTGAAAAATACAAATTTTCTACTTGTTTCTCACATTTTCTCAGCTTCCAATAAAATTTATAATAGAAAATTGCAAGATATAAACTTTGTAAAGAAACAAAAATCAAAATAAAACCATTACACTTTCAAACTCGGTCAAACAGAGAGGGGGAGGAAGAAAGAGTGAGAGATTGAGAGAAAGAGAGTGGTAGATCGAGAGAGGTTGAAATCAGGTCAAGGCTCTGATCTGTGTTTGGCATTGACGATGAGCTTCAGTGGCGACGAGAACGAGATGACAAGGCTTTAATATGTGTTTGGCGGTGACGACGAGCTTCAAGTGGCAACTATGAGTAGGCGGTGGCGATGAGATTCTCCTAGGTTTAAGCTCTCTCTCTCTTCGGCTTCACTTTCCCTTCAAGCACTTTCTCTCTCGTGTCTGGTTTCAATCCGTAAAACTTGATTTAAAGGTTTGGGTTGGTTCAAATGAGGGATGGGTCGATGGTGGTGGGTCGGTGAGGACGAGGATGAGGGATGGGTCGGTGAAGTGGCTTGCATGTGACGACGAGGCCGTGTGTTGAGGGGTGGTTCTGGGCATCACCGGTGAGGATGGGTTTGAACAAGAACGACGATCTGACCGGCGAGGATGTGCTTTGGTTCTTCAGGTGGAGTGTGCTTGAGCTCTCTCTCACTCTTTCTCTTCGGGTGTGTATTTTCTAGAAAGTCGTTGAAGGTAAAATAAGAATGGAAATGGTTTTACAAGTGAAAAGGGTTATTTTACAATCAATGTGTATTTGAATTTTCGTTTGACCGAATTTTTTGTAGCTACCAAACACACAAAATGGTGTAAAATAATTTCCTAAAAGCGTTTTCACTCGAAACAAACACAACCTTAATTTTCAAATTCAATCATGAATTGCTTCATCCCTAATTAACTTGAAATGACATCCTCTATATATATATAAACCTTGAAACGACTCAATTCACATGAAAAAAATAAAGGTGATTTTTATATATTGATAAACTCTTTATTAAGCTCTAAAGTTCTTAACCCTTTTTTCAAAATTAAAAAAGAAAGATCTCTTTTTTTTATTTATTTTGTTTTTCTTAAATAGTGTATCAAACATATTAAAATGATTCATAACATGTCAACCCGCTTTATGAACGAATCGTGTTCAGGGCTGATTGTTTTTGACTTTTGACAAGGTTATTAAATGTGTTGAGTTAGAGTTAAATTATGTATGTGAATATTTTTGGCATAATATGACATGTACAAAATCTACTAACACAAATTACAATGCCTATATTAAAATAATAAAATTAACAATGAAATTGGACAAAATTACACCGAATAATAAAGTTAAAATGCCAAAATTTAAAAGTGAAAATCAATTGAAAGTATGTCAAAATTAGACCATGCAATTTGTAATTTGGTCAAAATTTAAGGTAGCAACGTAAATGACCATCAAAGAACAAATTAGACCATTATCCTCCTAAATTTATGAGTCACTCTTAGTTAGATATTTGGTATCTAGCTAAAGTGTTAGACCTTGATGCTTGAAGCTGCTTCACGTGGTGGCACCTTGCATGCCATGGGATGATTGCTTTGAGGTAATAACAGTCTATGCAACCTTGTTGTGGCCTTGCATACTCCTGTTGCCTAAGTAACAACGTGACAATAGGTTTTGTGAAGGTGATGATCTGTGGTCATGGCTTCGCAAACTGCAGGCCATGTTTGTGCTATCAGCTATGGACATCATGTGAATCATGTATAGTGAATGAGCCATGGCAGCCTTGCATGGCCTTGTCCATGTGCAAATTGATGAAGTAGTGTGTGAGTTTAACACTTCAACCAACAATTTAGTTTTTTAAATCACAATGACAACCCATAGCTCTTTATTAATTTCCCATTTCATAATGAAATCTTTTGTTTTAAAACAAGAGACTTTAACAATTAAACCAATTAGAACTCGCATTTAATTTTAGGATAAAAATCGTTATACATACTCTGTTTGTTTAATCTGAGTTATATGTATGTGAAACTTTTTTCTGAAGACTTGAACTCCAAACCTTACCTCTCATATTCCACAAGCACTTGTACTTGTGGAGTGACCATCGCATCAAAGATGTGCGTGGTCACACTTATTTTTTTTTAACTAAAATCATGTGTTGAATATTTGGTTTCAATTAATGGGTAGTGTATGTAAAAAGCATTACCCTTAGTGTATGTAAAAAGCATTACCCTTAAGAATAACTACCAAAAAAAGGGGTTCAATTTTTTTTTTCATAGCCTTAACCAAACTGTCAAAGCAAAATCTGATAAGAACGAACAGTTAAAAACAAAAGCTGATAAGACCGAAGAATTAAAAATTAAATTTGATGAGAATAAATTAGTTGATAATAAAAATATAATTAAAAACATTAACAGGTAGGATTAATTAAAAATAAAATTGGATAAGAACAAATTACTAAATTAGTTGATAATTAACATTACACCTGGCATTCTGGCAATCAGGTAGGATATCCAATTGGTATAACAGCTTCTAAAAGCTGACTTTTATTTATGGGTCATGTTAATAGGTGCCCTTAGAGCAATGGTTGACAATCTATTTTAAGAAAAATTTGATACCACTTTTATGGGAAATGGAAAAAGCTGTCAAAACATTAATTGTTTTTTTTTTTTTCTTTCCCTATAAAAAATTTCTTTAAATAGATTATTAACCATTTTCCTAAGGGCATGCATTAGCATATCCCTTTATCTATATATATATATATATATATATATATATATATATATAATAGGCGAAACTGAAAGAAACTCAAATTAAAAATTCAAATTAGAGTTCCAATTTTGTGTCATATGTCCTAAATTATTTATTCTTAAAAAGTTTTATTTCTTAATTTTAGAATTAAATGTGGGACCATATCATAAATATTCATCTAAGTGAGTTATTAAGTACAAAAATCAAAGAGTTTAGAATAAATGAATCGTACAAAAAAAAAAAGTATTTCACAATAATTTTAAAAATATGGACAATTTATATTTCATACTTAATAATATCCTTACAAAATTTTTTAAAGAGTTAACAAAATATAAAAATAACTATCAATAGTATTTAAATTATATATATAGGAATTATATTATGCATCTTATTGTATATCTTTACGTGTATCCATGCATATGCATGAAGTTACAAGTTAGTTTTATATAAAAACTAGTATTACACCCAGGTGACGCACAGCTTAATTAAAAAATTATATATAAATAAATCATAATTAATGAACCGTACGAATAAAACCACATTAATCTATAAATATAATTAAGTCACTTATACAAACACCATTTATGACTTTAAAACTTTTTTTTTAGAAACTTCATGACTCCACATGTTTAGCTTCATAGAACCCTTTACGAATCTTTTTGCAAAATTAAATATTTATAAGAATCAATAAAATAAATGATGAGCAAAATGAATAAAAAAAGATTTGGAACTAAATCATATGTAATATATATACTCTCATGCAGCTTAATTCACAAAGCATGAAATAAACTAAGATACCCAAAAAAGAAGAAGAATGAAGATCTCAAAATAGCAATAACTTCTTACAAAAAAATTTAAATGTTAAGCCATAGAGAGTATTTCAAACTACATGAAATTTATTATATGCACAAAACCTAATCAACATGACGCATGGATTAGGATTTATAAATAATTATGGTTGTTATTGATTAAAATTTTAATTCTATTAGGAGTTATTATGAAACACCATACCTTTATGTTTAGTATAAATCTACCTAACATTCTAAAAAGAAATGACAATGTACTAAGACATGCAAATCTAAATATTAGAAACCAAAACAAAGTGATTTTTTTGTATGATGATAATTAAAGATAGAGATCAAGGTTAATTTATCTTATTGGCACATCCAATATGAAAATGAAGAAGCAAACTATGAACAATAAGCATCTAAACCCTTTAAGCAAAACCATTGATAAATGCACCAAGAATTCTAACCCAAAGCATCGTAGTGTTCCACTTCTATATCTATATAGAAATAAAACTAATGATATAAGAAAAAATAGAGAAGGGTTACAATACTTGTAGTATGTTATCTGAAATTTGAAGATCATAGCCAAAAATTGAATCACTTGTAACTAGAAGCATGTTATTAAGAGTTATGACTTTGGCAATAAGTTTTCATGGATAATTGAAAATACCTCCATTAACATTTACATAAGATAAGAACTGTGTAGTAATACCTTTTGGCGAGGTCTTGCATGCCAAAAGTGCATCCTTCTTGGGCTATTATTGTGGACAACAATTTGAATAATGAGTAAAATCAATTGAAAATAATAATTTGTATACCCTATGTAAAACAAAGAAAATATCAAATTGAAAGCAGGAAGAAATTTTATATAAAAATATGTCTCATTATAAAATGAAAACCACTTTAAAAAAAATAAAAAAAAAAACTAACTTGAAAAGAAAATAAAAATTACACATCCATTAGCATCATTGAAGCTTTCATTACTCACCTAGCATCGTGATTGAAGTTTTATTATTTCATTCAAGGTCAACCCTATATTATATAGGTGTTAGATACCTCATATAGAAGTTTGATTGAAAGAAGGCCTCCAACTCTTCACGCCTAATGTTTTTAAAGAATTGTAAGTCTATCCATAAACACTCTTATGCACAGATACTCTTGCATTGTTTTTGTTTTTGTGGTGTGAGTGGGCAGATTTTTATGATTATAATTTTGTGATATGGATTACATCCTGTAGGATTATTATTTTTGTTAAATCTTATCCATTAATCAAGAGTTTTGTAGCTTGATATTCTAATAAAATATTATTAATTTAATAATAATAATTAATAAAATGTAAGTTACGACTTGAGGAAAATTAAAACAACGAAAATGTGGGATGATATTTAAATTTAGAAAAATTTTAAAATAAACTTTTAGTTAGAGTAGAATTAAAATTTCTAAAATTTAGATGACAAAAATTTATCTGAATTAAATTTTTTATGTTAAATATCATCCCTTAATTTAAGAAATATATCCTAATAAATAAAAAAAATATTAATCTAAATTTATTTCAATTCAAATACTTAATCCTTCACCTCTTGAAATCTTGCTTCTGATAAAGAAACCTCCGTAAGAGGTCTCCATGCATGCGCCTCTAATGTATCATCAAAATATTTCCTTCTTTTTAGCACTATGTGTTTGCTGATCTCCCAATACTACTAGGTTTACTTGAGTGTCCAATATCTCCTGGCTTACTTCTCCAAGTGCTTGTTTCTCAGCAAAACACTGAACATACACGTGAAGCAACTGTATTAGGTCTTTCGCCAAAAGAAATTAAATTAAGCACAGCAAGTATTACTATTATGTAATTCAACTATAATCAAATTAAGATCTTTATCAACTTATAAATTATAGGAGAAGAAGATAAGAACAAAAAACAATTATATCTATTAAGAAAAATAATACATATTTTTTTAAATCTAAAAACAATTCTGCAATTAAAGATGCATTATACCTTTTTTGTATATATAAACGTGTAGGGTAGTAATTAAAAAATAAGAAAGTTGCTATTTTTTTTTTTTTTAATACTCTACAAGTAAAAAATAAGGATTAAATGAATTAGATAAAGAATTTGGATTGTAATCAAATTAAGATTTTTATCAACTTAGAAATTATAGGAGAAGAAAAATTTTATATATATATATATATATTTTTTTTTTCTTAAAACCTAAAAATTTTAAAAAATTTCTACAATTTGGTGAAACCACTTGGTGCAATTACAACTTCTAAGCCCAATTTTTATTATATAGTATATGATATGATATATAATATATAGACTTAGATAAGATATACCGATATACATAAGAAAAAGATTAAATAATTGTCGGTAATTTTTACAAAACCAGATATTCTTTTTGCTAAATAAAGACCAAATTATAATAATAGGAACCATATTTTTACAAATTGGATTGGACTAGCCAGTTCAACTAGTTAAACTGGGAATCAGGTACTGATTCGGTCTAGTAAAAATCCTCAAAACCAATAAAAATAGAGAAAAACTAGGAACTGAGAACAAAAGCAAATTCTTTACTGTACGATTTTTAAAACCGTCATAGGAACAGGTCAATGCCATGTTTTTAGATGGAGACAAATAGACATTAGTCATACCATATTCTCTTTGTCTCTATGCTTGATCTCTGAGTCAAAAAAAAAAGTTGATCTGTGTCTCTCTCATCGACATGGAGTCTCACGCCTTACATGCTATCCTTGGCCTGATGATTTCATTGGCATTACTACCAAATCTTACTATCACAACCAAATGCAGTTTTCCAGCTATATTCAACTTTGGTGCCTCAAATGCAGACACCGGTGGCTACTCAGCATTATTAGGACAAGTTCCACCGCCCAATGGAGAAACATATTTTCACACCCCATCTGGACGAGCTTCTGATGGGCGCCTTATAATTGATTTCATAGGTGCTTCCATTTCTCTTCCTTAATGCTCAGATTTTTTTTTTTTTTTTTTTCATTTTGTGGAAGACATATCCATTAATATTATGTAGAAAATAGTCAAATACATTAGTGTTAGCATATCTATATGTGTAGAAAATACACGATATAAGATTATAATCTCATAATCTCTATATTCAACTTCAAGAAATGAATTAAGAAACAAAAAGTTCTATCATTGAACTTCAAGAAATGAATCACAAAATCTACTAATATCTTAATCTAAGTGTTCAAGAATGAGTACAAAGTATCTTATACTTATTTATTGGTAGTAAGATTTTTTGTTTTCACCCTACCGTATGGTATACCAAGATATGCTATTTTTTTTTTTTTTTTTTACATTTGTTTGTTTGTTATCAATCTTTGAACTTTACTCCCCCAACCAAAAAAAAAAAAAAAAACTATTGGTAGTTCCATTTTTTCCTTTCTCTTTGGGTTAAGAAATTAAGATGGAAGTCATAAGTATGCTTGATTTAGAGGACTAAGTGTAGCATGCTAGTTCTAATTGTACAGGAAAAACTCTTTGTTGATTTTCAGCGGAAAGCTTTGGGTTACCGTATCTTAGTGCTTTTCTGGACTCTGTGGGTTCAAACTTTAGCCACGGAGCCAATTTTGCAACCATTGGATCATCAATCAGACCTTCGAACACAACAGTTGCACAGGGTGGAAATAGTCCAATTTCATTGGATGTGCAGTTTGTCCAATTCTCAGATTTTCATAGAAGATCCCAAATATTGAAAAAAAAAGGTGACTCCCATGTTTCTTTTCTTAAACGTATCATTTGGATGAGGCTTGTGTTCTGTGGCCAGTTCATCTGAACAAGTTGAGATGCAAATGTGTCTAGTTTTAGACACGTGTCCATATCCTAGCGTGTCCCATGAAATTGGGCCAATTAGCCATTGGACATAAGCCCAACCCGTATCATTTTTGTGCAAAATTTTTGATTATCATGTGTTGAAAATGAAATGTGAATATTGTTTCAAAAAATCTGGCACAGGAGGGGTCTTTGAGAAATTGTTACCCAAGGGGAATTATTTTTCTCAAGCTCTGTACACATTTGACATTGGCCAAAATGATCTTACTGCTGGTTACAAACTCAACATGACCACTGAACAAGTTAAGGCATATGTTCCTGATGTATTGGACCAGTTCTCAGATATCATTAAGGTAATACAAATTCACAACAATTACTTCAATTTTTTTATTATTCAAGTGTGAGAATGGTTTACAAGTTACATGCAGAAAATATATGGTGAAGGTGGAAGAATATTTTGGGTACACAACACCGGCCCAGTCGGCTGCCTTCCATATGTTATGGACCGATTTCTTATTACAGCGGCCCAAATAGATAAAAATGGCTGCGCCAGCCCATTCAATGAGGTGGCCCAATATTTCAATCTCAGATTACAAGAAGCCCTAGCCCAGCTCAGGAAGGATCTTCCAGAGGCAAGAATCACCTATGTTGATATCTACACAGTGAAGTACACCCTCATTACCCAAGCCAAAAAATATGGTACTTCCTTGCATCCTTTTTACACTAGTGGATTTGATTTAATAAATAACTACTTCCTGGGCTAATGGACAAGGTTTTTTTTTTTTGTTTTTTTAGGCTAATGGACAAAGTTAACTTCACGATTCATAAAATTATTTATATTTATTATCTAAACAAATCATATAATTTATTATATAAGTAATGTGACTAAAAATACATGTAGATAATTTTATTAAGAAAAATGTTAAAATCACAAAATATTTTACAAGTATTATTTTTTAATAAACAGTTCATGTAGCAATTGGTTATTAATGAGTAAAAAAAATGATGTTAGTGGTGGGTCTAAAATAGAACCAATAATTTTTTGTTTTTTTAATGGAAGAATCAGTAAGAATTTGTCCTATAAATAGTTTTTAAAAAACATTATAAAATAGTTTATGGTTATAACTTTTTTTTTTTATCAATTGTAATGTAATGATTTTAAGAAATTTTTCCTCCAAAATCTATCTTTTGGAGATAAATTTTTTCCTTAATGAATTGTATATGATTTTTTTTTTTCCTTGTTGAATTTGAAGGATTCGAGAAGCCTTTTATTGCATGTTGTGGCCATGGTGGGAAATACAATTACAACCAGAAGTACTATTGTGGGTTCAAGAAGACAATAGGTGGCAAAGAGATTGTGATTTCAAATTCATGCAAAGACCCATCGATTCGGGTTAATTGGGATGGGACTCATTTCACGGAGGCCGCTAACAAATGGGTATTCAACCAAATAGCTAGTGGCTTATTTACGGACCCACCCATTTCATTGGATATGGCCTGTCAAAGAATGGACAACTAATAAGCACGCACACACACACACACACACACACACACACACACACACACACACACACACACACACACACACTCTCTCTCTCTCTCTCTCTCTCTCTCTCTCTCTCTCTCTCTCTCTCTCTCTCTCTCTCTCTCTCTCTCTCTCTCTCTCTCTCGGGTCAAAGAAACCTTTTTCTTAGCCATTTTGTTTTGGAAATAACTTTGCACAAGACAAGAGGGAATGGGACATCCTTTTGATACGGCATTGTGTACATAGGACTGTAAATAAACCAATCTGTTTATGGATAATTTAAGGTTGATTTGAGAACAAACTTGTTTATGTTCATTTGTTTATAAAACAAGCTAAGTTCGAGCCGTAAATTTAAACTCGATTTTTAAATGAGATAAGTTCAAATATAATAATGTATTCTCGAACAAACTTGTAAATATGAGGGCTCAATTAAACTAGATGTAATATTATATTTTTATATGTATATTTGTTTAAAAATATATTTATATAAACTTAAAATTGGATTATATAAATTTTTTAATAGGTTAATATGAATTTAATTTATTATTTGTAGATTATTGATGATATAAATAGTCTATTTGTAGTAAAAATTTATAGAATTGTGGAGAGGTAAAATATTTTAGTCATGGTTATACAATATATAAGAAAAGTATAAGTTAATCAAGTAGCTTGTGAACAATTTCGGACTTGTTCAACAAAAAAATAAACCAATCCCCTAAACATAAAATCTTGTTTAGTGATGAGCTTGAACTTGACTTATGTTCGAAAAAAAATTAAATGAACAGGTCAAAACTTTTAATACTTAGCTTGGCTTGTTTACAGTTCTAGCGTTTACTGTTGAATTATTCGGCCTATTTTTGTCGAAGACTAGCATTTAGGCATTCTTCCTGTCTTCCTTTTTTCGTTTTTTTGGCTAAATAAACTTAAGAAAAAAAAAATCCATTTGGCTGTGTAAACCCAGGTTTCTTGCATGTGAGAGGCATACTGTAATGGGCCATCTGTCGTCTTTTTCAAAAAATATCTTTTATCTTTTTGGTGTTAGTTCCTCTTCTTTTATTTTTTAACCAAACAATAAGTTCACAATTTTGAATGCTGGATGGTCAAAAAATTCTCGGCCTCACCATACCGTATATTAACCTTCATATTTCACTTCATATAACCTCAATAGATAATAGTACTCTCTAAAAATATGCAAGCTTCTTTTAAATGTTGACATGCATTTCCTACTCCTATATTTAGGGGTGTACATGGATCAGGTTGGGTAGAATTGATAAGTTTTTCAACCCAACTCACTATAGTGAACTAAAAAAAATTCAACATAACCCATTCCATCACTGGGGTCCAACCCAACCCAACCCAACCCAACCCAACCCAACCCAACTCATGTGAATCGAGTTGGGTCGAGTTGAACCCATGGGTTAGATTTTTTTTTTTTAATTAATTACTACAGTATTATTATTATTAAATTGAGCATTAGAACAATACCACTATAAATAAGAGCAAATTTATAACTAAATAATCACGAGTATATCACTAAACAAACACAATTTATATGAGAAGAACTTAGGGTTTGAGTTTTACTTAAGAAGAGGGGCAACAAAATAAATAACAAAATTATTTAATATAATTTTTAAAATTTAAAAATATATTAAATATAGGTGAGTAGAGTCAGGTAAGACAAATTTGTAAATCTCATAACTCCAATTTACTTATTTAACATTGTTTCCAATTAATGAAACAACTTCCCAAGAAAAGTCTAACAGAATCGAAAAGTTGCAACCCCTAAAATTAATGAACATATTCTAAAAGGAAATACCATTGGACAAAGCAAGTGGTTGTATTGTCCCGGCACACATATTTCAGTGTCCATTCCAAGCTCCAATTTCTGCTTCAGGATTTTATTTTCACCTGTATTGTTTCAACTTTCAAGCCTATATTCTGCTGGGCTCTCAAAAATAATTTATTAAAAAAAAATAAAAACCATCGGTCAAACAAATATATGTCACTACAAGCCTTAATGTACCTAAACATTCCCCCCTCACAATTGCACAAAATATATGATTCTCTTCTAAACTTAGCAAACAAAAACATCATCTTCAAGCCTTCAAATACAAAGATAACACGTATTTAAGCTCTCACAAACATCGGTTTATGAATCATCCAACAGTCTTTGCAAAGAATAATAGTATCAACAAGCCCTCCAATACATATATAATCCATAATGACAAACACAGTTTTAAAGGGGAAAATCCCTGGTCTGGGAACATTTGCAGAGAGATGGAAGAGAAGCCATTAGTCTGGAGGGGTAAAGAATGAATTTTAGAGATGGGTTTTGAAGAATAGGCAGAGAAGAGGGGTGTATGAGTGTTAAAGAAGTGTCTATGTGAAGAATTAGCAAATGGGATTGCAAAAGAATTGGTCTTAAACATGTTCTTGAAGCCCATCATCTAACTCTGCCTTTTGGTGTGCCCTGTCAAAAATTATACTTAATAAAAAAATTTGAATTTACACAAAAGTAATAAGAGCATCCACATCAATTCATTCATTTTACACATCTATTTTTACACTAAAAACTTACTTTTTCTATTTTACACACCTATTTTTACAAAACACCCACATCAGTTCATCTATTCTACCACATCTTTTAATTAAATAATCAATTTCCTCACCTTTTTTTTTTATTTTCCTCAACTACCCGCATATAATACGTGCGCTCTCTCTCTCTACCCATTTCTCATTTCTGATTTGTTGCTCTCTCTCTCTACACCCATCTCTCCCTCTCGATCAACTCTCCCTCTTCGATCCACCATCTCAGATAAACTCTCCCTCTCAATCAACTCTCCTTCTCAGATCCATGAGCTCAGATTAACTCTCCCTCTCCGATCCACGAGCTCCGAGCTCCAATCCACAATCCGCGACTCCAACCCACGATCCGCGAGCTCCGATCACGATCCGCGAGCTGCGATCCACGATCCGCGAGCTCCGATCACGATCCGTGACCTTTGATGCACGATTCGCGAGCTCCGATCACGATCCATGACCTCCGAACCATGATCCGCGACCGCCCATCATGATTTTCTGTGTTGATTTTCTGTGTGGATGTGTTTGTGTGTGGGTGTGTTTGTGTGCATCTGAGGACAAAGAAGAAGATGAGGAGTTGAGTTTTAACTGGGTTTGTTGAGCACGGAAAAGAGAAAGAAAAAAAGGAGCGAATGGAAAATTATAAAATAATGGGATAAACGAGCTATAGTAGCTGTGTAAATATACACGGTTACTGTAGCTCGTGGATGGATTTGCACAATTTTAGACATTTTTACACCCATTGATGTAGGTGTTTTTTTGCTCAAAATGTGTAAAATTGGTAGTTATTTCTATTTTAGAAGCTTTTACATGAACTGGTGTGGATGCTCTAAGACCCAGAATTCTCACTACTCTTTACAACTATATACATACACAGTCCAAAACATATAAAAAAGCAACACAACATAGAAGAAAAGATGCTAATGAGATTGAGTTTGGGGCATAAATGTTTTGTTTTCAAGTGTTGTGGTGGGCAAGAAAAATACCCGGTGGAGTCAGGAGCTTGAAAGAGCGAAAGGTGGTTGCAGTGAAACTGGCACTGACATGAGAGAGAGAATGTTGGGACCAAACACGGCTAATCTTCTCGGTGAGGTAGTACTAGTTCTAGTAGTAGTAGTAGTAGTAGTAGTAGTAGAAGAAGAAGAAGAAGAAGAAGAAGAGAATAAGAGGGTAGAGTGGAGAGGACGACGCAGACAAACTCGCATTTTGAGCGGGTTTCATGGTTAGGGTTGCGGTGATTGAGTGGGTTTCGTGGCTGGGTTGTGGTGGTTGAGTTGTGGCCGTGGCTGGCGGTGAGAAGGGAGAGGTGTGGCTGCTGCTGCTTTCTGGGTTGAGGAGAAAGAGATGGAATGGAACACAGACAAAGAGGAGGAAGAAGAAGAGAGACAATCAAATAGATATAGGTAGCTTTTTGAATAATGCTAAAATATTTTGAAACAAACGAATGTGAATGCTCTTTAAGAGCATTTGCATAAGTGAATGCAAAAATTTTATAAATTCGCACGGAAAAAACCTACTTTTTCTATTTTACACTCATTTTTAGAAAACGCTTATATCAATTTTTCTATTATACACATTTATTCAAATGAAATATTCATCTTCACCCACCATCAATGATCAATCCAACCCCACCATCATCAAGCACCATCACCCCAAAACCCACTAATCAAACAGAAAATCCAAAACTGATAAAACAAAAAATTAAAAAGGATCAAAGGTGAGTGAGATCGTATCGGTGAGTGGGCTTCGGAGATTGTATTGGTGAGTGAGCTTCGACGAGAGTGAGGCTGGACTGATCATATCGGTGAGGCTAGACTGAGGGACCAGAGATAAAAAGAGAGAGAGGTGAGAGTGAGAAGCTGAAAATGAGAGAGTAAGGTGAAGGAGAGAGAAAAAAAAATGTAAAATATTAAATGCAAGAGCTACAGTAACCGTGTATATATGCATGGTTACTGTAGCACTTATGCATAGATGCACATTTTACACCCACTGATGTAGGTATTTTTTTAGGTCAAAATGTGTAAAATGAAGTGTTTTTTCTATTATGCAAGAATCAGTGGATGCTCTAAGAGTTCTACACTTCTACTTGTTTTTATACACTCTTGTTTAGTTTTGCCCAAGTGAATGCTCTTTCTAAAAAAAAAAATAAAAAATTGACTCCATTTTTAACCCTTTAATTTTCTTTTTTCATCTCCACAGTTAAATGTTAATGGTGAATTGCTTCATCCGCAATTAATTTTGAAATGACTCAATCCAGATTTAAAAAAAAAAATGTCATTTATATATATATATATATATATATAAACTCTTTACTTAACTCTAAAGTGTAGATTATCAAAACACCCACAAAAAAAAAAAAAAACAAAAAACAAAAAAAAAAAAAAAAAAAAAAAAAAAAAACTCTAAAGTGTAAGCTTTTTTCAAAAAACTAAAAATTTTAAAAAAATTATAAAAAAAACCTTTGTTATCTCCATTTTATCTAATTTAGTTTGGTTTGATCAAGTTTTGTCATATTGTTGAGCCAAAATGGTGAGTTTGAACGAGAAAGGCAAAATGTTGATATTACTTAAATTACTTAAGAGCATCCGCATTAGTGCATGTAAAACTTTGCAAAATACAAAAAACAACAAATTTTACACATTTTTCCCCAAAAATCTTCCACATCAGTCCTTCTAAAATTGTGTATATTTACACATTTGCTACAATAACTATGCATATATACACGATTATTGTAGCCGTGTATCCTATTATTTTATTAATTTCAAATTTCACTCTTTTTTCCTCTTGCTCTTCTCCATCTGCAAAACCAACTCAGACTTCTTCTCTACCTTGTCATCTTCATCTTCCATTGATACACACAAACACAAACACACCCACACAAACAAACCAACACAAAGACGCACAAAAACACACAAACCGTTTGATGTGTGTGGATTGGTGCTGCAACGGAGATCTATGCTTGCTAACAGCAGAGATTCGTTAAAACAAAATGTAGAACCCACCATCTCTCATTGTCTCACAGAACTTGCAAGAGCACAACCACCAAAACATAGATCCCACCATCCATCCAACATCGTCCAACCATCACCACCCAACCACCACCACCATCACCCGTTAAAACAACGGAAACCCAAAATACAATGAAAATCAAACTTGATCAACCTAAAATCCACAGAAAATCAACTCAAAATTAAACTATCAACTAAAAACCCATAACCCAAACCCAAAATCAAATACAAACCCAATGGGGGCAAAACGCTTGAAATCAGATGAGAGAGATCTAACAATGCAAGCTTCGGAGACAGAGTGAGAGCAAGCTTAGAGATAATCTGTGAGTGTGAGGGTTTTAGATGAGAGAAAATTGAGAAAAGGAAGAGGTGAGAGAGATAAGGGATTTGAGAAGGTGAGAGATGAGGGATTTGAGATGCACAAACTTTAAGGGATGAGTTTATAGGTTTGGAGAAAGAGAAAGGCGGAGAGTTTGAGGGTTAGGGAAAAGCAGAATAAAAAAATTTATTTATATAAAATAGGTGTATAATAGATAAATTGAGGTGAGTGTTTTGTAAAAATGAGTGTGTAAAATAATATATATATATATATATATATATATATTTGCAAAATAAACAGTAATTATGCACCATCTGATGTGGTTGCTCTAAAAGCCTTAAATTAAGAAGGTGCCAAATAACCAATACGCATTACTAGTGTGACGATCACCCCACAAGTATAAGTACTTGTGGGGTGTGAAGAGAGTAAGTGCTGAGGTTTAAGCCTTGTAAAGGGAGTTTCATATACATACATTTAGATTAGACTAAACTAAAATTATATCTCAATTGAAAAAATAAAAATAAAATAAGAGAGGTACCAAAATAAGTTTAAAAGACCCAAATACCTTGCATGGCCTCAACATCTACATAAAAATAACGAAGACCCTTACTACTCAACATCTTCTTTTTCTTTTCTTTTTTAATTTTCATATGTTCTTGACATATAATTTAAGTTTATGAATATTTATACTGACCTAATAAATTGTTATAATAGTTGAGTTGTTAGTTTTTTATAGGTCAAAATAAAATAAAATTACAAAATATTTATTGTGAAAATGTTATGACATTTTGTTGTTGTCACAATATTTTCACATTTGCTGAAAATACCAATTCCTTATGCACATTTTCTTGAGCTGGCTTTTTGTTTATTTTTTTACACACCACTTTTTAAGTATATAAAAAAAAAGTTTTTCACACAAAAAATCTTGGGGAAAAGGCAATTTCTCCCCTTTATACTTGGGTAGTTCACAATTCTCCTAAACTTTAAAATCAATAAATTTCCCCTTTATATTTTAGAAATCAACAAATACCCCCTACTATTAATCTCTTGGTCAAATTCTAACAAAATCTTATGGTTCTTAGAATATTCTATTGTGCTATGTCTAAAATATCCCCTCTAAATTTTAATGTCCCAAAAAATTTTTAGTCATGCTTGGAAAGTTGAAATATCCGTGATATAAGGTGTTCTATATGTTAACTAGAAAACACTAATTTACTAGGTTTTAATCTTCTAGACCTAGAATATTATCTAACGAAAACTTCAATTGCACATATGTCTTTTCTTTTTTTCCTTTTTCTAATATATTTTCTTGCTTTAGATGCACAAAATAAAAGATGATGATATTCATTATTGTTCTTAGAAGTTTTTATCTTTTTAGTGAGTGGATGACATAGTTACTCTAATTTTTTTAACAAGTATAATTTTCTTGTTAAATAGTTATCCTAAATTTGCGTGTAATAAAAAATTTATATGAATGAAATTAACATTATATGATATACATTTTTTAGTACAAAGTTTCATAGTTCTTTAAATAGAAGCTCTATTTTAATTTGGTGCTACAAAAACTAGTGATTCATAATGTGTCAACCCGCTTACTAAACGAATTGTATTTAGGGTTGAAAGGTTTTGACAAGGTTATTATATATGTTTTATATATATATATATATATATATATATAGAGTTTTGACTTTTGGGGTTCGCTTCTGTTAATTGTGCTCTTTTATTATCAGACCAAGACACTAATTGGTTTTTTATGTAAACTGGGATTAAACTCTATATCTTTTATTCAACCATCGGAGACTTTATGAGTTATGTATTTGAATATCTTTGACCCGATATGACATTTAGGGTGCGTTTGTATAAATTATTGGAAAATTGTGTTTTGAGTTTAAAATTAGCTTTTGTAAAAAAGTTATAAGAAGTTGTTGTTGCAAAATAAAGTTTTGGGTTTTAAAAACAATCTTTTAAACTCTCAAGACTCCTAACCAAACGGACCCTTACTAAATGTACGAACACGAATTACTACGTCTATATTTAAATACTAAAATTAACAGTGAGATTGGACAAAATTACACAAAATAACTATATTAAATACAAAATAAAGTTAAAAGACTAAAATTTAAAAATGAAAATTAATTGAAAATATGTCAAAATTACACCGTGCAATTTGCACTTTAGTCAAAATTTAATTTTTCTAAGGTAGCAATGTATTTTTTATTTTTTTATTTTTTTGAGGAGCTCTAAGGTAGCAATGTAAATGACCCTGAAAGAACAAATTTGAACGTTATCTTCCTAAATTTATGAGTCACCATTACTTAGATAGCACAAATTTGACCATTATCTTCGTAAGGTAGCAGTGTTAGACCTTGATTCTTGAGAATGAGTTGCTACACGTGGTGGCACTTGCATCCATGACAGTCACATACACTTAGGGCATGAAGGTGGCATGCCATGGGATGAGCAAGGTGCTTAATTTGAGGCAATAACAGTCTATGCTACCTTGTTGTGGTGCATGAACACTTCTGTTGGCTAACAGCGTGACAATGGGTTTTGGGAAGGTGATGGACCTGCAGTCATTTTTTTTTTTTTTTGATAGTCAATCCCAAACATGATTCATTCATTATAACTCTGGTTCAGAAGAATTACATCTCTCTGCACTTGACATTGAATAATAGGTGGGGTATCTTCAACCCACACTACACAATCAGTAATAAATTTGGCATTCTGAGTCATAAGGTGAGCTGCACAATTTCCTTTTCTACAAACATAGCTAATCTCCCAATCTTGGACCTGTTGTTTCCATCTCTCTGTTCTTGCTATAATCATATGGATTGAAGTTGGAGGGAGGCATTTACCCAACAAAGCATTGATGACAAGTTGGGCATCTCCCTCCAAAATTACTTGATTGAGCCCGAGATCACCTGCTAGCCTTAACCCTTCCTCAAATGTTTTAGCTTCCACTTCCATAGCCCCTAAAGGTAGAGCCAGCTTTTTGCGCATAGCACCCATAATTTGACCTAGCTCATTTCTTATTACAACCTTAACTCCACAGCTGCCAGACTCCCTGAACACCACCCCATCCACATTTACTTTGTACCACCCCCCCCCCCCTCCCGGAGAGGGCTCCACACCCCGGTTTGCGGAGGTACTGGGTATTTAACTACTGCATTTATTGCCCTGAATTCCTCCACTGAAAGTTCAGCTTCCTTAACAATAGCTCTGACTGTCTTGCACCGGCCTTCAAATTTTCTCGAGTTTCTATTTTTCCAAAGGCACCATGCCATAGTAGCAAAGGTCTCCCAACTGATCTCCCTTTTGTCCTCCCAAATCTTCCACACAACATCCATGAAATCACACACCAGACTACGAAACTTTGGCAAAGGGAGCTTTGACTCCCTCCAAACAACCTCAGCCACTTCATAGTCCCATAGAGCATACCCCTATGACTCTATTTTGCCACACACCCCACACGCATCCTCCACGGGAATTTTTTTGAGTTTAAGGCAATAGTTCGTAGGGAGGATGTTCTTACATGCCCTCCACATGAACTGTTTAACCTTATTTGGACATTGTATTCGCCAAATAAAATTCCAAAACTTCCTTCTTTTCTTTGGATTTGACACCTCGTCCCCATCAGCCTTGTTCTTTTGTTCTATCAGGCAGCTACATGCAAACTTGTATGCACTACTCATAGTAAAATTCCCATTTTGAGTCCTTGCCCAGGTCAATGCATCCTCGAGGAAGGTTTGGCCAGTTGGAATGCTTAAAATGGCTTCCACTTTATAAGGAAGAAAAATGTTGTGCACCAGGTTTTTATTCCAGCCACCCTCATCCCGATTTAGGAGAGCTTCCACCATAACACCTTCAAACGCTTGTGGCCTAGGACTAGTCACCTTGAAAGAGTGTGGGGTTGGCAGCCATCTGTCGACCCAAATTCTCACACTTTGCCCATTTCCTACGCACCATCTTAGTCCCTTGTCCAGGACTTTCCTCGCTGCCCACAAACTCCTCCAAGTATACGATGGATTCTTGCCTAGCTGTGCCTCCAAAAAATTGCTTCCGGGAAATACCTTGCTTTCAAAACTCTGTGTGCAAGAGAACTCAGGTTTTGGATGAGCCTCTAACCTTGTTTTGCAAGCAAGGCTAGATTGAATGCCTTTAGATCTTTGAAGCCCATCCCCCCCTTAACTTTCGGCTTACACATTTTCTCCCAGGCGATCCATGCAATCTTCTTTTCTTTGTCACGTTGTCCTCACCAGAAATTCCTAATCAAAGAATTCAGCTCACTTCAAAGGGAGTCGGGGATTTTAAAACAATTCATTGTGTACATTGGAGTAGCTTGGGCCACTGCCTTTATTAAGATTTCTCGGCCTGCAGTAGACAGCAACTTTCCTTTCCAGCTTGCTATTTTGCGCCCAACTTGATCCTTTATGCGGTTAAAAGCTTTCTTTTTTCCCCTCCCTACCAATGGGGGCAAACCCAAATACCTTTCATGTTGGTGAATGATCTGGGCCCCGAACATTTCTTTTACCCCTTCTTTGACCTCCTCCCTTGTATTTTGCTAAAAAAGAGCAATGTTTTCTTTTTATTCAGCTTCTGCCCATACTTTCTTTCATATGTTTCTAGGATTTTGGTGACTTTAAGCCCTTCTTCTTCCGATGCTTTGCAAAATACAATGCAATCATCCGCAAAAAGTAGATGGGAAACCCTTGGCGCCCTTCTACACACTGATACTCCCCTTATATTATCCCCAACCACATCACCTTGCAGCATGGTCGAGAGACCCTCTGCAGAAAGAAGAAAAAGGTACGGGGAGATAGGATCCCCTTGCCTAAGCCCTCTTGTTGGAACAATCCTACCTTTTGGCTCCCCATTAATTAACACTGAATATGATACCGTGGTCACACGCATCATCATTAAAGATATCCACCTTTCTTGGAATCACATTCTTCGCATCATCGCCTCCAAGCACCCCCATTCAACCCGATCATACGCCTTGCTTATGTCCAGTTTGATTGCCATAAGACCTTCTTTCCCCTTCCTCCTTTGGTTGATACAATGCATAATCTCAAATGCTACTAGGACATTATCTGTGATTTGCCTTCCAAGGACAAATGCACTTTGGGTGTCACTAATCACTGCCGGGAGGACACCTTTTAACCTGTTTGCAAGTACTTTGGATACAAGTTTATATATCACATTACATAAGCTAATCGGGCGATATTCAGTAAGCTTTTAGGGGCATTTCACTTTGGGAATCAGACATATATATGTATCATTTAATCCAACTAGCATAATACCTGAATTAAGAGTCTGGATAACACTTTGCACTACCTGAGGACCAACCACATCCCAATACTTTTGATAAAATATCAGGGACATGCCATCCGGGCCCGGGGACTTTGTGGGATGCATCTGCATGAGGGCTTTCCACACTTCCTCTTCTCTAAACTCCTTTAGGAGTTCGACATTCATGGCTTCTGAAACTCTCCTGCTAAACGCTCCCAGGCTCGCTTCAAAATCAGTTGGGCAGGTCGTGCTGTACATCTCAGTGAAGTACTTCAAAATAATATCTTCGACCTCCTCTTTGTCTTCGCTCCACCTGCCCTCCAAGTCACTAATTCCCTCAATTTTGTTCTTCCTCTATCTATTATTGGCTGTTGCATGAAAAAACCTTATGTTCCGGTCCCCACTCGTAATCCATAACGCCCTTGATCTCTAGTTCCACATCATTTCTTCCCTAAGCATCACTTCGTTTATCTCCTTTTTTAGACTTTGTATTTCCTCAACTAACTTAAGAAGCAAGGTCATCGCTTCCAGTTCTTGAAGGCGGCTTTGCTTCTGTTTCAAGACTTTGTTGACATTTCCAAACACTCTGCGATTCCAGTCCTAAAGGTGATCTTGGCAGCTTTTTAGACGTTTCTGGATCGCCACCTCTGGGTTCCAATTCAACGAATCCCATGCCCTTTCTATCACCTCTCTACACCCCTCCTCCCTAGTCCACATCTCTTCAAACATAAATATTTTCCTCCCCACCCTTCTCGACCCCCTCATCCTAAGGGACATAGACAGTAAACAATGATCCGAAGCCGCCATGTTTAACCACAGAGACAGTAAACTATGACCTGTGAAACACCTTTGCTTTAGGGAACATGTTTAACCACTCCTCATTAGCTACCATTCTATCCAAACTGACAAGAGTTCGTTGTTCCCCAACTCTGCCATTACACCAAGTGAACTGCTGACCCACAAAACCCATGTCAATCAGCCCACAGTTACCCAAACAATCTCTAAACCCTTCCATCTGCCTAGCATCTCTATCCAACCATCCCAATTTCTCATCAAAGCTAAGAATTTCATTAAAGTTCCCAAAGACAACCCATGGCATTTGACACTGTTTATGTAAAGATATCAGCAAATCCCAGGAAATAGGTCTCATACCTGCATCGGGGTGTCCGTAGAAGCTCGTAGCTCACCACGGCTTAGTACCATTTCCTTCACAAACAACCGCATCAATGTGCGTATTTGAGCAACTTTTGAACCGAACCTCAGCACCTTCCTTCCAAAGCATCACCAGACCACCACTCCTACCATCAGGCGGCACCATTATCCCTTGTGTAAAGAAAAGCTTTCTCTGCGATGGACCTGCAGTCATGGCTTCGCAAATTGCAGGTCACATCATGGCTTCGCAAATTGCAAGTCACATCATGTATTGTGAGTGAGCCATGGCAACCTTGCATGGCCTTGTACATGTGCAGATTGAGGAAGCACTCAGTTAGTTTAACACTTAAACCACACAATTGAAGTTTTTTAAACCACAATGACATCCCATAACTCTTTTTTAATTTCCCTTTTCATGATGAGATCTTTTGTTCTAAGACAAGAGACTTTAACAGTTAACACAACTGGAATCTACATTAGAAGAAACACATTTAATTTTAGGATAAAACCGTTATACACACCCTATTTATACACTTATTTTTTGAACTGAAATCATGCGTTAAAAATTTGGTTTCAATTAATGGGTGCTTAAGAGGGTGTGTATAACAAACATTACCCTTAATAAAGCATTTTTTATTTTTTGAATCATTGCCGAGGTCTAAAGCTAAATAGCTGGTCTGCATCTCAGATTATTAAACTACATTTGAGTGTCTCTAGCGTAAAATGTACAATTCAAGGAGTTTAACGTGTCAGCTATCAATTAGTGTGTGCGTGTTTTTTTTATTAGTTGCTCACTCATAGTAGTAGTTATTAGTACCTGCCAACGACCGCTAGATTCAATAGTGGCTGATGAAACAGAAACACCACCACCTGTTTGATAAAAGGTCTAATACAACTTGTTGCAGAAATTTCAATGGACATTAACCTCGGAAGGAGATGGAGGGGTCCTATAGCTATGGCACTAAGGAGTGTGGAAGCAGTGGCTTTCTTGGTTTTTCTGGTTGTTGGGTTCTCAATTTTCATGACAATGGGACGCTCTAAAACTGTCAATCAAATTGAACTGAATAATCATTCAGGTCATTGTAACTTTCCAGCAATATTCAACTTTGGGGATTCGAACTCTGACACTGGAGGGAAATCAGCGGCGTTTGATCGGCTTCCCTCTCCTAATGGTGACACGTTCTTTGGTAAACCTTCGGGGAGGTTCTGCGATGGACAACTTGTCATTGACTTTATAGGTGACCGGTCTCACTTTCCCATTTTTTTCTATTTCCTTTGGAATCACTAAGAAAATTTGGTAATTTATGAGAGGAGGAATGGGTTGGACAAATACCCATTTGATGATTTTACTTGAGGAATTTGTTTGTGCAGAGAACATACTAAAAATTTTGATTTGGTTTGTAAATGATATGTCAAACATTGTATGTTCTCTGCATCTTTTCCTTCTTATGATGGATCCGATGGACATTAATTTTTACTAATTTGTTTGACGGGTTAGAAGCCTCGTTTCTGCTTGTTTTTCATGAGAATTATGCGGTACATTCTTTTTTTTTGGCAATGTAACTTACATCCAATTGTCAACATTTTGTTTAATATAGACATGATAGATTTGAACTTACGATGTTTGCTCCATAATGATTTTTCTTTATCATTAAGCCAAGACACCTTTTGATTTTGGTGTAGGTGAGATTCGAACTTAGGTCCCTTATTCAGCAACAAGGATTTTAGTAGTTGAATTAATTGAAACCCACATATTTAATAGTTAACATGATATAACAGGTTAAGGTAGGATATTGTTGTAAAATGACCCTGTTTTTCAATAGAATTAGGTAAGGTAGTGAGCATCGGATGTCAAGCTTCATGCGAAATTCGTAGGCCAATATAAGCCATAAAGCCAATTACTAAGTGTTTTTGGTGATAACAGATTCCAACTTTTAAGAGTAAATCTGTAACTAGTCACAACAATAAATCCTATGAATCCCTCTCTCTCTCTCTCATATTTTATCAATATGTACTCATTTTTGCAGCTGAGAAGCTGGGATTGCCATACTTGAGCGGGTATCTGGATTCTATTGGGACAAATTTTCGATATGGGGCAAATTTTGCTACAGCGGGGTCTACTATTCAGCCAGTTGATGCCAAAATATTTGAGATGGGTTTTAGTCCCTTCTCTCTTGACATACAGCTTTTTCAATTTGAACAATTCAAAGCACGCACCATTGAGCTATACAGGGAAGGTTAGATGCGCATTTGTTGTGGAGAAGTTGGAAAATTTTTGTGCTTTTGATTGATCGAAAGCATTAGTAGTTTCTTGTTGTCAGGTAGAAGCTCATATATCGAAAGCAGGCTCCCCAGACCAGAGGACTTTTCCAAGGCACTATACACATTGGACATTGGACAGAATGATCTTCATGGTGGGTTCGTGTCGATGACAGAGAAACAAGTGCTGGCATTAATACCAAATATTATCAATCAATCTGCTGAGGCAGTTGAGGTAACAAAAATATATGTTCTGTATAGCTTCTTAACAACTTATATTTTAGGAAGGGACCAAGTAGCATCCTACAAAGTAGGCACTATTTATCTGCTTTTAAATCATCTTGGGTATATTATGGACAAATGCACGTTGCAACCTGTATGGAGCATGCTATGAAGACTTAAGTTGACCACATTGATTTTGAACTTCTTGCTCTGATCTACAGTCCTTTGGGATTCAACGCATTCAATTTCGTAACCAAAATTACTTGTGCAGATTAAACCTTATAAACGTTGTCGTGATTTACTATTTCAGAAACTATACCAATTAGGAGCAAGATCATTTTGGATACATAATACAGGTCCTATTGGCTGCTTGCCTTTTGCTGTTATATATTATCCTCCAAAGCCAGAAAATATGGACCAAAGTGGTTGTGTGAAGTCCCACAATGAGGTCGCCAAGGAATTTAACAGGCAGCTTCAAGAGAGGGTCACCCAACTGGGAGCGCAACTTCCAGATGCAATACTTACTTATGTTGACATTTTCTCAGCTAAATACACTTTAATTTCTGAAGCAAAGAAGCTTGGTAAGCTTCACATATGATCATCATGAGTGTCATTATAATTACATGAAAGACTGGAAGAATTTAGTCCTTTCTGATATGATTGATCACATTTGTGCACTTCACTTTCATTTTAATTTTATATAAATTAAAGTTTCAGATTTGCCCGTTGAGGGTATGCAGGTTTTGCTAATCCACATGGATATTGTTGTGGGCATCTTGGAGATTACAATGTTGACTGTGGAAGGAAGGCAATGGTTAATGGAACTGAAGTCAGAGGGGCTTCATGCAGCAATCCTTCAGAGTACATTAGTTGGGATGGCGTACATTATTCTCATGCTGCAAATAGATGGATAGCCAACCAAATTCTTAACGGCAACCTTTCCAACCTTCCAATCCCAATTACTGGAGCTTGTCACAAGCTTGGTCTTTCGTGATGACAAGCCTGAAGCTCCAATGGATATCCTGCAATGGAAAAGTTTAAGTTCTATCAGAGTTGTGGTTGTGTTTCTGTTAATAATTCATTTCCCGCCCCCCATGAAATAGAACTTTGAATTTCATTTTGTACAGACATTTCACAAATTTGCACTGAAAAGTTTCAAAAGAAGCAGATCAATGTTGTATGAGTGTTATTATATCACTTGAAGTTGGGACTAGCAAAAATTTTGTGTGGCTTCTCATGGAAACTGTAGACATGGAGTTTATTTTTGATAATGCATCCTACAAATGAGATTTTTAGAAGCATTAGGGTCAAAAATAATGACTCAGTGTTGGAATCTAAGATAGAGAAAGAGCAACATCAGTCCATCTGTTTTGTGTTCAGGGAAAGCTGCCCAATACTGTATTATGGCGATCTATTGTCAAACTCAAATTGTCCAAGTTGGTCCTCAGACTGCTGATTATTGCTTAGTGCAACTATGAAGTATTGTCAGGTTACTAATCACGACATATACTAGCCAGAGTACACACTTATTAGTGAAGCAAAGAAGCATGGTAAGATAAATTCTTCTCTTCATCCCTATGATTCAAAGTAATGGAGTGATAATTAGAGTTTTGTGCTTCTATCTTTTGGCTTGTTTAAATCTCTCTTTTGTTGGTGTTGAAAAATTGCAGGTTTTGTTAATCATCTTGGGTATGTTGTGGCCAGTACTATGAAGATCACCATGTCCATGATTGTCTTATGCATAATAAAGCTTTCTTTTTTTTTTCTTTTTCTTTTTTTATGGAAATTGCATGATGAGGATGAATATGAATGGGGCTGAGTTACCATGGAGATGACCATATGAAATGGCAAGTTGTTAATGATAAAAAATAAAATAGTGTGAGGCTCATATAAAAATTAATAATAACTTATTATCAACTCAACTGTTAGGAAAATTAAAAACCATCTACACTTCTCTGTGCATCTCTCCATGAACATCACAAATTGTTTTCTATAATTTTGTTGTCTTAGAAACTAAAAATGGTGATAACTTTTAGCGCCTCATTAACGAAGCAAATTATTACCAAACAAAAGCATGTGTACCTGCCTTGTTAAGAATTTTGACAGCTATCTTTTAGCTCAAAAAATTTTTAAAAAAAAAAAAATGACAGTAAACTCTTAAGAATAAATAAGAATAAATACAAAAAATAGTGGTTTACAAATTTTTTTTCATAGCCTTAACCAAACTGTCAAAGCAAAATGAAAATCTGATTAGAACAAACAGTTAAAAACAAAAGCTGATAAGAACAAAGAATTAAAAATAAAATTTGATGAGAATAAATTAGTTTTTCTTTTTGAGAAAGCAGACAGAGAATCTGGGAATATATTAAAAAATAGAAACTAATGAACATCAATTTCGGCCAGAGGAGCAGTGTCTTCAGGCAACTCATCCAACCAGACCTGACATCCTACAATGCTCTTAGCTTTTTTAGCTAAAGCATCAGCCACAAAATTACCAGTACACCTGGCAATCAGGTAGGATATCGAATGGGTATAACAGCTTCTAAAAGCTAACTTTTATTTATATAGAAATATATAGACTTAGATAAGATATACATAGGAAAAAGATTAATTAGTATCAGTAACTTTTACAAAACCAGATTTTTTTTGGCTAAATAAAGACAAAATTATAATAATAGGAACTATTTTTTAAAAAATGAGATCGGACTGGCCGGTTCAACTAGTTAAACTGGAAACTGGGTACTAATTCAGTCTAGTAAAAACCTTCAAACCGATAAAAACAGAGAAAAACTAAGAACTGAGAACAAAAGCAAATTTTTTAGTGTACGATTTTTAAAACCATCATTGGAACAGGTCAATGGCATTTTTTTTAGATGGAGACAAATAGACATTAGTCATACCATATTTTCTTTGTCTCTATGCTTGATCTGTTTGAGTCACAAAAAAAAAAAAAAAAAAAAGTTGATCTCTTTGTGTCTCTCATGGACATGGAGTCTCACACCTTATATGCTATCTTTGGCCTGATAATTTCATTGGCATTACTACCAAATCCTACCATCTCAACCAAATGCAGTTTTCCTGCTATATTCAACTTTGGTGCCTCAAATGCAGACACCGGTGGTTACTCAGCATTATTCGGACAAGTTCCACCGCCCAATGGAGAAACATATTTTCACACCCCATCTGGACGGATTTGTGATGGGCATCTTGTAATTGATTTCATAGGTACTTCCATTTCTCTTTCTTAATGTTCTGGTTTTTATTTGTTATTTTTTTATTACAAAATATTTTGAAAATTTAACCGTTGGATTTTATGTTTTTTACGTTCTTAATGCATATGTCAAATGGTGTTAATCGCATATTATTTGATCTATAAACTTATATTTTATGTATAATTTTAAATTATAAAAACTTGCAATTTAAACAATTTGTTAATGACATAACTATTGAGCTTTATTTTTCTAGAAATTTTGCAAATATAGTGGATACAAGAAAAAGATGTAATTCAATGGTGGATTTATCAAAATTCACCTACAATAAAAAGCTATTGACTAAGCTTGTAGCCCTAGGTTACAACCAATTTTATAACTAAACTTTATCTTTAATATTATATAGAAAATAGTCAAATACATTAGTGTTTGCATATCTATGTGGGTAGAAAATACATGATATAAGATTATAATCTCATAATTTCTATCATTCAACTTCAAGAAATGAATTAAGAAACAAGAAGTTCTACTACTATATTTAAGGGGTCTCCCTGTTTGGAATTCTCAATTTAGATGCCCAAAATATCCTCATATTCATCCTTTTCTAAGGCTTAAATCATAGGATTAGACATGAAAAATTAGTAATTTAAAAATTCATAATTTTTAGCTAAATTAAAAAAAAAAAAAAAAAAAACAGTTTTTCTCCCATTTTCACATTTCTCTTTTACGTTAGTTTTCTACTCATACAACTTCTTCTTTTTGAAAAAATTATGAAAAATAAAACTGTTTTTCTTTTCCACAAGAGTACCATTTTTTTTATCACTAAACTATTTTTTTTTTCCACCTCCATATTTCTCTCTCATATTAGTAGTTAAATACTAATAAAACTTCTTAAAATAAAAAATAAAATAAACGCCATAAGTAAAACATGTAAATTTAAAACATAAAAAAATAAAATGGTTCATCGCATGTGCGAAATGCACGTGAAGAGACTAGTTTGTTATTAATCTTTGAACTTTACTCCTCCCAACCAAAAAAAGAAAAAAAAAAAAAAAAAAACTATTGGTATTTCTTTTGTCTTCTTTCTTTTTTTGGTTAAGAAATTAAGATGGAAGTCAAAAGTATGCTTGATTTGGAGGACTACTAAGTGTAGCATGCTAGTTCTAATTGTACAAGAAAAACTCTTTGTTGATTTTCAGCGAAAAACTTTGGGTTACCGTATCTTAATGCTTTTCTGGGTTCAAACTTTAGCCACGGAGCCAATTTTGCAACAGTTGCATCATCAATTGGACCTCAGGATATGCCAATTGCACTGGGTGGAAATAGTCCCATTTCATTAGACGTGCAGTTTGCCTAATTCACAGATTTTCATAGAAGATCCCAAATATTGAGAAAACAAGGTGATTCCCTTTATTTTTTTGTAAAAGATAGAAATTATACTCTAACTTAGGTTCCGTTTGGATAGAACTTATTTTTGCTGAACTGAAAACTGAAACTGAAAACACTGTAGCGAAAATAATTTTTTAATGTGTGAACAGTACTGCGGGACCCATTTTTATTAAAAAATTGCTAAAAAAAATACATGAACAGTGCATGAACAGTGCCAAACAGTGGTTTTTGTCTCCTGCACAGTGTTGCTACAGTGAAAAACGTGCATGAACAGTACCGTTTACTGTTCATGCAAGTTGAAAAAAAAAAAAAAAGAGAGAAAACGCAGAAACCAGAAACGAGAAACGCAGAAGCTCTATCCAAACATATACTTAATCTAAGTGCATGTGTGTATGAAACTCTCTTCTAGAGACTTGAACCCCAGCTCTTTCTCCCCCCTCTCCCACACCCCACAAGTACTTATACTTGTGGAATAATCACCTCACCAAAAGTGTACGGTATTCATGTTTCTTTCTTAGATGTATCATTTTTGTGCAAAAACTTTGATTATCATATTGGTGTTGAAAATGAAATGTGAATATTGTTTCAAAAAAATATCTGGCACAGGAGGGGTCTTTGAGAAATTGTTACCCAAGGAGGATTATTTTTCTCAAGCTCTGTCCACATTTGACATTGGCCAAAATGATCTTACAGCTGGTTACAAGAAAAACTTGACCACTGAACAAATTAAGGCATACGTTCCTGATGTAATGGGCCAATTCTCAGATATCATTAAGGTACTACAAATTCACAACATTCACTTCAATTTATTTATTTATTTATTTTTATTCAAGTGTGAGAATGGCTTACAAGTTACATGCAGAAAATATATGGTGAAGGTGGAAGAATATTTTGGGTACACAACGCCGGCCCATTGGGCTGCCTTCCATATTTTTTGGACCGATTTCTTATTACAGCGGGCCAAATGGATAAATATGGCTGCGCCAGCCCATTCAATGAGGCGGCCCAATATTTGAATCTCAAATTTAAAGAAGCCCTAGCCCAACTTCGGAAGGATCTTCCAGAGGCAAGAATCACCTATGTTGACATCTACTCAGTGAACTACACCATCATTACCCAAGCCAAAGAATATGGTACTTCCTTGCATCCTTTTTACACTAGTGGATTTGATTTGATTTGATAAATAACTTCCTCGGCTAATGGAAATTCATAAAATCATTAAGATTTTCTATAAGTTATACGATTCATTAAATAGGTAATATGACTAAAAATACACATAGATAATTTTTTTAAGAAAAATATTTAAATTACAAACTTTTTTAAAGATTTTCTTTATAAACAATTGATGTAGTAAGTATTTATTGATAAGTAAAAAAAATTATGTTATTGATAGGTTCAGATTAGAACTAGCAAGATTTTTATTTTTGTGGAAGAATTAGTAAAGTTTGGAGGAATTTTTCCTCCAAACCTTGAAAATCTATCTTTTGCAAATAAATTTTTTCATATAAATTTTTTTCTTCTTGTTGAATTTGAAGGATTTGAGAAGCCTTTTATTGTATGTTGTGGCCAAGGTGGGAAATATAATTACCACCTGAAGAACTACTGTGGGTTGAACAAGACAATAGGTGGCAAAGAGATTGTGATTTCAAATACATGCAAAGACCTATCGGTTCGGGTTAATTGGGATGGGACTCATTTTATGGAGGCCGCTAACAAATGGGTATTCAACCAAATAGCTAGTGGCTCATTTACAGACCCACCTATTTCATTGGATATGGCTTGTCAAAGAAAATAATAAACATTCTCCCTCTTCTTTCAAAAAAAAAAAAAAATCATCTCTCTCTCTCTCTCTCTCTTTATTTTATTGGGATCAAAGAAACCTTTCTTAGCCATTTTATTTTGTATTAGCCACTAAGTATGCGCGTGATTCTTTCAGGATCAAAGAAACCTCTTTCTTAGCCATTTTATTTTGTACTATAGCTAGTGCTTTAATGCTCTTAAATTTTTTTTGTAAAGATTACTTTCATTCATCATAATTTGAAATTTCTGCATTTTTTAACTCACAAAAATTTCTAGGGAAGTGAGAGAGTCCTAAAAAAAAATTGAGTAACACATGCTCAGAGGCTTTTCTATTTTCTTGGGTAGCACGCACTCAGAAGCTTTTCTATTTTAGAGGATAAAAGTTAATAATTTGCATCTATTATAATTTATGAACAAAATTTTCAAATGCTAAAGGTTGTCACGTTGTCATCTGTTTTTTTTTTTTCTTAGGTTATGAGGTTATGTTTAATGGTAACCACTTAGTACACAACCAAAACTAAAGTTAAAAATGCTAAAAACTTACATTGTCAACCTTTTTACTTATTTAATATTTTTTTTATTATATTAAATGGTAGTTATGTAGTTATATTTAATCCTAAAAGATAGGCACATAAGATACATCCATAACTAAAGATTAGGATGCTCGAAGAAGCCAAAAAAAAAAAAAACCAAGAAAGGCTATCAACATTAAAAAATAATAATAATACTAAGAAAGGCTCTCAACATTAGCATCTACTATTAAATCACCAGTAAATCCTTTATTTTAAAAAATGTATTTTCTTTTGAAAAAATTGCTGTGAAAGGCACAACAAATGACAATATTAAATTTCATATAAAAGAGATGAGATTGAGAAAAATGAAGCCAAAATTTAATAGTTTCAATTAATTGAAAATGTAGTGTTATACTGATGAATATAGGCATTGGTAGGATATTTACCAAAAATGGTCTTTAACAACCACTAGATAGATTGACTACCACTTTATGTGAGCCTTGAATTATATAATAATTTTGGTAAAGTCTCTAACCTAAATTCATCCAATGTGCCTACTATGCAATCTAACAAAATTGTTGATATGTCACCCTTAAAAAAAGACAAAAATAATAGTAGGCTTAAATATAGGAAAAACAACAAACATAAAAAATAAAAAGAATAGAAGGAAGAGAGAGGACTACTTAGAATACATTCAAAGGCTGTAAAATTCATAAACACAATTCTTATCACAAAGAATACTGAAACCAAAACATCCATAAAATGAGGTTGAATTAACGTTTTATTCATGGAAATTTCAGATGATGTAATACTTTGACTAATTAATTAAAGTGATAATGGAGAAAAAAGAAATAATTACTTATTTAAATTATTTCAAAATTTTTTTTGAGAAAGAGTTTTAACTTATAAAGTCCGCTTCTGATGATAGTTCTTTATTATCAAACTAAGACACTAATCAGTTTTTAATATAGGCAAGGATTGAACCTCAGATCTCTTATTTAACCATTAGAGGCTTTACCGGTTAAGCTAGCTGGAACCCACAAATTATTTCACAATTTATTACTCATCAATAATGAATTGTATTTCTATCTCTCTGTCAGTGTCTACTGTCTACCACTACATGCCCTTTAACTTGCTTTCACAATTCATTATTTAAAATATTCAATATTTTAATTAATTACTCATCAAACAAACCAAATATATATATATATATATATATTTTAAATGATAAGATAAGATAAGATAATGATATGGAAAGAATAATGATAACAAAATAAGAAACCAATTATAAACCAAATACAGGAAAGCAAATACGGAAGAGCAACTCATCAAAATAAAAGCAAACGTCCGTAGGTTCCCTTCTTCAGCAAAGAAAAACAAACGTAATACTAAGCTTTTAGAAACAATGAAGAAAAGACAAAGTAGTAACATACCATATTCAACGTAAACCAATTGCGAAAATCTCATCAATAGACAGATTGTCATGGCTGTGATTAAAAAGTATTAGAATGCTTTCGATTTATTTATTTTTAAATAAAAAAGCCAAAATATAAAAGAGCAATATACATTGACATAAACATACCATTAAGCAAGAGCAAATAGAAAAGATAATGATAATGGTGGAAAAAATATTAACACATAATTGAGAGAATTGGGAGAACTGAGAAAGAAACAAACTGAGTTTGAAACCAATGAGTGTGATCCTATTTTGTAGATAGTGTTTTACATAGTAATTAAAGAAACATTTTTACCAAGTTTTATCCCTACTTAACCCTAGGGTATAGGTGTGTTTTGAACTCAATTAAAAAAAAAATCTATTTGAAAGAATCTATAAAAAAAAAATTAAAATAAAATAAAAAAGCGGTTTTATCCATTCACGTTAGAAAAAGAACAAATAAAAGACGTGAGGGAGAAATTTAGGAGAAAAAAAAAGCAATTTTATCCATTCACGTTAGGGAAAAAAAAAAGACTTGAGGGAGTAACGTGCAAAGTGCATGCTTTTTTTATATTATTATTTATAATTTAGCTAAAATTTGGGAGTTTTTAAATTGGAAATTTTTCATATATAACCCTATTATTTAAGCTTTACAAACTAGTAAACTTGAGGGTATTTTGAGTATCAAAACTGAGAATACCAAATAGGAGAAATTCTTTAAATAGTAATATAAATAATAAAGTAAAAATAAAAGCACTAACGTGAGAAAGATGCCAGGGGAATCTAGATTCCCCCTTTAAACCTCTCTCAATAGGAGTGTGGATTCTCTTTAAAATAGGTGGCTATCCAAATTCTCAAGTTTAAAGGAAATTGTATTTTTTATAAATTGACAATTTTAACCCCTTTTCCTTATTATTCCTTATTATTTAAGCAATTAAAATAAAATATAAAACAAATCATCAATATCTTTTCCCTTATTTTTATCTTTTCCTGCCAAAATAACATAAACAGGATAGACAACTTTGTTGATATATTCTTTAACAAAGTTGTATTTAGGCTTCACATGTGGAAAAAAAAAAGTTTGAAGGGGACCCTCTATTATTGCTAGGTATTCACTTGTACTGTTGTGTGTGTTGCTTAACAGAGTATTAATAGTTTATATTTTGTTTTTCATTATTTATTTAGAGGAAGTTTTTTTTTTTTTTTTAAAAAAAGACTCGGTAGTTTACATTCAAATCTAAGAATAGAATGAGAAAAATAAATAATTCATTTAAAATTTTGGAAATAAACCAAATATTATCATTTCACATTTCTAGAAATCTTAAAAGATTCCCAATGAAACTAAATATAGGAATAACTACATTCGTAGGCATCCAGATTGTAAGGAATCACATTTCTAGGAATCTAGATGTCAGGAATAAGGTAGATTCTCCCGTACCAAACGCCATATAAGGGTATTTTGGACATCAAAATTGAGAATCTCAAATGGTGGAAGCCCCTTAAATGGTAGTATAGAAGTGTGGGAAAAAAAGAGAGAGCAAAGAGACGTGAGGGAGTAATGTGCAAAGTGCAAACTGTTTTTTATTTATTTTTAATTTAGCTAAAATTTAGGAGTTTTCAAATTAGAAATTTTACATATATAACTCTATTATTTAAGTTTTATAAATTGGTAAATTTGAGGGTATTTTGAGCATCAAAATTAAGGATACCAAATAGCTAAATAGGAGAAGCTTTTAAATAGTACTATAGATATGACTTTGCACAAGACAAGAGGGGAGGGGACATCCTTTTGATATGGGGTCATGTATATAGGGCAGTAAATAAACCAAACTGTTTATAAACAATTCAAGGTTGACTTGAGAAAATGTTTGTTTATGTTGGTTTGTTTAGAAAACAAACCAATCAAGCCTTAAGTTTAAGCTCAATTATTAAATGAACTAAGCTGAAATATAATAATGTATTCATGAACAAGCTCATGAATATGATATTTTGATTAAACTATATGTAATATTATATTTTTATACTTGTCTAAAAATATATTTATATAGACTTGAAATTTGATTGTAATAATAAAAAATAAAAAATTGGATTGTAAAATTTTGTCAATAAGTTCATATGAAATTAATTTATTATTTGTAGATTATTGATGATATAAATAGTGATCTATTTGTAGTAAAAATTTATAGAATTGTGTTGAGATAAAACATTTTAGACATGGTTTCACAATATATAGAACAAAAAAAGTTAATCAAGTAGCTCACCAACAATCTTAAGCTTGCTTAATAAGAAAATGAGCCAAGCTTGAACATAAAATCTTGTTTGGTAATGAGCTTGAACTCAACTTGTATTAAAAAATGTTGGGTTAAGATAGCTTGACCTTAGTTAATTAATTCAATTACCCCAATTAATTAATTAGATTAAATTGCATGCAAATCGTGGAGGCACCAACAAATCACCAAATATACTAAACGCAGTGGAAAATAAGTTTAACACGATGATTTGTTGATAAATGGGAAAAACCTCACACAAGATAAAAACCTCACTGAATGATTTTAAGGTCACCACTCTCAAAAATTCATTAATCAACAATCAAGCAGTTACAAGTATAAGGAATTTTACTACTACCCTGGTCTATCCTAAAAAACCAACTTACAATTGAACCTTTGCTCTAATACCTAATTGGACTTGATCTTGTAGTAGCCATTTTTTCTTTGTTGCACAAATATCCATCTATGACTAACTCCTTTGGACCCTTGCACGGATCCCAGTACGTGACAACTCTAGCAACTTGAATGGTTGTTGTTGATTGCAAAGTTCTTTACTTCATCAACAATGAAGATTAGGAAGCACTTGGTTGCAAAACCCTATGGCTATGGTGTACAAATGTAGTAGCTTCTCACAGAGAAAAATAAACTCTTGGTCTCTATATCTGTGTGTGACAGCTCTTAAAATAAGCCTTATATATATATATATATATCTAGAGTTATGTGAAATGAAACTCTAAAAAAATACATCAACATGGATTGAAATTCAGATTTGGAAATTCTGAATTCATAAAGCTCAATAGATCGATCTTGTGTCGGGCTGCCCATTAAATCTTGATAACAGCTTTCTGTCGAGCTATTTGTCGACTTTCAGTAAAACAGTTTTTCTTCATTTTTTTCTTTTATCAATCTTCATGTTTTTAATACAATCACTTGATATGTATCAAACCCAACTTAGATTTACCCAATTTATAAGTAAATTGTGTTTTATCAAAGGATTAATTAATTACATATAAAATATGACCCTAACAAAAAAGAATAAAATAAATGAACAAATTTGAATTTTTAATACTCGGCTCTGCTCGGCTTGTTGGCGAAAATGGGCTTTTACCCATTTTGTGCAAAAAATTAGCGTGTTGTCACCTTTTTCCAAACTAATTGGAGAAATGCCTCTCTTTTAAAATTTGATTTTCTCAAAATTGAGTTTCAAAAAAAAAAATTTGGAGCCCTATAGTGGCGTTTTAAGGAGCCTATAGTGACGTTTTAAGGATCTATAGCGGCGTTTTTGAACTCGAGCTCCATGAACTCGAGTTCCATGCAAGTTTTTTTTTTTTTTTTTTTTTTTTTTTTTTTTTTTTTTAGGGATAATTACAGTAAACCCACATGTGGTATGACCCGTTTTCACTTTGCCTACCTGTGGTTTAATCATTTGCACTTTGCCCACCTGTGCTTCAATCCGTTACCCACCTCACCTTCAGACGTTAGAAAAACACATTTTTATTCAAAATTAGAACACATCACGGATCAAAAATCTGAACCAACAGTTCTTTTCCTCACGAACCCCAAAAACATGAAAATCCCTAGAGAAACCCCATTTCACGTCTGATATTGAGTTCGCGCTGCAAGTATAAACCTAGACGAGCAACAGGTTGTTCGAAGGACTAAAATCCTGGTAAGAAATCAGTCACTGTTTGAGTTTTTAATTTGGGCTTGTAGTTGTTTTATAATTTTTTGAGTAATTAGCCACTGGTCAATGTTACATGTAATGTAATGAGAATATTGGTTGTGTTTGTTGATGTAATGTTACTTGTTGTTTGGATTTGTGTTTGTTTATGGGCATTTTGTTTATCATGTTCATTGTATCTCACAGTGGACCGAATGGGAAATTTTAGTGTTTCTGTTGGTTTAAATTTTAGTGTTCGCATGTGCTATTTAGTAAAACAAAAACAAAAGCAAAGTAGAAATGTGGTCCCAATGATGTGTGTGTTGCATCCCAAAAGCCAAACAGAAACATGCAAGTGTTTACTATTTTGTGTCTATTGTTTACAATTCTTTAATTGTTAATTATGTACGTGTCAAACGGTAATTTGTTATTGCAGATGGATGATGAAATAGCGAAATTTAAAGTACATTATGGGGGTACTTTTGTGTGGAACCCTAGTTTAGAATACTTTGGAGGGAAAGTTGAAATAGTGCATGGGGATCTTGATAAGCTTAGTTATTTTGAAATACAAGGTATATATGAGGACTTGGGGATTGATGAATCGTGTAGGATTCATTATTTAGGTCCTGGGGGCAACTTGGAGTAAGACTTGAGGCTCATACAAGATGATCAAGATGTGGTGCCCATGTGCAAGCTTAGAGACACCATCATACTATATGTGGAGAGTGGTCATGCTCCACTTGCAGTTGAAGTTCCTGATGTTGCTGGGGTTGATGCAGGAGCTGCTGTAGGGGCTGGTGCAGGGGGTGTAGGGGCTGGTGCAGGGGCTGCTGCAGGGGGTGGTGTAGGAGCTGCTACAGGACAAGGTAATGGTAGTGTGGGGGTAGAGGAGCTCATTGGTTCTCTTTAAGCCAGCCAGCAACACACACCCCTGCAGAAACATGGGACAGCAGAGCACCTACAAGGATACCTACTACCAGAGGAGCTGCTTTAAGAGGAAGGGGTGATGCAGCTAGGACTAAGAAATGTAAAACAAGAGCTCAAAAGACCAATTGTGGTGGGAGAGGAGGCAGGGGCAGTAAATGAAGACAAATACAAGACACTTTTGTTGCTATCTATTAGGGTTATGTAGTGTTAGGGCAGACAGTTTTAAATTGCCCTATTCAAACATTTTTTGTACTTTTGTAAGTTTTGTAAACAATGGGTAGGTGCAGACAGTTTTGGTTGTTGTACCAAATGTCTTATATTTACTAGTGGTTGATGAAAGACTATTCAATGCCACCCTAATTATGTATACAATTTCCCAACTTAATGACAGGTGTTCAGAATTATTATTTAAATTCTTGCAGTTTTTTGTATATGAGTTCCATATATGAGTTTGTTTATGTGTGCAGTCGTATGTGTTGAATAGCAACAAGTGTATGTGTTGACTAGCAGGTGTATGTGTGCAAGTGTTGTCTTTTCTTGCAAGTTGACAGATAGTTGTTATGTATTTTAAACACAATTGTCTTCACACAATGCACTTTATGCACAATCCTGGCTGACACAGCTCACACCATCCTATAGAATACCAACACCAACAGCTCACAGCTCACAAGTAGCCAATTCACTTTAAACAAAAATACCAACAACATCTAACATAAATAACACTTTATCTTAAAAAGGTTTATATTATTAAATGGCATCAAACCAACAGCATCTACCATCTTACATAGTTCTCATTTTCGAAAAAAACCTTACATAGTTCTATTACAATACAATTGAGTACCAGTTTATATTACAACCCACCAGGCAAACTTAATCTCATCATTCCAACATTCTCACTTGAGTCAAAACATGAAAACAGCATAATAAAAAAATTAAAAAAAAAACCCCATTACAGAATTAGTGCAATTCTGCACTTTCTCTCTTGCTCTATAGCTCTCACTGTTATCTCCTTGGCTTGAACAGAGAAAGCTCGAAACTTTTTCTCCCTAACAGTGGCTTTTGCTGCCCTGTCTTGAGCAATTTCTGCCATTTGGGTAGCTTCTGCTGCTGTCTGGGTAGCTGCTCTTTCCCTTTCATGTGCAAGTTGCAACTCACTCCGCAATAAATCCAACTTTTCTTGCACCAAATGGGCAGTTTCATTCCCACGCCTACGAGTGGGATTATCAATCCATCTAAAGAAAGGGCACTTGGGACCAACCTGCTCATAAATTGAATTGAACACATCACATTCCAATCTCAAGTGAATTAACTAGATTAAGTAAAAAGTATACTTACCTTATATCGGCTACAACCTAAAAACCTTCTCCCAAAATTATCCATTGTCAGACTTGTTCTCAGCATAAAAGTCTCATATGTACATAAATGCCCACTTGAACCTGAGTAATGTCCACTCGAAGAAGACATCAATTATCAACTTCCTGTGAATCCAAGCTACCATCAAAACAGGAAACCTCAAACTAAAAAACTTAAAGCAGAAATGTCGTACCTGGTGATGATCTATCTTCGAATATTCAATGCCTCAAGACAACTCACAGACAGAACCTCACCCTCCCATGAAAGCACGATCAGAAAAATCAAAACCCAACTCAATACAAGGGATTTTCATGTTTCTAGGGCTCGTGAGGAAAAGAACTGCTGGTTCGGGTTTTTGATTCGTGATGTGTTCTAATTTTGAATAAAAAGGTGTTTTTCTAACGTCTGAGGGTGAGGTGGGTAACGGATGGGTAACAGATTGAAGCACAGGTGGACAAAGTGTAAATGATTAAACCACAGGTATACAAAGTGAAAACGGGTCATACCATAGGTGGGTTTACTGTAATTGTCCATTTTTTTTTACCTATAACACGAGTGCATGGAGCTTGAGTTCCAAAACGCTATTATAACCTCCTTAAAATGTCACTATAGACTCTTTAAAACGCCACTATAGGGCTTAACTCGATTTTGAGAAAATCGAGTTTCAAAAGAGAGGCATTTTCCTAATTAGTTTGGGAAAGGTGGCAACCAGGGACGGACCCAGGTGGGGGCCAAAGGGGGCCCGGGCCCCCCTTGGGCCCAAAAAAAAAAAAATTGTAGGTAAAATTTTCAAAAAACCAAGCTTGGCCTCCCTTGGTTTGTAGCTCAGGCCCCCCCTCAACCATTTCTATCCCAGCCGGCCAGCCCAGAAGGTAAGAGCCCATCAGCCCATGTAAACCTTTAAAAAAAAAAGAAAAAGAAAAAAAGAGAGAAAGAAAAGTAGAAAACCCAGCAATCCAAGACTCCAAAACCAAATGGAAAAGCAAAAAAACGAAGGAAAAAAAGAACAAAGAAAAGAAAAGAAAGTGAGAACTGAGAGGCGAGAGTTGAGACAGAGGAAGTGAGGCGCTGCCCATGCCGTGACGCCATCGCCTACACCTTGACGCCGCTGCCTATGCCCACGCGAGACGAGAGAGACCCATCTCCTTCTACCCAGTAGACGCGAGACCCGTCCCTGACTCCCTATCGCTGCGTCGCATACGGCATACCTAAACCGGAGACCCATCTTGCTGCCGCTGCAGGTTGCTTAATCTGCCCAGCCCAGATTCGTTGCTCCATTGCTCCAGCCTTCGCAGTTCACAAGTAATTTAATCTATCCTTTCCTTCAAAAGAATCAAAACCTAACATAATGATTGTGAATCTCAGAATCTAACAATTTATGCTTCTGTGCTCTGTTTTTGTGTTTTTTTGGCTTTGTGACTAAATGTGACTCTGTGTCTGTGTTTGTGAATCTCTCTTATATTACAGTGTATAGTTTGTCTGTTTGTTCTTTGTTGACTAGTAGTGGGCAACAATAAGGACAAACTTTACCCTTTTTTTTTTCCTGTGATGAAAAAAAAAAAGTGAAGTTAAAAAAAAAGTTTATGTTAGTAGTTCAGAATATATTTATAGTGTTGGCAGTGGGATTGGGATCGGGTCAGTGTCTGAAATATAGAGAAAAAATAAACAAAGGCAAAGAGATAAATAAAGGCAAAGCCCAAAGACAAAAGAGAAAAAACTAATCATATAATATAGAAAATTGTCACACAAATTTAAGAAAATAACAGTGATTCTTAATTTATTTGTAGATCATGAAAAAAGAAACTACAATGTTTGATTTTTTCAGAAGAAAATATTCAAACTCTTCAGAAGTCAACGTGAGATTGTCAACGACTAATGTTACCATTCCAATTCTAGAAAATGTGGATGTTCCAATTCTAGAAAATATTCATTCCCCAATTCCGGAAAATGTCGGTGTTTCAATCCCAAGAAATATTCATTCCCCAATTCCAGAAAATGCCGATATCCCAATTTCGTGTCTTTTATTTTTGTTGGTAGATGATTGTATCTTAATATATTAAGAAACGATGATTTTTGGGTATTTGTCGTGGTTGATAGTTTATTAATACTATATAGATGCGTATTTGAAATTTTTTTTTCGCTTATCTCTGGCCCCCCTAGCTTGAAATCCTGGGTCCGTCCCTGGCAACACGCAAATTTTTTTGCACGAAATAGGCAAAAGCCCATTTTCGCCCGGCTCGTTTACAACTCTAATCATGGTGTAAGATTGAATTATTGTGACCATTTTTGGCGAACGCTAGTATTCAGGCATTCATCCTTGTTTTCCTTTTTCTTTTTCTTTATTGGCTAAATAAACTTTACAAAAAAAAAAAAAAAAAATCCATTTGGCTATGTGAAACTCAGGTTACTTGCACGTGAGAGGCATACTGTAATCTGTAGTCTTTTTCACCAAACATCTTTTAGCTTTTTGGTGTTAGTTCCTCTTCAATTTTTTTTTGGTAACCTAACAATAAGTTCAGAATTTTGAATGCTGGATGGTCAAAAAATTCTCAACTTCACCATAGCGTATAAGATGAAAGCACATCACTTCATATTTCAGCTTAAATATATTTCGGGCCTAAAGCGACAACTATATATGGACATTTTTATATTTAAATATTAACTAAATATTATTTTTTTTAAATTTTTTAATAATAATATTATTACTATTAAACGTTTATTTTCCTGCATTTTTTAAGATGTAAAATTAATAATTAAGTTTATGTCATAATTAATGAAAAGAGATCTTTTACATTTTACTGTAATCTCATCCGGCCTAGAAGCAAATCTGATTTTGCTATAAAGACTAGTACATAGGTACCACAACTTTATTAAAAAAAAAAAAAAAAAAAAAAAAAAAAAAAAAAAGAGGTACCACAACATGTAAAAGATATAGAAACTTATAAAACTAGCTGACTAAATAAAAAATTTATTTTGCTTTTGTACATTACATTTACATGTTGGGGAAGCCAAAACTAACTAATAAAGAACTTTTTTTTTTCCGGTACACATAACATGTAAAAAGAGTTAAAAGTTAGATGGATTAGAATAAATATTGAGTAGATAACAATAAGTCAGTCAGTTTCAAGGAAGTGTGATTTTTGTTGTGTCCCTATCATTATTTTTTTAAAACAAAAATACTAATTTTTATTGTTTAAAATTTTGTAACAGATCTATTATTTTTTATGTCCCTAGCATTTTATTTTTTTAAAAAAAAAGGTACTAATTTTTATTGTTTAAAATTTTGTGATAGATCTATTATTTTTTTGCCAAGTGAAAAGCCCCTAATTGAGGAGCCTTCTTTCATGTGCTATAATATTTAGTACACAAGCACCACAACTATAAAAGATATAGAAACTTACAAAATTAGCTGACTAAATAAATAAAAAAATTATATTGCTTTTGTACAATACTTGTTGGGGAAGCCAAAACTAACTAAAAAAGTCCTATTTTTTCCGTACACATAACATGTAATAAAAATAGTTAAAAGCCAGATAGATTAGGATAAGCATTGAGTGGATAACAATAAATCAATCAGTTTCAAAGAAGTGTGATTTTTGTTGTGTCTTTGGCATTACTTTTAAAAAAAAAAAAAAAAAAAACCTAATTTTTATTATTTAAAATTTTTGTGACATATCTATTATTTTTTGCTAAGTGAAAGCCCCTAATAGTCGGGGCCTTCTTCCATTTGAGAGCCTTAGGTGACTGTCTTAGTTGCTTATATAGTTGAGCTGTCCCTGACATTTTCTTAAAATTTTTATTTATTTTTATATAATATGAAAATTGAAAAATTCTACTTTAACCTAATTTAAGTGTATATGAGTGTTGTGATAGAAAAGGTTGTAGGCCCACTTCAAAGTTGGGCTGAGAAAATGAGGAGGCCCATCCTATGCTCGGTTAGAGGATGAGCGAATTATGAAAAGGCCCAACACTCAAGTCCATGACTTGGTCGAGGACGCGATGATGATCGAAGATGAGTGTATGTCCAAACATCTAAATGACGCCATGCATAAGTTACTAAACAATCTTCTTAATGTCAAAAGGCCGGGTTCAACTCCGATAACCTATTTGATAGGCAAGAACAGTGTTATAGACCTAAATGGGCACTTTAGACCCCTGATTCAGTAGGTCCCACACACGTGTGAGAGATTCTACCATCATGGAGACTCCACCAACAAGATAATATAAAAGGGGAAGGAGGCTATGGCGGAAGAAGTTGGAAAATTTGGGGTGAGAAATACGACAGAAATGTGAGGTCTCATTTCTTGGGAACTAAGATTCTACTCGGGATTTAGAAAGGGAAATTCGGCAAAGGGATGGTGTCCTCAACCCGAATAATGGGACACAACTAAGGATTAATAAGAAGGCCTAGCTCATCATAGTTCCAAACCACTCTTGGGATCTCCCATTGTGGGCCTATAACACCATTAGATAACAAATAAATTAAAGGGTTAGGCTCAAACCACTAGTGTGAGTTTTTAGGCTCTAATCCCCACAAATGTGAAGTTCTTTCTTGGAGACTTAAATCTTGATCTTTGCCTTCCACACCCAGGAGTAGAGGAAGAGAGGGGGTCCGGGGGGCATAAAATGACAAATAACCTTTTTTTTTTTTTTTTTCAATTTCCATGGTAGCTTCTTTTAGAGCATTAGCATTGGTGATGCCAAAAATTTCATAATTTGGCACCACAAAAACTGCTTTATCTGTTTTACTACCTCAATTTACAAAACACTCAACATTAATGATTTTATTTTAGCATTCAACACAATAAAATAATATATCTACTACAATAAACAACAACCACCACCACCACCACAATAAAATGATATAACTTTTAATAAAATATTGATTTTTTTTTAACCATCTTAGCTACGATGCACAAACATCCTTGGCTATGCACTGTAGCTCAACAGCCAAAATTTTTTTGGCTTTTCCTCCATTATTGTAGCAGGTTTTTTAGTATTAATGGTGCTGAAAATAGTAATATGGCTTTTTAACACCACAAATGCTAATGCTCTCAAATAAATAGACATACACTCTAACAACTCTTATATTAAAATATTGGTAGAAATGAAAAAAGATGTTTTATATCCATTGTTTTACATGTTAGTGACCTCAGCATTGATCTTACAAGTTGCAGTAGCTACCATTGAAAGAAAGTTTTCAGCAATGAATATAATTGAAAATTGATTACACAATTAAATGGGAGATCAATGGATAAATGATTATTTAGTCACATATATTGATAAAGATATATTCAAGACTATTGAGTGTGAAGAAATCATGCAGCAGCTTTAAAATATGAAAAATCGTCGAGAGCAATTGAGTAAATTAAATTAGGTGTGAAAAATAAATTAAATTTTACATTTTATGTTAGATTGTGCATGAGAATTTCATTAGCATATAGTTGATTATTTACTTTGTTATTAATATTGATTAATAATTTTCAAAGTAATTTTTTACTTTCAATTTTGTCTTTTAATCTTCCCCCCCCCCCTAACCCAAATTTATGGCTTCGCCACTGTTCACACCCTACAAAAACTTTAAACTCATATTCTTGTAAGGAACTTTATACCTTAATTATACTTTACCCTTTAAAATTTCAAAATGCACAGTTACTACCCTAAATTATAACTCGTGTTTCACTTTGTTAATGTTTTTAATACCGTTTCAGACTTTGTTTCAGTTTGTTCATTAGAATAAAATATTTTGGTACTCGCATACCATTTTTGAGATTACTGGATATTTTACAAATGATATAAAATTATGAATTTAATATAATTAAAAATAAATAAATCTCAATAAAATGAGTATATTGTTATTAACTAAAATTTCTTAATGATTTTTTTGTTTTTGTTGACAATAAATCTAACATCGGGTGTCTTTAATAAACAAGGAACCTTCTTGAACTATACTTTTCCCATTTTCTCATGCCCACCCATGTGAATGTGATTTGCACTTTACCCTAGTAAATTGTTTTTTACTTTTGTCATTTTTCTCACTAGCCCACCTCTCATTATCCTTTCTTTCTCACCCTGTGTGCTCTCCTGTGGCTCATCTGCTTCTTCTTCTTTTTTGATTTTTTCCTCTCTCACACGGCCTGCCTTTTCTTCATCTGGTCAGTTCTTCATTTATTTTTTCGGTGTGTGCTCACTTTATCTTGTTCAGTTGTTCTTCATTTAATTCTCTTCTTCTTTATTTTATTTATTTATTTTTTTCACTTGCTCTGTTGAATCTGTTCATAACCTCTCAGTACATAGTACATACCGGCCAGAACTTGGCCAGTATTTACAGAAACGTTCAAAACAGTCCAGAATAGGCCAAAATTTTATCCAAGGTGGAACAAAGAAATTATGAGTCTTTTGGTTGAATATTACAAAAAATTTAGTATATTTGTGATATGGATACTGTTTAAAGTTATTGGAGAAATATTGGAGAAATTGAGAAAAGATAAGGAATTTTGGTAATATTGATGCCAAAATTCTAACAAAAAAACTGAGAGAGAAAAAATTTGAATTTTGGTAATGAAATTACCAAAATTGCTGGCCGAAAGGTAAAGTAAGTGCTCAAAGGAGGTGCTGAAAGGAAAGTGATTGTCGCAACCAAGTTGCCGAAATAGTCGGAGAGTGACGGGAGAGAGAATAAGAATTGTGGCAACAAGTTGCCAAAAATGAGAGAGGAAAAAAAAGGATTTTAACTATTTAGGCGAAGTTGCCGAAAATGAACAGTTGGCAAAAAAAATTATTATAAATACTTTTAAATGCCACATCATTCATAAATGATTAAAAAAAAAATCAAAACTCAAAGATCGTGAGGTACAGAAAGGTTGATTGAGTTCTGTTTTATTTTTTAATCATTTATGATTGATGTGGCATTTAAAGATATTTATAATCATTTATTTTTATTGGCCAACTATTCATTTTCGGCAACTTCATTGCCTAAATAGGTATTTTTTTTTTTTTAGCAAAAAGAAAAAAGTAGTTTTTTTTTTTTTTTTGTTTTCCTCCTATTATTGACAATTTGGTTGCCACAATCAGTTTCCTTTGGGGCACCTCCTTCAGGCACTTCACATTTCGGGCAGCAAGAATTTCACTTCACCAAAATTCAAATTTTTTCCCTCTCATACATTTTGTTAGGTGTTGTTGAAGTTCTCTCTCTTCCATCATTTTTTCAAAAAATAATTTTAAATAGTATTTATATCACAAATAAACTCAATTTTTTATAGTATTCAACCAAAAGACTCGAGGGATTATTGTTCTAGTTTTCTAGTTTGGATGATAAGTGAAAAATTCAATTGTTCATATTTTCAATCCTTTAAAAAGCAATAGAAAATTAACACTTTACTGTCTAAATAATACTCTCAAATACACTTTACACCTTTCATCAAAAATAACGGTAGAATTAATGGCAAAATGCAAAATGTAACATAAATTTACTGTACATTCTAAAAAATTATGGTGGAAATATAATATAGTTTACCATTTAGGATGGTAAAACATAATAATCCCAATAGTTGTTACAGAACCAGGTATGTTTTTTTGCTAAACACAGACCAATTTATACTAATAGGAACGGGTCAAGTCAATGGCATATTTTTAGACGGAGACAGACAGTGAAATTTGAAAAACGTTAGTGGGTACCATAATATTCTCCTGTCTCTATGCTTCCTGTCATGCTGCTGATCCCTTTTAAAGTCAAAAAAGTTTATCTCATTCAGCTAAAAAAGAAGAAGTTATTATCTCTTTTGTTTATGTCTCTCATGGAGCCTCACTCTTTATATGTTATCTTTGGCCTGCTAATTTCATTGGCATTACTACCAAATCCTACCATAGCAGCCTTATCCAAATGCAGTTTTCCGGCCATATTCAACTTTGGTGACTCAAATTCAGACACCGGTGGCTTGTCGGCGGCATTCGGACAAGCTCCGCCCCCCAATGGAGAAACATTCTTTCGCACCCCATCTGGACGGTATTCTGATGGCCGTCTTGTAATTGATTTCATAGGTACTTCCATTTCTCTTTCTTAATGTTCTGATTTTTTTTTTTTTTTTTCCTTTTTGTGGAAGCGCATGTACATATCCATTATGTAGAAAATACACTAGTGTTATGTGTAGAAAATACATGATATAAAGATTATAATCTGAGGAGAGTGCACTTCATCCTCTTCCTCCAAATTAGATTTGGCACATATCTTAGAAATATTGTTCCACCAGAAGCCATAGAATGAATACAAAGCTCCTTCGATGATTTTGCATTTCCCTATGGCATATAGTTACTTAAGCATGTGAACTACATTTTATTTATGGGTGGGTGTCCAAGGGAGGAAGCATACATGCTTCCTCACCTCATTTGTCTCACAAATTTTTTTTACTTTTTACTTTTTTAACTTTTACTCTTTACTTCTCATAAATTTTTTATAACTTTTTTTAATTAATGGTTGAGATTAAAAGTTGTTTTTTACAAATTATCAATCTCAGCCATTAAAAGCAATTGCATTAGTCCCAATCCCTTTTTTGTGCAAAAAGTAATGCACATTCATGGTCTTGACAGAATAATATTACATATACCCATAATGCAAAATATTATTTTATTATTGTTATTAGAGAGGAAAAAAAATTATAAATTAAATAATTAACAAAAACTGATTATTTAATATAATGTGAAAATATTATTATTCTCGATCTCAACTAAACTCTCTTAATTCTCACCGGAAAACTATAAAGAAAAAAACTCTAGTACGTATAAAACTAACCAACTTGTTGAGCTGATAAAAAAAAGAAAATCATTTTCAATAACTTACATGCAAGTCATTGCATAAAATCATGGCCTCAAAAAATAAATAACAAAATAAAGGACAAGAACGTATTTAAATGTGTTTTACTGATTGTTTATTTGTTGAAAGTAAGATTTTTTGTTTTCCCTATCATGTGTTGTACCAAAATAAGCTAAAAACCTTTTTTTTTTTTTTTTTTTTCCTTCTCTTTAATAATTGATTCTTGAACTTTACCCCCCCCAAAAAAAAAGAAAAAAAATAATATATAACTAATTGGTATTTTCATTTTCTTCTTTCTTTTTTGGTTAAGAAATTAAGATGAAAGTCAAAAGTATGCTTAATTTGGAGGACCAAGTGTAGCATGTTAGTTCTAATTGTATGAGAAACACTGTTTGTTGATTTTCAGCGGAAAGTTATGGGTTACCGTATCTCAGTGCTTTTCTAGACTCGCTGGGTTCAAACTTTAGTCATGGAGCCAATTTTGCAACTGCTGGAGCAACAATTAGACCTCAGAACACAACAATGGCACAAAGTGGATATAGCCCTGTTTCATTAGATGTGCAGTCTGTTCAATTTTCAGATTTTCACAGAAGATCCCAAATATTCAACAAAAAAGGTGACTCACATCCCATGTTGATTATTGTTGTTTCTTTTCTTACATATATCATTTTTGTGCACCATGCTACAAACTTTGATTATCATATTGGTGTTGAAAGTGAGATGGGATTGTTTCAAAATCTGGCACAGGAGGGGTCTTTGAGCAAATGTTACCCAAGGGGGATTATTTTTCCCAAGCTCTGTACACATTTGACATTGGCCAAAATGATCTTACTGCTGGTTACAAACTCAACATGACTACTGAAGAAGTCAAGGCATATGTTCCTGATGTATTGGGCCAGTTCTCAAATGCTATTAAGGTAATACACATTCACCACAATCACTTCAAAAGTTTTTGGTACACACCTTGATGACTATGTTACATGCAGAAAATATATGGTGAAGGTGGAAGAATATTTTGGGTACACAACACAGGCCCAGTGGGCTGCCTTCCATACGTTATGGACCGCTTTCTTATCACGGCGGGCCAAATAGATAAATATGGCTGTGCCAGTCCATTCAATGATGTGGCCCAATATTTCAACCTCAGATTAAAAGAAACTGTAGCCCAACTCAGGAAAGATCTTCCAGAGGCAGCAATCACCTATGTTGATGTCTACTCAGTGAAGTACACCCTCATTGCCCAAGCCAAAAAACATGGTACTTCCTTGCATCCTTTTTTACACTAGCGGATTTGATTTGATTTGATAAATAAATTCCTGAGCTAATGGATAAAATTATCGTGATAATTGGTAAAATTATTTACGTTTATTAATCGTCACGTAATTAGTTTAAGAAATTATTCGCTAAATTAGTTTGGAGATAAACTGTTTATGAATTTTTTTTCTTGGTGAATTTGAAGGATTCGAGAACCCTTTTGTGGCATGCTGTGGTCATGGTGGGAAATTTAATTACAACCGCTTCTTGAAGTGTGGAGCCAAGAAGACTGTAAATGGCAAAGAGATTGTGATTTCAAATTCGTGCAAAGATCCATCGGTTCGGATTAATTGGGATGGGACCCATTTCACCGAGGCCGCTAACAAATGGATATTCAACCAAATAGCCGATGGCTCATTTTCGGACCCACCCATTTCATTGGAAATGGCCTGTCATAAAATGGACCACTAAAACATTCTTTTACTGTTTTTTATTTTATTATTATTATTTTTGCACTGAAACCTTTTTCCTAGCCTTTTTATTTTGGAAAGAACACTTCACAAGACAGGAGGGAACATCCTTTTGATATGGAAACGTTAAGGCTAAATTATTGGGCCCATGTGTGTATTTGGTACTATCTAAGCTAGGTTTTTTTAAACCTTACTCTTTTTTTTTTTTTTTTTTTTCTTTTTTTAATAATTTTTCTGACTTTCTCAAGGTATATGTATACTCTTAACACATTTTTAACAAATTTTATTTTTAGCAAAAATAACTTGTTCTTAAATGGACACGAGAATATCATAAATGCATCTCCAAATAAATACTTAATTTTACTAGGAATTTTGGCACTTTAACAAAATATGATTCGGTATTTATCCAATAAATTATTCATTCTTATAGAAGGAGTCTTCCCCCACTCATATTAGGTGTGGACCCTTGTGTAAGGGGAGGGAGGACTTCTCCCAGAACGAATAATTTCTTGTGTTATCCTCATCTTATAAGTTAGTCCCTCCTTTATCTTTTCTTCCAAGTAATCCATTGTGCATGATGTATCTTGCTATCAAATAAGATGACTCATTCAAAGATTGAACAATGGCTCATGAAAATATATAGAATTATTGCTAAGCGAGTTCTTATAAGCGTTTATTGATAATAAGAATTCAAAAGGAGTGTTGAAAATTAGTATCCACCAAATATCAAAGCGGTGAAGTATAAATCACAAGGATAGCACAATCAGTTGAGGATCATGTCTCATGATTATGAGGTCACTAGTTTAAAACTCTCATTCTTTTGGGCTAGAACTCACTTATTAAAAAAAAAAAAAGGATAAAATGCATTTTTTTTTTCACTTAAACATGAGGACAGATTGATTTTAGTCCCTCAATTTTGGTTGTTTAAAGTGTAACAATTTAGTCTATTCATCTATTTTTCTATTTACATTAGGGGTGTCAATTCAAGTTAGCGTGTCAGGTTCATGTCATGTTGAGGTAGGGGTATTCGACTAAATGGTTGAACCCTAACCCGACCTATTTAATAATCGTGTCATGATCCTTCAACCATAACCCGAACTGTTAATAAGGCGGGTTGACCTGACCCAACCCATTTGACAAGGTTAATAAACGAGTCGTGTTAGGTTGACACGAATGTAACACAACCCATTTCAACCTGCATAATATTAAATATAAAATCCATCTAGAAATTTTTTTTTTCATCCTAAAAAGTAGTGCACACACTCCAAGTCTTTAACCCACATTTAAAATAATATAGTTCAACAAAAATATAACATTCATTTAGAAATAAATTCTTTACACTTCAAAAGAAGTGTATACACTTCAACACAAATTCAAAATAACAAAGTTTAACAAAAATAAAATAACATAGTTCAACAAAAATATAATATCCTTGGAACTTGTCAAATGCTAAGTATCAATATTAAAAGAATTTGAGCAAACAGTAGATTAATTCTGACTATGACCACGATTATCATCCATAGATTCTTTTTTGATGTCCAAATTCATAACATCTTCTACAAGCTCATCCAATTTCATTTGTGCAAGTTCTATGCCAAAATAAAAAAATATATATTAGTAGTTCTAGGGTCTGTAAAGATTCAATTTCCAATTACATCTCTTGTAAATTTTAGTAATTACTCACTTTTCTTTTTAAATTTGAAATATATGTTGGATATAAAAAATATTTGACAAATTTAAAATAAAATAAATATTTATTTGTTATACGAGTTAAACGGGTTGTGTTAAGTGGGTTATTTCGGGTTGACACAAATAAATTGACGTGTCAAACGTGTCTATTGTGGGTTACGCATGTTGACCCGCTTATAACACATTTCTTATTGTGTTGCTTTCGGGTTGACCCGTTTATGACCCAAATCCATTAGGGCCTAAGCCTAACTCAAAAAAACTCGTATTGGGTTCGTGTCATGTTCCCAGGTTGGGTCGAATATTGACACCCCTAATTAACATGACTTACAATATGTTGAGGCACCCCATATATTATGCAATTAAAATTGAACTGACCCTATATTTGAGGAGACCTAAGATTTGAATCTAAGCTCTCCAAAATTGCTATCGAACTAAGAGGCTCTTGGCTAGTTTAATTTTATTATTATGACGGACTTACCTAATACAAGTTCCCATTCCGAAATTCCCCTTTGTTCTCTGAGTAGTTTTAGGAACAAATTTGAGAGAGAGAGAGAGAGAGAGAGAGAGAGAGAGAGATTTATAACTTTTAAATTTAAATTTTATGAATATCTATATTATATATAAAGGATTCCCATCTTTCAATTTGACTTTTTTGTGATTCAAAAATATTCTCATTAATGAAGGGTAACTTCATTTATAAATAGGATCATAAATGTCAGACAACAAATTTCATTTTGAATTTAAAAAGAGAACTCCTAAAATTTAGGATTTTTTTCCTTCACATTCAAAAAGAGAAATTATAGTTACTGCTTATTTCAAAAGTTTATTATTTTTATTTGTTTGATAAATAAAAAAAATGTATTTTTAAATTATAATAGATGCAAATTATATTTTGAACTCAAAAAGAGAACTCCTAAAATTTCGAATTTTTTTTTTCTTCACGTTCAAAAAACAAATTATAATTATTGTTTATCTCAAAATTTTATCATTTTTATTTGTTTGAAAAATAAGAAATATATATTTCTAAATTGTAATAGATGCAAATAGTTAACTTTTACCCAAAAAAATAGAAGTGCCTCTAAGCACGCGAGTGTTCAAAGGCTAGTATACCTATAATTAACTAGAATTATGGAGAAACATGAGTATAATAATAAATCAAAATTAAATTGTAATGAACTCCTATTAAGTTAGATTTTGTGGATTTCCTATATATATATAAACAGGATCATAACAACCAATTAAGCATAATTTCCCATAAAAAAAATTAAGCATAATTTTTCACAAAAGATTTTCAAAATAAGGCTTCATTTAAAATGATTTTAATTCAAAAATTGGAATATGAGATTATAAAAGATGTTGCATAGTGCTCATATTGTTATCTTTTATGACCTTATATAGTAGGATAATTACAATTATATTTAAATGTTTACTCAATTGTCTTTCATGTTGATGATTTTTCATAGAATTAATTTTGCTTGGTTTTATTTTTTAATCTTACCTCCCCTTCCACTAAAATCATGGCTTCACCATTGGACTCACTACAAAATAAATTGATCCTACAAATTTATCTAAGAGGTGGTAAGAGAATCTAATATGAACAATGAATCCATAAACAAAGGAACAGTCCATGCATTATAGACCTAAAAAAGAGAGTTCGAATTTGATAAAGACATGGTGTAAAAGCCTACTTCTACACCCTCTAATCAAATGGTGCCACATCAAACTTTTCCAAATACGATAATACACACCAAAACAGTTTATCAATCCCATTAAAATCTATATATCCTAATATCAAAAAATAAAAACAAAATTGGATCATTAACTGTGAATGCAGGATTTGCCAACACCACCTTATGCGACATGGCGGAGCAAGAAATTTTGTTATTAGAAGACTAGCCTATGAGCACACACAACTTAGATTAAAAAAGAAAAAAAAAAAAGCTAGTTTTATGTGATTTTTTTTTTTTTTTTTTGGGCACAAAAACCATACTAGAGTTAAAATTAAGTGACTTTACTTCGTTGACCCTATTCTTAAAACTTTTTTAAGACTTGATAAGGTGTGTGTGGGTACTTTGGGATGGTAGAAAATTCAGTCCCAAACCTTTTCCTCTAATTAAGATATGTAATTTGTTAGGGTCATATTTTTATGTAATTGACATATCTTATGACAAAACAAACTTTACTTATATTTGGGTATGTCTAAGTAGATTGAAGAACATCATGAAGTACTTTGAAGAAGTTTTTAAAGTTATAGTATTGAAGACATGAAGAATGCATAAAGAATCAAGTGGTTAAAAGTTGAAAACTGGGATCTTGACACTTAGCTCAACACCTTCTATCTATCGAGATTTAATGAACCTTGATACCTGGTTCAATACCTCTCGATCTATTGAGATACAGGATTTCAAAATATAGTCTATAGCATTTTATTCTAATTGGCTATTTATTTATAGGTTTGTGTAAACCTAATAGGAATAGGAGAGCCCATTTAAAAGGCTTATTAAGCTTCTATTTAAATAAGGTGGTAGGAAAGAAAACCCTAACCCTAGAGAACTTCATAAGGTATTTTTTTTTGAAACCCTAGCCTCCACCTTTTGAACCTGTGAGTTCAAAAAACAAAAGAAATGGATCTTGTTGTGACTCTTGTGCACCTTTGGGTTCTATACCAAGCAAAGTCTCTAGCATCAACAATTGAAGATCTAATTGTGTTTTTATGTGAAGCTGCTACAAATCAACAACAACAATAAAAAATGTTGCTGTGGAATTAGTCGCGTATTGGAGATTCGTGCAAAGCTGTTAGACACGAATTGAAGATTTGTGCAAAGGGAAGACGTCTTCTACATGATCAAGTCCAATTGGGAAATGGAGCAAAGATTCAACTATAGGCTAGTATTTTAAAATAGGTCTAATAGCGGTAAGATTCATTGTACTTGTAACTGTTTGTTTTTAATTAGTGGATTCTTAAGAGTGGTGACATGAAATTCATTCGATGGGTTTTTGCCTTAATTTCATTGCAGTCTAGATTAAAATTGTAATTTGTTGTTGCCTCCATGATATTGCATGTAATTTGATCTAATTAATTAACTTGGTTACTTAAATTAATAATTAGGATCAATCTATAACCTAACATAATTGAGCTCATTAGTTATTCTTTTCTACTGTTTTTTTTTTCCCTTAAATTAAGTAATTTGCTTGATGGGTTAATGAGTGGTTAAATTATTTACATTTATTGTATAAATAAATCACATAATTCATTAAATAGTAAATATGAATAAAAGTACGTTCGAATAATCAATCAATATATATATATATATATATATATAGTGTGTGTGTGTGCGCGCGCGCGCGCAGCAGAGATCTCATGTGGGAGAGCATGAGTTCTGTCATGTGACACTTTATTAAGGTGATTTGCATATAGCTTTTGTCTCTTTCTTCTTCTCCTTTTTTTTCCCCCAAATTTGCTTTAATCAATTACAATTTTTAATCAATTACAATTATTCAATATTTCCCTCTAATATTTCCAATAAACTCTCCTTCCTCATTTACTACTTCAACTCTCTATTAATTATGTTCACGTGTCCCACGTATTATATATTATCCATCCACTCACAAGACTTCTCATCTCCATATCAAAACACAAAATGGTTAACAATTCCCCCTTTATTTACTTTCCCTTTAAATCACATTCATCATTTTTGCCCTCCTTTTACTCTATCTTTTTGGGCTCTTCCTCTCTTTATCAAAACCTTCAATGCTTGCCCCTTTGGAATTAAAACCCATTCATTTGTTTTTATTTATTTATTTATACATAGATTTCCAATTCTCTCTCCTCCCCTGTAGAAGTCGCCAAAGTACAAGCAGAGTTTGAAAGTCCCTTTAAGGTGAATTTTGCCTTTTCTATTTTCCCCTCCATCTTCATTGGTTTGTTTGGTACAAAATGCATTTCCTCCCATTATGCAGAAGATTAAATGTTTGATTTTAACGTTATTAAAAACTCTAATTGCTCGCTGCTGGGCAAAGGAAAGTATTGCAGTAATACAGAGGATGCAAGTGTAAAGCGTTTGTAGGTGGCTTTTTGTGTAATGGGTCTTTCAAAAATATATTATTATTGTTTTACAAGGCTCATGGCATGATATGTTATTGTTCAATTCCTGATTTATTTGGAATATTAAAGCAACTAGACCATGTTGATTTATTTTATAAAATGTCAATGTTTATGCATATTTCTTTTGTGTCTCTCTTTATATTCAATTATATAAATATTTTAAATGTTCTAAAAATACTCTTTAAATTGATTAGAATGGAGAAGGTTAATATATGAAGCTCAAGAAGTATTGCCAAGATAATAGGGACGATCTTTAGCGTTAGCAAATCAGTCAATACTGCATTACTCTTAGGGTATGACTCGGAAAAATGGTATATGCATATGACTCTTTTGGTGTTTTTTTTTTTCTTTTTTTTAGAGGAATTTTGATGTGAAGTAAGGAATAAGATTTTCATGCCCATACTTCTTACTTGGATGCTTTCCAATGACTCTGTAATGTACACATTTTGATTTCTTAAAATTTTTCTTACAGATGTTGAATTGGATCTGTAGTTAACTTTTTTGTTTCGGCTTGGTGCATCACAAAGAGGTCCCCTCTTCTCAACAATCTCCAACTCTCTATTCACAATCAATGTAACCATTTTCCTTTTATGTAATAAAAGAAGCGTTTGTCTTCAGCTTGCTAAGTTGCTAGGTTCTTTTTCTATGATCATAGGTTTAAATGTTGTGCTTTGGGTGAAAGCCGAATACATTGAAGAGGTAGGCAGTTCCAAAGCTACTAAATGAATCTTCAGAGAACAAGAGTAGTAAAGTTGCTTTGGAAGAACCATGATTTGCTTAAAATCAATCAATGTCCATGTAACTAAATTTCAATAAGCAATGGGTAAAATGTATAAATTTTTTTGCTCATAAGTGTTTCATTTTTTTTATCCCTCTGTCTTCTCCGTGAGATGGGAATTTGGCATATAGTTACAAATTTTCTAGGAAAATTAGCCCACTAAGAGTTGTCATTTCCGTATTGCACATGTATGATATTCCAATTATGTGATTTTTTAGATATTAAGATGATATTCCAATCAGTACCTCAACATAATGAAGCGATTCTTCATTATTCCATGGTATCACAAAAACAAACATTGGTGTCAAACCAGATTTAGCATATGCGCATATTCATGATCTAGATATTTAGATAATTTACGTAACTTTTTTACAAAAGCATAGACCGTATCATAAATTGCAAGCTAAATCATGTTCAAATGTACACATCTAAATGTTGCTTTGACCATGATGTCATTTCTCTTTCCTAGAACAATTCAGGTTAAAAAAATGGACATTTATAAACAGTTTTGTCTTGAATAAGTTTGCATTTTATAAAAGTAAACTGTTTATAAATGGAAACCGTCTATTATGCAGGTTAACAATTATTAACTGCTTAGCTTACAAAATATATATTACATTATATCAATTATGAATAATGCTAGAAATATAAACTATTTTATAAAAAAGTTTACAAACTTTTGATATGGTAAGTGATTATTAATAAATAAAAAAGTGATATTAATGATGTGCTTAGATGAAAACCAATAAGAGATTACAAAATGTTGTAAAAATACTATTAAATAAACTTAAATAAATCTCATCACGGAACAAATTTGTCATTCGAGTATTTGACCTTTTACTATAGGAAATATTGATGAATTTGATGTTTTTTCTTTTTTATAGCATATATAGCAAAAAATGATACAACATTTATTTATTAGTTTGTATATTAAGTGTCGAAAAGATTTAGACTGAAACCGGGCAGGGGCCAGAGGCCCCCATTGCAACAAATAATGACGTAGGCTCTTCCACTTGGGAAGACCTTAGGTTAGCACCCCTCCTTTGTGTGCAATGGAGGTCACTAACCTAGGACACGATCCTTAATGATCAATCATAGACCCCGTCCAGGTAAGTATGTTTTTGTTAGGACATATGTAGTTGTTCAAGCTTGTGAACATATGTCGCTATTTTATGTAATTGGCTTATCCTCAGACAAAACGCACTTTACTTGTATTTGGGTAAATCTACGTAGGTTCAAGATGATCATTACAAGTGGTTAAATTGAAGACATGAAGATTACTCAAGAACTGCTCAAGAAAAGTGCAAACTGCAGGTCTCGATACCTCCTGGACAGAATCTCGATCTGTTGAGATTCATTAAAGCTCGACAGATGTCCCGATCGATCGAGCTTACGGGTTTCAGATTATAGCCAGCAACGTTTTTATTCTAAAAGGCTATTTGTTTATAGGTTTGTATAATTCTTATTGGACTAGGAAAACCCAAGGTTTGTGTAAACCTATTTGGAATAGGAAAGCCCATTAAGCTCCTATTTAAAATGAGGTGGAAAAAGAAAAACCTAACCCTAGAGAGCTTCATAAGGTTTTCTTTTTGAAACCCTAGCCTCCTCCTACAGAAGAAAGAGTTCTTGCTGCGTTTCTTGTACGCCTTAAGGTTTTGTAACCAAGCAAAGTCTCTTGCACCAACATTGAAGATCTTATTGGTATTTCTATGTGAAGCTGCTGCAAATCAACTACAACAATCAAAGGGTTGCTGTGGAGTGAGTCACGTACTGGGATTCGTGCAAAGGAGTAAGTCACGTACTGGGATCCGCGCATCAAATTGGTTAGTCACGTACTTGGGAGCCGTGCATCAAAAGGAGAAACTGTCACTACAGAACAAGTCCAATTGGGTATTGGGGTAAGAGTTCAACTGTAGGTTGGTGAGGTACTGGGATTCCTTACTTGTAACTGCTTGTTGTGATAATAGTGGAGTTTCGGGAGTGGTGACCTTAAATCACCCGGTGGGGTTTTTGCCGTAAGGGTTTTCCCCATTCGTGAACAAATCACCGTGTTATTTATTTTCCGCTGCATAACTTAGTTTCGGTGATTTGTTTGTGCTACCACGTGATATTGCATGATTAATTAGATTAATTAATAACTGGGCTAATTAATTAATCTAAGTTATCATAAGGGGTCAACGCATTTGTGGCCTGTCAAGTGGTATCAAAGCAAACACACTCTGATTAGGGTTTAATCATTGATGTGTGATCCATTGACCCCTGTTGTCATGGAAACTCTTGATTGTTTTGATTTGCATGATCTTGTGTTGAATGATGATGATGATATTTATGATGCCTATTGCAAGCTTTATAATTTTTGTATGAAATCTCTTGAGTGTTCTACAAAATTAAAAGCTAAATTTAAAAAGGTCAAGCTTGAAAAAGATGATTTGATTGCAAAATTGGATGAAGCCACTAATTTGAACGAGAATTTTAAAAATCAAATTTCATCTCAGGTGGACAAAATTAAGAGTTTGGAAGAGCAACTAGTTGAATTTAAAATTGAAGTTGAAAAATTAACTAGTACCAAACTTGTTGTTGAGCCTAACTCAAAAGAAAAAGATTTTTATATTCCCCCATTTAAAAGGAATAATGAAGAGTTGAAGGCTAATATTGCTAGGATAGACAAAGGTAAACAATCTGATGTTAACGCTGAAGTTTCTAAACCTATGTCTAAAACTCCTCCTAGGTTGAATGATAAATCTGTTTTTGTCCCCACTTGTCATCATTGTCACATGGTTGGTCATATTAGGCCAAATTGTCCTAATTTGAGAACTCTGTCAACCTCTAAGGTTAGACCTCCTTCTAGGAAGCCGAGTAACTCTAAAACTGCTCATGTTTGTCACCATTGTGGTGTTTCTGGACACACTCGTCCTAATTGCTTTAAGTTGTATCCTCATAAGCAATTGTCCAAACGGTTACAGGTTTCCTCTCAAGGACCTAAACCTTTGTTTGGAGAGTTATTAAAAGTCTTGAGCTTTTTAACTCAATTTCAGGAGAATTTTAATTCTTCTATGTCCTTTAGTAGTCATACTAGGACACGTGCTTTTTCATCTTCACGGCCAAAGACTCGTGCTGTGTGGGTGAGAAAGGAGCCTAAGACTTAATCGTCTTTTCTGTTTGTCCTCTGCTTTAATTCTTTCTATCTAAAGTAGGACTCTCTTTGCTTGATTTCTTATCTTCTGTTGAAATCATGCCTTCATGCATATGCATATTTCTTTCATGCATTCATGTTGTTTGTCTGTTTTTGTGTGGTTGTTTAGTTTTTATTTTGTTTTGTTTTCAAAATAAATAAAAAAATGATGAAAAATCAGAAAAATACAAAAACAGTGTGAGTTAGTGTGCATTAGTTCATGTGAACTTTTGAAATGGCCATTGAAACAGAGTTTTCTAAACTTTGTATCACCTGTAGCTTAGATGAGCATTCTTCTGCACAACTAAGCAAGTGAGCTCTGTAGCTCTTTGTTTGTGATGAGTAAGGTTAAGTAATCTCTTCTTCTTAACACTCGTATCACTCTTTTTGACGGGTTGAACTAGAAAATCCTAAGAGAAAGGCATAAATAACCATCTCACCACTGTTACTCGCCAATCATAATATGACACCTGTATGCTTCGGCATAGCAAAAGTGCAATGTCAATGACACTTGTATGCTTCGGCATAGCAAAAGTGCAGTGTCAAAAGCTTAACATAATTGGGTATTTCTTTTCTTTCTCTTGTATGCCCATGCATGATATGCTTGTTAAAAGAAAATATGCAAAGATATAAAAAGCAAAAAGATCAAAAATGCTTTAAAATATGGTTGCAAGCGTGTTTTCTAGGAGATGTGGGAGTTATAGGATGTACCTCGAAGGTAATAGTCCCCATCAAACGGTTATGATTGTGTGTGAGTTAAAGTGATTTTCTCATATCTCAAATCGTCATAACATTGAGACACTTATGCAATCTTGCGATGTTCTCACACACGACACGCAATACTCTTTGCTATTCTTGATGCATGTGCAGGTACAATGTGATTTGGCCATCACAAGGTTTACATGTTTTAATGTATGCTCACTAAACTGTCTTAACTTGTTTTTGAAATATAAAATTGGTTAGACTTGTTTAGTGTGTGTGTGTGTTTTGGATCAAAATGCATGACATTTTTCTTGTTAAGAGATGTTTTTGAGAGCTTAATGTGTTGATTGGATCTTTGGTTGAGTTGCATGCATGATTGCATTCATGTCTGTGTTTTTCTTCTTTTGAAAAACTATTTTTAAAGGCATCTCGACACCTCCTCGATACCTCTCGACACATAGCTATCTATCGAGATTCTTAGACTCTTTCTTATCGCAGTCTCGACAGATACCTCGACACCTGCTGGATCGATCGAGAAACTTTCTGTTTGCTCGATAGCTCCTCGATAGCTTCTGGATCGATCGAGGTTCCCTCTAGCTTATTTCTTCTTCCTCGATAGCTGACCTCGATAGCTGCATCTGTCCACGTGCATTTCTCGACAGCTTACCTCGACAGCTAACCTCGACAGCTCTCGACACCTGCAGCTGTCGAGAATTACTGAGAGGCTATAAGTTGATTCCTCGCGATTTTCAGTTCATTTCTCTCGATCTCTCTCGCTCGAAAACTCTCGGATTTCTCTCAAAAACTTTTCACTCTCCCTCTAAACCTCTCTCAAGGCTTTCTCAAGTGATTCTTCGTGTTCTTCATCATTTGGTAAGCTTTTTATCCCTCATTTCATGCATTGCATTGTTTCAAAACCCTAGGTTTGTGTTTTTGAAAAATTTTTGGGAGTTTTCAAAATTGTTGGGGTCTTCATGAAACTTATGGGTTGGTTTTCTAGTTTTGATCTTCAAAACCACATGCATTGCATCACATTAGCATTCAAATTGTATTTTCATGCATTTAGATGTGTGCAAATCTATTGTGTGCTGTTAGGTTTGGATTGGGCTGAGCCCATGATGTGTTTATTGTTGCATGTCACATGTTCATGCATTTTCATGCATACGTTCTTTTCATTTCAATATTTCCTTCTGTCAATATTGATTTGTTTGGGACTTTTCTGTTTGTCTCTTCTTTCCCCCCTCTTCTATGTTTGCGTTAGTAGCGTCTATGGCTCCTAAACGTAAGTCCATTCCGTCCCAGAACCCTCTGCGTTCTAAGGGACAGTCTTCTTCTGACTCTACCCCTCTCTCTGTTCGGTTCCGTGATGAGAAAGCCCACAAGGACTTCTAGGAGAATTTTTCTAAACGCGGTGTTCATTCGGAACGCCACGTCGTCTTGGCAGACTTTGCCGACACTGACCTTCCCGATGTCATTCACACTCGGGGTTGGGAGTCACTGTGTGACGTCCTGGTCACATCTCCTCTCGTGTTGATACAGGAGTTTTACTCCAATATCCACGGGATAGATTCTTCTGTACCTTCTTTCTATTCTTGCGTTAGAGGTACGCGCTTCTGTGTCACCCCAGAGCTAGTCTCTGAGGTTCTCCATGTACCTAGGGTGGATCATCCCGATTACCCTAGCTGTGAGCGTCTCTGGACTGTGTCCAAAGACGAGATGATCTCGGCGTTCTGTGAACGTCCTACCTCTTGGGGAGATCACATGTACACACCATGTAGACCTTTTGCTAAAGGTCCTAGATTCCTTAACATGGTGATGACTTTTGTTTTGCACCCACTCTCTCACTACAACTCGATCACAGAACCTCGTGCTCGGTTCTTGTTGTCCCTCCTTGAGGATCTCTCTATAGACTTTCCTTCTCACTTCATCTTTTCTATCATAGATGTCTATAGAGATACGGCCACCCGTGATAAGCTCATTTTCCCTTCCGCTATCACGAGGATTCTGAGTCGTTTTTCCATTCCCTTCCCTTCGTCTGATCCTTTCCGCGTCATGTCCGCCATAGATGCCGCTATCGTAAAACGTAGCGAGGCACAGTTCCGATCGCGACTGTCCGACGATGCCACTCCTTCCACTCGTCCGACCACCTCTAGATCAGCTCGTGCGTCTGCTTCTTCCTCTTCGAGCGACGTCACCTTGAGCGACATCATGGCGCAGTTACAGCGCATGGATGCTCGCCTTGATACACTCTCCACAGAGTTGTATCAGGTGAATGTCCGTGTTGGTCGCATCGCCAGGCGACAGGCGACCATGGGCGGCTTTGCATCAGAGGCTTCTCCTCCGCCATCTCATGTGTCGACTGAGACCGAGGCTGATGATGATGGCGATGATGATGATGTTTCCGACGATGATGATGATGGAGATGCTGACTCATCGGATGAGATGTCTACTTGACACTCTACCCTTTGTCACTCGTGACAAAAAGGGGGAGTAGTTTTGTATGAGAGTAGTCATACTTAGGGGGAGTGTTAGCATAGGACATTTTTGTTAGGGGGAGTGTGGATTGAGGGATGTAGTGAGGTGATCTATGTATTTTGTTTCTTTTCTTATCTTTTAGAGATACATTGATCATGTACTTACATACATTGTTCTTATTCTCTTTCTCTATATGATGATGTATGTTTTCTTTTTCACCTATCTCTACATGTGTTGTTTCTTTTCTGTCTTTATACACATGTTTCTTTACTTGTATGCAATCTATTATTTCTGTTTCACACAAAGATGCCTTGATGTGTTTTGTTTATAAGTGTTTCAGAAAAACAGGTTGTCAAAGTCTTCTTGCCATGAACTCTCTTCTTGCAAAGTTTTTCAAGAGTTTGTGTTAGGATAGATTTTACTGTATGTAACAAGTGAGTATGAGTTGAGTGATTTATGACTTCTCTCATATCGTCATTTGTATGTTGTGGTTTTGTCACGGATTGCCAAAGGGGGAGATTGTTAGGACATATGTAGTTGTTCAAGCTTGTGAACATATGTCGCTATTTTATGTAATTGGCTTATCCTCAGACAAAACGCACTTTACTTGTATTTGGGTAAATCTACGTAGGTTCAAGATGATCATTACAAGTGGTTAAATTGAAGACATGAAGATTACTCAAGAACTGCTCAAGAAAAGTGCAAACTGCAGGTCTCGATACCCCCTGGACAGAATCTCGATCTGTTGAGATTCATTAAAGCTCGACAGATGTCCCGATCGATCGAGCTTACGGGTTTCAGATTATAGCCAGCAACGTTTTTATTCTAAAAGGCTATTTGTTTATGGGTTTGTATAATTCTTATTGGACTAGGAAAACCCAAGGTTTGTGTAAACCTATTTGGAATAGGAAAGCCCATTAAGCTCCTATTTAAAATGAGGTGGAAAAAGAAAAACCTAACCCTAGAGAGCTTCATAAGGTTTTCTTTTTGAAACCCTAGCCTCCTCCTACAGAAGAAAGAGTTCTTGCTGCGTTTCTTGTACGCCTTAAGGTTTTGTAACCAAGCAAAGTCTCTTGCACCAACATTGAAGATCTTATTGGTATTTCTATGTGAAGCTGCTGCAAATCAACTACAACAATCAAAGGGTTGCTGTGGAGTGAGTCACGTACTGGGATTCGTGCAAAGGAGTAAGCCACGTACTGGGATCCGCGCATCAAATTGGTTAGTCACGTACTTGGGAGCCGTGCATCAAAAGGAGAAACTGTCACTACAGAACAAGTCCAATTGGGTATTGGGGTAAGAGTTCAACTGTAGGTTGGTGAGGTACTGGGATTCCTTACTTGTAACTGCTTGTTGTGATAATAGTGGAGTTTCGGGAGTGGTGACCTTAAATCACCCGGTGGGGTTTTTGCCGTAAGGGTTTTCCTCATTCGTGAACAAATCACCGTGTTATTTATTTTCCGCTGCATAACTTAGTTTCGGTGATTTGTTTGTGCTACCACGTGATATTGCATGATTAATTAGATTAATTAATAACTGGGCTAATTAATTAATCTAAGTTATCATAAGGGGTCAACGCATTTGTGGCCTGTCAGTTTTTAACTCTGAACAGTGCTCCTTATTTATACCCCCTTGCGCCCGTCTATTCATTTATGTTAGTTTGATGTGGGAACTTCAGGCTAATCGCAAGTGTTTAGTTTTATCAATCGTCACGTAATAACTAATAAGTTTAAGAAATTTTCCTCCAAACTCGTTTAACAATAAATTTTTTCCTTAATATGATTTTATTTTTTCTTGGTGAATTTGAAGGATTTGAGAACCTTTTATGGCATGTTGTGGTCATGGTGGGAAATATAATTACAACCGGTTCAAGAAGTGTGGGGCCAAGAAGAATCCTATAGATGGCAAAGGCCGGAGAGATTGGGATTTCAAACACTTGCAAAGACCCATCGGTATTCAACCAAATAGCTAATGGTTCATTTTCGGACCCACCCATTTCATTGGAAATGGCCTGTCAAGGAATGGACCACTAAATCACTTGCAACAACATTCCCTCTGTGTGTGTTTGTTTTTTGGGTTAAAGAAACTTTTTTCTTAAGCCATTATATTTTGGAAAGAACTTTGCACAAGACAGCAGGGAACATCCTTTTGACATGGCATCGTGGAAGGTTGAATTATTGGGCCCATTTTAGGCTAAGACTAGCATTCAAGCATTCATCCCTGTCCCTCAGTTTTCATTTTTGGCTAAATAAACTTTTGTTAAAATCCAGTTGGCCATGTAAAACTTGAATAATTCAGTTCAGGTTACTTGCATGTGAGAGGCATCCTATAATGGGACATCTGGAGTCTTATTCACCCAATATCTTTCATTTTTTGGGTGTTTTTTTTAGAGAATTTCAATCTATGCTGTTTGCTTTTGATGATAACTCTTTGTCATCAAATTAAGACATCAATCGATTTTTGGTATAGGCGGGAATTGAATCTCAAATTTCTTATTCAATCATCAAAGACTTTACCAGTTAAATTAATTGAAATTTAACAATAAGTTCACAATCTTGAAAACTGGATGGTAAAAAAATTATCAACCTTACCATAATTAATGAGATGGATTCATATCACTTTATGTTTCAATATACCAATCTCAATAGACAAACAAAACCACACATTTTTTACAGAAGAGTACTCTTTAAAGATATGCAAGCTTCTTTTTAAAATTGACATGGATTTACTACTGCTACGCCTTTTTTGGCAAGATTTTCTATCACATGTAGAATACCATTGTTCATTCGGTGTTAATTTTAGAAATTATTCCTTCATATAGGGGGTGACCAGATTTTCTGTCACATGTGGTATACCATTGTTCATTTGGTGTTAATTCTAGAAATTATTCCTTCATATTTGAGGAGTCTTCTCTCCTCTCACATGGGGTGTAGTGTAGGTCTCATGTGAGAGGAGGGATGAATTATCCCCTAAGAATGAATAATAATTTTTTGTGTTATCATCACATTTTGAGCTAGTCTCTCCTTTGCCTTTTCTTCCAAGCTTTATATCATTTTTTTTGGCAATTTTTTAGGCTATGGGCCCAATTTAATAGAGAGAGAGAAACAAAAAAAATTAAAATAAACTACGAGGCCAATTTTATGTCTTTTTCTTTTATTTATCCAATTTTTTATTAAGTAGAACTTATATTAGTCCAACCTTAACAAGCACTGCATAGAGTTTATTAACATTTACCTTCTTCCAATTATGTCATTCAAAAACTGAACAATTGTTCTTGAAAACATATAAAATCACCATTAAACGAGGTTGTACAAGCATTTATTGATAATAAGAATTCAAATAAAGTGTTGAAATTTAGTATTAAAATTTCTCATTTTCTCATTTTTTGGGCTAGAACTCACTTATTAAATAAAAGGTTAAAATGCAAAATTGAGTGTATGTGTGTGTGTGTGTGTGTATATATATATATATATATATATATATAAATGAACCAAAATTGAGCCGATCCTATATTTTAGGGGACCTTATTTCTGAGATTCAAATCCAAACTCTCCAAAAACGCCATCAAACTAAAAGGCTCATGACTAGTTTAATGTTAATTATTATGACTGACTCATCTAATTCAGGTAGCCATTCCAAAATTTCTCCTTGTTCTCTAAGCAGTTCTAGGAACAAATTTTCCCTCAACACTCTTGAATGGAGGCACTCGTAGGCTATAGAGATAGGGGAATGGGGGGAGTGGGGGACCCTGCCCCAAAAATTGGCCTTGCCCCCCACTCCTCATTTTATATTGATCTCCATGTGGTCACTCTCCCAACCCCTCATTTTATTTTATTTTTTATGATTTTTTTTTTTTTTGATGAAAAACCAACCCCTCATTTTAAAAACCAAAAAAGCCACATCTCTATCGTAAAACCTATTCTATTTGTCTTTTAATTTCCAGTTAACATTACAAGTCACATAAAAATAACATTAAAAACATAAATCCCTTTATAGTTAATTCGTTGATATATAATTTTTTTTTAAAGCAATCAAGAAACACTGAAAAGCTTTTTGGTTGTATTGTTATACTTTAAATGTTTTTATAACAATTTATGACCCGTTTGGTTATGTGTTTAAAAACTAAAATTGTTGTTTGAAAATATTTGTGAAAATACGTGTAGGTGAAAAAGTGTATGAAAATATGTGAAATGTTGTTTAAAAACTGAAAATGACTGTTTGAAAACACCAACCAAACTTAAAATGGTTGCGTGAAAATGGTTATTTTCTCAATTTTCTTTTTAACTTTTAATTGTATGAATAAATACATATAATTATCTAAGATTATGGAGAAATTTGAGTATAATAATACATTTGAAATTAAATTCTAATGAACTTCTATTAAGTTAAATTTTGTCAATCTTCCAATATATAAGAAAAATAGTGTCAACCAATCAAACATAATTATTCATAAACAATTTATCAAAATATGGCTTCATTTAAAACCAGCCTAATTCAACGAACAATTTTTTTTTTCTTGAGAATTAATTCAAAGAACATGCTAGTTGATTGGAATATGAGATTATAAAAGGTGTTGCATATATTGTTTATATTGTTATCATTTATGACCTCATATAATAACATAATAATTACAACTCTATTTAAATGTTTAATCTTTTTTTTTTCCTCATATTGATGATTTTTTTAAAGAATAATTTTGGTCGGTTTTGTTTTCTAATCTTGCCTTCCTCTTACTAAAATCATGGCTCCGCCGCTTGATTTAGTGCATAGCAAAATGATCCTACAGTTTCTAAGGGGTGGTAAGAGAATCTAATACGAACAATGAATCAATACATAAAAGGAACAATCCATGCATGATTTGCATAAAACATGCAAACATCAAGTGCTTCAACCAACAAAACGAACTATATGTAAATCACGTGAAATGAGTTAATTTTCATGAAAAGTCCAATCATGATTCAATGGATTATAAATCTAGAACAGTAGGACAGAAAAAAACAACGGCTTATCCCTTATATATAAATATATCATATGTCTACATGTTCTTATATTTGGTGCTTCAGTCACCTATGTGAATCTTTGTTAAATATTTTTCTTTTCGTACACAAGAACCCAAAAAAAGAAAAAAAAAATCAAAACAAAACACATTATAGAGCAACTCTAAATTCAGAATGGGTAATGGAGATGGAGAATCATTGAACTAGGCAGATAAATGTGATCCCATCTGGCCTGTCCAATCATGTCCATATTATTCAATCCATTCCCAGCTGTAGCCTGTAGCTAAATACCAACTCACTTTGGGCCCTCATGTTGGTCACTATGCTTCTAACACCAACCTTTCTCTTTCTTTGCTTCTCTTTGTAGGAGTTCAATACAAATGACTACCATACAAAATGCGTGTGATTGTATGAACATGACTGCTCAGCCCCCCCCTTTCAATTCCTTGGTGATGTCTATATGCTTATGATTATCAATATTGATGATTATTCTACCCTCCAAGCATAGAAAAACAAGGAAAACTTGGAAGACCCACATGCATTAACTTCTTCTCCTGAGGCAGAACTGGCTTCCTGAGTTGACAAATGTGTTGATGTCAATGTTGTTGTTGTTGTTGTTGTTGATGATGATGATGATGGAGATACAGATGATGAAATTGGCCTAAATAAGAATAGACCATGCCTTGTACCAGAGCTAAAGAACCAGTCATGGACATCCCAATAGACTTCTACTTTAGTTTTGCTTACACTGATGGACTCGTTGCCTCTAAACTTCCAATGAAGATGCTCAATATGAACAGCTAGGTTCCCATCTATCTTAATCTCCATTTGTGGATCAAACCCACCTAAGGATTTGTCATTGCTAATAGCATTTTTGCACTCAATAGAGAGTTCATGAATGTTACCTTTCTCTTGAAATTTGGTCCTTGTGGAGAATTTCTTTCTTCCAAACACATGTTCCTTCCTTGAAACCAACATTGGCTCGATGAGAGCCGGCCTACAACCCGTTTTTCGAAAGGCATCTTTCTTTAGATCACCAACAATTAACACCACCTCTTCTTCACAAACAATGGCAACATAGTAACCTGATTGTGGCTCAATCTTGCCATTGAATATTGCAGCTTTAAGGTCCCAAACCACATAGACTGTCTTACCATCAACCATAAATTTCTTGGAGCCTTGTTTCCTCCAAAAGTACCACGGCTTGAGCTCAACCTTGCACCTATGATGCTCATCCCCATCTAGTCCTTCAACTGAAACAGATAGGCCATGTAATAACATATTCTTGCACCATGTAATGGTGATCAGACGACACTTACCGGCAATCTTTGTTTGGTACACTGACATAACTAAACTTTGGCCTGACCTGATTACAGTTGCTGGATCGTCAGCTGGCCTCTCACCAGATGAAAAGCAAGCAGGAATTCCAATTGAATCATGCATGATACTCTATTAAGGTGTAAGAGAATCGATCAAATTTGAATATAGAAAAGAGTACAACTTTGGACTAAAACTAAAAGATAAAGCGAGGTGAGAAGGATGAATGAATTGGATAAAGAAGAGAACACAGCTCAATTTCTAAACAGGTAGTTTGAAGTTAGGAGGGGTGAGGATAAGGGTGGAAGGAGCAACACATTTTATATTCAATTATGTGCAAAGCCGTGTAAGCTTTTCTATCAGTGTTCTGTTCCCTTTTTCTGTTTTCCCAACTTTTTCCTTCTCCAAAGTGATTTGGATTCAATGTAGGTTTTATCTCCAAAAATTATCTCTCTCATAAATGGTAAGAAGCAAAGCAACACCTTTTCATTGGTCTTGAAGTTCATGTGATAAGTATACCAACCAAAAGTTCATATGAGCATGTGGGTGGGTAAAATTTAAAAAGGGGGCAAGTGATGAAAAAGATGTACACATTAGACAGAATTTGGATTTACGATGTGGTTTGTTACAACTATAATTATTTTATGTATTTATGATTTGTATGGGTTTCCTTAACTTTTCAGTCGAGCTGTTGTAATAAAAGTGAATAGGCAAGGAATCTAGGGGGTGAGATGCTTTATAACGTGAGGAATCTGCAGTTTCTGTAGCAGATCTAGTCCAACTCTCAGTACTGCACTTGAGTTCGGGTAATTAGAAAATTTAGAATATAAGTAAACAGTAAAAACACTTTTCTAAAGTTTGAACATAAAAAAACAAAAGAACACGCAGAAAGAAAAAAAAAAAAAACAGAAAAAACAAAAGAACACGCAGAGAAGAACAAAAGAGCTTCGGAAAGGTGATTAAGTTACAAATTTAAACTTAATCACCTTTCTGAAAAAAAAGTTACAAATATAAACTCACATAGCAAAAAAAAAAAAAAAAAAAAAAAGTTTACAGATCGTGATTGATAACTAACATGACAATACGAATGAGATGGAGGTAACACTCCCTTACCTACATCTTGTACTACGAATGAGTTATTTTCCCATGTAAAAATACACATATTTCCATAATTTTCAATTGAATACACTTGAGTTATACAATCAATTTAGATGGATTAGAATCTACTAGAGTTCTAGGGGTAGCTCCACTGTAGAGTTCTTAAAATCAAATTCATTTATTTTGAAATGAGTTGATTGAATTTTGCCACATCATCAATAATTTATAAAGATACCAAAATGGTGATCGTCAATCTTTTGTAAAATATTGATGATGTGGTGAAATCTAATCCCCTCATTTCAAAATAAATGGATAGGATTTTAAGAACCCTATAGAATCTTAATGACAATGGAATTTGAAGACTTCTATTTACTAGTCAATAATTGAGTGCTATGTCTCCAGGATTATTAACAAACAACATTTTAATCCAGCGGCAAACCAGAATCTCAAACAGTGTATTTGATTTTACATATTTTAAGTTATAGATATACTTGTCAATTCCTACATAGATTAAAAATCAGCATGTACATAAAAAGTGAAGAGGCAAGGGACAAGAATTATTAAAGAATAGTGGTGGACTGGTGGTCCAGAGTCGCATCAAAGTCAGTTGCAGGCAACAGTCACTAGCACAATTTGCTTGAGCTAGAAAGCACAAATAAAAGAAAAAGTTAATTCCTGCTATAATAAGCAGAATAAAAGAATCTAACGTGTTTAGCTTGCCCTATGTATAGGAATTTAAAAAAAAAAATTCAAGAATTAGACATGGACTACACAACTTCAATTATCAGATATATACAGGAGAAAGGAAACTTTTGGAGCATGCGTGAAATCAACAGGTCAAGAGTGATCCATGAACTTCAGCTGTTACATCTGAAGCATGAGTGAAATTAACAGGTCAAGAGTAATCCATGAACTTCAGCTGTTACATCTGAAGTGGTTCAGATCAATTATCATGACAGTGATATCATCTAAGCTACCCCTACTCACAGCAAGGTTCACAAGCTCCTCACAAGCAGCAACAAGTCCATTTGAGGTAGTTTTACTCATCTTATAGCTAATGCTCTCTTTAGTTGGAGACATGGTTTTCATATTTACTCGCTTGACCAATGATATTCTTCGTGACTTCGATGGAGGACTGTCATTTTCATTAGCAAAATCATCTTTGTTAGCTTTCCTTCTATTTATGGTTTTCTTATAGCTTGGAGACTGACCTATCATCCCTTTACGTTGCTTAACCAGTGAAATCCTACGTAACTTTGATGAAGGACTCACATTCACACAGCCAAAATTGTCATCATCATAATCTTTCTGAAGAACACTTGATTGGCCCAATTGCTTTTCAACAGTACATAATTGTTTGATTGTATCGACGGCTTCTTGGTTGCCAACCTAGGCAAGATAGTCAACATCAAAGTTAACAATCAAATAAGAGTTAGGATATGTCAATATTGCAGCGGCTAAGAAAATGGTAACTCAAAATAAATCCAATGCATAAATACAGGGGAATGGCACATCTTAACATATGAACAATTAGTAAAATTTGTTCATTTCCACACCGATGATCTGTGTAACAATTTATTCCAGCACATATCCTTCATGTCATGTGCCATGTATTTTGAACTCATTAAGCAGCAATAAACTTATGCCATCACTGATAACTTAACCCAGCATTTTAGCTAGATCACAAATTTTATGAATGTATGAATGGTATAAAGCAAGGCATGCAAAATGAAGTTAACTATTAGATGATAAACCAAACATGAGCATAAAAATTAAGAACGCAAAAAGGCAAGGGTATAGGACTCCCAAAAACATTGATTTCTCACCTCTTCCCATAGTCCATCAGAAGCCAAGACAAGGAATTCCATGTCTGGCGTCAGCTTTAAGATCTTTGTGTCAGGCTCAGCTAGTACCCAGTCTTTTAGATGAGCATCTCCTATGCTTCTAGAAACACAAAGTATCCCATGAACTCTCCATGCTCCTCGATGAAACTCGACATATCCTCCCTTTAACAGAGTATGAAGAGATACCATCAATAACAATTACTGTTCCACCCTTTGAAACAACTAAGTTTGACAATACAACAACAAATACCTTATCCTCTATTCTTTTCTGTTCATCCTCTTGTTCGGCTCTATGATCTCTTGTAAGAGCTTCTGCAACTCCACCTCTACAAAGAACAGCCCTGCAATCTCCCAAGTTTGAAATAAGAACCTCCTGCCCTTCAATCAAGGCTGTGACGCAACAAGCACCGCTGCCTAAACCCTGTATTTTTTCAAAATATAGAATTTAGCATTTCCCCAAAACAAAAGATATAATGATGACTCATCAAAAACCAAAGGAAGCACTAGTTACATATGCACTATACCCCAAAATACTAGTCAAGTTACAATTAAAGCTCTTCGTAATAGCTTACATAGCCTAGATAGACCTAGTACAAGCTCAATGTGGGACTTAGCACATTCCTGTGCAACTTGTACTCATATTCAATCCAACATCGATATAGACAATCCAAGGTATCACACATTTAGTGTTTAGAATAGCCACCAATAGCCAAATCAGCCACATCACTCAGTATTCTATATTATTTGCAATTTAGATTTAGTCTAAACAAACACACACACACGCACGCACGCACGCATATGATACAAAAACAATAACAGCAGCAGCAACCAAACCTTAGTTCCAAAATTTTGGGATTGGCTATGCATTCTTAACATATTAATCAAGATTGGCCACATGTATTCCTTTTCGCCCATGCATCGCTAGTAGGGGACACCCCAACACACATATGATGAAGGAGTAGCAAGTGTAATTCTTAACACACAGCACAAAGAATGGTTGGCATAGATAAAAATTGCAAATTAGAATTTGTGAACCAACCCCAAAAAGTCAAAACTAAGCATAGCCAAGATGACATGTCAATAAAATAACAAAAGTTTGCCTCAGAAAAAAAGTTTAAAACTATAGTCTGCATACCAATATGCATTCCATTCAACCAGTATAAACAGAGAAACAAAACTTCTAAATAAGACTTGGCTTCTGCAAACACCAAACCTATAATCCATATTCTCTACAAGCTATGAATAGCAGTAGCTTTTATTTACCAATGGTAACACAAACCCAAGCAGAAAGATTTGTAAAAATGAATAATTTCACGATCATGTAAACAAAGTATCCTGACTTGATGCATGATTTCAAATTCAAAGGCATTCACTAAGTGCTACCATCAAAGAAGCTTTACTAGTTATCAACATAAAATCAAATTCATAGTTGGTTATCAGGAGACATCAAATTGGTTCCTTTGTCATTAAGTGACTATAAGAAACAAAATTATGAATCGAGAAACACAAGCATTTTGGAAACAGTAGAAATCCAAAATGCAATAACCTGCTTCAAGAACTCCTGGTCCGTTTTCAGATAACCAGCTTTAACTGCCTCTTCCTTTGACATGGGTTCTTCACAATTCTCCATCATTTGAAGAATGTTAGTATGTAAATTCTCAGCAACAAACTCTGCGGCTTTCTTACCTCCATGTCCATCATATACACCAAAGAACCCCTACACATTAACCAAAAAAACTCAACAATCAGCCATTTCCATTTCAAACATTAACTCACAAAACTAAACAATCAGCCACCCCCCCCCCCCCCCCCAACTTAAAAAAAAAAAAATCAGATTTTCTTAATAATGCCAAACTCCAAAGAATCCCTACACAACAACCAAAAAACCCTAATAATTAGCCAACCTCACTTCAAAAAAAAAATCACATTTTCTTATCAATACCAAGTACCCAACTTCTCAAACCAAAGAACTCCTACATAATGACCAACAAAACCTGACAATTAGCCAACCCCACTTCCAAAAAAAAAAAAAAACCATTTTCTTATCAATGCCAAGTACCCAACTTCTCACACCAAAGAACCCCTACATACTAACCAACAAAACCTGACAATTAGCAAACCCCACTTCAAAAAAATCCTATTTTCTTATCAATGTCAAGTTCCCAACTTCTGAAACCAAAGAACCCCTACATAATAACCAACAAAACCTAACAATTAGCCAACCCACTTCAAAAAATGACATTTTTCTTATCAATGACAAGTACCAAACTACAAACTAAGCGCCATTAATTACAAGTTACAACACCCAATAAATAAATAAAGAGAACTCATTTTCAATAAGAAGTACTACTTTGTTTGAGTTGTTGCCATTTACGCAAGGAAGGATCTTGTGGGTGTCTTCCATGAACTTCTTCTTGCCTTTAACGGAGGAAACCCCAACAAAGCCAATCTCAGAGAAAACGCAAACGGGGTCTTGTTGGGTCGTGGGGTCTTGGGACGTGAACTTCTCTGTTGGCATTTCTTGCAACACATTTGGGATCTCAATCTTGGGGGGTCTCTTCCGCTTCAGTGAAAAGCAAGAAGAAGAAGAAGAAGAAACAGAGGGCATTGTTGTCTTTGTGTCTTTTACAAGTGAAGAGCCTAAGTCACTCGTCATTGTCACACACACACAGAGAGTCGAAAGAGAGAGAGAGAGAGAGGTTGTAACGGCTATAAAGAAATACAGAGTAATTTATAATTGTGTGTGGAGTGAAGAGAGGGAGTCAAGAGTAAGAAAAACGAATGGAATTTTGGGTTTGGAGCCGTTGGGGATAATTGGTAATTTGGTCAAAAGTTTGAATGTACGCTGGGACACTAGTTGGAGAGAAGGTTTTCCAAATATGGGTTCAATTTATAGGTGAAACCAAAAAATTGGGGTCTTTGAACAGATTAATACTAGTATTAGATCAGAGATAAGACGAAAGAGAAGTTACAATTTTGTAAGGTATGTATGACTAAAACTTTATTTTGTAGTTGTGGCTTGTGAGTAGTATCAGTCACTCATGACCACTAAATTGGTTAGAAATGTATATATGCAGCAATATATGGGTTTAGATAACGGCAAGTCTTTAGGGCATTTTTTAATAGACAATTTAAAGATAATTTTAATATTATTTTTTGAAAAATGTTAACGGATGTCTAAATTGGTATGTATGACTAAATTGGTCAGAAATGTATGACCACTAAATTTTGTATGGTATGTATAACTAAAACTTTATATCGTAGTTGTGGCTTGTGAGTCTTATGAGTCATGACTCATGTTCACTAATTTGGTTAGAAGTGAATATGTGTGTGTGTGTGTATATGGGTCCAGATAACGGGTTGCCCTTGGGGCATTTTTTAATTAACAATTTAAAGAAAATTTTTCTATCACTTTTTGGAAAATGTTAACTAATGTCTAAAGGGTATTGGTTTAGAGAATATTTTTAGAAAATTTTTATGAAAAATGAAAAAAACAACTTACTTTTTTTTTTTTTACAGTTTTTTTTTAATTCTCATAAAAATGGTATTAAAATTTTTTAAAAATGGTCTATTAATAAATCCTCTAAGAGCATCCCTAAATTGGACCCAAATTTTCTTTTCCTATAAAATGTTTCTAAAAATAATTGTTAAACCAATGCTTATGCTCTTAGGGCATTCATTAACTCCTCTCTCTCTCTCTCTCTCTCTCTCTCTCTCTCTCTCTCTCTATATATATATATATATATATTTTTTTTTTCCCATTTTCTTCTCACTTTATTTTTCTCAAAATACTTGATTGAATAGCATTTTACTAAAGAGATATACCTTTAATGTGTTCAATTTTTCATAGAATTCTACATTCAATGTGTTCAATTTTTCATTGTATCAGTCCAGCCAAGCAAGTGCTTATGAAATTAACTTGCATGTGATCTGTTAAGTGCAGCGAATTTCAAAGAGTCATCAAAATGTTCACATGGTTTAATTTAACGTGCACGCATGTGTACAGAGCATGTAGACTTTTTTAGCAGGGAGGAATGACACAGCCGCCTCTAGATCCTAGTCTTGTCTTGGTGAAGCTCTGGCTGCCTTACAAGCTCTCAAACTTCCGACCCTTTCTTTTGTGCAGTTTCAAGATGGTAGCGGAAGCTTTTCAGCACTAGCTTCCATCCACCCCCGTGTTACTTTCCTCCTTTAGGCCCTATTGTTTTAGAATCGTTAAGTTCTCTTGCCTGTTGGGATTTTTGTTATGTACCTAGAGACATAAAATTGTTTAGCCCATAATTAGCTCCTTGGGTTGCTTTTTGTATGTGGGATGGGTCTATAGACATCTCCTCTTTTTATTCAGGTCTCCTCACTAGGTTCTAGAAATGTTTGTGGGTCATCCTTTTCTCCTTCTTAGTAATATTATTCTTGTGTATGAAAAAAAAGAGTTGATTTTCTGTAATTATGCACACGTAGTCACATACACAAATTTGGAGTTACTATATGGCCAAAATGTAAAAAACACCCCCTAAGATTTCAATTCTTTCTTTTAGTTCTTTGAGATTTCCATATCCACTAAATTGACTCGTGGGAATAACTTCTGTTAACTCTTATGGATAGAAAAAAATATGCGACCACATTAAGAAGACTCAACAATTTATTTACATCACTAGTTATGCGATGGTCATGTGATTTTTCCATTTATAACGAAATTTAGTCACAATGGTCAATTTGGTGGACATGAAAAGTTGGAAATCTCAAAGAACTATAAGGAAGAACATAAGCCGCAAGAGGGTGTTTTTGTAATTGTCCCAAACCACAGGAGTTTTTTTTTTTTTTTGGTGGTTGTTGCATTTAGGCCTGAATATGTCTCCCTATTCCAAAATATAATAATCTAATTCCATTAAAAATAGTGAAGTGGACTAAAGGACAATGACAACCCGTAATCTCTTATCATAACTTCATAAGCATGGATATCGAGATCATCGTCTTCCATCAATGCCAATACATCCTTTATACCATTACACCTTTTATGCCATGACTCGTGTAAATGGAAAAAAAAAACATAAAGAAATTAATGGTCAGATTTTGCTCCTATATAACACCTAGGCCCACACCACTCCAAATGTATGAGAAAGAACCCTAGAAAACTCTATTCCTTATTGTAAGTTGGGCTTTATTGAAGTATGACTTAATTATCAAGGAAGTTTAGATTGGCACCACATCAATACTACTTCGACTGAGTGATTATTTTTTGTGAAAACCTTCCAAAGCCCTAGTTTGCGTGAGTGGTCCATTGAGATGTGTAACACCATCAATTTTGAATGGTGGGATACACATTTCAAATTAATCTAAAACAAGGATGTTGCAAATGATATTTTAATTTAGGGAGGATACTTACCATGAAGCCAAACCCCCCTCCCCCCTCCAAAAAAACAGTGAAAAGAACAACTAGTTGTAATTATCTATCTAAAATTTGGGGATATTTACAATATGTACTATAAAATATAAATTTTGTAATTCATATTTGATTCGATGCCAATTTGCAATCCCTACTCACCATCCAAATAAGTACCCAAAATGTTAGTGTAAGGTCACAATTTGTACCTAAGCCCAAAATAGGGAGAGAATAGGTCCAAATAGTCCAATACAATGAATTTGTAGAGAGTGAGTTTGAAATCTAGATTCTAACAAGTTTGTATACCAATTATAATGGGCCAAGATCACAATAGAAACAAGTTTATATAGGGTAAATCATCCTTGGGCTCAATTCGAGGAGGCTAGCTCTTCTTTATATGTCTCCCTCACTTAATAACAGATTATAAATATTGTTCCTTAGTCTATAGTGTTTTTCTCTTCTTCTTCCCGATCCCTTTATCCTGAGTGTCTCCTCTCCTTTTTATACCACCCTTTGTTAGGAATCCAAGTCTAAGTACCAAGTTGGGTTGTATTGTATTGATACTGATTTGTATTGTACTAATTGTAAGTTGTTAGTTAATGCAAGTGGTTAGTGATGAGCTGGCACATAAGTGAACTAGCATGAGAAGTTAGTTAGTGTTTGGTTAATTAGTTGTTAGTTGGAGGGAAACAGAGAGAGACTCGGGTATATAAGTTTGTAAGTACAATTGAAGAACTTAACAAAGAAACTATTTAGCTACTTGCTTCCTTCCTTATCTCTCTCTCTCTCTCTCTCTCTCTCTCTCTCTCTCTTCCTCTTTCCCATAACCTCATCTCTCTTTCTTTGTGTTCTTAATCCTAGAGGACAGTTCCCTCGAAGTAACTACCTTTCTCTTCCATAGTTCTTGAATTGTCAAGAACTTAACAATTGGTATTAGAGCTTGCTTTCCTACGACCATGACTAAAACTAGGTCCTCTGCTTACATCAATAAATCCTTATCCCTTCTTAAAACTACCACAGACCACCATGGCCACTTGTTGCAAGAAATCAACAAGCAATTGAATGCTACCACTGAACAATTGAATGCCAACATGCAACAATTGAATGCCATTAGTTTGGCTCTGCAGAAGAGAAATTGAAGTTGAAGAATAGAGATAGCAACAGGTCATGTCTCCAAAATCTTCGTCTCATTCTCCAAATTCTCCAAGTGCCCATGTTGTTCCTTTACCTATCTCGCAGCTGTCAAAGGGTATGAGATTGGATTTCCCTAGATATAAGGGTGATGATCCTGCCTCATGGGTATATAAAGCTAATCAGTATTTTAGTTTTTACCACACTCCATTCAGTGAAAGGTTGCTAATGGCTTCTTTCCATATGGATGGTGATGCACTAGTATGGTTTCAAGATAGTGATGACAATGGAATGTTTGTGACTTGGGAGGGGTTCGTGGAAGCTTTGTTGACAAGGTTTGGAAGTACTGCCCATGAGGATCCTATGGAGTCACTAACAAGATTGAGGCAAACTGCCAGTGTTGTTGCATACAAGGGACAATTTGAAGCATTATCAAACAGGATTAAAGGGCTGTTAGAGAGCCACAAATTAAGCTGTTTCCTTAGTGGTTTTAAGGATGAGGTACAATTGCCAGCAAAGATGCTTCATCCCAAGAATCTTAATGACGCATTTGGGTTAGCAAAAATCCAAGAGGAGTACCTTCTTAGTTGCTATAGAAGTCAGAAACTTCTCTTGATTATGCTAAACCCTCAATTTTAAGTCCAAAGCCTGAGGTGAAGGTGGATTCCAAATGGAAGTTGCCCTTGTAGAGGCTATCACCTGCTCAAATGGAGGAAAGAAGAAGAAAGGGACTTTGTTTCAATTGTGATGATAAATTTCAGCCTGGACATCAATGTAAGTCTACTAAGCTTTTCTTGTTAGAGGATCCTTATCCTTTCCAAGATTCTGGTTCTAATGTTCGATTAGTAGAACTTGATGATTCTGAAGCCACTTTATTACATTTGGATGAGGATAAACCTGTTGACAATAGGTCTGACCCTAAAGGAATGGATGCTAAGATTACATTATATGCACTTTTAGGAAGTCCATCACCTGGTACCATAAGAAGTAAGGGGAAGATTATTAGGTTCTAAGACTTAGGTTCAAATGTATTAGAACTTCATTTTGTAATGTTAGCAAACCATGATCAAAACGTTTAGTCTTATTTTAGACTTGCTCAAAGTATGTTTAAGTGTAAAGTTGGAATCAAGTGCACCGCAAGATTTACTGTATAAATCTGCCTAGCTAGATCAATCGAAAATTAGACTCGATCGATCGAAGCTCGTACAGATTATTTTTCTGCAGAATTTTTCAATCAGTCCAAGATCGGTTTGACGTGTAAGATTTTATGTTTTGTCTTAAGTATAAAAGGAAAACCTTAGCCACGTTTTGAGGTTGCTCTTTATGCTGTGTATGTGAATCTCTTGTGAGATCTAGAAGTGTTTGTCTTCACATACACTTAGGGTTATCAAGGTCTAGATTAATGTCAAGAGCTTAGTGATCAATTCAGTTGCAAATTCAAGAGCTTAACGATATACAAACGGGAGTGCTTGTGCTTGCTGAGAATCCAAGGAAGAAGTAGTCCGTGAACTCGAAGCTGTCACGTGGTCATGGTAGTAAGTTTCCTACTCGAAGCAGCAATAAAATGTTAGTGATCTAAGTCGCTATTGTGTAAACTTCAATTTTTCCATAGTGAATTCGTTTTACCTTTAGGATAGTTAGGTGAAATCCTTACTAGGTTTTTTACTAGTTTGGTTTTCCTGGGTTATCATTGTTAGGATATGTGCCCTTAAATCCTATTGTATGATGCTATGTATGATATTATGTATGACTTAATGTTGTGTTTAATAAAGTTGTTTATTTTATCTAAAATAATGGTAACATGAATATTTGGACATTATCATATAGTCCATGAGATGTATAGTATGTGATTTATGTGAAAAGTCACAGAAGATATAAATCACAAGTTATTTGTAAACTCAAAATTTATAGTTTGTAGTCGGTGATGAAATTGGGCATTTCATCTGTGAAGACTATAACGTATCAACTAAGATGATTTGTCTTGATCATGGAAGTGGTGACTTCTAGTTGATATGTTGATATGTTGATATGTTTTAAGAGTTAAGACATATTGAACTGGACCGCTGTGAGATTTATTATTCTCCTAATGACTGTCAAATGAATAATAAATCTCACGACTTCTATTTGCATGAACTCTTAATCCTGAGAGAATAATGGACTTGATCATAAGGTGTAGGTTGTTTTGATATATCAGGAGTAAGATCTAAAGTAACGGTCAAAACCTCAGTATGTTGGGCAACCACATTTAGTGTTGATGGAACATATATTCTCAAGATGGAATTCATAGTCTCTTAACGGAGATACAAAATATTCCCTTGAGATAAGTTTAATGGGTTTGGTTATTCAGAGAGTTAGGCCTAACCACTTTGGTAAGAAATTACTAAAGTATATATTTATGAGATTGGATTTCATAAATATATGATGAATAACTTTAAAGGATTAAACCGGGTACTCAAGGATAAGATATAGTAATTTACAAAGTGGCAGTGTACATTCATGACTTTGTGTTACTACGAATATTTTATGAAGGGATTGCGTGTAAAATAAAGTTTTGGGATATAATTTATTAATAAGGCCTAGAGTGCAATTATATTTATATAGTGGTATTAAATATAATTAATGGTAACTTTGGACTTGTCAAGAGTTGACGGAAAAAACCAAGGCCCATTGAAGCTAGTGTCTTATTGGTCCCTTTTGGTCCCATTCCAAGCCACACACTAAAACCCAATTGGGAAGGCCCAATAGACCGGCCCAATTAGATAATCAGTTAGTTATAAAGGGAGAAACATATAGAATTTTTTAAAGCAATTTTATCGTAGAGAAAAGAAAGAGTGTGAGACACACTTTCATTCTCCCTTTGGAAACTGATTGAGAGACCACACATCTTGGGCGTAAAGTGGAATTGGAGTGAAGATTAAAAGTTTTCCCAAGTGCTTCTAATCTTTGTTTTGAAATTCTCCATACCAAGGTACGCTATCTTGTTCTTAAATTCTGAAATTTACAGAGTGCATGTTGTCAATCATGAATGAAATAGATCCTTGTTTGTTGCTTCCGCTGTGTGTTTTGTATGAGATACAAAACCAGATTTTTATCCAACAATCATATCGTTGTGTTATTTATTTTTCGCACTGTTGCAATGATATGATTTATATGTGTTAACCTAGATCTGCATAATTTACTTAGGTTAATCATTTGGCTAAATAGCTAGGTTAATCTGGTTGTGTTTAAGGGGTCTAAAAACTGTACAAAGATTAATGGACATTGGCTTATTATTTTGATTGACACAGGAAGTACTCACAATTTTATAAATGTTGCTATGGTTTCTGTCTTGCAATTGTCCTTAGATCCTTCTATAACCTTTGAAGTAAAAGTAGCTAATGGGGCTTCAATTAGGACACAAGGTGTTTGTCTTAATGTCAAGGTTACTATGAAAGGTGTTGTGGACTTGAATGCCTTGGCTTTGGGTGATTGTGAATTTGTTTTAGGCACTCAATGGCTCAGGATAGTTGGTCTTATCCAATGGGACTTCCTAGAAATGTCAATGGTGTTTCATTATCTCAATTCTTCTGTGAAATTAGTAGGTTTACACCCCACTGGTCTGACCATACAAGAGACTACTAAGTTTTTTAGGCCACTTGTGAAGAAAGGACTTATGTTAAAGATTGTTCCCGAAGTTGTTACTTGTCCTTATTCCCCACAGTGCGCTCCTGAGATTGAAGACTTATTGGCTGAATTTGCTGCTGTATTTAAGACACCTACTGGCCTGCCTCCCTACAGAGGATATGAGCACCAAATTCTCTTAAAGGAAGGCATTGAACCTGCATGTCAGAAACCTTACAGATATCCTCATTTCTAGAAGAATGAAATTGAAAAGATTGTCAATGATCTAAATCAGGCCACAATCAAAGATAAGTTTCCAATTCCTGTTGTTGATGAATTAGCTGGCTTTAGCATTTTTTCTAAGCTTGATTTGAGATCTAGTTACCACCAGATTCGTATGAAAGATGAAGACATTCCCAAAACTGCCTTCAGAACCATGTGGGGTATTAGGAATTCCTTGTTATGCCATTTGGGTTGACTAATGCCCCCTCTACATTCCAAGCTTTGATGAATGCTATTTTTAGACCTTACTTGAGGAAGTTTGTTTTGGTGTTTTTTGATGACATTTTGGTTTTCAGCAGTGTTTTGGAATTACACCTTAAGCATCTTAGGATTGTCCTCAAATTGTTGTTGTAGCATCAGTTGTATGCCAAAACGAGCAAATGTGTCTTTGGCATTCTTGAGGTAGAGTATCTTGGACATGTGATCTCTGGTCATGGTGTAAGTGCAGATCCTAAGAAAATTTTAGCTATGCTAGCTTGGCCCTCTTCAAAGTCTGTGAAAGTATTGCGTGGATTTCTTGGTCTCACTGGCTATTATAGAAAATTTATATAGCATTATGGTCAGATAGCTGCCCCCTTAACTACGTTATTGAAGAAACAAGCTTTTGTGTGGTCTTCTCAAGCTAAGGAAGCTTTTCAGAAGCTTAAGGCTGCAGTGTGCCAACCACCTGTTTTGTTTTTACCAGATTTTTCTAATCCCTTTACTATAGAGTGTGATGCATCTGGGGTTGGTTTAAGAACTTTTTTTATGCAAGATCAAAGACCAGTTGCATTCCACAGTCAGATCTTGAAGGGTAAGGCTCTACCTTTGTCCACTTATGAAAAAGAACTTTTAGCCTTGGTTACCATAGTGAACAAGTGGAGACCCTACTTGTTGGGTAGGCCTTTGTCATCAAGACTGATCAATAGAGCTTGAAGTACATTTTGGAGCAAAGGATTGCTACTCCAACCCAACAAAAGTGGTTGGCCAAGCTGTTAGGTTACCTGTTTGTTGTAGAGTATAAGAAGGGTTGTGAAAATAAAATGTCTGATGCTCTTTCTAGGCAAGTGGATGTTGCTCTTGGAAATACAGTGGATCAAATTCCTTCTTCAGCCTCACTATGTTTAATTTCCTCCCCTTGCCCTTCTTGGATTGAGGAATTGAAAGCTAGTTATGATTCTTCCTTAGAAGCTCAAAAGATCCTTCAGGATTTGCAATCTGATGCAAGTTGTCCTAGATCTTTCTCCTTGCACAATGGTCTAATTCTATATAAAGGTAGGGTGTTTTTGTGGCATACTGGTGCTCTAAAGGCCAAAGTCCTTCATTTGGTGCATGATAGTCCCTTAGGAGGGCATGCTGGTTTCTTGAAGTCCTACCATGGACTGAAGTAGGATTTTTTCTAGCAGGGTAAGAAGGCTAATTTGAAGACTCATATTAAAGAGTGTGGTGTATGCCAACAGGTGAAACATGAAACCTACCATCCTGCTGGATTGTTACAACCTTTACCTATTCCTGATAAAACTTGGTCTGCAGTGAGTATGGATTTTGTTAATGGATTGCCTAAGTCTCAAAGAATGGATGTTATTATGGTAGTTGTTGATAGGTTTACCAAGTATGTGCATTTCATTGCACTCTCCCATCCTTACTCTGCTTCAAAAGTTGCTCAACTCTTTACTCAACACATTATGAAACTCCATGGCAAGCCTACTTCTTTACTCTCTGACAGGGATCTTGTGTTCACTGCTAAGTTTTGGGCTGAGTTGATGAAGCTCCAAGATGTTCAATTGACAATGTCTTCTACCTACCACCCTCAGACTGATGGCCAGACTGAGGTTGTCAACAAAAGTTTGGAGCATTACCTCAGGTGTTTCTCTGCTAATAGGCCTTCTGAGTGGTGTGATTAGTTGTATTTGGCTGAGCTTTGGTTCAATACCAATTACCACACTGCTACCAAGCTTACTCCATTTAAGGCTCTCTATGGCATTGCTTCTCCTAGGCCGTTGGACTATATTCCAGGCACCACTAGGGTAGCTGCTGCTGATATTGTGCTCAGGTCTAGAAATCAAATTCTATCCTTACTCAAGCAGAATTTGGTGGATGCTCAGGCTAGGATGAAGTAGCAGGCTGACTTGCATAGGACTGAAAGGGATTTCCAAGTTGGGGATTGGGTGTACTTAAGACTTCAGCCTTACAAACAACAATCTATTGCTTACAGAGCTTCCCACAAACTGTCCCCTAAATTCTTTGGTCCTTTTCAAATCATTCAAAGGATTGGGGTAGTTGCTTCTAAATTGGATCTTCCCTCTGGTTCCCACATTCATCCAGTTTTCCATGTTTCCTATTTGAAGCCTAAGTTGGGCCACAGGACTGTCCCTCTTACTTTTTTACCTTTTGTTAATTCCCAAGGAGTTCTTGCCCCTGAGCTTGTAGCTATACTGCAAAGCAAGTCTATTTAGATGTGTAGGAGGACCATCATTCAGCTATTGGTCCAGTGGCAAGGCTATTCCCCTAAAGATGCTACATGGGAGGACCTTTTGCCACTTTAGCAGCAATTTCCACATCTTGTGGGCAAGATGTTTTGATGGGGAGGGTAGTTGTTAGGAATCCAAGTCTAAGTACCATAGTTGGGTTGTATTGTACTAATACTGATTTGTATTGTATTGATTGTAAGTTGTCAGTTGATGCAAATGGTTAGTGATGAGCTGGCACATAAGTGAGTTGGCATGAGAAGTTAGTTAGTGTTTGGTTAGTTAGTTGTTAGTTGGAGGGAAATAGAGAGAAGCTTGGGTATATAAGTTTGTAAGTACAATTGAAGAACTTAACAAAGAAACTATTCAGCTACTTGCTTCCTTCCTTATCTCTCTCTCTCATCCTCTTTCCCATAACCTCATTTCTCTTTCTTTGTGTTCTTAATTCTGGAGGATAGTTCCCTCGAAGTAACTACCTTTCTCTTCCATAGTTCTTGAATTGTCAAGAACTTAACATCCTTCCTCATTTCCCTAGCTTCCATGTATGGATCAGATTGTTGGTTTGGATACTTGTCCTGTCAGCACATTCTTGAAGCCTTTGAAAGTAGTTGTAAGGTTGAACACTGATGCTCAGGCATCACTTCCTCATTAATGTGGCTAGAGAGTTAGCTGCAATGCATTCAATGCGGTGGTAGTAGCTTTCTCTTAGATATTTCATAACCTTTCCTTGTCCTGTGTTCTCACGAGGTATATCCTTATCTACAAGATCTCCTAGAACATTACTTTTGGGTGGCAGACCGCACCTTTCGACCTCAGCTTTGCTCAGCCGAAGAAGCATTCCTCTTTAGACCACCTTCTCAGATGATCTTGATCAGACTCTACCTCTTTGCTTACCAAAACGGATTCTTAAGAAGATATTTTCCTGTCCTCAGACTATTTAATGTCCTCGGATTGGGCCTCTGGCCCAATAGATACATAGAAATGTACTCCTAGGCCTATCACCCCCATAGTTAGATAAATGAGTTTGACAACTATTAAATTATTATGTTCATATTGCAAAATTTTTGTAATTTGAATTATATATTATGATCAAGAGCCTTGTAAGTTTGTAACTTCTAATATTTCTAATAGAGACATCTAGAGTTGAAATCCCTTCCCCCAACTATTAAATTAAAAAAAAAAAAAAAAAACTGCACGTTATGAATGTCCTCGTATTTGGGCAAGTGAACATTATAAATTAATTTCAATTTCAAACTATCAAAGAAACTTTTCTTTGCGGAGATTAAGGAAAAGGTTTGTAGGAAGCTGGTTGGTTGGAAGGGTAAATTGCTCTCAATAAGGGGAAAGGAAATTCTCATTAAAGCAGTGGCCTAAGCCATTCCCACTTACACGATGAGCTATTTCCAACTTCCAAAGAGTCTCTATGAAGACCTTAAGAAAATGATGAGGAGTTTTTGGTGGGGGTAGAAACATTAGGAGTTCAAAATAGCCTGGGCTGGTTGGAAAACAATGTGCAAGCCAAAGTCACAAGGTGGCATGGGTTTTAGAAATTTACAGGTCTTCAATCTTGCCTTGCTCGCAAAACAAGCCTGGAGAATCCTCTCAAATCCAAGCTTTCTGGTAGCCCGTATCCTCAAGGCGAAATATTTTCCCTTTTGTGATATTCTCCATGCAAATTTAGGCTGCAACCCCTATTACACCTGGCAGAGTATTTTCAACAACCTAGAAGTTTTACTAAGTGGAATAAGATGGAGAGTGGTCAATGGGTGTCTAATTCACATTTGGGAAGACAAATGGCTCCTAAACCCATTAACATTCAAGGTCATCTCCAGAGTGGTCAATGGTCTTCTCTCTTATTGACCTAGTGACTAAATGGAGAGGTTGTCCGAACTCTCTTCTTACCATTTGAGGCTGACATGATATTAAAAATTCCCCTAAGCCACAATCTGCATGAGGACAAACTCATTTGGATAGGGAATAAGAGGGGTGTATTCATAGTTATGAGTGCCTATTTTGTTGCATCCAAGCTTCTTGATACAAGGAATGAAGGGGAATGCCACTCTGTCTGGAGATCCAAATGCTCAGATTTAGAGGAAAATCTGGTCTCTAAAGCTCCCAGAAAAAATTGAGATCTTCTCTTGGTGGGCTTGTGTGAATGGCCTTCCTGTGCTCACAAATATGGCTGCAAAAGGCATACTAACCTCCTACATTTGCCCAATCTGTGATGAGGAGCCTGAAAGCCTTCTTCATGTCTTAATCTCTTGTGACTTTGCTCTTTCAGTGTGGTCCCTTGGGCAAGAGTGCCCCATTAAAGTGCTACTGAATGCGAAGGACTTCAATGATTTAGTGTTCCAAATAAGCTCTACCCCGAATGCCAAGCTCCTTCAATTTTTCTTTGCCATTTCCTAGTCAGTTTGGTATAACAAAAACAAGCTTATCCATGATAAGAGTGGTCTGCCACACCTACAAATCTAGGAAATGGCTAAGAACATCGTGGAGGATTTCTAGGAGGCCATCTCGTTGGACCTTCCCCCTATGCAGTCTCCTCAAAGTACCTGGGTTGCTCCCCCGTTGGGCTATTTCAAAGTAAATGTAGATGGTGCTTCTTCCATAGATGGCAGCGGAGTCTCTTGTGTAGGGGTGATCATTCGTGACGATTTGGGAAGGGTGGTTGTTGCTCTTTGTAAAGCTTTGCCCTTGCACTATCCTGTTGATTGGACCGAGCTTTTTGCTATGGAACAAGGTGTACTCTTGGCACAAGATATGAATCTTTCAAATGTTATTTTCGAATCTGATGCTTCCTCGGTCATCTTAGCAGTTTCCTAAGCCCTCATTGGTGGTATTATGGGTTATCTAGTTCAAGGCATTCAGCTCGCAAGATCTTCTTTCTCATGCTACTCGTTCCAACATGTGAAAATGGATTACAACAAGGCTGCCCATGAGCTAGCCCAATTTGCCAAATGTAATCATGTTTCAAATCTTTGGAAGGGTGTTATCCTGTATTTTTTAGTTCACTTGATTCAATTAGGCCTAGGATGATTCTGTTAGCTCTTGGCCTCTATTGTACTCCTTTTCTAGTGTTAATGAAATTTAAGTTTTTTCTCAAAAAAAAAAAAAAAATTTCAATTTCAAACTAAGTTGTTTATTGCATTAAATATTTCACTTCAAACCAAACACAACCTTAATTGAAAAAAAGAAAGAAAAAAAAGAAAAAGAAAAAAGGAAATGGCGTCGTTGGAAGTTTGAAAAAAAACAGTATAAAAAAATACCGTCCATTTGTTTTGTTGTAAAAGTGTGGGCCCCACCTTCCACAATCACTATAGCTTTCAACGGCCAAATGAAATTATGAAATCACTTTCCTTTCCTTTCAAGTTTCAATCCAGACTTCTCTTCTCTTCTCTTCTCCTCTTCCCATAATAACTGTCTCTGCAAACTCAAACAATGCTACTCTCTCTGCTTTCTCCTCCTCCTCCTCAACCACCTCTCTTTTTCTTCCCCAACAACACTACCCCTCTCTACTCTCACTCTCACAGACGCTCCTTCCTTCTCTTCTCTCACGCTTCCTCTTCTTCCTCTTCCTCTTCCGTCGCAAACCCTAACAGCCCCTACGCTCTCCGCCACGTGTCCCACCACGACGCCGATGACGACGACGACGAAATTGGAGCCGAAGACGAATCCATGGCGTCCTCCGCCTCCGCCGTCGCCTCCGCCATTCGCAGAGCTTCCACGTCCCCCGTAGACTTCGTCCAGAGAATCGAAAAGGACAACGCCAGTAGAACTCGCCGCCTCGTCCTCCCTAGCCCCGATTTTCAACGCCTCTGCATCGAACAGCTTCACCTCTTCCGCCGAATCGTCAATCCCCGCGCTCTTCTCTCGGTGATCCCTACTTTCATGAGCTTTTTCCTGAATTTCTCTTTTTTTTTGGTTAAAGAAACTAATTAAATTATCGGTTTGCGTTTTAGGTTTATGTAAGACCAGCTGGTAGCTATGTAATGGACCGTCTAGAACTACGTCGTATTACTCTGTTTCCTGGAGTAGATGATGACGATGTCACCGACATTGTGATATTAGTCGGTAATTTTAGCGTTCCCACGGGTTTGCGTGTTGCTGAATCTGCTCTCTCCAATCAACAAGTATGTTCATTTTTCTCCAAAATGCTAATTTTAGCAACTGAAGTGGCAATGAATGTGATTGGTGGATTTCAAAATCATAATAAATGAATGTTAGATTTATTGTATTGTGATCGGTGACACATTAGTTTGTGAGACACTACGTCGTTAAATTTGTAGTTTTACTAGCATCAATCTTATTTTCATGCGAATTTCATTGTTGTTGAAGTGGTGGACTCAACTAACACTCACCTACCACTTCAGCAATTGTGACATTTGTGGCATTGTTTATATTTTCATTTCATTTTTGGTCCATCGCATTCGCTATTTGTGGGGTTGATTGGTTTGGTTATTGATTGAATTCTGGGGTTTAAATTAAACCTTTGTAGGTAGAAGTTGTGGATGAGAATGGGGCTGTGGTTTTTCCAATGGTGAAGCACCCATTTGTGGTGGGGTTCTTGGTTGCCGAGCTTCCAATGATGGTGGAGCCTGAAACGTGTGGGAATAGGGAGAGTGTGAGTGAGAGTGAAGGGAATGGTTTGGTTCATTATCCTTCTCCTGAGGAAGCGTATGCATTGTCTCCAGCATTCGGATCGGGTGTGAAATCGTGGAAAATTGAGTGTGTCAAGGATGAGCCGATGGGAATGTGCAGGTTTAGTGCTGATCAGAAAGCAAATGCTATCAACATTGCACAGTCTCTAGCCATGGTGTACGTTATGGATCAGGTAGATGACATGTAAATAATTTCTATGGTGTTATTTTTTTTTTTAACAGAGAGTTGTGGCAGTGTGGCTTTAGTGATTAGATCCTTATTCAATGTTGTTCACACTTGTGATTGAAGTTGCCTTTCCTTTTGGGTACTGATGGGTGCTTGTCACTTGCAACTAGTTAATTGAATATGTGTTAATAATTCTAACTGTGCTACTTAAGCTTAATGCATCTACAAAAGCTTCAGAATTAATAGTATTGACTGTATAAGCAAGGATTTCTAGTCCTTAAAAAGCTTTAATAGTTTCCTGGGAAAATTTGTCATCTATTAGCATCTATTTTATTTTACTTGGGGAAGCTGTTTTCTTGCTCAAACATCTAATACAAAAATATAGGGAAGAAACTGATAAAAATCTCCATATGGTTTTTATTGTGTTATGGAAAAGAAATGAGTTTCTTTAAAGTATAAAGTATATTAAGTTGATTAAGGATATATGTATAATGAAATTGTAATAGATGTAAGAACAAGTGGGGACATCACAAGCAAGTTTTCTATCATTATAGGTTTGCATCAAGGTTTGACATTAAATATATGTCTCTTTGCATTGATTAGGGATGAGCTCACTTGATAGATTCATAAATAAACTCCCATGATGTATGCTTTTTATAGATGATATAGTTTTAGTTGATGAAACGCCATGTAGTTATTGTCAAGTTACAAAAATAAAGGGGTTGTGATGTTAGGTCCCCAAAAAAAAAGTTAGAACAGCCTGAAAGGAAGCCAAAACAAGTCTGCCAGTCTAACTGCCTATTGGGAAATAAAGAGCTCCAATTGGTACTTTGTCTCTGACGTGTAAAAATACTAAAATCATGTCAAGCCAAGACCAAGACCCTCTCGCAAATGGGAAACACCAAACAATCAGTCATGAGCTTACTTTGGAGTTGTAACTCATGTTTTAATTGATTTATACAATATACATGTCCAAATGGTTAGTTAGAAGTTAGAGTTAGTTGCACAAGTGCACATGTAACATATTGAACTCATGGGGATATTCATTCAAGTACATGCCTAATTAGTTTGGTCCAATAGGGATGAAGCATGTGTAGCCAATGGGAATGAGACATGAAGTGTATAAATAGGGAAATGCAATAATCACTAGGGATATATGGAAGAATAATCAAGTTGTTGCATTGTTTCTTGCTTTCTTTTTCCTAATACTCTCTAGTCTTTCTCATTTCTCGTGGAGGTGGTGACTCTCTTGAAGTTCTCTCTCTCTCTCTCTCTCTCTCTCTCTCTCTCTCTCTCTCATGGAGGTGGACTCCCTTGAAGTAGTCACTTAATTAATTTCATCTCATATTCTTCCACACAAATCCTAGCTAATTTGAAACCCTAGAGCTTTCCAAACACCAAGCCTTACACTTCCATCATTAAGAACCAGTTGAAACACCATATAACCAAAATGCTAGAAATCCCTTAACACAAAAGCCTAACATTTCTAACCCAAGAACCCATTTATATAGTAAGGTTATCCTAACCCTAAATTGAGTTCCTTATGATTGGTATGGTGATCCCCTTGAAGTAGTCCCTCTCTCTCTCTCTCTCTCATGGAGGTTGTGACTCCCTTGAAGTAGTCACTTATCAATTTTATCTCATTTTCTTCCACGCAAACCATAGCCAATTGAAACCTTAAAGCTTTCCAAACCCCAATCCTTACACTTCCCTCCATTAAGAACCACTTTAAACGCTGTATAACTGAAACTGTAGAAATCCCTGAAAATCAAACACTAACATTTTCCAATTGGAAAAAAGTTTAGCTCCAAATCAGTTTGGAGCTATCTTTTTCCAACCCATTATGTGGTAATTGAAGAGACCATCCATGGGTAGTTTTAGTCACATGATGTTTTAAATGAATCTTGTGACTTGTTTGAATAATACACGTAGATAGTCTTATAAACCTCCACAAGTGGATTAGAAGAGATAGCTCTAAATCAGTTTGGAGCTAAATTTTGTCCTTTCTAACCCGAGAACCCACTAAAATAGCAAGGTTATCCTAACCCTAAACCCGATTTCTTACATCTATGACTTACTAGTCATGAGATACCCAAGAGTGACTTGGATTGATATTTCATATAGAGAGATTGAAGAGTATGTGAATTATAGGATAAAAACATGTGGATGAAGTAGAAAATTGCATCAAGAGTATTGTGTGATCATATAATACCTATTAAGTTAAAGGAAAATTTCAAAAGACTGATACAAGACTAGTTATGATTTATGCAATTGAATGTTAGACTATTAAAAAGCAACATGTTCATGAAATGAGTGTGGCTGAAATGAGAATGTTAAGATGGATAAGTGGAAATACAAGGAAAGATATAATTCAAAATGAGAAATTCGCTTAAAGATAGGTTTGGCCCAAGGAAAATATTAGGGAGATTCATTTGAGATGGTTTGGTTATATGCAGAGGAGAGCGATTAAGCACTAGTAGTGAGGAAGGGTTTCAGGTCAAGGGAACAAGCAAAGTAGGAAGACCTAAAATATCATTAGTAGAAGTAGTAAAAAAGGACAATTCAATTAAAGAGGTTATGGAGAGTTTGATTTTGGAAAATAGACTACATGTGCCCAACGCCTTATTAGTCTGTCGAGAATTCATCTCTCAAAGTTTTGTGGTTGTTGTTTGTCTTGTATGTTTCTAATCATTTGCAATCAGTTGGGATAAAGGTTGAGTTCACTTGGGTTTGAGTTTATAATCACCTTGGCTATAGTCTTTGATTGCACTCCCACCGTTTTTATTGTTCGTATGGCCCTGCATGTCACTCTCTGTACTTTGCATTTTTTTTTTCCTGACGAAGACTGGATAGTGTTTGGCGTATTTGACGCTTTACTTTATATGTGTTTTGATGGCCTTTGTTCTTTAAATTCTGTTGCTAACCTGCTTACTTCATCCCCAGAAAGCAATGTTACTCCAGCAATCATCATGGCAAAATGATATCAGGCTGAGCAATCTTGTTGAGCAAGTAAGATGTCTTGCTGACAGTTGTTCTGATTGGCTACAGTTGTTCATTAAACTTATTGGTGATTGTCCTTTCGTAAAATCTGTCAGATTCGTGGTCCTCTTTCTAGCATTCGGACTTTAAGTAAAATGCTGTCTATTCAGTTGAAGAGAAGCGAGGTTTGTCTGCTACTGTGATTTTGAAACCTGGAATTTACTAATCTTTTTATTATTATTATTTATTAACTTATATATGTCTGAAAGAAACGATCTGGCAGATTTCTTATGACATTGTCAAGGACATACTGGTGCAAGGTGATCGTATGAGAGATACCCTTCAACAACTCCAAGATGCAGTTTACTTGACAAAGGTTCTCTCTCTCTCTCTCTCTCTCACATGCATAGATACACATATACATAGTCATGTCAGCTTGGCTTCTTTTATTGTATTCCTTAAGGTGTCATTGTTTTGTTTAGATGTAGTTGTATGTGAAAATAAATTTTAGCCTTTTCTTTATCATTTGTTTATATTTTATATTTCCATTTTGCTCAACTATCAATTTCCTGGCTAGCACATTATATGAGAATCTGTTCACTCATTTTCAAGTAACATTCTCAGTCATTCACCCTCTCTGTGTTATGAATCTCGAGCTTTTAGAAGTGTGCTGGATTTTGAAACTATTGGGATAAGATGCCTGGTTGTACCTATTTCTTTCCACATCTTGGTTTTCTAGATTATTAATTCCCTTTTATTTTAGTTATGATCAAGTTGAACCTATCTTATATCCTTCGTCTACCAAGTGCCCCCTTGGCACCAACTTTTAAAGAGACAAAAGTTGGAATTTTTTAGAGTTTTCTTGTTTTAATTTCACTCCAAAATGTTATCTTGTTAGCATAATTTATTACGTAAAATAAAGAAACTATGTTTCTGACATTATTATTTTGTGAATTTTTTATTTCCTAGGCTAATATAGTGCACTATAATGAAGAAACATTGAAGAATATGCATAATTCGACTGATCCCCATGAGTCAGAGAGGTCTCAGTTACCAAATAACTTCTCAAGGGATGGTTCCAGAAATGAGATGCAAAAGTCTAGTGAGCAACTCTGTCTAAATCCTGGAGCAAGCGATTTAGAGATGCCCCTCCCACCTCTGGCTCTTGCTCCTCTACAACATGGAATTAGGTAAGTTGGGATCAATGTGTTGTGGATGAATGGGGATCCAACACCATCTCCCATCAACTGTATAAAATAAATTGTGACTCAAAGTAGTGTGTGTATGTGTATGTGTGTGTGTGTGTGTTTTTAAGACATTGTTAGAATAATGATTTAATGATTAAATTCATCATTTCCTAATAGTTTAAGCTTTTGGGACAAATTGTAATTTATTAGGTATCTTACTTTTTCTTCTTTTGGCACATCTAGGGATTACTTTAATAAAAGCCACACACCTGGTTGTCTTTATACTTTAAATCTGATTTCATTCATTAGTATTAAATTTGAAATATTCCTTTTGCTTATGTTCTTTCTTTATGTCAGGAAGACCATGCAATGTTTCTGATGTGTTGACAGATCTAGTTGAGGCTGTGAGACCTCTTGCCCATAAGCAGCAACGCATGGTAAAACTAAGTGAAGTCTCAGATCCTTTGCAAGTTGCTGTGGAAGAACCTGCTTTGCGGCAGGCTCTTAGCAATTTGATTGAGGGTGCAATGTTGCGTACAAATGTTGGGGGAAAGGTTGAAATAGTGTTAACTGGAGCTCCAGCAGGTGGTACACTTGTAGTTATTGATGATGATGGGCCTGATATGCACTATATGGTAAAAATATTGAATTCTCCACCCTACTGACTTGTTTCAAGCAACGAAAATAGACATTTTGAAGCCTCTTCTTTGTGTTATGCATAATAACATACATTTGTATGCCTAGAAAAATCTATACATACATGTCTATACTTTAAAAAAAAAAAATTATACATATCACCGCATTATTGGACAAAATCTTGGTTGGAAATGTTATACAGCAAAAACCTCCTGCCTTCATAAGAAACTTCAGTAGGAAAAAAATCCACCTGTCTTTACAAAAGAATACAGCAATAACTGTACACCTTTATTAAAAGTATATTCTTAAACAAGGCATTCTAAACTCTAAACCCAATTAAGCATATGAACGAATTCATTCTGGGTATTGTTATGTAAGTTTATGGCATGAATTTTTTTTTTTTTTTTTGGGGGGGCGGGTGGGGGGGTTGGGCGGGCTTTTATTAGAGTACATAAGGTTTAAGATAGAAGCCTACATGGGTATGGCTTGAATGGAAGCCTTAGCAGTGTTATACCTCAGGATCTTGTGCATGAGTCCTGGACTTAACTGATTTGTGGCTACCAGGCTATAAAAGGTACCTTGGCTTCCTCATCATTAAAAAAAGTTTCTTTAAGATAGAAACCTTGGCATAAACACACGTACATTAGGATGGTTGTCAGTAGGCTGAGCACAACCATGGCTGCCCTTTTAAGATTAATGTTTTGGCCCTCCTTACTTTTGAGATATTATCCACACACTTGCCAATGAATAGGTTCATACACTCACCCACTTCTCCCATCCCAATTAATAATTTTCTAGATTCGTCCTTGTATATGTTTATATTGAATTTTAGGTCAAGAGTCTCTTGGCTCAATGGCATCTCGGGCAAGGTCCCCTCAATTAACTGTACAAAAAATTTAAAAGAAGGGGAAAAAAAAGAATTCTAGTTCTATTACCAATTTAGAGTGTGCACTTTAAAACTGAAAATGGTGGATGGTTTTTAGTCATTACTATAAACATAAATGGAATTAGTTTCATCCATCTAATACAACATTCAAATACATGCAATGGTTGTAAATGAATCAAGTTGTTCATGAACAACTTGCGCTTGGCTTGAGAAAAGCTTGTTCTTGTTTGTTTGTTTATAAAAAAACCAAGTTTGAGTCTTAGTTTTAAGCTTGTTTGATAAACGAGCTGAGCCCAAGGAAAAAAAAAAGTTCATTAACAGACTGGTTGACATTAGGGCTCCATACAAAACAAGCTGTGCTTAAGCTTATTTATGGGCTTGCTAAGAAGCTTGATATAGGCTTGAATAATAACCCAAAATATATTATTATTGATATAGGCTTGAATAATAAACCCATAATGTATTATTATTTTTTATTATATATGGGCTACTTGGACTACTCAATGTCATCTGTCATATTCATCCCATTGAAAATTAAATAACCCTCAGTGGCAATTCTTTCCCATCTAACCTGATTTTTGCCCATATTGTTGATTAGATATGTTTTATTGTTGGATTGGCTTGCAGACACATATGCATTCCCTCACACCATTTGGAGAAGATCTCATTTCAGAAGACATGGTTGGAGATAACATGACATGGAACTTTGTTGCTGGGTTAGCTGTTGCTCGTGAAATACTTGAGAGTTATGGCTGTGTAGTCCGTGTTATCTCTCCCCGGACCACAGATGCTGCCCTTGGAGCAGGTGGAACTCGTGTAGAACTCTGGTTTCCATCTTTAACGGAATTATCTAATTTTAATGGCCACACTCAAGAGGTATAGCAAGGATTGGAACTGTCCATGGGAAGATATCTTTCAGGCATGGAAGGAATGGATGCCGTCTTAACTTGATGAGAATTAGGTGGTACAGAATTCAGAATTCTTGCCCGCATTGGTGCATATATTGTATGTGATTTGAGGGGATGCTGTATAGTTTCTAAGTTGTTTAGGTTGTCCTCTTACACATTGAAAAAGTTGTAAATAGCTAAAAGTTTTTAAGGTTTAGGGAAACCTCAAATTCATAAAATGATGTTTGATATTTTTCTCAGTTGTATGTGGAAGGTCATTAAGAAAGGACAGAATCACAGAATACTCAAGCTCGTAATACTCTCTAGTCGTACCATATCGAAGGTATAATGGAATTCGTTTTCATTATGACATTGACATTAGAATTGCAATGTTAGAATTTGAAGTCTGGCTTTAAATATATTTAGGTAAATTTTGAATTGGCTTATTTAAGAAGGTTAACGATTTCATAAATTCGGAATTCGCCTGAACAGTTTTTCTACTGTTGGTCTTGGTCTTGGACACTTTGTTCCAAATTCCAACGCTGCCATCAGAGACTATCCAACATATCTTCTTCTTCTTCCTTTTTCTTTTTTTTTTTTTTTTTTTTTTTTTATTTTTTTATTTTTTTTATTTTTTTGAGCTGGGGTGGGGTGTATCATTGATTCATTGTAGATTCAGGGGAAGTTGAATTATTTTATATTTATTTTTTTAATGAGCTATTGCGAACTTTGTGTGCTTTCTGTTTTAATTCCGTGTGAACTTGATGATTGATTTACATATTATAATCTAAATTTGCACTTCAAGATTTATGAAATAGATTGTTTTATGGACCTATGTTATTTCGGTTTATATGCATTTAATGTGTTTATGCATGTTTTGAGAAAGACAGGTTTTACTATCCAGACATTGCACATGTAGTTTCAAGTAGGTCTAGTTTGGTATGTTGTTTTTGGGATTTACTTGTATTACTTGAGCCTTGTAATGTGATGTCTTGTCACAGAATTCAAGATTTAGATGCTGGCTAATAATTCCTTATTACAAAATGAGGTATTATTAGAATTCTGTCTAATTGTTGATTGAAGATTTCGATTTCATAGAATTTCACTCAAACATAACTCAAAGTCCCAGGCCAAAATGGGCTTTTGCCCTTTTCAAAAAAACAATCTAGCATTTTGTTCTCTTTTTCAAACTAATTAGGAAAATACTCCTATTTTAAAACTCGATTTTATCAAAATCGAGTTAAACTCTATAACGACATTTTCATAGAATTCTGTCTAATTTTTTATTGAAGATTTCGATTTCATAGAATTTCACTCAAACATAACTCAAAATCGTTGGCCAAAATGGGCTTTTGCCATTTTCAAAAAAACAATCCAGCATTTTGTCCCATTTCTCAAACTAATTAGGAAAATGCCCATTTTTTGAAACTCGATTTTCTTAAAATCGAGTTAAGCCCTATAGCGACGTTTTAAGGAGCCTATAGTAACATTTTTAAGGACCTATAGCGGCGTTTTTAAACTCGATTTTCATGGAATCAAGTTATAAGTAAAAGAAAGAAAAAAAATTGCATGTAATTCGATTTCATGAAGATCGAGTTTAAAAACGTTGCTATAAGTCATTAAAACGTCACTATAGGCTCCTTAAAACATCACTATAGGGCTTAACTTGATTTGAGAAAATCAAGTTTCAAAAGATGGGCATTTCCCTAATTAGTTTAGAAAATAAGGTAAAATGCTGGATTATTTTTTTGAAAATGGCAAAAGCCAATTTTGTCCCAAAATCGCTTAAGCAAACAATAAAGAAAATTGGACTTCGCAATGCCCTCATCCAGCTCTCACTCGAGCGAAAATCTCAAGATCTGCAATTCAAGTTCTACTAGAAGAGGGATTGCTCTAACTCTACATTTACTTATATTAAGACACCCTAAAGCACAATTTTCTAAAGAGAGAATGTCTTACTTAGAGCTATACCAAGTCATCTATAAAACTTTCAACTTAAGCTAAACAAAGAATATCCGTCCTTGTTCGTTGACTCCAATGGTTAAACAATTGTGTTCTTGATATTTCTTGAGCCTTAAACTATTCTTAAAGCCACATAATTTATAACTAGTGAATTTATTGCTATAGATCTTTAGGAGTCCCTTAGAGTGCCGGAACAGTAGTCCTTGGGGCTACTGTGTTTGAAAGCCAAACAGATGGTTTGTAGAGGTTATAATAATGTCTTACTTGTGCTTAGGTTTTGTAAGTAAACCATTTGTTATTGTTTCTTTTATTGTGGATTTTCAAAATAACATGCTTGGATCCCATTGAAGAGATTCTTTGTTGATTTTCTACTTTGTCACCAAAACTCGTGTGCGTTTTCTTGTTTTCAACATTATTGTTTTTGATTTCGTGATTATTATTTTCAATATTATTGTTTTTGATTTGGTGATTATTACCATGGTTGAATTACTAGTTCGTATTTTATTTTTATTTTTTGAAAAACACATAATTTGTTGAATTAGTTAAATTAAAATAAACAAGAACTTTCTATTTATGGAGGGACCATTACATTAAAAGTATATAGTAATAAATTGTAATACTTGTAGCTTAGTTGAATTCAATTACACCGAAGGTATATAACTTTTTTGGTATGTCAGTTATTCTTAATTGGTATATCAGTTCCTCTTTTTGTTTTATAATTTGTTTCCAATATTACTCATTCCACGCTGCCTCAGGCTAACCTTGACTATAAACAGAAATTTCTTAACGCCTGTGTTGTAGGTTACCATAAAACTTCACTAGAACAATAGCTCAGAGTGGATCAAGCTCGACCTCAGATTCCAATCTCCTAAAAAAGAGACTAGCCACCAATTCATTCTACAAAATTACTATATAAGTTCTAGCTAGAAATGCCTATTGTCTTGTGCTGGTACTCACACCTAGAGCAATAATTCTTTGGCTTGTCAAGACACAAGGACTCAAGGAGTGCACACTCATTTCAACATTTTTGATAACAAGAAAATGAAGAGCATGAGAATTGCCAAGCTTTACTGCATTGCACTCTTCCTTGTCTTGGCTTTTGGCCTAAGTAGCTCTACAAGGGTACCCCATGTGAGAAAGCATTATTTGAAGTTCATCAACAACCTTAGCAACAAAGTTCTCAACGTCAACTGCAAAAACCTTAACCCATACATTGATCTGAACCTTCACATTCTTCTTCCCGGCGAGGTTTATGAGTTCAACTATGAGATAACACGATCCATGAACTTCAGCTGTGATCTAAGACATGGGTTTACAAGTACGGTTTTCTCGGTTGGTGACAAAGATACCAAAAGAGCATGCGGAGGAAACCATTGCATTTGGAAATCTCAAGATGATGGAGTTTACCTACTTAACCGCAGAACCAAACAGTACAAGTTCATGTACAAATGGGGACAGTGAAGATGAAGATTTCCTTGCTACCTACGTATGGTGTGGAATACGAACCATGCTTAATTGGTTTTATAAATTAATTTAAGTGTAAAAGAGAAATATAAGTAATGATTTCTCTTTATTACATTTTTTGTTGGTTGGTTGTGTGTTGTTTTCTTTTCTTTTATATGCGAAAATGTTTAATTTATCTTGTTTAAGTTAAAATATTTATTTTTCACCCAAAAGAAAAAAAAAGTTATAATATTTTCTATGTTGTTATGCATGGATCGAAGCAATTATAAGCAGAAATTGTGCTATTTTTGTTATTTAGAATTTACACTTTTGGTTAGTCGTAGAAAAAAAGTGTTTGAAAAATAATGATTCACTAACAACCACTTCTAGCTCCAGTTATTCAGGGTCGGTTTGGTAACAGTTTTCAAGTATTGTTGTTCAAAATAATGTGAAAACTATGATTAAAAAGTATTATGAAATTATGTGTTTAAAGTGATGACATGTACAGCAAAGTTATTAATTTTTATTTAAGGAGAGAGAAAATCCCACTCAATTTTGTTGCTCTCTCTCTCTCTCTCTCTCTCTCTCTCTCTCTCTCTCTCTCTCTCTCTCCGGTTTATTGAGAAAAAAATGTGAATGTGGAGGCTAGGAGGAGGACCTAGGTGAGAAGAAATGTGAATGTGAATTTGAATGGCATTTCAATGGAGGCTCGTGGTGGATCATGGGTTAGAGAAGAGGGATGAGTTTTTGTTCTTGGAGAGAGAGAGAGAGAGAGAGAGTTATTTCTCAAATCTGTGGGTCCCACAGTTTTCTACTTATTTACAAAAATGTCATTGAACAATGTTACTTGAAAGTTGAAAACTAAAAATTGGTAGGAGGAGTTTTCTAATTTAGTGTTCAAACATCCTAAAATGAGAAACGTAATTCAAACACTCCTAAATAAAATCTTTTACCAAACGCGCTTTTTTTTTAGCCCACAATTTTTAATATTTAAATAATGATAACTGTTGTTTGAACTCTCTTACCAACAGACCCCCAATTATCCGAAAAAAAAAAAACTACAAACTAGTATACATGTCTCACTGCCTTGATACTTTATAGCTTTTAAAAAATACGTAAAATTCAAAAAAAAAAAAAAAAATCTCTATTCTCCAAAATATAAAATTTGGACTTCCGGGTTTAGACATTTTAAGCTTTTGTGCCGTACAAGGATAGTTTTTTTAATAATTATATTGTGTTAAATATTAGATCCTCTAATGGAAATGCTCTAAGGATTTAAATATATATATATATATATATATATATATATATATATATATATATATGGGACGAGACAAGATCCTTCTTCTTCTTCTTCTTGTCTTAAAGGAAACTCGTGAATTTATTTCATAATAAATCTAATAGTTACACAGTCCAACTATTTGAATTGCAACACATTGATCTTCTTCCAGTATAAGAGCTACTTAAGAATAATGAAATAGGTCCAATTTTTCATTTTCATTTTCTATTTTTTCTCTAGGCCAGCAGGATTGAACTAGTAAAAAAAGTTCAGAGTAGAGCATTTACAGAATTTTTTCACAACCAGGGGACGCAATTTCCCCTTGGCTCCGCCCCTATATACACACACATACATACTCACCGCTTTATGTATCATAGCATACTTAATTCACACCATAGTATTACTAGACTTATTTTCAACATAAGAAAAACACAAATCTCTGGATTCAACAGGATTGAGACTTTCCCTGCTGCATATTGTTTCTGAATTGATATCTGCAATAATTTAAGCCACCAAATTGTTAAATGAGTAAAATTGAAGGAAAATCCAAATGTTGCTCTCAACTTTTTATTTTTTATTTTTTAGGTATTACACTTTGAAAACTTAAGAAAAATATGTCACTCCGCAACAAGATTGTATGATGTACAATTCCTTCTTCACTTTATAGAATTTGGTATATAGAAGAGATTTGCTTGCTTATCAAGATTTTGTGCAAGAACAAAACATATAGACAATTTAAAACTTGATGGTGTGGTACTCTATATTGAAAAGACTGTGAAGAAATTGGGGTTTCCATAAGTTTTAACATTTCAAAAACATTATACCCAGAATGGATTATTATTGTTATCGAAGACATTTTTCGATTTTAGCGGTCGGATTGAATCATTGAACAAATAAATATTGAAATTGAAATTAAAGATACAAAAACTCACCTGCAGCATTTTCAAGCAAAAAGAATACCCCATTTTGAGACAACAATCTCATTAGGAGCTCTTGTCAGTTTAGAAACATTGAAGAATCATATATATTCACAATAATTCTAATTTCACAAACATATGGATTTCTACTTCTTTGATAATGCAAAATTTAGGTTAATCTATTTCTCTTTCTAATTTATTTGTTCTTTCTTCTTTTTGGGTCACATTCACAATGAGTAAGTAAATTCCTTAAAACTATGTTCAGTTCACCCTCAAAGAAAAGAAATGAAAAGACTACAAATTTTTTTTAATCATGTTTGATTTGTCAAGAGGGAGGGAAATAAAAGGAAATAAATTTCAAGGCATATTTTGTTATATCAATTTTGGATAAACTTATCTTCTCTCTGTTCTTTTATTTTCTCTTGACTCTATCTTCATAAATAAATAAATAACGTAATAATATAATTATATTTTCAATTAATTTCTTAACTTAAAAAAAAAAATTTCTATCTAAAACTCTGAAGTAGAGAAAATTAGAAAAAATCAGTAACGATTAATGGCATATAATCTTGTATTTGTGTTGAGAAGAGAGTTGTGTTAGCTCTATAAGATAGAAAAATAGTGTGTAAGTGGAAGAGAAAGAAGAACTAGCCCTTACCAAATCAATCAATCAATATGAACCTGAGGGACATGTGCTATCTTAGGCCAATACTTGCCGACTTCTCGCTTGCAATTTCTACTCAATTTAGCACAACCTATAATTTCCAATTCTCTTAAGGCTGTGAGGCGATGCATCCCCTCTGGCAGAGAAGATAGTTTATGGCAGGCCCAAATCTTAAGTTTTTGAAGTGAATTGAGACCTTGAAGCCACTCCGGCAATGTTACCAAGTTGTCACAACCATTAATACATAAGTATTGTAAAGTGCTAGCAGATCCTACAAGCCATTGGGGTAGAGCCACCAGTTGTGGCAATGCACTGATTTGGAGTGATTGAAGGCTCGTTGGATAGTCTTTCTCTTCCATAAAATTAAGCTTTCCACAACAGAAGATTAAAAGGCTTTTCAACACAGTTAGCTTTTTCATACCACGCGGCAAAGAGATTAGGCTTCCACAACTTCTGAATTCCAACTTACGAAGGACAGTGAGGCGTTGGATCCCTTCCGGTAGACACTCTAGTCTAGAACATTTGTAAAAGATCAAAGTTTGAAGAGAATGCAGACACTCGATTCCATTGTCTTGCAGACATGTCTGTTTTGTGGTTATTGACAAATATCTGAGGTTGATCATATTCCTTATATCTTTAGGCAACTCTTCAAGCCTTTCACAACCAGCTAGCTTCAGAGTTTCCAAATTTTGTAGGCTGTAAATGGAGTTAGGCAGTTCCTCGATCAACATATTACCCCTTACGCTAAGATATCTCAAATGCTTCAAAGTACGAATGGAGCATGGCAACACCTTGAACCTTGAAAAGCTGAAATCTAGTAGTCGCACATACTTAAACCTTGAAATGCATGTTTCTAACAAGGATTCATCAATATCAAAAGGGTGTTCATATCCAGTTGGGAAAATAGCAGTTCGCACATTATTGCTTAACTTGTGTAAAAATGTTGCCACTTCATCAGCTGCCAAATTGTTTCCCAAAATTGACACATGCCTAGCCGTTTCAAAATTGTTAGTGTTATTTGTGTTTTCAATTAAGCAATAGTCATTTTGTGCAACATATATTGAAATATCATGTAGAAGATCGTGAATTTTAAATGTAAACAAATCACCATAGTACTCAACTTCTTGAAAGAAAGATCTTGACAATAACTCTTTTGCATATTGTAGTCCAATATCTTCCAACTCGTGAATACTTTGGCTAGACTTTTGGAGGAGTCCATTTGCCATCCAAGATAGACTCAAATCAGTACTCCTATACGTATGATTCTTTGGATACAAAGCGCAAAAAGAAAAGTATTGTTTTAAGTGTGATGGCAAGTGATTGTAACTCAATCTTAACACAGGTAAGATGTGATCATCTTGTTGCTTTAGTCTGCATATCTCACTATCCCTTATAGAGATCCAATCACAATCATTGATTTTAGAATAAAGTAAACTCCCTAAAGTCCTCACAGCCAAAGGAACACCTTTGCATTTTTTCACAATTTGTTTTCCAATCTCCACGAGTTTGGGATATTGTTTGTCCTCTCCTTCATTGAATGTCCATCTTAAGAACAACAACAAACAATCATCCTCCGAAAGGCCTTTTAAGTTGTGAATTGGTCCAGGAGCCATCACTGAGGCAACTTTGTGACTACATGTAGTCACAACAATTTTACTTCTTTGGCCACCTTCATTTAACAAATTCTTTAGATCATTCCACTTAATCCGATCCTCATTCCAAACATCATCTAAAACAATAAAAAATCTCTTTTCCTTCAAAGTTTTTTGTAAATTGGCTTGCACTTCATCCATACTCATGTTCTCACTAATTTTACCTCCTGCGGATTTAAGGATATCTTTCGCCAATTTAAAAATGTTAAAATAGTATGACACGCGCACCCATATCCTAGAGACAAAATTTGTAGCTATCATTTCATCATTGTACACCCATTGAGCAAGAGTGGTTTTGCCCATACCCCCAATTCCCACTATAGCAATCACAGAAACATTACCATCGTCGCCCGGGTGCATCAAAAGATCTAAGATCTTTTGCTTGTCACCATCCCTCCCAATAACATCAGAATCACGAACAAAGGAGTGGGTCATATCACGCTCTCTATGAAAAATTTGCTTATCATCAAGTCTCTCTTCAAGATGAAATTGAGCTCTATCCTTTGCTATCTCTTCCAGCCTCACCCTGATCTCCTTGATTCTATGAGCCATTCTAAACTGAAAGGCAAGTGGGTTAGAAGATGAAAAGAAACGACGTACCTTTCTACCAGTACTTCCATATGTTTTCACCACTTGTCTCTGTAGAGCTTCACACTCAAATTCATCCAGCACATCGGTCGCATCATAAAAGACATCTTTGAGTTGCCTCAACCAAACACTTAGACCTCGGTTTTTCACTTGCTTCTCCTCAGCGTCTAGTAGCACGGCTTGGATGGTGGACATGGTGAGCTGAAGCCTTTTTAGATCGCTGGAAATGCCCCATGCCAAGGATATCTCTTGGTAAGCAAGAGAGCCCAGCTTCTCAATGACTTTGGCTGCAACAGAATAGGCCAACTCCGTCATGTTTTTTTCAGGTGGAGGAAAGGAGGAGTTACGGTTGCTGTTACTTTGTTAAACTTATAAAATGAGAATGTTTCTTTTGCTGCAGTGGAATTAGTTTGAAGTGTGAACCAATCTTTTGTTGCTAAGGAAAACTTGCACGAACACATAATAAGAAGGGAGGAAAGTTCATCGTTTCTTCTTCGCTATTTCTTCATTTCTTTTTTTATTTTCTTTTCGGTCAAAGTCGCTCCAATTCTTTGACACTCTCTCTCTGTGTTATGTATGTGCTTGTTTCTCAAAGAAAAAAAAAAAAAAAAAAAAATCACATCATGCAATAATTAAGCTACCTAATGCCTTCTTCTTTTTGTCCCCTTTTTTTAAGAAAAAAAAGGAGATTTTCTCAATGAGCATTTTCATTCATCAAAGAAATGCAATAAAACTTAATCAATAATAATAATAACAAATTTTATCCCAAAATAAAAATCACTTGCAGCAAACTAGGCTGCAAAACACCAACTAAACAGCACACTCTTCCTGCCTAAACATATACAAAAAGGAAAATTCTAAAACTATGGGAGTAGAAATGTCAAAACACCAAGATGGGCCTTGGGCCTTGTTCGAGGACGTCGACTTCGTTAAAGGGCCGCAATGCGGGAATAAGGCCACCTGATTTAAGGGCCCAAGGGCCCATCGATCAGGAAACTGATTAATTGGGGAGAGTCCGAGGAGGAGGTATCCTCGGATAGCAGAGATGAGGACCAAAGGGTGCAACGTGACGCCTAGGGAATGACTCTTGCAGCTCAAACAAGCCATGTTACACTTCAACGGGACGCCAAGGAGGAGAACTAGTGAGATGTGCTCTGCGCAAAGCTGCTGCCACCGTATTAAGGGCTTCCTACCTACCCGTCTGGCCGCATTAATGGGGAAGTGACCCCTGAGAGGACAGTGATCAGCCTTATGGCCACGATGGACAGTTTTCAAGAAGACGATGGTTGGAAAAGGGATCTACATTGATGGCTCCATGAATAGGAACAAGGGGGAGGGGGAGTATAAAAGAAGAAGGAAAGGCCATTGGAAGGGGATCGGACCTACAAAAAAAGGAAAGGAAACTTCCTCCAACCTAGCACAAGGGAAGCAAGGACAGAGACTCCTTGGCTCTTGTCCGAGGAAAGCCAAAGTCACGCCTAACACTGCTCACTACTCAACAGAAGTTTGGTGGGAGTTGGTCATGGCACAATCCATAAAATCTAAGCGTACTAAGTATTAAAGAATCTACGGGGAACCTTATCCCACCCTTTAAAATAGACATTAAAGGAAAGAAAACTACATAAGGACGCCGTTTAAGTGCAATACTATCCTCATGGCAATAGGCTACATCTACATCTGGAGGAATGACAAACCTAGTCCTAAAATTGGCTAGGGTAGCCTTAGTTCTAAAAAGGTGTGAAAAACCCATTTCTAATACTAGAATAGAAGAAAGTAACCAATAAAAGGTAAGGAAATGAGTGAAGGAACTTAATATGCTCTTGGTGGGAAGATGTATGCTCGGGAATGATGAACACAAAAAGTGTCGGAAGTGAAAAGTAGTCTGAGAAAGAAAGGGTCAAAATTTATAGGGGAGAGGAAGTAAAGAGGCAAATAAATGAATGTTTAGGCAGGAAAACCTTTTCATTCACCTTTTTTTGTACCCACCGATGCGTGGCCTCGGTACATGAACCGTCAGATCATAATTAATGTTCGATGGGACAGGTTGGCATCCTATTTTTCCATAAAAGTAACTGCTGTCTTATCCCTAATTAATGACTGACAATTCGCATCCCTGGGGAACGACCAATAGCTGAACATAAGGAACTAATCAAGGAGGGCTATTGTATGGAATCTGTCTATAGGCCCTTTTTCCCTTGGGCCCAAATTGAAATGGCCCATGAACGGTATTCGGCCTTAGGCCCATTACCCCTTGTGCCTATGTTTGAACGGCCCAGGGACACCAACCCATTGTTTAGGAGTTTGATGCACGGCATGACGGCCCGAGTGGATCATGGTCTTAGTGTCGCCTCTACTCGATTATATCCCAAAACACCGGTAGTGCCATGGGGAATATTGCTGCCGAGCACCATTCGGTGTCTAGCGCTAGTTCCAACATCCAAGCTTTTATTCCCAAAGCAAGGTCTATTCTTGTCGAGATTAATAAAAACAGGCCCCACCCACACGAGTGGAGTTAGAAAGTAATCATCATCAACCCACTATAGCAAAGCTATAAATATGCAAAGAGAAAGGGAAGGGGGGTGGGACAGAAGAGGGTAAAAGATCAGAGAATAGAAATAGCAAGTAAGAGCACTCAAATCAGCTCCTCTAAAATACAAAATGTGTACAATTTTACACATTTTACCTTAAAAATCACCCACATCAAGTCTTCTAAAATTGTGCAAATTTCCAAAATGCTATAGTAACCGTGTAAAGATACACGGTTACCGTTCACTTGTAAATCAATATTTAATTAATTTCTCTCTCTTTCTTTCTATTCCATTTTGTTACTTGCTTCCTTCTTAATAATAAAAAATTGATGAAGAATGAATATTTTATTGAAAAGTCTTGTAAAATAGATAAACTGATGTGGGTGTTTTGTAAAAGTGATGGTGTAAAACAGAAAAAGTAGGTTTTTTTGTATAAAATAGACGAAATCTTTTCCACAAGCTGATGTGGTTGCTTTAAGGAAAGCTAAGGCTAAAAGTGCTCTGCAGAGAAGAGAAGCTACCACTAGGGAATTAAATATGTCTTGAGGGACTACCTGTTGTAGGAAATCCATAAACCCACAATAACAAGTAAATTGTGAGCCCCACCGCACAGTTGGTGATTTAGGCGAGATCTGGGCGAGAACAAATACACACACACACACGCACACACAAATAAGTGCAATAAAATAAAGGGGGATTAGGGATGTGCAAGAAATTAAATGGGATGACAAGAATTAAAAAGCAATAAATAAATCCGTAGATGCCTAGATGGGATGTGATTTCTTCCCCCTAAGGGTACTTACCATTCATAGCCAAGGAGATGGTCCAATACCCATTTACTCATTTAGGATAACCAACACAATAATAATAACTGACAACAATAATATAAACATTGATATAACGGGTTAGTTATAAAAACATTATGTACAAGACCATAGTAAAGATAAAGCAACCATATACACAAACAAAGTAAAGAAAATATTTATATATATATATATATATATATATGAAAGATAATTACAAAATTAAAAGGGATGGGAAGAGTTTAGGTATAAAGAAACTAACTCATCCCAAAAAAACCTTACCCACAAAGATTACAAAAAGAAAAGGATTAGTCTTTTTTAGTGTAGGGCTTCCTCGGGAGAGAGAGAAAGGAGAGAGAATTTTTATATATTTTTTCTAAAGCTATTTTTCTAAAATTTCTTCACTTTTTCTGATTTTTCTCTCTACTTCACTTTTTTCACTATTTTTCTTCATAAAAAAAACTCTATATTTTTTTCCCAAAAAAGGAGGGTATTAATAGGGGAAGGTGGAAAATGGGGGGCTAGGTGTATCAGGATACACTAGTGCTAGCCGCCTCTTCAAAGAGGCGGCTAGCATTGGTGTATACACCAATGCTAGTCTCCTCTTTTTGCCATGTCATTAGCCATTTTTGTTCTTTTCCTGATTCCTTGCTCGATCTTCGCACGGCTGTTTAAAGGCCTTTCTGAGCTCTATTTTCATCGAATTTTATATGCATGGATAGTTCTTATGTCTAGTTTCCAATGGTCCTGGCCTTTGTTCGATTTGGAGCTATGGTCGTCCAGATATATCATGCTCAGAAGGAAGGTGACGCAAAGCTGAAAAATTCTGGACATTTTTTCTTAAAAAATTCATATCTTCCAACCCAAAGTAGATATCATCAAGCCATTTTGGTGATAATTAGCTAAAACCTTGTTCCTCAAAATGGCCCATCCCGATTGTTCCAATTCTTGCCCAATCGGTTCAGATTATTGCACAAAGTCGGGTAAAAAACTGCCAGTTTTCCTGAAAATACAGTGAAGTTTTTATTAGGGTTTTGATATTTTTGTGATATTTCATCCATTTTAACTCCAATTTTGGCTCGTAGTATCGTTTCAAAGGGAAAAATATGCCCTACGAGACAACCCGAAATTTAACACGATCCAACGGTTGGATCAAAAAGTCAACTTTTGGACCACATCTGGTTAGGGTTTAGGTCTTAATTGTTGCAAAATGGATTTTTCAAATGTTCTGACTTTAATATTCTTCATTCAAACATGTTGTACTTATTTTTGCCCTTTTTAGCTTCGGAATTCATGATTTTGTACCTTTTTTAATTTTTTAATTTTTTTTTGGTATTTGTTTTGATGCGTGAAATGGGGCTAGACAAAATACGGTATTGACAGGTGTTATCTTTTTATATTTGATAGTTATTATACCAATACAATTTAGGTAAAAATACTATTTTTGTCCCTATATTTTCACCCTATTCCCACTTTGGTCTCTACTTTTTTATTTTTACCACTTTTAGTCTCTATTTTGAAAAATACGTTCCGTTTTGGTCCCTGCCATCATCTTTTTAACGAAAATATCCTATGTGGCTAACGAAGTGCACTGTTGGCACTCAGAATGCCTATGTGGCCATTAAAATAATAGTAAAAAATTTTAATTTGGCATTTAAATAATGCCACATCAGCATTTTAATATTGAAAAAGCCACGTCATTTTTTTCTTTTCTTTAATTATTTAAATATAAAATAAAATTTTAGTTTTTATTTAATTAATTAAATAATAATTAAATAATTAAAATAAAATTTTCTTTTCATTTCATGTTCTTTGTGTTCTTACTATTCATGTTCCTCATGTTTTTAGTAAATTAATTCTTTTTTTCTTTGCCTTTCAATACTTTCTTTATAATCAAACAAATCAAAATTTAAAATTTAGATCAAACAGTAATCAACATACACCAACCAAAATCCAGAAACCAAAATACACCCACCAAAATTGAAAACCCGAAATAGACATATACCAACAATTAAACCCAGAAATCAACATACACACAAACCCAGAAATCAACATCAGAATACAACATAGAGAGAGTTTGAGCCATTTGGGTCTAAGTTTGAGCGAATTGTGAGATAGAGAGAGTGGGTAAGTCAGAGAAAGAAAAGAAAGAACCATCGCCTGTTGTGGTGGTGGCGGCAGTGGCAATGAGTGGAGGAAGCTGGCCATGGAGTCAGAAAGAGTTGTGAGAGTTTTGGAAGAGAGAGGAAGGTTTGAGAATATTTTAGAAGGAAGGTGAACTAGTTTGATTAGGTAGTGTTGGGGTTTGAAGTTTTTCTTCTGAGTGTGTGAAAATTTTCTGGGTTTGTGAATGATAATTTTTTGGGTTTGGATGCCAAGAAAATACATGAAAAGAAAAGAAAAGAAAGACAAAGAAAAGACAAGAAAATAAAGATTAATTTGCTAAGAATACAAGTCATGTTTTGGGGAAGAAACACAAAGAACATATTGATGTTCTTCCAAAAATATTAATGAAAGGAATATAAAAATTAATTTAATTTTTTTAAAATTAGAAATTGAGAATTTTGTTATTAACTTTTTTATCCTATTGTGTTTATTTATTTAAATGCTAACCTGGACTATTTAAATGTCAAATTAAATTATTATTATTATTATTATTATTATTATTTTAATGGCCATATGGGCGTTCTGAGAGCCAACAATGCACTTTGTTAGCCACGTAGAATATTTTTGTTAGAGAGACGATAGTGGGGACCAAAACAGAACACATTTTTCAAAATAGGAATTATAAAATAAAACTTCCACTAGTTGAGTTTTAAAGCTTTTAGGGGTTGTAATTTGAATATAAATTTTTTCCACCAAACAATACATTACAGTTTTAGGCAATGAAGTGGGTGTGGGTTCTTGGATTTGTCACAGTGTGGTAGTCTTTTTCTATTTTTTGTTTTGGATAATTTTTATAGTGGCGGTAACTTATTTATTTATTTATTTTTAATACAAAAAAGTTTTCTGCTTTTTGTCACAAAATTTTTTATACAGTTTTACACAGCCCAAAACACAACTAAAATCATGACTTGAAGTTATAACTTTCAACTTAAAAATAGTGTCTTCAACTCACAGTTTCAGTTGCGTTCTGGGTTATATGTAAAACAATTTGCTTGTAATAAACATAACCTAATTCTTTTATGTTCTCGTTCTCAAAAATAGGTTTTTGGAAATAGAATCGCAATAGATTCTAGAATTCTTTAAGTCATTAATCATATATAATATCCTAAAATTCTTTAATTCATAAATCATATATAAATATTTCTTTGAGTGTTTATATATATATATATATATATATATATCCTTATTCAACTACAAATTTTTTATCAATCAAGTTAATTGGAACTCACCAATATTACTTTGATTCAATTAATGAAAATCTACGATTTTTTTTTTCATTTGTCAAAGTTGAATAATAATCAATCAAATTCAGTTGTCAAAATTGAATAATAATCAATCAAATCAAATGGAATGGAATAATATTCAGTTAAAACTCTTATTTTTTGGTTATTAATAATAATTTTATAGACAAATGGATGGGGATAAGAGGAACCAGCCCATCACCAATCTACAAGGGCCTAAGAAAGGATGTTGCCATGTTGGTGAAGGGAATGGGTTCTTAAGTCTTGCAAAAAGAAGCCCAACAAGCCAAGTTGTGAATTGGACCATTGCAAGATTTATGCCAAACAAAAAAATAATAAATCACTGAAAATTTTTGATGACTGCAATTATGATTGGAATTCCTAATCTAGACTTACCTTTTTTATTTTTTTATTTTTGGACTTAGACTTGAATCATTAATAGAATCAATGATAATTTTAGCATCACCTTCAAAATGGACGGATTTATACCTTTGAAATATTGCTAAAAGAGATCGCAAGAAAGGCAGCCTCTGCCTCAGTTTGGGTAGTGTAACTATTATCTTAAAAATAGATATTAGTGTTAAGAGTTTTTTAACGTAAGTGACATATTTTGGTATTTCCAATACAGATGGGTTTAAATATCCCCTTTCTTAACTATCAAATTATGGGGTGAAAAAAATTGTATACCATTTATGATCTATGCATATGGGCATATTAATGGATCCATTTTGAGTTTCTTTCATACACTTTGGGATACAAGCAAAATCTAAAATAAGCTAATTATTAGTTCGGAAAATTGATGAGAGCTACATTAGTGGGAGCACATTTAGCTGCCAAAAAAACAAAAAATTAAATGTTTTCTTCATAATTAGGGCAAATTAGTACTTTGATTTTTTTTTTTTTTTTTTTGGGAGAAACAAGTAAATTAGTACTTGTCAAGTCGCGAGTAATTAAAATTTTTTGGCAATGAAATCACATACTACGTACCAAAGCTATTTATTGGGGCGAATTTTAAACTTAAACTTGTAAAGGCGATAACATGACCTTGAAAAGTTGCAAATAAAACTAGTAACTTGGAAGAGTTCTGATGTATTGAATGAGTTGTGGACACTATATTATATTTGTGGGTTTCGGGTTGAGATTACTTTGCAACATGATTCATAGATGTGTTTAATTGGTGGAAAGAAGAAATTTAAAAAGGTTTTGAATCATTAATAGAACCTGAGCACAAGTAAATATTATTTGTATGTTGTACATAAATATTACATTCTTTCTTTGGGGAAAATAATGGAATATATAATACCTTGAAGCTAATTCGTGTGGAACTGTAAAACATTGGAGTCTGCAGAGAAGCCTTAAAACCAATTTATGTCCCTGGTGTTTGCATTGTGGATGAATTGCTTGTTCATTTCTACTACATTGTGTTTAGTTGTAGTGGCCTTGGTTGATTGGAATGTATGGATGGCATTTATGATGTTCATTCTGATATGCCTGAAACTGTTTGTTTTAATGGATTGTGTTATTATTTCAGTACTTCAGTTTTTGATCACATTTGCTTGTATTCCTGTCATGAGAGCCACTTTCTTTAAAGAAAGTATATAAACATTGAAAGCAGTTTTCTGCAATTTTCTTTTCCCTCCATTGTTCTACTTGGTATTTCTTCGTTTTCTTTCAATGATATGGTTTTGTTGCCAATTGAGTTGCTTTGTTTGGTTATTATAATTGTGTGATTGACAATATTATTTGATCAGTTCACACTACTTATTGAAGCTTTTTTCATTATGCTGATTTTTAAGACTTCATGCCTTTCTCAATTACTCATATTCCTATTCTCATAGGTCAGCTCTTCTTTCCTGATCCTTATACAGACACTATTGCATGGGACAATTAAGCGTTTTTCACCTTGGCGAATTATGTTGACTAGTATATATTGGTAACGACTATCAAACAATGTTTCGTGCGAGAAGAGTATTGTGGAGGATGCGCTGGAACCATCATCAATCATCATCTAAGGTTCTTATAACTAAGGGGCCTTGATGCATTTGAGGGATATAAGGTAAAAACTGATTAACTTGTTTTAGATGCAAAATTGCTTTTAATTAACATGAGCCACATAATTTTTAAAATTTTTTTTTATAGAAAGTCTATATACACAAAAAATTTGACAAAACTTTTTACACCCGTTAATATGACATATTGACAGTAGTATGTAAAAAAGTAATGTTAGTAGTGGATCTAAATGAGAATTAGTAAAAGTTTGTCAACTCAACTGTTGTGAAAAATATTGTGAATTTCTTTTTTTTCTATTTTTTAGAAGTGCTATTACATTCATAATATTTTTTACAACAAATCATAAGTGTTGTTACTGATTCTAATTTGAATCCAACACTAGATATTTTTTGGCCATCAATAACAGCGTCTAAGAGTATTAATATTGGTAGTGCTATAAAACTATATTGCTAACTTTAGTATCACCAATCACAAAAGTAAGGTTGCAACGGTGGAGCAATAATTAAAAAACTTAACTTCTCAACTACAGTATACAACCAAAACAGTATACAACTAAAAATAGTTGTACATTGTAGCTAAAAAGCTCAACGAATACATTATATTTTATTGCTCCCTCCAATTACATAATATTTCTTCCTTTTTTTTTTCTTTTTTTTTTTTTCATTGGCTCTCTCTCTTTCTTGGAGGAAATGGGCAATTGGCCACGATTTCCCAACAATATAGTTAGTAGTTCCAGTTTCCAAACTATATATTTTACTAGCATCTCGAGTATAAGAGAGTCGATTTTGGGGTCAAAATCGAGTCTCAAATGCTCGATTTCCATGGTCTAAATCACGCCTAACGTGGCATTGTGCCCACATGGCGTCCACCGGAAATCAAGTCTTAGACACTCGATTTACATTTAGAAAACAAAAATTTTGAGATGTTTGGAGGCTTTAAGCAGGTGAAAATGGGCAATTGGCCACGATTTCGCAACAATATAGTTAGTAGGCACCAGAATGAAACTATATACCATACTAACATCTCGACTCTTAGAGAGTCGATTTTGGGCTATAAATCGACTCTTTGAGTGTCGATTTTTATGGCCTAATTTGGCCTGATGTGGCATCTTATCCACGTGGCGGCTACTTGGAAATCAAGTCTCTAAGACTCGATTTACATCTCCACTTTCTTATTTTCCTTTTCCTTTTCCTTCTTCCTTTTTCTGCGTTTCATTTCCTTCTGCATTTTTCTACAGACCCAGCAGCACCAGGCACGACCTAGCGCACCAGGTGCGCGACCTAGGTGCACTACCCAGGCCGCGCACACCTGGGTGTTGTTATTTTATTTTTATTTTTTTTTGTTGGGATTTCTGTTTCTGGACTTAGTCATTTGGTTGAAATTTTTTTTGGTTTGTAAATCGAGTCTCTAAGACTCGATTTTCAAGTAGACGCTACATGGAAAAATTGCCACATCAGACCAAATTAGACCATGAAAATCGACACTCAAAGAGTCGATTTATAGCCCAAAATCGACTTTTTGAAAATCAAGATGCTAGTAAAAAATATAGTTTCAAAACGGTGTCTACTAACTATAATGTTTGAAAATCAATGCTAATTTCCCATTTTGGCCGCTTTAAGCATAGATCAACCAAAACAGACCAAAAATTTTGAAATGTCTGGGCGGAGGCCTGGGTCGCGCGCGACCTGGGCGAGGCCTCCCCACGCCGAGCTACAATCTGAGTTTTTTTTTTTTTTTTTTTCTCTCTCTCTTTCAGCGATATGGGGGTTTTTTTTTTCTCTGTATTTCTTCTCTGATGAGATGAGAAGTCAGATCTAAGTTTGCCGAGCTGCGATCTGAGTTTTTTTTTTTTTTTTTTTTCTCTCTCTCTTCTGCGATCTGGGTTTTTTTTTTTTTCCTCTGTATTTCTTCTCTGATGAGATGAGAAGTTGCCTGATAAAAGAAGTACTGTTTTTGGCGTGTAAATCGAGTCTCTGAGACTCGATTTCCAGGTAGACGCCACGTAGGAAAAATGCCACATCAAACGTGATTTAGGCCATGGAAATCGAGCATTTGAGACTCGATTTTGACCCCAAAATTGACTCTTTTACACTCGAGATGCTAATAAGAAATATAGTTTGAAAACTGAAACTACTAACTATATTGTTAGGAAATCGTGGCCAATTGCCCATTTCCTCCCTCTTTCTTCAGTTTAGTCTCACCCTCTTCCCTTTCCATTTTTTTCTCTCTTCCTTGCTCTTGCCGACCTAAGTGCCTACCCCTGCCCAACGGCGACCCAAGCCTCTACCCAGCACCAGCGTGGGTTGCTAGGTAACTTAGAGTGGATTTCTCGGTGTGGCAGCGTGGGATTGTCTGCGTGGCTGTGTTGGTGGTGGGGTTCGTAGGTTGGTGTGGCCACGGGGGTGGTGGATGTGAGTGGCAGTGGGTATGGGTTTGTGGGTGGTGGTGGATTTTTGGGTGTTGGTAGTGGTGGGTTGTTGATTAGATTGTGGATTGTTTCAATTGTACCATTGTTCCAATTCGTGGGTTGATTTTTTCTACTGTTTTTTTTTTTTTTTTTTCATGTTGGTTGCTAGTTTTTTGGTTGAGCTTGAGGCTGCTGTGATGGTGGTGGTTTGGTGGTGCCGTGATGGTGGCAATGATGGTGGTGGTAATTGATTTGGGGTAGTGGGTTTGGTGGCTTGAAGAGAAGAAGAGTGGGTTTGGTAGCGGTTTGACTGGTTTTCGTAGGTTTTTCTAGGTTTCGTGGTGGCTGGGTTTCGTGGTTCAGTAGTGGTGTGGCTGTGTTGTTGGTGATGTGTGCAGTGGATTTTGGCTAATTTGGGTTTTTGGCAGTGGTTGTGGGTGGTTGTTCCTGAGTGTGGCTTGTGTCATTGATCGGATTGTGTGGTGGTATTTTTTTTGTTTTTTGGTTGGACTAATTGTTGTTTATTTTGGTGGGTATATTATTTTATTATGTTAAAAATTAAAATAAAACTATGGATATTAGATGTTTTGTAAAATAAGAAGGTAAAATAAATAAAATGATTTTTTGTAGTACTAAATAGCTATAACTCCGTGGATGCTCTAACAATCCATTACTTAGAATTTGTAGTAAAAATATTTTTGTAGTGCTAAATAGCTAAATTTATAATTCTGTGGATGCTCTAACAATCTACTACTTAGAATTTGTAGTAAAAGTATTATGAAAAATGTTGTAGATGTAGCATTTTATTCTTTTTTTGTTTGTTTTTTATTTGATAAAAAAATATTATTTTATTTATTAGGTAATATTTGAGCTTAATCAATATTATTACAATGAAACAAATAGTTCTAATGATTAAAATTTGAAGACGTTTTTTTTTACTTGGAGCCTTAGACGACCGAATTAATTGCTCATAGCATAAAGCCGACACCGCTTACAACCATATCAAAGACGGAATAACAGATTAACTATTAGTCTCATTTGAATTTGAAGATTTTAATTTCAATTTAGGTGCACTCTTTTCTTGAGCTTGGTCAATTCAACTAACCTAACCAATTAAAAGAAATAATTAGTAAAGCTCGATTTTGCGGCAACACTTTTACGTTTTGTTTTGTGGTTGGCCACGTTGGCAACATTCCTTCGGCAGGAGGTTATTGGAATTCAATCAGTTTTCACAGGCAAGATTGATGTGATAGTCATGCAGGTCGTACATGCTCTTTCTGATTAGATGGAATGCTCATGTCCCAATTTTTGAATTATGTTAGGGATATAATTTTGTGCTGTAACTCGACGTTATAATTGGTAAAAATATGTCAGTGAGCCATTTGAGGTGGCATTTTTATTAATCTTTTGTGTCCCTGTCATAATTCTCAATTTTTTGTTTTGCTTAACAAGGAAGATCATGCCAATTATTATTTGGGTCAAATGAGCATTGAACTAATTGTGAACTTAAATAATATTTGGGAGTTAACTAAAAACCCAATTAGATTCAATTAGCCAAAAATAATAAGCCCAGCCTCTCTTGAGCATCCGATGGGTCATGTTGTTAAAGCTTGTATTAGTTAGATTTGGTTAATTTAGCTAAATTCCCCTGAAATAACTGCATGAGTTTGATCTGTACCTATGTCCTATTTGTTTTGTTCATTATCGATTAAACTAATAGAGATGGATTCAGACAAAAGAGGAGTATCTTTGCAGCCCATCGAAATATATTTAGGAAATAGTTTTGAATTGAGATTTGACTATTTGTATTCTTACTCGGTGGAGTCCCATTCACTGCTCTGTAAAACTTTTCATTGCACTTGCAAGCCACACCTAGAAGCTTTTATCATTTTTTTTTTTTTTTTGTAGACAAACATATCTAGAACTAATTGTAGAGCTCTAGTAATTTGTCACATTCAGAATCTCAAAATCACAATTTAAAATACTAATCAGAAGAAGGTACCGAAATCTCTTCAATGGAGTTTGTTGTTCACCCAGCAAATTCATCTGTATTTTTTTTCCCCATATCTGTGCAGTTCTTACCTACTAAGTACTAACACATTCAGTGACCTTAAGGTTTGCTCTTGCTTCTCATTTGATATTGTTACAGGCTATGTTTCCAAGGTTCTTTCTGTGAGTTTTGCTTTGTGCTTTACTTGCTTTGTCCCCGTTAACAGCAACAAGCACACATGCTCTATAGTACTTCATATCTAGATCATTTTGGGAAGTTAATAATTTGATTATTTGGTTGTCAAATATATTTTAAAAAGTTTCACTTAGTATAATCAGCTCTTCTGTGCTTTATACTTCAGTAATTTTTTTTTTTTTATTTGCTCAATCCTGACTAAAATGGAACTTAATGCCTTAGTCACCATTAGCCATCTGATAAAGCACATAATTGATGATTCTGTCTAGTTTGTAAAACTCTAGTCTGATGCAATTGAAGATTGCACAACAGCACAAGCTGTAAGACTGAACATCTTTAAAGTTTTCTCAATTAAAGTCAACTATTTAGTTTGCCCGACGTGTAGAAGACCATCTTTTGCTTAACTGAAGTTAGAATCTTACATAATAATCTTGACTGGTTTCTTCCAAAGATGGTTGAAAAGGGAATTTGCGTCATTTGATCAATTTGAAACTGATCCCTTGCCATCAGTTATAGTAATGGCTTCTATTTTTTCTTTTCTTTTTTAATCACCTTTTGTGATACTGGATATTGAAGAAAGATGGGGCATGGGGCATTGAATCTCCACTGAATTTTTGTATTTAAATGCTACTAATTGTTTTCTTTGAATTCTTATTCATTTCATCACTAACCATCTATTCTCTTGTGATTCAATGCCTTGAATAAAATTGTCTTTAAATTCCGTCTGCAGGTTGTAAATGTCATACCACTGAACGGTGGTGCCCCTCCAAAGCATTCCCAAAGAACATATAGTTGATCACGGAGAAATACCAAGTGGTGTGACTGGTGCACTGCTTACATGCTATTGGATTCAAATTTTGAATCAGCAGTTGCCTTTCATATTATGCTTTTTCTACCCAAAGTGAAACAGCTAGACTTGCTATATCCACTCATATTAACCTGATTATTTTTTCTATTAGGATATTTTCTTTATTAGTGTTTCATTTTACTATAAATTGTATAGTTTTATTAATTAATGAGAATTGTGTATTTTCTTGTAGCTGGATTGAGAAGAAATGACAAATGCATAGAAGTAAACTTGCATATTTATGTGGGTTCCAGTTAGTTCAGCTGGTAAAGTCTCTGATAGCTGTATAAGAGATCTGGGGTTCAATCCCCACTTACACCAAAAACTTATTGATGTTTTGGTTTGATAATAAAAGAGCGGATGTTATAGGCTAAAATTCTCTCAAAAAAAAAATTACATGTTTTTATATATATATATATCTTCGGTCCTTTAAAATAGGGGGAAAAAATGGAGAAGAAAGGTTATGTATAGTAATGCGAAACCATCTTCTTGTCTCTTCTTCACAAAAATATCTGCACTCTTTAAGTTAATCTATTTCAATTACAAAAAAATTTCTATTTTTTTATCGTTAAAAAAATGGAGCCTTTAATTAAGTAAAGTGTTACAACAAAAGAAATAATAATTGTATTTCAATAGATCAATTGTTATCAAAAAGTAAAATAAGTAAATAAATAAATAAGAAAAAAAAGAAAAGAAAAGAAAAGAGAGCCTTCATTTTTGTATCTATTTGTCAAGAATAAGTTAGTTTTTTAGTATTTTGGTTATTTTGGAGGTTTTGGGAGTATTTTGGTCATTTTTTAGGTTTCAAAGGTATTTTGCTTATTTTTAAGTTTTGAGATATTTTGGTCTTTTTTAGGTTCGACAGTATTTTAGTCATTTTTTAGGTTTTGGGAATATTTTGGTAATTTTTAGGTTTTGAATGAATTTTGGTGATTTTTTAGGTTTTGGAGGGTATTTAAGTCATTCTTAGTTTTCAGGGTTATTTTGTTAATTTTTAGTTTTTAGGGATATTTTGGTTATTTTTTAGGTTTCAATGAGTATTTGGGACTTTTTTAAGTTTCAGAGAGTATTTTGGCATTTTAGGGTTTTGACGTTATTTCAAATGTTTTTAAGGTTTCATAGGCATTTTGTCAATTTTTAGGTTTAAGGGAGTATTTCAATCATTTTTTAGGTTATAGGGTATTTTGGTATTTTTGGTTTTAGGAGTATTTTGGTAATTTTATAGAGTTTTAGGAGTACTTTGGTCATTTTCAAGTTTAGGGGGCATTTTGGTAATTTTGATTATTGGGTAATTGAGTGGGTTGGAGTATACCCAATAATTGGGTTGGGTTGAATTTAGGTAATTAGTTAAAAAAGGTAGTAATGGGTAAATAAATTTTATGTATTCAACCCAATTATGTGCAACCCATACTCATCAAACCCACCTATTTGAAACCCCTAATTATAACACAATGTTCATATTTATATTAAATAGTTATGATAAATAACATATTGCATATAATAAAAGCGAAATGTTTCACAAAAAAGAGCACTCATTTATGGTAAAATTGAGGTTTGGTTTCCTCCAATGCCTCACAAATATATATATATATATATATATATATATATATATATATATTCTTACTATTTATCTTAGAACAAAAAAATGTTGTGAAAACTATATGATTAGCAACCTAAAAGACTACCAGCACATATAGTTTTCTTTTAGTCTTTAATAATGCAAACATCATGAGTTAAGGGTTTTTTTTTTCATTCTTATTACATGTTCCTCATATGATATATATATATATTCTTACTATTTATCTTAGAACAAAAAAATGTTGTGAAAACTATATGATTAGTAACCTAAAAGACTACCAGCACATATAGTTTTCTTTTAGTCTTTAATAATGCAAACATCATGACTTAAGGGTGTTTTTTTTTTCGTTCTTATTACATGTTCCTCATATGATTAGCGATATAAGCAAGAAAAGGTAATTCATATGCGAATTACATGCACCTTTCATGTTTGCCTTTCTAACTTTTTCACATGCGCGAACCTTTTTTTTTTTTTTTTAATCAAATTTTCCCAATTAAGAGTTGAATTATCTAAAAACATATAATTCAATTTCGTATTTTCATTTTTAAAACTAATTTATAATTGAAAAAAAAAAAAAGAGTTAAGTTTACGAATGACCCAGGAATGATTGCAAATTGCAATATCAAAAACTCAATATCAATTCATCAATTAAAGCTCATATATTTGGATTTTCTTTATAAAAAAAAATTGGGTTGAAACAATTGCATATTTGGCTCATGATTTGTTTTCATATTTAGAAATAAATTAATGACCCCCCACATGGTGAGCCTAGGACTATCTAAGCAAAAGCATTTGCCGCATGTCTTAAATTAAGGCATATATTCTGGGCAGGCCCTATGTACCTATGACTTGATCATGACCTCACGTTCACAACGGGTTTAAAACCTTGAATTCCAGGTTGAGATTCATGACTCAATTAAGCTCCTGAAATCGATACAAGCCACTGAATGATGCGCCAAAATTACTACTATTTAAGTTAGAGGAAATGCATGTTGGGAATTGAATGTGTTAAGAATTCAGAAACCAGCCAAAAAATTAAAAAAAATTGCACAAAAATGAAGCATAGCCAGTTTCAATGTGTATTGCTCTTCCTTGTCCTGGCTTTAGGCCTAAGTACCTCTTCTGGGGTACCCCATTTGAGAAAACACTATGTACGTTTCATCAACCAGCTTGACAACAAAGTGCTTAACGTCAATTGCAAGAACCAAAACCCCTACATTGACCTGAACCTTCATATTCTTTTGCCTCACGAGGAGTATGAATTTAGTTATATGGTAAATCGTACCATGCTTTTCAACTGTGATCTGCGACATGGGTTCACAAGTGCTGTTTTCCCAGTCAGTGATAGAACCACAAAAAGACAGTGTGGTGGAAACCATTGTGTTTGGAAAGCACAAGAAGATGGAGTGTATGTACTCAACCGCAAAACCAATGTATACAAATTCATGCATGGTTGGGGAAAATGACAATGAAGATGATTGTATATGTGAAGCAAATTTTTACTTGATTGTTACATTGTAAAGCCCAAAACATACTTTGTTTTCTCAAATAAATAAAAGGGAAATGAATTTTCCTTTGTTCTCTATGTTTCCTTTCTAGTGTTGTGTATATTTTCCCATAATATATTTTTTTTTTTTGCTGAAACACTTGTGTTCTATAAATGATATACCACATTCAGATCAATTAACAACATTAACAAGATGTGTGAAAATTTATATTGTACTAATAATTGCCTCATTAATTTCTGAAGTTTGGCCAGTATAATGTCAGTATGACTCGCGAGGTAGATAATTAGCAAAAGAAAAAAAAAAAGAAAAAAAAAAAAGAAAAAAAAAAAGAAAGAAAGACATGTGAGAGATTGTTATTCTCTAAAGGTATATGGATAAGGAAGAGCCAATTATATTTTGGAAAAATTTTGACTCCAAATACGTTTGGAGCTTTAGGTTTCAATCCTTAAAAAGAAAAGAACATGTGCCTATTATTACACATAACTCATTTGGTTGATTAAGTGTGGTTAAGAACATGGATACATGTCAACTTTCTATTAGAGGTTGAATTGAAACCTAAGGCTCTAAACATGTTTAAAGCCAAATTTTGTTCTTATATTTTCTTTATTTCTATGGGAAAAAAAATTTTCTTTTTATAGATTCCTAGATTTATATATAATGAGAGTGTTTGTTTGAAGAACGATTTTCATTGTCTGTCGTTTTAAAAATAAGTTAAGCACAAGTACAACTCCTTGTAGAAAAAGTAAAGTCTTAAAAATTTTGTAAATAAGCCCAAAAAAATGAATAGAGCGAGAGAGAGGGAATGAATTGGATAATCAATAATTCTATATTTTTAACAATAAAATAAAAAATTGCTTAGGTGCTCTAAGAGCCCTAAGTAACATCTACATGAAACAAAAATGATTAAAATTTAAATTGCGCAGGTGCTCCAAGAGCCTTCATCAAATCTTTATATATATTTCATCTGACATCCTAAGTATTGTTGCATGGTTAATGTTGGAAAATTTAGACCCGGTTGATAGAACTAATAAGTTTTAAACCAAAGTTGTTAATTAGATTGATTATGAATAAACCTTATTAAAACAAACTAACATCAATATCATGTCAATATCATGCACAGCAGAAAAATAAATAAGACAAGATATGATGAGCCAGGAAAACCAATGAAACAAACTAGTTTCACAGTAAAAAACCTGGAGGAAAACCTTCCCGAAAAGCAATTCACTGTAGTAAAGAGAAGTTTCAGATCTAGTATAAAATCTTTGTCCCTAGACTCTACAATCTCCGTAAATGAAATTACAGTATAAACCTTCTACCACTTCAAAACCTTTAAACTCTTAAATATATGAAAGCCACAATTTTTGCACAAATCCTAGTACATGACTAACCAATAATGCACGACTCCTAGTACGTGACTAACTTACCAACTTGAGGGAGATTGTTGGCTGCAAAGTTCTTTACTTCATCGATAATAAAGATCAAGAAGTACTTGGTTACAAAATCCTAAGGCGCAAAGACGCAATAGCTTCTTTAGAGAGAAAAAAGCATTTGCCACCTTTTGCATGTGTTCTTCTTTGTAACGGCCTTTAAAATAAGTTTTATATATGTTTAGGGTTGTGAGAAAAGAAACCTTACACATACATGTCAACATGAGCCGAAAATCAAATCTGAAAATTCTGATTTCGTAATTCCCAATAAACAGTATCTATCAAGAAACTGTCGAACCTCGATAAATAGTATCTGTCAAGCAACTTTCGAGAATCTATCTAGCTTTAATGAACAATCATTTTTCACTTGTTTCTTGGATAGATTTGCATGGACTTGAACTCTTGTTCCTTGAAGTATTAAACACATTCTAGTTCTACCATATTACAAGTAAAATGTGTTTTGTCAAAGGATTAGCCAATTCTAAATGACATATGTTCTTAACATGATTCACATATGTCCTAACAATTAATGTTAATAATAGTAACGTTGAATATATATATATATATATATAAATATATATATATATATATATATATATATATAACCCAAAAAAGATTTTAAAGGGGGGGGGGGGGGGATTGAACTTTAGGATCAAATTGGGTGCTATATAGTGTAACAAGTATATGCAATATAATTTACATGCACGTATACGTTTGAATCTTATATACATGTAAGAAGAGTGTTGTATAATGCACTTTTGTATAAGGATCATTATCTATATGACTATATCAAGCTTCTTGTAAGGAGACAAGGGTGGAGCCAACGAGTAAAGTAGAGAGTATTGGTCTTGATTTCACTATTGATACTATGGACTGACCCTTGATGAAGCCTTGTATTTGGAAAGGTGAGTAGAGTGCCACCAATTATAAGCTTTTTAAGGTGTGATTGACCACCTAATATATGTAATTGATTTTAGTACTGGCCTAAATTCTCAAAAAAAAAAAAATAAAAGATTTTATTACTGGCCTAGGATTAGGAATTTAGGAGCATGCGGTATCTCATATCCTAAATCAAGTAATAAAATATTTGCGCATAATTGAAATAGATTTGAGGATTCATTTATGCATAAGAAACATATTAGGCACCCTGCAACACCTGATTAATAACAATTACCTACAATTATATATCATTTGAACTATTCTAAGATGGTTTACTATTTAAGGATGTTAGGATTTTGGATTAGCTATCTTGGATTTGTCTTAACCTGGTTCAGACATTGGCATGTTCAATGTGTTTGGCTTTGGTAAAATTAAGCCTTAGTCAAGCAAGGGTCTGAGTTTTAGAAGGGAGCAAAGCCCATGTCTGTATTGATTACTCTTAAAAGGGGTTTGCAATATTTATACATGAGGCCTTTGGTCTATCGTTAGGCTTACTCCTGTGTTGAAAGATGGGGATTCTTTTTTTCTTTTCTTTTCTTTTTTTTTTTTTTTCCTTTTTTTTATTCTTTTTTTGAGAAACATGGGGATTCTATAACTTCAGGTTACGGCATTGTGTTTTTCTAGTTTACATAGAAATTCTGAGAAATTTCAATGTATCTTAAATGAGGAATGGAGGATATTTATAGACTTTGCACAATTTGTAGTTTGTATGGTTCCGCATACAGTGTCATTTTCGTTTCCTTATACATAGCTAGTTTTTATTGTTTTTCCCCCAATTTTTATTTTTTTTATTTTTTTTAGTAAACAGTAATACTTATTAGAATACATACGAAAATAGTAATATTAGTGTTTTAAACCGGTTAATAATACATTATTTTTGGTAATTTGCATTTTGCTTACAGTTTTTTGTGGTCACCCATGCATTGAATATGCAGTAAGCCGGCAACCTTCCAAATTCCTTCCTTTCATGCATTTAAATACAAAGTGGTTGAAAGTAATGGTTGTATCTTGATTTTTATGCCTCCGTTATCAGTTATGGAATGAATTGTGTTAACAAAAAATAAAAATTTTAAGATAATCTTAGTATATGATAACATGATGCTCTCTTTTTCACATTTATGTATGATGGATTCTACTCCTTACTACTCAAAAATAAAAGCCAACCACGCATACAATGCATTCAAGATGAGTTTTCTTCTTCTCAACCTCACTTTCAGATTTGACTTGGCATGGCATTTGCATATGGAGTAGCCTTCTACTCTGGTATTTTAGCCTTCATTCTTTATGACCTCAATACTCATTTGTCGGCTGGGGACCAAATGGGCCGGGGTATTAACACCCACCGAATAACCCTACATTGCTAGGCATAAATTTTTGCCCCTCAAGACAGTCAAATAAAACCCCTTCTCCCTTCCTGAGATCTTAAACCTAAAGATGGCCCTTCCCCACTAGGGCTACCTCTAGGCCTAGGCCATTGCCTACAGGCTCCATTAAATTCTCAAACATATCGGTCAAAAATTGGTTTCATTAATTTTTTATTTTAAAAATAAATAAATATTGGTGTGTTGTGCACTCTCTCTCTTACCCTCAATAAGGTACACGAATTGTTTTCATTTCAGTAATTTTTATCAATGTGTCTAGCGCATTGATGCACTAGACATGAGCCATTTTCGTGGATTAGTATTCTAAATTGGGAATAGCTATAAGCCATTTTCTTGGATTAGTATTGTAAATTGGGAATAGTTATACATTATCCATTTGTCTAAGCTTGCATTTTGCTGGTAACTTGTGTTCTACATTGATTTTGGTGAATCCTAATAAGGATGTAAATGATCATTTCAAAATATCATTAATTGCGTAGTTATCTGAAATGAATGGGAAATCTTTACAAATACAACGACAAACATCTTATCCTTACAATGAAATAACATGTGGGTAAATACCATGGATAAAAACAAAGAACTTTGTATATCCATCGCTTTCAATATATGAAGTTACGAACAGGTTTCGTAAACTTGTTCGTGACTAAAGTAGGGTACACCCAACATCTCTACAGCAAACTACGTCGGTGAGTGCTGGCCAGATTAACGCGCCAAAGCCGCGTCGAGAATATGAGTCCATTACTTCCAATTAAGTTTTTTTTTTATAACTAAAATGTCATTAAGACGAGGACAAATGAAACTCCAAGACTTTAATCACAGCCATCGTCAGTACTGTTAGCCTCTATTACTCTAACTAGCTTGTAATTTTATATATATGCATGAATATACTTAAAAGATATACATTAAGATGCATAGTATAATAATCTTACATATATAATTTAAATATTGTTTGATGAAACAAAAATTCGTCAGTCAAGAAAGAGCGAGTCCAGATGGAACCAAACCTTTATCTTCGTTTTGGATGCAGCTAACAAATGACTGGAAAATCTGTGAATGGGGTCACCGGTGTGGCGCCTGCCAAAATACCTCCGATGCCTAAGTCAGTTTTAGGAATTCTTCTCAAGAAAGTAAGTATGAGTGAGTAATTGTGTGTGTATCTTACCTTTGGCTGGTGTTTTTGGAAGGTTTATATATCCCCTTTTTGCCTTCCAGCCGTTGCAGTAGTAATTGTGGTGTTAATGCCGCTTTGAGTAACGCCTCCCATTTGCTAGCAAGGCTTCAATTCACCTCCAACGGGATGTACAGCTGTCCTATCCAGCCTGGGGTATTAATGTCGACACTTAATGCTCCCGCCGCTTCCACTTGCTCTTGCTCATTTTATCCTCGTCATCATTGGGTATATCGTCTATTGAGATTTCTCGTCAATGTATCTTTATCGTCGGTATTAGTTTCGTCAGTCCCGTCAGTTGCCCCCGGATTACTTGATCGTCATGGTGTGTCAGGGCGGTCATGGAAGATGAACAGTTTGGCAGGTGACTCTTGGAGTTTCATGCCGCATTAAATGCGGGGTAGTGGCGCCGTACTGATTGTGGCCACGTGGTGTGTCTCCATTGGTGACATTAATGCCCCATCATTCGACTCTTCGTTTTTCTCGATGTTTCTCTTCAGTTTCTGTGTCTTTTGGGCTTTCAACTTCCCTTTCTTTGTTTTCTGCCACTTTTTCAAAACTGTTTTTGTTGCCTTGTGTTTGTTTTCCTTTTCCTCTCTGCAAATACTCCTCTCCGGCGACTCTTCCCTTTCTGATCGGTGCATTGCGCGGTGGTACCTCCGTAAGGCAGAACTCTTGTTTCTAAGGTATTTACCCTTCAACTTTCGGCTCTGTTTTTCTTTTCCTTTTCTTCGCAATTTCTCTGATTTTTCGTTTCCTTTTTCTTTTTTTTCTTTTTTTATATATATGGGGGTTCTGTCTTGGTCTAGCTTATTTTAGCCTTTGGTCCTAAATTTTGATGGTTAGTAGCTCTGAGGTTTGGATAGACTGCCCTTCAATTTCTTTTTTGTTCGCGCGCTTAGGGGGATTTTTGGGTAGCACTCCGCGTTTAAGGGGTTTTGTTTGTGAGGGTAGTTGCCTGGAGGTCGTATTGACCGACTTGCGACTTTTGCTTCGTCAGTCCATAGCTTGGTTTGGGAGTAGGGAAAAGGTGCAAGGGGTTATGTCTGAGATTAGATCTAGCGAATTAGAGACTGGTCTTTCGTCTAGCGACGATCCAGTAGGGGGAGATACTGCCGTCTCCACCCCTTGCGAAGTTGAGGCTTTCTACGCTCTTCAGGAAGAGTGTAGCTTAGATGCCGAAACATTAGGGCGGTTCAAGGACAGATTCCAGTTCCCGGAGAGAGTGAGGGTTCGTTTGCCTGGTGAGGATGACCGGGCGTGTAACTTTTTCCCAGGGGAGGTGTGTTTCTACGAGGCGGCCTTCCTCTGTGGGTTGCAGTTTCCCGTCCATCCTTTCCTAATGGAGCTATTGGACCACTTGGGTATCGCTTCTGGGCAACTCATGCCTAACTCATGGAGGATCGTCATTAGCTGTATGGGGATCTGGATGGCAGCAGTGGACGGAGATATGCTCAAGATAGACGAGCTTCTATACTTGTATAGGTTAAAAGCGTCGAAGGAGAATGGGTATTATGAGTTGGTTCTGTGGGAAAGAAAAAATAGGGTCGTCAAGGGGTTGCCGTCATCTTTCAGGTATTGGAAATCGAGGTTTTTCTTTGTGTCGGGGGATGAGTTTGAGACTACCTCCAGCGAGACTTGGGGTGACCTCCCACGATTGCATCGTCGGTGGGGGACCCCGGTGTTAGGTGCGTCAATTTCTTTTTCTTGTATCTTCAAAATTTCCGTTGCTGCGTTTACCATGGGTAACCACTTTTGTTTTTTTTTTTTTTTTGTGCAGTTCAGAAACGGCCGAGGCTTAAGAGCAGGTATACAAAAAGAGTACAGGAAGCCGTAAAATACGCGCGGAAGGTTGAAGATTGGGACAATCTGGTGGATCCCAGGACTTTATCTTTCTATTGTCTTGGACCCGAACCTTCGGCTTTTGTCCTCCAGAGTTTAGAGATCGAAGAAAAGAAGAGTAAGTGCTGTACTCGTCTATGGTGGTCCGTTCATACTATTTCTTTCCTGACGAATTTTCCTTTCCTTTCCCCCCTTTTTTTGTAGAGATGACGACAAAATTCAACAAAGACTTGTATGCTAAGATGCGGTCAAAGAAGAATGAACCCCTATCAAATTTGGGGAGGAAATCGGTGCGGGTTACTGACAGGAGTGCGTCTGCTTCTCCAGGCGTCCAGTCTACTCCTGTGGCTTCTGGAGCTGGATTGACGAGGATAGTATCTCCGTCAACATCCATTGAAGAGCTATCCACACCAGTGGCGAAAAGACAACGTCTCTCCGGGAAGGAAAAGGAAATGGAGAAAGCCACCTCTCGTTCGTCGACGATATGGGATGACGAAGGCTTGGCCGTCGAGAGGGCCCACGGGGCGGTGGCTGCTGAGGACCTAAAGACGCTTTCTGGAGTGTCTTTTAACCGGGTCTCTAGCCGTCACGTCCAGAAAATAGTCCAGGTGAGATTCGAAAACGCGAACTTTCTTCTTTTTCTTTTCTGTCTTCTCATAATCTCTTCTTTTACACTCCCCATTTATTGTTGTTGTTGTTGTTGTTGTTGTGTTTTTTTTTTTTTTTTTTTTTAAGATCTTGGGGGAGAGCCTTCATATTACCTCTGAATATCTGACCCAAGAAGCCAAGGTGGCTTCCCTTTCATCAAGAGTGGGCGCTCTGGAGGCGGAAAACTCCTCTTTGAAAAAAGACTTAATCGAATCTATGAGCGAAGCTACGGGTTTGAAGGAAAAAGTGAAGAAGCTGGACGAAGATATAGGGTAGAACGTCAGCTAACTTTTGAAAAAGACGAACAACTCACGGCGTCTCGGGAGTCGTTAAAGACCATAGCGGCCCGCTCCGTGGAGGCCTTTCAGACCACCGATGAGTACAACACGGTGTTATTCAGCTGGTATTTCAAAGGCTTTGAGCTTCTAAGGAGATATCTTGCCAAGCACCCATCCGGCGTGGATTTGGACAGCCTGGATCTAGAAGAAGTTGACCAAGAAATGGCTGCGGACAAGGCTGCCCAATCATCTGCTGCTCATCCTGACGCCGCCGAGAATGTTAACGGAGCTCCTGACGATTCTGCCCCAGCTGTTTGATCCTGGAAAGAACTTGACTTCTATTTTCTTCTCCTTTTTTTTTTTTTTTTTTTTTTATGTGTTATTGGCCTCATTCCTGAAAGATCTTTGGTTTTGTGAACAATTTATTTTGTAATGGTTTGGCCCAACATTTATGGGTTTTGTGGTTGTAAAAACAATGGAACTTGTCTTTTGTTTTTCGGTTTTAATTCGATGTACCTGCTTTCCTCTTGCACGCTTGTATCCGTCTCGGTGGAGTTTTACTATTATTTTTGAGATTCAATTTTGCGTCAGTAACTTTCTTCCGTCAAGGCGGAATTTTGTTACTATTTTTGAGATTCAATCTCTTTTAGTCGTCAGTAACTTACATCCGTCAGAGCAGAATCTTGTTACTTAGGAATTTTCTGAGATTCAATGTCTCTTTTAGTCGTTAGTAACTTACATCCGTCAGAGCGGAATCTTGTTACTTAGGAATTTTCTGAGATTCAATGTCTCTTTTAGTCGTCAGTAACTTACATCCGTCAGAGAGGAATCTTGTTACTTAGGAATTTTTTGAGATTCAATGTCTCTCGTAATCGTCAGTAACTTACATCCGTCGAAGCGGAATCTTGTTACTTTGCTCTGTTTTGATATTAGGGAGGGGTTATTTGAAGTTTCTAACTGGAAGACCCTGTAGACGCAGAAGTATTAGTAAAGAAGAAAATTTCTTTATTAACTTCGAACGAATTTATTGGTTACATTCATTGGTGGTATTTCTTTAAGTGTTCAATGTTCCATGGTCGTGGAAGTTTCTTCCCGTCAGTGGTTTCCAGGTGGTAACTTCCTTGTCTGGAGTAATGGGTAACTCGGTAGGGCCCTTCCCATGTAGGACCCAATTTTCCCTGTGCAGGATCCCTCGTGGCTGTGCTGACCTTGCGTAAGACGAGGTCACCCACTTCAAAATGTCTAAGCTTCACCCTCTTGTTATAGTACTGTTTCATCTTCTGCTGTTACTTGGATATTTTGTCGGAGGCCCTGTCCCTAACTTCGTCGAGGCAATCCAGGTTGATTCGCAACTGGTCGTCGTTGCTTTCCTGGTGGCATAGCTCTCGCCTGGTGCTGGTGACGCCCACTTCCACTGGGATTATAGCTTCCGTGCTGTAAGTGAGCATGAAGGGTGTTTCCCCCGTCGGAGTTCTTGCAGTCGTTCTGTAGCTCCACAATACATTGGGTAGTTCGTCTGGTCACGCGCCCTTTGCATCGTCCAGCTTGGTTTTTATGATCTTCAGTAATGTCCGATTCGTCACCTCCGTCTGACCGTTGGCTTGCGGGTGTCCTGGAGATGAGAACTTGTTCTTGATGCCTAAACCTGAGCAAAAGTCTTTGAAGCCTTGGCTGTCAAACTGTCGACCATTATCTGATATTATCGTCATTGGTATCCCGAACCTGCAAACAATATTCTTCCAGACGAAGCTTCGAATGCGTGATTCGGTGATGGTTGCTATTGCCTCTGCTTCTACCCACTTGGTGAAGTAATCAATCGCAACTAATAAGAATTTTACCTGTCCTTTTCCTAGTGGTAGTGGGCCAACGATGTCAATTCCCCATTGTGCGAATGGCCAGGGAGAGGATATGGTCGTCAGTTGCTCCGCCGGAAGTCGTTGAATGTTCCCGAATCTTTGACACTTGTCGCATTTCCTGACGAGTTCAACTGCGTCCACCTGCATAATTGGCCAGAAATAGCCTGTTCGAATGATTTTGCTTACCAGGGATCTGGGTCCGGCGTGGTCCCCACAAATTCCCTCATGGACTTCTTTTAGGATATATCTGGCTTCCTCTTCGTCAACACACTTTAGGTAAGGCATGGAGAAACCTCTCTTGTACAGGGTGTCGCTTAAGATCGTGAACCTGGCTGCTCTTTTCCTGACCTTCTTGGCCTCGTCAGCATCCTGGGAGAGGTGTCCATCCTGCAAAAAAGACATGATAGGGGTGATCCAACTGTTTGTACCTTGGATGTGGAATGTTGATACTTCCTCAATGCTCGGATATTTCTGGACTTCAATTGCTAGCCCGCTTCCTGACGGTGCTTCTCCTGACGATGATATTTTTGATATTTCGTCCGCTTTGGCGTTTTGGCTTCGAGGGATCTGTTCAAACCTGACGATGTCGAACTCTTGGATAAGGTGCCTCGTCAACTTCAGGTATTTTTGCATCCTATCTTCCTTTGCCTCGTATTCCCCCTTTATCTGCTCGGTCACCAGCTTTGAGTCACTTTGGATCAGCAAGTTCGTGGCTCCTAGGGCTTTTCCCAGTCTTAGTCCCGTCAGTATCCCTTCGTATTCAGCCTCGTTGTTGGTGGCCGGGAACTGCAACTGGACCCCATATTTGAGTATTTCGCCGTCAGGGGTGGTTATGACGACCCCTATTCCGCCTCTTTTTTGGGCCGACGAACCATCAGTCTGTATCGTCCACTGATCATCGTCACTAGCATGGTCTTCATCGTTCGCTGAAGTGAATTCAGCAACGAAGTCAGCCAGGACTTGTGCCTTGATGGCTGTTCTGGGCTGGTACTCGATGTCAAACTGGCTAAGCTCGATTGCCCACTGGATCATTCTCCGGATGCTTCGGGTTTGCTCATGGACTTCTTGATGGGTTGGTCAGTCATGACCAGGATTGGTTCGCCTGGAAATACTGCCTTAATTTACGTGAGGCCATTATTAGTGCGAACACTATCTTTTTCATCATCGGGTACTTAAACTCAGCTCCCTGGAAGGCCTGACTGACGTAATAAACTGGCAACTGTTTCTTATTCTCTTCACGAATTAAGGCTGCACTTACTGCCGAAGCTGAAACCACTAAGTATAACTGTAAAGTTTCTCCCTCCTTGGCTGGGCTTAGAAGGGGTGGTTTACTCAAGTAGCGTTTGAGCTCTTGAAAAGCCTCCTCACATTCGTCAGTCCATACGAAAGCCTTTTTTAAGGTTCTGAAGAAGGGTTGGCACTTATCCGTTGCTCTAGAGACGAACCTGTTTAGTGCTGCGATTCTTCCAGTCAGCTTCTGAACTTCTTTCACTGTTCTTGGCGACTCCATATTGATTATGGCTCGCACCTTCTCCGGGTTAGCCTCTATCCCTCTCTGGGAGACCATGAATCCCAAGAATTTCCCCGATGCTACACCAAAAGCGCATTTGCTTGGGTTCAGCTTCATCTTGTATTGCCTGAGGGTGGCGAATGTCTCCCTTAGATCTTCAAGGTGGAAGAGTTCTTCCTTACTCTTGACGAGCATGTCGTCCACATATACCTCCATATTCCTGTCGATTTGACTCCTGAACATCTTGTTCACCAACCTCTGATACGTGGCCCCAGCATTCTTCAGCCCGAAGGGCATCACCTTGTAGCAGTAGAGTCCTTGGCTCGTGACGAAGGCAGTTTTTTCTTGGTCTTCTTCGGCCATCTTTATTTGGTTGTACCCGGAGAAGGCGTCCATAAACGTCAGTATCTTATTTCCAGCCGTTGAGTCTACCAGCTGATCTATCCTCGGCAGAGGAAAGCTATCCTTCGGGCATGCCTTGTTTAGATCCGTAAAGTCTACGCACATTCTCCATGTCCCGTTAGATTTCTTCACTAGGACGACGTTGGCGAGCCATTCTGGGTAGTGAACTTCTCGAATGAAGCCTGCCGCCAAAAGCTTGCTGACCTCTTTCGTCACTGCCTGGTCTCGTTCTGGGGCGAAGGTTCTGCGTCTTTGATGGACGGGCTTATTCTAGAGGTTCACCCTTAATTCATGCTGGATAACTTCGGGGGATATCCCAGGCATGTCCTCGTGACTCCATGCAAAGACATCCACGTTCTCTCTGAGCAACTTGACGAGCTTGGTCTTCATCTCTGGACTCAGCGTCTTTCCTATCTTCGTCGTCTTGGTTACTTCTCCGTCAGCTAATTCAACCGTTTCTAGTGCTTCCTTCGCACATTCGTCTTTCTCCTCCTTCTCTCCTTCTTTCTCCTCTATCATCCAAGTATGGTTTTCTCGTGTAGCTAGTACGACCTGGTAACATTCCCGAGCTAAAACTTGGTCTCCTTTTACTTCTCCGACCCCCTCGTCTGTCGGGAATTTCACTTTCAAACAATACGTAGACGTCGCCGCCCTCCATTTATTGAGTGTGGGTCTTCCAACGATTGCGTTGTAGGACGAAGGGCAGTCTACCACCAGGAAATCCAGCTGACGGGTTAATTGCTTCGGATAGGTCCCGATCGTAACTGTCAGCGTCACTATGCCCTTGGGATATACTCGATCCCCGCTGAAGCTGACGAGTGGGGAGTCAAAAGGGCGCAGTCTTTTTGGATCTAGTTTCAATTGTTGGAACGCGGGGAGGTAGATGATGTCGGCTGAGCTGCCGTTATCCACGAGGACCCTCTTGGTGTTGAATCCTTCTAGGGTTAGCATTATCACCAAGGGATCATTGTGTGGCTGCTTCACACCTCTTGCATCTGCTTCATTGAAGCACATATCTTGGTCAATTCTCCTTTGCTTGACTGGAGGTACCATGTGGACGCTGTTAACTTGCCTCTGGCACGCTTTCCTGAGAGACCTGAAAGATCCCCCGGAAAAGGGTCCTCCTGCGATGGTTGCTATCTCTCCTATCACATTCTGTGCTGGTTGGGATTGGCGACCGTCATTTCTTGACGACGATTCTTGCTGGTTATTGTTTCCGTCTCTTGGTCTGCGGTACTCTCCTTTCTTCACATACTTCTGCAACTTGCCTTTCTGTATCAGCTCCTCAATTTGCTCCTTGAGATCACGGCAATCCTCTGTGTAGTGGCCGTGATCCTTATGGAACTGGCAGTATTTGCTTTTGTCGCGAACGTTAGGTGACGAATGCAATGGCCGCGGCCATTTCAATTGGTGCTCGTCCTTTATCTGCGATAGAATCTTGTCAACTGGCATAATTAAAGGAGTAAACTTTACCGTTCGGAGACTTTTATCATCTTTCCTCCTGCTTCCGTCATTGGCTTGACGGTCTTGTCGTTCTCTTTTCTGTCCTCTTCGTTCGTTGTCCCTCACGCTGATGCCACCTAGCCTTACTGTGTCCCCTATGGCTGCGAGTGCATCTTCGGCATTCATATATTTTTGTGCTTTCAAGAGCATTTGTGCCATCGTCTTTGGGGGATTCTTGGCAAGTGATGCTACAAGGTCCCGAGATCTCAGCCCTACTTTGAAAGCCGTCAGCTGTACTTTATCGTCAGCTTCGTCCACTTCCAAAGTTTCTTGTGTGAAACGCTTTACATATGACCTCAACGTCTCCTTCTCCCCTTGTCTAATCGTGAGTAAATAGTCTGTTGGCCTCTTCGGACGTTGTCCCCCTATAAAGTGCCTCAAGAAGGCGCCGCTCAGTTGCTCGAAATTGTCTATTGACGATGTTGGCAGTTTGGCAAACCATTCCCTAGCCGCTCCCTTGAGAGTGGTGGGGAAGGAGCGACACAGTATCTCGTCAGGGGGTTGTTGAAGACCTAGCGTTGTTTTGAATGTGTTGAGGTGATCTTGAGGATCCCTCAGCCCGTCGAATTGTTCGAGTTGAGGTAGACGGAATTTGGGCGGCACTGGGTGCTCGAGGACCGCTGTAGTGAAGGGAGAGTCTGTAGCCCTAATCATCCTGTCCATGCTCCGTTCCGTTTTCTCTTTGATGGCATTTCGTAGCTCGTCCATCTCCTTCCTCATTTCTTTTATAATGTCCGAATTGTGCTCCTCCGGAGTGAGTGGTCTGTGGGCGCTGACCCTTCTATGACTATCCTCTTCACATTCTGGGTTGCCCCTGGATTGACTCTCTTCTTGTTGCATCTGCTGAAGTTGTATCTTCATTTCCTGATTCTGCCTGGTGAGCTCTTCGACGGTGGCTGCCAGGGCCTGAATTTGCTGGGTCAAGGAAACTGGGTCCTGACTGGATTCCATCTGACTACGAGAATTGGTGGGAATCACTTCTCCAAGTATAACTACGGAAATGCGATTAGTGCTTCCCCACAGACGGTGCCAAACTGATGAAACAAAAATTCGTCAGTCAAGAAAGAGCGAGTCCAGATGAAACCAAACCTTTATCTTCGTCTTGGATGCAGCTAACAGATGGCTGGAAAATCTGTGAATGAGGTCACCGGTGTGGCGCCTGCCAAAACACCTCCGATGCCTAAGTCAGTTTTAGGAACTCTTCTCAAGAAAGTAAGTATGAGTGAGTAATTGTGTGTGTATCTTACCTTTGGCTGGTGTTTTTGGAAGGTTTATATATCCCCTTTTTGCCTTCCAACCGTTGCAGTAGTTATTGTGGTGTTAATGCCGCTTTGAGTAACGCCTCCCATTTGCTAGCAAGGCTTCAATTCGCCTCCAACGGGATGTACAGCTGTCCTATCCAGCCTGGGGTATTAATGTCGACACTTAATGCTCCCGCCGCTTCCACTTGCTCTTGCTCATTTTATCCTCGTCATCATTGGGTATATCGTCTGTTGAGATTTCTCGTCAATGTATCTTTATCGTCGGTATTAGTTTCGTCAGTCCCGTCATTGTTGATAATCATTCTTATATATATTTTTAACTTTTTAAAAAGTCTTGTAAGAATGTTATTAGATAGAAAATGTAAATTGTCCATTTTTTAAAATTTTTTTATGTTCATTAATTCTAGACTCTTTGGTTTTTGTACACAATAATTCACTTGAATGGATATTTATAATATGATCTTACATTTGATTCCAAAAGTAAAAAATAAAACTCACTCTAAAAATAAATAATTTAGGACTCATGGTGCAAAATTAGACTTCAATTATAGAATCTCTCTAAACTTTACTTATTAATATATATATATATATATATAATTTTTGTGTCAAATGAATTATTTTTAGTTATAAAAAAAAAGGCTCATAAATATAAATCATTCAAACTCTTTCTTCCTCTAATTTTATATATAGTGTTAACATAATCATATATTTAACACTAATAGTGTTAAATATATGATTATGTTTTTTTTTTAATGATTTATTTATATTGGATTCTTCGTTTTCTACTATAAATTAACTCATTTGGTACAAAATTAAAAAAACTTCAATTAAATGGAACACGTGCCGTAAAATTAAACTTTAATTGAAATCTAATTTTTACACTAAACTAACAAACTTGGTTCAAAATTTATAAATTTTTTATTAGATGGGACACGTGGCACAAAATTAAATTCTAATTGAATTTCAATTTAAAATCTAATTGGATTTTCTCTCAGCTTTACTTATCAATATATATATATATATATGACTTATAAACTTGAATTTTTTTTAGCTCTACAAAAAAAAAGGCTCATAAATATAAAATCTTGCAAAAATTATGTTTTTTTTATTGTTTACTTATTATTATATATAAGGAAAGAAGATTATGAACACAGAACCATTTACACTTATCTCTTTCTATTCAATATCATATAAAATCAAACTAGACAACAAGAATGAGTAACAATTAAGACAAGGATATATATACATATATTCTATAATTTGATTTATCTTCTGGCTAATACAATTAAAGAAAAGCACCTAGACATCAAGAACGTCAACACCCCCTTTAGTAACTACTTAAGAGTAAGAGCCTTTTATTGGCTGCAATCTCAATTGTTGGGTAATATCTATTACACACATGCATGTTACACACATACCACTTTTGCACTCCAAGTTGGAAATTCTGACATCAAATTATGTTGAATTATTTTTATAAAAACATTATAATTTGATTAATTGCTTATTTAAGTGAATTAATGAAATCAGTTTCCTCTTTATCAAATTCAAAGTCTTAACATTTGTATTAATTTGTGAGTTATTTTGTATATAATGTTAGCATTTTAATGACTATAAATATTATTGGCTATATGAACATTTAGTGGCTCAATGGCTCAATGTATATAACAATATATTCTTACCAAATACATTTCCTAATAAAACATTTCCTTTCAAATGTTCTGTCCTTTCAGTAAGGGAAGTTATTGATATAAATAAATAAGGGTAAGGACCATCCGGTTAATGTATGCTCTTAACCATTTATTTTAGAAAATTTTTTATGGGAAATTGAAAAAATTATCAACTACCGCTCACTCTTGGTACGGTGGTCACTTCACAAGTATAAATACTTGTGGGGTGTGGGGGACAAAAACCGGAGTTCAAGTCTTCAAGAAGGAGTTTCACACACATATACACTTAGATTAGGTTAGAGTAGAAATTCTATCTTGTATAACAATAAAAATAAAAATAAAAAAAGCTATCAAAACAGTTAATTACTCTTTCTTTTTTTCATAAAAAAAATTTAAAATAATTTACTAATATATGCTCTAAGGGTAAAGGCACACGTTTGTAAAACCTAATAAATATTTATTATTTGATTTATGAGAAATTCAAACCGGTTGTCAATGTTCATAAATCCTTTGAAGTATAAGGATATTTTGTCCCAGCCTTTATAGAGGTATATAGACCTCTAGCTATGTACGGTGAATTGGATGCACAGAAACAAGTGTAGTTTTGCCTTATTACTTTTACATGCTGCAACATATTATAGGTTTTTTCCTCTCTTTTATTAAAAAAAATATATATTCCTACTATACTATGTCTTTGGGTAAAAGAAAGTACTATTTTGAGAGCTTTATATTTTACTAGCAGTGTAAATTTATAAGGATAATCAACAAGATAACTAGTTTGTTATATCTCATGTGCGACATGTATAATTACTTGTCTACTACACCGAAAATTCTGTAGATGGCGTGTGATGACGTGCAAGTTCGCCAGTCATAGTGGATTCGTCCAGACGAAGCCAAACTCTCGTTAGCTGTGATTGTGAAGACAATAAACCTACTCCCTTGGGGTGGTAACCAGTATGGTGCCTGCCACAACATCTCTGATGCCAAAGTCAATATAAAGGAGTCTTTCAAAAATAAAATAATATTCAAGAAGGATAATAAGTATATTTTTTGGGTGTCTTTTCTTACCCCTTGTTGATTCTCGCGAGGTCCTTATATATGTTCCCATGGCCCCTAGCTGTTGTAGCAGTGTGGATTTCAATGGGCGTCTAACGGTCCATCCAGCTGTCTTTATAAATGCTCGAGATATTACTGCATGTATTGAATGGCTCAGATATCTTCGTCATTGATGTGGATATTTGATTGGCTCGTCAAAAGGGGATGACTTCGTTGGCAGTGGTAACATCGTCACTGGGAGCTGAAGGCGTCAGTCCCATCAGTTGCCCCCTCGAGTTCCATGGTTGTCGCAGCTTGTCAGGATGACCATCGGAAGTCTAAAAGTTTCCTATGGCTTTTGGGGTTTTGTTCCACGTTTAAGGCGTAGTGGCGGCGCTTTGTGTTTCGTGGCCACGTGGCATGTTTCGAACGGACCGGTTTAATGCTCCTATTATGACTCTTGATTTTCTCGCTGATTTTCGATTTTTGTATTTTGCCTTTTTAAACTTCTTTCTTTCGTCTTTACCTTTTCACTTTCTTCTTTGCTTCTGAGTTGCCACCGCTGTCCTTGTGCCGCCATTGTTGTCGTGAACTTTTTGTGATTTTGCTCTTTAACTTCATCGTTTTTTGAGGTATGGCCTTTCTCTGGTTGTTTTCCTTTCTTTAAGCGGCCAATTTCGTAGTAATTTTTTATTTATTTATTTTTTTTCGTGTTTTCTGGTCTTTTTAGGATTTTTACGCTTTCTTTTCTTGAGTTCTATGCTTAGCAACTCTGAGGTTAAGGCACTGTTTTAAAAACCGGATCGGACCGGCCGGTCCGACCGGTTCAACCGGAAAAATCGGTCCTGTCCGGTCCGGTCAAACCTCTCAAAACCGGTCAATAACCGGTCAAAAACCGGAAAACCGGTCAATAACCGGGAAAAACCGGTCAAAAACCGGAAATTTTGAAAAATCCGGTTTGATCTACGGTTCGGTTTTTAAAACCATGGGTTAAGGCCCTCTGTCCTTCTGTTTCTTTTCTTTTTGCCCGTTTAGGGGGGTCTTTAGGAGTTTTCCCTCATCTTGAGAGGTTTGTATTAGAGGGTAGTGGGTTGAGTGTGGCATGGGTGATATGCTATTATTGCTATGTCAAGCAATTAGTTGGTTTGAAGGTTCGGTAAAAGAGAAGGGAATGATGTCGCAGGTGAGGTCGAGCAAATTAGAGACTGAGCTATCCTCTAGTGATAGACCCATTGAAGGAGATACCGCCATTTCTACCCCTCGGGAGGTTAAGGCTTTCCATGCTCTCGAGGGCCCGTGTAATTTGGACTGCAATACACTTTCTAGATTCAGAGATAGATTTCAATTCCCGGCTAGGGTTAGGGTTCGTTTGCCCAGGGAAGAGGATCGAGCTTGCCATTTCTTTACTGGGAAGGTATGCTTCTATGAGGCTGCCTTTCTTTACGGGCTTAGGTTCCCCATCCATCCCTTTATCATGGAATTGTTGGGTCATTTCGATATTGCTCTTGGGCAACATATGCCCAATTCATGGAGGATTGTGGTCAGCTGTATGGGAATATGGCTGGCTGCTACAGACAGAGACATGATTAGGGTAGATGAGATTATTTACCTGTATCGTCTGAAAGCGTCTAAGAAGCATGGGTATTATGAACTGGTGTCATGGGAGAGAAGGACTAGGATTGTCTGGAATTTACCCTCTTCATTCAGATATTGGAAGTCTCGGTTCTTTTTCCTGTCCGGGGATGATTGGGAGACTCCCTCTAACGAAGTTTGGGGTGATATCCCAAGGCTTCTCCATCGGTGGAGTACCCCGACTTTAGGTGCATCATTATTCTTCCCAACCTTTCAACTTTCTGTTTGCTTGTTGTCACTTAACTCTTATGCCCGTCGATTTGTGCAGTTAAGAGACGACCTAAGCTCAAGAGTAGGTACAAAGAACGGGTTAAGAAGGCAATCAAGTACACGAAGACGATCGAGGATTTCGACGACCTGGTGGATCCTCGGACTCTTGCCTTTTATTGTCTCGGTCCTGAGCCATCGGCGTATGTTCTGCGGAACTTGGAAATTGAAGAAAAGAAGAGTAAGTACTAGGCTCGTCTATGTTGATCTCTTTGCTCTCTTTTTCTTCTCTTTCTCTCTTTTTTTTTTTTTTTAAGAATTTTTCTTTTACAGGAATGACTACTAAATTCAAACAGGGAATGTATGCCTAGATGAGGGCTAAAAAGAATGAACCACTGTCTAAGCTTGGAACCAGGGGTGTGCGAGTGATGGAGAAAAGGACCCCTGTCGTTACAACCACGCCGTCCACTCCTGCTCCCGAATCAGCGAGGACGGCTTCCCTAGACATTTCAATTGAGGAGATTCCTCTTCAACAAAGTAAGAGGCAGAGAACCGGGGATAAGCGGAAGGGGAAAGCGGTCTCCGGGTTTTCTAGCGTATGGGACGATGCTGGGGAGGCTCAGGCTCAGGTGCAGGACATTTTTTCTACTGACGATATGAAGGTGTTTTTGGGGGTATCGACTAACGAGGTTGTGGGTCGTCATCTCCACAAGCTTGTTCAAGTACTGTATTTATGTAACTTTACCTGTTTCATCTTTTTGTGTCGTTTCTTGACATAGACTTTAATTTTCAGGTGCTTGGGGAGAGTCTTTACATTACTTCCAAGTACCTCGCTTAAGACGCGAAGGTTGCTTCGTTGATGTCTAGGATGGAATCTCTAGAGGCGGAGAACTCCAAGTTGAAGAAAGATTTAATCACCTCTATGGATGAGGCCAACTCAATCAAGGAGAAGGTTAAGTCTCTGGGAGATGACCTCAGGGCAGAGAGACAGCTCACATTGGAGAAGGACGAACAACTCTATACCGCTCGGGAGAAGCTGAAGGTCATCGCTACTAAAGTCGTCGAGGGCTTCCAGTAGACTGAGGAGTACAATTCTGTGCTCTTTAGTTGGTACTTCAAGGGTTTCGAGCTTCTTCGTCGGTACATACTCAAGCACCCTACTAGAATGGACTTCGAGAACCTCGATATGGAGCTGGTTGACCTAGACATGGTTGCAGACGAGGCTACTCAGTCAACAGCTTCTGAAGATGTTCTCGGGGACACTCCCATGCCCCCTCCAGATGGTGAAGATACTGGCGCCAATGTTTGACCTTGCTTTAAGTTCGTTTGTGATTTTTTTTTTTTTTTTGGTTGCCCGATGTATTTTGGGCTTTTAGTTATATTTCCAAAACAATATTTATAGTCTAAAAACAATGATTTTAGCCCAACGTTTATAGGCTTTTAATTTTAATGTTAAAACAATGGTATCGACCCTTTGTTTTTAGGCCCTTAATTTCATTTATGATGGCATACTTACTTACACGTATTCTTGCTCATGGTTGCTTTTGTGCTCTACCATGTCTTCTTTTTGTGCCCTTTGCTTTTTCCTACGTTAGTGTTTTATCACCTATTGACTTCGGCAATTACATATGCCCGGATGGGGTCTTGACTATTTTCGTGCTTTGTTGTGACTAATTCCCCTTTAGGGATCTTTGTTAATCACATAGCGTCTTGAGTAACTTATATCCGTTTAGGCAAAATCTTGTTACTTAGCCACTTTTGGGCTTTGTTGTAACATACACCCTTTTTAGGATCTTGTTAATTCTTTTGGCTTCGTGAGTAACTTACATCCGTCCAGGCAGAATCTTATTCCTTAACTATTTTTCGAGACTTGTTGTGACTTACACCCTTTTAGGGATCTTGTCAGTCTTTTGGATTCGTTAGTAACTTACATCTGTCTAGACAGAATCTTGTTATTTAGCCATTTTTCGAGACTTGTTGTGACTTACACCCTTTTAGGGATTTTGTCAGTCTTTTGGACAAAATCTGCAAAATCTTGTAACTCGATAAAACATTAGCTAAATAGTTCTTTTATTGCTTTTTAGGATGCGTACAATCGACTGTTACATTTATTGGTAGTATTTCTTCAAGTGTTCAATATTCCACGGTCATGGAAGTTTCTATTCTTCTAGGGTCTCTAGGTGATAACTTCCTTGTCTGAAGTAATGGACGACTCGGTAGGGTCCCTTCCATGTGGGGCTGAGTTTTCCTTGGGCAAAGTCCTTAGTTGCTGGGGTGACCTTGCGCAGGACGAGATCTCCTATGTCAAGTTGTCTGAGCTTCGCTCTCTTGTTGTAGTACTCAGCCATCTTCTACTTGTACTTCCTCATCTTGTTAGAGGCCTTCTCTCTTACCTTGTCCAAGCAATCAAGGTTGACTCATAACTGGTCGTCATTTCTATCTTCGTGGTACATCACTTGCCTGATGCTGGTTATTCCTACTTCGACCGGGATTACTGCCTTAGTGCCGTAGGTAAGTTTGAAGGGGGTTTCTCCTGTTATGGTTCTGTAGGCCCATAAGACGTTGGGCAATTCTTCTGGCCAGGCACCCTTTGCATCGTCCAATTTGGTCTTGATAATCTTGAGTAGTGTCTGATTTGTCACCTCTGTTTGTCCATTCACCGGTGGATGTCTCGGGGATGAGAATTGATTCTTGATTCCTAGGCCTAAACAGAAGTCCCTGAAGTTTTGACTATTGAACTGCCGCCCATTATCTGATATAATCGTCTGTGATATCTCGAACCTACAAATTATGTTCTTCCATACGAAATTCTGGATTCTGGCCTCGGTGATGGTTGCTAGCGCCTCTGCTTCAACCCACTTCGTGAAGTAATCAATAGCGACTAATAGGAATTTTACTTGCCCTTTAGCTTGAGGTAATGGGCCGACGATGTCAATTCCTTATTGTGCAAAGGGCCAAGGGGAGGATATCGTCATCAACCTTTCTGCTGGAAGGCGTTGGACATTCCTAAACCTTTGGCACTTGTCGCATTTCTTGACGAGTTCCCTTGCGTCTACTTGCATTGTAAGCTAAAAATAACTTGTTTTGATAACTTTACTTACCAGTGATCTGGGGCCTGCATGGTTTCCACAAACTCCTTTATGGATCTCCTCTAGGATGTATTTGGCTTCTTCTTCGTCCACACACTTTAGGTAAGGCATGGAAAATCCTTTTTTGTATAGTGCATCGTTCAAGATCGTGACCTAGCTACCCTCTTCCTGACCTTCCTAGCTTCCTTGATGTCTTGAGGGAGGTGCCCATTCTGGAGAAAAGATATGATTGGTATCATCCAGCTTCTTTTGCTCTAGATTGCCAACATTGAGATTTCCTCGATGCTGGGGCGTTTCTGGATTTCCATTACCAAAGCCGTTCTCATCGCTTCCTCTTCTGACGATGCCAGCTTTGCTACCTTTTCTGCTAAAAAGTTCTAACTTTTGGGGATTTGTACAAATTTCACCTTGTCAAATTCCTAAACCAGATGCTTCATCAGCCTGAGGTATTTCTGCATTCTTTCCTTCTTTGCTTCATATTCTGCTTTAATTAGCCCTATCACTAGTTTTGAATCACTCTAGACTAACAGGTTCTTAGGTCTGAATGCCTTCCCGAGTCTTAGTCCCGTCAATATTCCTTTGTACCCAGCCTCATTATTGGTGGCCGAGAATCTCAGTTGAACTCCGTATTTGAGTATTTCTCCATCAGGAGTGCTTATGACGACCCCTACTCTTCCCTTCCTTTAGGCTGAGGAATCATCGGTCTATATCGTCCACCGCTCTATTTCGTCGGTGAAGCCATTTTCGTCGGGTATAGTGAATTTGGCGATGAAGTCCGCCAAGGCTTGCACCTTGATGGCTGTCCTAGGATGGTACTCGATGACGAACTGGCTAAGTTCAATTGCCCACTGGACCATTCTTCCCACTGCTTCAGGTTTGTTCATGGATTTCCTGATAAGTTGATCTGTCATTATGAGAATGGGGTTCACCTGAAAATATGGTCATAGTTTGCGCGAAGCTACTATTAATGTGGATGTAATCTTTTCAATCCTCGGGTACTTTGCTTCAGCACTCTGGAAAGCTTGACTGACGTAGTAGACTGGGAGTTGCTTCTTGTCCTCTTCTTGAATCAGGGCTGAGCTCACGGCAGAGGTTGATACTGCCAGATATAAATATAAGTTTTCCCCTTCCTTGGACGGACTCAAGAGGAGTGGACTGCTCGGGTAACGCTTGAGTTCTTGAAACGCTACCTCACACTCGTCAGTCCAGGCAAATGTCTGCTTCAATGTCTTAAAGAAGGCAAGCATTTGTTCGTCGCTTTAGAGACGAACCTACTGAGTGCAGCAATCCTTTCTATGCGCTTCTGGACTTTTTTTACGGACTTGGGTGATGTCATGTTGAGTATGGCCTGCACCTTTTCCGAGTTTGCTTCTATTCCTCTTTAGGACACCATGAATCCCAAGAATTTTCCTGAAGCCACGCCAAAGGCACACTTGTTGGGATTCAACTTCATCTGGTACTGCCTGAGGGTGGCAAACATCTCCTTTAGGTCGTCCAAATAGGCAAGTTCTTCTCTACTTTTGACAAGCATGTCATCCACGTACACCTCCATGTTTCTACCAATCTGCTTGCTGAACATTTTATTTACTAACCTCTGGTAGGTTGCTCCTACATTCTTTAGTCTAAAGGGCATTACCTTATAGCAATAAAGCCCTTGACTTGTGACGAAAGCAGTTTTCTCTTGATCTTTCTCAGCCATTTTAATTTAATTATATCCCGAGAAAGCGCCCATAAACGTCAGTAACTTATGCCCGGCTGTAGAATCCACTAGCTGGTCTATCCTTGGTAGTGGGAAACTATCTTTTGGACAGGCCTTATTCAAGTCCGTGAATACCATACACATTCCCCATTTCCCATTCGCCTTTTTCACTAGGGCGACATTTGCAAGCCACTCAAGATAGTGAACTTCCCGGATGAAGCCTTCCAAAAACAACTTGTTAACTTCGTCAGTGATTGCTTTATTTTGTTCTGGGGTGAAGACACGTCATTTTTGCTGGACAGGTTTTCTTTTCGGATCTACGTTCAACTTATGCTAAATGACCTTTGGAGCTATGCCTGGCATGTCTTCATGACTCCACGCAAAGACATCCAGGTTTTCTTTAAGAAACTGGACGAGCCCTGCCCTCATTTCTGGACTCAGTGTCATCCCTATCCTTGTTTTCTTTGTTGCCTTTCCTTCGACCAATTCCACTGTCTCTAGAATTTCTATTTTGTCTTCTTCCTTCTCCTCATTTGTCTAGGTATGATTCTCCTTTGCTACCAACACGGCTTGGTAACACTCTCTAGCCAGGACTTGGTCTCCTTTCACGTCGCCGACACCATTCTCCGTCGAGAATTTTACTTTTAGACAGTAGGTGGACGTGGCTAACTTCCATCGATTTAGCGTGGGCCTCCTAATGATCACATTGTATAACGAGGGGCAGTCTACCACCAAGAAGTCTAATTGACGAGTCAACTACCTCGGGTAGGTCCCCACCGTTACTGTCAATGTCACTATGCCCTAGGGATATACTTTATCTCCACTGAAACTAACGAGAGGGGAGTCAAAATGACGTAGCCGTCCTGGATCTAGCTTCAGCTGCTGAAAAGCGGGAAGGTAGATGATGTCTGCGAAATTACCATTGTTTACAAGGACCCTCTTGTTGTTGAATCCTTCTATTGTGAGCATTATGACTAAGGGATCGTTATGAGGTTGCTTCACTCCCCTTGCATCTTCCTTGTTGAAGAACATGTCTTGGTACGTCCGTCTCTACTTAAATGGGGGTATCATGTAGACGCTATTCACCTGCCTCTGATATACTTTCTTAAGGGATTTGAATGATCCTCTTATAAATGGTCCCCCTGTTATCGTCTTTATCTCCCCAATCACATTCTGGGGAGGTTGGGATGTATTATCTTCGTCTTTGGGTGTGGATTCATACTGGTTTTTGTTACCATCCTTGAACCTGCTAGACTCCCCTTTCTTCACATACTTTTGCAATTTTCCTTTTCGTATTAACTCATCTATCTACTCTTTTAGATCTCGGCAATTTTCTATGTAGTAACCATGATCTTTGTGGAATCGGCAGTACTTCTTCTTGTCTCGGCCACTTAAGGTAGTGTTCATCCTTAATCTACAACAAAATTTTGTCAACAGGCATAATTAAAAGGGTAAATTTTACCATTCGATAGGTTTTTTTCATCTTTTCGTTTATCTTTGTCACTACTTTGACGACCTGGACGCTCCCTTTCTTATCCCCTATGATCGTTCTCTTTCCTTCCCCTTACTCCTAGCTTCTCTTCTTCCCTGATGGCTGCTAATGCATCTTCTGTGTTCATATACTTTTGTGCCTTCAGGAGCATTTCTGCCATCGTCTTAGGTGGATTCTTTGCAAGCGAAACCACAAATTCTCTAGACTTCAGCCCTGCCTTGAAGGTCGCCAACTGGACTTTGTCATCAGCGTCGTCTACCTCCAAGGTTTCTCGAGTAAAGCATTTCACGTATAACCGCAAGCTTTCTTTCTCCCCTTGCCTGATACTGAGTAGATGTTTCGCTGGCCTTTTAGGAAGTTGTCCTCAAAAGAAATGGCTCAGAAAGGCACTACTCAGCTGTTCAAAACTATCAATGGACGAAATTGGCAACTTTGTGAACCATTCCCTCGCTGCTCCTTTAAAGGTAGTAGGGAAGGAATGACACAGTATTTTGTCAAGAGATTGTTGGAGGCCTAATGTTGTCTTTAAGGTGTTGAGGTGGTCCTGGAGGTCTTTAAGTCCGTCAAATGGCTTAAGCTGAGGCAACCGAAATTTAGACGAAACCGGACATTCCAAGACTACAGCAGTGAAAGGAAAGTCTGTTGCCCTAACCATTCTATCCAAACTCCGATCCATCTTCTCCTTAATGGCATTCCTTAACTCATCCATCTCCTTCCTCATTTCTTGAAGGAGATCAGAATTCTGTTCGTTTGTAGTGGTGGGCCTCCGACGGTCACTTCTTCCATAACTATCTCCTTCATCCTTTTGCCCGACTTTGGACCGGTTCTCCTCCTGTTGAAGCCGTAGCTTCATCTCCTGATTCTGTTTGGTGAGTTCCTCAATGGTGGCCGCAAGAGCTTGGACTTGCTGAGCCAAGACTGTTGAATCCTGGTTGGACTCCATCTGGATATCAAAGTAGGTAGGAACTACGTTTTCGAATATGAGTATGAAAATTTCATTCTCCACAGACAGTGCCAAACTGATGACGTGCAAGTTTTCCAGTCACAGTGGATTTGGCTAGACGAAGCCAAACTCTCGTCAGCTATGATTGTGAAGACGATAAACCTACTCCCTTAGGGCGGTCATTGGTGTGGTACTTGCCACAATGTCTCCAATGCCAAAGTCTGTATAAAGGAGCCTTTCAAAAATAAAATAATATTCAAGAAGGATAATAAGTATATTTTTTGGGTGTCTTTTCTTACCCCTTGTTGATGCTCGCGAGGTCCTTATATATGTTCCCATGGCCCCTAGCCGTTGTAGCAGTTATTGTGGTTTTAATGCCTCTTTTGGTAATGCCTGGTGACCATCAATGTGGATTTCAATGGGCGTCCAACAATCCATCCAGCTGTCTTTATAAATGCCCGAGATATTACTGCATGTATTGAATGGCTTGGATATCTTTGTCATTGATGTGGATATTTGATTGGCTCATCAAAAGGGGATGACTTCGTTGGTAGTGGTAACATCGTCACTAGGAGCTAAAGGCGTCAGTCCCATCAGCGTGTATCGTCTCAAGATAGTGACACGATCCATGCCTCGACTCCACCACCTAAAAATTCATAAATTGATGGTAATTATTTATCATGTTATGGGATAACTTTAAAGCATCATCAAGGTAATATCTCTCAACAGTTATCTAATTTTATGGCAAATCTAATTTATGTGATATGTTAATTATTGTAAATTATATTTGAAAATTATTTATTTATTAATTATTGTTCTTAGTAATATCAAGTTACAATTTTAGTATTAAAAAGCGTGTGTAATTGGGTGTGGGTAACATTGCCCTTTCTTAATTTCTAAAACCGTCATGCTAACTTTACCTTCTTTTTAAACAGCATTCACATTAAGTTTTAGCTAGTTTATGGGAGGCCTATCTCATCTAGGCGCATAGCTCATATGCATTAGATTAATCTACAGTTAGCCTCAACTCTCAAGCTTTTTCACTCCAACTAAGTCAACCACACCTACAACCCAATTCAGAATCTCACTCAAAATTTAATATGGACTTTGACGATTGAAAAGCCCCTGCAAGATGGGCAATTATACTTATTGGCTATTATTTATGTTAAATTTTTTACTTTCTATTTTACTGTTTATTCAAATCATTTTTTTAAGGTAAAGAGTCAAGGAGATTTGGATCCTTCTCTTGGCGTAAAGAAAGAAGTTTCTGGAAGTTGGAAGAGAGAGCTTTTAAGAGAAAAGAAAATTATTATTGATCAAAACAGAAAATGTACAAAAGTGCCTAATTAAATAAGCCCTATTTCTATATATACAGCAACAGAGGTGTTAAAGCTGAAACAGAAATTAACTAACTTCCGAATCTAACGGAAATACAAATCCACCATTGGATGTGTGACAGCTGGACATCTTATACAACTAACTGGGACTTAATTTACTCACATGTTGCGCACGTGCTTTCATTAAACCATACGCTGCCGTTTTCTTCTTTAGCTTATTCTGCTCTTTTCATCTCACGCGCGTTATTTTGCCTTGCACTTGACAATTTGCTTTGCTGTTTTCATTTAACTCAGTTCTAGTTTCAACACTCCCCCTTAAGTCCTGAACTTTAAGTTCTGAGACTTGACCTTCTTGATATGAAACTTGATCTTTGACTTGTGCCTTTACACCCCTAGGAACAAAAATGTCCTTTAAACCCAATTTTCTAGAAAGCCTTTTAAAAGCTGAAAAATCCAATGCTTTGGTAAATATATCTGCCACTTGTGAATTAGTAGCAACATGGAATGTCTTAATCATACCCTCCATGATCTTATCCCTTACCAAATGACAATCTACCTCGATATGCTTTGTCCTTTCATTAAAAACAGGATTTGCAGCTATATGCAAGGCTGCTTGATTGTCACAAAACAACATAACTGGCCTTGCATGATTCACCTTTAAATCCTTAAGTATTTGCAACACCCAAGTGATCTAACAAGCCACACTTGCCATTGCTCTATACTCAACTTCAGTTGAGGACCTTGAAACAACACCTTGCTTCTTAGACCTCCAAGAAATCAATGATTCCCCCAAGAAAATAGCATAACCAGTTAAGGAGCTCCTAGTGTCAAGGCATCCAACCCAATTTGCATCACAAAAAGATTTAATATTAGATCAGATTGGCTTGGAAAGAAAATGCCTCTTCCTGGTGAGCCTTCTATATATTGAAGTACTTTGTTGGCAGCTAGTAAATGAGGCTCTCTTGGCTGTGATACAAATTGGCTCAGCCTATGCATAGCATAGGTGATGTCTAGTCTTGTCAAAGTGAGGTATAAAAGCCTCCCAATAAGCCTTCTAAACTGAGCAGGATCTGTCAATGGATTTCCCTCATATTTGGACAACCTTAAATTCTGCTCCATGGGGAATTTGACTGGTTTAGGACCTAGAAAGCCTGTATCCTTCAAAATGCCCAAGGCATACTTTTGTTGGTTTAAGCTTATACCTGCATTAGTTCTAGCCACTTCAAGCCCTAAGAAGTACCTTAAAGACCCCGGGTCCTTCAATCCATATCTGTCATCAAGAACCTTCTTCATATGTTGAACACAAGTTGGATTATTACCAATCAACAATTTATCATCTACATAGACCAAAAGCATTGTGAAAGAAGATCCTTGTGTGTGTCTAAACAAAGTATTATCTGATTTGGATTAAACGAAGCCCATTTGCAGAATGGTGGATGAAAACTTCTCAAACCATTTTCTAGAAGTTTGTTTCAGTCCATAAAGGCTCTTATTCAATTTGCATACCAAATGCTCTCCCTTGCTGTGAAAACCAGGTGGTAAACACATGTAAACATCCTCAACCAACTCATTATGGAGAAAGGCATTGTTGACATCCATTTGGTGAAAAACCCACCCATTCACAGCAGCCAAAGACAAGACAATTCTAACTGAAATTGACTTAGCAACAGGACAAAAGGTTTCTGAATAATCCAAACCAAGCTTTTGGGTAAAAACCTTTGCAACCAAATGAATTTTGTACCTCTCTATAGAACCATCTGAGTGATACTCAACCCTATACACCCATTTACAACCAATGCGAGATTTACTTGCAGGTAAAGGGATTAGTGTCCAAGTATTATTAAGCTTCAAAGCCTCAATTTTCTTGTCCATGGCAACTCTCCACTCAGGAAACTAAACTGCCTCAGAAAAAGAAACAAGTTCGGATGGGATAGAACTAACAGCCATGATAAAGGATGAAAACTGAGGTCCAAGATGTGAGTAATTAATAACATTGGAAATGTCATAAGGCAAGCCAGATGCAGGCTTGGTACTAACTGCTTTACAAGAATAATCAGGAAGGTAAGCAGGTGGGTGATGAGGCTTGGCTGATCTCCTTAAGGTAGGTAAAGAAGAAGATGAGGAAATAGGCAAAGAGTGATCAATGGAAGGTGGTGAGGGAGGAACAACAGAATCCAAAATTGAAGGTAAAGGCACATTAGAGAAAACTGGCTCTAAAGGCACATTAGGCTGGGAATCAGATTAAGAAGGATTAGAAGTAGATGGACTACAAGCAATGGTGGAATCAGGTTGGGAAGAAGCCAAGCTTGATTCAAACAAAGGAGAAGTAGAATGATAAAAAACAAGAGATGCATTAGAAACACAATGTGGAAACACAAATGATTCAAGATAAGAAGTGGAAGGGTGATATGATGAGGCAAAAGGAAAAATATTTTTATAAAAGATGACATCCCTTAAATATGAACAGAATTGGATTCAAGGTCAAGAAACTTGTAACCTTTAATCCCATAAGGATAGCCCAAGAAAATACATTTTTTGACCCTAGGTGCAAATTTGTGCCTATTATGTGATAAAGTGGATATGAAACACAAACAACCAAAACACTTTAAATGCTTATAAGGTGGAGAAGACTTAAAAAGCAATTCATAAGGACTTTTGTTATGTTAAGATTTGGAAAGCAGTCTATTAATAAGATAGACAGCAGTAAGAATGCAATCACCCCGTAAGCACAAAGCAAATTGGATTGAAATTTTAGTGCTCTTGCAATATTGAGAATGCGCTGATGCTTCCTCTCAACAATGACATTTTGTTGAAGAGTATCAACACAAGATAGTTGATGCAAGACGCTCTTCGAATGAAAGAGTTCCCTTAAGAAAAATTCAGTACCATTGTCACTCCTAATAGTTTTAACAAAAGCATGAAATTGAGTATGAACCATGTTAACAAAATTAAGAACGAAAAAATGAATACCAAATTTATTCTTGAGAAGATAAACCCAAGTACAACGAGAGAAGTCATCAACAATTGTTAAAAAATACCTAAAACCTTCAACAATACAAGTGGAAAAGGGACTCCACAAATCACAGTGAACAAGTTCAAAAGGCTGAACAGATACATGACTACTAGAAGGAGAAGGTAATCTTTTTTGTTTAGAAAAATGACAAACCTCATAACAATCTGACTTATTGAAAACTTCAAAACCTACAAGCTTATTCAACAAAGAAATCTTTGAAAAAGAAGGGTGTCCCAATCTGTTGTGCCATAAAGTGGAAGAAGAATGGCCAGCAGAAGCAACCAAGGCAATAGGAGCAGTCTGAGAAGCAAGAGCTTGCAGCAAATACAGCCTTTGACATTCTTTACCCAAACCAATCATGCTCCATTGAGCAAGGTCCTGGATAAAACACCAATGTCCAAGAAAAATAAGGCAACAAGAAGAATGTTGTGTAATTTTGCTTATGGAAATGAGATAAAACTAAAAGTAGAAACACACAAAACATTGGTGAGTGTTAAAGTGGGTGAAATCTGCACAGTGCGTGAAATCTGCACAGTGCCTATATGTGTTACTAAGCCCTAATCCCCTTTTGGCAAGAAAACATAAGAATGAACAGTAGAAGTGTAAGTTGTGATACTAAGCGGACCATATGCTCAGTAGCACTAGTGTTCAAAATCCAATCATTAGACTTAAAAATAGGCTTATCAACAATATGGGCAGAAAAAACAAAATGTGTGAAATTTGGGGGAATCCAAAATGGATTACTTGAAAAATTGGAAACATCAGTTGTAGAAGAAGAAGCTGAGGTAGGTGTTAAGGCAGGTTGAATAATTGGAGCAGATGCCATGACAGTGACAACTTGATGAGCAGTAGAAGTACCGATGCTTGAACCAGGGGCTGTGATTGTTTTCAAATAGTTAAGAAGCTGCTCACATTGAACCTGGGAGATGGGACACTGAGGCAAAGAACCTTGTGCAGAAGCCTGTGGAGAAGAAAATGTAGCACCAAAAGAAGGCTGTGGAGGAAGAACAGCTTCAGATTGAAAGATGTGATTATTTTGGATCAAATTGGGATTGGCCAAGGTAAAACCATCCACGTTGCCAAAATTTCCTGAAGGCAAGAATGCTAAAACTTGATTAGCCATGGCTTGATTGCTTCCCTTGTGCTTGTAGCCTAGAGGATACCCATGTAACTTGATGATGCGAAGAAAATCAGTAGGCTGGATACTTTGGATTCAAAAGGTCTACTGATTGTCCTGACGGTCTAAAAAAAAAGAACAATTATCAAAGGTGACCGGGGTTGCCGGCCAATAACCCTCCGATGACAAAGTCAGTTTTCTCTCTATTATTTTTGAGTTCCAACTTTTTAGGAGTCATAGAACGTACCTTTTCTTGGTCTGAATCAACGTTTATATAGTGTCTTAAGAGTAGTTATTGGGTTTGTAACCTCCCCTTGATTTGAGGAGATGTGTGTGTTCGAATATAACTTCCTCAACTGTTTAGGAGTTACATTCTTTATGCGTAACAGTCATTGGGAGTTACACGTATGATACGGAGTTGTTTTACACACTCATGAATTTTCCCAAGTGTCAATGTGTCGTCCAGAATTCCTCGTCTTGAGGCCCTCAAGTCATGCTTACCTCGTCTTGAGAACCTCAAGTTAGCATACCTCGTCCTGAGGCCCTCCAGTCAGCTTACCTCGTCTTGAGGCCCTCATTTGACTGTACAACGCCTCATCCTTGCACCTTGCTCATCTTGGACGATCTCTATGGACGAAATTGGAGTTGTATTTTATCATACCCCATCAGTTGCTCCCTTGTCCATGGGTCGTCTAGGACTCACATCCACTAACGTCATTATTTGGACACGTGTCCTTATGTCAGCTACTGTAGGTGCCACTTGTTATGATCTAATTGGAGACCAATCATGTCAACTCATTTTTCGAGGGACGTGTCATTTGTCACATTTTGGCTGGTCGCGTCGCTTCGTGTACTGGGGTCAATGCTTATAAATAGTAGAATTCCTTCACTACCCTCCTCATTTTCTCAAATTTTCTTCCTTGACCTCTCTCTTCTTAGCGCCTCGTCTAGAAGTTTCTTGCGTCCATAGCCTCCTCTCATCTAGATCCAGGTATTTTCTCCAATCTTCGTCCTCAATTTTTAAGTTTTCCTTAAAGAATGTCTAAGGTAGTCCTTTCCTCGTCTAGTGATAGTACTGTCAAAGCCATAGACGAGTACCAAGAACCAAGTAGTTTTAGTGGTTCTAGTGATAGTAGTTATAGTAGTAGCAATAGCAGTAGTGATGGGAATACCACAGACGAGTATACGTTTGGCGTCCATGGGATTCCTTTAGAGGTATTTCAGGAAGAACTTAGAACGAGGGTTAAGTCTGGTTCTAGGGTTGGCATAAGTGCTCCCTCGTCTTTTGCTCAAGAAGAGGAGGAGGTAGTCCACACTTGTGCCGTTGGGGTTGGTTCTAAGACGGACGAGAGGAAGTTGGGTCTTCTTAAGACTTGGTACCAAATCCCTGGCAGTTTAAATCCTAGGATACCTGTTCGTGACAAGTGGTGTTGTAAACTCCGTTTTGGCGTTGGCATTTACAAGGCTTACCTCTTGGGGGGTTTGAGGTTGCCCCTCAATGCTTTTGCCAGGGAGTTGCTTTCCAGATCACGTTTAGGTATATGTCAGTTCAACCCCAACGCATGGAGGCTAATAGTAGTCGTGCAAGTTTTGTGGAGGGAGGTGTTTGAGGGGAACCGTCCTCTTACCGTGGACAAGTTCCTCTTTTGTTATAAACCCTCCGAAATTAACCAATCCCATGGTTTCTTTCAATTTACAGTTAGAGGGAAAGATTATAGGTTGATAAAGTCCTTGGTCACCTTAGACGAAAACTGGAAGACGGATTTTTTCTTCATCTCTGGTTTCTAGGCTGGACGCCCTAGTGAGGTTGACAAGGATCCATTTCCTCCCTACACAGGAGAGATAGGGAACCTTCGTCCTGAAGGTATGTGTTTGTCATTACATTTGCTATACTCGTCTTTGATTATGATCGTCTAACGTACTTTTTGTTTTGTTTTGTTTTGAAAAAGGTGTTAGACGACCCCACCTAGATAGGTTTCATTTGGAATGAGTTTAAAAGGCTCGTCTTTACACCGACAGGACTTTTCATTTTTTGGTTAGTCTACGGCGTCTTGCCACCTGGGGGTTAGGTCCTGAGCCTTCAGACAAAGCTATTGCTCACAAAGTTACTGTCAGAAGACGTAAGTTTTCCTTTCTTTTTCTCCTTCTTTTTTTTTTTTTTTTTTTTTTTTTTTTTTTTTTTTTTTTTTTTTTTACTGACGTCTTTGCTTGCAGGGATGGTGACGATGGAATAGAATAAGGGTAAGGAGGTGGCAGACGAGGAAACTGGGCAAGGGGTGAAATCTCATCCTCGTCCGTGAACGTGATGGCTTACTCGTTAGCTTCCCTCGTCCTAGAAGATCATCCTGACAGCTAGATGTTTTGAACCACCTTCAGGTATGTCTTCCTCGATTTGGATGACTGCGCTGCTGAGGTTCCTCCTATAATAACTCTTATTTCTCCTAGCGAGGGTCGTAAGGACTCTTCCACCTTGGCCTTCAACTTCTTATTCTTGTGGTCTCGTCCAAGGAAATTCCTCAACTTTTCCTGCCTGATGAGGTTCTCTATTTACTGTTTCAAATCGAAACACTCGTCCGTGTCGTGCCATTGTTCCTGTGAAAGCGGTAATACTTGTTCCTATTGCCCTTGTTAGGATCTCCCTTCATTTTCTCTAGCCACTTCAAGGACAGATCATCCTTAATTTGCATAAGGACCTGCTCTAGTGGAGTATTCAAGGGAGTGTACTGCTGACTTCTTAATGATGAACTTGCCCTTTTACCATCTCTATCCCTTTTCTCATCTGCCCGGGCCTTCTTAGGACGAGGACCTTGATCTGGATGTTGCGAGTGACTTGCTTCCGAACGCTCTGCTCTCTTCCTCTTCTTGGCTATAATTGTGTCCTCAGCATTCATGAAGTTTTGGGCCGAATGGACAAGTTCGACCATAGTTTGCGGATCTTGCTCGTAGAGCTTATGGATGAACAAGTCAAAATTGATGCCGTTGTGGAAGGCGGCCAATAGCAACTTATCGTCCATTTCGTCCACCATCAGAGCCTCTCTGTTGAAACGGGTAATGAAGGATCGTAAACTCTCATTCTCCCCTTGTTTAATTGTTAGTAAACTGGAAGAAGAACGCTTATGGCGTTGTCCTCCAATGAAGTTATTGACAAACATCTTACTCAACTCCTCGAATGATCCGACAGAGTTTGGGGGTATTTTGCTGAACCACACCCTCACTGGTCCTTTAAGTATAGTAGGGAATGCTCTGCACATAATCTCGTCCGGGACTCCTTGCAGGTGCATGATGGTCTTGAAAGTAGCAATGTGGTCACACGGGTCACGATTTCCATCGTATGAATCCAAAGAAGGCATTTTAAACTTCGGGGGTAGGGGATGATTATTAATGGAAGCCGTGAAAGGGGAGTCCGTTCGATGAACCAAGTCTTCTACGGGGTTCGCTCGCCTCATATTCTCTTTCATTTCATCCATAGCATTTCTCATCAAGTCCATTTCCCTCTCCAACTGTGGCACTCTTTTTGAAGAAGTATCTCTTGACTGACCTTCAGACTCAACGTTTTCTCCTCTACCCTCTTGACTTTGGGCTCGTCCCTCTGCATGCCCTTCATGGTGTGGCCTTCTTAAGTTGATCTCCCTATTCAACTCCTAATTTTGGCAGGTTAATTCTGCCATAGCAGCAGCCATGGACTGCATATGTTGAACAGAAGGCGGTTGCGCAACAGGTGCTGACTGACGGTCGCGGTAGGGATTACTAGAAGCATCCCTACTCTCCTGGTGGCCTGGGCTAGTAGCTCTTGATCTTGTCCGAACCATTCAGCCTTTTTTCTGGGAACAACGAACGATCGAACGAAAATTATTTTCTTCAAAGTTTCCCACAGACAGTGCCAACTGATGATGCGAAGAAAATCAGTAGATTGGATACTTCGAATTCGAAAGGTCTACTGATTGTCCCGACGACCTAAAAAAGAAAGAACAATTATCAAAGGTGATCAGGGTTGCCGGCCAATAACCCTCCGATGACAAAGTCAATTTTCTCTCTATTATTTTTGGGTTTCAACTTTTAAGGAGTCATAGAACGTACCTTTTCTTGGTTTGAATTAAAGTTTATATAGTGTTTTAAGAGCAGTTATTGGGTTTGTAACCTCCCTTTGATTTGAGGAGATGTGTGTGTTCGAATATAACTTCCTCAACTGTTTAAGAGTTACATTCTTTATGCGTAACGGTCACTGGGAGTTACACGTATGATACAGAGTTGTTTTACACACTCATGAATTTTCCCAACTGTCAATGTGTCGTCCAGAATTCCTCGTCCTGAGGCCCTCAAGTCATGCTTACCTCGTCCTGAGAATCTCAAATCAGCTTACCTCGTCCTAAGGCCTTCTTGTCAGCTTACCTTGTCTTGAGGCCCTCACTTGACTGTGCAACGCCTCATCCTTGCACCTTGCTCATCCTGGATGATCTCTATGGAAGAAAGTGGAGTTGTATTTTATCATACCCCATCATAACTTATAACACTTGTCTGCAATATGACCACTGAGGCCACAATAAGTACAAATTGGTCTATCCTTCTTAGAATGACCTTTATTACCATGATTGCCTTGGTTCTGGCCTTGATTGCCATTAGAACCCTTAGCATGAGTAGCAAACATAGCAGTAGCCTCAGTAGGATAGACTACATTAACTCCATGTCCAAAGCTCCTTCTCTTTTCCTCTTGCAAGATCAAAGAACAAACCTTGCTAATAGATGGAAATCAAGCAACAAAATCTGGCTTATAATGTTCCCATAACTATCATTCAATCCCATTAGAAAACGAAAAACATGCTCCTTATTTTGTGCTTCCAATTGAAAATCCTTAAAACCACAAGTGCAAGCACAATTGCATACAGTGAAAGGTTGAAAATTGATAAACTCATCCCACAGTGTCTTAAATCTAGTGAAGTATGAACTTACTGTGAATGAACCTTGAGAAAGACGAGCTATTTCCTTTTGTTGCTCAAATTGCCTTGGAGTATTGCCTTGTGAAAATCTATCTCTGAGATCAATCTATAAATCCCTTACAGTGTTGATATAAATCACAATGGCCTTAAGATCCATGCTGAGAGAGTTGGTCAGCCAGGAAAGCACAGTTGTATTACAACTACTCCAAGAATTGTACAATGGAGAGGTAGGATTTGGTTGAGGAATCGAACCATTTAAAAAACTAAGTTTGTTTCTTGAACATAAAGCCAAGAACACTAATCTTGCCCAACTCAAATAGTTCTTTGGACCAGTTAAAGGCTGTGAAGTAAGAACTATTCCTGGACTCTCAGTGGCCAGAAGAAAGTAAGGATTTTCAGCAAATTCATCTGTCATTGCTACACTTGAAGAAGGCACAGATTGTGTGGAAGACTGTGCTTGATTGGCTGTTGAATCAGAAGCCATGAATAACTAGAGCTTCAAGCAAACAAGAAGAAAAGAAAGAAAATTCAAAGACTAAAATCTGCTTGGCAAGAACGAAAATCAAAGAAAATCAAAGAAAATCATGCTCTGATACCATGTAAAGAAAGAAGTTTCTAGAAGTTGGAAGAGAGAGCTTTTGAGAGAAAAGAAAATTCTTATTGATCAAAACAGAAAATGTACAAAAGTGCCTAATTAAATAAGCCATGTTTCTATATACATAGCAACTTAGGTGTTAAAGCTAAAACAAAAATTAACTAACTTCCTAATCTAACGGAAATACAAATCCACCGTTGGATGCATGACAGTTGGACATCTTATACAACTAACTGGGACTTAATTTACTCACACGTTGTGCATGTGCTTTCATTAAACCATACGCTGCCGTTTTCTTCTTCAGCTTGTTCTGCTCTTTTAATCTCATGCGTGTCATTTTGCCTTGCACTTGACAATTTGCTTTGCTGTGTTCATTTAACTTAGTTCCAGTTTCAACACTTGGCTATTACTCTTTGTTGAAAAGTATCTTGTAGTGTGTTATTTCAGCTTATGGTAAATACCATAAAGCCCAAAAGATAGGCAATGAAGCATAACAATCACCGATGTCAGATTATGAACCGGTTATATAAAATGTTTGCTACAATACTTGTGCATATATACAAGTTATTATAGCTTATGTAAAAAGATTTTTTTTTTTAATTTCTTTGCATTTCTCGAAGATGAAAAAAGAGAGTAAGTGGTGATTGTTGTGTGTGAAGAGAAAACACTATTAAAAAAATAAATATTTTAATAAACTAAAGTACTGAATGGATAATCAAATGTGGGTATTTTGAAAAATAATTAGTTAAATTATGAGCTAGGTCATTGGGTCATGGGGTTTAACAAATCCAGCCGGGTTAATAAAACCCAATCGGGTCACATGGGTTGCTTAAAACCTACTAGATTGCACCAATTTTGATCGGGTCACATACTTTTTCAATCCAATTGATCATCTGGTCTGATTAATGCGCAGGGTCACCGGTCCAACCAGCTAGGCCAGGCCAGGTTTAATAATACTGGTTAAAATAGAAAAAAGTAAAATATTTTTTCTAAAATAGATGGTAATTTTTGCGCAAGTTACATGCATGAATGCTCTTATAAATAAAATGTATGTTTCTTCCTCACAATGCAAGAAGAATGATACATTTATAGAATCCACATAGCGTGAGAAGGTGGATACATATATTTGAGTATGATAAAATTATTAATACTAATGGGAAGTAAATGGGTTACTTGATCCAAAAGTCTTTAATACTTATCTAGTCATTAACAATTGATTTGTTTGTTTGAATGATTGAGGCTCGTGATAATTAGATTAATGTGTTTTGGGATTTGGCCTACTTTAAAAATTAAATATGTTGCGAATTACAAATTTCCACTCAATACAACTAGTAGGCCAACATATTTTATTTGGCCAACATATCGTTTTATTTGGCCAACATATCGTGGAATCATTTTATTGGATGAACTAAGCATAAGTGACAAACTTATGTAGTACTTAAAGGAAAATATGGACGAGTGAGCTATTGATGCAAACAAAATATACTTTTACGAAGTAAAATTTAAATCCTAAAATTTTAAAATGTAAAATTTTCATACTTTTAAATTTGAGGGGTGCAATTTGATGTTTAGCCTAAATAGAATAACAATATCTTTTAATTGTAATAAAGGGAAGCAAGTATGCCTCCCCCCACAAAACAACCTATTAAGGTCGCAAACAATCAAAGAGAATAAAAGGGTTTGAAATTGTAACATAATAAACCAATAACTTTCTTCTTTGTGAATCATAGGTCTAGTCCAGAGTCTTTTCTTTAAAAAAAAAAAAAAAAGAAAGAAAAGAAAAGAAAAAGACGTCTAGTCTAGAGTCTACACCAAATTTTGGCCACCATTGATGTGAAGGCAGCAAGAGAAATGGTGTATAGAAGGTGGCTTCCTAGTTTCCACTCTGCAATCAATTAGTGTGTGTGTGTTAATATATATATATATATATATATATTTAAAAACCTAACTTTGCTATGAATTTTAAAACTTTGGTGACGATGGGGTCAAAGTCAACCTTTAAGAATTAATTTCCACCACTCTTTCTCTCTCTCAGAGTCATAGTCCTATCCAATTCCAGATTGCTGCCATAAATGGTGGGCTACTTCCCCGTTTCCAAATGGCCCAAAATCATTACATTGACTTTCATTACTATTCTATTAAATAAATTGAGTTTTATTCATCTGCAATGGCGTGGGAAAAAATAAAAAATAAAACTCATATAATCCATTGCCTAATTTCCCACCATAATGGTCAACATGGTTTTTATTTTTATATATAAAACCAAGCATGCTTCCATAAAAATAAAAATAAAAACATGGTTGAAAGTTTCACTCACTTTCTTACATGTTTTATTTTTGTTTCCCTTACTACACAAATTTATTTATTTATTTTGACAAAAATAGTGTAAAATATAAGGGCAATAATTTGGTGGATCTCATAACATGTTGTTTGGTAAGATAAAAGTCCAAGAGATTAAACAAGAATTTTTCTTGGTCTCAAGAAAAATAAATAAAGAAAAGAATTTGTATTGGCTTCAAATAAGAGAAATAGAATTTGTCTTATTTCTAAAACAAAATTGTTTTGGGAGAATTACTTGTCATTGTTGCCTAAAATGCCAACTTGCCATTGAATTTTGAAATTTCGAACCCTTTGGTCATGGTCCACATTTCAGCCTTCAGCGTCTTTCCTTCTCAGAAAAAAAAAAATAATAATAATAATAAAACCAATGGCTTTAATACTAAGGACCCAAATTGGTTTGTCTGTTTACCAAAAAAAATTGGTTTGTCTATACTCTGTAGATCTTTCCTCCCACGTAGCAGAAAGTGACACGTTACCCCGTGAGATGGTACATTCTGTTCCGATAATTTCTACTTTTCAAAACTTATTATTATTTTTGTAAATTACATTAAAAAATTTTCAAAATTTAATCTTATTTCAAACTAGTCGCTAAGCCGTACAATGTACGAAATAGTTAAATAAAAATTAAAAATATTTATTTTGCTTAAAGGTCTATGACTTGACTTAAAAAAATGTATAACTTAAAAATGAAAGAAAATAAGTAATTTCTTGTTTAATATAATAGTTTGGAAAAATTCTTTTTTCTTTCATATTATTGGTTCCACGTAATACATCCCGGCGTGAACTATTCTATAGTGATGACTTCACATAATATTCACTTGCAATTAAATCTACTATCCACCACCAATCTAATCAATGTTATCTTAATAGTAGATCTACAGATTGCATTCTTTTATCTTCCATCATTTAGAAAGTTACTGAAGTAATGATGGTGTGTAATGTATAAATTTTATTCTTACAATATAAAATAATTAAAAGAAAATCTAATGTTTTCGAAATTTTTTGAAGTAGAATTTTAAATTTCTTAAAACTTAGTTAATAGAGTTTTTATTTTACCTAAAATTGAACTATCATAATTAATGAGAATTTAACCACTTTTTGCAAAGATAAGATAACCATAGGCCCAATTTTTATTTTATAACATAGGATGTTATAGTTAGATCCGTACCATGTGTAATACGTTAGTTCATTATGATAGTTCCAATTAATATTCTAATACCTATCTATATGAATTTTCTTTCTAATGATGCCATAAAAGATGAGGTTTAATAGAAGTCATTTAAGATCCATCGTATATGATAATTTTTTTATAAAAAAATTAATTTCAAAAGTCTTTTAATTGTAAACTTTTTTAATCATTAAATAGACTCTATCCAAAGTCTAAAAGAAAACATTCGGAATGATCACATTGTTAATACCATATTATAATGGTTGCAAATAGCAGTATACGGAAGACTCCAAATATTGGAACATATTTCTTCTACCTTTTTCATTATTCAATTAAAACCAAAGTTTCAAAGATAATTCCAATTCAATTAAACCCAATATATACGTACATATGAACATAAAGAATTCCAAAAATAAAAACAACAATCTCTAAAAGTCTTTGCCTAATACAATCATTTCTCTTTTTTTCTTTTTCTTTTTTTTTCTTTTTTTTCAAATGGGGCATTCTTTAGTTCTTTTTCCTTTTATGTTTCATTCAACTTTTTCTAATTGATCAAAATATCTCTCATATATGTTAACATTAAACCTGATAAGAAAACTCTACATATTGTTTTTTTTTTTAAGGCGCTCCAAGAACCAAAATCAATGCAAGAGACTATACAGCAAAACAGTGTTAGAAGAATAATCCCAAAAAAAAAAAAAAATTTAAAATATAATATAGGAATGAAAAGTCGAGTTGAAATTGTAACAAATAATCCCTAAAAAAAAACTATTTATTATATAATATAGGGTTGTGGATTCCTAATCAAATTTGGTTATATAATTTTTTTTAAATGATGAATATGTTGGTAGAGTCCATTTGATATAAAATTTAAATCCTGTGGAAATTAAAAATGATATATATTTGTTGAGTCTCATTTTATATAATTATAGAGTTTAAATCCTATTGAAATTATAATTTCTAATCAATGTTAATAAAATAAAATGAAAAAAAGAAGACAAGGAATTTATTTCATCAACGTTAAAATGAAAAAAAGAAGAGAAAGAATTTATTTCATCAACGTTAATATGATAGTTTTTTTTTTAAAATGTCATCAATGTAGAAATTATCAAATTATTGGAGATATATTCCGTTTTTTGGGATAGATTTATATTAATTGAGTTATTATATATTTTGTTAGGATTATCTTAAAATTCCCTAATTAGGTGATAATTTATGTCTCCTTTAAATATAGTGTTTGTATGGCACTCAAAAACCAAATATAATTAAAAAAAAAGAAAGAAATTTAATAAATTTTATGTAATTTGGTGCTATAAAATCGAAAGAATTAATTGAATTAAATCAAATTAATAAACATAAATAAAAAATGGTGATGTGGAAAATTGTGGAGAGGTCAATCAAAGTTCAAAGGCTTCAATTATATATATATATATATATACACACACACACACACACACACACATACATACATACGTATTAGAGGTCACAAAATTTTAATTTTATATAATAAAAAAAAAAGTCATATTTTTCCCCTTTCATGTTTGTGGTTGAATACAATTCATCTCCTTATTTTTGAAACCAACTAATTTATCATGTTTGGAAAATGAGCAAATACCCAAAAATTTGAAACTCTTTCAATTAAATCCAAATGAATCACAATGATTACAAATATAACCCAAAAAAACAACAATGCAATTTTCAAATTTTCTCTTCTTGTGGTGCACAATTAATAACTTCAAAAAATTCTATTGAATTTAGCTAAGAAAGTAATTATAAGGACACGAATCAGGCCTGGACCCAAGTGCGTGACAGGGCAGGTCCAAGTGGCCTAAACAATAAAATTTGTAGATAGTGGGAGGGTTCTCCTTCCGATGTGGGATTCCAAGCAAGCTATTGATCCTGCACTCGGTCGAAGAGGACAAATTCGTGAAGGTCTGGCTCCCCAAAGCGAACAAAATCCTTTGTGTGGAGTCAAGCACCCACATATATAATAGGTGAAGTTGAGAGAAACTCAAACTAGAATTCCAAATTAGAGTTCCCAATTTTGTGTCTAGATTCATGTGGAGACCACACTATAATTAATTTTCCACTCAAATTTGTGCCATATGTCCACTTAAGTTTTTCAATTTTTGTGCCAAGTGAGTTAATGAGTGCAAAATAGTAAGAATCTAATATTAATGAACTATAAAATTTAAAATAAAAAAATTGATCATAAATACTCAATAAAAATCATTACACATTCTATCTTATTAAAAATTAGGAAATTTTTTTTATCATAATTAGTATTAAATTTGGGTAAGAATTATAATACGTGACTAATTATGTTTATTTTAAAAAAAATATATATAATTTGACTAAATTTTATATTTTTTATGATAAAAATTGTGTTTAATTTAAATCTATCTATACATATGTATATAAAGTTATCATAGCATAAAGAGCGGATGTTGGTCATTATTTTAAGTTAATATATCTTAGTTCTGTGCAAAATATAACAAAACATTGCCACATATATAGCCTTAGGATGCGTGCTAGGTTTGAGGGATAAAACTGCATTAATGAGCACAATAATAAGGAGTGGATTTTGGATGTTGAATTTTTTTTTTACTTGGAAAATTTTGGATATACATCACCTATGTAAACTTTACATTTCCGAAGTAAATTTTACTCTTTATTTATAGCATGAATAATCAAGGTCACTTAGTTGACTTTTTTTTATACTAAAATTTTGTGGCTTTAGCTACTTCAAATTTTTCTCTTAAAAAAAAAATTTCTTCAAATTATAAAGAAGAATTATGTTAACGGATGTTCTTAAGAAAATTATTAATAAACTATTTAAAGAAAATTTTGACACAATTTTTATAAAAAATATAAAAAACAATAAAAAAATAATTATTTTTCTTTTCTTTTCCCATTAAAAATTGTTAAAAATAGATTGTAAACTAATATCCTTATAATATCTGATAACTTTTCCCTATAAAAAAAAATTCTTTGACATTTATCTAAAAATATATATTATATAAAGAAATATCTTCTGAATGGGCATAAAATATTTCCTATTGAAAATGAAAGCAGCCCAGTCATGTTTTCATACAAAACAACAAAAAGAGGTGCCAAAAACAGATTAAAACTCTTTTAAATTTCAATGATTCAAACTCCCCTTGCCGTCATTCTATGCCTTAATTAAGATGCATGGTCATTCAAAAAAGTGCAGACCAAAATATGCTCCACTGCATCAACCTTTAGATTGTGGTCCATGGGCCAAGCCAACAAAGTAATCATCGTGTTAAGGTTCTTTTATATTCTGTTTTTATAAGCCATTAATTTTCTTACCCTCCAAATTTTGATTGTAGAAAATTGATATACTTTCTAATTCTAACACCAGTTTTACAGACCTACACTACTTATACTTCTTTTTGGTGAGTTATTAAGCCTAGGCCCTAGCTAAGTAAAAGGAGTACAAAAACCTACCCTAAAATCTAAAAACGCAAAAAGATTTCCTGATATTTTTACTTATATAAAATTAATTTTGCTCTAACTATAAATCTTTATTTTGCCATCATAAAAAATTAGTTCAAAAAAAATGTGAGGCACACCTTACTAAATAAATATTAAAGAAAATTATTTATGAATCAAAACAATTTTTATCCAACTTATTAAAATGATATTATGAGTGGTGTATAAAGATCTATTACTTTTTATTTTTATTTTTTATTTTATCTCCCACCATTTACACTTCATCCCTTGAAAAAATTGTATCCTGGATTAAAAATTAAACTTTTCTTTTATGAATATTCGTCGAGAAAGCATTTATTAAGAAAGCATTTATGCATACTCTTGTGCTGTCCTTTACCAGAACTGTTATCCTTTTTTTTTTTCCTTTCTTTAGTTCGGGGATTTTTTTAAAGAAAAATATTATGTATATAACATTTTACCATACTTTCACAACAAATTATATGTAACAGGTTGTTATGGGTTGTTATTGGTAAGAAAAATATGATTTTAGCGGTAAATTTAAATTTAAATTTAAACCAAAAATAACTTCTAAATTATGATTTGTTGTGAAAATATAGTGCACATAATATTTTTTTTTTTATTTTTTATTTTTATGATTCGTGTCTGTTTGAGAACAACTTATCTAGTTTTTTTGTTGTAAGCTTTTTGAATAAAAGATATATATATATATATATATATATATATTTTTTTTTTTTGAGAAAAGGTAAAAGTTAAACTTAAAGCAAGTAGATGATTCACTGGGTCCTGTAAATAGTATAAAAATAAACAAAAATAAAATAGAATAAGTAAGTGATTAATGTGAGAGTCACAAATAGTAAGAAAATTAAACACAAATAATATACAATAACAACAACAAGAAGTTATAGTACTATATTTATTTACTATTTTGTAAATCCATCGTAATAATAAGATAACTACGAGAGTTGGAATTACCTTATCTGTTTTTTTTTTTTTTTTAAGATTTATTTAGATAAATTTCTATAAAAAAAGAAGAAGATTTATTTAGATAAGAATAATGTCCTTGTTTCTCTACCTTCTTGGTTTCCCTCAAAAAAAAAAAAAAAAAAAAAAAAAAAATCCTTCTTGGTATTTTCCTATTTGGTAAAAAAAAAAAATACATAGTAAAATATTAAATTACCAAATCCCAGGACTCTGTATTCAATGTATGAATCTAAAATATAAATTCAGAAAGCACAAACACTGAACCAAAGCTCAATAACAACAATTACAACTTTACAAGCACGCCATACCACCAACCAACCAAACTTGAAAGTTGAGAAGAAACCAAACAAAAGAATTTTTCAGAAACCAAAATCCCATCTCTCTCTCTCTCTCACAGAGCTTATTATTATACACAGATTCTATTCCCTTTCTTCTCTGCCCATTAAAATTCTTTAGCCTTTACTCACTTTTAATAATATATATATTGTATTGTTCACAAACGAAAAGGCTTTCCCAGATTTCGTTTTTCCAGCGGAAGTGGTTTTTCTCGTGATTCTCAAGCTTTTCCTAACGGTTTCCCATACCCGGATCTTGCTCCTGCTATTCGGGTCATTCCAGGTTGGTCTTTTTAAAAAAAAAAAAAAAAAAAATTAAAAATCAGCTTGTGTTTGTGTGTGTTTGGTTGCTCAGTTAGGATTCTGTAGTTTAGAAGGAATTTGTTTTGTTTTCCTTGCTTGAAACCCAGCAAAAGAAAGTGAAAAACCTTTACTCAGTTGAGGTAAATTCTTGGTACTACTGTTTTGCTTTGATTTGGGTTCCAAGTTTACTCTTTTGTTTTGTTTATTTGTTAGTTTTCTTTACAATCTATAAGAAGCTGTCACTTATTGAGTTCTTCAAATTATGTATTATTGAAGTAAAAATAAAGATTAGATTTTTAAAAAAATAATTGGCCTGTTGGGTTCTAAGTGGTTTGAGATTTTATTTGTTTTTTTATTTTTTATTTTTTGGTTTTTGAATTAAAGTTGCTGCTGGGTTCTTGTGCCATGTGTTTGTTTCTCAAGTATGTACTTCAAATTTGAAGCTATAATAGTATAGGTAATTACTAAGACAAAAATGATCATTGGATATATTATTTTTTTATAATTTTTGAGCTAACTTAATGGTTGAGTATTTTGTTGTTGGTCATCTTGTACTGCGTCTTTCAATGTAAGCAAGCCCCAGTTTTTTTTTTTTATTTTTGGTCTTAATGAGGATACAGTTACCTGGGGTAATGGGTTTCTGTGATTTAATTAAGAGATTTGGGTATAAGTCAAAATGGGCACAAGGTTACATAATTTGTGGAGTAATGACATGGCTTAATTTGTGTTTGTTCCTGGGTTATAGGCTTTTTATCTAGGGGAGCACATGGTTGCTTGATTGGTAGAGTAGCTTGTAGAGGGTCATAAGGGAGAAACACATGGTTACTTGCTCATGATTTCACTCGTATTATGTTTGAACAAGGGCTACTTGCTGGGTTTGGAAACGGCTACTTGCTGGGCTTGAGTGTAGAATTTACTTTTTTTGCGTCCAAAGTTAAGTGTTTTGCACCCGCGCGGCAGTGCTATACTGCTATTTAATGTTTCTTATTCAGGTTTTGGGATTACACAACACCAAGACCCCAGAGAGAGAGAGAGAGAGACAGCTTCTTATATAAGCTTCTGAAGTTTGTGATAAAATTATGTTATGTAGCAACTCTGGGTTGTGAGAAGAGCACTTAAAATGAGCTTCCAAACTTTGTAATATAATTACATTAGATAACAACTTTGGGTTGTCACTTGTCAGTACCACCCAAAAGTTCATAAGATATTTTCAACCTAAAAGTATGTATTCTTATATGTTTTTTTCTCCATTAAATGCTACGTAATTAATTTACACTTGTATGAAATTTTACTGCTGCTATTATTTTGTTTTATCTTTCACAGAGTGTTCGTATTCATATAGTGCAATACTTGAACTTATCTTCCTTATTATGAAAAATTTATGGCAGGTATTGGTTCCTTTCATGAGGGTCTCTGTTACTTTCATGGAGGACTGGCAACTCAAAACTTGTTAGATAATGCAGATCAGCTGCCCTGCTTTCTTTGTTGCAGCAGTTTTTTTTGGTGAATATACAGTCAGAAGATTGTAAATAAAATGGGAATACTTTCACGCAGGTTCAGTATTACTGCTGGCATATATCACTAGAAAGATATTTTGAGAAATTTAAAAGGCATTTTAAGTTATGATATGAAGTTTCTTTATGTAATATATGAATCTTCTTCACTGCAGTTCAGTTAGCAGAAAGCCAAACGAGACGATGAGGCTTATCGTAACTACTTTTGTTGGAGTAGTTTTGGGTTTCTTCATAGGAGTATCATTTCCTACATTGTCATTAACTAAGGTACACAGACTTAGAATTCTTTGTCTGGTATATATTCATGTGCTTCATTTTTTTTATTTTTTTATTATCAAGATGATAGGATATTTTTCACTGTGTAAATTTTGCAGTTGAATCTCCCGTCCAGCATTCTTCCTTCCATGGATCTCTTACATTTGAGGGAATCAGGTGATGAAAAGACTTGGCAAACTGTGGATAGAATTAGTAGCCGCTCAACTGAAGCTAAAAATTTAACTGGTACATCAAAGGTAAACATCATCTCAAACTAGCATTATCAGAAATTTCTGGGGTTACAGGTTTTACTTGGTTTTGAACTTTGCTGAAATTAACAGGTAATCCAAATTTTTTGGAACCAGATCCATAAGTGCATTTGAGATTCTTGCACTTTCCTCCTTTCTTGGGAATACTTTTTAGGTGGAGAGATCTGAGTTTTCTGGAAAGAACTCAAAGAACCCATTTGTTGTGAATGTTAAAGTGACACCTTTTTAACTTTACTGCTTGGAATAATATTGTATTGTAATTTATATGATGCAAACACCCAATTTTTTCTTCTCTGTTGACATCTTTCAACTATTGATCAACAAGTAGTGCAGTTAAAAAAACTTTTCGATTTTGAGGGCTGGCCAGGTGAAGATAGTGGATATAATGGTGAAATAGTCTAGAAGAGAAAAATAGGGAATCGCTTTTAAGTGAAAAGATACCATATAAAAAGGGTCATGCATCCATGACTTTTATCATTCGGTGTGCTTTACATTATTCAATATATGCAAGTTAAGTATGATCATGGTGAGATTAGAAATAATGTGCTCTGCAGATTCTTAAGAAATTGAAATAGGTCATTTCTATACTTTTGTACTTACTTTTCCTGCTTCACTTATTATTCTGCTGTAGATTTGGGTTCCATCTAATCCTAAAGGTGCAGAAAGACTACCTCCTCAAATTGTTGCAGCTGAGTCAGATTTCTACCTGCGAAGATTGTGGGGTAACCCTAGTGAGGTGTGTATTTTTCTGCAACTTAAAATATTCCTTGTGGTTATAAAATATGTAAAATGCCTACAACTTTTTTTATTCATATGTGAATATGATGCAATTAAGAATTTCAGAATGTCATTTAGTTTAGAGGTCATACCTAGTGCACAAAGCTCTCACTTTTGTAGGGTCTAGGAGAGGTCATGGTAGCCAGCCTTACCCCTTAATATATTGGAGAGGCTGATTCCTAGACTTGAATATGTGACCTGTTGCTTTTTGATGGAAGGCACTTGCTATCGCAACAAGGCTCGACCTCTAGAATGTCATTTAGTTTGGAATAACTAAATTAAATTATTGAAGACTGATTAATATATGGTGTTTTTGTGAACAAATGTTTTTCTGGGATGAAGTGGAGAAGTTGTTTTACATGTGAGAAGTTTTAATGGTGTTATGTATGACCATAATATAGAAGCTATAATTTTCTTCATCAATGCTTTATCATATATAACTCTCCCCATGTCAGTGTTTGGTGTCATAATGTTTTTAGATTTCACAAAGCTGGTCTCAAATCTGAAGAAAGGAGGACTATTTAGGTCTAGGGCCAGCACAAGATTTAGTCGCATTACATGAATTTTGATCATTTTGAGAATTGAGTTGAGTACACACGAAGAAATATGTAGGACTTCAAAAGTGAAGAGAATGATATTACTTGTATAATAAAAAACATGAAGAGAATGATTATATGTTATAATTTGATACATGATGATAAAATGCATTCATTCATGTCCAGTATAATTCTAATACTTATTGTTCCAGTGAAAACTCTAACAGACAATAATAAAAAAATGCTCTCTCTCTCTCTCTCTCTCTCTCTCTCTCCCCGGTGCTGAGGAATCCTAAAATTTGCCACCAATGTTGTGAACAAATGTTTTTCTGGGATGAAGTGGAGAAGTTGTTTTACATGTGAGAAGTTTTAATGGTGTTATGTATGACCATAATATAGAAGCTATAATTTTCTTCATCAATACTGTATCATATATAACTCTCCCCATGTCAGTGTTTGGTGTCATAATGTTTTTAGATTTCACAAAGCTGGTCTCAAATCTGAAGAAAGGAGGACTATTTAGGTCTAGGGCCAGCACAAGATTTAGTCGCATTACATGAATTTTGATCATTTTGAGAATTGAGTTGAGTACACACGAAGAAATATGTAGGACTTCAAAAGTGAAGAGAATGATATTACTTGTATAATAAAAAAAATGAAGAGAATGATTATATGTTATAATTTGATACATGATGATAAAATGCATTCATTCATGTCCAGTATAATTCTAATACTTATTGTTCCAGTGAAAACTCTAACAGACAATAATAAAAAAATGCTCTCTCTCTCTCTCTCTCTCTCTCTCTCTCTCTCTCTCTCCCCCCGGTGCTGAGGAATCCTAAAATTGGCCACCAATGTTGTGAACAAATGTTTTTCTGGGATGAGGTGGAGAAGTTGTTTTACATGTGAGAAGTTTTAATGGTGTTATGTATGACCATAATATAGAAGCTATAATTTTCTTCATCAATACTTTATCATATATAACTCTCCCCATGTCAGTGTTTGGTGTCATAATGTTTTTAGATTTCACAAAGCTGGTCTCAAATCTGAAGAAAGGAGGACTATTTAGGTTTAGGGCCAGCACAAGATTTAGTCGCATTACATGAATTTTGATCATTTAGAGAATTGAGTTGAGTACGCACAAAGAAATATGTAGGACTTCAAAAGTGAAGAGAATGATATTACTTGTATAATAAAAAAAATGAAGAGAATGATTATATGTTATAATTTGATACATGATGATAAAATGCATTCATTCATGTCCAGCATAATTCTAATACTTATTGTTCCAGTGAAAACTCTAACAGACAATAATAAAAAAATGCTCTCTCTCTCTCTCTCTCTCTCTCTCTCCCCGGTGCTGAGGAATCCTAAAATTTGCCACCGATGTTGTGAGCAAATGTTTTTCTGGAATGAAGTGGAGAAGTTGTTTTACATGTGAGAAGTTTTAATGGTGTTATGTATGACCATAATATAGAAGCTATAATTTTCTTCATCAATGCTTTATCATATATAACTCTCCCCATGTCAGTGTTTGGTGTCATAATGTTTTTAGATTTCACAAAGCTGGTCTCAAATCTGAAGAAAGGAGGACTATTTAGGTCTAGGGCCAGCACAGGATTTAGTCGCATTACATGAATTTTGATCATTTAGAGAATTGAGTTGAGTACACACAGAAATATGTAGGACTTCAAAAGTGAAGAGAATGATATTACTTGTATAATAAAAAAAATGAAGAGAATGATTATATGTTATAATTTGATACATGATGATAAAATGCATTCATTCATGTCCAGTATAATTCTAATACTTATTGTTCCAGTGAAAACTCTAACAGACAATAATAAAAAAATGCTGTCTCTCTCTCTCTTCCTGGTGCTGAGGAATCCTAAAATTTGCCACCGATGTTGTGACACTGATGCTTTAACGCCTCTGTTAATTCCCCCCCCCCCCCCCCCCCCTGTAACTGGAAAGACTTCTGATGTTGGTATATTAGAACATTTTCAAAACATGGAGTGATCAAGTTGGCATTTACAGGACTTAAAAAGCAAACCACAGTACCTTGTAACCTTCACCGTTGGTTATGATCAGAGAATGAATATCGACGCATCAGTGAAAAAGGTCTCTCTCTCTCTCTCTCTCTCTCTCTCTCTCGTTTCTTTTTCTGTCTAATTATGTGTGTGTGACTGAATATGTTATTCTGGCAGTTTTCGGGAAACTTTACGATCCTTCTATTTCATTATGATGGCCGAACAACTGAATGGGATGAGTTTGAGTGGTCAAAGCAGGCTATTCATGTGAGCGTTCGTAAGCAGACTAAATGGTAAGTAACTGCTGCTAGGTTTTTATGTATTATTTATATGACAAGTTCTTGTTCTGCTTTTGCTCGGTAGGCTTAGGTGGTTTCTTTAATTTATGCCTCTAATTTTTACCATCTGAAATTTTGTACAAGGTGGTATGCCAAACGATTTCTACATCCTGCTATAGTGGCCCAATATGACTACATATTTATCTGGGATGAAGACCTGGGAGTTGAGCATTTTAATGCAGAAGAGTGAGTTGGATATGAAAACTCTTTCATGATAACTTTCTTTCAGTGTACTCAGACAATTTTTTATGCCCCTTATAAAATTTAATTTCAGATATATAAAATTAGTAAGGAAGCATGGCTTGGAGATTTCACAGCCTGGTTTGGAACCTAATAAAGGATTAACATGGCAAATGACAAAGAGAAGAGGTGATCAAGAAGTTCACAAGTAAGAACAATGGGACCCATTTATTGAAAGTCCGTTATTTCAGATTAATTATCAGACACAAAATAACCTTTATATTCTTTTTCCAAATTAATTTCTACCAGAGAGACAGACGAGAAACCAGGCTGGTGCTCTGACCCACATCTGCCTCCCTGTGCAGCGTATGTAAAAAGTTTTGCTATACGCTATGGTTCTTAGTTCTTCTCTATCTGATGCTGGAATTTAACAGATCTTCCATTGTTTTTCCTTCATTAATGCAGGTTTGTGGAAATAATGGCTCCAGTTTTCTCCCGAGATGCATGGCGCTGTGTGTGGCATTTGATTCAGGTATGGAGCATTCTACTATCTCCCAATTTAGAAATTAGTGGTTTTCAATTGTTTTCTAGCCTTCTGAACTATATTAAGTTTGCGTTACTTCTTTGAATTGCAGAATGACTTGGTCCATGGGTGGGGTCTTGACTTTGCCCTTAGAAAATGTGTAGAGGTGAGTGACCTACCTTTTGATTTTTCTGCTTTCTTCTTTATTTATTAATTCTTGGAGTGATTGCAATGCAATTCTTTATTAAAATACGCTATTTGCTTTCATGAAAACAGCCTGCACACGAGAAGATAGGAGTTGTAGATTCCCAGTGGATTGTTCATCAAACCGTCCCCTCACTTGGGAGCCAGGTAAAACAGAAATCGTTGGCAACCTTACATCCTCAAAATTTTATTACTCTATAGAAATAAAACGTTATGGAATGAGAAACTAATATTTATTTATTTATTTTATTCTTTTGGTAGGGAGAAGCACAAGATGGGAAGAAACCATGGCAAGGGGTATCTAGAGCTTTTTTCACATTATAATTAGTTTTTTGCATCGCTTTCCTCTCTCTCTCTCTCTCTCTCTCTCTAATAAATCAGCTATTTGTTTATGAATTGTGCTGACAATGTTTATATTTCACTTGTGCCAGGTTAGGGAGAGGTGTAGAAAGGAGTGGACAATGTTCCAAGATCGGTTGTCGAAGGCTGAGACTCAGTATTTTAAAGCAATGGAAATTGGTTCTTCCAATTCCACAGTTCATTAGGGAACAGCAATAACAGAAGCTGATTGTACTACAAGAACAACACCTGCTTAGATTTTACATAAATTAGTAAAATTCATTATTATTACCTGTATCATTATTTGTTGAGAACTGCAATTTTCAAATCTTAGTTAAACACAAGGGGAAAGTCATATAGAATTTTAGTGTCGACTTACTGGAGGCTTTTTGGAGCAAAGTTTTAAATACCGTATTGGTCACCGTTGGGGTAAAATATGGGCAGGTTGGCAAATAGGCGATCAGATTAGAAAATTGAGGACCAATTGTGTTAGGTGAAAATTTTGATACCCCAAAATCAAATGCCTTGCCCAGAGAGATATTCTGTGTTCACCAATAAAGAATTATATGGAGGCATGACCAAATAAGAAAACACATTTAAGGCTTCCTCAAATCAATTAGCAAAGCATCACACATTCTCATCTCTCTATCTCTAATTGTATCTTTGCTTGTATGAATCATGAATTGCACTTAATGTTACTTAATAATGCTACAATGTCTCTAACTAATAGTACCACTTATATAAGTTTTTTCTTTATAAGAAAAACTCATACTTCAACGGCCATTCTAGGCAAAATGTTCTACCTAAGAATTGAGGTTGGGGCATGCCGTGTGATTGAGGATAGGGCTATTGGAAATTCATGTGTTCACATGGTTTTGGGACTCAATAGGACCAGTTGCGTGGTCCACTCTTAAATGCTCCAATACTAAACTGAACCTAAGAGTATGCAAGTGGATTCTTGGTATAATGTGTGTGTGGGGGGAAAAAAATGATACCCATGTGTTTTAAATGAAAAGCAACATATGTTGATATCTTGATTCCCTAATTTGTCAGGGTTCGACAACTCGGAGCTAGCCGTCTCATCCTCATACCAATTTTTTTTTTGAGAAGAATACCAGAAATAAAATGACATTTCTATAGGAAAATGATTTGTTTTCCATTATTTGATTCAAACCTGGAAAATGTTTTTCCAAATTTTGGTTGAAGTGAAAACTATGGCGGTGGTGACAACGATGGCGGTTAGAACTTAGAATGGATTCAAAGTTCTAACATGATAATACATTATAATTGTTAGATTTGTAAAATAGAATTTAGATAAAATTCATGATGCTCTTCCTATAAAATTAATTTTTCTTTAATAAAACTCATATGTATTTGTTACATTTAAAAAAAAAAAAACTCAAATGTATTTAAATCTATTTTAAATGGGTTTTTCCAATCAGTTTCAATGACTTGAGAGTTGGGACACTTTTCTTCAATTTTTTTTTGGTAAACTTTTTCTTTTCTTTAAATTTTGACAATATAGTTCTAGCAAACATAAGGTACTCAAAGCCTAGTTTAAATGTTAATAATTTTGTAGTTCAATTAATATATTTTAATATTTCCAAGAGAGAGTAGAGACTTTTAAATTCCTAATCGTCTATCTATCAACTCTCCAATTAGGGAAGAAAAAAAAAAGCAAACCACTAATTAAACTATGCATTACGTATTTAATTATATATAAAAATTATGCATAAGTCAATCTTAAGTAAACAACTTGGAAGCTTTAGTCAAGATGTCACAAGCCAATTTAATCTGATGATTTTTTTTTTAATATACCATAATTTTAGGAATCTCAATACGTTTCTTTGATGTGATTTTATGATTGTCTGACTCAAGCTTCCAAGTTTTTCTTATTCACAGATTCCTTAAATTATGGATTATATTAAGGAAAAAAAAAATCATCAAATAAAATTATAAAATTGGCTTGTGTCATCCTGATGACTTTGATGATCATAGAGTAGACCATTTCAAATTCACTTCAACTTGGGGCCCCACTAAAGCTTTGATTTTAAAGGTGGGCAGTAGCCCATTCTTTCGGTCTACCGGCATTGATCCCCACTGCCCAATCTAGTCATTTCACTCATAAGTCCTATAACTGGGTATAGATAAATTATAAAGTTTTTTTTTATATATAAATAATAAAAAATGAGTGTTGACTATGAACTCATCAGATCGACATTACATAACAGTAAAAGTAGTACCACATATATTATTAGGGTCTTGACTAAACTTTCAATATAGCTGTATAATTACAATATATTTGTTAAAGCGTCGCTATTTAAAACAGTCAAATCTTGTGGAATATCATGTGGAGCGAGAAGAATGCACACATACGCGGTGTTAGATAAAAGCTTTTACGTTTTCTAAAAGAATTCGTGACTTTAGTATGTGTCACTAAGGAATCAAGAAAGTTCCATCCATCCCAGCCCCAACTGAAAGGTGATCAACCACTCCAAAAGGCGCCACCTAATTGGCCAGCACAAAGCTCCGCGGACACGCGGCTCTCTCTTATTTAACCCCTTCGTTCCAATTGAAAACGCCAACACAACCGATTTTTCCAACGCATTTTCTCTCACTGTTGTAAATGTAATCATCATTCATCAATCATTATCTTATACAGAACTTACACGTGTTGCTCCACTGCCACATGTAACATTGACCCATCATGGTTGGCTCCATTAACCCTGGTTCACACATTCGTGGTTAGAATCAGCTCCTTCTATTCTATGTGTATAAAAAGCTAAGCCCAAGTTGATAAATGTCAGTGAAGTCTGAAGTGTATTGGGCAGTGTATTTGGAATTGGAAGCAAATTTTGCTACAAACTCTTCCACCACTTTGTTTATAGCAAAATTTTTGTGCTATTTTTGTGGGATTTCGGGTACACACAGAAAGATATGGGGCTCTCAAGCTTTCCAAGTCCAGCCGAGGGAGTACTTCCTGTGCTAGTAATGAACACAATTCTATCAGTGGCTTTCTTGAAGAACACGGTGAGGTCTTTGCTCCAAGTGATGGGTGCTACTGCTAGTGATCAAAATCCATCAAATTTAGAGGAAGACCCAGATGGGTGTGTTCAAAATGATATGGAGAGACGCATTTCAATAACCCAGTTCAAGTCTTTGTGCCAAGACAGGTCCATTAAGCTTGGCAGCACAAGTAAAATTAGAGGGGGAACTTGTACTAGTAGTAGTAGTAGTAGTAATGGGTGCACAATGGAATGCTGTGTGTGTCTATGTAGATTTGAAGCTGAAGAGGAAGTGAGTGAATTGTCTTGCAAGCATTTTTTCCACAAGGGTTGCTTAGAGACGTGGTTCGATAACAAGCATACTACATGCCCTATTTGTCGCTCTATCGACTAGAAGAAGAATTCCTGGCTTTGTTGGATGGATACCCTGAAATTTACATCTTTATTTTTTCTCTAGTGTACTTTTTCCTTTTGTCATCTTTTTATTTTTATTTTTTTGGAGCAAAATTAGAGAGAGTTATGTAACAATTTTACTTTCATTGAAATAATTTTGCTTTCCTTGAAATATTTACACCTCTCGTGAACTCCTTTTTTTTCTTTTTTTCTACCTATAATTCGTTCATAATTTTGAGCTTTAAATTAATGAATAACAAATGTTGGGATTTGATGATTAAAAATGAGAAATGTGTAAAAAGAATATACACATAAGAAGTGTAAATATAACACTGATTTCCTTACTTTTTTTTTAATACACCTACAAGTACCCAGAGAACATCTATACTCTATATAAAAAAGGTCAAGTGAGTTATTTGTATTTGGCAAAAGGACACTAAAAAACTTAAAACAGTAAAAGTTCAATCGACTGGTAAAATTACATTGTTACTCTTAACTTCATTTGTTAGCTAAAGAAAAATGTGAGTTTTTTTTGTCTTTTTATTATCAACTTTATGATGCTGTCAAAAGTTCAATTTTATACTATTGCCAGATGTCTATAGGCTTAATAAAGTTAAAAATGGGGATCTTGTGTCAAGTTTCCTATGAATAATGAGAATAAATTAATATGGGCACTATTAATATTTCTTGTTGAATAAAATTAATGTGTTCAGTATTTTTCTTTTTCTTTTTTTAACATGGCAGCACCTAAAATGGGTGGGTTGAGAACATAAAAGGCCGAAAGACCAAAGCACTAGTCCAAGAGTGTTGGGTCTTTAAGTGAAAAAATCCAATAAAACTCCAAGTCGGGTAAAAAATGACCTGCATATCTAAAGCCGATTTAAATAACCCGCAATTCAAACTGGGCTTGATGACGCTCACTTGTCATTGGATTTTATGGTCTGCAAGCCGGGCCTTATGGTTTCCAATTTCCACAATTGAACTTCAAATCTTTTTTTTTTTTAATTTTTTGAGAAAAAAAACTTCAAAAATTATTTTTTTCTCAAAAACTTCAAAAATAATTTCTTCCAATTTCCAAAATTGAACTTCAAATTTTTTTTTAAAATTTTTTGAGAAAAAAACTTCAAAAACTTCAAAAATTATTTTTTCTCAAAAACTTCAAAAATAATTTCTCGAAAAACAAAAAAAAGAACTTCAAAAATTTATAATTGTCTTAGACTTAATGGACCACGAATCTAATTGGGCTAAAAGACCCATACCTAAATGGGCTAAAGGACCCACAAACTATCTAATTGGGCTAAAAGACCCATACCTAAATGGGCTTAGTTTATTGGGAAAAATCCATCACCCATAGCAAAGGTAATCGTCTCTCCTTGGTTTCAAATCATGGGCCAAACCCAGGTATTTTCATGGGGGTTAAGAAATAAAATGGGAATTGTAGCTTGGAATGGAAGGTGTGAGCGTGGTTTAAAATTTAACAGAATGGAAGACTATACTTACACATGTGGGCTTGCCACTCTTTCAAGGATATTGATTTTCATACGTACTTTATTTATTTTGCATTATTCGTATGCACCAATTATTTCACGTTTCAAACGTGAACATTAATATATATATATATATATATATATATATATACTAAAATTTATGCAAGCTTTTAATATGTAAATATTAATTAAACAAAATTATTTAATACTAATCTTAATGTTAATTTTACATTAAATACATAAATAATACCAACTAGACTAATGTTAATTTCATATAGAGAATTGAATATCAAAACTAAAATATAATTAAATAAAAATATATTGGTTGAAAAATATATTTATTTTGGATATAAGACTTGATAATTAAATAAAGTTGTAATCAAAATTTTATATTGGCTTTGTAGGATATTAATTTACTAAAATCAAAGTCTTTTTCAAAGTAATTATACGTTTATTGTTTTTTTTTGAATAGAAGAAATAAGTTAATCACTCTACATTTATTCAAAAACAAATCTAAAAAGATATAATAAAAAAAAAAATAAAATAAACGGACAATTAGATCTTTTTTTTAAACTTCATCAATTTGTGATTAAAACATATTGTTAGCCAATAAAAAATTTGGTCATTTTCATTATTAATTTTCAAATTTATTTATTCACTTATAAATTATAAATATAAAATTATATATATAAAAAAAAGCATAGATTTTTTTTTTTTTTTTTTTGGGCTTACCTAGGCCTAACTTGCCTAGGCCTTGGGCCGGCAAAAAAAAATATATATATATATATATAAGCGCGTATATATATATATATAAACGCCGTGCATGAAATTATGGACGTGTGTACAAAATGTACACCAACAAGTGTGAGAGAATAATTTATATACCTTTTATAGGCCACTTAAGTTTCTAATTTATATATATATATATATATATATATTAATAGGTAAAATTAAGAGAAAATCTAATTAGATTTCAAATTTTAATTCAATTAGAGTATAGTTTTGCGACATGTGTCTCATCTAATCTAAATTTTATAATTTTTATGCCAAGTGAATTAATTTAGTGTAAAAATTGGATTTCAATTAGAGTTTAATTTTGCACTATGTGTTCCATCTAATCTATTTTTTTTTTTTTAATTTTATATCAAGTGAATTAATTCAATGTAAAAAATGAGGAGTCCAATATAAATAAACCTACGTAATATATATAAAGCCAAATCTTAAATAAAATTTGATTAGAACCAAAATTAGATTTTGCCTTTGTTAGCTTTTCATACAAATTAAATTATTCATATTTTTGCTGTTATTGTTTTTGAACTAATGAGTATTTTTTTTTATATTGTTTCTATTTAGATATTTTGTATGTGAAAATCTTGACTGTAACAAATTATAATTGAGCTAAACGATCTTATGCATTCATCCCTAATCAATTTAGGAGAAACTATTGAACCGATTTATTCTTTTATTTTGTGGTGTATTTAGTAGAATTTCATGGACAATGATAGTGAATTGATATTGTATATGTAGTGTTCAATAGTGGTTTTCAAAATTATGGAGTAACTAATATCATTAAAATTGCAAGAAAGAATTATTTTAGTACTTTCAAATATTCTGGTCAAACTAATGTTCTATATATATATATATATATATATATATATATTAACCTAAACTAACAACAATATCACCACTACAATTCATCATTTCTGTGCGTAAGTACAAGTTACATACTAGTTTTTTTTATTGATATAAAGCAAAAGATTAAAAGATTAGACACATCCATCAGTTTGATTTATTTAAGGAAAGGTTAAATTGGCATTTAACAAGTTGGTATTTGAAAGGAAGAGTTATACAGGCTTGCCCATTAAAATTTAATGCCTCTAGCCATGTTAGATCACACCCTTTCCCTAACTCACACTCATTTGATCCTTTTTTGCAAAATTTTTTAACCATTGAACTAATTCAAGACTTAACAGTTGGCTTTTAATCCTTTCTTTTAGCGCTTTCAGATTTTGTTTTGTAGGCGTGCAGTGATAAACACCAGTCATCCATTAACCAGTGAGTTTCGAAATTGACTCCCTTCAAGAACCCGGATCTTTCAAAGTTATCATTGAAATTAAAATCTTACACATGACATTCAAGAAATAGCATAATAATTTGAGTAATATTATTATCAAAATATATCCAATGCTTTTAAAGTGTTTTTATTTATATAATTTTTTTAAATATAACAGAATTTCAATTCAATACGTACTTCTTGATGGCTTACAGCTATACAATATATCCAGTGCTTTCAATTTCAATTCAATACGTAATTTAACTAACTATTGAACTCAAATAATTAATGGCTTACAGCTATACAGACTAATAGCCATCAAAACTACTGTTGTTTGCTATGGAGGCGGCTTGTTCTTCTTTCTTCACAGCCTTCTATTCTTTCATCTTCTTTTATCTTAATTTTTGGCACTCTCCCTTAGAGCTTAATGCATTTGTTAACAAATCTACTAAATAAGGGTGTGTATTGATTTGAAGCAATTTAATCAATTCAGCTTGTGTTTTATCTCTTACCACATGACAATCAATTTTTATATGTTTCATACATTCATGAAAGACAGGATTTTCCCTTATATGTTAAACAACTTGACTGTCATTGAAGAGTAATGCAAGTCTGTCATGAATGACTTTTTTTTTTGATGAATGTCATGAATAACATTTTAGTCCTTAAACAACTACCATACACGTATACTCAGCATATTCTATGGACCTAGAAATAGTGTTTTGCTTCTTTGATTTCCGTGAAAGCAAAGAATACACAATATCCGGTGATAGTTTTTCTTGAATCTGAAAAAGCATCCTAGTGTGCATCTTCAAAACCTTTCACTTGTAGAAATATGCTTTGGACATGAGATCTATTTACATATTAAACAATCCACTACGCTAACAAGATCAAATACACACATAGATTTGTCTTTTTGTTTAAACTAGACGAATTCTTGCACGATGTGCGGTTCATTTTATTATTAATTTTTTCTAATATTTCAATTATTTTTCCTATACAAAATTAGTGTTCTATGTTTATAGACTAAATAAAAAGACAAAGTAATATAGTGATTTGATCATACTATATGTATTTAAAAATTGAATGATATAGTGACTAATATAGATAGGTATTTTTCACGCCTACTCAGGAATGCAAATATCGTTTTGGTAAATAGAAATGCAATTTTTATTTTTATTTATTTTTACATTCTTAATTGTGTGTAATTAAATTTTTTCTTCTTTTTTTGTTGGACTTTGTATCAATTATTGCAAAAGTAACTGAATTTGATCAAGAATATCATATTTCAAATCAATTGTTTTTCATATATATACTTAGAAAAATGACATCAAAACTTTATTATAATTAAATAATTAATATAAAAATAATTATATTTATCACATTAATAATCCTTTTAATTACATATAACAATATTTAAATATATAACATGAAAAAGAATGTCATATTCCAAATCATCTATTATTATTATTATTATTATTATTATTATTCCAAATCAAAATAGTTTCTTGTAGAAAGTCACTCAAGATATTCTTGTATGGCAACCTTCTTGTTATGAAAATGTGCTTCAAAGGGCATAAACTTGGGTTTGAATATAACTTCTAGAAGAATGGAGACGACTAATTCTATCATCTAGCTCACTCAAGCGAATGTCAAGCATCTCGTGAACTTTTTATTTGAATTTAATGATCGCTCAAGAGAATCTTGATTTTGCTCTACCACACATTCAATTCTTTGATATCCAGGCAACTCTTTGATATACTTTTACCTAACATAAAAACTCTTACAATAACCCTTATTGACACAAGTTTTGTCACATGGAATAGGTCAATCCAAAACCTAACTAAATTTTATTAAATTCTTCCTTTTAAAGTTTGATTCTCAGAAAAAAAAAAAAAAAAAAAATCTTCCTTTTAAAGGAAATTTCACAAATCAAACAAGTCAACCTTTTTGGTATTCACAAATCAAACAAAACAAACTTTAGTCATAGAGTTAAATTACATAAATGTAATTCACCTATTTTTTTTATTAAAAAAAATAAGGAAAGAAAGAAAGCTTTAATAAGAATTTTTTAATTGATATATACGTTAGATTTAAGTATTTGATAATTGGAGACAAGGATTTGAACCTTTAAATATTTTTGTTGAAAATACTAAAAAGTACTAATTGTGCTACCACGCTCCTTATGACTATAAATTTATTATTCATGTCACATATGATGTGTTTGTTCAAAATCTTCAACCAGTAATTTGATGAAAATATCAGCCATGAAAAAAGAGAGGACAAAAAAAAAAAAAAAAAAAGCACGAAACACAAAACACAAAGCACTTTCTTAGGAAGTATTTCACCAGTACATATGAGACATAATAATGTCAAAAGAATAAAAATAAAAGGCAATTTGATGCATTATTTAAGCTATAGATAATTTGCAACAAATTGCATGCACACAAATTTCCCATGACCTATATATATGTATTACTGATCAGGGTAATGCTGTATAAACCTTATAAATGTTATCACTCAGCGAGACCTCATGGACATCATCTTGCTCGTTTCAAACTTTTTGTGCTCAAGTTTGATAAATTCTTCAGCTTCTTCGTCGACAGCTTCATGAACATGATTACCACTAAGTTTGGCATATTGGGGAGCATACTCGTACCCTGCAAGTCGCACCCTTCTCGGGGCCTCTGTAACACGTTCCTCCTCATAATCATTATTGTATGTCACATGTTGTTGGACTTTTGGGTATTGAGGACGATCAATGTTGAGGCTTTCAGTCATAACGTCAGAAATTGTGTTTTGATAAACTTGGTGCTCATCTGAGGTACTCCTATGCCCACCATGATCATGATGATGATGGTGATGATGATGATGATGATGATGATGATGATGAGTACTTCCGAACATTTTGTGTCGCTATTCAACTGTTTTGATGTGGTAGTTATATTTTCGATACAGTAATTTATAGAGCAATGGTTTTATTCCCCAAGGATGTGATTGAATATAATACTCCATATTTTGGCCTAATTTTTTGGACCCGCGAACCTAGAAAGAAAAAAGAAACAGCACTACGTTTTCTCCCATCCATGTTTGGGTCATATCATCAAGGCATAAGGAATCTATAAAGTACTCGTAACTTGTAAGTTGTAACTTTGTTGCCAATTGAAATTTCTTAAACTAGTTGCGGATGATTTCTATATGAACAAAGTTTTTCTCTAATTTGGAGAGAAACTTTTTAAACTTTTCACATATTCCTTATTTGGTGTGAAATTTGAAAATTTAACGGTTGAATTTTATGTTTCTTATGTTCTTAACATGCGTATCAAATTTTGTTCAAATTGGATATTATTTACTATTCAATCAATAAACTTATTTTTTTATACACAGTTTTAAATCATAAAAATTTAAAATTTTAACATTTGTTTGATAAGATAGTAAATGATTTCTGATCTTCTTGAAATTTTACATGCATAAAGAATATAATAAAAACATGCAATCTAACAATTGAATTTTCAAAATTCACTCTTAATATAGTATTATTTTATTTGTAAGATCCATGTATTTAAAGTTGTATTATCTCTAATATTACTCAATATTTTAAGACTTCTTAAAATTTTAAAAAAATTATAATATTAAATTTTTTTTCATATCTCCATTCTCTAGATGGTGGCTTAAGCGGCCTAGGTCTAGGGCCGGCCTGATGGAAACAACTTCGAATCTTTCCTTCTTTCTTTTTTCTTTTTTTATTTTTATTTTTAAGGAGAACAAGCCGAACGAATCTTGCCCACCTTCTGGTTTAAAATAGTCCAAATTGTCACTTCACAGGTCTTTTAAAGATAGATGCCTGACATTGTTTTTTATTTTGTTCTCAAAAGACAAATTTGATTTCCTGACTTGGACTATTTAGTTATGCTTGGGAGTTTTAAGTTAGGTGTGTTAAACGTTTTAACAATTTGTATAATTTTAGGGATAAACTTGTGGAATCTTGAGTCACGTCAGCATAACTGCGTATTGCCAAATTCTAGTTGATATTAAGATGTGATTCGTTTTGATGAAACTACTCAGATAGATTTTCTTGAAAGTAACATACGAAACATAATGAATAATATATTTTACTTTCATGTTGGACTCAAGAAAACATGATTGATGATGTTATGTATATGGGATTAAAGTGGTGCAAGCTTCCCCGTCAATGTGGGTGTCTAAAAGTCTTCAATCATGGATATATCGTGTATATAATCTCTCGTCTAACACACATCACATAATTATTGGGAATATGATGCCTAAGTATGTATAATCTCTCATCTAACACACATCAGCATAATTGCGTATTACCAAATCCTAGTTGATATTAAGATATGATTCGTTTTGATCATGAAACAATTCAAATAGAAAGAAGTTTTCTTGAAATTAAGATATGAAATATAGTATGATTAGTATGTTTTACTTAATTTAATTTAGACTCAAGAAAACATGATTGCTGATGTAACATATATATGGGATTAAAGTGGCAGAAGCTTCCTCCATTATTGTGGGTGTCTAAAGCTCTTCAAGCAATATGCTCGAAGTGTGTATAATCCCTCATGTAACACACGTAATGTAAATATAGAGAATATGATCTCCAATGCTTTTGGATACATAACGAATATATTTAGAAGACTGTTGGGTTTTGTGGAGTTTAGTTATGTTTGATCCGGTTGATGATCCGACTTAAATAATGTTGCGTGGTTTTTAATGAGAGATTTTTGAGGCTTAGTCCATAAAGTGGAGGCCTGAGCGGACAGGCCCAAGCCGGAGCGCTCATGGACAAGCCTCTTGGGGGTCTGGGGGCGTTGCTCCTGAGAAAATTTTTTGGCCCGTTTTGTAACCCATTGTGAATCCTGTGTGCAAGATGTGGAAAACGCTGTTTTGTGATTAGGGTTTTGGTTGTTGTCGGTTTTTGAGAGAGAAAAAGATTGTGGCCGCACTTTGTATTTTTCCCTGATAATAGTGAAATCTCTGCAATTCCGTAGACGTAGGTAAATTATCGAATCACGTAAATATTGTCTTGTGCGTGTGATTACCTTTTTTTGGTGTGCGCTTTTTTTTTTTTTTTTTGTTCTCACAAGTTTAGAAATTTGTGAAAATTCCCTAAAGACTAGCAAATAAAATTTATGAGGTGAAAATTAATTAATTAATTTTAAAAAAGGAAATAAGATCTGCAGTAATTACACTCGATTGGATGGTAGATGGGACTATGAGAAGAGGAAGAATAAAGGAAGTTGCTTTTCCAAATGGAGTTGCACTGACTGAAACAATAGCTTCAAAATAATGGGATTGTGACACTTTAGTTTGAAATTATTAGATGGAGAAATGACAACCAATTTAGCCATGCTTGTCATAGTCCTTTTAACATTTTGAAGCTAGGACTCATATATAGAATCAGATTAGGATTCTCTGAAATTCTCAGTATAATTTTTCCATGAAATTTCTAAAATTTTATTCATCTATAATGAGTGAGTTGAATTTTGTTGCCACTATATCGATAATTTAAAAAAATATTAAAATGGTAATAGTTAATATTTATTTAAATGCTGATGATCAAAATTTTATTCCGCTCATTTTGTTGGCATATTTCAATTGAAAAATAATATACTTGTAATGAAAAGTTAAATTTTGGCAATGAACTTTTACCCAGTAATGGAGTTTTATTTGAAAATTATAACCATATTAAACTCACATTTTTATACCCGCTAATCCATATTAACTAGACATATTTATTCTTTTTGTCACCACTATTCCACTAAACATATAAATAGATTATTTTCATCCACCTATTAAAAAGATACGCCATTTAGTCTAATGCCTGATAGTTGCGAAAATTTATTCTCACACAGACACACACACACACACATATATATATATATATATATATATATAAAATTTATTTTCATCCATTACAAAAACTAAGTGTTAATTGTCTTTTTATAGTAGTACATAAATTGTTGTTTCTACTTTTCTATAAACATCTTTCAAAATGAATGGATATGATTTAGAAACTCAATGCTTGAAGTGGAACTCTAAAGGTTCATGATCCATAGGGAATCTACTGCACGTTTTTGCTTCCTAATTCTAATCTGAATTCTGTCCAAATAATGGGATGTTGTCCAGTTTCAAGAATCATTTTCAGATTTTCTCAAACCTTACAAATATGATTAAGAGCACAAATTGTGTATCAACGTTAAAACAAAATTCAAGACAACCATGTTCCCAGTTAATAAGAGCAAACTCTTATTGATGCCTCTGGGTCAGCAATTAGAAGTTATTTAGTTTTCATTATTATACACACATAGCATCTTAATACAACACACAAGGAGGCCAGATAACACAAGCAAATTAAGGGAGAACACCAAGCATACTCTTCGTAGAAGAGATGTCAAATCTCATAATGATAATAGGCTTTAACTAGACTCTCCAGCAGCCATTCCCATTGAGCATCACCATATTCCCACGGCGGGGATGGCCATTGTCACCCCAACTGCTATGCTCATACCTCATTTCCTGCACCCTCACTGTAGATGGAGGTTGCACCTGGTTGAAAGTTTCATATTCAAAATCTTCCTCCATCTCATTGTTGAGCATGACACCTTGTGAGAATTGAGAACCAGCCTTGAAGCCATTGCCCCGCGGCAATCTATTGCCGCCAGAGACATGGCTAGAGTTAGAGTAGGCACTTGTTTCATGCCATCCATTTTGGCCCATATCTTGGCCAGTCCAGACATTTTGGAGCACCTCTTGTCCCATCCAGCCATTTTGATGCAGACCTTGCTTTCCATTGAAGTTATTTTGGCGCCTCAAGAGCTGAGAATCAATGCATGCACTAGGCACAATTTCCATGTCGGAATATTGGTTGCGATATTGATTTTGGGATTTCCAAGCCTCCTGCTGGTTCATGGCATAGCTCTGCTGTTGAACCTCCTGCATCGCATAGCTCTGCTGTTGGTAACCATAGCTTCTGCGCATTTTGAAATCTTCTTAATCTGTGAGATTTCTATGGTATGCATTTCTTGGTCACTCGAGGAGTCATTTATAGGCTTCCACATTTTGCTTTTCATATATAGATAAGATTGCGCGCATCTCGTATCCAAATAATGGCCATGTTTGAACGGCATATATTTGACTGAAAAGCTTTCACTAATTGGCAATTTGATGGTCTGGAAACTTTATTCCCAACCGAAAGGAAAGGATACCAAATTTATAAAATTCTATGGCCAAGAAAATAGCTTAGTGGGATAGATTCGGATTTCTCTAAGGCTCTCATCATTTTTTTCTTCATATGCAGAATGAATGATAAATAATATTGTTGATGCAACTGATCGTACGGTCACCAAACCCACAAGTGTTTTTAATGAAGATGAAAAGTGAAATGGAGTGACTGATAGGGGACCTCTAATGCTTAGCGAAGGCAGTGTTTAATTATGATACAATCTTAGAGAGTGACGGCTAGGTTTTTTTTTTTGCACACCTTAGATTGAGGTCAATGTGAACCTTGTGTGTTGGTTGATCACCATGAAAAATCAAACTCCTTGGTGAAAAAATATAATTAGAACCCTACGTGTTTAATTTTGCAGAATTAATAAATTTAATAATTAAAAACGCCAATATGAAAAAAAACTTAGTAGATTAATATAATTATATAAAAGTACAACGATTTACAAAACCTTTATAGCCTAGACTCTATGCGATCTTTGCAAACGCCCAACTTGCCTTACTATTAAAGTACAGTTCTAGAACGTCTAGAATCTTTATGTAATTGTCTCTTCGATGAATTCCTCTCTCACAAAAGCCAAAACTTCTGGGACTCCAAGCAACCTTGAAGGTTTTATTATATTGAATCTTGGCCAAAATGGCCATATATACAAAATATTTTGTAATATACCATTGTTGGTAAAATATTTAGTAATCTATTATCTTTTTGAAACTCAAGTTTGTCGTGCAACTTGAACTCCACAAAGTTGAGCTCCCTGAAAAAATAGCTTTTAAATTTGCCGTGCTATTTTTATGAAACTCGAGTTACATAAAAAATTTTTCCTGGAACTCGAGTTTGTGAAACTCGAGTTTTACAGCAAACTCGAGTTTTACAACCTTAAGATTTACAAACTTAAGTTTTAAAAAGTGGTAGATCCTTAATTATTTCGCAAATAGTAGTAGATTCATACATGTTTTGTCAAATAGTGGAACTTGGCTATTTTGACCGGTGAACCTTTGTGTCTTCTATTTATTAGCTTTAATCTTTGATTGTGCGTACAATGAGTGTGTGGGTTTGTTCTTAGTTTTTAATTTTTATTTTTGTATTCACTGTTTCTTTTATTAAATGCATATTGCATAAGTAAGCTATTTTCTATTCGTTATTGTGCCTTTAGTGATCAAATTTAGATCAGGCGAGTTGGGAGCTTTAACGCCTTGCCGGAAAGATGTCCTTGAACTTAGTTTATGGGATGTATAATAGGTCTCTCCAATGTATTTTTATTTTTATTTATTTATGAAATGGTTATAAATCACAGCACTACAATGCATCCCATGCTACTCGACCCAACCCCACTTTAATATCTTATTTAATATGGTTTAGATTGTAATTAGGAAACATACCAGTGTATTTTCCTTCTTTAAATTCTATTTAGACCAAAGGCTTGTAATTTGGTTTTCTTTCATCAATTTATGTAATTTCACTATTTGTCAATAAAGTTCATTTTAAAGGTTTTAATTTTTCTTTGTAAATTAATTAAGCGTTGACTCCATGTAAATTAATTAAGTACCATGACTTTTAAGTGGAGTTATGGTATGCTTTTGTGTTAGAACCTATTTCCCTCTTCCTGTGTGTTTGCTTCTCCAAAAACAAGAGACTCCATGTAAGTCCCTTATATTAGGGAAAACATTATCATTAGATGAATCTCCACCTTTGAAATTTGCTACCAAGACATTTATTCTCTTTACTCGTTAAAGAGGGAATCCAATGGTTCCCTTGGGTCACAATTGGATCTCACACGCCAAGCACTCATAATATTCTAGGATATGATCCTCATTTTTTCTAGGACATCGGGAAAATTTTGTAGCCCTTGAAGGCTAAGGCTAATATATGGGACAACTCTTTTCTGTGAAGGTAGAGGAGAGGTTTGTGCATGGTAATATGATGGGAACTAATGCCATATTGTAGTAATGAGAGAACTCCTCTAGCCCTTGTTAAAGGTGCCAATAATGTCAATTAAGAGGAAGGTTGGGGGAGAAATGGATGACAAGAACTACTGTAGAGCTCTTTCAATGGAGAAATAATCGAACCAAGAAAGAGAAACGATGAATAGCTGAAGTAAGTACTGGATATATCTAAGGGTTTTTGAAGGAGGTAGATGGAGAAATCATTTTTGTTTGCCACATCAATTTTTTTTTTCATTCACCACTCAACGGCAAAAACTAATTTGACCCAAAAAGAAAAAGTTAAGAATTTAAATGACATATTTAAAAAACTAGGAACCATTTTGAAACATGTGGTAAGGGTTGAGGACCAAAAATGATCATTAAAGCTAATAATTAATTAATCGAATCATATATATAAATATATATATATATATATATATATATATATTATATGACCACCTCACACCCAGATAAAATTAGGTCATATGCAGGCACATATTACAATCGAGTATAAATAAATAACTAAATTGGGTCCAGTCAGGTTGGTGTTATATATTAAGTTCTCCAATTTAATTCAAACATATAGTTGTGTTAACCAATGCACATGAATAATATCATCTTTTCTAATGACATTTAAAATCAATGCAGCTATGTATTTGATTTTAATTGAAAAATATAACCTATTGTATGTAAGGATTGTATTTAAGTTTTAACATGTAAGTAAATGTAAATTATAATTATATTTAAAGTATAAACAATGACAACTTACTCACATTAATTGAGAAATCCTAAAATACTATAAAAAAAAAAAAGCATAAGAATTTGAGAGTGATTCGATCAAATCCTTGCACACTTTAAAGAGGTCTATTCAAACTACACCACAAACTCCTATTCCTATTGTAAGAAAAAGTATATTTCTCTCGGTATTGTGATTTTTGAGTCATCATTTATGAAAAATGCTTTATTTATTATATTTTCACAACATTTTTTTTTAGAGTAGCCATTTTCACAGCACTTTAACAACAAATTATAAACGAGTTATGATTGGTTCGTAAAAAATATTTTTGGTGTTAAGTTTAGATTGGAACCAATAAAAATTTAAAATTTATAATTTGGTGTGAAAATGTTGTAAACGTAACATATATATATATATATATATATATATATATTGATTCCGATTTCCAAAAAGAACCTCAAATGTTAAAAATGAATAGTTATTTAACACTTTTGTCCCTAAAGTGTTGGAGCAGTTTTCTGTTACCTTCTAGATGGTAGGTTCCTTTCAAATTGTTCATAAAAAAAGAAAAAAAAAGGTTCCTTTCAAATTTGTATGGAATCAAATAACTGATTCCTCCAATCTGAATTAATCCCGCACATTAAGAGAACATAAGATAAGATACGGCCACTTATTTCTTTTTATCCAGTTATCTCTTTCCCAGTTTTTCCAATTATAATTTTTATGTTTAGTCTTTTTCTTAAAAAAAAAAATATTTATGTTTAGCCAATGAGAAAATCTGTTAGGAATGATTTTGCAGTATTATGTTTATATTGTATGCTTGTAGAGTACTTGTTGTATCAGTGCCTACATGGTTGTAGTGTAATTGTGGTGTCATGGGTTGTATACACCTTAGTTAGTGGCAGAGCAGTTAGAAGTTAATTAGAGAATCAATTGATTAGCTGTTAGTGCCAGCTGGAGGGTTGTGCGAGAATATGTATGTGAGAGACCGCGCCCCCGGCCCGTTTTATTATGAGTTGGGCCAAACTCACGTGAATGGGTGGAGTCGTGTTATTGCCTCTCAAAATGGAGGTTCGACTAGTTACATTTTTCCCTTTAGATTAAGGGTTTTACAATGGAGTCGCCACTTATTTAATTATTGGAAAAATAAGAAAACCAAAATTGAAAAATGCATCATTTTATTAAATTGAATTTACATTGGTCATAGGAAAATTACATGGCTTTGGTCCTAGATACAATCTAAGAAAAAGTACATGGCTTTGTTTCCTAGTTACAATCTAAAAATTGAAAATTACATGGACAAGTATTTGATCTACTAACCCTTGATCTAAGTTCGGAGGCTATGTTACAAGATGGGAAGGTGTTAGGCACCCACCTTGCCCGGTGAAACCGGTCTTCTAGACTATGGTGGCCAACCTTCATATCATATCATCCAATATGTCAATCAATTTGCATGTTGAGTTTAAGGTGTGTGCGTGTGATGAACCCTAATTCAATTTATTAAGCATGGCATTTGGATTGAAAAATGAATTCTAGTGAATGTGTGTGGATGGTGATACCCTAGATTCAAAGATTTGAAAGAATTATGAAATAAACATGTTTTTCATATTTTTGATGTGAATTTAGGATTAAAACTAGTGTTATGCATGAACATGTGATGAACAACCAAGAACATGTGAAGAACACATAAGAACATTCAAACATATTCAAAGGAATTTAAATAATTAATATCATGCTTTAATCTTAAATTCTCATCATGGAAACATAGAAAACAAGTTAGGGGAAGAGATTATACCTTCATGCGAGATCCATAGGGTGAATGAGGAGATTCTTGAGGAAGGTCCTATGGGTGGAGGAAAAGAAGAGTTAGGAGAGGAAGAGTAAGTCTCACTCGATACTTTGAGTCTCAAGAAGACCAAAATATGACAAGACTACTCAACTTCCTAGAACTCAAGAGAGGAGAAGAGAGGGGGGTTTTTGTCATGTCCTTTGGAATGAAGGAGAGGGGGGTTTATATAGTAGTGGTGGAGGAAATATGAATGGAAGGCCATTAATGAGGGTTGACAAAGAATCATGAACCTAGACCTCATTTTAGCCTTTGGGGAGATTTGGTGCATTAAATGGAAAGATTGGTGGGAGTAAGGAGCAATGCAAAATTCGGTTTTCCCGTAGCTGCTGTAACAGCTTGTAGAGCCAACTTTGAAAAATCATATCTAACTCAATTCTGATCGGAATTATCTCGTTCTTGTGCTCAAATTGAAGCCCCGGATGTCTAGTTTCTAGGAAAATTAACCTCATTCACAGATTCAAAATATTCTGAGAGATATCAATGAAATAGTGAGCAGAGGTCATTTTTTAGAAAAATGGTTTCAGCACAATTAGCATTAATAGGTCCCAAATTAGTTTCCAATTAATCATTAATAGGCTCCAATCACTCCCATTTCAGACCTAATTAGTTCCAAATTTACCCTAATTAAAAGATAATTGCACAAATTACTCATTGAATAATTAATGTTTAACTATCTAATTAATTAGGTGTATGCAACCTTACCATAAAATGTAGTCCTAACCAATCAAATTATGACACATCATTAATTTCAAATTGATTATAATTATAACCAATTGGAATCAATTGTTCATAATCACATAAGGTTGGACTCAATTTGTGATAGTGCATCTCGGCCATTAAAACTTGATTTGATGATAACTTTCAATCTGATGGTCCGATTAGGGCTTATAACTAGTCGATTTGATCGTTACAATATCGAGATCATTTTGGTGAAATGAGATTAAGGATCTAATGACCAAAATCAAGATGCATATTTCCAAGGTGAAACCCTTTTACCCTCCAAGTGAGGTTAAATGCGGGTTGCAAAATGAGGTGTCAACAATGTATAAGAAGTAAGTGGCTGTTGTAAAGGAATCAACCATAAGAATGTTGTTAATCTCAATTCCAAATCCTTTCTCTCTCTGTTTCTTCTCTCTTTCTTCTCGGAGGACCATAGTTCTTGAATTCCACTCTTAACAAAAACCTAAGTAGAGATTTTGGGCCCGTTTGGTTTAGTGATATCTCAGTTTTCATAACTCAGTTTTCAAAACTCATAACTCAAATCCAAAACTCATAACTCAGTTCTTACACCTCACTTTCATTCAAAAATTGCAAAATACATGTTTGGACTCATAACTTAGTTACATATCTCTATAACTTTTCTCTAAAACCGTGGACCCCACCCACTGACACAACCCAATGTTGCTACTGTTGCTACCCGTGTCTCATTAACAAAAAAAAAATCTTCCTCATTTACTTCTCCCATTGTGGCATCCTCTCACCTTTCATTTCTCTGACTCTCCCTCTTTTCTATCAATTTTTTTTGTCTATCTCTCTTTCTCTGTCTCTCCCCTCTTCACTCTATATTTGATTTTTTTTCCCACTCTTCTCTATTTCTTTCTCAGCTTTCTCTGTCTCTCCCCTCTTCAATCTGTATTTGATTTTTTTTTCTCTTCTCGGTTTCTTTGTCAGCTGTTTTTGGTTGGTTTGAACCGGTGGTTATTAGGTTTAAAGTGATGGGTTATTTCAGTGGTTGCTAGGTTCAGATTGGTGATGGTGGGTTGATTGGGTTTATAGGGCTGGGTTACAGTGGAGATCGAGTTTAAGATTGGGTTTTTGGGGCTGGGTTATGGTGGAAATTGGCTTGAATCGGTTAGGGCTATGTTATGGTGGAGATCGGGTTATGGGTCACAGCATGGCTTGAATCAATTGGGGCTGGGTTATGGTGGAGATAGGGTTATGAGTCACGATGTGGCTTGAATTGATTAGGGCTGGTTTTGTGTTTCGATGGTGTGGATCGACATTTGGTTTTGTGGGTTGATTTTGGTGTTTCGGTGGTGTGGATTGGCGCTGGATTTGATGTGGTGGTGCTGTGGCGGCATTGGGTTTGTTATGGTGATTCTGTGGCGGCGCTGAGTTTGTTGTGGTGGTGCTGGGTTTGTTGTGGTGGTGCTCTAGTGAACTGACGGGACAACATAGCAGCTTCGAGTCCTATTGAGTTCGAATATTTATAGCAATGCCACTGAGTTTCCTATCTTAATTTTTGAAAACACCCATTCCTTGTTTCTTGTTTCCATTACTCTAACTCAAAATTTTTGAGTTTTGAGTGATGGAAACTCAATGTGAAAATCAAACCAAACAAAAACATTTGTGTGGGTCTCATGTATTTTGATAACTCAGTTATGAGTTTTGAGTGATATGATCCAAAACATCACTAAACCAAACAGACTCCTTTTTTTTTTCATTTTTTTTTTAAAGATAATGTCAAGTTAGAAATTTGACAAGAAAATTTAGAATCTAGTTTTTGTAAAAATAGAATAAAAAATGAAGTAACTATAAAACTTGATGGTTAAAATTAAGATACTACATATCAAGAAATTTTAGTATCTTGGATCAATAATTTGTAAAGTCTAGGAGATATGTTAATCATAGTAAAAGAATAGGGGATGAAGTAGAGTATAGAGAAGTGCAGCTAAAGTATTGTGTAATTGTAAAGTACCTACAAAATTAAATGGAAAATTTTATTGAACTACATAAGAACAGCTATATTCTATGGTACTAAATGTTGAGCTATTATAATTCACTAATGTGTAGCCCCGTGCATATACACAGGTGTAGACATCAAAATTTTATGATGTATTTACAACCGTCCAATTGTTCATGATAAAATATTTGTGATCAAATTAATCTTCAATTGATGATGTGGACGATCATCGAATGTAATCAAGCCACGTGGCAACATCAAATGAAGAAAGTCATATGGCAGTGTTAGAAGAAAAGACCTATACGGAAAGTTCTTATTAAATAAAATACCAAATTAAATTCATAATTCAACTCTCAATAAATGCTGAGAGGAGATTTCAAATTAAATACTATTGAGTTGCCTATAAATAGAGGCTTCTCATATGAAAAAAAAAAAAAGAACAAACACTTAAATAGAAAACCCTACGGACACTCTGTCAAAATAAAGAGTCATCTCTAAGTCCACGCGCATTCCATTGTTCATTAAGGTTTATTCCTACTTCTTCAAATCAAAGTGGGGATTCTTCTTTAATCTAGTTCGAGATTAAGCCAATGGCCCTCGCATCAAATCAAGTACGTTCAAATATTTATTCAACTTGGAGACATCAAAGCACGATTCAAGATCAAGCCTCATAGCCCCATTGGATTGTAAAGTTTCTTGGAGATCGAATCAGAGGAGTTTATTGTACTCTTTCATTGTAAATATTCATACAGAGGATTGTACTAGCAAATATACAAATCAAATACAAGTTGATTATTTGTTACACTATTTTGTGATCATGTGATTTATCTTTTATGAAAATTGTGTGCACAACAGGTTCAATTAAAAACAATCACAATTATATGATTCAAATTATACTTTTATTAGAAGAGGTTCAAATTTTATATATATATATATATATATATATATATTATATAATTGGTTTTAAAGTTTTTCAGGTTTTGCACCTAATAATTTATTTGCCACAAAAATTAAAACTTTAGATGGACACGTGGTGAAAAATTGGATTCCAATTGATATCCAATTTAGAATCTAATTGGATTTGGATTATTTGATTTTTACACTCAATAATTCACTTGGCACAAAATTAAAAATTAAATGGGACACATGTCATAAAATTAAGAATCCAATTAAAATCTAATTAGACTTTCTATAAGGTTTGACTATTAATATATACTAGCATGTAACTCCATGCAAACGCATAGATGCATTTAAAATTAAACAAAATTTTTATTATAAAAATATAAATAATTAATCAAATTAATTTTTTTTAAAGTATGTAACACATGCATTCATGCATACATATAGATACATTTAAAATTAAACACAATTTTTATCATAAAATATAGATAATTAGTCAAATTATTATTTTTTAAAGTAAACGTACTTAGTCACGTGTTAAAATTCTTATCTAAATTTAATACTACTTGTGATCATTTTTTTTTCTAATTTTTAATAAGATAAAACGTGTAGTGATTTTTGTTATGTGATGAGTTTTTTATTTATTTATTTTTTGAGAAACATGTGATTTTTATTGAGTATATGTGATTTTTTTTATTTTATTTAATTTTATAGTTTATTAATATTAGATTTTTAGCACTTTTTACTCATTAACTCACTTGACACAAAGATTAAAAAACTTAAGTAGACACATGACACAAGCTTAAGTGGATAATTATGGTGTAGTTTCCACATAAATTTAGGCACATGACGCAAAATTGGATTATAATTTCAAATTCTAATTCAATTTTCTCTAAGTTTTACCTATTAATATATAAATAAATATATAGATGACTTATAAATTTGAGTTTTTTTAGTTATATGATTATGTTTTTTATGGTTTATTATATTAGACACATCGTTTTCTATACTAAATTAACTAATTTGGCACAAAAATTTAAAAATATATATATATATATATAATAATAGGTAAAGCAGAGAGAAAATCCAATTAAGTTTCAAACTTGAATTTAATTAGAGTTTAATTGAAATTCAATTTTTATACTAAACTAGTATGTAACCCATGCTACCGCACGGGAATGGATATAATTAATAAAACAATGGAAAAAAAATATTGCATTTTATTATTTAAGTGATACTATTGGTTTTGTTTTGTTTTTGTTTTTATTATTATTAATCATGAGTTTAGTCATATTTAAAAGACTTAGTTTATTCATGTTAATAAATCTTAGCATTATGTAATTTTTTAACAAATATTTTTATCATACAAAATTCTAAAGAAAGGATCCTACATAGACATATATATATATATATATATATATATATATATTCAAAATTGATTCATAGATGGTACATATAGCTATAATTAAATTGCTTTATCATAAACAATTTTTTACAAAATATTTTAATCAAGTAAATGTGAATCTCATAACAATATATAACAATAGAATAACGTGAATCTCATTAAAAAAAATTAATCAATTAAAAGTCACTAAAATTATGAGTATAAAACGTAAAGACAAACAAATAGGATAAATGCTAATTGTATATATGATCTGCAATATAGCTTGAGTTCATGTCTTCACCAATCGTATATAAGATTGAGTTTTGATAAGTAAAGATCTAAGAAGATTGTGATTCAATCTTGAGAAGATTCCCATATTTAATAATTAAAAGAAAAAAAAAACTATACATCCAAAGTCAACCTTTGCAGTAAACACTATATATCTTTTTAACACTCCAAAGAAAAAAAAAAAAAAAAAAAAAAAAAAAAAAAAAAAAAAAGCCCATCATCAATCCTATAAACCAAAAATTCTTGAGAGAAAGAGATTGAGAACATAGGATGAAAATAAATAGATCTAATGAAAATAAAGAGTGAGAGCTAGATTATAAACCCCATAAAACTTGCGAACAAAAAAATAATAACAATAATAAAAAATCGTATGTAATTAACAATTACCTTGCATATGAAGCCTACCTTTGTAAAGGAGATATATAATTGATCTGCAAAACAGAGGGAGAGAAAAAGAGATTAGATTGAATTTTGCAGAGATAAAACGAAACCAAAAAAAAAAAATCTTGATAAAACAAATTTAGTAGAGAAGTAGAAATTGAATTTTGCAGAGAGAGAGAGAAAGAGAGAGGAGGTTTGGATGAATATGAGTAGTGGAGGCGTGTTTTTTTTTTTTTTTAAGAAAAAATACATGAAATCAAAAAATTACAATAGGAATCTATGGAAAACCTCTTCTTATATTGGAGAGTTGTATTGGAGATGGGGAGATGAACCTTGAAATATGCAGATGTGGGGAGATGAACCTTGAAACACGCAGGTGTGATGAACCTTGAAATATGCAGATGTGGGGAGATGAATCTTGAAACACGCAGGTGTGATGAACCTTGAAATACGCAGGTGTGGAAAAAAAAAAGAACACATCGAAATTACAATTGATCCACTTAAATTTAGACAAATGAAACCACATGAATCTTGACACATGGCACAAAATTAGGATTCTAATTTAGAATTGCAATTGGAGATTCTCTCTGCTTCACTTATTATATATATATATATATATATATATATATATAGATTAACTCACTTGAAACAAAATTCTAAAATTTACATTAGATGAGACACATGGCGCAAAATTAGACTCTAATTAAATTCCAATTTGAAACTTAATTGGATTTTCTCCTTACTTTACCTATTATTATAAATATATATATATATACATAAATTAAATGGAACACATAGAATAAAATTGATAATCCAATTAAAATCTAATTGGATTTTCTCCAAGGTTTGACTATTAATATATATTATATTAAACTAGCATGTAATCTGTACAAACGCATAGATGCATTTAAAATGAAACACAATTTCTATTATAAAAATATAAATAATTAGTCAAATTATTTAAAAAAAAATAGCATGCAACACATGCATATGTATGAATACATTTAATATTAAACACAGTTTTTATCATAAAAATATAAATAATTAGTCAAATTAGTTTTTTGAAAAAGTTCAGTATTTAGTCACATATGAAAATTCTTACCAAAATTTAATACTACTTATTATTATTATTTTTTTCTAATTTTTAATAAGATAGAATGTGTGGTGATTTTTATTTTTTGAAATGAAACGATTGTAGATATTATTTATTGAATATCATGTTATACAATTGGAAAGAGAAAAGAGGGGAATGCCCTCCTCATTCTCTTTTGCGATATTAGCAAAAGCTAAGGCAATACGATTACAACTTATAAAAACAGAGACAAAGGATACACTAACAAATTGTTCATAAATAAGCCTAATATCCTCCAAAATCCAATCCACTTCTAATGAGCGACCTCAATCTGAATTTAAAATATCTACTAACTCGGTAAAATTGCATTCCACAATAATATTTGAGCAGCTTATACTCTGGCAGAAGAATAGAACAAACCGAACCACTAAAGCCTCTGTACATGTCCATAAAGCATGGTTTTCCTTTCTAACACGTTCACATGTTGCCGCCATAACTTCATCTTTTGAATTCCTGATAAGCAGACCCAGCCCAACAGTTGAGGACAATTTGGATCGAGAAATAGCAATGTTTAGTTTAAAGGAAGATTCCATTAGAGGAGATGACCATCTTGCAACCGAAGGTCCAACAGGTGCAGTGTTCTTATTATTGATCTCCATGAATTCCAGCATGTATGTATCTATGCTAGACCATAGACCAGCATGGCTGAGCTCCTTTACTTGAAAAATTAATTTGTAACGGCAGTTCCATATCATCCATAATGCCACACAAAAGATTTCAAAGTCAAGGGTTTGAAGTTTATGAATAGCCATGTCTATGACTTCCACGAACTGAATAAAGAGGTAACCTAAAAGAATTTCAAAAGGTGCTTGAAGCCAAACGGCTTGAGCAAAAGAGCATTCCCATAAGAGGTGAGTGCATGATTCAACTTGTGTCATATCTAGCTTTTTTTCCTTCAACTTAGGAAAACCTTGCTAGTCAAGTTTAGTTTCACAGAGAAATAAAACTTGGGGAGCTTCTTCTATTGATAGACAATGAATTTCAACTACCGACTCTTGGATCCCAAGCCTATGGCAATTAAGGTTGAGAATTTTCATGGATTGAATTGGGGTTGAGTACCAACCCCAATGGTGGGAGCAAATGATTGAAAACTGTCTTTTTCAATCAATTGCTTTTTTTGTTTATGATTGATATTAAGGTCTGTGATAGGATCAAATGCTCCAGCAAACTGCTTTGCAATTACTAGCATAGAGGTGGATGAATCCTTAGAATTCGAATTTGCCTTGTTCCTTATAATTTGCTTCCAACTACGTATGGATGCAATCTTCAGTTCAGGATTCTCGGTAGTTACATCAGATAAAGACTCCATCTCTATATCCTCATAAATATCGAGTAGTTTCTCAAAAGGAATTTCAAAATTCCTAGCTTTTGTCTCAAAACCTCAAAAATTGTGTTGTGAAGATTTAGTGGTTGAGGAAGACTCAACTCTGAAATATGATTTTCGACCTTATCACAATTTTCGGACTCATGATAAATATACGAATTATCCACCAACTTCAAGTTTGTATCCAAATTGGGAGCAACCAAATTTGATTGGATAGGATTGTTATCCTTATTAGAATTTGAATTGGATGAAACCTCTATATTCTTAGCTGCTTTATCCATTTGAAATTTCAAAAATCCCATGGATATAGGAGCCAATTCTTTTTCCCGTGCTAGAGCTGATTTGTCTCCTCCTAGCATCTTACCAAACGGTACCGATTTCCTTGGTTTAACCACCGTGGCTGCCATAGATGCCTCCACGTGAAGATGGCGACATTGAGAAAAATCATCATCATCCTCTGCAAATGACTGAATATCGTCTTCATCTTCATCACGAATATCTGAATAAGAATTCCTTGAATTTTTTTTCCCATTTCCCTTCGGGGCTAGAGAGCGGAGCCATGGCTCAAATTGAAAACCATCATCATCTGAAGAAAAGTAGCCCGTTTTCAATTGAGGACACTCCCTATCTTAATGACCAAGAACACCGTATCTATAACAAGATATAGGAAGCCTTTCATATTTATAGACAACCAAGCTAGCCTCAAGATCATCAATCTGAATCACCTTACCACGCATAAGAGGCTTTGTAATATCAATATTTACTCTGATTCGAAGGAAAGGACCCCAGGCAAGTCCACTTTTAGGTGCATCCACCATAATGTGCTCCCCCATTTTATTGCCAATCCGGGTTCCGAGAGCCTTGTTCATACTTTTCATAGGGATATTGAAAATACGAATCCAAAGGGAGAATGGCTGAATATGACGTTGGCCGGGCTGGAATCACCATGGGAAAGCTTCATCAGAATCAATTTCTTATCAAAGGACCATGGGCTTTTATAAATCACAGACGTCAAGTGCTCTTCTAAACCGAAAATAGCAATAAAGAGATTTTGTCCAACATCTCTGATGGTTACGCCCTGATTAGAGCGCCAAAGATTGCCACAAGTAGCTTTAAACACTTCTTTATTGATATCTTTATGGGTTTGCAACTTCAAGAAAATACTATATTGTGCCTGCTGTTTGGAACCTGCAACTTCAGAAGCTTCCACCGTTGTAACTTGATTCTCCTTCTGGAAGTTTGAAATTGTTTCCAAAGTTCTTCCATCGATTCATCCATGAGGAATAAACTGACAAAGATAATAAGAGAATAAAGAAAAGAAACTAAAACTTCTACGACAATCTGAATGCACAGATTGGAGAAGTTGTATCTCACAATGGGTAGTGAGTTTTTGTCTTCTACAGTCCATGACTACAAGGAGCCGAAAGAGAGAAGTTTAGAATGTATGGTGATTTTTATTGAGTATATGTGATTGGTTGTTTAAAAAAAAAAAAATTATAGTTCATCTCTATATATTAAGAGGATTCAGAAAGTTAGTTATGATTTCAAAAAATGTCAAAAATACCCCTAATCTAACTAAATAATCCTTAAAAAATAAAAAAAAGAGTAAAAATTGTAATTAAAAAAAAAAAACCTACCAGAGAGAATATTTTCCTAAAAATTAGCACACTCTCTATTTAAATATATATCATGCATGTTTAATACATTTTTTTCCTTAAATCTCTATATATTAAGATTATTTAGAAAGTTAGTTATGAATTCAAAAAAATGTCAAAAATACCCCTAATCTAATTAGATAATCCTTATTCTTCGAAGAAAAAAAAAATAGGGATAAATTTTTATTCAAAGAATTCAAAAAAAGAAAAGAAAAACTACTAGAGAAATTTTTAGAAAAATTAGCACTATCTTTGTTTAAATATATATCACGCACGTTTGATACATTTTTTTAAAAAAAAAACTAGTACACACTAAACCTAACAGTTTACTCCATTTCAAATCCTAAATTTTAGTTTTTAAAAATCCCTTCCAGTGTAACCTCATTAATAATAGAAAAATTCAAATTGAAAATTACATTAAACTCAAAAAAAAAAAAAAAGTCTCATTCCACGTGCGGAGTGCATGTGATGGGGCTAGTTAATATTAGATTCTTAGTATTTTGTATTTATTAACTCACTTGGTACAAAGATTAAAAAACTTAAGTCGATATATGGCATAAACTTAAGTAGATAATTATAGTGTGGTCTCCACGTAAATTTAGACACATGGCACAAAATTGGATTCTAATTTCAAATTCTAATTGAACTTTCTTTGAGTTTTACCTATTAAAATATACTAGTTTGTAATCCCATGCATATGCATGGACATACTTAAAAATATACAATAAGATGCATAATATCATTCCAATATATATAATTTTAATATTATTGATAGTCATTTTTATATTTTTTTAACTCTTTAAAAAAATTTGTAAGGATATTATTATGTATAAAATGTAAATTGTCCATGTTTTTTTAAAAAAAAAAATTTGTTGTGAAAAACTTTTTTTTTTTTTACGATTCATTTATTCTAGACTCTTTGGTTTTTGTACTTAATGACTCACTTGGATGAATATTTATGATGTGGTCCCACATTTTATTCTAAAATTAAGAAATAAAACTTTTTAAGAATAAATAATTTAGGACACATGGCGCAAAATTGGAACTCTAATTTAGAATTCTAATTTAAATTTCTCTTCGTTTCACCTATTATTATATAATATATAAACTAGCCACATCACATACACTTTGCGGGTGCGATGAGACTTTTTATGGGTTTAGTGGTTCTATTTTATAGCAAAAATAAACCGTCTTTATTTATTATATATCATTTTTATTTGGAAAATCTAATTTATAAGTGGATAAAACAATTTAAAAATAAAACAGGAGAGTGACCCTATTTTTTAGGTAATGTTAGTGGGACTTAGAGTTGTATTTTTTTGGATTGTTCTTAGTTTTGTCTCTACTTAAACATAGAAGTGTAGGGACATTTTTGAACCAAAAAAATGAAGAACCCAAATGGGGGAAGCCCCTTAAATAGTAGTATAAATATTGATATGTAATTGAAATGAAAATATTAATATAGATAAGTGAAAAATATACAAAAATATAAGATTTGAAATGAGAAAATTCACTTAAAGATAAGGTAGCCTCTATTGATGGAAGGATGACGAAAAGTCACTTGAGATAGTTTGGTCATATTAAGGGTCTGTTTGGGATCTACTTATTTTGCCGAAACTGAAAAGTTTTTGTTTAAAATACTGTAAATAAAAGTAAAAGTCAGCTGAAAAAGTATAATGGGACTCATGAATAGTATCAAAAAGTACAGTGAGACCCATGAATAGTAACAAAAAAAGTTAAATAGTAAAATAAGTTAGCTTTTTAAGTTGAAGCCAAACACACACTAAGAAGAGAAAAATAGATTTATTAGCTAAAAAAAAAAGTTGTCTAAAGTCTAGGTAACACTTACTCAAAAAAAAAAAGTTAAGGAATTTCATAGATAATAAATAACATCAATAAAAGTAGTAAAGAAAAGACATGTAAATTAAGATAATACAAAGTATATGACTCTAAATGGAGTAGAGTTGCAAGAAAATGAAATAACATAGCATACATTAAATGTGTATTTGAAATGAAAATATTAATATAGATAAGTGAAAAATATACAAAACTATAAGATTCGAAATGAGAAAATTCGCTTAAAGATAAGGGGTAGCCTCTATTGATAGAAAGATGATGAAAAGACACTTGAGATTAGGGGTGGCAAAATTAGACATGACCCGTAAACCTGACTTGACACAACACGAAATTAGTAGGTTATGGGTTGAGTCTTAATGGGTTTTGTACGGGCATCACATTTCCCAGGCCCATTTGCCCAAAGGCCCACAGTACGGGCATCACCTTTCCCAGGCCCATTTGCCCAGAGACCCATAAGAATGATTGTCCGCTTAGGGACCTTACGCTGATCAAGCCAACGGGCTCATCCCAGACTGGCCTAACGCACACCGAGTGTCCATAAGGCAAAAGCAAAATCACCCGTGATATGCTCGGCAGTGGTAAACCTCGTCACTCCGAGTGAACACTGCTCCAGGACCTGATCCACGTTAATATGCACGGCATATCTGGATATCGTGGGGGCATCAGGCCTACAGATTGTGCAGGTTCTGAGATCACTATCGTTCTCTTCCCACCACCTAACCTCCAACTACGATTGTCGGTATTGGACCACTTATCTGTCGCTTTGGGAACGCTTCTGCCAGGAAACAGACATGGCGGTGGAACCAAGTTCCAATGCCATCATCGTTTTCTTTCACTCATAATTAACCATCCACTTAGATGAAATGGTATTGGACCTCCCCATCCACTGAACTAGAAAATGATCGTAGCAATCCCACAAGTTGTAACTATAAATAGGGAAGGGGGGATCAATGGAAAGGGGCGGGAAAAATTGGAGAGATAAAGAGGAAGGAGGAGAAGGATTGAGGCATTTGGGCTGCCAAGCACAGAGTCACCCCATTGTAGGAAGTACAAAAACCCACAATACAAATAGATTGTGAGCCCAAACATGTTTCAGGCCCAGTTGCAGTATTTGGGTGCGCACAGGTTCATGTAAAATTTAGGTTGACACAACTGACCCGTTTAATAAATAGGTTGAGTTAGTGTTCAACATATGGAACTCATTTGACTCATTTAATTAAATGACATTTTACAAATATACCTTTCAAACCCTAGATATATAAACTTATTAGTTGTTGTGGTTTATTTTCTTTGATATATTGTGATTAATTATGTGATATTAAGATATGCTTTAGTTTTGAATTACTATTTGTGATGCAACTACTCGTTAGTTTTGAATTTTATATTAAAATTTTTTTTTTTGTTTTTTCATAAATTTTTTTCTTTTCATTTTGATAATATCTAATAAACAGTTTTACGCAATTGACCCATTTAATAAATGGGTCGTGTTAGGGTTGAGGAATCTTGACTCATTTAATAAACATGTCAGGTGAGTGTTGACCAATATAGTCAAATACTCATGAGTTGGTATGACAGAAACCCGATACATGAATATAAATTCTCACCCCTACTTGTGATAGTTTGGTCATATTAAGAAGAGAGCAATAAATGTATTAGCTAAAAGAAAAAAAGTAAGTTGACTCAAGTCTAGATAACAATAAAAAAAGGTTAAGGAATATCATAAATAATAAATAACATTAATAAAAGTAGTGAAAAAAGACATGCAAATTAAGATAATAACAAAGTATATGACTTAAAATGGAATAGAGTGACAAGAAAATGAAATAACATAGCATATGCAGATGCCCACTGGTCTGCAATGGATGGTAAGGCCAATATACAAGCACTATTATGTAGCAACAGATCAGATCAAGCAACCCAGGCAGCTCAGGCCAAGTGATGAAGAGACTAGTTGTACCTACTGCTCACTTGTTTGCCAAAAAGGCATTTGAGTCTTTCTTAGCCAATTGGATTTGTAAAAATATGTTAGGGATGAAGCCCAAAGACAATACCCATTTTATCATCAACAAAGAGTAGTGTTTGCTTAGTTTTTTTTTTTTTTTTTTTTGAGAATTTCAACTGGTGGCATCCACTCTTAATAATAGTTCTTTATCATACTTAGTAAATGCTTATTTACTGACAATTTTATAAGCTGTTTAGCAACCACTAAAACCAAAGATCTTGTAAGTTACGAGTGTGTCATATTTTAAAGGAAATAACATAGAACAAAGTGATCATAGAACTTAGTTTGGAACCACTATGACTACTTTTAAGACTCCAAAATGCTCGTATGATCAGTAAAGAGATTAGCCATATATTCCAAAAATTTGAATGTTTGATGCACATGATCTGTTAAAAAATAATTTAAATTCAAAATTGCCCATTAGTTTAGAGATTAGAGTCATTAGACTATAGATTCTAAAAGATTTTGAATGTTTGATGCACAAAATCTCCTAAAAATATTTAGGGATTAAAGTTACCGTTTTCTATTTATTAAAACTTTTAGAACAAGTGGTAATTTATCAAGATCATATAGATATCACAGCAATCTCTCTCTTGATGGCTTAACTAATTTCTCTTTTTGTATAAATTTTTTAATTAAAAGTAGAATAAAATGAAAATCCTATCAATTCTAGGATGATGCGGAGTATTTGCTAGAAACAGTAGTACTGTAATTATGTAATTAAAAAAAAAAAATTGTCTTTTTGGTAATTTATTTTCCAACCTTATAATGTGCTTGACACAAATTAAGTTTTCTAGGTTTCTTAGCTGCTCTAAGACTTCTTTGCTATAAATTTAGTGGTTGTTGTAGGCTCTTAGCTTCGAAAAAATATTTTGTATCAAATGATGACGTGTAGTAGTTATTTTTTGATGACGTGTTTTACACTTATTGAATTTTGATACCACGGACATGATATTATTTGATACCAAATTAGCTTCATGGCCATCCAAATATTGATCAATAAGTTTTTGTGATTTTTTTTTTTATAATAGATTTCACATTTATTTTTAGAACATTTATATCAGCTAGTGCAAAAATTCATGTTTATTTTAGCATAATAACCTATTTTTTCTATTTTACATACTTTTTAAAACATTCCATGTCAGATTATCTATTTTACTTTACATTTCATTAAAATATCAATTTTCACAAGATTTCTCACCAATGCGCACTCTTGATGTGATGATCACTCCACGAGTATAAATGCTTATAGGGTGTTGGGGGCAAAAGTCGGGGTTTAAGTCTCCAAGAAGGGAGTTTTACACATATGTACACTTAGATTATGAATGAGCTTTACACACATCTACACTTAGATATGATCCACTATTTTCCTTCATTCTATTTTTCTACTATACACCAACCGATTGATGTGAGTGCTGTTATCAATTCAAGGAATTCTTTGTGGATCCAAGAGTTCATTCTTGAGACAAATGAATGAATTCTGTTTCTCGTGTCAAGCCTATCTCTGTGTAGTAAAAGGAATCAGCAGAATTAACGAACATAATGGTATCTTACGTTATATGTTACCACCTCTATAACCAAAAAATGAGGCCAGTTAATGATTTGGTGACTGGTGTCTGGTGAGAACCTAATTTGTGAGTTGCAAATGAACTTAAAGCAAATTCTGTCCCTTAAAGTAATACTTGCCCAGCTGCACTCATAATGTCCCACAATTACAGCAGAGAAATGCTTTAAGCTTTTCCATCAGGAATGGATACCCCACAGATGCTACTCACAAAATATAAGAAACAACATCAGAAAAGGCAATTCAATATTTGGCCTCTTGCCAATGTTTCAAACTAAAATACTACAGTAAAACAATTAAACCAAAAGACATTACCTTGATCTACTGGAATTCCTTTTCCACTATTGGTAGCTAGCAATGCTAAGGTTACATCTTATACAAGTTGGAAGTTGCTTTAAATTTCCTCAATTTATAGTCCCGCCATAATCATAAACTAGTGGATAGCTTAAAGACAAGATTTTGTCTGAGACAAAATCAAGAAACATGCTAGTTTCTATAGGGAAACATTGAAACAGAGCAGTGGACCAAATTTATAAACATTCTTGTTTTCTCAAATGACATGGGAAACTAATGAAGTGAGCATATGATCAATAAAAAGATCCAAAAACAGGTGCATAGACAAATAAGGTTAAAATAACACATAAATTAAGTTTGTCTCATAAACAAAACTCCCCAAAACAAGGGGAAAAATACAGGTCCCTCATTATTTTCTGGGTGTACTGGGGAAATGCCAAACCAATACGAAGTTAACACAAACAACCTGTGACAACTAAGCTGAGTATAAGAATTTGAGAGTGATTCGATCAAATCCTACGCACACTTTAAATTACTCCTAGTCCTATTGCAAGGAAAAAAAAGTATATTTCTCTCCATATTGTGATTTGAATTTTGACAAATCTATCATTAGAGTACATTATCTTTTTATATTTTCTATACTTGTAAAATTTCTAGAAAATTAAAGATTAATAACTATATCATCATTAAAATGTTTAAATTGCAAATTTTTATAATTTAAAATTATGCATAAAATATAAGTTTATAGATTATATAGTAAATAATATTCGATTAACACAAAATTTGACATATATATTAAGAGCGTAAAGAACATGTAATTTAATAGTCAAATTTTTTAAATATGTAGTAATGCTTATTTTAAAGTTGTAGCATGAGGGCTACAACCAATTTTATAACTTATGGATATTGATTCCGATTTCCAAAAAGCACCTGGAATGGTGAATATGAATAGATTTGGCACTTTTGTACCTAAAGTGTTGGAACAGTTTTCTGTTACCTTCTAGATAATAGGTCCCTTACAAATTTGTATGGAATCGAATAATTGATTCCTCCTATCTGAAATAATCCCGCACATGAAGAGAATATAAAACCACTTATTTCTCTTTATCCAGTTAGCCCTTTCCAAGTGTCCCCTTATAATTTTTATGTTTAGCAAATGAGAAGTAGAGATTTTATTTTTTAAAATAATGTGAAGTTAGAATTTGACAAGAAAATTTAGAATCTAAGCATCTTAAAAATAGTGAAAAAATGAACTATAAGAATAACTATGTTCTACGGTACTAAACGTTGGGTTATTATAATTCATTATATCTATCAAAATGTAGGTAATTGAAAAGAAAATATTAATATAGATAAGTGAAAAATATATGAAAAGATAACATTCGAAATCAGAAAATTCATTTAAAGGTATGGATAGCCTCTACTGATGAAAAAATATCAAAGAGTCACTTGAGATAATTTGGTCATATTAAGAAAAAAGCGATAATACGTATTAGTATAAAGAAAAAAAAGTGAGTCAAATTAAGTTTAGGGAACCAGAAAAAAGGTTAAGGAATATCATAAATAATAAATAACATTAATAAAAGCAGTGAAAAAACATGTAAATTAAGATAATAACAAAGTGTAACATAGCAGATGCAGATGCAGATGCCCCCTAGTCTGCAATGGATGGTGAGGCCAATGTAAAATCACTATTATATAGCAACGGATCAGATCAGGCAACTCATGAGTCATGCCAAGGGATGAAGACTAGTTGTACCGCCCGCTTGTTTGCCAAAAAGGAATTTAATAGTCTCTCTATTTTTCTTTTTCTTTTTGACATAGGTTTTAATGTATGATGTTTGCTCTTAATTATTGTTCTTCATCATCAAATCAAAATACCAATTATTTTTTGGTATAGGCAGATATCAAACTCCAAATCTATCACTCAATGAATTAAGCTAACTATAACTCACTTTAATAGTCTTTCTTAGCCCATTGAATTTGTAACATATGTTAGAGATAATGCCCAAAGACAATACCCATTTTATCATAAAAAAGAGTATTGTTTGCTTAGTAAATGCTTATTTGCTGACAATTGTACAAGCTTTTTAGCAACCATTAAAACCAATGACCTTGTAAGTTTCAAGTGCGCCATTTTTTAAAGGAAATAATATAGAATAAAGTGACTATAGAAGTTAGTTTGGAACCACTATGACTGTTTTTAAGACTCCAGAAGTCACATATGATCACTGATCAGTATATAGATTAGCCAAAGCCCATAGATTATAAAAGTTTGAATGTTTGATGCACAAGATCTGTTAAAAAAATAGCTCAAATTCAAAATTTCCCATTAGTTTAGAGATTAGACAATAGATTCTAATGGAGTTTGAATGTTTGATGCACAAAATCCGTTTGAAAATATATGGATTACACTCACCTTCCTATCAATTTAAACTTTTAGAACAAGTGATAACTATAAGGACACATTTTGCATCTAAGCCCAAAATAGGAAGGGGATAGGCCCAAAAAGTCTAATACAATGAATTTGTAAAGAGTGAGTTTAAAATCTGGGTTCTAATGAGTTTGTCTATCAATTGCCATGGGCCAAGATGACTAAGAAGTAAAGATGAGACAAAATTATGTAAGAAAAATCGTCCTTGGACTCAATCCGAGGAGGCTCACTCTTCTGTATATCTCCCTTAAAGATATATTACAAATATTGTTCTTTGGTCTCCTGTGTTTTCTTTCCTTTTTTCTCTGATCCTCTTTTTTGAAGGTTTCCTCCACCTTTTATACCATCCTTTTCCCCTCTCTTGATCCTCCATGTATGGATCAGATTGTTTGTATGGATACTTACCCCATCAGCACCTTTCTGAAACTTTTGGGAGGAGCTATAAGGCTGTACACTGATGCATAGGCATCACCTCTTCATTAATGCAGCCAGAGAGTTAGCTGCAGAGCATTTAATGCGGTGGTAGCAGTTTTCCCTTTAGATATTTCACAACATTTTCTTGTCCTGTACTCTTACCATGTATATCCTTACTTACATGATCTCCTGCAAAGTTGCTTCTGGGTGGCAGACCACACCTCCCGACCTCGACTTTGCTCAGCCGAGAACGTATTCCTTCTCGGACTACCCTCTTGGACGATCTTGATCAAACTTCACCCCTTTACATACCAATATGGATCCTTAAGAAGATATTTTTTCGTCCTCGGACTACTTAATGTCCTCGAATTGGGCTTCTAGCCCAATAGATACATAAATATATACTCTTGGGACTTTCACCCTCACAGTAACTTATTCAGATTGTGTAAATATTACGGTACTATCATCTCTCTCTCTTAATGGCTTAACTAAATTTTGAAGCTTAAGGCGAAAACTTTAAGTGGGGCATTTTCTTGTCTTATATTTAAATATTAATTAAATAATATTTATTTAAAAGCTATTTTTCTTGCATTTTTTCTTGTGTTTTCTTTAATACTAGTAACAAATGTTTTTATAGATTCTTTTTAAGATTTAATTTGTTTTTCAACTCCCTTATAGGTTTTTATATCCATATTGAAATTTTGTAGAAGACGTTTATAATTAAAATATATATGACTAAATGAAACATAATTTATAATAAAAATTTATAATTCAATTAAAACAAAACTTAAAGTATATGACAACAAACCTAGTTTGTCAGAAGCAAGATTGTAACTTTACTAAATGAACATATTTTCATATTAATCTAAAAGGTTTATTTATCAAAATACTCAATAAATTAATATTGATACAAAGTAAAATCAAATTTCATATTTTCATTATATAAAATGTTTTTTTATTAAAATAGTTATTACTAGAAAAAGTAGAATAACTTATGAAATCATATATAAAATATACAAAAAATAAACTACTTCAAAAAAATAGTCTAAATTAATATATATATATATATATATATATATTTAAATCCTAGGTTAATGTAAAAGAGAGAGAGAAAAAAGGACAATGATATAACAAATAAAAAAAAAGTCAATCCCATAATAAAATATTTGGTCAAATCACAAGTGGGTTTATTGTAATTACAATTTTTTATATTTACAATTTTTTCTTTTTGGCAGTTTATTTTCAAACCTTATATGACTTCTTTGTTATAAATTTAGTGGTTGTTGTAGGCTTGTAACTTCACGATCATCCAAATATATTGCTTAATAAGTTTCAGAGATTTTTTTGTGTTTTTTGTGTTTTTTTATTTATATATATATATATATATATATATATATATATATATATAATCGATTTCACGTTCCTTCTCATCAATTTAAGGAATTCTTTGTGGATCCAGAAGTTCATTCTTGAGAATGTATTCTGTTTCTGGGTAGTAAAAGGAATCAGCAGAATTAACAAACATAATGGTATCTGACGTTATATGTTACCACCTTTTACCACGTAATTAAATGCTTTTAAGTATTACCATCAGATAATGAGGCCAGTTAATGCATTGTTGACTGGTTCCTAATTTGTGAGTCGCAAATGACTTATAAAGCAAATTCTGTCCCTCAAAATAATACTTGCCGAGCTACACTAATAATGTCCCAGCTGTTTTAACAATGACAGTTGAGAAATGCTTTAAGTTTTTCCATCAGATATGGATAACCCACAGATACTACTCACAAAGCATAAGAAACAACATCAGAGAAGGTAATTCATATTATTTTTGGCTCGTTGCCAATGTTTCAAACTAAAAAGTACAGTAAAACAACACTACCTTGACCTACTGGAATTCCTTTTCCACTACGGGTAGCTAGCAATGCCAAGGTTACATCTTCACAAGTTGAAAGTAGCTGTAGATTTCCTCAATAATCATAAACTAATGGATAGCTAAAGGATAAGATCTTATCTGAGACAAAATCAAGAAACATGCTAGCTTCTAGGTTGAAAGATTTCATGTTTTATTGACAGTTAACATAGTATAATTCTGGGGGTCCTCCAAGTCTGATTTCAAGTTGTTCATACCACCGAATGCAGCAGGCAGAGTTTGCAATATCAACTAGTTCTCAATAAACACAACTCAGCCAGATTGCAGTCTCTTAGAGAATGACTACAGACAATGAGAAGTGGACCAAATTTATAAACATTCTAGTCTTCTCAAATGACATGGGAAACTAATAAAGTGAGCTTATGATAAATAAAAAATAAATAAATAAAAGATCCAAAAACAGGTACATAGACAAATCAGGTTAAAAACAACATATATATAAATTAAGTTTGTCCCATAAACAAAACTCCCCAAAACAAGGGGAAAAATACAGGTCCCTCATTATTTTCTGGGTGTATTGGGGAAATGCCAAACCAAAGCCAAGTTAACACAAGCAACCTGTGACAACTAAGCTATTCCCATCATAGCAAGCTCCACACTGGGTATGCTCCATAAGATAAAACCCAATTCCAGAAAGCAAAAAGGAAGGTAAAAGTTATGTACAGAATGGTGCCCTAAGAATCTCAATCCAGGAGGTTGTCCAATTCCCCAAACATATTCCAAAGAATGATGTTTTCAGCCGGACAAAGGGCAAGGCTGTATCAGTAATGCACCAGTTAATGATTGTTCAAGTGAAATCTCCATAAAGAGACATTCAATCTAGAAGTCCAACTAACCTTTACAAAAACAGAACTTTTAAAAAAAATCAGCCACTTTCTCTTTTGCAGTTCCCAGGCAAAAGAAATTTATACTTGTCTGCATTCTCCAAAAGATAAGATGGAAGATGAACAGCTGAGAAGGAACGAGGAACAGGTCCCATTTTCCCTATTATATCTTTGAAGGTGTACTCTTCAGGAAGCATATCAAACAAATCAGCCCCCTTGCATATTACTTTCTGAACTCTTTGAGGGTTCAAGTAATGAGAGAACCTAACCCTGTCATAATGGCTGTATGCTTTCATCTTAAAGATAAATTCACTGATTCGGCGGAAGCAAAAGCTACAATGCCACCCTGCATCTGCCAAGAGGTCATCTGTCTGGCGATAATGCGCATACCTTGTTTTACCAGACTGATACCTGTGTACTGAAGCTCTCCAGCTGCTATCATCCACATGGAACTCAAAAGAATATATATAGTTCTTCAGTTGAAGATGCAGGACAGGAGGTATATCATCACACCACCTCAAGAGATTTATTGTGTGTCTGCTTGGGATCTCATCAACATCAGACATTATCAACAAGTCATCATCTTCAATACCAGCTTTTTTCAGAAGCACATCCAGTGCTACTCGCTGATATGCCTCCTCAATAAATGGATTTTCTCCTTTCTTAAACCTTCCCCCAATAGTCCCATAAGTCAATCGTGGCTCAACGAATTTGAAATCATCTCGATAACTGGAAAATAACAAGGGCTTTGGCAATCCAGTGAATGTTGAATTCGACTCCAGGATAACAAACTGTGTTACATAGGGATACAACTCTTTCCATCGTAATTCAAGAATTTCCTTCTCATTACTGAACAACACAGCATCAAAGACACGCCTTGGATACTCACGGATTTTCCAACCATGAAGTTTGCAAAGGTTCTCCATTGACACATTCTCATGATAATAATGTGGAAGTACATGAAAAGGTTTGGGTGGTGATTCCCACAGTGGGCGCAGGAAGTATGAGATCTTCTGCCCATGTAGATAGATGAAAAATATGCATGTTGGAACAAAGGCGAAAAGAAAGATTAAGGTTTTCACATCCCAGCCACGCAGAATGCAGCGGAGTCTTGACATGCTTAACACTTTATTTGATTCCTGCCATATTAAATAAGACCATATTAAACTCAAAATGAGTAAGAACAAACAAAGAAGCAATAAAAATGTTCACAAATCAAAATATTCCTAAAACTTAGAATGACTATTTGTAAACATACCCAAGAGTAGCATCTTTATTTACAATAAGTATTATAACTTCACAGGGCTGAACATATAGAACAAAACAAAACAAAAAACCCCAATATTTCCTCCAAAAGAATATTTAATTCTAAAGACAGAAGATACAAAAGAAGAAAACTGTTTCTTTTCCAGAATTTACCAACTCTTTCTTTACTTTACTCACAATTTCATTGAGATAAGGTCAATTCACATATCACCAGAATAATTATTGATTTGAAGGAAAAGAGTTATAATTCCTAAATTACAAAATACAGAAATTCTAATTTAATCAAGGAGTGTTGAACAATATCCAATTTCATAGCCCTAAAATATCTCTTTTTAAAAATAATAATAAAAACAAAAACTCCGTCAATTCTTCATCTCTTTAATCACTACAGGAAAAAAAAAAAAAAAAAATCCATTTTAGTTCTAGCAAATTGGTCTTGCCAAATGCGCACAAATTCAAAAACTTCCCAATCCCTAAGCCACCAAATTCCCAACAGCTTTTGGGGGGAAAAAATAAACATATAAACCAGACTCAAGATTTGATATGATTTCACTACCTCAGCAATGCTAATACAAAGTCTGCTGCCCAAATTAACAAATACAGAAAAAAAAGGGTGGGATATGATACTTTGATTTCAAAGAGGAACACAAAACCAAACTTGAATAGCACAAAAACAATTGCATGAATTACACTGCCAAAGTAAAGGGTTTTTGTTCTCCCAACCTCAAGCACTGCTAAAACTTATAAGATCCACCCTTTTTTTCATGTTACCCCATCAATCAAACAAACATACCCACAAAACCAAAACCCAGTCACATAATTCAAAAACCAAAAAAAAAAAAAAAAAACAAACAGAAACCTTAACAGAAACAAACAGATCAAACATAGTACCACCATAATTCAAAAAAATAAAATAAAAAAAAACCCAAAGATAGATAGAGAGAAAAAAAAAAGTACCTGTCCACAAACATCGCCACAAATATCATCGGTTTTCTTGTTACAATAATGTCCTCCTGTCTCACCCATCATCCACCACATTTTTTGTTTTTCTTTCAATCTCCAAAAACCAAGAAAAAACCCTGTCCTTTCAAATCGCTTTATAGGTTCTACTATTAATAAAGCAGAACCAAAACTGAACCAAACTCCGCAAACTGACCAAAATACCCGTCACCCTTTTCCCCTAAATGGCAAAACCGTAAATACCCAGATTCAGAAATTCCTCAAACCTCTTGATCTTCCTCTTCCTCAAACGGCTAAAACCCCCCCAAACTCCGATCACAAAACACACAAATTCACAAACAACCCCCAACAAATACCCAACAGATATAAAAATCACAATATTTATAACAACAACAACAATAATGGGGTCTTAAACTCTTAATAACAAATGCAATAATTTGAAGGGAAAAATAAAAAAAGGGTGTGGTGTCTGTGGCCTCTCTGGACTCTTATGGTAAATGGGTGGCAGTTGTAAAGCTTTTTTCTATTTTCTCTCTCTCTCTCTCTCTCTCAACTTCGTTTTCTTATTCTGCTTCTTCTGCTGCCCCCACCGTTCCAGCTTTTTTTCCTTTTGGTTTATTTATATTGACACTACTACCTTTTAGAAACGGTTCAATACAATACTTTGTTGTTGTTGTTGTTATTTTTGACGATAATGATCATGGGTTTGAGAAATTTATAATGGGTGGTAGTGAGGGTGTTTGTGTCATAACAGGAGTGGCGAATTAATGCGGCTTGGAGCAGGTCTGGTTTGGTTGGGTCCCTCACGCGTTAATTGACTGGCTCAAGGAAACTCGTCGCCTCATGTCGTGTCCCTATTTATTTTGGTGACACGTGTTTAGATATTTTGTTTTTCTGAATACGAGTTGTTCTTTGTTCTTGTTCACCCCAAGTCGGATAAGTCTGGTGCCACACCAAATGCCACACAAAAGCTCACAACTCGCCACGTGGCGAGTTTTGGTTGGTGGAAGGGTGATGATGGGACCACCCTTTACCAACCACAACTCGCCAAGTGGCGAGTTGTGGACTTTTGTGTGGCATTTGGTGTGGCACCGGAAGGACCCCCTAAGTCAATTACTTAGTCTCTTCTCAATATAATAATATAAAACAAAAAAAAGTATTACTTAGTCCGGATGCTCTGTTTAAGAGTAATTGTTACGTTCTCTCGGACTAGGAAAAATAACATTAATTTCTTTTACATTGATGTGGGCATTATTATAAATTTAATGAATAGGCCTTATTATAAATATGAGATTTTTTTCTTGATCTGAAAATATTTAAAGAATTTTTTATCTGTATAGGAGTTTTGTTTATTTTTAATTTGTGACTCTAAGTATGATTAGAAGCCTAGGATTGTTTATTTCTTATTTACTTTCAGAATATGAAAAATAATGTTTATTTATTTCACATTAATGTGAACACCGTTTTGAATGTAATAGATAGACTCTACTATGAGTTTAATTTGTGAAAAAAAATTATTTAATTTGTGTTTAAATACTATTTATTTTGTTGAAAATTGAAAATATTGTAGCAAATTCATTTTATGTGTGTGAATAGTGCCGTGAAACCTATTTTTAGTAAAAATTTTGCTAAAAAATTGTTTATGAGTCCTATAAACAGTATATGAAACTCACTAAGGGTCCGTTTAGATAGAGCGTTTTGCTGAAAACTAAAAACACTGTAACTAGGGGTATTCGCGGTGCGGTGCGGTTTTGGGCCATTTTTAGCACCGCAAAGTGCGGTGCGGTTTAGCTAAAACCATAACTGCACCGCACTTTATTTTTGCGGTCACATGTGCGGTGCGGTGCGGTATGATGTGGTGCGGAGCGGTGCGGTGTGGTTTAAAGTTTAGCCAAAACCATAACCGCACCGCACTTTACTTTTAAAGTCACAAATACGATGCAGTATATAAGATGCAGTTTGAATGATTTGAAATTTGTATATTTTTCAAATTTTGGGTTTTTTCTACCCAGTTCAAAACTATTTTTTTCATTTTTTTTTATTCAAGTTTTAAACTATTGAGCTAGTTTTTCTTTATTTTAGGCTGGCTTTCCTAATCAACACTTGTTAGGGTTATCAAACTATTTTTTTTTTTTTTGAACTAGGGTTATTAAACTATTAATAATATATTTAATATTAAAAATAATTAAATATATCAATATATAGAGAGGGTGCGGTGCGATGCGATGCGGTTTGGTTTATGTGGTTTTCTTATTGTAAAACCACAAACTGCACTGCACCATACGGTGTGGTGCGATGCAGTGCACTATTACTTGTGGTGCGGTGCGGTTATGCGATTTTACGGATAATTTTAGTGTGGTTTCTGCGGTTTGGTGAACACTCTTAACTATAGCAAAATAATTTTTATATATATAAATAGTACTACCAAACTTATTTTTAATAAAAAATTACTAAAAAAGTATATACACGACACATAAACAAAACGTGCATTAGTTTCGCTGAAACGCGCTTATGAAAAAAAAACAAAGAAAACGTAGACACAGGATAGCGCCGTGACTTTCAGCACTATCCAAAACGGGTACTAAGTAATACTGGAAGTCTTAGGACCGTAGGAGTATAATAAATATCTTACGTTCTGCGGAAAAGCTTTGGAAAAAAAAAAAAAAATTAAAAACAAGGGTTTGGCTCTTTCCTAAGAAGATGGGCTGGAAAGTTAACGTTGGCTAAGTATTTATTTGTAGACGCGTGGCAGCCACGTGGGAGGGTCACATAAGAACTCCAACGGAGGAGATGACTTGGTCTGTGGAGCTTTCTTGCTGATGAGACTAGAAAAAATTGACCATTTACCTTCTTTTTTTTTTTTAAGTATCTAGCATTATGTTTGTATTTTGAACTTATTTATGTGTCTCTATTTTAAAAATTAATTTTCTCAAAATCAAGTTTTAATGTAAAATTCGATTTGTAAAAAATCAAATTATAGGCAATCAAACTTAAAAAAAGAAAAAATTTTATGAAACTCGAGTTCGATAATTTTTTTTTTAGTTTGATTTAGCATAACTCAATTTTCTAAAAATCGAGTTTTACATTGAAACTCAATTTTGAGAAAATTGAGTTTCAAAACAGAGATATATTGCTAGATTTTTTGCAAAATAAGGGCAAAAGCCCAATTTTCCCAATGAGACTAAGTATGTTTTTAGAACAATTGTTTTATCATCTCTTTCATCAATTGTGATGGCAATGAATGGAGAAGTTAAGAAAAAAAATTATATTTTCGTAATATTTTTATAATAATTTCACAATAATTTTTTTTTTTAAAAGAGAGTTTCAACCTATGACGCTTTTGATGATAACTCTTCATTATCAAACCAAGACACCATTTAGTTTTTGATGTAGACAGGGATTGAACCCCAGATCTCTTATTCAATCATCAGAAATTTTACTAGTTGAACTACCTAGAACTCACCACAATACTTACTACTTAAAATTTGTTGTGAAAGTATTATGAAAAATGAAAACATTGTGGATGTAGCACTTCTCAAAAGTTGAAGATGCATAAGATATTGGTTTATGAAATTTTTTATAGAAAATAAATATGCAATTAATTTTTTAATGGCTTTCTATATTTCTGATGAAAGTTATGTCAAAATTTTGCTAAATTGATTTATTAACAATTGCACTAAGAGCAATTATTAACAGGACTAGTGAGTAATCGTGGTTGGAGTAATATGAATTTAAGTACGGTTAACAGGTGCCCTCAAGGCATTTGTCAATGGACTATTTTAAGAAAGATTTAATATTACTTTCATGGAAAATATAAAAATCTATCAAAAATTTCAATTGTTTTTATCTTTTTCCGTAAAAAGTTCCTTAAAATATTTCTTTAACTAATACTCTCATGGCATCCGTTAACTTTTCCCTACAATTTTTACACGTCTACAATTAAAATTACAATAATATGCACCAATTAAAACAAGCCACATCACCAATCGTAAATAATATGGCACTTCTAAATTTATTGTTATAATTGCAACTACCTATATTAGAAGGGATTCAAATCCTACAAATTTCCTAGGGTACTCTGCCAATAAATTTTCTTAAAATTCTAACCATTCTTTTAGGACTTAAGAATCTAGATTTTGCTATGTCGGGATTCTACTAACAATACTCTTAAAATAATATAATAATGTTGCACATAAAATAATTAAGATTCTTGTTAATAGAATGTTGACGTGATAAAATTTAAACCATCAAATCATTAAAGAATAGTTAACATTTAAGGGAATCTATTTGGTAGAATACCCTAAGAAATCTAGAGAATCTAAATCCTTTCTAATATAAGTAGTTGCAATTATAACAATAAATTTAGAAGTGACGTTACTATAATTACAACTAACTATATTAGAAGATAATAAAAATACTTTGTGAAAATAATTGTACCTATTAATATTAGAATTACTCTTTAAAATTGGCAAGAGAATTGAGTAAAAAAAAAAAAAAAAATTGGCATGAGAATAATGCATTCAACTGATTGTAGTGTAAATAAAATTATATGTTTGTGTAATGGTGTTACCAACAAAATAAATAAATGAAAATTATTTAAAATTTTTTTGTCTATATATTTATCAAATATCTTGGTGCTGTGAAAGAATAAGAACATATTAATAAGAGAGATATGATGTGGATGAATAATTTTTTTTGATAATTTGATAATTACAATAATAAAAAATTGGAAATTCAAACTTTAATTCTTCTAATTGAGAACAACATATAATACCACTAAACTAAAAGGCTTTGAGCGATTTCCATGGACTTTAAGAATGAAATGATTAATTGTACTTCTTGTGGGCTAGTTATATGTAAGATGGTGTATGTGCGAACTAAAGATTGAATCCTAAAGTCTATTAATATTAAGAAATGTAGCCTAAAAAAAACTTTATGAAAGTATAAATATTTATATTGATACCATTCTAACGAGATATATTTTTTATTGAAAAAATTAAAATGAAAAGAGGGAATATTCTATTAAATAAGTATGTATAAAGTATAAACTCTTTAAATTTTTTCAGGGTTATAATTGCTTCTCGTGCTTTTGTCCAATTGACGGAAACCATGCCCTCCTGTTTTTAATAAATAAGCATATTCTTTACGCATGCTGAGGATCCAAACAATGGAAAATGTCTAAGTTACAAATTATTTTACTTTTTACAAATTATTGATATAGCGGATGGTTATTAGTAAGTAAAAATGTGATATTAATAATGAGCTTAAATGAGAACTAATAATAATTTGCAACATCAGCCGTTTGTAAAAATGTTACAAAATAATTTATGTCTATAGCATTATTTTTTTTAAGCGACCAATATCTCTATTATAATTATGATATTTTTTCTCATCAAAAAAAAAAAAAAAAACTATGATATTTCTTTACCTTGTGGTGTTTTCAACAAAAATTAATGTCAAGATAAATCAAGTCCTATGCCACTTAGGCTTAGGCTTAAGTCCCTCACTACAAAAAGAGCAAAGCCCTTCATAAAAAAGACATCACCCTTATTATAAAAAGACCCAAAGTTTTATGATAATAATAGTTACAAAAAAACGTTATGCAATATTTTCTCATCCCTGATAAGATCTTCAAAATAACAGACAACAGAAAACCAATAAGAGACGAGAAAACCAACCCAATTGAAACCTTAAATTGTTTTGAAAAAAAAATTCTAATGTTCTAGATCTTCAATGATGACTAATCTATATTTCTATATATAATTAAATAAGCTAAAATTGAGAGAAAATTCAATTAAATTATAAATTAGATTTTAATTGTTATCTAATTGTACACCATGTGTCCTATCTAAGTTTTTTAATTTTAATTTTTTTAAGTTAGGTGAGTTAATGTCATGTAAAAAAATGAAGAGTTTAATATAAATAAATCATACCGCGGACCCTTGATGCAGTAGTCACTTTATGGGGTGTGGGAGGTAAGGGTTAGGGTTCAAGTCTTCAGGAAGAAACTTCACACGCATATACACTTAGATTAATCTAAAGTAAAATTTCTATCTTATATATATAAACCATCAAAAATCCAATAAAAATAAAAATAAAATAAAGGGTAAAATGATTTGTAAATAAAAAAAACTAAAATAAAAAAATAAGAGAGAGAGAGAGAGAGAGGGAGAGAGAGAGAGAGAGACTCATCTACGACATAAAAAAAAGTATAACTTTTACACTAAGTGTAATTTGAATAATATGTGTGTAATTATAATTGTAATTGTTTTCAATTGTACTGTGCATATTCACGAATTATACACTACTACATAATTAAAACTAAAACTAAGAGAAAATTCAAATCGATTCTAAATTGGATTTTAATTGTTATCTAATTTTACACCATGTGTCCTATCTAAGTTTTTTTATTTATTTATTTTTATTTAGGTAAGTTAATGTTATGTAAAAGACGAAAAGTCTAATATAAATAAACCATTAAAAACCCAATAAAAAAGAGAGAGTAAACTCATGTGTGTGTGTGTGTGTGTGTGTATTTATATATAAAACTAAGAGAGAGAGAGAGAGAGAGAGAGAGAGAGAGAGAGAGAGAGAGAGAGAGAGAGAGAGTGTGTGTGTGTGTGTGTGTATAAAACTCATCTATGATTTAAAAAATGTATAACTGTTATACTAGATATAATTTGAATCCATATATGTGTGTAATGGTAATAGTTTTTAATTGAATCGTGCATATGCGTGTTATATACTAGTTTATTTATCTTATTAGCTTGAAACTTTAATTTTTGTAAACCAATATCCTATACAATATGTTGTTAACATTAACCACCTAATCTCTCACGTAACCACACATATCAATCAATCTCTATCTTTCTCTAAACACCAAAATATAAAATCGAAAAATTAGATTACAACTTTAGTTAATCATGCATTGTCTTATGATCAAGATAAACTAAAAATAATTTTTTTAAATTAATAAATTTTTATTTCTTTTTGTTAAATTTTATGTTTAAGATATGATGGGACCGGCCTTATGTTAAACTATATATGACTAGCCTTGTGAGATATTGAGTTTGAATTCATCCTCTTTCATTATAACTATCAAATAAATAATTTTTTTTTAAAATTATATTATGTTGACCAACCTATGCTGAAGTTTTGTAAAAGGAAATTTATTTATTTGGAAAAGATAAAAGCAATATATATATATATATATATATATATATATATATATATATATATATATTTTAATTGTGCTTTTAGAAACAACTCAACCACCATTGGATGTAGGTCCAAGTCCAACCAATTGATAATCTCAAGGAGGCCCTCCAGTTGAAATATCGAATAGGTCGTTGTAACGGAAATGGGCCCTACCACGAGCCTGTCTCGTGATTTGTGCACTTCTAAACGTTGATAACTATAACGGATCTTTTTTTTTTTTTTTAAAGAATAATTAACGGGCCATTAAGAAGCCAAGATTTAATTTACCCAATTATTTAGCAGCACGTGGCTCACTAGTTGTAAATTCATCATATTAATACTACTACTAAATTTTATTTCATCAAACTTAATTTATTTCACATACTATTAATTAATTAAATTATTTATTTTTAGGTTTAGGGTTATTCTTTCTTTCAAGATTCCTAAGCTATTTTGTTGTAACATTTGACTACTTCCTTGTTCCTAACTCCTAAAAAATATTGGGGAAGTTAGAGAATATTCCATTTTTTTTAATAGTGGATATTCCCCTTAATGATTACTTAAAATATTGTATTTATCCTTTTAATTCGAACTTAAATTTACTGTTATTTCATGTTATATTTCCCTTTATTATTTGAAAGAAATAAAAGGTGAATGAGTTACCATTATCTAAATTTTATGCACATTTTTTTGGGAAGGTTTATGCATGTGCACCTCTTTTTTTTAACGATTGATTATTAATTTTAAAATCATGTTAGTTAGGCCTGTACATTGTGATTGTTTCAAATGGCTGCACAAAATTTTAACAAGATTTTAGATAAGAACAATAACTTATTTGTTGATATCTATATATAGTCCTACACAATGGGTTACCCACTAGAATAGAGCCAACTAGAAGACAAATAATGGTTATCTCCAAATGTGTAATGTGTGATCAAGAAGATGAAATGTTGGATCATCTTTTTCTCAAATGTCCTTTTAATAGAGCTTTATGGTTTGCCTTGTCTTAGAACATCTGATTTGATGCTATTCCATTTGTTAGATAATGGTTCATAACCACTCTCGAAAAATACAAAACAGGTAATGGATAGGAAAATAAAGTTCTTACGGATATTAGTGCCACTCTTTGAGTGATTTGGACTAACAGAAATAAGGTTATATTTGAAGATAAAATTGTTGATGCTCAACAAGCTATTTTAGACACCAAAACTTCCTAACAGAATGGAAAACAAATTTAGATGATTGTATCCAAATTGGTTCAACAAGTGCCGTAACTATTGAAAACCAGATTTCATGCCAAAATCAGAATTGGCAAGCCATAATAATAGTTGACACAAAAAAGCGTTCGCGCAAAGCTAATTAGAATGGAGGTGCCTTTGTGATCACAAATTGTTTAGTCCAGTTCGTTCATGAAAGTTGTTATTCATGGCACTCTTGCAATGATGAGAACAACCTATTATCCACAATCAGAGAAGCACTATGTGAGGCATGGATGCAAGGTTTAAGGGAGCTAATACTTTTTCTAAAATCAACTCAAGGAGTGAAGCTAATTTAGACGCATCGCTTTACTAGCTTGGAGAATGTCCCCATCATGGATGATATTGCGACATTAAAAAAGATGATTAAGCATATTCACATCCAAGTTGCTCCTCAACTGGTGTTCCACAAGTTTCAGGACTAACAAACATGACGATATGCTTTACAAGGCTCTCCTGGATGTGATTTTATTTGGCGATAACCAAAAAAAACTAACTAACAATGATCGGGATTTAGAAGAGATTTAATTGAAGTATAATTCATCTAAGTTCGAACTTCAACCAATTAAGAAGATATCTCCTTATAGAAAAAACTAAGATTTAAAATGTTATCTCATTCTAAAATTACTAGCCTCTAAGCACGCGCGTTGCATGTGCTTAGAGGCTTTTCTATTTTTTTGGATAGAGGTTAATAATTAGCATTTATTATACTTTGGAAATATGTCTTTTGATTTTTCAAAAAAATAAAATGATAAACTTTAGAGATAAATAGTAATATTTGAAAGTGGTGTAGTGATATAGAGAAAAGTTTGAGTAGGAAAAATAAGACAAACATAAGGGGAAAGAAGACTAAATTTTAGGAGTTTTCTTAGTTTTTAATTTTTTTTTTAAATTGGGGGTGTTTTATTTGTATTGAGATGAAAAAAGAATAAAAAGACTCAATTTTAGGGAATAAAAAGATGAACGTGAAGAAAAAAAATCATAAATTGTAAGATTTTTCTTTTTGAATTCAAAATGAAATTTATTATTTGACATTCATGACCCTATTTTTAAATGAAGTTGCCCTTCATTAATGAGGATATCTTTAAACTACATAAAAGTAAAGTTGAAAGAGGGAAATCCTCTTATATATTGTATAGATATTCTAGTATTTAATTATAGTTTCCTATAGCAAACCACTGCACCAAAATTTTAGCAAGTTTTTAGATAAGAGCACAATTTATTTAGTCTTATTAAATATATATTGTTCATATCTACGTATTAGTTTGAGGAAATTTAATTTATGTATAATTCATCTAAGTTCAAATTTCAACTAATTAAGAAGATATCTCCTTATTAAAAACAAAGAATTAAAATCTTATCTCATTCTAAAATCTAGAGTCTTTTTTTTTTTTTTAAAAGAGTTTCAACTTATGGTGTCCGCTTTTGATGATAGTTTTTTATCATCAAACTAAGATACTAGTCGGTTTTTGGTGTATGCAAGGATTGAATCTCAGATCTTTTATTCAATTATCAGATATTTTACTAGTTGAGTTAATTAGAACCCACTAAAATCTAGAGTCCTTATTCTTTCACTTTGCTCTACATATACAGTTCACATGTCTTGCTCTCTCTAAGCAAAATGGCTTCTAAAAATATGGTTGCTCTGCTGTTAACCTACTAATGTTTAACCATCTATCAAAAAAAAAAAAAAAAAACTAATGTTTAACTAGACATATTACACCCGCTTTGTGCGGCAATAATTCATGTTTTTATTTGTTTTTTTGGTTTAATGTTATTTATACTCCTATTTAAGGGGGTTTCTCCTATTAGGATTCCTTATTTTCATGATTCTAAAATGCTCTTACCCTCTTATGTTTAAGTAGAAATAAAACTAAAGGACAATCCGGTAAAAATACAACTCTAACTCCTACGTACTAAAATATTACCTAAAAAATAGGGTCACTCTAGTATTGATTTTCAAATTGCTTTTTTTACTTATAAATTAAATTTTCCAAATAAAAATTATATATATAATAAAAACACATGTTTTTATTTGCCACAAAATAGGACTACTAAAAAAAAGCCTCACTTATAAATTAAATTTTCAAAAATTATATATATAAATTAAAAATACATGTTTTTTTTTTTTGCTACAAATTAGGACTACTAAAAAAAAAAAGCCTCATCGCACACGTGAAGCACGTGTGATGAGGCTAGTAATGTTTAAATGTGATATATAAATAATTATCTGTATTTTTTTTAAAGAAAGAAGTAAGTTAACATAGAATAATGTTTAAAAATGAGATGGGGATAATATCATAAGTTTTGGGTTGAATAGAGAAGATAAAGGAAAAATCTTAAAATTTAGGAACATTAAATTACTCTTTTAACTAAGTTGTGTTTTTTTTTTTTTTTTTTGGGAACCAGTTTATGTTTTTTAATTTAAAATTATTTAACTAAAAAATAAAGGTATTTTAGAGGGTTTAAAATTTGTGTGATGGTATTTTAGAATAAAAAATGTTGAATTCCAAATTGGGAATCTTGTTATTAATAGTATAAAAGATTATTAGATCTAAACCGATTGGTACTAGACATGTAAAAAAAACAAGTACCCTTTCATGATGTGTGGCTGTGTAGAGCATTGCCCAAAAAAAAAAAAAATTTTTTTTTTTTCCAAATTTACAAAAAATGTTTCTCTTACAATTCAAATGCAAACACTCGTTACAAATAGTTACAAATGTCATTACGAGAAAGTCGATTACTTAAATGAGAATTCAAAAATTATGCAATTATAAGTTATAACTATTCATTTATTTACAAGTGTTTTTCTCTTTTCAATTTCCCTAACTAATAAGCAACCAAAAGAGTAAAGAATTTCCGCGTTTCTATTTTAGATTTCGGTGCCGGCCCTTTTTGTTTTGTGGTTCAAAAACTGATAAAATTCTTTCACACCACAGCTAGTAAAGTGGTGTTTGGAATGATTCCAAAATTGGCTTCAACACTTAAGTCTTAACCGATAAGTTTTAATTTGGAAAAAAAAAAAAAACAACTATGAATGGTCTAATTCCATGACTACGACTTGTTATTAACTGGTGTCTGGAATGATTCCAAGATTCAAATGGATGGCTTTGAAAGCTCAACTGGGTTTTTAATTTGAACCATCTTTTTGAATCCCATAACCCCATTATTGAATCAGCATGCTCTTGGATTTTGCAGGCTTAGAACACGAAAAGGATACGCATCTTGTAAAGAAATGAGAAATCAAACAGAACAATGGTCGCGTTTGAGTGAGCCTACATTGCACATTGCAGAATCAATGATTGCAGTACTCTTTTTACCAAGAAATTTCTCCAACTGGCTATTTCCTCCTCATTTCCTGTCAAGTTCTCTCGTCCCTTACGTTATGTTACACTTTTAAGCCATGAACTCACAATCTTCCATAGGTCCGCATAAGCTGCCAACACATTAATTAGCACTATCCACCGAAAGTGTGGTTTAATTTGGTAATAAGAGTTCTCGTATCGCTTCACATAATACTTGGTAAGAGTTGAACGGTGTGAGTAATGACACTTTAACGAATGTATTGTGCCTACAATGATATCCTCGTCAAGGCTCTGTTAGCACACGTGATATGAGGTTGATGAATCCAAGCCAAAAAGCCTATTTTTTTATTCAGATTAAAAAAAAAAAAAAATAGCACTATCCCAGTCCCTGCTGAAAAATATGAATACGAATGCTTAGTCAAAGACTCAAAGTAACATACTAACATCTTATCTTGTGGAAATTGGAAAAATTCATCAGCCCATCAAAGCATTAAATCCCCTATTACGGTGGGGGCTGAGGCAGTGGGACTAGACAACTAAGTCCGTGTGTATAATAGTATTTGGAATTTGAAACTTTTTGGTATGTTCCTTTGACCTTTCTGCCTTGTGGCAATTGAGTAGAGGACTCACTCTATATATTTTTATTTGCTAAATAACTTACTCTCTTTTTTTCCCTCTATAATTTAATTCTGCGTGTTGGTTAGGTTCTTGAAATTTTCTGAAATAAAAGTATAAACGGCCTAGCCAGAGTTTCTCTGCAAGTCTTACACTTCAATCTTTTCTTTTGGTCAAAGAAAATGATTTTTATCATAAACCTTCCATTTATGGTATATATAATATGTAGCGACAAACATTACATGTTGATGGAATCTTTTGACTTATTATCTATATTGAATATTATAGTAATTTCGGAATGTCCTTCCATAATTTACTTAGTTTTGTTAGAAATTGCTTTAAAATCTTGTTTTGACATAGTATGAAGGTTTTTTCTTGGAGGTGTGTGGGGAAATAAATACTATGTCTTATGGAAGAAATAATTTGATAACGCTAATTATCTTCCCAAAAATGGATATTACCACCTTACATGTATAACACTGAAAAAAGTTCGTTGGCTTTGCTCCAAGAGATCCTCCCATTTGAGTAGAGAAGAAGGCTTCTCCTAAACAATAAACATATATAAGTGGGATTCTTTGAAAATTAATTTGGTAGCCCTTTGGGTAAAAAATTTGCTTGTTTTATTAGTGTGAGAGCACCATTTGGTAATTGGGGTTTTATGATCATAAGATGTCAAGTTTGTAAGTTTGTGTTGAGAGTTTGATTAAGGTTTATTTGGATTTGTATTAGTGTTTGTTTGTGAGAGGTATTGAGGGCATTGCATATGTGAAGGTTGTGAGTATTGTTCATGAGAGTCTATAAGTTGGTTTGTGGTAGTTGGCAAATTCTATGACAAACTTCATTGAGTATGTATTATATTTTCAAGAGTTCAAGATTAAAAGTCCATGGTGCAGCTCAAGGAAGACAAAATTTTGAAGATTTTGACAACCTTTGATTGATGCTCGATTGATTGAACATTGACAGCCTTTTAATCGCGGCTCAATCAATAATCAAAAGATGATTCTCAATAATGGCTTGCTTGATCAGGAATCATGAAAGCTGTAATCTTATTTTAATTAGTTAGTTGTTGCCATAATTTTTGTGCGCTACACGCATATATACAAACCACTTTAAAGCATGATTTGCGAAGAGATTTTGGAGAGTTTTGCCATGAACGTGAAGAAAAGAGAGCCTAAATCTATATTCACCAACCTGTGAGTTTAAAAGATCAATCTTAATTAATATGGTGCTGTTATAATTTATTGATCAAGAAGGTTGAAGCCGTAGACCTATTCCTAGTAGTTTGTTGTAGAGCTAAAATTTTCAAGGTGATTCTTGAAGTCAGTTAGTCAAATTGATCATGAATGATATATAGAATAGAAAAGTTCAGGGTTCTGGATCTGATAATTGTAAGGTCATGTTAGCATGTCACGTATCAAGTAGAGTATAGAGATAAGAGTTTATCTCACATTGTAATAATTCGATTTTATTAGTGAATTCATTCTTCGGTCCATTGTGATTTTTTTTCTTTGTAGGTTCTCAATCAGTTTTCTACTTCATCACCATATCGTTGTCTCTTATTTATTGCTTGCTTGTCAATTGGACAACTTTGGTGACTTGTTGGTTTCGTTAATTAAATTAATGTCATTTTAATCACATAATTGAATTAATTAGAAATTAATTTATTAATCCGCAGTCTAATTGTTTCTGGGTCAAATCGATCTCAATTGGTGGCCGAAAGCCTGTAATTGAATCAGCATTTTAATTTTAAGGTACAAATACAAATAATTGATTTTCAATACAGCTAATAAAGGTCATGGAGGTACCCCAGGATGCTAAGATCTTAACAGTGCTATTGCTCGACTTTTCAAGAACATCTCATGCATGTGTCTTTAGCAAAAAATAAAAAATAACAAACAAAAATAAAATAAAAAACAAAACAAAAAAGGAACATCTCATGTGCTTTACTCTTATTTTATTTTATTTTGGTTCCTCTTTTAGAGTTCTTTTCATGCATCTTTCTCAACGGAAGAAATACCAAATGCTCAAAGAGTAAGTTTATTTTGAGCAGCAAAGCCCACAGTGCTATATAAAATGTGCAAAGAAAAAGAGCAACCATTACCAATACCAGATGAAGCTTGCACTATTGCCATTTCTGCAGATTCAGCAGAATTTTGCAGCTTCCTGATAAGCAAGTTATATGGGATTGTCTAGCTAAATGGGCTTTTACCCTTAATTTCAATGATAACAAGCATTATGCCAAAAAAATCATGTGGATTAAAATAAATAATGATGTATATATCATCAAATTTGAGCAGTAAAATAGATATGTAAATTAAAAAAAAATTCCATTAAGTTATATTATCAAAGTAAATTGCTTAAAATGAAAATTTTATCATAAATGCAATAGTTTTAGAAATAAAAAGTAAACTTTCTTTAAATTTGGTAATAAGTTTGACTTGGAAGTGATTGTTAATAGAGTTTTACTTAGAACATATCATTTAAATTTTTTAATGTACTTGAAAGTGATTTTTTTTTTCTTTAAAAAAAAATAGCGGAAGCACATGGTATATATGACGTATATGTAACACTTACATTAAACTATTTTAATAGTTTTAATAATGTACTTATAGTAAGACACCCTATCCCAAAAAAAAAGGTAAGTACATAACATAATAACATATGCACGTTATTAAACGTGCAATTGTACATCATAAGCATGGCATGCATGACTAATTTTTATTATCTTATACTACTTGTTATTATAAAATAAATAAAATTTGGGGCTTAGAAAGTACAGTCGTGCCAAATATCTCAACGTTACATTATCAATATAATGGGATTAGTATTTTTAAATTTCTTGTAACTTTTGAAATACATGTATAATAGATACATTGAGGCACATCACGTAATCACTATGTGTAAGAAAATTTGACAACAAAGTTTTACTGCAGATTATTTTAATAAAAACAAAAATGATGATTTGCTAAAGCTAAAACAGACACTTTGTCTCATACATATTGTGACCGCTTGGATCATATCTATGTTCTAGCGTTTTGTGTTTCAGCCATCCATTTATTTATTTATATATATTTTTTGGATCAGTACTTGGTTCACTGTTCACGTCTCATGAACAGTGCATCAAGGCATCTAAACAGTATTTTTTAGTGTGAACAGTAATTAAAAATTAATTTTTTATTATTTTCAGTTTTCAGCAAAATAAACGGTATCTAAATGCATTCATCATATAATAGCACCGTATGTTGGTTTGTTAAGGAAATAGAAAATTTTTGAACCACAAATTAATATTATGATTAGGTGGCATAAGAGAATCCTTCGCATTTTATTAGGATTGACAATCAATTGCAATTGCCAGATCATAATCCTCACTTACGAGAATCTTTACATATTTTATGTATCCTAGCACCTTCAAAAATTAAAATAATATGTTGTCACATATTCGTAATATATATATATATATATATATAAATATAATTTCAAACTTATGATGTGCTCTTCATAATGACTAGCATGGAACTCATGTTTACACACGGGAATGATGAATTGTATGGTGTGATTGATGTTAGCTTGGGTTATAAAACATATAACAGATATAAGATATATTAGTTCACCTAGGGTAGTTTTTTCTTGCATTTTTAGTGATATTGGTTACGCCAAGTTTCTCATTACACTACTATTATGTATATAATTTTAAAAATTAATATTGAATATTATATATACAATACCAAGATACAATTACTGTTCGTGAATTTCTATTAAATACTATACAAAATAAAAGAATAAATTGGTCCAATAGTATCTCCTAAATTGAGATCGTTTAGCTTAATTACAGTTTGTTATGTTCAAGATCTTGTCAAATAAAATATTTGAATAAAAATAGTATAAAAAATATGCTTATTAGTTCAGAGAAAAAATAACCACAAAATGACTTATAAATTTGAATTATTTTTAGTTACACAAAAATGGATCATAAATATAAAATTGTTCAAACTCTCTCTTTCTCTAATTTGATATACTATAAAATTAGATATATGATTAAGTTTTTTATGATTTATTTATATTGAACTCCTTATTTTCTATACTAAATTAACTTATTTGACATAAAAATTTAAAAATTTATATTAAATGAGACACATGACACAAAATTAAATAAGGTGATACTCTGGTATGGTTATAAAACTCAAACAAAAGTAATAGTTGGACCTTTATGATATAGATGCAGGGACGGACCCATGTTGGGACAGAGGGGGGCCATGCCCCACCCCCCTTTCTTCCCCTCCAATTTGGGAAAAAAAAATAGCACTATATACAAAAATTTCCCCTAAAAAATATATTTTTGGCCCCCTTCCTTCAAAATCTTTACATTTTAACCCATGAAAACTAAAAAGAAAATTGTAACATCCTTTTGCCCATTGCATATTGATCCAAAAATATGAAGCCCATGAGAACTATAATCAAATGTGTGTAGTGGATACTAATGCTTGTTTGTAGGTTTATTTTTATGAATTATTAACTATTTTTAGAAAATATTTTATTAACATTAATGTTGTTGTAGCTTGTGGGGTATGTTTGTTTGGTTTATTTTTTGGACTAAATTTTGAAACGATAGAGCAATATAATATGGAAATAACGAAACTTTTACTTGAATTGTTAATGATGGGAAAATTATCTATAATATTTGATTTTTTTAAAGAGAAAAAAATTACAAATAATTTGAAGCTGACAATGCAACATTGCCTCTAGTGTTGATGTCCCAATTCATGAAAATTTTCAAACAAAATTCCAAAAAATCACCACCGATTAAATTAGTATTCGGTCCAAATTGTGAAAATATGAGATCATAATGTTAATGAATGTGATGAAATTCAACAAAGCTCGAGTAGATGTTAGTTTTGATTTTTATAAACTTTTTTGGGTTTATACTTTGGCCCCCCTCAACTTCGAATTCTAGTTCCGTTCCTATATAGATGAGAGTTGCATTACAAAAAAAAAGGGTCTAAATAATATTTTCTAGATAAATATCATCTCCCTTTTTCTATATATGTGTGTGTTTCTAAAAAATCAAAAAAAAAATTCGAAAGTGAGCTAAATATTTAAAGCCTTTTTGATGGGCCTTGATATAATCCGAAAAGAATCGTGGGCCAAGTACTGAAGTACATTCGACCTCCACTCAGACAAGATTGAGTTTTGTTCATTGCCTCCCACCACTGAGCCAAAAAAAGTAAAAAACCAAAAAGAAGAAGAAGAGATTTGATTACATTAGAATAAATAAAAAGCAGAACAGCCCTATCTGCATAATAATTTTATAATGTTATCAATTTGAGTTGGGACAATTGAACCTAATTGTACATTCCATACACTTAATGTAGACAGTTTTATATATTAAGTATCTTCATTTTGCAGAATGGCCATGTTTAGTATATAAAAAAATTGTGAGACCCCGAACATTATTCACCTAGTTGATTTGAACTTTGAAGGCTGGCCCAAATAGCCCACACATAAGTTTTTTTTTTTTTTTTTTTTTTTTTTTTTTCTGGGATTATTATTATTATTATTATTATTATTTTCCTTTCTTAAAACTTGGACAGCATTGTATTTGTTTCTTTTTTACCGATGGATTAGGGCTCCACGCAGACGTGGTCCAAAAATATGCCTATCTAAAATTCTAGATGAAGCCCAAGACAGGTCCAGCATATTTGGAAGCAAGGCCTATTAGTTTGAGACTACTGTTAGTAGTGTGCCATAATTGGAAGAAAAGCCCAATAATTTTAATACATGCTAAGTACTTAAGAGCATTCCAGGAAAGCATCTAAAATATTTAATTTTTAGCAACTTAAAATGTTACTTTATCTATTTTAACAACTCATTTTATAATATATCTTACAACAAAGGTTTTATATTAACATTTAATACATTAAAATAATATAAATAACACAATAAAATAATATATCTAACATAATAACCAACAGCCACAACTATCAACACATTAAAATACTTTTTTTTAACACTCTACATTAAAATATTATTTTTTGTTTTAAAGTATTGAGCTACAGCAGGCTGCTATCTATAGCAGCCCGCTCAAAGTTAATTTTTTTTAACTTCAGCTGCTTTGCTGCAGCCATAGTTTTGAAGAGTTGGTTGCTAAATTGGTTTTTTTTTGTCAATTTAGCAACTTCAGTGGGGATGCTGTTATTAAATAAGTGTTAATAAATAAAAATCAAAATTAAAAAAATTTGTTAAGAAAGTTATCTATTTTAATTAGATTTTTTAAAAATAACATCAAATCAATTTAATCAAAAAATTTTTTGTCTTGGAAAAATATTGACTTTCTAAACTCTTGCGAAAACATTAAAGAAAAAAAGTCAAAAACTTTTATTGTATATATTTATTTTATAGATGATTCATAATTATAGATCTCCTAAGTCTCTCTCTCTCTCTCTCTCTCTCTCTCTCTCTCCCCTAAGTATATGTGAGAGATATTGCCTATACCTTTTATATCATATAATTATATGGGTGGTAGAATTTTTTATTATTTAATTGTTGAGAAAGGGTCGTACAAATTGTGGTTAGGCTAATGGCTAAGTAAATATCTTATGTAATTGCCGAATGTACCTTTTTAAATAATACTTTTACTATTAACTTATTTTTCCTTAATAGCTTTTTATTTTAATTTTTTAGTTGCTCTTATCAAATTTTTTTTTCTTTAAAAAAAAAGTATGATTTTCATTTTTTTTTCTTATAGAAATGCGTAAATTACTTGATTGGTTCATAAACTTTACCAAAAGTTTGTTTTATCCCTAAATTTTAAAAAGTTCATTTTTTCATCCTAAACTATTGAAAAGTTCATCTTTAGAGTTTATTTGGGATCCGCTTATTTTGCTGAAACTGAAAACTTTTGTTGAAAGTACTATAAATAAAGGTAAAAGTTAGCTGAAATAGTACAATGAGACCCATGAAAAGTATCAAAAAGTTCAGTGAGCCTCATGAATAATATAAAAAATAAACTGAATAGTAAAATAAGTTAGCAAATTTTTTATTTTTTTTGCCAAGCACATACTTAAACTATTAAAAATGTTTTACTTTCTTTATTTCAACTTTCAAAAAGATCTTTTTTCATTTCTAAACTATTGGAAAAGATCTTTTTCATTCATATTTTTGTCTTTAAAGTCTCTAAATTATTAAAAACACTCTTTACAAATTTAAGGATGAAAAAAAAACTTTTTAAAGCCTTAAAAACCCCCCCACATCCGGGTATGTAAACCCCCCTCCCCCCCACCTTTTTTTGCATCCTAGCTACAGTGAGGATGTAAAGATTATATAATTTTTTAATATCTTCTCTCTCTTCCTCTCACTTCAGATTTTGACATTTCTCTCTTCTTTTTCTTTTCTTTTTTATATTATTTAGAGATGAAAAACAATTATAATAAATTTTAGGGACTTGTGAGGGGACGAAAATTCGGAATAAGAAAAACAGGCTAGCAAGGTTATTTCCAAGGAGCTAAAATTCATAAAATGATCTAGGGCGGGAATCCCACAACTTAAAAAGAGACTAGGGCAGCTTGGTTAGGATTCTGAAGACATACTTTGGACTTCGGAAGGACGAGCACTAGCTGTATGAGGAGGCACAAAACCAGGCCACCAAAAGGAAAGAAAACCGACTTGGCACGAAGTGCGAGAAGGATGAAGAAAGAAGGATATAGAAGCTATTCTGTCCGCATTAAATACAATTCAACCACTTCTCTGGCTGCACTAATGAGGAAGTGACCATAAACAATGGTGGCGCAGCTGAGAATTCAATGTAAAGCTTAATAGAAAAAAATCCTAGGGGTGCGATTTTAACCCTCCAGGTGTAGGATTAGGATGCATTAAGGTTGAATATATAAGGCAAGGAAAATCATCTAGAAGAGGGGCAAGAAAAAGAGGACGATAAAGAGAGAGAGAAAGAGAATGATCACTTATCTTTGTAACACCTTCCTCGAAATAGACTCGAGGATCAACACTTGTAATTTTCCTGTAGTTGTTTTCAAAGGAACATCAATGAGAAATACATCATTTCTTTCTTAATCTCACAGCCTAAGCCTTCTTAATTCTAGTATTTGGTATTCAAACATAGACTTGACTCCCCATCTCTAAAGAAATTAATTGTGCTCGCAAGTATTAAAAAAGTTTTCAGTTTAGTAGTTGTGTTCTTTCGTTTTCTACTTGCCATAGGACTAAAATAAAATTTTACCTTTTATAAATTTTCAACAATTTTGTGTTTGCTTTTTCATAATTGTCATTGTTTTTTTCCTTATATAGAAACAACCGCTTAAAACCTCAATAATTTAACGCTCTGTTTGTTTCAACAATGATATTTTCTAGAAAATGAGTAATTTTCTAAGAAGCATTTTCTATAAAACTATCTTATTTTCCAATGTTTGGTAGCAACTTTAAATGAGCTGAAAAATACCATCTTAACTTTCCTTATTTAGCTTGTTGTGAGATAGAGTTGTTTTCCAAAAAAATTTAATGGAAAACAATTTCTAAAAATAAGCCGTACTTTTTATGTTGACCAAAGATAGTTTTCTTTTAACTTATATTTTTTTATGCTACCAAACATTAGAAAATAAGGAAAACTATCTTTACACAAGGTTTTCCATTGAAATAAACGGAGCGTAAGTGCAATTGTGAAAATAGTAGGGATGAAAAAGCAAATGATAAATGATTTTTTCCCCCTAAAGTAGTACTTGAATTACTTAGGGCTTGTTTGGCAGGAGTAATTTTGTTTTTGTTTTTAAAATAGTACAAAAAAAATTGAAATTGAAAGTTGTTTTCAAATAATTTTTACATAATATGTGTCTGGTTCCCACTTTTAAGAACAATTTTCAAAATATTAAAAACAAAAAATAAATGGTAGGGAGACCATTTAAAAATTTTTTGAAAAAATTACACAAGCAATCTGTTTGTTTCAATGATAATGTTTTCTAAAAAATAAGTCATTTTCTAAAACATTTTCTATAAAATTATCTCATTATCTGATGTTTGGTAGCAACCTTAAATGAGTTAAAAAAATTCCTACAAAAATAAGCCACGCTTTTTATGTTAGTCAAAGATAATTTTCCGTTAATTCATTTTTTTAATCTACTATACACATGAAAAATATGAAAAACTATCTTTATACAAGATTTTCCATCAAAACAAACAGAGTGAAAGTAACGTATAGAATCGGTAGATTACTTTATATATATATATATATATATATATAATGATAAGAGAATAGAGCTCATGTACCTTTTTTTTTTTTTTAATAATGATAAGTTTCAAATTTGAAGTATAATAATTTTTTTGTGGTAAAGGCAAACTCCTTAATTTAAGGGATAAAAGAGTTTGGACAAATTTGTAAAGTCTACAGTTTTCAATTTATTTACAACTTTGCTATTAAAAATATTTTCTATATCTTAAAAATATCCTCTCAGTCGTTTTCAAAATCAAGTTTTGAATAAGGAAAATAGGCTACAATTTTTTGAAAACTATATTTAGAGAATATCAGTTAAAAGATAAATTCAAGTGTGGAACTCACTATTTTTTGAATTGCAAAACAAAAAATTATATCTAAATATTCTTACCAAATAGACCCTTATGCGGCGTTTGGTACGAGGTAATGTTTTAGAATTCCTATGAATGTTTAAAAATTCTCATATTTGGTTATAAATTACGCCAGAGAATCAAATGCCAGTGAAATTTGGATTCCCCCCTTTAAACCCCTCTCAGTAGGAATATGGATTCTCTTTAAAACATGTGGGTATCCAGATTCCCAAACTTAAAGAAAATTGCATTTTTTTTTATAAATTGACAATTTTAACTCTTTTTCCTTTTCATTTAAGCAATTAAGATAAAATATAAAACAAATCATCAATATATTTTCCAGCCAAAATAACACAAAAATAATGAACAACTCTGTTGACATATTCTTTAACAAAGTTCTACTTAGGTTTCATGCGTAGAAAAAAAAAAAGTTTGAAAAAGACTCTCCATTATTGCCAAGTATTTACTTTTGCTGTTGCGTGTGTGTTGCTCAACAAATTCTTAATAGTTTATATTTTATTTTTTATTATTTATTTATAGGAAGTTTTTTTTTTTTAGAGGACTTTGTAGTTTACATTCAAATCTAAGAATAGAATGGGAAAAATAAATAATTCATTTATGATTCCTGGAAATAAACCAAACATTATTATCTCACATTTCAAGGAATCTTAAGATATTCTCAATGAAACCAAATATAGGAATAGCTACATTCCTAGGCATCTAGATTACAAAGAATTACATTCCTAAGAATCTAGATGCTAGGAGTAATGTGAATTTCTCCATACCAAATGCCACATTAATATTTATAGTAGCCAGATAATCTTAATAGAAAATCCCTTTTTTATTCTTTTTTCGCTCTTATCCATAATCATTTAAGTATTCATAAGTGAGCTAAGTTCTTAACTAGAGAAGTAAACAAAACAATGTAAACTTACTATTATAACTAAGCATTTATTTTTTTTTTTTATGTTAACTTTCAAAAAAAAAAAAAAATTGTTCTCATAAATCAAATGAACGTAGTTGATTTTGCTTGGGAGATAAGTTATGATTTTATTCTCTTTCGTGTGTTTGATATAGTCTGGGAACTCTAAATAAAGGGCCCAAAGTTCACTATTGTAAATAGTCAATAATATGTATAAAATTTGTGATGGAAGTCAATTGCTTGTTATTGATTCAAAGTAAGCAATCATGGATTCCTATAATGTTTGATGTTGATTTCAAGTAAGATAGTTGCTAACAACAATTCTGTAAAGTTGTGATTTACAACTATGCTTTATGTTGACTTTATTTCATGACAAAAATTGTTGTAATTGTAATAAATTATTTCCTTGTATTTTGTGGGATTTTTTTATATTAGGTTTAGTATTAGGTTTGTAAAGAATCAAACATGCAATAAAGATCAGTGCAGTTTCACAACAAGCTTGTAAGAAGTTCGCAAGTAAAGGTTCCTAAGAAAATGCCACGTGAGAAGCACATGCTATAAGCTGAAGAGTCAAGTGTCAGGCTGTATTTCGAGAGTATTTCATGAGACAGACCATCTTGCGAGATACCTGCAAAACTCTCTACTTAGAGGATTTTAAGTGTGACTTTCTTACCATTCACCTATACTATATATACCTTAATTACCCACAAAAGTAAAAGAGGCAATTAAGAGAGAAAACCCTAAATAGGGTTCTACAATACAACATACTCACCATTTTTTAGAAAGAGAGCTACTCATCCTTAGTGAGAAATCCTTATAGTCTCTTCTCCTTTTTTTTTTTCTCCCATTATTATACATTGAGAGGAGATTTGTATTTAAACACAACACACACCTGTTCAGAGTGTAGAGAGTGTTTTGGAGCTTAGGAAGCATTTGAGATATGCCAAAAGAAACCAGTGAGGCTTGGCAGATGCAATCGAGTGGTTTTATGAGATCCGAAAAGCTAATGAAGATAAGACTCTGAGAAGTCCGTTGGTAGAAGAAGCTTGGAGGATTCAAGTATATTGGGTAGACTAGGCTTGGAGGGTCTTTTATTATTCATGTACTTCAACTTATTTACTAGTGAATCGATTTCAACTTGGAGGGTCGCGGAGAAATTTTTCGCCGAGTTCTTCGGTTTCCTCTTCAATAACACGTCTTGGTGCTATCTTTTGTTTGCACCTCTCTTCCCTTATTCTTTGTGCTTTGCATTTAATGTTTATTGTTCATATTTATGCACTAGAGTAGTTTAGATTTTTTGTGCTTCATTTGCTCTTATTCGGCATTTAAATAAGTTATAGTAAAAACAATTAAGCCGTAATTTAAAATTAAGGATCTAAACAAACATTAGTGTTCCACGCTAATTTGAGCTTTCAAATTCAATGAGCATGTGAGACTATCTCTAAACTCTCTACTTACTTTCATTTTTTTTAATATTTTGTAATTTGGATTTTTTTTTAAACAAAATTTTTATTTAAGAAGAAAACAAGGAACATCAGTAAACCTTACAAAGTCACAAAGAAATTTGGAAAACTGTGATTATTAAAGCAAAACGACTGACAGGAGTTAAGGGAGAATTTAGCAGCGGCATGGTCGACTACATTACATTCCCTCTTGACCCAACTAAAGCAACAAGATATGAACGATTTTTTAAAATATAAGATGTTATTAATAATATTACCAATAGACCAATCTGGAGAGCAAAGTGGAAAAGAGATAGGATCGAAGCAAACTTTGCCATCGCCTTCGAAAATAACATGGTCCCAATTTTCAGACTTCGCAAATTGAACAACCCACTAGATGGAGGATTTTTTATATGCCTCGACTTGAAAATTTGTTCAGCTTTCAACAATAGACAATTGAACGTTACTTTGTTTCATGTAACAAATCTTGAAGATCTAAATTTTTGGATAAAGACCAGTAACAAAGAGCAACAAGGATAAAGTAAAAACATAGTATATAAAGAGGTATTCAACAAAGGAAAAACTAGGATTTTTTCTCATTGTTACTACTATTAAAAAAACTGCAATTTACTTACAAAACTCTTTAAATTGCAGCTCTATTAGATACATAATTTAGAGGCAAACACTTTTTTAGGACAGTGTGCTGTGCCGCTTTACTTTAAAACCAATAAATGATAATAAGGGAGGCACAATCAAGGCTTTTAAGACCATTGATATCGCGTCCTGTGGTCATATTTTTAGGGTGATTGCATGAAGCCAAATTGTGGTCTCCCCTCACAATGAAGTTTTCACGACTCAAACTTAGAGATGGCAATGGGGTGGGATGGGTCCGAAGGATGGGGTCTTCGCCCTCGCCCCGCAAGATTTTGTCTTGCCCCATCCCCACCTCTTGGGGCCTGCAAAACCCGCCTTACTCCGTAAAACTCTATTTTTTGTTAATTTGTCTTACAACTAGAACAAATTTTTTAATGAAACCTATTTTATTAACGAAAATATACTTGAAATTACAACTAAATTTATCTCATCAAATCAAATCAATTTTTAGAAAAAAAATTGAACAATATATCCAAACGTTTAACAAGACAATCATAAAAAATTAAAAATTAAAAAAAATCTTAATATAACACATGACAAAGTGAGCAGAGAACCAAATTGGGAAGAATAAAATGAGCTAATATTAATATGTTTGTTTAAATAGTTAGGTTTTAGGATATGAAAAATTTATAATTATAACCTTTAGTAATGTGGAGAGGGGCGAGGATGGAAAGGGGCGGGGCGGAGTGGGTCTAAAAAGTCTAAACTCATTCCCGCCCCACTCCGTGGTGCGGGGCTAAAATTTTACCCTATCCCCGCCCCACCACCTTTGCGGGGTGGAGAAAATCCACACAGGACAAAGCGGGGAGGGGCGGGTTAAGCAAGGTGAAGAAAAATTGTCAACCCTACTCAAACCCATGACTTTGACTAGCTTTAATAGTATTGGACCGTGAGCTATGTCATTTAACCATAAAACCAATTGGTTATAAAAGAGATACACTCGAGTCTTTTATGACAATTCAACATCACATCCTACGTGCTTGTGTTTAAAGCAGTTGCAGGGAGCCAAATTATGGTCTCCTACCAACTTCATTACGAATGTTATTATGAAACAATTAATATGTTTAATAAGAATTTGAAAGTTATGCAAGTCATATTAGTTCTACATCTATAGCTCGACCAAAACCTTGTAATGAATGGATCTTCTACTAAATAGACCAAGATATTTTTTTGATCTAAAAGTCGGCAAGTCGTTTGGGTATTGTAAAGGAACTTCAACCACACGTGGCAAACAATTGCCGGTTGTCATGTGACAACCATAAACAAAATGGACCAGGCATGGAATTGGAAGACTGCACGTGTGCAAACGTAACCCACCTGTGTCTCTCTGGTTGAAAGGTTTTGTCAATGTTGGCTTACCAACTGGCCATCTGTCTTTTAATGAAGATTCTAATACACAGAAAATGCTAATATTGACAATTTAATTTTTGATGGACAATCTTCACATGTTGGGATAGTTTGTGTTTTGTGGGCACAGAATGGGAGAGAGAGCTATCAATCTTCTTGTCATGGTGTTACACTTTAGTTGGTTATGTCCTTCTCAGTTTTGTCTCTACACAACCACATTATGCCCTACATGCTAATGCGTTACCTGTGTTGTCACCCACTTTTAATTTCTGGGCATCAATGGCTTCTCTATAGTGCCATATAAATGGAGCCCAATTCTAATAAATTTATCTTCTTCTTCCTCATTCACATGTACATTCTAATGGGGCTAGCTATTAAGCTACGCCTCACCCACCTTTATGGGCATCAACAGCTTTGGTCTAGTACTGTCATTTGGGGTTAGCAAAAAAAGTACTGTCATTTGGAGCCCAGCTCTGCTTATTGTCGTTTGCTTCCTATTGTTGTTGTTTTCTTGTTATCGTATATGTGATGCTTAAATTTTTTTTTTTTTAAAGATGTTTTTGTGATGCTTCATCTAGACAAATAATAAGACAAGTTATTAAAGCAATCGAGCAAGCAAGTTATATGGATATTGATGCTGATTCCCAATGCTCTAGCTAGGCTTGGGAGCAAGCACCGCACATCCAGATGAACTTTTAGTAACGAAGTGTGTTGGCAATTTGCCAAGATGTTCTTTTCAAATGGTACATTATTCCCTATGGACCGGATAAGAGATGAGAACATAAGTTCATCTATGGACTTGTGCACAATTTGTTTATAATTAATTCTTTTACTTTTAAATATTACATAAAATGTGACTTTTTATTGATAGCCAAAATAAAGAGGGGTTCAAAAGAAATTGGAAAGAAGAAAATTTTACTTTTACTATGTGTAACAAAATTTGTCCAAAAAACTCTAAAATTAACAATGTGATGGAGACTATGGCAATAATGCGTGTGTGCGTTTTTCTTAATTAACAACAACAATTTCTGTTGACGTTTAGAGAGTTTTGGAGTTTTTATGGGATACTTATACACTAGAACGAACAATTTTTTCCCAACCGCTCTGAGTTCTTTTTGGACCAACAAGAACACAAAAAGTTTTGAGAAGTAAAAGAGTCATCTTGATTAGAATAGTTGTCACTTTGAACTTGCAATGTGGTTTGCATTCATGCAATGAAAACTCTCCAACACAATGGAGGCATAAGCTTCTTTCTTTGACTTTACCCGAGTGTAAATTCTCTTAGTGCCACTTAGCTATGACCCCCCTTTATTTTCTTTTTAATCTTTCTTGATGAGCAATGCCAACCAATTAGTTCTAGGTCAAGCTAGGTTAAACAACTATTACTATATTCCAAGAAGTGCTTTGTCATTCCTTATTTGTTTTTACCCAAATCAATCATGTACATGTTGGCCACAACTACTGGGCGGTTGGTTTAAACAATAGACTGCTTATGGTGATGGTTAGCTCCATTTGTAAAGTTCATTTCCTTTAATAACACTCGACATTTATATGAATATTCTAAAGCTTTTGCATGTTTGCCAAGAAAGAAAAAAGATGTAACACGTAGGTCTAGAAATTTAAAATTTGGTGAACAATTTCCTCACTGACCAATCACTCACTATCTTAATCATTGAGCCCCTCTAGAGGGTAATTCAAGCCTCATTTTCCTACAACCTTTGTGAGAACAAGGAGCCATGAATGGCCGTTGCCATAGACACTGGCTAAAGAGTAATAGAGCTACTTTTCCAATGTGGGTTTCTTGCATTAGTAAAATCAAGGTTCATTTCATCTACTATTTTGATACTTTTTTTTTGGCAAATCCGTCTTGACACATAGTAAAAGCCCATTATCTTGGTGAGGTAAAATAATAAAACCAGCATAAGGAAGAGTTAAAAATATTAATTATGTTATAAACATGACCTAAACAATTGCTTTCATAGCAATCAAGTTTTGCAACAGATCGAGGGCTCAAGAGTGGAGCAACACTTATTACAAGCACCTGTCCGTACTCTATGTGGTCCAATAAGGTTCAACAAGGGCATCCCTCTTGGGTGACCTAATTACTACTCATTGTGCAATTTCAGCCACAAGCACATAGTCGTCAATGATGACACCAGATAAACTCACTCAAAAGGCTAACCTTAAATGAAAGGAAAGGGATGCTTTTTCCATCAAGTAGATAAGTACCATAGGCTACACTCAGAGTTTTTACAATCCAAATCCGATTAATATGCCTTCCTTTCTTTTTATCCCATTATGTAAAAATTGACCAACACTTGTGGCGTTGATCACTAGCATGGTTTGGACCCCATGATTATCTTCTTTTTTCCTGTCTTTTTTGCTTGTTGGGTATATGCTTTGGGCATATTATTTTATGGGATAGTCGGTTTCTGTTAAAATCAATTGACCAACTGTTAAGTAATTGAGAATGATACCTAATTTATCTCTAATATATGAACTTTTGAATTACTTGGTGATATGCTATTTTTGGATAAGTTCTTAGGGTTTGAAATTTTGAACATGAAGTTGTAGTTTTGGTGTACTTAAATTTCATCTAGATTGCCAAACTGCTGGAAGGGGTCGGGTTCCAGCAAACTAAATTTGGTTTAAGAAGAAGAGAGAGGTTTCTGTCTAGTGGCTAGTTCCACTAAACACGTTAGGATACGTGCCTAAAATTGGACACGTGTCCACATCTCAACGTATCCAGTGGAACTGGTCATTGGACACAAGCTCAACCCTAGGATGAAAACCATTTGACTTACACCTAACTCATTTAGTAGTGGTGAATTATATATATGGTACATACTTTCTTCTTCTTTTTTTCAAAATTTGAGTCTAGTGTCTGGTTGTATTATTGGACCTGTTAGGATGGCAACGCGTGCCCATGTTTGGTCACATGTCATCATCCTGACAAGTCCAATGCATTTGAGCCAAGCCCAGTCTATTTTTTTTTTAATGCATATGATTCATGCAAAATAAATTTATGTGCCTCATATATTTTTCCCCTTAATAACTAACCCATTAAGCAAACAAAGTTCTAGGTTTAGGTTGTCCATTTTCTCTAGGTAAAAAGATTTCCTAGCCTTCTCTGCTAATTTAGAAAAGGTGTACACAGTTCAGGATGGCTCATTTGTGAGGAGGTTTTTTCATGCACTAATTAGGTCGATTTTTCCCTTATACTTGACCGCATCGCATCTCTAATACCCACCAAAAATATCTCAATCAAATTCATCTTTCTCTTCTCACAAGTTGATCTCAAGTTTTCGCCTTGATCTTGAATTATACCTCTAAAATACAACCAGAATTATAATTTGACATGTGGTTATCAACACTAATAAATATGGACGTAACAAACTTATTAAAAAAAAAAAATTGTATCACTCAACTTATTTTTTATTCAAAATATATCAATAATTATAAACTAGGTCAAATGGATCCAACTTTACTTTTACAAGGCTCCCAAAGTGAAAGATATAATACAAAGACCAAGTCATCACTAATATATATTCTTCCTAAAGGTGCAAGATCTTCTACGAACTTCAATACTCCCTTTTTTGGGGATTATCAACAATGCTGCCAATGAACAATGTAATGATAATTAGAAAGCTTTCAGTCCAAAAGCGAAGGAGAATTGAATGACACGTCTATCTGATCTCATCATCAAGCTAGAGTTTATCTTAACCGATCACAGAACAGAGAAAGGGAATTGCTTTTTGTTAAGATTATACTCATCTCCATCCCACCTTTAATAAAGTTGATATGAATTGAAGCAATGAATAAAGAAAGTCGGTCAAGATTTGCTCACTACATTTGTTAAAAGGTTGGAAAGGACTTTGGGTATGTTTAGGTCTTGGACTAATGCTTGTTCACTCATGGTGGTTGTCTGTTTCAGCTCAAAATCCATTTTGTCCCAAATTGGTCTACTGAGATACATGTTTCTTAAATTTTATAGGCTTTTACAAGTAGGAAAAATTTCTTTAAAGTTGGCAAAGATAATGGAATGGCATAGAAGAATGACAAAAAGTAATATAGCAAGAACATGACTAGTTGATATCTGATAGTGGAAACAAACATATAGTTTTTTTTATCATTCAAATAATTGATAGTGGAAAACAAACACATTGTTCTCTAAATTAATGTCGTGAAATTCCAGTCATTGCTGCACAGATTGAACTTTCTACAAGCCAAACAAAAAAGCGTGAATTTCAAGCCCACCATATAGTAAAAAAAGCATGATGTATGTTTTTCTTCTGAAAGTAAGACCTTAAGAAAAAGATGGGGCATATATGATGATTGGGATTAGTATTAATCAAGCACATAAGCAGACCCAAATCACTTTATTTTTTTCACAGTCAATGCTAAAGCTGAAACCCATTTGTCGTGTCACATTCATGGTGCTTATCCATGCGGTGCACGCGAATCTTTGACAAAGGGTATGAGGGTGGGTAACTTGGGGAACCGAGTTATATATTTCATCTGACCAAAAAGGAAAAGCTATATTTATTTCATCATTTACCAACTACAACTGTGATTTTCAAGCTTTTAAGCTCTTAATTTTGACTAATTGTCCCTGCTTAAAGCTCCACTCTTAATTGTCTGTAAACTACCCAATATTGAAAATGGGAGATAGTACAAAGGTGGTATTTGCATGTCAAACCAAGCAGAAACTATAATTATAATTGTCATCATTTTTATACAGTAAAGGTTATAATGAGAGCACTTTCTATAAGGCCTTCCTTTGCACTCCAATTAATCTTTGCTCAACGTTCATGGTTAGTGAAGGTAATCATTGAGTATATTATGCTACTTTTCTTTTTCCTCATTTTTGAGTATCATATATACAGTTTGGAGAATAGCTAATAAGTTCTGTAACCCAATAGAATAAATTGGCATGTGTACAGGGAAAAGCAAAAAACAAGAAAAGAAGATAAATTAAACTATGTAACAAGATATTCTTGGTGTATTTTAATATAAATATATAATAACAATTATGGTCTTATTGTTGTTACAGATTTTTATCATGAAAGATATTATAGCCTCTTAAGATGAATAGTTATAAAATATTTATACCACTAACCCCACTTTCTTTTTATTTATTCTTCATTATTTTGTGATTAAATTATCTTATAACTTACAAATATTTTAGCTTTACATAAAGAACACTTGTCACAATTCAAAAGGATAAATAGAATGCATCTTGAGATGTACACATAACAAATAAAAAATACATAATAGAAAATTTTTATCCCACTTTTTGTGTTTTTATTATATGCTGCTCCATATGTATTAGAAATTTTTCTCTATGTAGGATTCCTTTTCTATTTTCTATTTTGATTATTTTATAAGGGAAAAAAAGTGACAATTTGTGATTAGCCAAAGAAGTATTTGTTTGTAGTGGAGCTTTCACTCTTTGGTATAGTGAGGACTCGTGGAGTTTTTAGCATACATGGTTGCGTTATATTGAGGGGGTGCGCTAGTGAATCCGTTGTACCAGTTGGTGATACGTATGATACTCTTCCATGATTGATATTCACAAGTTTCATATTTTGAAATCCTTGTATAATATGATAATTTTATTATCAATGTTATCAGTAATATCTTTTTCAATATACACAATTAAGCAAGCATTAAACTACTGATCTATTTTTCAATTACGAATATATTGACTAAATAAGTAACAATAAAAATAAAATGCATTATTTTTTTGAAAAAATGTATTACATAAATCCAACAAATTCGGCTAAAAACTAAAGTAAGCACTAACAGACTAGTTATTTGAAAAGTGTGTATTTTTTACTAAAAAATAGCAATTTCAAAATATGCCATTTGAAAACACAATTAAATATTTGATTTGGGTTTTTAGACTAATTTGTTTCTTTAGGCAATTTTTAATGGTCTATTTGGATGGAGGGGGGCAAGAGGGGGAGTGGAGGGGAGTAGAGTAGAATTGGCTAAAAATAAACTAATTTTGTGCTAAATCTACTCTACTCTACTCCCTCTCCTTCTCCCTCAATCCAAAAGGACCATAAAAGTGCTATGTCTACAATATTTTTGCAATACTTATACAACACAGTTTAGGTGGTAAATTTTTACTAGTTCTGATTTGAAAATACAATTGATTTTTTTTTTTTTTTGTTTGCTAGTAACAACCTACTATTTAGGATTTATTATGAAAGTGTTGCAAAAATGTAGTGAACATAGACATTTCTTGCAAAATTTTGGTTCAATATTCAATAGACCAAAATTTTGGAGAAGTTGAATTTAGTTTTAATGGGCTCAAATTTTTATTTAAGGTGTTCAAGCTTTTTTAGGGTGGTTAAGTTTTTTTTTTTTTCCTAAGGCAGTTAACAACCCATACTAATATAAAATTCAAATGGATCATGTGACCACCTTGAACTACACTTGGCACCGCCCTTGGTGCTATCTCTTAGTAATATTATTTATACTACTATATAAGGGGTTTCCTCTATTTAGACCAGATTTTTTAAAAAAAAAATACCCCTACACTCCTAGGTTTAAGTAAAGACAAAACTAAAGGGTAGTCTAGTAAACATACATGACTAACTTGCACTAAAACGTTGCCTATAACATAGGAACCCCCTTCCACTAACCCACTTCTTCAAAGCAACTATACGTTTATTGTTTTTTTTTTTTTTTTAAATAGAAAAATAAGTTAAACACTCCACGTTTATCCAAAAACAAATCTTTTTTTTTTTTTTAGAAACATCCAAAAAAAAACCTAAATATAAAAAAACTAAATAGTTATTAAAAAAAACTAAACTAAATAGATATATACACATTATATATATATATATATATATATATAAAGTAGATATATTTTTAATTCCTACTAAAAAGTTGCCTCACCTAAAAATTTTCAAATTGCTTTATCTATCTATAATAAAAAAATTAAATTAAAATAAATACACGTCTCTTTATAAGAACACATGCATATGCCGTATTGATTAAAAAAAAAAAAAAAAACCAGCCCTACACCCACATTTTAGTCACACAAAAACCTTCAAACTACTATCCAATTAATTTAAATCTCTCCATTATCACCCTTATGTATTTTTGTGATTGAAAAATATAGTAATCTCAAATTATAATGGATTCAAATTATTAACCTTTACATAAAAAATAAAAGAACCCTTAAGCACGCGCGTGAGCGCATGCTCAAAGGCTAGTTATTATAAATTATTTGTGCATTGTATGCCTATTTTCATTATGAGAATGTTAAAATAATATGTGAAAAATTATATAGTTTGCTATATTATTAAGAATCATCACATTTTTTCTTTTTCTGTTTTTTTTTTCTCTAAATCACAAAACCAGTAATTTTAAGATGTTTCATAAAAAGATTGATTAAAAAAAAAAAAAAAAAAACTTTCTTCCTATACTTGTAATCTTATAGACGTCTTCTTCTTCCGGGAATTTGGATGATATGTACTTTCAGATTTAGAATACTGCTATGGTGTATGATCCTTGTCTCTTTCTTTCCAAATTTTTGCCTTAGGTTGCATGAGGAAGATTAGAGTGAATAATCCCTTTTGTAGTCTGTAATCTGTATGCTGTTTCTTTTTCAATGCAATCCATACTTACCTTGCCAAAAAGAAAGAAAGAATGAAAAAAAAAAAAAAAAAAAAAAAACATTGCTATAGTGATAATTGATAAAAAATTATTTCAAATTGTGAAATACCCCAAGTGGTACCGGGTAAATGTGCCAATGCTTTAGCTAGGAAAGGATGTAATTCTCAAGAGGAGTTTGTAATTTTTGACGTTCCCCCATCTGATGATATATCTGTCTTAGTTTATGCAAATGAGAAGGTAAAAAGCTATTGTAGGCATGTAAATGCTAACTTAGCCATTTTGGCTAGCTAGTTTCAAGATATATATATATATATATATATATATATATATATATATATATATATGTATAGGGTTGAGTTTAAGTTACACTTGGTGTAACTCTAAGCAATATTACATAACTCAATAATTAGTTAATAAATTTATATTTTAAAAATTCCACCGTTGGATTACATGTTCTATATATTCTAAACATGCATGCCAATTTTCATACCAATCAGATTTTATTTATCATTCGATCTATAGACTCATCTTTTATGCATTTTTTTAAACTATAAAAACTTGAATTTATATAGTTGATAGATGACATTACTATTAATTTTTTATTATCTTGAAATTTTGCGAGCATGGAAAATATACAAAAATAATGTAATTCAACGGTTGATTTATCAAAATTCACATACAAATAAAAAATATTGATTGGTGTAACATTACTTAGAGTTACACTAGGTGTAACTTGAACCCAACTCATATATTTCCTTTAAACCAAAAAAGAAAAAGAAATGATCCACTTGGAGGGGGCGGGATACGTTACGCTACGTTTAGTGTGTTGTTTTGTTTTATTTATTTATTTTTAACGTTAACGAGTGAGCAAGGATTCAAACTAATTAATCACACTAAAGTCTAAACTACAAGATTTTTGGTAAGTCTAAGAAATACTTTTGCGTTTCTTACAATAATTTTTTTTTTTAAATATAGATTTGTTACAATGTTATTGATCTCATAATAAATTTTTTTCATTAAAACAAAATTTCTATATATCCCATGATATAGTACTTAAATTATTTAAGTAAAAAGTACACAAAACCTCCCATGTAGTTTTTTTGTAAAATAAGAAACTCCCTTGAAATTTTGAGTGTAACCATTTAATTTCCGCATGGAATTGTTTTATATGTAAGCCGTTAAATATCTGTCAACTTAAAAGGTAAGTAGGAGTGTTCATGAAATTGCTCAAACCGCGTCACATCGCACTGCACCACATGGTGCAATTCAATTTTTTGTTCAACATTACACACATACACATATGTGTGTTATTTATATTAAATATATATTATATGGATTATGCATTTTATAATGGTTAAAAATATATTATATATTAAAATTCCTCTGCGTCGCGCTATTTTAAGGTTTTCAAAAACAACAAAAAACTGTCCTGCACCTCACTTATTATTATTATTATTATTATTATTATTATTATTATTATTATTATTATTATTATTATTATTATTATTATTATTATTATTATTATTATTATTATTGTGGGGCCAGTGGGCCCAAAATATGTATTGGGCCTGTCCAAAAGCTCTCGCGGGATTGAAAGCCCAACCCAATAATGCGTACAGTCCGAAGGCACAAAAAGATGTGCATGAGAAGCAACGGGAAAGAAGGAAGAAGCCAAACATAAGCAGAACATCCCCAATTTGACGTCCGAGGATGGCATCGTCCTCGGCCTCATGCTGCCGAGGACGAGAAGAGTGATCTAGCGGTTCAGGAGCATCAGTACTGAGGACCTAAGACACGAGGGCTGGAAAAGCAAGGATAGGGGATAAGAAAGGAAGTGACAGAAATGTATCAAAGATAAAGCTGCTACCACCGCATTAAAGGCTCCATACCTACCTCTCTGGCCGCATTAATGAGGAAGTGACGCCTGAGTATGGGAGTTTAGTCTTAGACCTACCGCCAAAGACTATAGTGGAAGGGGGTGATGGGACAAATATCTAAAATAAGCATATTACCTACACGTGTAAGAGAAGAGGAAAAGGAGGCAGGTCTATAAAAGGCAAAGGAAGAAAAAAGAAGGGGGGAGGGGGGGGGGACACATATACAAGAGAGAAATTATAAGAAAAACATAAAGGATTGCCCTCGGCACAAATATATGAAGAAGATTTTCATTTATGTACAAAGAATATGTATGTACTCTGTGATTCAATTTACCTCTCGTGTTATCTAACGCCTATAAGCCTAGAGTAGAAGCACACTCTCTATAAATTCATTGTTTTGAGCCTTTTAGGCTGGTATCGAAGGGGGAATCTAGGTCCAATGCGATTTGTGTCCATACAATTATTATTATTATTATTATTATTATTATTATTATTATTATTATTATTATTATTATATAAAATTTTATTTTATATTTAATATAAATTTTATAAATATTTAACCTATATTAAATAGATATTAAACATATATTTACCATATATTAAATATTTAGTATATATTTGTAATATATATGAAAACTGACCAAACCGCATTATACCACATGGTGACTGATCAATTAAAATGTAATACAATGAGGATTTTGGAAAAATCACACCAGAGTGCGGTGCTAAATATGGCCCAAAACCACAATGTGAACACCCCTATCAATAAGTCTCTCATGTGATACATGTGTTCACATTTAGAATTGTATTTTCATATACAACAGTACCACGTGAGGGTTTTGTTAGTGGTTTACACATAGATGATAAAACAATGCTACTAGGGGGTTAAGTGTATACTTAAAACCTCAAGAGAATTCCATATTTTATAAGGAAAACAAATAGGGGTTTACAATGCTACTAGGGGGTTAAGTGTATACGTTTTGTTTTTGTTTTTTTAATAGTAAATTATACCAATCTCCTTTGAGGTTTCACAAAATGCCACTCCTCCAAGTTATGGAGGGCATAATATTCCTCCTTATAATATAGTTGCAACAAATAATTTCATGCTCCCTCACATTGTTATTTCCCTAACATAATATTTTATTTAGGATAAATTGAAAATTACACCCCTAAAATTTAGGGTGATTGGATTTTATATCCGGAAGTTTTAAAATTTGAATTTTAGCCCCTAATATTTGGGGATGTTTAGATTTTACACTTGATGTTTCAGAATTTAGATTTTACCTTCTATGTTTTAGGGGTGTTTGGATTTTACTATACAAAGTTTGGAGGTATTTGGATTTTACACCCTAAAGTTTCATAATTTGAGGGTGTAAAATCCAAAAACTCCTAAACTTTAGAAAAAAGAATCCAAAATTCAAAATATTAGGGTGTAAAATCCAAACAACCTAAATTTCAATAAATAAAATTCAAATTCTGAAATTTCAGAATATAAAATCCAAACACTCTCAAACTTTAGGAGTGCAATTTGTAATTTACCCTTTTATTTAAGGAAAAAAAAAGGACTCTTACTTATTTTTACAAATCACAAAAAAGGATTATCATTTTGTCAACTGTTGTGGTAGGAATTTTAAAAAAATAAAATAAAATAGAACAATTTCTTAGGAAAGTTAAGCAAAGACTTTTTTGTCACATTGAGAGAGAGAGAGAGAGAGAGAGAGAGAGAGAGAGAGAGAGAGAGAGAGAGAGAGAGAGAGAGAGAGAGAGAGAGAGAGAGAGAGAGAGAGAGAGAGAGAGATTAGCGAATTAAGAAATTATTTTCGAGAGTCTCAAAATAAAGTTTGATAAATTTAAAGTAGGTACTATTTTATTCTGAGATACTCAAATTAGCATTTTTTTTTTTCGTTTTCGTTTTTGTTTTTGCCAAGAAGAAATTAAAATGGGTAGTTAATCCCAGTATACTAGTAGATCTACATGCCATGAAACCGGGATCGTGAATCACCCAAGTTAGGGTAATTTTGAGTACTCCCAGAGTACCATAAATGCATACTCCCATCTCTCACATAATTGTGGATTTCACTAATTAAATTTATGGTGGAATTCACATTTATGTGAGAGGAGAGCGAAATTATTATTTACATCAGGAGGATTGCTAATGTGGTCTTTCTTGATCAATGAAATGATATCATTTATGCAAATGTATGTATGAGTTTCTTAATTAGCACAAGAAATAAAAATAAATAAAAATTATCAAATGATGTCACATTTGTATAAATAATGGCAATTTATTGGTTAGAAAGTCAGGAAGGACCACGTTAGCCGTCTTCCTAGTGGACCTAATAATTTCTTGAAATGAGGGAGTACGCATTTATAGTATTCCTAAAGTATTCAATAATTTTTCTCCAAATTATGTGAGCATCAATCAAGTATATGAGAGTTATTTAAGCATGCATATAATTACATAATAAAAAATTTAAGCCTCCATTTAAATTCAAACTTTTTTATTTGGAAGAGTTTAATCACTTAAATGATTGTCAATCGTCACTAATTATTAGCTTCTTACCAAATTAATTTCAATATTCAAATTCAAATGTGTTCTTCACTCTAGGAAACATGCTCAATCAATAATTCATTACATGTCTTTTCATTGTTTAAATATAAACTATCTCAAAATTCAAACTTCTTTGTCATTTAAGAAGGACTAGTACATAACCTATGCATATGCATAGATGCATTTAAAAACAAACACATTTTTTTTATCATATAAATATACAAAATTGATTGAATTAGATAAAAATTAAATTTCCTACCTAAATTTAACACTACTTATGATAATTTTTATTCTAATTTTTAATAGAATAGAAAGTGTGATGATTTTTTTTTTTTTTTTTTAGAAAGAGCTTCAACTTATGGCGTCCGATCATGATGGCAGCTCTTTATTATCAGACCAAGATATCAATCAGTTTTTGGTGTAGGTGGGAATTGAACACTAGATCTCTTATTCAACCATCAAAAACTTTACTAATTGAGCTAGTTAGAACCCACTAAGTGTGGTGATTTTTGTTGAGTAAATATATAATTATTTTTTTATTTTGGTATTTCATTAATATTAGACTCTTATTATTTTGCACTCATTAACTCACTTGACAAAAAAATATACATATATATATATATATATATATATATTAATGGACACATGGCATAAAATTAGCTCCAAATTGAAATTTAATTTACCATCTAATTGAATTTCTCTCAGCTATATTATCTTTAAAAAACCTTGCAAATTTCAAATTATAGTTTAAACATCTTGAATCATTAAGAACGTAATTTAGGTAAGACAAAAGAACAAATAGAGATAAAGCTTAGCATGTGATTGAATACAACTAGTGTTCACCAAATTGCTCAAACCACACACAAAATGAAGTAGCTGCACTGCATCACAGGTGGCAGTGAACTGCACTGCCCACATCAAATTGTGTGGTGCGAAGTGTAGTTTTACGATAAGAAAATTGCATAAAATCGCACCACACCGCACCCATAATATATATATATATATATATATATAATATTAATTATTTTATCGAGAGAATTTTACTTGCAACGTCCGCACCTAATGATAATTATTTATCATCAGATCAAGATACTAATTGATTTTTGGTGTAGACAGGAATTAAACCCTGACCCAGATCTCTTATTTAATTATTAGTTAGAAATTTTACCAATTAAGTTAATTGAAGCTCACGTTAATATCATATGAAGTAAGTGGCCAGCCCAATGTTAGTGCATTTTAGTTTCACTTAAAAATGACTTTGTTTTGGTTAAATACAACATCAAAAGTTTAAAACCTTATTCAATTCTCCATCTCACTCTCACAAAAATCAAAAGTTCAAATGTTTAATATTTTTTTATTTATTTTGTATATATTTGTGGTATTTTTAGTTTACTGTCAATTTGTCATGGATTTTTTTTTTGTTTTATATATATTTTTGTTACTTTTTTTTTTTTGTTAAATATGTTATATGTTTTTTTAAACTTACTATCATATTGTCATAATTATTAATAGTAAATTAGAAATCGATTATGACATCTTGAAAAATATATTTTCCGAAACTGACCAAACCACAGTTTGTACACTTTCTATTGTAGCTATGTGTGTTTAACAAGACAAAATGAGTAATACCTATCAAGACTTAAGCAAAGGAATAGTAAGTAATTAACCTCAAGAGAACTACAATAGTGGAAATGGTAAAAATTGGTAGTGGTAGTGATATTGGGATCTCGTGAGTGAGCGACTAGCTTTTGATCGAAGAACCGTCAAAAACTAGTCTAGCTCTCAAAAGGTCTTTCCCTATCACTTTTATATTACAATAGTAAGCCTAAAAGTAAAATGAAGAGAGTTTCAGTAAGTATGAGTGTATTTGGGTAATTGTAGAGAGATGGTAGACGAGACTGAATGGTTTGAAAAGAGATGGGTAACTGTGGGTAATTGTAGAGAGATGGGAGGTCTCTTTTATACGCTTTAAGGGTCTTGAGGGGTCAGGTCGATCTTTTGGCTAGCTAGAAATGGCCAGAATCATCCACCAAATGGAAATGAAGTGATTTTATGGTTCTTGTGTTTAATTGGCGTAACGTAGGTCCTAAAGAGTTGTATGATGCTTTGGTTAGAAAGTTACGAATGGGCTTTGAGGATTGCATTGTTTGGCTTAACAAACAATGTTGATCATTTTGGTTGAGATTAAAGCTTCTTCATCATTGGGACAAGGGACCTTAGATATAGATCAAAACAAAATAAAGTGTCAATATCTTGGACCATATGTAGCACTGCCAGCACACCAACAAGGTTTCGATTACATGGTAACGACTATGTAATTGTTGCCACATGTTGTACATTTGTGCACAACCTAAGCACATGGCCAAGTCGATCACTGGCTTTGTTCCTTATCTAGTCAGTCCAAGCATGCTGCATAACATCCGACCTTGGTCCTTGCCACACCATGTGGAGGGCTTGGCCTTTGCCAATGCCGCCTTCCAGCTAGCTACACAACTCGTAGCGTGATTATCAGTCATAAGCATCTATTCATGCATGTCAAGCATCAAAAACCCAAGCCACGTTATTTCTTTCCAAACCCCACATGTCTTACGCTCAAGACAATACAGCCTTGCTCTGCACACAAGCAACGCTTTCTTCCTCTCTCTCACTATAAAGTTAGAAAATTCATCTTCATGTTAGGGATTTCATATTTTCTTGATTAATCTAATGTCTGTAGTTCGATGTTATTTTTGTATAGTCTTGGAAGCATCATTTTTTAGGATTTACCAATTTTGAATTTAGAATAAATATGAAAACTAATTTCTTCTTATTATTATTTTTTAAACTGGAAGTTAGAAAATATTGATTCTATGTCATAAGTTTTACTCTCATTTTTTTTTTTTTTTTGGTGGAGAAACGTAAGTTTTACTTGAATTAAAAGAAAATTATGGACTGAGGTAGATGGAATTATGGAAGGGTTAAAATTATAGGGTATAATTTGTAACTGAGTCTACACATGCATTCATGGGTCTTGAATTTGTGACCTTACCTTCCCCTCTATTATTAAGAGAATAAAAAAAAATGTCATTTAAGCTAATACTAGAAATCTCTCTTTTCTTATAATACTTCACATTCACTTCCATAATCGAACTTTCAAAATAACCTTCCTTGTGGGGATATGTTCCATTAGCACGAATTTAAGGTGAAATTTTAAATTTTCGGAGTCACTTAAATTGTGGTGCTGGTTGACTAATATTGTGGGATTTTAAAAATCTTAAGTTATCCTAGTTCTCCAATTCATGCAATTCTAAAGTCTCACCTAAAATTTAGAATTTTATTCTCTTACATGTTGTAATTAATCATAATTGTAACAAATCATGCCTAAAACTAGCATTAACATCCTTTACTAGGTGTCAGTGTTACACATGAATTTTAGTAAGCTCAATTAGTAAAGTCTCTAATGATTGTATAAGATATCTGAGTTTTAATTTCCGCCTACCAAAAACTGATTGATGTCTATCACATTATATAATGATTATGTAGGTTGTTCTCTCCATTAAATTTACATTAAACTCTCACAATTTTTAAAACTAACCGTTTAGGAATAACATAGTGAGATCTAATTTCTCAAGAGTTCAAATAATCACAATTTTAAACTCACAAAAAGTCTTACATTATCAAGAATAAAAAAATCTTAACCAATCAAGAATGGCTTCAATAGTCATGGATTTACATTTCTCACGTGTCCGCCGATAGATTTCCAAATTCATCTACGTGGAAATGAGAAAACACAAGGACCCCACGGCATCTATGAATAGAGTATCTTGTTACAAAAGTAGAAATAAATAAGGACATTACTAGCATTGGAAAATATGAAAGTGACTTTTAAATTGATTCATCAATGGCCAAAAGCAGTGGGGGAATGTCACTGTATGTCTGTATATGTGAATGACACAATTCATGGGTCTCGAATAAAACCAAGATACTACCACCAGAATCATATCTAGCTCAGTTGTGGGGGGTCTTATATGCATGCTTTAATATATACGTACAAAATGTGAAGCTATTAAAGGGATTATATAACAGACAGAAAGTGATTACACAATGTATGACATTTTTTATTTTTGATATTTCTTGTGCCTAACAAGACATTTCAAGTGCTTTTACCATATTTTCTTTCAGAGATTTCTCAGTATTCTGTGTATTGGACTGTTACCAAGGCCCGACCAGCCATAATCGGTGTGTCATTTCAATTTTTTTAGGTTACAAAGTTGTTTAACTGCCAAAGTATTTATGAAGATATAGACCATCCAATTTCAAATCTGCACCAAATGTTCAGCATATTTGAAGCTAGTAGTGGTATTTTACTCATACTGATTAGCCGGCACTGGGGTCTGGTCTGGCCCTACAACTTTGTATGATTAGTGCAATAATTCATGTATTGTTGAGAAATTGCGTGAAAATTCTGCTTCTTTATGTACTGATGACTTTTCTTTAACTTCAAGCTGGTAAATGAATACTGCAGGGAAAAAGTAGATTTACTGTAATTCTATGGTTGACACTGCTGATCAAGTTGGTAATCAATATTGTTCACAATATATGACAAAAAGGCAAGCCAAAAAGAGACTAAATTCCAAAATTGAACAGCAAAAAAAAAATTGAATGAAATCCCACATGGCTTACTCCAATCACCAGTTATATGATTCTCTCATATTTCTTACTTTGATCTCTTATAGTCCGTTTGGATTGAGAGAGAGGGAGGGGGAGTAGAGTAGGGTAAAGTAGAGTAGATTTGACACAAATTTAGCTTATTTTTAGCCAACTTTACTCTACTCTCCCTCTTTTCCTCCTCCATCCAAACAGGCCATTAGGTGCCTTTGTCAAAAATCTAGAGACTTGATCAAGTATTTTCAGTACAATTTCTTACATTTGGTGAGAGAGTAGATCTTATTTCACAATTTGTCAATTTTGATTAATGGAATTGGTAGAGGTCAAGAACATTGTCCAAACCCTCTTAGACTTGGTGGGAGATTCCAATACTATTTGCAAACTGTAAAGGTCCAAGTCTATACAAGAAGGGTCCCAGAGAAAAAGTATTAGGGTGAAGATGGGGTCCCATGTTGTCGGTTGGCTACCCAGTTGGGTAGCAAAGAGAAGGACCATTAGGGCAAATGTGACTCTCACATAGCTAGAGTGGACATTGATTTATGGCCACAGCTCTCTTCACATCTGTATCCAATTTGATACCACCCATTTCACAACTTACCCTTCTTTTACTTTTAATATATCAACACTGCCAATTGCCTATAGGTTTGAGGTAGGCATTGATCGAGCCAACACAGGCTTAGGTCTGTGTATCTGGTGGACAATGATCGAGCCAAAACAGAAACTGGGTTTTATTCTCCCCCATTTCTTGCCCCAGTTTGGTGTAACATTTTATGTAGACAGCACTTTGATTGTACACTTTTGCATGATTGTTTCCTCAAGGATTTGGCTTCTCTCCACCACATTTTCATTCTGTGTCAACATCTCACCAAATGGAATTGTTAATTAAAGATTATGGAGCTCTTAGAGTTATGATTCACTAGTAGTGAAACCCCATGTCTAATAAAAATAATGAATATTGATGATTTATATATATATATATATATATATATATACACATATTCAATTTCATTTATTCATTCAGTCTATAAACAATTTATAAATAGCTTTTGAATATCTAAACAATTAAGTCAAGCTATGATAAATGATCTGATTAATATGACCTGTCAAATGCATGCCTTTCCTTTCGTCCACTCTAAATATTTTGGACTTTTTGGGTTGTCTTTACAAGTTGTGAATCAATATGTGGACCATCCAGACAAGGCTTTTCAAAAGGGTAAACAATTCTAGATTATCTTTGGTCTTCACTACTTTATTTAAATATTCTAGATATTGCTCTAAGTTTTTGGAAGCATAGAGGTTTCTTTCTCTTCTTGATGTTCCTTTTCTTTACTTTGCTTATCTCTCATTAAATCTTGATGTTATAATCTCCTTGTAACAACAACATTAAAAGAATAAATGAATAAAAAATCTCCTTTCACTTTTATACTTCGAATTTGGCAAAAACAAAAAGCTGCTAGGCCTCAATCGCAGCCGCATGAAGTTATAATAAAAATTCATTTGCCTTAGAAGCACTCACTCTATCACTATGTTTATTAAGCACAAGTTGAGCTATGAATCGATGAAATTATTAGAATCTGGCCCATTTTTTTTTCTCAATGTCGTAAAATATACACATCTCATTTTTTTGACATTTTAATAAACAGCACCAATGCTACTTTGTATGAATGCAACTATCTTTCAGCGGCGGCTTATTAACATCATACACTCATAACTTGCTTGTTTATTTTTTCGACCAATTGGGACCCGCATTCCTGTCAATCTCAGTCCTCATTGTACTGATCATCAAAGGATCAATAAACAAAACGAATTTTTTTTGTTTTTGTTTTCAAAGAAAGAAATATCACAACCTATAAGAATGTGATTGAAACAAGCTGAAGAACACCTTTTTTCTAAGGGGTTGAAGATGACCCTCAACTGCAAGATTAACACACATTTAGAATTTCATTAATGGGACTTTTCGACCTATAAAAATATTGCTAGCATCATTCGTGCATGGTAAACCATCTTTTCTAAATTTCAAGTGATAGTATACAATGTTTCATGGTCATCATGCATGGACCATTTGACATAACTGCCCAAGAAGTATAAAAAAAAGGAGAATATTATACTAAAATTTTTACTTGCAAGGACTTATATATGTTTACATTGTACTCACAATATAAACTTACATTGTAGACATACAAAAAGTGATGTATAATGTATACATTTGCAAAATTGTTCAAAATTTACTATTGTTTATGTGCAACAAATTTGATTGATTGATACTAAAATGAATATCAAGTTACTTTTTAGTGATTGATGACACGTTAATTTGCGAAGACTATGCAATAAAAATTTAGTATCGTCAACATCACTGTTTTGTTATTGTAATAAAACACAAGGGTCTTCTTGAAAAAGAAAAAAAGAAGAACAACAACAATCTTATTTTCATGCCATATATATATATATATATATATATATATATATGTATATATAGAGTGGGTTTGGATCCAGCTTATTGCTGGCATGTCCACGTTTTGCAATTTTTTTTTTTTTTTTTTTCGGTTCTGCTGGGGACAAGAGCCGTACTGTGCGCGCACTGTGCGCGTACGGTGCGCGCACTGTGCGCGTACTGTGCGCGCACTGTTCACGTACTTTTTTAGCATTTTTTTATTAAAAATGGGTCCCGCAGTACTATTCACACATTAAAAAATTATTTTGCTACAGTGATTTCAGTTTCAGTTTTTAATTCAGTAACAATAAATTTTATCCAAACGGACCCATAGTGTGGAGGTTGTAAGTTGGAATTGTTAAAGCCATCTTTGATAGTGATACGGACATATCCTGTTCCTTCTTTTTAGAATCCCTTTACTTTTTCGTATTCTGTTTTTTTTAAACCTTCTTTAATGTATAATGCAAAATAATTTGGTTTAACCTTTTGAAATATTTTAATTTTCTCTAATATTCCCTTTTAGGAATTAATAATGAAGTATAGGGTACGATGATGCGTACATAGAATAGTGTTTGACTAAAATATTAATCCCTGGGTTGCACTGTGAAAAAATAAATGCTGTGGAAATGATGAGAGGTGGGTACAAGTGGGCGCAGGATAAGCACGTGGGAGTTGCCTTTTGAATTGCACGCTGCCATGGCCATGCCTAAGTGCCTTAAACCATAGTCTTCTTGAACTCACAATTAAAAAACACACAAAAAAAAATAAAATAAAAAAATGTTACATGGTTATGTTACATCTTTCTGGTTGAATTTTCCAATGAATGATTGGCAGGTTCTGTTTCTGGAGAGTATCAAAAGCCACAGTTCTCAGGTTGTTTTTAGCTTATAGCCATTCTTTATTGGTTCACTCTTTCTAATTTGAGTAATGTTTGTAGAGCTACTATGTGTATATATGTATGAGTATAAACTGAGCAACTTTGTTTGATCGACTTGGATGGGAATGTGGTACTAGTATGTGGGAATTTGATGGGATTGTAGTGTAGTGTCCTTGGGTTTTTTTTTTTTTTTTTTCGTTTGCATGTCCAAATCACATGGGGCATGGGAATTTGACTGAAAGGACATAGACTTCGGAGTTTTTGATCTTCTGGGTTTCTGTCTCTTAAAAATTTTCTATATATAAAACTATAATAGTTTACACCCACAACAAAAGCTCTTGGTATTCCTTTATTCTTGGATATCCTCTCTCCTCCATTAGAATTTTATCTTCTTTTTTTTTCTCTCTGTTTTTTAATTCCCTATGTATGTTGATGAATTGTGTAGTTTATGAGGTTGAGATTGGCTGGGTAAATTCTATTAGGATTACTAAGCTGGGAAAATTTAATACAGGAAATGGGTGGAGTTGAATGTCTTCTTGCCATGGGAACTTTGGCTTGCTTTTGGAGGAGGAAGTTCTTGTAATCAAGGTGCACTTTAAAAGAAGCATTTTTTTTTTTATTGTCAAGAAGGTGTGTTGGTCTAATTTAAATTATGTTAAGAAGCATCTGATGAACACATAACCATAGAAGAAAACGTAAAGGATCAGTCATGAAGTTTATGAAACTTGGATCTCGGCCAGATACTTTCTATACTACTGAGGCAGTAAGGTAAGATTATCTATCATTGAACATGTTGTTACCTGTAACTAAGATTATGTTCTTAAAGTAATAATCTGTGTTTCTTTTTCCTAATTCAGGTCAGTCTCCTCTGAAGTGTCTAGTGATCTCATAATTCAAGTGAAGGGAAGTAGATACTTGCTTCACAAGGTAAAATTTAGAAACTTTTTTTCAGAATTTCATATTTAGTTTAGTTTAATATGTTTTGATGCTATTCAAGTCAGTGGTGATCTTTGGACTTTCTTTAAATTGATTCATCTATGTTCATGGCACACAGTTTCCTCTCCTGTCCAAGTGTTTGCGCCTGCAGAGGCTAAGCTCTGAATCTCCTGAATCCTCACAACACCAAATGGTCCAACTTGCTGATTTCCCCGGTGGAGTAGAAGCATTTGAACTATGTGCAAAGTTCTGTTATGGCATCACAATCACTGTAAGTGCCTACAACATTGTTGCTGCTCGATGTGCTGCTGAGTACTTGCAGATGACAGAGGATGTTGAAAAGGGGAACCTAATATACAAACTTGAAGTTTTCTTCAATTCCTGCATTCTTCATGGATGGAAGGATTCCATTGTGACATTACAAAGCACCAAAGCCTATCCTATGTGGTCAGAAGACCTTACAATAACAAGCAGATGCATTGAAGCAATTGCTTCAAAAGTCTTAAGTCACCCATCAAAGGTGAGTTTGTCACACAGTTATTCCCGGCGAGGGAGAGACGACATGTCATGCAATGGTGCAGAGAGCATGAGACATAAACCTGAAAGCAAGGGATGGTGGGGAGAAGATATTGCAGAATTGGGCATAGACCTTTATTGGAGAACTATGATAGCAATTAAATCTGGTGGAAAGACGCCCTCTCATCTTCTTGGAGATGCATTGAAAATATATGCATCTAGATGGTTGCCCAACATATCAAGGGATGGATTTGTCAGTAAGAAAGCAGGATCAGACTCGGATTCGGAGACAACTTGTGAGGTAACCTCAAAGCATAGGCTGCTCTTGGAATCAATAATAAGCTTACTTCCAGTGGAGAAAGGTGCTGTTTCTTCTAGTTTCCTACTTAAACTATTGAAGGCAGCCAATATCCTTAATGCTTCTTCTTCTTCAAAGATGGAATTGGCCAGAAGAGTTGGACTTCAGTTAGAGGAAGCAAGAGTCAGTGATCTGTTAATACCCTCTCTATCACATTCGAATGATACACTATATGATGTAGACATGGTCATGATCATATTGGAACAGTTCCTGTTACAAGGGCAGAGTCCCCCAACTAGTCCTCCAAGATCCAAGTTGGGGTTTGAAAGGAGAAGGTCCAGGTCAGCAGAAAATATTGATTTTGAATTTCAGGAAAGTAGGAGGTCATCCTCAGCATCTCATAGCTCAAAATTGAAGGTGGCAAAGATTGTAGATGGGTATCTTCAAGAGATTGCCCGGGACATGAATTTGCCTTTGTCAAAGTTTATTGCAATAGCTGAAGCTATACCAGATTTTGCAAGGCTGGATCATGATGATCTCTACAGAGCTATTGACATTTATCTCAAGGTAAATCATCAGAATGGCTATTTTAGTTCTCTGAATTTTCCAATAATTCACAAGATAGGACAATAAATATTTTTGGACACATATCACTGTCACATTGCAGGAGTGGATCACCATTTCCAGTAGATAACCAACTCTCTTGACCCCAAAATCTTGTCACCTTCACAATTTATTAGCAGTTAAGATTAGGCTGACCCACCTGAATTTTTTCATTTAATTGATCTTTTATTTGTGTGGTACATCCAAAACCTCTATTCGGTGTTTAATGTTTGATGTGATTCAGATGTCCTTTGCAGACCATTAAACAGTTTCCCAACAACTTGTTAGAAAATTGAGTTTGGTAACTGTACATCGTCCATATTTTCCAAGATAGGTGAAATGGTTGATTTTCACTATTTGCAATCATCCAATTAATATTCTTGTCCTACTTCTGCAGGGAAATCTTCTCAACAACCTTATGTCTAGACCTAATTGTTATACCTTTCAGTTTTATTTTATTTTGGTTTAGACTTCTAGAACATTTTGTTGCATAATATAAGACATGCCATATGTTGACCTTTACATAGTTAAACTAGGTAGAAAATGAGCAGAGTTTGACAAGTGTGTGTTCCTTATTTTCTAGGATGGTTGAAATACTAGACCTTATATATCTTTGTCGTTTTATTCTCAATTAAACTTATGGAAACTAAAGGTCAAAGAGGGGGAAATTAAAATTTAAAAAAAAAATTAATGCTGTTGTTATTACACATAAATTTCAAACCATTGAAGCTCTTATGCCTGAAAAATCCAGGCTCATCCAGACCTCAACAAGAGTGAAAGGAAAAGGTTGTGTCGAATCCTAGACTGCAAAAAGCTATCTATGGAGGCCTGCATGCATGCTGCACAAAATGAGCTACTCCCCTTAAGGGTGGTTGTGCAAGTTCTTTTTTTTGAGCAAGCAAGGGCTGCCATGGCTGGTGGCAAAGTGACTGAGCTGCCTAGCAACCTCAAGGCACTCTTAGCCACACAAGGTATTGACCCATCAAGGCCTCCAGCACCATTAAGTACCACTACTACCATTCCAGCTGAGGATCAGTGGAGTGTGTCTGGCCTTAAATCACCAAAGTCAAGGATGTCTACTTTAAGAATGAAGCTGGCTGAGGATGATGACTTGGATGACAATGATATGCACCCAGATGGAATTAATAGAAATTCTAGGCTCAAGGCTCTTTGTGCACTTCCTACTAGGCCTAAAAGGATGTTCAGTAAGTTATGGTCTATCAACAGAAGTGCCAGTGAAAAGAATTGAATGAATTTTGTTTATTTTGAGGTTGGAGACGGTAAATTAAAGGGTAACATATACTCTGCTTTTTCTTTGTTCTTGCAAAACGCCTTGTAACTTTTAGGAAAAGAACTTGAGAATCTTAATGCGCATTATTGATGTAATCTATTGTAATAAGAAACAACATTTTCAGGACTTGAGAGAAATATCTCTTTGGCAAATCTCATTTTGTGGAAACTTGAATAGGACTCTTAGGTCTAAACGACTAATTGTGGGACCAATAGCGTTGTGTTTGTCTATAAATCTGTAACACCTGTCTTTGTCTATTTGTTTCAGTCAGCTCATTGGATCCTCACCTTTCTCTGTTGATTTAAATATATTCTTGGTGACTTGGTATTTCATGTGACTGACAAAAGTGAGGTGCTGTAAAATTGGAATTTCCTTGTCTTATGTCTTTGATCTGGACTAATGAGCGAGATCAAATTCCATTCAAGTATGCACAAATGTTACTGTGATTAGAACAATTCACCTCCGAACATTTTGCAGCAAAATAAGGAGAAGAAAAACAAAAGAACTTTTCAAAAAAAAAAAAAAAAACAGGACACAAACGAGAAACAAAGTTTGCTTGAGTTGATGGGGTTGAGTGATAGCCCTATCTACCTAAAAAAAATTTCTTAGAGTTGACAATACCTCATATATGAAGTAGTTTCCACTGTTTCTCTTTGATAAGAAATGTGTCCACTATATGTGTTTGTCAAATTGGTTTGAGACACACAACATCCACTCCAATAAAATCTGAAAAACAAAGATGATTACGTTGAAGATCTGTAAAATATGAGTCATATGACAAACAAATCTGAAATGACAAAACTAGAGAATATTGTGCTGCAATTATTACAGTCTTAAAAAAAGAAAAATTAGCCTTTTTTTTTTCTCTCATCTCTCTTTCAAAGTTAGTAATTAAATTGACTTGACAATTGGCATTTAGTGATGGGGTCACTGTCATTCTTTCTGATACCAAGTTGTAAAAATTCCAAGCAAGTATTATTAATAAAAATAATATTAACTAATGGCAATGTGGATTTGTACCAACTCTTATGATTGAGATCAATTCTGCTAGCCGAAACAGACTACTTGGCGATTGGCATAGACTAGGCCTAGTCTTTCATCATATCTATAGGTTATTGACATCAGTGGATCATAGTTTCCATGGAGGTCTATGTCATTAGTTGTCTTCATAGTGGCGATCATGTTCATCCTAGTTTTCTGTTTTTCTTGACAAAATTGCAACTTTTTGATACTGCTGCGTGGATCTTACTCTTGCCGTTCTGCTTGGGTAGAGCTACATTGTCATTTGGTTTCCATGCTAGGAAATTTGCTTCACGAAATTCAGTCAATCACTTTAATCATTCCCAACTGTTGTCTTCATAATTTTCAACTCCTATTAAGTTGTTTCGCATTGATGCGCTCAAAAAAATCTTCTCTAGGCATCAACTAGCGTAAGAATTAGGACACTTGGGAAGAAAATGTCGGCCATTTTTTTTCGCAGTTTATGTTGAATACGTCGCTGATAATTTGTGTTAGTATATACGTTAGTCTAACCCATTCCGCTTAGGCCTAATGCACTACACTTTCAGTATATTCATATTACTTGTATTTTATACATACTGTGCCTATATAAAACTCTCTATATACTATATAATATACATAGAATATACATCAATATACTGATATTCTCGGTCTCTCTGTCTTTATATTCTTAACATGATATAAGAGTCATCGCTAGTAGTCTAGTCTCTTTTGGTGATTTCCTCTAAGCATCCGCTGCTGCCACTGTCATTGTCCAAGCCTCCAATGAACAACAACAGCCACCATAGCGAGACTACGGCCTTTGTAGTTGCTGCTGCCATACTGCTCTGATCACTTTATCGTTTCCGCCAAATAGTAGATCAATCTCCAATCTACTCAACCGTACAAAAATTGAGTCAAACCGACACTGGAAGTACCCTCACATGCCACCCAAAGCTACCGTAAAAAGTGTCACTCGCGCCACATGTCAGACTTGCCACGTGTCTCATGCTTAGATCTTACTGACATTATCATGTTGTCTTTATATTTTTAATAATTTGATTGATTTTTGGTATAAGCAGGATTCAAATCTAAGTTTTCATAAAAAATTTTATTAATTGAGTTAACTGAAACCCACTATTAACTAATGGAACTTGACCAATTATTTATTCTTTCAATCTGTCCAAATGTTGAACCAAGAGAAGTTAGAATTTTTAATGTAGAAAAGCAGTTTTAAAGATATGATATCCATATTCCACAGCCACATGCATATTTAATCAAATCATTCATTTGTCCAAAACAAAGTATATCTTGGATGATCAAGCAACAAGGTGTGCTATAGATGGTTGTTGCCATATAATTTCTAGTCAGATGAGCACTAAAGCCTATGAATATTCTGTAATATAATATTAACTCTCGTAAACAATTACTTCTGGTCTTCTATAAATATTAAAACATTAGTACATCGTTTTTCCCGTTTTCTCTTCTCATTCTGTGGGTTCTAGTTCCAAGACAACTAAACAGTGCGCTTTTTAACATTTGTCTTCAATTGTTAGGCACTGCCTTTTGGAAATAGAATTATGGAGTTTGTTTGTGCCGTTGCAGGGAAATTACGGCTTGTTTGGATGTTTTTTTTTTATCACTCAATTTCCGTCACTCATCACTTATCACTCATCACTTTAAAATACACTATCTGTTTAGCACCATCACTCACTTGCTATCACTCAATATTTTTCACACTGTTTGTAGGCCCTAGACCTGTCACTTGGTGCAGCTTTTTTTTTTCCCAGTACCCAAACTCACCGAACCCAATAAAACAAATAAATTAAAAAACCCAGAAACTCGAACCCAGTGAAAGAAGAAGGAAAAAGAAAACCAAGAAACCCAAACCCAATGAAAGAAGAAGAAAAAAAGAAAGAAAGAAAGAAAGAACTGAAGACTGAAAATTATAAGTGATGAAGAACCAAAAAAAAAAAAAAAATCCCAGAAACCCAAACCCAGTGAAAGAAGAAGGAAAAAAAAAAAAACCAAGCAAATCGAACCTAGTGAAAGAAGAAGAAGAAAAAAAAGAAGAAAGAAGGAACTGAAGACCGAAGATTAGAGGTGATGAAGAACCAAAAAAAAAAAAACCTAGAAACCTGAACCCATTGAAAGAAGAAGGAAAAAACAAAAAAAAAACCAAGAAAATCGAACCCAGTGAAAAAAGAAGAAAAAAGAAAAAGAAAAAGAAAGAAAGAACTGAAGACCAAAAATTAGAGGTGATGAAGAACCAAAAAAGAGGAAAAAAAAAAAAAAAAGGTCAAAAAGTGCGATTGACCTGACTAGTGGGTCCCTCCATATGTGTTTAATTACAAAAATGTTATTAAAAACAAAGTTATGAAAACTGAAAACAGCTAAAATGTGTTTTCAGTTTTCATGACACATAACTCAAAAATCAAAGAATTGGGTGATGGAAACAAAAAACTGGAAACAGAGTTATGTGGTGCCAAACGGACTTCTCAGCTATGGGTCAAACTATTTTTAAGTTATGAGTTATGGAAACAGAATTATGAGTTATGGAAACCACTCATCCAAACAGCCTTTTACTACCTTAAAAGAAACTTCCTCCTTAAATTGCCTTGTAGTTGCCTATCCATGTTGACAATTTCACTATTTTTTTATCAATAAGTCACATTAAGATAGTAGTGATTAGGTTCTAGATTGTTGGCTAAATTTTTATGTGAAAATAAGGTATTGTAAGAGTTTTGTGAAAACATGGTGCATTAAAAGAGTTGTGATTTAGTCAAATTTGAGTTGTATCAATAGAATTGTTTAGGTTGAGTTTCGATAAAAAAATTGTTCAAAGATGATGAGGTTTTTATTTATTCGAAAATTATGAGTTCATAATCTTTATTTTCTCCGTATCTTTTGCATCATAAGGATTTTTTGAGCAAAACTTGTTTTGTTAGAAAGTAGACATTTAGTTTTTCAAAATAGCTATAAATTTTACCCAATATAGATTTGAAATAAGTGAGATAGCTTTTAATGTTTGTTTACTATTTGATACTAGCTGCTATCAAGGATTAATGGAGAAGCTTGATCTGTTGAGAACTATGAATTCAAAATTCTCATATCTGAATTTCGGCCCATGATGACTTGAATGATTAGGGTTTCTCTCTCTACAGTGCTAGTCATATATAAGGCTTATCTTAAAAGTTATCAATTACGAAAACAGAGACCTAAAATTCATATGCTCTGTGTAGCTACTACGTTTGTACGTCTTAGGGTTTTATACCCAAGTACTTCTTGATCTTCAATGTTTATGAAATGAAGAACTTTGCAGCCAACAACAATCAATCAAGTTGCTAAAGTTAGTCATGTACTAGAATCTATGCAAATGAGTTAGTCACAAATTGGAGATTTGTGCAAAGCAAAGAAGTTGGCTACAAGATCATGTTTAATTGAGTATTAAAGTAAATGTTTAACTGTAGGTTAGTATTTCGGAATAGGTCAAGTTAGTGATAAGATTCCTCATTCTTATAATCGCTTGATTATTTATTAGTGGATTCTTGGGAGTAGTGACCTTAAATTCACCCTATGGGTTTTTTTCCTTACTAGAGGTTTTTCCCATTTGTCAACAAATCACCGAGTTATTTATTTTTTACTACATATTAATTATTTGGTGATTTGTTGGTGTCTCTACGATTTGCGTATAATTTGACGTAATTAATCAAGCTGGGTAATTGAATTAATTAATCGAGGTCAATCTATTTTAACCCAACAGATTCAAAGGTCTTGTAAGTAGTCTGTTGTAATTATTTCTTTTAGTGAATTTTTTGCAGGATTGGATCCCTAAAATGGTTTTTCCATTGAAGAGGTTTTTTAGTGGTTGCCACTTTATTAACAAATTTCTGTGCCTTTTTACTACTTCACTTCTTTATTGCTCTTGATTTGGTGATTTATAATTGTGGTTAAAATAACTATTTATGCTAATCTGTTTGGATCAATTAGAACTTGTTTAGTTAATCTGCTACATAAGTGTTTGGAGTCTAAAGTCTTGAACAAAATTTCAAATGGTATCAAAGCTTTAAGAATATATAGGGGTCAAAACAGAATTTTCCATTAGAATTAGAGCTTAGGTATACCTTGCAAGAAATTAGTTTCCTTAAGTTTGGCTAGTCCACTTTGTTTGCTAACACCACAAGTTATATTCTTCATGATATCAAGAGGAATTTTAAATCACAAAATGTGTTGTCTGACCATCAAGCAGTAAGGAAGCAGCCACTCCTAATGACGCAGTTGTTGCAAGATCCATGTTTTGATCTAATTGTGGCAAGAAGCACTCTATAGAAAAAAGACTTATGCATTACGCTCAATTCATCAATGAAAAAGACCTTGGTGTATATGACAAAACTTCTTTCTAATATACTTTCATACACATATTTTTTGTGTTTTAAATGATTTAGTTGCAAAGTATATCTTCTTTCTAAAGACTGAAGTTAATATTTTTAGTTCATCACAAATTTATCTTAACCTCTACCCAAGTCTTTTTCTAATTCAAACAAAATTTGAACTTGATCGGACTTCCTTGTTGACCTAGTTTAGTTCAGGAAGCAGAATTTGTCACTCTCGTCTACGTAAATGGGGATGAAGGCTAATAGTGCATCTTGGTGTCATAAGCACTTAATTAACTTCCAAAATAAAGGAAGAACACTATGTCCAGCTCAAACAACTTTAAAATAATCTTAACGTGTGTTTTAGAACAAAGGATAATTATAAGTACTGTGATAAAGGAGAAAGAGATAGTCCTATGTAGTGTACTCATGGAAGAAATATTCCATCTGCTGAATATGTTTATGGGTGTAATGAAGTGTAAGAGCATTAGCATTGGGGTGTAAAACCCCCTAAATGGAAATTTTAGCAACACACACCCAAATTAAGCATTACCGGGTGTGTATTGCTAAATTCTTTTAGAAATTGTGATTTGTGAATAGTAAGTTTGTTGATGATGTCAAAAATCGTTAGTGAGTTATATGGTCTTCACGTACTTTAAACAAGACCGGCATAACACAAACAATAGAAGAAGAACCTACGAAGGGTACTAGTGTGGTACCGGCCAAATACCCTCCGACAGTCAAGTTAGAGAAATTTCTTGTTCACAACTCTAGAGTGCCAGAACTAGGATGAATTAAGCGTACCTTAGTTTGTGAGGGTCGTGGGGTCTTTATAGTAGCGTAGAGGTGACATTCATTTCTTGATGAAGAGGGTCTTTTCTTGTAGGGAAGATCTTCTTTAACAAGCGTATATCGCAGGATGCTTTCCTTGTAGAGATCTCCTTGATTAGGGTTAACCGTGGGTCACAAGATGTTTCCTTATATACATTTTCTTGGGGGCCAAGTATGGCTATGCTGTACCCGTTGCTATTTCTTTTCTGGCCTTCAACTCTCTCCCCGTCAGCTTCTCTTCCCATTCAGATGTAGATGCCGTCAGGTATTGACATGAAGTTGTCGGCTTTGAGATCGACGGCTTCATCTTGCATGAATTCATTGGCTTCGAGGCTGACAGCCTCATCTTGTGTGAAGTCGTCAGTGTGTATAATAGAGCTGATAGGTTCTTTGAGCTTCTTTTATTTTTCCAATTAAAAATACCCATATTAGCTGCCCCTTACTCCATGGCTCTGTCAGCTTTAGCCAATGGGCTATGGAGTCCGATTCACAACTCATAAAAAGGCGTGTTCATTAATGGTCATTATTAAATGCTAAGACACACGGCGCAAGCTAATTAGCCTTGATTCTGAACAAAGGTGTCGCTTTGTTTTCCATGTATGTTCATCTTATAAGTAGTTCACCTCTTTTTCATATTTCCTCTTATTTCATCCTTGCAGATTCTAAGAGAGAGATAGAACAATTATACCATCATTTGTGTTACCGTCAGCTTGTGGACCATGTCAACTTTGTCATATCTCGTTAGCTTCGAAGTCGTCATTTTATCCAGTAAGTACCCTTTCCCTATTTTCCTTTCTTCCTCTCTTTTTTGTCCCTTTAAAGTTTTAGTTGTTACTACTATTAGAGACCCGCCAAAGTAGGCTCTTAGATTGCTCTATTGCTTGTAAGTGAATAGATGCCAGGTGATAGGGAAGCGACGAGTGAATAGTCATCTACTATTTTAGTTTTGATAATGTTGTTTGCTTCTTTTCTCAGCCAACGTCCTTCCACGTATAACTGAAGAGTAAGAGGAGTTTATCCGTCAGGTCCTTGAAGGTCCATTTGAGCAACTAAAGTGCAGGGACCTGATTACTCTCAATAGTCTACACGCCTATTGTGGTGCTTCAGAGCCGACGCCAGCAGCACGTAGACTAAACAATTATTCTCGTCGATGTAAGTATTTCACCCTTTCCCTTTTGCCTGCCATCATTTGTATGTCATGTACACATTTAACTTCGTCAGTCATTCTTTGCAGAAATGGAGGCAGCTAGAATGAGAGCCTCAGTAAGGGCAGCCGCTGCTCGTAAGAGAGAAGAGAAGGAAAAGGAGAAAGGTAAGAAGGTGCATCTTCGTCAGCTCTCAAAGTCGTCGGGAAGGGGGTGCCTAAACGCAAGGTTATCCCCACGGCTGACAAAGGGTTGAAGAAGTCGTCACCTCCCAAACAGGGTCATGGGGCTAGTAAAGGCCTGATGACATCGTTAGGCCCTGCCAACCAAGAAACCCGATGTCTTCTTACTCATAAGGGGTACGCTGTCGAGATGGTTGAGTCAATCATCAAGGAGATAGACTTAGATCCTTGCGATAATCAAGAGACCGAGGACCTAGGGTCATCAAGTCTTTTAGACCTTTCTAGGGTGCTTCTCTTTCCATTGATACATACGACTCATGATTCTCAATTTTAGCTGACGGTTGTCTCATTTTGCAAGTGATGGTACGTTTGAAGGTGCTCCAAGACAGGTGCGATACTGAGGAAAGGGTTATCCATTGCCTTAGGAAACGCAATGACAGCCTGATCGACGAGTAAGCACAATACAAGAAGGTCATTTGCATTTTGAACAAGAAGGTGAAGGACTTGAAGAAGAAGTTGACGGAGGAGATCAACCTTAGGGAAAAGGCTGAGGAGGTGAAGGCAAGTACGGAGAAGGAACTGACGGCTTTCTATGAGCAAGTTGAGACGGTCAAAGCCGACGCTATGACGGAGTTCAAGGCCTCGCAGGACTTTATTAATGCTAGCGTCATCTACTATGGTGACGGGTTTGAGGATTGCTTGAAGCAAGTCAAGTCCGTCTACCCAAACTTGGACTTTTCCTAAGTCACCACGGACGACCCTATACTGACAACCCCTATTGCTAGTGATAATACTGATGATGAGACAGATGAGTCAATTCATACAGAGCAGGTTGGGAAGGATGACGTTGTGGTGCTTGCTCAGCCAGCTTATGAAAAGTTCGTCACTCCTGTAATTCCATAAAATAAAGACCCTTAAGCTAATTTGGAGAACCCTTAAGCCCTAGGTGCCAAAGACGCCCTCCTAAAGATGACAAGAATGCTCCCGTTCAGGATGTCCAGGAACCTGTAGTTTAGCTTTCTACTTTTAACTTATTTCCATCTTATTTTCAAACAATGTTGGGTGCCCTTTGTTTTCTAGGCTTTTTGTTGTAGACACCTTTTTTTTGCTTTGACACTTTCTACATCCGTTGCTTTAGTTGATTTCTATGTATCGCTCATGACGAGCATATGTGTCTTGATTGGATATGCTTTCTGTTATGTGAATGTGTTATTCTTAGGGACTTTGTATATTTACTTTTGGATATTAGGATAGACCCCTCCACTTGCGGATTTAGACTTGTCCACTTATGGACTTAACAAACTCGACCACTAAACTCGTCCTCTAGATTTTACAAGTTCGTTCACCTGTGGACTTAATAATTTTGTCTATTTGTGGACATGATAAACTCGTTCACTTTGTGGTCTTTAGTAGTGAACTCATCGACTTATGGACTTGGTAGTGATAGATTCGTCCATTTTGTATCCACTATGTAGACTTAATAATAAACTCGTCCACTTTGTGGGCTTAGTAATAAACTTGTCCACTTTATGGACTTCGTAATAAACTCGCCCACTTTGTAGACTCAATAATAAACTCATCCACTTTGTGAACTTGATACTAAACTCTTTCACTTTATGGACTTCATAATAAATTCGTCCACTTTGTGGACTCAATAATAAATTCGTCCACTTTGTGGACTCAATAATAAACTCGTCCACCTTGTGGACTTTGTAATAAACTCATACACCTTTGTGGACTTCGTAATAAACTTGTCCACTTTGAGGACTTCATAATAAACTCGTCCATTTTATGAACTTAATAATAAACTCGTCCATTTTGTGGACTTTAAATGCAATTTTGTAAGGGCAAACATGCACACAGATTATATTAGAATAACTCCTCTTATTGTGATGAATGCATATTTAAGTGGAAAATTGTTCCAAAAAGAATAAAACTCAGCCCTTTGGGCTTAAAAAGTACTGTAGATAAGAGTGTTGAACACAGAGCATCTCCAGAAGTATTACCAATAGAAGATAGCATAAAGGACGCTACTCCTCATTTCTAGTTTATTTCTTTTAAGGTACTTACTACTTGGAGACACTTGATGGGCAGTTAGGTCAATGACCTATGACTCTGTAAGGCTCTTTCCAATTGGGTCCAAGCTTTCTTGGAATGGATCTCTCGTGGTTCCAATGACCTTCCTCAAGACAAGATCTCCAACTTGGAAGTCTCTGTACTTGACTTTGGTGTTGTAGTGCTTGACCATAAGGTCCTAATATCGTGCTAGCCTTTACTCAGTTGTCGCCTTGACTTCATCCACTAGGTCAAGCTGTAGACGTATGGCCTCATTGTTCCTCTTCTCATCGTGATTGTCCACCTAGTAGCTCATAAGCTAGACCTCAGCTGGGATGACTACCTTTCTTCTGTATGCTAGTCAAAACAGCACTCTTGTGGGAGTTCTAGCTGTCATCCAGTACGCTCATAGTACGCTTGACAACTCTTCTAGACATACACCCTTTGCCCCTTAGAGTCGAGTCTTGATAATTTGAAGTAAGGATCAGTTCGTGACTTCAACTTGTTCATTAGCCTAAGGGTGGGCAGGGGAGGAGTAATGCTTCTTAATCCCTAACTGTGAGTAAAAATCCCTGAATGAGTCGTTGTCGAACTGCTTCTCGTTGTTTAACACCAAGACCCTAGAGATTATGTACCTGCAAATGATGTACTTCCAAACGAAACTACGTACGTTCTTTTCTGTGATGGTGGCCAAGGCTTCAGCTTCTACCCATTTGGTGAAGTAGTCTATGCCGACTATTAGGAACTTCAGCTGCCTCATTGCTATTAGGAATGGGCCCATGATGTCTAGTCCCCATTGAGCAAAAGGCCATGGGGCCCCTATAGGGTAAGCTTTTCTGCTGGCTGTCTGATGTCATTGCTAAACCTTTAACACTTATCGCAGACTTTAACATAGGCCTGTGCATCCTTTTGCATGGTAGGCCAGTAATACATAGCCTGAGTCATTTTATGCACCAAAGACCATGATCCTGAGTGGTTCCCACAGATATCTTCATGGACTTCCCTTGTGACATAGCCTGCTTTTTCAGGGCTTAAGCATCTTAGATACGAGCGAGAGAAGCCTCTTTTGTACGGGATGTCCTTTATCATGACGAATCGAGCTGCCCAGAGCTTCAGCTTTCTCGCAGCCTCCTTATTGTCGGGTAGCATAGCGTCTTTCAAATAAGAGACTATTGGTGTAGTCTAGTTGCTTCCTGAGTTTATTTCTTGTATACTAACATTATCGATCAAAGGTGAAAGCTAAACAAAAGAAAGTACTTTTCCGGAGATAAGTGTATGTTCTGCTGATGCGGGTTTAGCTAGGCGATCAGCTCGTTCATTCTCTTCCCTTAGGATTTAGACAAACTTGGTGCACAACTCTCTTTCTCGTTTCTGCACTTACTCCAGGTACTTCTTCATTCTTTCTCCTTTGCACTCGTAGTCGCCGTTTATCTGACTAATAACCACCTAAGAGTCGTAGTGTACGATTACACTTGTTGCTCCTGTAGCTTTAGCAAGGTCTAGTCTTGCCACTAATGGTTCGTACTCGGCTTCATTGTTTGTTATTAGGAAGTCGAGACAAACCATGCACTCAACTTCGTATCCTTTACGGTAATGGAACACTAAATCGGCTCTTCCAGCATACCTGTTAGATGATGTTCCTTTGCTCCCTGGCCTTCCATATTAGTGAATTCTGCAATGAAGTCGGCGATTACATGCCCCTTAATGGCGGCGCGCGGGCAGTATTGCACGTCGAACTCACTCAGTTCTATTGCCCATAGCGCCATTCGTCTGATGGCTTTAGGACTACTCATTGCTTGCCATAGAGGCTTGTCAGTCAGGATGAAAATAGTGTGAGCCTAGAAATATGGCTTTAACTTACAAGCTGCAGTAACTAAAACGAAGGCAAGCTTCTCTATTGGTGGGTATTTTTCCTCCACTCCTCGGAGTGCTCGACTGGTGTAGTACACGGGCATTTGTGCCCTATTCTCTTCCCTGACCAAGGCCGTGCTGACAGAAGCTTAGGATACTGCCAAATAGAGGAACAACTCTTCCCCAGGCTTAGAGGGACTTAGCAATGGTGAGGAAGAGAGGTAGGCCTTCAAATCCTCAAATGCCTGCTAACACTCGGAGGTCCACTCAAAAGACTTCTTTAACGTGTGGAAGAAAGGTAGGCACTTGTCCGTCGCCCACGATACAAACCTATTTAGCGCTACTACTTTGCTTTTGAGGCTTTGGACTTCCTTCACGTTCCTTGGTGGCGTCATTACCGGGTGTGTGTTGCTAAATTCTTTTAGCAATAATGATTTGTGAACAGTAAGTTTGTTGATGATGCCGAAAATCGTCAGTGAGCTATATGGTACTCATGTGCTCCAAACAAGACCTGCACAACACAAAAGGTAGAATAAGGACCTACGAAGGGTATCAGTGTGGTACCGGCCAAATACCCTCCGATGGTCAAATTAGAGAAATTTCTTATTCACAGCACTAGAGTGCCAGAGTTGGGATGAATTAAGCATACCTTGGTTTGTGAGGATTGTGGGGTTTTTATAGTAGCGTAAAGTTGACATCCGTTTCTTGATGAAGAGGGTCTTTCCTTGTAGGGAAGATCTTATTTAACAAGCGTATATCGCGAGATGCTTTCCTTGTAGAGATCTCCTTGATTTAACCGTGGGTCATGAGATGTTTCCTTATATACATATTCTTGGAGGTTAAGTATAGCTATGTTGTACCCGTCGCTATTTCCTTTCTGGCCTTCAACTCTCTACTCGTCAACTTCTCTTCCCATTCAGATGTAGATGCCGTCAGATAGTGACATGAAGTCGTTGGCTTTGAAACCAACGGCTTCATCTTGCATGAAGTTGTTGGCTTCGAGGTTGATGGCCTTATCTTATGTGATACTAGTAGCTTCTTTTATTTTTCCAATTAAAAATTGCCCTTATCATTTGTATTTATAGTAACTACTGTAGTAAGTTTATATTGCTTTTTTTATTCATTTTTATTCTCACTTCTCTCTCTCTCTCTCTCTCTCTCTCTCTCTCTCTCCCTCCATTATTTTATATTATTTTATTATGTTGTACATAAAAATAAGATATTAAATGTTGGGTGTAGTGTTAAACGAATTTGTAAAACAGATAAAGTAGATTTTTAAAGTGTAAAAAATAGATTTCTTTTCTTTTTAGAAATCCAGATGTGAATGCTCTAAGAATGCATAAATTTTTGGGTTAATTACAAATTAGCCACCTGTGGTTTGATCCAAATTTAAGTTGCCTACCTGTAGTTTAAAAATTGTCACTTTATCCACTTAAGGTTAGCTCCGTTAGACTACTGTAACCCACCTATGATACTTCTGTTAGAAAAACACCTTATTATATGAAAATAAAACATAAAATGAATCAAAAGGTTAGGTTGGAAATTTTTGCAAAAATGAATGAACAATTGCAATACACATGAAATTTCCAATTATCTATGCTATCTCTCAAAAATGGCTTTCACAACCACCTCCTTTCCTCATCCATCCTTAGTCCTCACCAATGTTTCACACCCCATCTCTAAACTGGCTGCCACCACCAGCCAAAAAAAAAAAAAACCAATGTGGAAATACAACCCGAAGGAGAAGTTGCATGCTTGATTTGAAAATGAAAGAGAACAAGAGAGTGCTTTTGGAGAATTGAAGATCAGCCAAGCATAAAGAGTGATGGATATACCTATCTGTTTTTTTTTCTCTCTCTCTCTCTCTCTCTCTCTCTCTCTGGGTAATTTTCAACTATACTATTCTATCGGCTACTGGCCAAATCCATACCATCGTAGTCCTTTAGATACGCTTCCTTGCTCTTTTCACAATATCAAGAGGTGGACCAAAAGCTTCAAGCAATTCCAAAAAATTAAAATAAAAATAAAAATAAAAATTTCTGCAAAAATTTTTCCTAAAGTGCAAATCAGGATCATTATCGTTTGGTCCTTTATGGTCTTCATAATTTTTTTTTTTTTTTGGCTTCCTATTGTTCATGGATCTAGTTATAGTTGTGCCGCTACCTCTATGTCTAACTCATCTTCCCCTTCTAAGTTTTCTTCCGCTATTTAGAAACTTTTGGTTCAAATATTTACCAGTTAATAAAAAATCATCTTATTAAACAACTTTCCCAGAATGGGAACAAAAATTGTTTGATTTTGTTGCATTCTTGTAATTGTTGCTAGGAGTTTTGAACATGAGTTCCTAATGCTAATCTTACGAAACCCTCACTTTTTGATCTTATTTTCACTTCTTTTTTTTTTTCTGGTTTTCGAAGGAGAGAGACATAAAATGGAAGAAAAATACAAATTTACCCTCATTTTTAATAGATGTGGGTTATGGAAGTTAAATGGAATGAATTTCAGGTGGGTAAAGTAATACTTTTCAAATCACGGATAGGCAATGTGAATTCAAGCCAAACCACAGGTGGGTTTAGTGTAATTACCCCAAAATTTTTTGTGGCTAGTATCTTTCTCTTAAAATCTATTGGCCCAAACATTAAGGTCCTCCTTCCTTTTATAATAATTTTAGGATCATTAATAGGTCTACTAAATGAAAAGAAAATATGTTGTATATTGTTATTCACTAACTTTGAGCATTGAAAACTTAAAAAATGGAAAATTAATTATGATTTTCCCAAAATCAAGTCTCTAGAATGACTAAAAATGGCAATAACTGCTTCCCTAAAGGGAATGTGCCCTTCCTAATTTGCTAAATTTGAGGAGAAGTTAATAAGTCCATTAGAAGGATTGTTGTAGTGGTCCTTTTGGTCCTTTCAGTCGAAAAATTATTAAATACTCTCGAAGTACCATAAATTCGTACTCTCCCCCTCTTACATGAATGGTAGATCTCACCATGAATTTAATAAGTGAGACCCATCATTTATGTGAGAGGAGAGAATACGCATTTATAGTACTCTAGGGATACACAATAATTTCCCCTTCTAGTCAATAAAACACTATTATTTATGCAAATATAACATCACCTAGTTTTTTTTATTTTTTATTTTTAATTCTTGTGCTGATTAGGAATCTGACTCACACATTTGAATAAGTCTCATTATTTCATTGGTTGGAAGGACCATTTCAGCAATTCTCCCTGTGTACATAATATTTTCTCAAATTTGAGGAATCAAAACAAATAGCATTAAATGGTGATTGAATTTTTTTATTGGGATAAGAATATGTGTTGGGTAAAGGTTTTTTTTGGGTAAATAGATGATGCATAAAAACTAATTAACTACTATAGGTTCAGGACAAAACCTGTTAAAATACATGCCTTTCAAATCATTCTCAAAAGCAAAGACAACGTCCTCAAGCAGACTAATAAAATAAGATAAATCGAAGCATTGAATGGAACTCATCTTAGCAAGGCTTTCAATGCACTGGTTTACTTGCTAGTAGCAGTGCTTAAATTGAATATGGCTGAAGCAAGCTGCCAAAAACCTACAATCATCCAAAACTGAAGAAACAATGTTATTCACATACTCAAGGTTTTCCAACACATCCACTAAAGCTTTGGCATCAATTTCTACTACTAGAGATGAAATATTCAAATTATAGCACAATAACAAGCCATCCCTAATTCCCTAAAGCACCATTGTAAAGCTGCTAGTGATACCAATACTTCTTATGAACCCACCTACCAATCTACCACATTCATCTGTCATAACACCCCCACAGCCTGCCCGGCCTAGATTATCAATGAATGATCCATTTGTATTCAATTTCATCCACCCCTCCAGACACCTTTCCCATCTGATTGTCTTGATGCTTCTAAAGGAAGGTGATCTCGGAGATGAACCATAGTGCACATATTCCACTACTTGATTCATTATCTCAAATGCTAGCTTGGGATTCATGTTAATTTTTTAAAAGATTGTTTGATTCCTATTCTTCCATATAAGCCATATTGCCAAAGGAAACACAACTTTCCACGGCCGATTTGTAGGGATAAGTCCCATGCTCAAGCTTCAGTTATAGTTGAACCTACCCTGCACATTGTTCTCCTAAAATGCCCAGTCCGCCGCCTTAACTCCCGGCTGCATCCAAACAGATTTGGTATAAGGGCAGTCTTGAAAAGCATGGATGATATTTTCTGCCTCTCCAAGACATATGGGACACCTATCCTCCTCCACAACTCCTTTTCTAGCAAGATAAGCCTTAACTCCAATGCTATTATGGGCACACATCCATATGAAGGTTTTGATCCGAGGAAGTGTATCTGGCTTCTAAATCCAGCTTGCTGAAAACTAGGTCCGTTTGGTAATGTTATTCTAGTTATATTTTTTGTATTTTTTGGAAACACATGTGAATGAAAAAATGTATAAAAATACGTGTAATATTGTTTAAACACTGAAAACTGTTGTTTAAAATATACTACCAAACAGCTTGGGTAAAGGTTGTCTATTCAACAAACATGGTGTTTCTCCATGAGTGATCCCCCACCACACAAGCAGTACTTGTGAGGTGGACATTGTGGGCCCTAGTCAGGCCGTGCTGTCTCTTACTCACGGATTTCATAGGCTGAATTGGTGGCTTTTTGGGCTTTACTTTATGGGTCCAAATTGGACCAAATTCATAAGCTGCTTTTCATGGGCTATTTCTATTATTTGTGGGCTTGAATTTGCTGGCCGGTGAAGTTTTATAGGCCTTGGGATTTGTTTTGGATTTGTTGATGAAATGAAAAAAGATCAAGAACTCTCCAGAGAAAAAATCACGAGGAGTATATCCTACCCCAACTAAGGCATCCACTATAAAAGAATTAGTTTTACAATTTAGTACAAAACCTTAGTACTTAGACTCTATAGTCTCCATAGATAACTCACCAATTTGACCCACAGTTGTTTCAGAACTCTGAACGTCCTTTAATATGAATCCACTCTCAAACGACATGTTGGCATGATGTAACCAAACTCAACCCTAACATAATCTTATTGATACGACCTAATTTTGACATGTTTTGACTCTAGTATTTGCCAACAAATATATGAATCCTAACAATAATGTAAACAATATGAATCTTAACAACCTACAGAAAATTCATATGTATACCGTATGGGTTGCTTTATATTTATTTATTTTATGTTATTTTCTTCCCCCTTACAACAATTGGGAGAGGAGAGGAGGATTTGAACCCATATTTCCTAATTAGAAGGATTCGACATCACTTAGTTACAAATCTCTTACCATCTATCTCTTTTGTAATTGTAAAATATGTGCTTAAATTATTATTCTTTATTTTATTTCCGAAAAATGATAAAAAGGAAAAAAAAAATTATTTGTTACTACAAATATAAATCTTTTGTTTCACTTTTTGTATTTCACTTTATATTGTACCAATTATAACTTCTCATATATTCACATGATTAATAAAATAATCAAAGTTTAAAATGGAAAAATAATCATCCACATGGCATACAATGATTGGTCATTGCTACTTCAGAAGGTGGGAAAGACAATGCATTTAGAAAGTTCTGGCAAAGAAACTGGTGGATTAACAATTATAAAAGCAATAACCAAGTCGATACACAGTGGACAACTCAAGCTGTAGAAGCTATACTGAAGTACTATAGCGACAATAACAGGCACTTATTTAAGTGAATCACTGAGCATGTACTGTGTTTTCATTACTAGCAGAATCAGCCGTGGTCGTATTTGGCTTTGATGTTGAATCCCTTAGGGAATTATTGGAGTCCATGCTTCTTGTTCGCTGAAGACCTGGGGTGCGATGAAGTCTGCACCTGAATGAACCTGCATGCGTGGTTGGAGAGCATAGACAATTGCTCTTTGCACCACTAGGCTGTCTTGCAAGCCCAGACATGGCTGATGCAAGTTCAGCATCTGATGGAATCTCCACCTTCATCTCCTTTTTAGCTATCTCTTCACTTTCCATTGTGGGATCTCTTTATTTCCTCTGCACTTTTTGAATGCTGAAGAACAATATATGAGATCGATATATTCTTGGTAATCAGATAAAACTTCAATGTTAGTAAAACTAACTAGTGAAAGCAAGACAAATATATAGGATAGATTTTGGTACCTCTCTGCAAGAAGGCTCTAGAATGGCCTGTGTTCCACAAAGATCTTGCCCATGGTGTCTAGCTAAATGCTTTTAAATGTGGATAAGATAGAGAAAGAGATGGAATTGGCTATGGCTAAAAATTCAAAAAGGTGATGTGCGTGAACTGTGACTTTACACTTAATGTGTAAGCAATATTATTGCCTTTATGTCCTTCTCTTGCTTCACGGATGTGATAATAAACTCCATTAACCAGCTCTCACATAAAGTCAACACTTTATTGTAATGCTTCAACCACTCTAAAATCCCATCATCAATCAGACCCCCCATTAGCTTTCCTTCTTGTTATCCATTTCTCTTTTTTGTGCACTATGCATTGAATTATGAGAGATGACATCCTGAAAAATCCTTCCTTTAGGTCCCCACCATTACCATGGGAGACAATCTCATGCTTCCCGATTAGTTTTTCATCCGTGGGTCACGTATATCACGTAATATTTAGGATATGACACCTTTTGGTATCCCAACGGGAATACCATTATTTCGATAAGATTTCTCATATACTATAATTTGGGTGGTCGGCTTAGCCTTCTTTATGATCTGTTTGGCTGAAATTTTATAGTGATCAACGTCTTTAGGGGTCTAGGATAATATGCAATTATGCATACTCTTCGTACTTCGAGCGGCCCACTTCAATTTATTATTGTCCATTTCGGCCACCCAATTTAGTACCATTTAGTCCATATCAATTTACTACAGTCCATTTCAATTCACTACGGTCTATTTTAGTCCCTTTGGCCCACTTCCAATATATTTTGGGATAAGAGGTTTGTGTAGATAAAGAAGTGGTTTCGTTAGTAATTATGTCATATTTTCAGCATAATGTTAGTATGTTCTTAACAAAATTAAAATTTTCTTATATTATTAAAGTCTTTTTTTGTTTTTTTTTTTTTTGCAATGTAAATGATCAATTTATTTATATTTACTTACGTGTTTCATTTTTTGAGTTATTCAACACATATAGAAGATGAACTGTTTGTAAGGAGCATTAGAAACAAATTATAACCACATTTTACATTATTTACAAAGTATCTCAGCTTATATAATAATGAATGTAAAAGGCATTATGTTTCTTTGGTAAAAAAAAACTTAGGTGAGCTTTAAGAGCATCCACATTAGTGGATGCAAAATTTTTTCTATTTTGCACATCTAAAACTTACTTTTTCTATTTTACACATTCATTTTTACAAAACACCCACATCAGTTTATTTATTCTACACATTTATTCAATAAAATATTTATTCTTTTACATTTTTTATTATGTTCTCACTCATAGCCTCTCTCTCTCTCTCTCTCACTGCCTCTCTCTCTCTCAGACCCAACCACTATCATCATCACCCAACCACCATCAAGCCGAAACCCAAATCTCTCAGACCTAAGCATTGTGATTTTTTTTTGTTTCTCATTCTCACGGTTGATCGAAGCCGAAACCCAGATGAAGCTGAAACCCAGATCAAGTCGAAACCTAGACCCATTCAAGCCGAAACCCAAAGTTGATCGGAGCAACTTTGTGATCATACCCAAAATTGATCAAAGCGAACGTTGATCAGACCCATTCAAGCCAAAGTTGACACCGACGAAGAGGATGCCATGTTCTCCGTTTACCAAATGGTTGAGAGCTTACAGATGGAGGAAAAAACAATGTAGAAAAAATGCTTGAAGAAAGAAGAGCTTCCAGATGAGTAGTTGAAGCAGAGAGTGAATGAGGAGAGAGAGAGAAGGAAAAAAGAAGAAGAGACAAGTGAGAGAAAAAATGAGAAAAATGGTAACCAACAAAGACAAGAGAGAGAAAAAATTAATAAAATAATAAATGGACGAGTTACGATAACTGTGTAAATATACACGGTTACTGTAGCATGTGTATATATATATACACATCTTTGCACACTTTTAGAAGCATTGATGTGGAGCATTTTTTAGGCAAAATGTGTAAAAGTTGTGACTTTTTTCTATTATACAAGATTTTGCATCCACTGATGAGGATGCTCTAAGACGTTCTTTGATCCTTGTTGTTCGAGATGGAATCCAGTCCTCATCCTCCCTTGCTTACCAGCACACCTAAAGGAAAGGAAACCAATATAATACAAACAAAGGAACCGCAATGACCACAAACAATCAACGATTCCAAATTACAAAAGAACGAGGCATAGGATATAGCGGCGGAGTCTTGGCTGTAGTTAATGGGAGGACTAAGTGTAGCAGAGGCTAACTTATCATTATATCAGTGCCACACTATTGGCTATATCATTTTATGCATCATAGCAACTTAGTACATCATCTACCACGTCACATTTATTGTATAAGTCGTGGACCGTTGATTGCTCTGTACACAATTTTTCATGCTAACTTCAAACTTTTCTTTGGTTTTTACATTTGACATCAATAAATGGTACAAAATCATGTCGTTCATGCCATTCAAGTACTTCTTGATCAGGATAATTGCATTCTTTCAGCTTAGCACAAGGGTCACAGGGTTTGATATTATTTTACCATGGATCATAAAGCACCTACTAAGAAACAATATGAGCCTGATGATGATAGGTATTGTATTGTGACAGTGGTGTATTGTTGACAATCATATGCTATGGTAGACATTTGTAAGTAATCGTGACAGTTGTAGTTGTGTAAGGGTGTGCAAGGGGGGTGTTCGTGTGTGTGTGCAAGGTGCCGCGTGTGTACCTGCAAGGGGGTGCGTGTGTGCCTACATGAGGGTGTGTGGGTGTATGCAGTGATTAGTGCAGCTGAGCTATGCTTCTATTGTGGGCTATTAGTTGGTTGGGCCAGGGTGTCAAGTAGTTAGTTAGTTGGTTGGTTGAGGGGTGTAGTGCTTATAGGGAAAGGGAGGTTATTGTAAAGTACATTCAAATAAGAATTACATTATTTTGCTTCCCTATTTTTGCTCTCCTTATTCCTTGTTCCAATTCTTAATTCCTTCCTTTCTTTCTTCCACTGAACTATTAGAATCTTATCGGATGATGCCTTTGTCTTACGACTTGAAAATTGGGAAAGAACAATTTATTAAAGATTATCACATGGTTTCGCAACTTATCAACTCCATCCACCAGTCTAAAGTTTGGTCATTTCGATACAACCAAGGAAGTCTAGGATATAGTGATATACATGCTAGCTACACTTGCTCTTATGGTGTCAAGCAGCATTAGCTCTTATGCACGTTTTCGTTGATCAATCTGCTCTCTTTCTGATGGGTGCCTCAAAGACTATGAAATCTCATGAGTATCGAGAGAAACTTCAACATCATTTGTTCATGCTGGGTCTCCGTGACGACTTTGAGTCTAACCACAACAAATTATTTCACTGCACTCCTCTACCCACAATTGGCCAAGTTCTGAACAAAATTGCGCAAGAGGAAACTCGTTTACATTCTCATCGTTCACAACATAGTGACATTGCCTTGTCCACATCATCCCCAACTGCTCTCATTTGGCATCTATCCCAACCTCCTTAATTAGGTACGCTTGAGAATACGGTGACATGATGTTCACTCTCATATTTATGATAAATCCAACTAATTAAGTATATTATAAGGCTTATCATATATGTGAGAGGAAAGAGTACCGCATTATTATACTTCTGGAATAATTAATAATTGTTCCCCAAATGTTAAAATCAATTTGGCTTAAGGCTATCCAAATCCAGAACTAAACAGCATATATACAATCTCCTTAGCTAACTCATCATCACCTCCATTGAGACTTCCTCTTCTATCAAATATACGTTTTCAAAAACTAAGCTAGAGATACTCCTCAATCATGTCTTATCTGATTCTCAAGTTGCATCCTCTTCTCTCTAATCTCTACAACACATAACTCTTCCTCCTGCTATTTTGACATGTAATCCTACAGTCCTACTTTCCCTTTATCCCCTCACATTACTAATGGTTAAACTTCCACTATGATTGTTATCCATGTAGAATTAATTTCTAATCCTCCATTGTCTGTCACGTGATTATCTTGTTTTCAAACTTCTACTAAATTTTCTTTCTGTTAGATAATGGGCTTGAGCTTAGGGCCCATGACATGTTCTAATACAATACAAATAATTCAATCTTTCTTTCACTGCACAAACCAAGCTTGCAGTCTGTATCTGGATCTGGGTGCGATATAAAATTGCAACCAATCCCCTGTTGATTGGCCCAGGGTTCGACCCAAACTGCAGTCCGTTGCATTTGAAGTGCGCTGGCCCAATCAATGTTTGAAAGTTGGGTGCCTAGACGTTATCTTTACGTGTTTCACAATAGTTAAGCCCAATATCATATAAAATAAAAAAATTAAAAATAAGCCCAGTACACTAATGTCATTGAGTGTTTTTTTATACCCACAATATAACAAAAAGTAAAAATAAAAGGAAGCTGATTGAGTTTTTCCTTTTCCCAAACTAATATTGTGTCACTAAAGTTAAAATAAATTTTTTTTTTTTAAAATTCAATCAAACTCATTGAGGGAAAAAAAAAAACTAATTATCATGTTGCATTAGCCCTTAATCCCAAAAAATTAGAATAACATGCACTTCAAATATTTCTTTATTATTTTTCTGTAAACATTTTCCCCCCTTTAATTAGGGGTAAAAAAATTGGACACGACCTGCAAACTCTACTCGACACGACATAACGCAAAATTAACAGATTATTGGGTTGAAGCTTAATGAATTCGAGTCATATTCGGGTTGATATGATTAACCCGCTTAATAAATAAGTTAGGTTAGTATTTAACATATGGAACTTGTTAACTTATTTGATCTATTTAATTAAATAATATTTTACCAATATACCCTTCAAAGTCTAAGCATATAAACTTATTAGTTATTGTGATTTATTTTCTTTGACATATTGTGATTGATTATTTGTGATATTGATATATATATATATATTATTTTTAAATGATTATTTGTGATACAATTACTCTTTAGTTTTGAATTTTATATAAAAAATATATATTTGTTTGTTTTTTCATAATTTTTTTTTTCATTTTGATAAACTTTGATAAACAGGTCGACACGACTAACCCGTTTAATAAATTAGTTGTGTTCCTTTTCCCAAACTAATATTGTGTCACTCAAAAAATTTAAAATAATTTTAAAAAAAATTCAATCAAACTAATTGAGGGGAAAAAAAAAACTAATTATCATGTTGCAGTAGCTCTTAATCCCAAAAAATTAGAATAACATGCACTTCAAATATTTCTTTATTATTTTTCTGTAAATGTTTTCCCCCCTTTAATTAGGGGTGACAAAATTGGACACGACCCTTAAACTCGACCCGACACGACATGATACAAAATTAGCAGGTTATTGGGTTGAGACTTAATGGGTTCGAGTCATATTCGGGTTGACACGACTAACCCGTTTAATAAATGCGTTAAGTTAGTGTTTAACATATGGAACTTGTTTAACCCATTTGATCTATTTAATTAAATGGTAGTTTACCAATATACCCTTCAAACTCTAAGTATATAAACTTATTAGTTGTTGTGATTTATTTCCTTTGACATATTGTGATTGATTATTTGTGATATTGAGATATGTATTAGTTTTGAATGATTATTTGTGATGCAATTACTCGTTAGTTCTGAATTTTATATTAAAAACATATATTTGTTTGTTTTTTCGTAAATTTTTTTTTCATTTCGATAAAATTTTTAATAACAGGTCGACACAACTGACCCGTTTAACAAATGGGTTGTGTTAGGATTAAGGAATCTCGATCCGTTTAATAAATGAGTTGTGTTAGGATTAAGGAATCTCGATCTGTTTAATAAACATGTCGGGTTAGTGTTAACACATAGCCAGATACTCAAGAGTTGACACAACACAAACCTGACATACGAACAAAATGATCACCCTACTTTTAGAGTCCATTCGGTTAGAGGAGTGGCAAAGTGAGAGGATGGAAAATATTTAAGATGTGTTTGGTAACTGTTTTTTCTTCTTATTTTCTGTTTAAAAAAAAAAAAATTCTATTTTTAAAACTAAAAAACTTGGTTGGCAACTCAAAATGAATAGAAAACAAAAACTGTTTTTAAAACTCAATTTATGAAGGAAACTGAAAATATGCAAAAGACTGTTTTCAGTTTTTAATTTTCAAAAGTCCATGAAAATACTCATTTAATTTAATGAATCTATCTCATTTAATGAGTTAGTATTAGAGTTCAAATTCTAATTATAACATATTTTAGTGTTTTTCTTTTTTTTTCTTCAAAAAACTATTTTTTTTTTAATTTCAACTAACCAAACATGTTTTTGATTTCAAAAATACATAAAATTTGTTTTTTTTTTCTTTATATTCCCAAAAACAAGTTTTTGAAAATAGAAAACAAAAACGATTACCAAACATAACCTTAGTTTTCTCTCTTGTGCGTTTGGTTGAAGAGGTGGAAAAGTAGGAAGGTGGAAAACTCTTTTGTTTGGTTGGAGAAAAAAATGGAAGGATGGAAAATGTAATTTATATAAATTGACTATTATACTCTTGTTACATAATATGTAAGAAATAGATTTATTTGTACTCATTACATAATATAAAATTTATCACATCATATATATAAATTTTTATTATTTTTTTTTTATCATCATAATGTAAAAATTATAATAGTGTACACATAATAGATCAGGTCACGTTGAAGAGAGAGAGAGAGAGAGAGAGAGAGAGAGAACGTTGAAAAAAAAAAAGGTCAAGTCACTTTAAAAAAATAAAAATAAATAAAAAAAGAGAAGAGAAGAGAACGTTGATAAGGATAGGTCGGAATTGGGCATTTTTGTAAAAATGCTACTATAGCACTTTTCTCCTAAAATGTGGGCCCGGAGAAAACTTTTTCTTAAGTTTTCTCTCCTTCTTATTTTCCTTCCCCAATCGAACAATAAAAAATAACATTTTTTACCTTATTTTTCTTTCTCTATTTTTCATTCTCCCTATTTTTACCATAGAACATGAACTAGTTTCTGATAGGCATCGAAGTTTGAATATCTAAAAGCCCACAAATTAATTCAGCCGAGACGGGCCTGAAGAAATTCCCGAAGTTACTATTTTTGACCGAGATATACTAAAATGCTAATTGCTAAGTGAACCTGTACTTCATGGTGCCTGATTACTGTTTAGCCCAGCCCATGGTTTTTTTTTGGGCTGAATGAAGAACAATTTTTTTTTTTTTTTGAAACTAATGAAGAACAATTATTAGAAGACAAAAGATAGAAAAGCTCCTAAGCTTCTCTAGTTTCCTTAGACAACATTATCAGGGAGCTATGAGTGTTTAAAGTAGCCAAACTTGTTAGAACAAAAAGCCCACTTAGCCAGACAATGGGCAGCAAAATTAGCATCTCTTCTAACAATAGAGATAATAGAGCAAGGGTTTATTAAGAATTGAACCCAATGAGCAATAGAAGGGAAGTTCATTGAGTAGAGAAGTAGTGCCCACATTGAACTGGCCCAAACTTGGGTTGTGAAAGGGCATTAGGTAAATAAATGAAGGGCTGACTCACCTGGGCATTTGCGAAATCTACATTCATCCACAACTGTTGTGATTCTAAAGCTCAGCGCAGCCTTGGTAGTTAGTGTGTCCCATGATAACTTCTATAACAACAGTTTCAGTCCTTCGGATTGAGTTTGGAGCCCATAGAAGCTATCCTATGTAGGTTATAGTAGTACATGAATATTGATCAGGACATTAGAGACAGTATCTTGGGAAAATAGTTGTCGTAGCTTGTCCATGTCCCAACTTCTTGCCCCTCGGGATTTAAGGTTAGCTACCAACTTTTGTTCTGTTACCTGTACTCCTCTTGCCTTTGGTTTGAATGAAACGTTGTTAGAGCATCCATATCAGATTGTGGAAAATCTTCTATGATACACAATTTTCTTTATTTTACACATTTTGGCCAAAATACACCCACATTAGTGGGTGTAAAGTTGTCTAAAATAGTGCAAAAATATGAAAATGCTACAATGACCGTGCATATATACACGGTCACTGTAGCTTGTGTATAGTTTATTTTAATAATTTTTTCTCTCTCCTACTACGCCTGACTCTCTCATCTCAGCTCTCTCTTTCCCATTCATCACAGCTCTCTCTTTTCCATTCATCTCAGCTCTCTCGATCAGCTTCTCTTTCTTCTTCAAAATCTCAGGCTGATCTCAACGGAGAACTCGCGCGTCACGGACTGGGTCCAACGGAGCTCTTGCGCGCCTTCTCTAGTGCCATGGGGTTTTTGTATGGGGCCGACGTCTTAAACTCCAGTGCCGCCGAAGATCGAGACGATGAGTAAAATAGATGGGTTTTTGTGTTTTTGTGTGGTTGACGATCGAGACGATGGGTTTTTGTGTGGTTGATGATTGTAGGTTAATAATGGTGGCTGGGTGGGTTTGATGGTGGTGGCTGGGTGGCTGGTAGCTGGTAGCTGGGTTTGTGTTGAGTCTGTGAAAGGGTTCAAAGACGAGGAGAGGGAAGGAAATAATAAAAAATGTAAAAAAAATGAATATTTTATTGAATAAATGTGTAGAATAGATAAACTGATATGGGTGATTTGTAAAAGTGAATGTATAAAATAGAAAAAGTAGATTTTTTCGTATAAAATAGACAGATAATTTGAACGAGCTGATGTGGTTGCTCTTAGGGATCCAAGGATCATTCAAAACATCTAAAAAAATAAACTCATTCCCAACCTTGTAGCAAGCTCCTTTAAAAATAAGATCCTAACATTGAAATCTCCCTATACAGAAATCAAAGGCTCTATCTAGTTTAGGAGCTGACAAAAATGAGTGACCTCTGATAGGAAAATATGTACGAGATTCCCAAACCTGTGAGATGCAAAAATAAAGAAAAATATACACTAAAAAAAAATAATCATACACACAAGACAGTATTTATGTGGTTCAGCAATCTGCCTACGTCCACGGAGTTGAAGAGATTTTACCATTCTCAAGGAAAATTACAGAATGCAACAGTACAGTTTGTTCTCTCTAAAAAGCGACATCAACACTCTAATCTCCAAAATAACAATTTTTATATCATGCGCCTCAAAAAATCTCCAATTAAAAACTATAACAACATTATTTCAAGTCGGGTTATAATCTAGATCAAAGACAACTAGATTCCACAAAAGCCCAATAACCTCAAATGTATTTTTTTTTTTTCTTGAAAACACTAGTCCAAAGACTTTCTTTATTTTGAGCTAGCTCCCATGAGAATTTCGACAAAAGTCCTCTGCTAAAGTCTTCCATTCGCTTTAGGTTGTGTTTGGTTGGGTGTAAAATATTTTTCAGGTATAAAATAATTTCAAGTGAAAATATTTTCGGGAAAATAAAATATTTTTAGGTGTTTGGTGGCATTTTAAAAAATATTTTGGAAAACATTTTCAGGTGTTTGGTTGTAATCTTGAAAATATTATAGAAAATATATTTTTTACTTGCTTCTCACATTTTCTCAACTTCCAAACAAATATATAACATCACGATTAAGAGAAACACAAGAAACAAAACCCCAAAAAAAAAAAAAAATTTCACCTGAAGATCGCGCCATCGGCATGATTGCGATTGCGAGGCGGCGTGATCTCGCGATCGCGAGAGAAAAGACCGCGCCACCGGCGCGATCGCGATCGCGAGGAGGCACGATCTCGCGATCACGGCGGCCTCGCGATTGCGAGATCGCGAAGCAACACGATCGCAATCTCTAGATCGCACCGCCTCGCGATCACGATCACGCCGGCGGCGCAATCTTCTCTCTCTCTCTCTCTCTCTCTTTGCGCATCCCGGAAATGGTTTAAAGTGAAATTTTCACTTCAAACCATTTCCGGTCAAAGCAATGTAATTTTTCGGTCAACAAAAGTGATTTTCCGAAAAACTCGATTTTTTATGCACAACCAAACACACGATTTCAAGTAAAACATTTTCCCAAAACCATTTGAAGCCAAAACAAACACAACCTTATTCCCAATCCTTCATTAAACTTTGGCACGCATATAGCAGTGTACAGAGTTCGAACGACATCATTTTTTTCTTAGACCCATGGTTTTCCCATCAAAAAGTTCTAAATTAAGAGGGCACCCATCTTGTTGGATGTTTTCTTTGGAGTTAGTAAGGAGGACATTGTGTATGAGGGTATGGTTGACACCACTGGTCTGATTAAGGTTGTTCTTGCAGCTTGGGATAAGGTTTTCATATTCCATTTCTGGAGTTTTGATTCTATTTTCTCAATATGATGGTCGAATGCAGCAGCTTTTTTAAGATCCAAGTTTCAATGGTAGGCAAAGATATTTATCTTTTGATTCTTTCTAATTTCATTTGAAGAGATGTTGGAATTCGAGTAATACCTAGCAACTTTCAAAGTATGGAGAATAATACTCCCTCCTCTTATAATTATAGTGGGCAAGGCCAGCCATTTAGGCTATGACCTAAAGCCCCCTAACATAGGAAAGCTCCCAAATTAATATGGGGCAGTAAGTTTTTTTTTTTTTTTTTCCTAATCAAAAAAAGAATGAGCATGCAAATTTTTTTTTTTTTTATCACATAGGTATTTTAAATTGATATGTCACTCATCACAATAAGTAATTCAATACTCATTTATTCTTTTATTGAAATGTCACATCAGTTTGTAAGTTTTATAAAATAAAATCTATATAATAATAATAATAATAATAATAATAATAATAATAAGTAAATTTAAGAAAAAATTCAATTAGATTTCAAATTTGAATTCAATTCGAGTCTAATAATTTTGCACCATATGTCTCATCTAATATAAGTTTTTAAATTTTTGTGCCTAATGAGTTAATTCAATGTAAAAAATTTTATTTCAATTAGAGTTTAATTTTGCAACATGTGTCCCATTTAATCTAAATTTTTTAATTTTTGTGCCAAATGAATTAATTTAGTATAAAAAATGATGAGTCCAATATAAGTAAACAGTAAAAAAAACATAATTTTTGAATGATTTTATATTTCTGAGCCCTTTTTTTATAGCACTAAAAACAATTCAAGTTTATAAGTCATCTATCTATATATATATATATATATATATATATATATCCCATCTAATCGAAATTTTTTAATTTTTGTGCCAAATGAGTTAATTTAGTAGAAAACGAAGAATCCAATATAAATAAATTATATAAATAAAATAAAAAATATATAATCATATATCTAACATTATATATAAAATTAGAGGAAGCTAGAATTTGAATGATTTTATATTTGTGAGAATTTTATTGTATAATTAAAAACCTTTATATATATATATATATATATATATATATATATATATATATATATATCTAATACTATATATAATAGCAGAAACTTTTAAAGAGGTGCTGCCACTTTAGGAAAAAAGCCTACCTAAAAAATAGACACGTATAAGTTAAAAGAGCGATAAATTATGTTGATTCTCATTGTTAACACTGTTTGATGTCTCTCTCTCTGTGTATATAAATATATATATAATTTTTAAAAAAAAAATGGTTAAAGTAAAATTAAAAAAAAAAAGGCTTGCAACTGAAAAAAACCTAGCGATACAAAGCTTGGAACACGGAGAGAGATAGAGAAAGAGGCGATAAGGAGAGACATCTCAGGCCACTGTTGCCGCCACCGCCACTGCCGTTTGTCTGCAACTACCGAAATGCTTGAAAGACCGATTGTTACATGGATTGAAAGCCCATTACACCGTATAAGGGGAAAAAAAACATATAAACCCAAAATACGTTTTAGAGAGACATACGTTACTGAAAGGGAGAACCAAGAAAGAGAACGATAGAGAGAGATTCAGTCTGTCATTGATGGTGGAGAGAGAAAATCTGGAAAGACAATCAGGTCTTCGCCACCATCAGGCCACCATACCTTCCACCAGTATAGTCTCTGTTTTTTTTTTTTTTTTTTTTTTTTTTTTTTTTTTTTTTTTGTATTAAAGGTCAGCATACTCCTTTTCAAATAATGTTTTTGTTGTTTGAAAGAATGAAACTTCGATTGATGTATAGTTGGGTTTGGTTCTAGAAATTAGGGTTAAGGAAATTGAAATTCTGATATGTCACTATCTTTATTAAATATTTTTGGTAATGGGTTTGTTTGAATTTTTCTCTTTCAGATTTAAATCATTCAATTTCTTTCTCTGCAGAGATGAAGTGGAATCTATGTTCAATCTAGAGTACCTAAATTCCTCAAAGCAAAGGTACCATTTTCTTTTCCTAATATTCTCTTCCCTTTGCCTCTTTATTTGTTTAATTTAGGGAAAACCTCCACAAAATGAAATCCTTCAAATTCTTTAAACTAAATCATTTCACTTTAATTTTTAGGTTTTGTTTGGGATTGAAATTGTGGCATTCGAAATCTAAAAATATAATGTTATTTTATTTATACATTGTTGATTTTAGTCAATAGTTTTCTAAAAGATACTTTTAAGTCATGATTTTGTTATTTTTTATGGTGGGTTTTTCTGGGTTTTGCATGTTATAATTTGTGAAAACTAAAAGTATAATGTTCTTTGTACAAAATTGATTACTTTGTAGGTTATGGTAGAGATTCTTTTTTTTAGAGATTCTTAAGTGTTGGTTTTGATGTTTACTGTTTACAATATTTGGTTTTTTGGGTTTTTATGTTGTATGCCATTCTTGAAAATTCGTTGAGAATCTTTTTGGTACTAAGAAAAAAAATGAAACCACAGTAAAAGGAATTACAGCCAGTTTTGAAGGTTTTTTTTTTTTTTGTTTAAATTACATTTTTTAGTTTATTTTGCTAATGTATGAATTATGGTGATAAGTAGAGAATTGCAACCAGTTTTGATATTTAATTCCAATGAAACAATAGTAAAAGGAATTGCAACCAGTTCTAAAGGTGTTTCTTTTTTTGGGTAAATTCCAGAAACCTCCCCCGAGGTTTGAGGAAATACCAAACACGTCCAGAAGTTGTTCAAAATGACCAATATGCTCCTTAAAAATAGACGGCATGTAACGCCGTTTGAGCACCATATATCAAACCAAACTTTCCTCTCTCTTCTTCACGAGTAACGCCAGGAATCTCTCTCTCCTTCACACCCAGAAAATCTCTCTCTTCTTCAAGCCAAAAAATATCTCTCTCAAGTTCAAAGCCAAAATTTCAGACTCGGACCAACAACTCCACTGGAATGGTTTCAAAGTCGGTTTAACCACAAATCTCACGCCATACTCCACCTTTAAAAGCTTTGGGGTTGGGTTATGAACAAGGTAGTCAAAGGCGAAAGGAGCCCTTAAGGCGCCAAGGCCTCGTATATATAATAGATGAAACTGAGAGAAACTCAAATTAAAGTTCCAATTTTGGGTCATGTGTCCTAAATTATTTATTCTTAAAGAGTTTTATTTCTTAATTTTAGAATCAAATGTGAGACTACATCATAAATATTTATCCTAGTAAGTTGTAAAGTACAAAAACCAAAGAGTCTAGAATAAATGAATCGTAAAAAAAAAGTGTTTCACAATAATTTTTTAAAAAATATATGGACAATTTACATACCTAAAAATATTCTTACAAAATTTTTTAAAGAGTTAACAAAATATAAAAATAAATATCAATAGTATTTAAATTATATATATAAGAATTATATTATGCATCTTATTATATATCTTTAAGTGTATCTATACATATGCATGGAGTTACAAGCTAGTTTGTAATAACTTTAGCATCTTCTCCACACACAAAAATTATGAATTAACAGAAATACAACACAATTACCAATTGACCATTAAAGTGTAAGTGAATGAAAAATGTTAAAATTAATATAAATTTTAGGACAAAAAAATTATAAACTGATGTGACAAGAATATGATTGGTGCCACTCAAACAATAGAATAAATGAATGTTTTGAATAACTTTTTTTAATTAGTGATGCATCGGTTTATAAAACCTACATAGTAAATATCACTAGCTCACTCTGGGTGAATTAGTCTTATTAATTAGTAAGAATTAATAATAAATTTAAATAAAAATTATAATATAGAAAATAAACTAAATATTATTTAAGTGATATTTAGATATAAAAAAAAAAAAAAAAAAAACCTCTTTAAAATTTTCACCTTAGGCTTCAAACTATCTTGGATTGGCCCTGATAGTAAAGTCCACTCATTAAATTCATAAGGTCTACCATGAATGTGAGAGGAGGAAACATCATTTATTCATGGTCACAGAGTATCAAAGAATTATCCCTGGAATTCTTGCTTGGTCAGCTCCACTTATATTCATATTGAAAACCAAAGAAGATTTTAAAATATTAGTGGACCAAATTGATCAATTCATGTATTCCAGCAAACACGAACGAAGAGCTTCCAATTGGCTTGCTTCATTATTTATAAAAATGAATAGAGCATCCACAAATTATAGACGGGTTATCATTGGAGCTACTCTACTGGCCTTCATTCCTTTAATTTGACTCCTAGCCTCAGCTCGTTCGAGAGATCTTCATTGTACTTTTTGCTACCAGGATGAAAAAGAATGGGGACAGGGGTTCCTCTTGTCTGAGACCTTGTGGTTTAAAATGATCAAAAGGGCATCCATCCAGAAGTATCGAAAAGGATACCATAAAAATACATTGCTCTATCCACTGCATCCATCAACTTGAAAAACCTAAACACCGAAGCACTTGCAAAATGAAAGGCCATTCTAGCTTATCATATGCCTTCTCCATATCCAATTTTAACCCAATTCATCATTCTTTTCCTTTTTTGAGTCCCATTGAATGAACAATCTCTTGAGCCAAAATAATTGTTTGAGCTTGCTAGCTAGGATCTTTGAAATTATCTTATACAAAACATTACAAAGGGAGATTGGTCGAAATTGATTTAACGTAGATGGGTTTGGTACTTTAGGAATGAGAGCTATGAAGGAATTGCTGATTTGCTTTAACATGAAGCCTCCTGTAAAGAAGCTTTTAACAAATATATTTACATCATCCCTAATTATATCCCAATAATGTTTTAAAAATAGTGCTGATAGGCCATTAGGTCCCGGGGATTTATGGGATCCTATAGTGTTAGAAACTGAAAAGAATATGGATGGACACCCAAAGTGGATATGTCCTTCTGTATACCCCATTTAAGAGTTATAGAGTAATGGTTTGGACCATTACTCTACCTCACTAAGTCCACTATCCCACTCAATATTAATGGAGTGGTGTGTATATAAACATCAAGAGTGGTATCCATTGAACAGTGAACGAATTCTGCATTTTTCATAGTGTTTACAGAGTGTTGTGAGGCTCTTAGGTTGTGAGTTACGTTTGCATCACTCTAGTAATGTGCATCACATTTTTGGTTTGTGGATTATACAAACTAGAATTTAGAACTTGTTTGAATAGCTGTTCTGTGTGGAAGCTGGCTCTAGACAACGTAGAACAATCTCAAAGCTCTTGTGTGCTTGTCGGTTTAAGCCAAGAGAGGTATGCAGAAAAACCGATTGTTTATATTCCGCTACAAGTCTCTATTTCTTATACATGGAGAACAAGGTTGATCTAATTCCTCATTTGTAGGAAAGTTGTAAGAACATCATTATCATCAAAACCGATGGGAAATTGAGAATGAGTCGATGAGAAGAGAGTTTTAAAGAATTTATGGGATTAATACCATCCAATTTCAGTCCTAATAGAACGGACCGACCACACAATTTCTCTTTGACATTTTGTTAGAGCTCTCTCATCTACTGATGCCGAGAAAATAGTACTAACAGTGATAATAATTTTACCTCACCAAAAAGCCACTTCCAACTATTTTATATAATTGTTTTTATAACAAGTCCTACTTTACATTCTTTATTTTACAATCCTTCTCTTAAAATAATATTTACTTTAGAGCAAGATTTAGGCACACATTCTGTCATGTAGATTTTTTCTTATACGAGAAAAATACATTTTTGTAATCAAGTAATCACATAGTTGAATTTTAAAATGAGAACTTAAAGAGAGGTAATGTACCAAAACTTTGTATTTTACTTTAATATGAAAGTAAGAAAGAGAAGAGAGAGAGAGAGAGAGAATAAAGAGAAATTTTTTTAAAAAATTACATATTATCTATTTTGCAATTTAATGGGTCGTACATAACCCAATGAGAATGCCTTTTAAGAAGTTTGGAGGTAGAAAATTTGGAAATTATTGATTAACAATAATGACCAACACTTAAAATTTAATGATATTTATTGTCCATTTTTTTTTAAGACAATTATTTATTGTCCATTTAAAACTAGAAGTTTTGAAGTCAACTTACTAAAGATCAAGACTTGCGTAGAGTTGATGGGATTATTAAATATTTTTTATCCCACATGGAAAACAAAAGTACCGAAGAGAATTAGTGATGGCCTTCTAATGATTTACACGCCAACCCATGTGTCATTAAGACGGTAATTATGAGGCAAAGAAAGGTTAATATATCCATTAAATACTAGGACTTTGAGTTTGGCTAACCCCTCGTGCACGTTACCTGTACAAAGCTCTAGAGCTAAGAAAAAATGGTCCACACCCTATGATTGATTTCAATTATATATTAACCATTTCAAAGGTACCCTTTTTTTAAAGGACTAATCGTTTCAGGCAAACAAAAGGGTACTTAGCACTTAAAAACTAACGTAATGTATAGTTGTATACGGCATTTTCAATTAAATGCTACGCTCTCCAAACGATTCATCATTCTTCAACAATCAAAATTACAATTAATGTAGGTTGTTGAACAAATTCATTGCAAAAATTTGGTCCATGACCTTGATTTTTAAGCTTTGGTAACAGAAACATGTGTTAATCCAAAAAATTAAAACACATAAACTTGTTAAAATCTTTCTTGACTCTCTTAAAACCTAATCCCAACGAAAATTTATATTATCTTTTGACCCCAATGCAAAAGGTTACAAGTTTCTCGGATTTTTTTTTCCCTTCGAGTGTTGGTGGATTTTTCTTGTAATATTCAATTTTCATTTAATTAAATGATCATATTACACTAATTTTACCATTGAATCATGGAAAACACTAACACATACTAATTATTAAATTAAAACTGTAATTCCACTCAAGGGTTTACTAAGTCATTGATTCAACAGTGGATCATTGCTCAAACCATGATTTATTTAAAATTAAAATAAAAATTAAGAATTTTTTTTCAAGTCTAATTAAAATTGATATATCAATTTTCAAATATTACTTTCTTTTTTTATATATTCACAATAAAAGATATAAGAATAGAATTTATGTTTTAATGCAATTAATATTATTTATTGAGCACTCTTTGTATAAGATAAGCCTAAAGAACTCAACAAATTTTTTTTCCCGAATGAATTGAACAAATCCTTAAGTTAATTACAATATGTAAATATATCAAGTCAATATTCAAACAAATACCTAAATTATAAGTCAGTATTCCCTTATCTTATCTTCTTGTTCTTATATGTGTGTGTGTGTGTGTGTGTTTGTTTCTAAAAAAAAAAGATACTCAGTGTCATTGAGTTGTCCCACATTGGTAAGGTGTGATATTGAGAAGGAGTTTATCACTTGCTTCGCGACATTAACTACCGCATGCAGTTTTGGTGTTGGCATGTGAGTGTATTCTCTTATCTCATCCCCCTTCCCTATATGTGTGTGTGTGTGTGTGTGTTTCTCAAAAAAAAAAAAAAAAAGATACAATTATCAAAGGAAAATTAAATCATTGTATACCCTTGGCGTGATGGTCACTCTACAAAATGTTAGTGAGAGGGAATAAGAACCGAGATTTAAGTTTCTAGAAAGCAGTTTCATACACATGCACTTAAACAAATATTGAGAAGATCAATACAAATAGAATTAAGAATAATTCATTTGAAGACAAATAATATTGAAAAAGTAAAAAAAAAAAAAATTGAAAGGAAATTAAAAAAAAAAAAAAAACACCATTTCTAAACTAACCCACAAAAAAATCATGGAAGATACTATATTCAATTGCTATCCTTATATAGCATGCTTCTTTTCTCACATAAGATGAAATTTGCCAAAATATTTATTTTAAAAAATAGATAGATAAGTGATTTGAGTAATGAAAAACCTTGGTTTGAAATAATTCATTCGGGTTGAACGGATTTAACTGGGCTATATGCTTAAAAGGTATCATTAAAAACTCAAACTGACTTAAAGATTGGGTTATTGATTCACCAATCCGACTGATTGGGTTGGTCTGAATTTGATTACTATCCAAAATCGTGCTAAGTTAGGTCATTTTGGATATACACAACTGTTAGTTTTTTTAAAACGTTCGCTCTTCTCCCCACATGTGTGTGTTAAAATAATTAGTATTCTCAAAAAAATAATAGATAATAACTCACCTATTTAACGAGTTAAATTAGAAATGACTCGTTTACTATTTATTTTAAATGGGTATCATAAACCCCTATGGGTTAGCAATTGGTCCCATTAGAAAACTCTTTAAAATATTGACTTTACTCAATAATCATAATCTCCTAAACCAAAGTACCCTTAAACCTTTAAAATAACTAAAGTACTTCCCCAAAACCTCTAAAATCTTCAGAATCACTTAAATACGTTTATAAACCTCAAAAATCCTCAAAATATCTACAATGACCAAAATACACATAAAACCTCTAAAATGGTTGAAATACTCTTAAAAGCTCCAAAATATTATTGAAATTACCAATATATCTCTAAAACCTCTAAAATGGTCACAATGCATCCAACTTACCAAAATATTTTTAAAACTTCTAAATTAACCAAAATATCCATGAAAACATCCATGATAATCAAAATATCTAATTAAAACCAATAAAATGACCAAATTACTTCCGAAACATCTATTATTGTCAAAATACACTAAAAACTTCAAACAACCAAAATACAACTAAAATAGTGAAAATGACTCAAATACACCCATAAACTCCAAAATATTGACAACACTTAAATAATCGAAATATCTCAACCAAAAAAAAAAAAAAATGATTGTGGGCTTAAGTATAGGTTTATCAATAAAAAAAAATAATAGTTATTTATTAGTTACAAAATGATATTTTTTTTTAATTTTTTCCCCTCTTGCCAGATCAAATCTTGATCTTGTTGGATTTGGCCGAAGTTCTTGTATATCATCGGTCGGGTCAGGTTGCTTGGGTTTCAAAGAAAGAAACCTAACACTTGACCCGCTAGCTTTGATTCTTGGAGGTGAAAACTTGTGGCCGGCCAATTGGAGTCGTGAATCGAGAGGGCTATGGGTCAGCATCAGCTAGTTTTTTCAATTTGTTGGGCTCCAATCAAGTCTAGACACCCCTAACTATAGGTATATAAATATTGGTTATAACATGTGAGAGAAGCTACTTAAACATTAGAAGAATGGAGAATATTTTAAAGTAAAATAAAATTGGGCTTAAGAAGGCTATGAGTAAGGGATAGACCAGACTTTATATTTGATTTCATAAAAGCAATTATTGAAGAGTTGGATCAAGTGAGAAAGTCTTGCTTGATTGAGAAGGATTGGTCACATGAGTGAGGTGCATTTCTACTCGAGCGAGACAATTGCAATTTTTTTTTTTCCAGAATTTCACAAACAAAAGTGAGAGAAATGAGTCTTTTTGTGTCCCTAATGACTAGCAAAAACCCAAGAAATTTTTTGAAAGTTTTTTACAATCACAACTACACAAATGACCTTTCAATGTACATTTTTAGTTACAGCTCTTCATTTTTTATAAATCAACAACCATATTTAGATTTTAGGGTAAATTTCACTCACACTCCCTGAGGTTTTGGCTTATGCCAACCAGGTCCATGAGATTTCAAAATTGACCACTTTAGTCCCTAAAAACAACTTTGTCCCTAAATACCATTAGCTTGTCTCTCTTCTCGATAACTCTTTCCTCCTTCGTCTCTCTCTCTCTCTCTCTCTCTCTCTCTCTCTCTCTCTCTCTCTCTCTCTCTCTCTCTCTCTCTCTCTCTCTCTCTCTCTGAGATCTATTCTCTTCAATTCACTCACCCAGCAATATAGGAAACTTGTTGTAATATAGAAAATAAGAAGGGAATCGAAATGGGTGTGCTTGAAAATAGAGAAAAATAGAACCTTGAGGAATGGAATTGGGAGATTGAGAGCGAGATCGGATTCTTTTTGCAATTTGGAGATTTTTTTTCTTCTCCTTCTTTTGCTTGTTTATTTCTCATCTCTCTCTCTCTCTCTCTCTCTCTCTCTCTCTCTCTCTCTCTCTCTCTCTCTCTCTCTCTCTCTCTCTCTCTCTCTGTGCGCGTGTGTGTGTGTGAAAATGTGAACTAAGCAAAGACAAAATCAAATCCAAAAAACCAAGCAAACCCACCACAATATGTCAACCCATAACCACCTCCACTACAAATCTACCCACTCTCTAACCTTAAATCTACCATAACCACTACCTCAGCCAGCCACAACCACCACCTCAACAACAAAACTCAAATCCCAAAAAAACATGCAAACCCACCACGACACCACCATATCTCAACCCACAACCCACCCCATTACAAATCTACCAATATCAGAACCCATCACCACCATCGAAAACCACCACTGGCCACAAATCAGCACAATCCACAGCAACAAAACCTAAATCCAAAAAATCTTTAGTAATCCCACCACTCCATCGAAAACCACAAACGCTACAACTACAAATCCAACTTATCCCACAGATCTATTAGTTGAGACCACAACAACCACCTCACCACCACAAACCAACACCATAAATCAAAACTCAAACCACCGCAAACCCACGCTCACACCACCCAAATCAAACCATCGCCGACTATCGCCCTTAAGCTCCTCTTACTCGCCTTCAAGAACGTCATTACAGTGTTAATTAGGCTCAGTGGAGAGTGGTGTGGAGGACCTGGACGTGAGAGAGAGAGAGAGGGAAGAGACAAGTTTGAGAAAAAAAAAAAGTAACGGAGGCTAACAGAGTTAGGACTAAATTGTCTTGAGGGACTAAAGTGATCAATTTTAAAATCTTATGGATCTAGTTGGCATTAGGCCAAATCTCAGGGGGTATAAGTGGAATTTACCCTAGTTTTTATCACTACAAATTTTCACACATCTTTTCAAGAAATTTATAGTATTCTCCAAATTTTCTATTTTCTATAAAGTATTTTAATATAAATGAATTTTCCTCTTCCCATCCAAATTCTCTATTTGAATGAAAATGAGGGGAATGGAAAATTAGACACCCCTCCAACCCCTTCACTCTCTTTTTAAGTAGGCATTCCAATAGGGTTATAATTAAACTCCCCTTATATCTCCCTCTCTCCTACCGCCCATCTAAATTCATTGTAAATCTCTTGTGGGGCAGATTGGTTGCATTGACAATAGCACGCTCAAAATCGCATCCATATATTTCTCTCTAGGTAGATTGAGTGAGAGATCACAAGGTTTTTCATGTTAATCAACCAAGTTAGGACTGAAATTAGAGAAAAGCTTGAAGCATTGGGTTGCCGAGAAAAAGATGATGGAAAGAGAGTGGGAGAAAGCTGTATTTATTTAGTTGTTTTTCTTTTTCTTATCATTTTACATCTTATCTCCTTTTTAAATATTTTAATGTACTTTTCTTTTAGTAAATATTATATTTATTTTTACTCAAACTGAGTTAAACAACGAAAATGTTTGAAGTGTTTGAGGTGTAAATTGCATATTTTCAAAGTCGAGAAATTGATCTAGAAATGACCCCAATTTCCAAGAGTGTAAAGTAAAATGCATTTGAACTTTTGAATACTTATTAGTTATTTTGTTCATTTCATTTCAACTTATCACGACCTGGGCTCTGTACGTAGCTTAATTTCCTTCAGAATGCCTTGTTGACAATGTTGAGTTAGCTAGGCCTAACCCATAATCCCATATATCCTATTTTATATGATCATTTCAATGGCAGAAAGAAGTTAAAGAACAGGACCATTTGAGCCTTGGGTCTGTGTTTTTGTCTTGTGGGTCTGTGTATTTGCCTTGAATCTAAAAAGTCATCGCCCTGGCAACATCACTTTCCCTCAAAAGGTTCTCGCAACGCTTTTTAGGGTTACTACTTTCCAAACCCAGAAACAAACAACCAATGAACAACCATACATCCTTAACCAATACTTCAAAGAAGAAAAACAGAACCCAAACCAAAAGTCGGACAAACAGAGCCTTTTGGATCCAAAGTCAAAGCAAATATAGCTTACCAAACAAACACTAAGAATGTCTTTGGAGTATATTTCCTACATGAACTATGAGAAGAAAATAAACAACCCAAAATGTCAACAGCAACAAATTAACCAGCTTTTATTATAAAGAAAACAAACTTAAGAGGACAAAGACATAAAATTAAACACAAAATGATAAAATGGAACAGCTCAAGCTTTACTTGCAAGAAAGTCAAATATAAACATATAGAGAGTTGTTTCTCAAAAAAAAAAAAAAAACATATAGAGAGTAGCTATAGTAAGCTAAATATAAGAACATAAAATCTCCATCATCAGAAGTACATAACAAGTTTGATTAATTAATCTTGCGAAAACCCTAAAGATCAACTTTGAGTTACTTTCACTGTCAACAAGAAACAAAATGCTGTTAACTTTTTGAGCAACTAGTAAAAGTGAAAGGTTTCTGGAAAGAGCTCAACCATTTTGAACCCTAGCTGCAAATGCATTCAGAAGCTCAGGGTACTGAAAGATATCATCCATCATGGACTCCGGCCCAACCTGAAGATTCACCGCTGGCATCTCATAACCAAAGGGCATAGCTGCTTGTGAGCTAAAAGTCTCGTTTTTGAACCCATTGAAATTCTCAAACTGTTGTGGAAGTAGTGGAATACCTTGATAGTCATACGAGCAACCAAAATGGTCGTTCTTGATGCCCCTTCTCATTCCCTCGAAAGATTGAGCAACAGACTTGTCAGAAATGAGTGGAGGACTGGTTTCAAAGTTGGTGCAAGTTTGTGTTTTTGGAGGGTCACACTTCCTGGACAATGGTTTAGGAAAAAACCCATGAATAACTTCTTCTAATAACCCTGAATCTGAAGGCTCTTTGGGAAAGAACTCCGAGCTTTCACCCAAAGATTGAGTGGTAATCGCTCTATTGGAACCCCCGGTGTTATAACTCTGATTGTTGTCAATAACTGGAAATGACATGGAAGAAGAGTTTGCGAAGGTATCAGAGATGTTAGAATTGGCAGAGGGATTCAACAAAGAAGACGAAGAGCCATTGAAGTAAGGAAACTGGTCCATGGAAGAGACCAAGGAAGATGGGTTCGAAGAAGAAGAAGAGCTAAGAAGATCACAAAGCAGAAGCATATTCAGAGAACCATTTCTCTGTGGTAAAGACCCAGAGAAATCACCATAAGGTGAAGACCAAGTGGGACCAAACTGACGATGATGATTTGGTGGGGTCTTACCAGACGGCTGAGAGTGTTTAGCAAAGTTGAAAGGAGGCAAGAGATGGTCGGTGGCAGAGTGATGAGTCGGTGAAGTTGGGTACACGAAATTGGTTCGAGCCTTGAGTCCACGCATGGCCCGAGCTGCACAGTCATAAGCACAAGCAGCTTCCTCAGCTGTGTCAAAAGTACCGAGCCAGCGGCGTTCTTTTGATTGTGGGTCCCTGATCTCAGCAGCATAGCGACCCCATGGCCTACGGCGGACCCCACGGTATCTCATGGTGGTACCACCACCGGAGCTATTGGTTTCTCTTATGGTCCTCTTGTTGTTGGGGTTAGTGGTGGAGTTGTTGGTGCTTGTGGTTGTGGTGGTGGTGGTGGAGGAAGTGGTGGTGGGTGGTGTTGTTGTTGTGGTTGTGATGGTGTTGCACTTCTTGTTGTTGTGGTGGTTCTGATGGTCAGTGATGGGTTCAGACGTGTGGGTCAGACCGTTTAGCCGCCTAAATGCTTCTTCCATGTTTTTTGTTTGTTTGTGAAGAATGTTCAAGGAGGTATGTGAAGAGAGGTCGAACTTCGAAGCTATAGCTAATAAAGCCTATGGAATGGAATGAGTCACAGTCAGAGAGTGCTTGGCATTTCCATTGGGGTGTCCGTGGGTGTATATATAGTTGTATGTGTAACTCTTATATACAAATATTTAAATAAATACAATAAAGTAATGAAAAAAAAAATGCACTGTTCAAATTTCGAAAAGTAATATCTGTCCTCTATATATGTACTTTTAGTTATTGTATTGATTAATTATTTTGAATAAATTTTATTAACTTATCTTGAAGTTGGGTTAATGATAATCAGATTCAAAATTTTCTAAAATTTGGTCAATTTGGTTGATAGAGCCACTCAATTTGAGAAAAATGAATAGTCTGTATTACACTATTTAGGGATTAAGTTGACTTTAGAGAAAAAATTGGTTAATTTTAAAAGAGAAGTATTATGTTTACAATATTTTTACAACAAATCATAAATAATTAGTTGTTATTAGTTCAAATTTGAACCTAACATTAAGATTACTTTTTTACCCTAACAATAACAACCAGTAACAACCTGCCACTTAAGAATTATTGATATTGTGAAAATATTGTAAACATATCATTTTTCATTTTAAAAAGTTTTGAACATAATTGACACTAGTATGTAACACATGCTACCACATAGAAATTGATATAATTTAATAAAACACCGGAAAAAAAAAATTGCATTTGATTATTTAAGTAATACTATTAGTTTTGTTTTTTGTTTCTATGTATTAATCATGATATTAGTCATGTTTAAAAGACTTAGCATTATGTAATTTTTTAACAAATATTTTTATTATACAAAAGTCTAATAAAAGAATGTTACATAGACATATATATTCAAGGTTGATTCATACACGGTATATATAACTATGATTAAGTTGCTTTATCACAAACTATTTTTAGCAAAATATTTTAATCAATTAAATGTGAATCTCATAACGTGCATCTCATAACAATATATAACAATAGAATAACGTGAATCTCATAAAAAAATTTAATCAATTAAAAATTACTAAAACTATGAGCATAAAACATAAAGACAAACAAATATGATAAGTACTAATTCCTTAAAATAAAACTTACAGTGAGTTGAGAAAACTACACAAATAATCTTTGATGTTTGAAAAATAATGGGATTACAACTTCCTTTCGATAAAGATTTGTGCTGATAACGTGTTATGAAAAAGAAAAGAAACATGCAACATCAATGATAGGAAAACAAAACAATTTTATAATTAAATAATAAAAATTATTGACAAAAAAGAAAAGAAAGTATAGGCAGATGAAAGAAAATAAACATGCAACATCAATATAGGGAAACCACAAAATTATATAATTAAATAATAAAAAATTTAAACAAAAAGGAATAATAGTATAGGCAGATGAAAGAAAGCAGTAATCTAATCTTAGGAATGGTTGGTATTCGTTTTGCAGAGCATAAACCAGGACCATAAAAATTGTAAAGACAAGTATAATCGAAAAATCTGGAGAACATTTTCTTATATAAGATACAGAAATACTCAAATAAGATACAGAAATACCTAAATACATGTATCATTGATACCGAAAGATTCTTTTGAAATTCTATAGCATTGATTGAAGAAGAGGGGAGCTGTATATTAAGGTGCTTAAATCGGTATAGAGAACAAAGGTGAACCTGAAAATACACGGGTGTAAAAAAAAAAAAGCACATCAAAATTACAACAGATGAAGGAAAATTAGACTCCAATTTCTTATTTACATTGACACGTGGCACAATAATTAGAATTCTAATTTAGAATTGCAATTAGAATTTCTCTCTGCTTCACCTATTATATATATATATATATATATATATATATTAGTTCAAATATAAGTGTTTATTAAATTATTAACGCAACCCCAATTATTTTTTGAAAGGAAAAATACGTAAAATTATGTTTAAATTTATGAATTGTTAATCACAACTACTGTACCAACTGCTCAAGAGTTAAATCATAAGGCTATGATTAATTTGACTCAAGTTTTTTTTTTTTTTTAATTTATGAGTCTTGCACAATTTGTGTCCGGGAGATAAGATAATAATGGGTGTTTTTAATCCTCTCCTCTCGAGGTAGCTCTCTGTTGTCTGTTTTCAGGTAAAAGTAAACAAGATAATGCTCAGTTAATATGTATTATTGTACTGCAAATATATTAATTTTGGCCGACATACTATTGCAAAGACTTTATTACCGCGTTACGACTTTTCTGTTTTCATCAATTTTTTTTTTTTTTTTGAGAAACTGTTTTCATCAAATTAATCACAATGCTTATCCAATGGCATAAATAGTCACATTTTAAATTTGAAATTAAGAAAAGAAAAGAAAATTACCTTAATAAGACAGCTATATCTATCCCAAAAAAAAAAAAAAAGTTTCTTAAAAAAACAAATATATAATATATATCTATATGTCAAAAATTAAGAAGCTAAATTGATGGTACAAGTTAAAATTTGCTGAACGCATTGATAGAACTAATTATGATTGTTTATTCTTTTGGGAAAAAGGTTATTCGGAGTTACTGTTATTTGGCAACTTTGAGAGATGGTAGGGTTATTTTTTTGCCTGTGCCAGCTAAGAGCACTATTACAACAGTAATTGTCTTCGGCTATTTCCAAGAGCAACGAAGGAAGTGAAAATGGGTTGTCATTTTGGGTTTGTAAGAATATGATTGATGTAGATTGAAGATTTAATGAAATTGTAATTTTGGGTTTTTACCCTTCTTTTTTACCTTGAATTAACTAGTAGATTGATGTAGATTGAAAAATTGTAAATTGTAATGAAAGACTTTTGTAGATTTGGGGTTCTTTTTTTCTTTACCCATCTTTTTACCTTGAATTAAGTAGTACAATAAAATATTAACAAGTGTAAGAATATGATTGATGCAGAGGTTATTTTGGATAAGCTGAAAATTTTAACTTATTTACGATTTTAGTTTATTTTTATTATTATTTATAGGTTTTATTATATTTTGAATATTATTTATGAGTCTTATTGTATTATTTAATTTATCTTTAATTTTTTTTTTAATAAAATATCTTTATTTTCAACTAACTAAACTATTCTCAAGTAATCCGTAAGTTCAAGGCAATAACAAAAGTGCTTTTATAAATTTGTGGGTTTTTTTTTTTTTGTTCTTTGACCCTCTCTTTACTTGTATTAAGTAGTACAATCAAAGATTAACAGATTGTAAGAATATGGTTGATGTAGATTGAGGTTGTAATGGAAGTCTTTTGTAGATTTGGGTTTTTTTTAATTTTTTTTATTTACCCATCGTTTTTTACCTTTGAATTAAGTAGTAGTAAAAGATTTAACAGATTTCTGAATATGGGTCTGCATCAACACGTCTCCATCTAACATGTAATAAAGGAAATGCGATTTTTTGGGGTAAGAAGATATTATAAATATATATTTATATATATATTGTAGTTTTTCTGGGAAGTCGGAGAAGAGAACTGGTTCTGGTCCTTTGTGATTATCATTCTGAATGATTACACTGGCGGCGCTCAGAATTTGTTTCTCCTACTTTGGTTTTTCATAAATTTATTTTATTTTCTTATGAGTCGGTTAATGTTATGTATTTTGCATAGTTTATGCATGATTTTTGGGTTAGTGATGGTTTTTAGGGTTTGAAAAGCAAAGAGTTTATGAGTCACATGGAGTTGTCTGATATAGGGGTTAGTGTAGGGTCTTTAAGGGATGGTTATTAGGTACTGTTGGTAGCTAGATGGAGACTAAAGTTGTTTGTGTGATGTACTCTGGAGTCAGAAAAAGAAGGGAAGCTGTCCCTAAACCCCAAATCTCTCTCTCTCTCTCTCTATCTCGTTTCCCTAACTAATAGTATTTGATTTACAACTAAACAATTTTCTTGTACTCTTTTGTCTTGGTCATTAAACATTAACACCAATGGCAAATGCAATAGAGAAGACATCTAGTACTTATATTTGGCATCAATGAAGAGTTTGTTTAATTTAGCAAAGAAAATAGTACTTATACTTGGTACTTTAATCTTTTATGATATTGACAAAATCATATTTCAATGTAAATATCAACCACACATGAATTAACTAGGTTTTTTTTTTTTTTTTTTGTCAACTATTCACAATTTATCATATAAAATAGTTGTGACAAAATATGCATATTTGTATGTGATGCAAGCATTGTCAGTGTGCCTCAAATTCTAAATGCCTAAAATATATCAAAACAAAACCTCCTATCCTTTTACAATAAGTTCAGACGTCATTCTATCATAAGATAAACTAAAATAAAATTACACTTGAACACTTCATTACTTAAAATAAAATTGTTGTAAATGTGTTATGAGATTTGTTTTGGGCTTTATTTATTTATATATTTTTGCATGAAACAAAAGGAAAACTTGTAGCCCCACAAACACTACGTACACATAAGAGTTAACTTGCAACCACGCTCGTTCATCTAGGAGAAAAATACCACTTCATTTTGTGGTATTTGGTTATTTAGAGTATTTACATTAGTGGGTGTATAATAGAAAAATGTGTCAAATTTAAACATTTTTGCCCAAAAACTACTTACATCAATTAAACAAACCAAAATAGTATAAATATGTATTGTTACTAAAGTAACTATATATATACACGATTTACTAAACCTTTGCATACCTTTTTTTTTTTTTTTTTAACTCATCTCTCTCTCTCTCTCTCTCCAAACGAGAAATTAATCTATCTCTAACTCTGGGAACTATACCCAAGCCATAATCAAATTTGACCATCCCATTGCCTCATCAAGTCAAATGGGTTTGGATTGGTTAACTGGGTTAATTTGCAATCAACGAGTGTCTAAATGGGTTCGAATTGGTTTAGAATAGGTGAAGCAGAAATTTGGATTTCGATTTGAGCTTCAAATCGATGGGTTTTGAAATGGGTTATGGGTTTCAGCTTCGGCTTGATTCTGGGTTTAATACTTTGATTATAAGCTTGTTTTGGGGTTTTGGGTTTCGGTTTGATGGGTTTGTAGGTTTGGTTTCGACTTCTTTTATGTGATTTATTTTGCTTATCATTAGCTCAATGTGATTATTTAAAAGGATTTTTTACTATATACATAGCTCTAAATTTTGGAAGTTTACAGTTTGATGAGAAAGAAAACCTGTGCTTGTTTGATGAGAAAACAAAGGAAAATGAGACTGAAAAAAAAGAAAAAGAAAAGAGGATAGAAGTTATAGAAAAAAGATTTTATTAACATATGCCCTAAGAGAAATAGTATACTATTTTTGGAAAAAGTTTTATCGGAATTTGAAAAATTTTTTACAGCATTTTCAATTCTTAATAAATTTTTTTTTTAAATAGAAAAAGGCGAAAATCACATTTTCATCCCTATATTTTTAGGCAATTTCCACTTTGGTCCCTAATTTTTTTTTTCACCGCTTTTAGTCCTTAAAATAAAAAAAGTGATCTCATTTTTGTCTTTACCGTCATCTTATGAATGGAAATAGCCTATGTGGCAAACGGAGTGCATCGCTGGCACACTATAAGCTGACATCAGCATTAAACTAATATATAAAAATGCCACGTCATCTTTTAAAAACAAAAAATTAATTTATGAATATTAACTAAATGAAAAAAGAAGAAGAAAAAAACAGAAAAAAAAACCCCACAAACAAAAAACACTACCAGATCTAAACCTCACCAACCACTCCGTCTAACCTAAACACACAAAAAGAAATTCAAAACCTCACAAACCACTCCATCTAACCTAATCACACAAAAACAAATTCAAAGCCTCAAATTGCGGCCAAATTAGCCCTAGCCAAAATTAAGTCCCTCAAAGCTGAGATCGGTTTTGGTATACATCTCTCTGTTGACTGAAACTTTTTCTCTCTAAGGTTTTTGGATCTTGGTTTGATCTGGGTTAGAGATAGAGAGAGGCTGGGATCGGTTTAACTCGGGTTAGAGAGAGATGCTAAGATCAGTTGCTGGCGGCGGAGGCGCAACGCAAGACCAGTGACGGCCATGGTTGGCGGCGGCGCAATGGAAGACTGGCGAAATGCTAAGATCGATCTCTCCCTCTTGAGCACTACTGCCAAGATAGCCACTACGACCATAAAGCCAAACTCAATGACATCTCGGTCTCTCCCTCTCTACGATCTACACGATTGGAATGGGTTTTTGCTATTTGGTTTTCATTTGGGTCTGCTTTGTTGGGTTTGTAAATTTGGATGAAGGTGTGTAAGGTCTTTGTGTTTGTTGAAGGTCTTTGTGATTTGAAACTTTGAAGGTCTTTGTGTTTGTTGAAGGTCTTTGTGTTTTGAAACTTTGAAGGTCTTTGTGTTTGTAATGAGAATGTGAAAGAATCGACTGAGTAATTGTTGAATGTCTTTGTGTTTTGTAAATCTGAGTGATTTTATGGGTTTGAAATGTAAGAAAAGAGAAAAAAAAAATTTTTGATTCTTTAATTTTCTGGGCAAGGTTGGATGATTGACAACGTAGAACACATGTTCTAGTTCTTTATGTTCATTCTTCATGTTCTTCAAAAAAATAAAATAATTTAATTCTTTTCTTTTATTCAGGTTTTTTTTTAAAATTTATTTCATTATTTGATTTTTAATTATCTTCGTTGTGTTTTGTAAATCTGAGTGATTTTATGGGTTTGAAATGTAAGAAAGGAGAATTTTTTTTTTTTTTTTTTTGATTCTTTAATCTTCTGGGCAAGGTTGGATGATTGACCGCGTAGATCTGGTTCTTCATGTTCATTCTTCATGTTCTTCAAAAAAATAAAATAATTTAATTCTTTTCTTTTATTCAAGTTTTGTTTTTTAAATTTATTTCATTATTTGATTTTTAATTTTCTGAGGTGGCATTTTATTTATTATTTTAATGTAAAATAAAATATTATATTATTATTTTAATGTTGATGTCAGCCGTTAGTGTGCCAGTTAGGGGTGTCCACGGGTCGGGTTTGGACCCAACCCGGACTCGACCCACCGGCGTCGGGTGGAGGCGCTGAAGAACCCGAAATCGACCGCTGGAAAAATCGGTCGAGTCGGTTTCGGGTGAGGTGAGCGTCGGTCGGTTTGATCGATTGCCGGAGTAAAAAAATATCGAAATCTATAAAAAAAAAATGTTACCGGAATCTGGAAAAAATCGCCGGAATATGGAAAATCTGGCCGGAATCTGGAAAATCACGTCGGATTCTGGAAAAATTCGTCGATTTCTGCATTTTTTTCCGCCGGAATCTTTTTTTTTTCGCTAAAAATTGCTAGAATTGGCCGGATCTGGCTAAATCCTACCAGATCTGGTCGAGATCTCGCCAGATCTGGTCGAGATCTCGCCAAATCTAGCTATTTTTGCAGGATTTCGCCAGATTTTTTATACCACTCCGGTCGGGTTCGGGTTGCTCGGGTTTTGGAGAAGCAAACCCGCCACCCAACCCGTCGGTGTCGGTTCTTGTGAACGGAAACCCGTCGCCGACCCGCAGGACCTTTGGTTCGGGCTAGAATCGGGTCGGCGTCGGGCGGTTTGGCCGGGTTGTCGGGCTCCGGTTGGGTCTGGACAGCCCTAGTGCCAGTGATGCCCTCTATTTATCACGTAGACTATTTCCTTTCATGAGATGACGGTAGGGATAAAAATGATATCACTTTTTTGATTTTAGGGACTAAAAGTGGTGAAAAAAAAAAAGTTAAGGACCAACACGCCAGACTTAATTTTCTGGCAACTATGAGTCTATTTGAAATCTGCTTATTTTACTAAAATTGAAATTTTTTTACTGAAAGTATTGTAGATAAAAGTAAACGTTAATTGAAATAGTATAGTGAAACTCATGAATAGTATAAAAAAATACTTATAAATAATAACAAAAATAAATTGAATAGTAAAATAAGCTGACTTTTTAAGCTGGATACTACTTATTTTGCTGAAACTGAAAACTTATTGTTGAAAGTACTGTAGATAAAGGTAAAAGTTAGTTGAAAAAGTAAAGTAGAGCCTATAAATAGTGCCAAAAAGTATAACGAGACATATGAATAATAGTAAAAATAAGCTGAATAGTGAAATAATTTATAATTTTAGTACACATCCAAACACACGCCAAACATGCATATAAATGTAAACAGTGCCTGTGTACAATGTACATAATTTTGAACCATCACACTCAATCTTATATGAATAAAATGATTCCAAATCCATTTATCAAATATTCAAATGTATCTGCTTCTAAGCCCATGTCCTAATTAATAGTGAACGTCAAGTTTTTGGTAGAAACCGTATCTGGAATTGTGAACGTATAAAAAGGTTTTAATTTTAAAAATTTGCCAACTTTTATACAATATTATAACTTTAAAAAAAAATGCATGTATAATTGGACCGACCGGTGTTGTAAATTTTCAATGCCTGAGAGTATAGGTGAAGGCTCTTTGCACTTTGGCAATCAAATCAATACATTTTATATGATTATATCCCATACTCACCTCTAGATGTCGATATAGCTATCATATCTAACTTAGATATGATCTTTTAAGATCACCATGCTTAGATAATCTAAGCATGGTGATCTTAAAAGATCAACTTTATATCAATTATCATGACTATTATCTCATGCATGCTAGATATATTTTCTGTAAAACTAGTGGCTATCTCTTTTTATCCAGTCACTTCATGGAAGCAATTTTTTTTTTTTTTGGATGAAAAAAAAAATTGAAAACTGACCCAAAGTAATATTAATACATATGTGAGAGAGAGAGAGACAGAGAGAGAGAGAGAGTAGTAATGGATGGTGGAGGCCGAGGTTTAAAGACTTGAGAAGGGCGGAGACGCCAAGCAGAAAAAGGATGAGAAATTAAGATTTTAACGACAAGAAGAGATCCTGTCAGAAGTGATAGCCTCGATAGAGTGACCAGCTTTTCACACTAGAATAGGAGATGTGAAGCCCAGAGACTTAAAAGAAACCCTATAGGAATGTCAAAATATCACCTACACAATATGTTAAACAATTTTTTTTTTTTTTTTTTTTTAAATAGGAAATACATTAAACAATTAAGGGTATAGGGAATGTCTTTGATTTAGAGTGCCTTCAGTGTCATTACCATTTACCATTTAAAAAAGAAAAAGAAAAGAGGAAGAATATAATCTAGGTTAAATACATATCTGTCAGGAACTGATAAATAAGGTGGGTTTGACAGGGTGAGGAAGAATATAATTTATTTATAGGTGATGTTAATAGTGTCCTTACGACAATAATTAACAATTTATTTTAAAAAAATTTTTATATTATTTTTATAAAAAATAAAAAAATATGTCAAAATATTAATTTTTTTCCTCATAAAAACTTTCTTTACATGTATTATTGACCATTATTTTAAGGACATTCGTTAGTATTTTTCTTTATTTATTTACACCGTTAATACGAATTAAAATTTTCTGCGGAAACTTATACATGAAAATAAGTTTCTTATTAGAAAAATATTGACACCCTACCCACCTCTAAATTTATGAAGATGATCTCCACTCTCTTATATTTCTTTTTATTTTTTAAAGTAATTACAATGATTGAGAAATTATTTGAATGAATCTCTTCATTGAAAATATTAATAAGTGCCGATTGCACTACAAAAGGTTTGGTATCTTATGGTTTTAGAAAAATAATGTGTCAGAGAAAATTTAAAAAATGCGTTAAGGATATTGGTTTAAAATATATTTTCAAAAAATTTTATAAAAAAAAACAAGTAATTTTTTTTTTCAAAACTTTTCATATTTCTTGCGAAAGTAGTATCAAAACTTTATTAAAATTATCCATTAACATATATCCTAAGGACACTCGCTAAGAGAATTTATATAATTATTAGTTACATTATTATTTTTTATATAAGATATAAATTTTACTTTAACCTAATGTAAGTGTATATATGCGTGAAACTTTTTCCTGAAGATTTGAACCCTGACCTTTGCCTCCCACACCTCACACCCCATAAATACTTATACCTATGGAGTGATCATCGTACTAATAAAAAATGTTGTTTAAATAATGGTACCAAACATGCCCATAATTTAATCAAATAGAAGGTTTGTTTGGTTTGCGTTTACGTTTTAGCCTTTTTTTTTTTTTTACTAACCTAGCCCCTCTTGCACTGTTCATGGGATATGACCAGTGCAAGAAGGCAAGTGAACAGTATTTTCATTGTGAACCGTAATTAATTTTTTTTTTCTTGTTTTCAGTTTTTAGTAAAATAAGCAGTATCCAAATGCAAACATAAAATATGAATCTTAGATAAATGCCTCTTTTAAAATCAAATGTGGACATAGGTTTTTTTTTTTTCCCGAGTGATGTTGACAAAAACTAGTTCTTTTTATATTAAAAAAATGTTCTTTAAAAACTAGTACTTTTTATCTTCAAAGTAAAAGTTCTTTAAAATTCTTCAACTCATGGTTGGAATGGAGCTTTAATTGGTCGTACGCATGTGTGAGACATTTTTAACGTGTTCGTTGGCATCATGAATCCAGACTAAATTCCTCGTGAAAAAGTTTACTGTGAGTACCATTTGTTTGTCTACATTCTACATGTTTTCTCTACATACAGTGCTCTAGTTTAATGCAATCTTGAAATTCCTGTGCCTCTTGTAAAAAAATTAATTAAAAAAAAAAAAAACTGTGGGGCATTGGGGTACGAACCCAAAAACTCCCTTTTTTATTTTTCTTTCAAAGAAAATGAATTCGTCTAGTTGATTACTGGGTATATGTGATGATGATGTGCAGTACAGCGTTTAACGGTTCCCTACTGTGCATACCGATCTTCCATCGAAGCAAACAGGGGTTCTGAGATTAAGTGAATAAGGTACGAGAGTTGTAAGCTTTTCTTCTATCATGCTTTCATTAAAAATCCAGACTGAAAACCTTACTACCTCTCCCCTTATTCGTACAACAGCATATCCCGATTGAATTCCTTTTTGGCCAGAAGATCAAATTCGCTTAGCTCCCAAACAAACAACAGAACCCCACAATCTCGGTTCTTTGCCACTATTGCTGCACACGTATTTACATGGCAAGTAGTAAATGTAAAACTCTGAACTATCAATTAATCCAGACTACCTGCTCCATCAGAACCACTGCGCAACCGTATATACATGGTAAAAGTAGCAATTAATCCAGACTAGTTGCTCCATCAGAAGTGCCTCAACATTGGTGTAGTTATTATCATCATTATTATTATTATTATATTGTATCATTTGAGTAATGCTCAGAACACAGAAAAATGTATAATTTTGTGCTATAACTCGCCGTAAGTTGTAATTGGTGCAGGTATATCCCACATGACCCACAATCACACTTACACTAATATCAACTCGCCACTTGGCGAGTTGTAGCAAAAAATTGAGTATTTTTCTTTGTATTGAGCATTACACTTATCATCCTTTGTATACTATACTGCTCAATAGTTTGTTTATTTGAATTAGAGATGTGTTATATGCACTATTTTATACAAACTTATACACGGGTATTAAAATCATAACTTGGAAATTGTGACTTCAAGCAATCTATTTCATCTATGCATGTTGCGTGTTTGTGTAAATTTGTGTGAAAGAGCATGTGTGTAATAGCATAATTGGAAGAAAATGATTTAAACTTTAGATATTTTTACCGAAAACACTAAGAAGTGGTCAATTGAGTTACCAGACTCCTATTATATTTCTTTAGTATTATTAATATAATGAGGTTTCTCAATCAAGTTTCGGATTTTTTTCAAAAAATAATAAAATGATGGTGTCACAATCATTTATAGGTGTCATAATAAATTAATAATGTTATTCATTAAGGAGCCAATAAGTGAAGAACCTAAGCAGACCCACAAAGAAAGGACTCAAGCAAGGAAATCCTCCCTTCAATAGATTACACTATGGTAGGATCCAATAGCTTTTAAGTGATGACTAGTGATGCAAGCTGTATCGGCTATGATGTTTAATGTTTGTGGTTCATATACCCCACATCCCCCTCATTATTTTAGAGAGAGAGAAAAAAAATTAGAAATAATCATGAGACAAACTAATAAAAATAATATGGATAAAATTTGATAGTTGTAAGGAACACAATCGAGGGTTAGGGTTCCTTGATGATTCAAGTGGTGTCTTTAGGATTTAGAGTGGCATAGGAATTAGGTATAAGAGATTATTAATGGTTCTTGACGATGGAAAATATGAGGGTTGGTGTTGGAGAGTGCTATGGTACTTTGTATGAGTATAACTTGATTAGGGGTTTTAGTTGGATGATGGATTGCACGGAATTGTTCACGAATTATATGATTTGTGACTTTTTCAAGAGAGTCACCTTATCTAAGTATGAGATTACTTCGTGAGAATCGATCTCTGCCTTCACAAGAAAGAAAAGAATAGAGTGAAGCACATACAAGGCAAAGAATTGATTATACTTTATTCCTTTGTCAAAGACAGTAATAAGCATTTATCTATACATCTTATGCCCTAATTTAATAAGCCACACACATCTGACTGTTGTTGATTCTTTAATGTGAATGAATGAATATACGATATATTCATTAAGTTTTATACACATGTGATTATTGTTAACTCAATACAGTTTGAGACTTAAAGTAATAATTTTCACTCTATATAGTTTGAGGTATAAAGCGATAATTTTAAGTTATTTTTTCATATTTCAATCTAAATAAATCATTGTTATTTTATTTTTATATTATATTTTATATTATATATATATATAGTTTAATACTATTCTTCTTATTATTATTTTTTAGATGCAAACTTGTTAGTTAACTTTCATATGCAAATTTTATCATTTCTTTTACTAATTACTATTTTGGGGTCTTCTTTGAGGGATAAGAAAGGCTACAAAATGCACCTATATTTTTTTCTTTTAAAATGTTAATGGAGTTTACTAATGTGTGCCCTAATAGTATACCATTTTTAGAAAAAATTTTATCGGGAATTAAAAAAGTTTTGACATTTTTTTCAATTTCCGATAAAATTTTTTCAAAAACGGATTTATTAATATATGCTCTAAGGGCATATATTAACCGGACCCAATATTAATTATCATAAAATCAAAATAGAAATGTATGTGAATCTATCATGTAAACATATATGTTGTTATATATTTCAAAAAAATTCTAGTGCCGCACACATTTGCACAACTTTGCCCACAACTCGCCACATTCCACAACTCGCCCATGTGGCGAGTTGTGATTGGTAGAGGGGTGATGGTGGGTCCATGTGCCACACTCCTCCACCAACCACAACTCACTACATGGGCGAGTTGTTGACAAAGTTGTGCAATTGTGTGTGACACCAGAATTACTCTATATTTCATCACCCAAAAAAGGGGCTTAATAGGTGCCTTTTGGACATTTATTACTTGACCATTTTAGAAAAAATTTTAATACCACTTTAGTCAAAAATATTTTCTAAGTTAATATCCTATACCATTTTAGGAAAATTTTTATTAAGAATTGAAAAAACTGTAAAAAAAAATTTAATTTCCGATAAAACTTTGTCAAAAAATGAATGGCTTAACTGGACTCTTTTTTTTATTACAGTTTCGTGGTTCCAACCTTTTCAACATACCAACTTTTACAGATCCAAAACATCTAGGCAACCCTATACAAAGCCTAAGTGTACATTTGGGTAGAAATTATTCTACCCACTTTTTTTTTTCCCCTTCCCTGGACGCGCACCGTGCATTGTTTATTGGCTATGAACAGTAATTTTAGGCTAATGAACTGTAATTTTAAGAGTGAATAGTATTTTTTACACATTAAAAAATTATTTTACTATAATATTTTTCAGTTTTCAATTTCAATTGTATCTAAACGGATCCTAAATAGCCTAAAAGCTCAACATCATCAACATTAACAGCAGGAAACCCTCTGTTTGGTACTAGTTTCTTGCGCAACGCTTGGCGTTAGCAATGACGTTTTTATTTTATTCTTTTGATTAATTTGAGGATACATTAACCATTCATTTTAAAAAAAAATTTATAAAAAATTATCAAAACAACGTACCATTTTTTCACTTTTTCGTAAAAATTTTTTTAAAATGAATTACTAATACATGACTGCGGCAAGTAAATCCCATTTTTCAATACCAAGGGCCCTCTCAGAAAAGCTGGGTTGTTTGTTTTTATTTAATCTTAATTGAAAATACTTGATCCACTTTTTGGTACTGTTTGAAGAAGAACGAGTTTGATAGAAGATCTTTGGATTAGACCATTATTAATATACTTGTCGGCCTCGGAACACTTTTTCTTAAATGCATAACAAAATGGCCTACAGTGAAGGTGAATAGTGAATACACATCACACATGCTCTCTTTTATCTCATGGAATTCAGAAAATTTGGGCTTTTTAGTCTGTGGTCATTAGGGAGGTTCGACATTGTTTTTCCTCCTACCACGACATGTGTATTTCTTTTGTTCACAACGCTTTTGAATGATCTAGTCTAGATATATGCACCTCTATTAGAATGTCAAAAATAGCTAGCCCTGATGTTGGACATTTTATTGCTCAGTCTTTGCAAAAATAGTGACTTGAGAAGACATGCATGGGCACATGCATGCACTGGTAGTGTTAGGTTAGATAGTTGATGAGGACTAACTAAAATAAGAGTCGGTATACTAATGACTCAAATACATATCCTTAACATAGTGATAACTTTCACTCTCATATCATTGTCTCACTATAACTCCATCACTGAGCCGCGTGCTCACTTTCTTCTTTCTTTGATGGAGGATATTTTCATTGATTTTTCCTCTCACTTCATTACATCTATTCTTGATGTATATTTGGATACCGCAACTTGTGATAAAATCTATTTTCGAATTAGGATTATAGTGTCAAATGATACTAAAATGATGTCTAATAAGTATTTTCTTCATATTTTTTTCACATTTGAAAGACATAGTACGATTAGAAGCTCAACCTTATAAATTTTCAAATTGGGTGGATGGTTGGTTTAGGTCCATGGAAATATGGTTTCTTTTTGGTTTGTTGGTGTTTTTGCTGAGTCAACCCAACCTTTTGGAAACTTTTGGTTATCACCTACGGAGACTCTTAAAGTTTGGCATCAACTCTGCCAAGGACTCCAGAGTATGTATTGTATTACTTTGTGGGTGTGTTTTATGTGCCGCAACGAGCATATATTGGGTCGATCTGAACTTTATTAACAATTATAAGGAGTATTAATTGTGATCAAACTAGTCTTTTTAGGATATAGAGCGTTTTTACTTGGGCCATTACAAATGGTATTGCGGGCAAGCACTCCAGCCTAACCTAGTAATACCATGTGGCTTGGGAGCTATCCATACACATCGGTCAAGATTTTGACCAGTGATTTTCTTTGGGGTTGTAATACTCCTTCGACAAATTCTCCTTTAAACTTATTGATTTGTGTGGATCTTTATTTTGTATATACACACACACAAATTCAGTGTCGATGAGTAATTGTACCCTTTGGTTAGTGATTTTGATTTTTTTTTTTTCTCTCTTTTTCTTTGAATTTTTATTCATATCATAAGAAAGTGAACTATTAAGTATTAATTAAAATTAAAGAAATGTTTCCTGTTTTATCAAATTCTTTCAAGCTAGATTCAAAACTTATAAAAGAAAAACTAGGTTAAGTAAAAAAAGAATAAAGAAGAGTTTCTATCATATAGAAAGAAATAAACTAAAATTAATATTGTTGTCACATTTCAAAAGTGATTAGAAAAAAATGATAATAGGAGTTCAAATTTTTAATCTAATAATTTATAATTTTTCATTAAAAATGTTTTATAAGCATTGAAATTCTGTAACAATTATATTACATAATAAACTATAAAGTTTAATACTATTCCCAATCTAAAATGCAAAATTTTCAAGGGAATTAATGTTAAAAATATAATTTTAAAATTGCTACGTTCAATACTTTATACGTTTATATTAACAAAGAGGATTAAAAAAAATTCACGTGAACTGTGAGATCTATCTAATAATAATAATCATTTGAATCTCAGATGAAATTTTGACTTTGAAAAAATTGTTAGAGATGACTTATTCATATGTAAATATCCTTAATAATCATGCACATGAATTAATAAATGTGCTATTTTTGGTATTTTTTTAATATTAAAATGTGGTTTAGCATTCACATAAATGAATTCAATATTTAAATTTGAACACACACACACGCATGTGATTGCTTATATATACATGTCATGTATATATTTGTGTCTAAATTTTGTCTCCATGGAATCAAATCTTGGCTTTGTCATGAAAAAACAAAATTTTAGCTTGCTACAATAGTTCATTTGGTTTAACAAGATAATGTAGAATTTGCACATTTTGAGTTGCCACAAATTTCAGTTGATATTCGAATTATAATGACATTCTCTATAGTGTGATATAGTAGAACATTCTTCCCCGCCATATTTACCTTAGATATATATATATATATATATATATATAAACTTTGGCTTAAAAATCCGTACACCTTGCTTGCTACGAAATACGATTGCTCTTAGAGGCTAATAAGGTAGTTGATAAGTAGAAAACACTTCGTTTTTTTTTAAAAACCGTAGTATAAATAGTAAATACTAGAAGTCTTGAATGCAATAATATAACTCGCTAATTATGTAACGTACAAAATAATAGAAACTATTTATGGGTAACAGGAGTACACGACATTTCTTTAAGAAGGGTCACCACCGCGCAAATAAGTAATGACCGGAGTTAAGGTGACACATGGATGTTATATTCCCAACCATGTAGGCCACTGCCATTTATTTTTTCGCTACACGTGTTAGCTAATTTGTTTTGAGTTGTAGACAGTGGAGCAGTATATGTATTATCTACTTACCAATCTATCTACCCTATTACTATTATGTAATTGGAAAATTATTGTATTTTTCGGATGTATACTCCTTCCTCTTTCAGAGGTGGGGAGTCACATTGTTTTGTAACGTATGTTTAGTTGGAGGAATAAAAAAGTGGGAGGATAGAAAATGATAGAAAGATGAAAAAATGGGAGGACAAAAAATATTTTATTTTATCTCATTTTTGTTTGGTTGAGAGTGGAAAAATGGAAGAATGAAAAAAATGAGTTTGCATAAATTTATTCATATACTCTTGTTGAAGAATGATACTTAATTAAAATAAAAAAGTGATAAATAATCACAAAAAAGAGCTATCATCCAATTTTATTAAAAAATAAAAATAATATTCCAAAAAAAGAAGATGCAATGTTACTGCCAAAAAAAAAAAAAAAATCAATAGCCCAAAAAAAAGAAAAGAAAAAGGCCAAGGGTACTGAAAATCAAAAGAAACAAAAAGAATAGAAAAAAAAAAGAAGGGCAACCGTACTGCCCAGTGGGAAAAAAAAAAAAAAAAAAGGAAAAAAAAAAGGCAATGTACTGCCTAGTGGAAAAAAAGAAAAAAAAAAGGCAACTTGAAGAACATGCACGAGTATTTTTGTCGATTTAAAAAAAAAATTATCCTTATTCAGTTTTCTCTCTATTTTGGAGAGACCTTTTTGGTGACCTTGGAGAGAAAACACCTGGACCTTACCATTTATTTTCCTTTTTCCTCACCCAACCAAACACACTTAAAAAAAAAATTTCCTTCTTATTTTCTCTTCAACGTTTTCCATCCTCCCCATTTCACCCCTAAACAAACACACCTTGAAAGAGGGGAAGTATATTCCTCAGTAACAAGTTTTTGTAGCTAGTACATTTTAGCTTCTCAAAAAAAAAAAAAAAAAAGTATATTTTAGAATTGTTTAAAAACATTTAGGGGATGTTTGGTTTTAGTTTTCAAACAACTATTTTCAGTTTTTAAACAATATTTTACGCATTTTTACCAACTTTTTCACCCACACGTATTTTCATAAATATTTTTAAATAACAATTTTCAATTTTTAGACACATGTACCAAACGAACCCTTAGCTTCTTCTTTTTCTTTTTGAAATAATTTAGATTTAATTTTTTTAAATAAACTATTATTTAACTCTTTTAATACATTTAATGTAAAAATTATTAAAAATTACAAATTTTTAGTTGGTGGTGCATGTTATATAATGATTGTTTTTTATTATCAAACTCTAAAATATTTGGTTTTCAATGTAGTAAAAATTTGAATTTTAAATTTTTTTGTTTGACAATAAAAAATTGTATCAATTGAATTTATTAGAAAATATCAATGAAGTTTTAGTGTTAAAAATATTCAAATCTTATATATTTTATTTGACAACAAAATTTTTTTATAACTAATCAACTTGATTATGCATTTAAACCCTCTAAATTGTAGTACCCACTATGCTATTATCTAAAGGTTTAATCAGAGGTAGGTGGGAGAGAGAGACAAAGAGAAAAAGAGGTCACGAGTAAAAAAGCAAAATTAAAAACCGATCTGTGAGATAGTACCCTACTGCAAACTCACAGTTGTCACAGATCACTCCTGACCAAATTGTCTCCCAAACTAATCCACACTCTATGCTGCTATCTCCCTAAATATTGTCTTCCCTGTAAAACCTCCGCCAGTAAAGCCTGATATAATAATAGCATAGCCCAGCTTTTTTCTCCTTCTGGCAAAAACCAAGGCCTTCAGCAGAACCTGATCCTATGGTTTCCACTTCAACTTCCTAAATTCTATCAAAAATTTAAAGTTCACCTTCCTAAACAAATTCTAAGCTTGAAAAAAAAAAATATATATATATATATATATATATTTCTTTATATAAATCCTAGTAATGAAAGCATGCATGCATGCCAATCCGATGGCTCTTCATTTCTTATCTGACAAATTGTACACCTTACACAGTCATGTCACTTCCATGGCATGGCTCTTTAATGTTTAATACGATAATGAGACAATCTTACTTTCTTTTTTTTTTGATAAGTGAGACAATCTTACTTTCATAATCATATGAGTTGATGTTCTGTATATTTTGATAATAAAGTTTTATGGGTGTTTTTAGAGCATCTGAATTATTTAAAGAAGTTTTTTATTTTATAAAAAATAAAAAATATAATAAATTTTTTGATAAAATTTTCAATTTTTTTATAAAAAATTTCTTAAGAAAGATAATTAATGAATAGAAAAATACAACCTAATATCTAAGTGAGAAATTATGTGAGAATGATCTAACAGCGTCAATCAATTATGGTGAATGACAATCAGTAGTTAATCTATGAAGAAACAAGTGATGAAAAGAAAAAATAAATTATTATTAGGGGCTCTTTTTTTTGTTGATGTAAATTTTATATGTGATGGTATGTTGAATTTACCATATTTTGGAAAATAATTTTCTTCCAGCGGACTTGTTTTTGTATGATCATCAAAGAAATTGTTTTTCATTATACCAAACATTAAAAAATATGTACAATGTTTTCTTTTAAAACAAATGAAAAGTATGCTGCATATTAGGAGGAGTTCTAGGTACCTAATTCAACCATTATTTTTAAATTAAATTTGACACACAAATTCACAACATATGATCAATATGATATAGTACTAGTCTTGAATTATGAATTATTAGAGCAAATTCAATTTTGGAATTTGCAATTTGAAATTTGAAGTACATTGCAGAAGTTGCTTCGACAAATATTTATCTCTCTCTTTCTATTCTTTATTTTTGTTCCCTAGCAGCAAGCTTTATCATATTGGTGATGGAAAGTTTAATATTGTTTGAATTATTGTTTTTTTTACAGACTCATTCAATTTCACTAGTGTTTCGTATCTAACATTCTAACTTATGTTTTTTGGGCCATAATATCATGTTCAACTTTACAGGCAAGGGGGCCCCCTTTATACAGACCCTATCTATTAATTTAGAATAATGGAGGATTTAATAATGAACTTTCCTTTATATCGGGTTCAGTTATATATAAATGTAAAAATACATTTATACCTACAGAACTTTATTAAAAACGTGTTGACGTGTGGCACAGTATTTTCAAACGAAGAAGGAAATTGATCCTTCGGATTGGGGGAAAAAACAAAGAAGAAGACATATCCTACTCCAATACCCGAATTAGTGAGATTTAACAATAAATAAATAAAAAAATTAGGATGGGTGTTAATTCTATTATTGTCTTAATTTCGGTTAATTCTAGAGTGAATTTTTACTCCCATTGTTAAATATTTATTAGAAAATTTTATGTGAATTCTATAGCAATTTGTTAATTGACATAACCCTATTTCAATTTGAATATATAGAGTTTGATCATATATAAGAGTGTTCACTGTTACATATTAACCAAGTGCTTTGATATAAAATAATATTATTTACCTATAGAATATCATTTTAAATTTGAGTAATACTACAGTTATAAACTATTTTATAATATTTTTACAAATTTTTGTTGTGACCAACTTTTTATTGGTTTTATTTGAGCCCGCTAATGACATCATTTTTTTTATTTATCAATAGTCTCTCATTATATTAGCAATTTGTAAAAGGTTTTATAAAAAGGTTTATACCTCTAGCATTTTCCTATAAATTTTAAACAATTTTTTTAATTAGAAAACATATGTAATAAGTACATTGTTGAATTTTACACTTTACACAATATACACGACTGCTTTATATAATTAAGTTATACATTAAGACAGAGTTATTCTTTCTTTAATAATAGAGATAGACTAAGTTCTTTTTTTTATTTTTTATTTTTATAAGAAGTTAGGTTCAAATTAAAATGATATAATAAATAAAATCGTATTAATATAAAATGAAATTTAATATACATGCATTTAAGATTTTGAAATATTAATCAAGTAAAAATAAGTAAATAATTAAATATTAAAAAAAAAACTGCACTATAATTAATAATCTATAAAAATTTGGGTAGGTACGGACCCTTTTCCTTCCTAAAATCACGAAACCAAGGGAGCATAGCCAACGCATGAGTAGTTCATTTACTCCAATGTCGCACTTGCCCAATGGATCATCAAGTCACGTTGCTTTCAAATTGAGTATGTGCTACGTGTATGATCAATTTGTTGTTTGAGCAATTAATAAAGCATAACCTTGCTTTTCAGTTTTCACTTTTCACACACACTCGATCGGGCTCATCCCCACTTTTATGAGTTTTCATCCTTTTCTTCCTATACTTCCATGCTTGTGAAAAGCTATGCTTTTAAGTTTTAGCAGTGCTTTCCTCTCAGCTCTGGCATTAGGGTACTCTTGCTCTAAATATTGCGGCTGCCAGTTTAATGGTTGACTTTGTATACTATCTTTCTCACTAGTACTAATACTATTGAAAACAGTATTTAACCCCAATTGATTATTTATTTGAGTTAACTACTGCGTACTTCTGGCGTGATGGTCACTTTATAAGTATAAGTTATTGTAGGGTATTAGAGATAAGGATTAGAGTTCAAGTATTTATGAGGGGTCTTTACATATATATACACTTAGATTAGGCTAAAATAAAATTTCTATTTTGTATAACAAAAAAATAGAGCTCGGTTAAACATACATGAATTACCAATTTTAAGAAAATTTTTATGAAAATTTAAAAAGCTGAAAAAAAAAAAAAAAAAAACTAGTCACTTTTTCAAAGAAGGGTTCGGTTAGCTAGTACCATATCCCTATTTCAAAGAAGGTTCCAGTTGGGTATACATTAATTATCAATTTTAAGAAAAATTTTTATGAAAAATTTTAAAAATTGTAAAAAAAAAAAAAAAATAGTCACCTTTTTATTTTATCATAAAAGGTTTCGTAAAATGCTTTATTAACATATGTCCGGGTTAGAAATAAATTAATTATTAATTTAAAAAAATCTTTTATAAAAAATTGAGAAAGCTGGAAAAAAAGAATCACTTTTTTCAGTTTTTTTTTTTTTTTTTCATTAGAAGTTTCCTAAAATGGTTTGTTAATGTATGCCTTAAAAGCATACATTAATATAACCATTTAAAACAAAAAGAAAAGAAAAGTATTGGTATAACTTGCATGCAACAAATAATTACAAATTACTCTATAGGATGATGCCAAAATTATTTGGTATTAACAAGGTTGGATAAGTTGGGAATGCTTGTTGAGGTAATAATTAAGTTGAAATACTATTATATCCATATTTTGATAAGAAAGAAGATTTATTTATTCATTAAAAAGCACTATTACAAGCATTGTCCATAGTGATAGGATACTCGCAAGAAGTGCTTAGTTCCAAAACATTGTGCACATATTTTTTAATAAAAAAAAATTGGGACATTAATTGGTGCTCCTTAACTGTGCTCTCTTTACTAGTTCATTTGATGCGCCATTATATCTAAACAAGCATAATTGTGCGCCATTATATCTAAACAAGCATAATTGTAATTGGTAGTGTTAATTTTGGTGAAAAAAAGATTTACAGGTCGCCCGGCCAACCATTGAAGAAGAGGGTAGGCTTGCTAAGTACCTGTTTCTCAATGTTCGTTGCTGCACGTGTTATATAGAGATCGGTGGGTTTTAATTTTTAGGCAGCCTATGAGGGTAATTTGCCGTGAATAATAAACCATTTGTTAGAAGTTCCATGATTAGCACTATGGTCTCCTTGTCGATCTTTGGTCCCCTTTCTGATTATATGTTAGATTTAGAATAAATCTTTGAGGAGATAAATGCATTAGGCACGTTGTCAAACGGCTAGGTAGCTTTAATTAAATGGAGACTCTCGTTGTTGAACTTGTATTGTGTAAGCAATGATATAGGTATGTTGCGTTAATTCATATAAATTAGTCTGGATTAGTATGAGTTAGATTAGTTTGGACTGTTGGAAGAATTGTGATTTTTTTGTTAATATATTGTAGAGAGTTGAAGTTTATTATCTTTATCTTATTGAAAGTTCATATATACATTTAGAATTATGCATAAAATTAATCATGATATCTTAAGGTAAAAAGGGCTAAATAGTTTAACTAGAGGTCTAAACTCCTTCGAAAAAGTCAATTTTATCAAATTTGAAACCATTAGTTCCATCAAATCAACCAATAAAAATTGCTTTCATCAGTTGGTTAGCAATGAAAATTGGATTATCTATCTTGAAAAAGTTACAAAACGGGGCTATATGGGAGATGTTATAGTAGAAATAACAAGAACCGTCACAACTTTGTTCTTTTACAATGAGAGTTTGATTTCAAGTCTTGAAGATGTGCTTGAATGGTAGGCAGTTTGTAAAATAGAAGGATGTTTTTTAGCCTGAAACTATTGAGCTCTTCAGGGAACAAAATTGGCTTTTGTCATTTTCAAAAAAATAATTCAGTATTTTACTTTCTTTTCTAAACTAATTAGGAAAATGCCCATATTTTAAAACTCAATTTTCTCAAAATCAAGTTAAAAAAAAAAAAATTTATGGAGCCCTATAGCTAGTGGCGTTTTAAGGAGTCCATAGTGACGTTTAAAGGACCTATATCAGCGTTTTTAGACTCGATCTTCATGAAATCGAGTTACATGCAATTTTTTTTTTCATTTTTTTACCTATAACTTGATTTCATGCAGATCGAGTTTAAAAACGTCACTATAGGTCTTTAAAACGTCGTTATAGGCTTTTTAAAAACGCTACTATAGGGCTTAACTCGATTTTGAGAAAATCAAGTTTTAACAAAGGGGCATTTCTCTAATTAATTTGAAAAAGAGGGCAAAATGCTGAATTGTTTTTTTGAAAAGGGCAAAAGCCCATTTTGGCTGCTCTTAAGGAAATTGTTTAAGGCTGCTACTAGTAAATTTAGCTTAGAAGGCCTCAATTTATCATATGTTAAGGTAGAGAAATGTTAGGATTTATGGAGGTTTTTTCTATGGGCTTCAAGACCCATACCATGAAAGAGATCCATGCCAGGGAACAATCAAAATTGGGCCGAAAGAGCCACAAACTTTGTTGCGAGCAAGAGAGGCATATTGCGGCTGGCTAAATTATGATAACAAAGAGACTAAAGCATAAGCTAGCTTGAAGAGAGCCCACACACACACACAAGCTAGCACATAATTCTTGTCAAGGATAACCCCACTCACGGGCCCAAGCCTTTTTGTTCAATTACCCTTTTTGTTCTTACTAAAGTCAACGAACCTTTGAAGTCTTATTTAGCCTGATTTTATTCAATTGAGCAAATGAATCTTTCCTCTTATAGTTAATGCCAATGGCTACTCTTCTCCCCTAAGTAGCAATCCTGTCAATAAAGCTTGCCTCCCCAGGGACCAATCGAGAGCTCATTGTCTCGAGCAATTTGAACCAAATATAGGTAAATGTGTGTACCATCGGCGAGAAACGACTAAGGAAGGCAACACAAACCCTTCAAGAGCTATATTATCAACTTCCCATGCTTCATAAAAATTCCAAGACTGCTTTCAACAAAAACTCTAAAAGCTTAAAATCTTTGAGCTTCATAGCCCTATGGCATTCATAGTTCAAACCTACTCTCCCATAAAATTCACTCACATATTGGATATTTTTCAAGTAATCGAAGAAGAGGCCACTAATACTAGGCTTTGCCTAAAGGATGTCTTATAGTTGACCTTACAAATTTGAATATAAAAAGATAGTCCTTTAAGTCAGTAAGAGTCGGAATCTAAGCATCAAGAAACCAAAACATGAATGCATCTATTTTTTCCTTTACTTCTCTCTTTTAATGATTAATGGTACACACAAATTTCATGCTAATAAATAACACATCATGAAAGAGTGTAGAGTGTAAACAAAGAAGTCGTTTGAAGTTAATTTGTTCTCCGTTTTTAGTCACATCACTTGATTATAATTATTTAAATTGACATTTATCTTATCTCATCCCTTCAATTCATGCCTATTTTTTATTTATTTATTTATTTATTTTTTATGAGAAACAAAACTTTGATTATTATTAAGAAACGAGTAAATCTGCCTAATAAACATTAAAACAATGGAATGAAACATCTTTCATTCAAAGAGAAAAACTTGTAACATGACGTGTATGTCTAGCAAGATTATGAGTTACATTGTTACCATCTCTACTAATATATTAAAACTTAACCCAACTAAGCCAACCTGCAAAAACTTGAGCATTTCTATTCAGCAAACCAAAAGGAGCGAAGGAAAGTGAATGATCTGTAAGAGCCCTTATAACGATATTGGAGTCACTTCGAAAATAATCCTATCAAAACCCAGTTCTAGAGCAAGTTCAATTGCCTGGATGGCTACCAAAGCTTCTAGAGCAAAGTTCAATCCATACCTATTAAGTTTGAGAAAGCTAACACCAAATAAATTTGAAGCCAAACCATAGTAGATGAAATTAAAAAAAAAAAAAAAATCAATTTAAGTATCCATTTGGAAAAGATTATTTTTTTCAACTTATTTTACTATTCAATTTATTTTTGCTATTATTTATAAGTTTTACTGCACTTTTTGATATTATTCATAGGTCTCACGGTACTATTTCAATTAATTTTTATCTTTATCTACAGTATTTTCAATAAAATTTTTTTAATTTTAACAAAATAAACTAATCCAAATAGAGCCTTTAAAAGTAGACTTTTTTCATTAATAAATTCATCTAATTGTATCCTAAAAAAAAAAAAAAATTCATGTAATTGTAAGCAAAAGATATGCCGCCGCAACTGATAATTTACATGTTCAAAAATAGACGGAAGCGATTGTTTCAACTTTCAAGAAGTGCAAAGACTGAAGAGACGTGCCCTGTGGGAAAATGAATGAAAGATTGTCGTAGAAAGTGGGAATATAATGTCTGCTAGCTTCACGGTACACCAGGACCTTTTGCGATGAACAACCACCACTAAATTGACACGTAGCTACAATATTTCTATAAATACCTGCACCATCTCTTTTTTGAAATCAGAATTCCAATAACGTCTTTTCATTGCTTGATGTGGAAGCATTAAAGATAAATCTGACGGCTATAAAAGTAGCTGTTGATCTGATGTCTTACTTTTCCTCAGATATGATGTCTTACTTTTTCTCAGATAAACTTGTTTCTACTTTCTACGTATCTCTTTACACGCCTTGATATGCACACACAAATAATACTTCTCCAAAATAAAAATAAAAATCAAAATATTATAGTGTAATTATAATTTGAAACTAGGAAAGAAAAGCATGCAGTAACAAGTTCTTTAAGGATATATATTAAAAATTAATAAATACTCTATTACAAGTTGTAATATATGTTTTTAAAAAAAATAAAATACACATGTTAATAATTTTTTGATTTATATATAGACATTTATTGTGGTTGTATGTATATTTTTGGAATATATGTGTACAATTTAACTTTATTTTTAAAAAATAAATAAAAATATTATTTAATATAGTATTAAATACATATTAACTATGAGCAAGATTTAGGTACAATACTTAAGTGCTGTTTTTAGGTTTTCTTTTTAAAATTCTGCCATGTGGATTTTTTTATGAGATAAAAGTATATTTCTTAGTTAAAAAATTATTAAAATGTGGATTTTTTTTTGCTATGTAGATTTTTTTTCTCTTGGAATAGAAGTATATTTCTTAGTTAAGTAGTCATATGACTGAATCTTAAGAAGAGAATTTAAAAAATATCACCTAAAGGTACTGTATCTACGTTTTATCCATTAACCATTGTACGTTTGTTAACAAAGTCCAAAAAGAAAAACTGTTTCTATTTGACACACTTATCACATATAACTTGATCATATTATGTATTTTTTTCCTATGGGAACTTTGATACGATTTGTTGTACTATACTACCACTAATGTTTGTGATGAATTAAATGAAATAATTACAAATAATAATAAAAATAATAGTATCATACAATCTCTTTGAACGAAAAAACACACACACACAAAAGATAGCATCAAATTGGCATATAAAATCCTCCCATGTAAAGGAAAAAATCATAGGAAAGATCCAATCAATCCTCTATAATATATTAAAGATTACAACACTCACAGCTTGCGTTGTTGAAACAAAATCTCTCTCTCTCTCTCTAAAATTTTTATTTTAGTACATGCGGGTTGGATTATGATTGTAGCTAGTTGCTTCATACCTTAAAACATTTTCCTAGTTCTTTAGATTTTAACTTTCAATTATTTTTGTTAGGACATATGTGGAACTTGTTAAAGACATATGTTATGTAAATTGACTAATCCTTTAACAAAACGCTCTATACTTGTAATTGGGTAAATCTAGGATGTGTTTAGTACTTCAAGAAATAAGAGTTCAAGTTTAGTATTGAAACCATGCAAATCTGTTTAAGAAACAAGTGAAGAAGTGCTGTTCATTAAAACTCGACAGATCTCATCTATCGAGATTTAATACTAGAGCTCGATAGCAACTCGACAAAAGTTGTATCTGTCGAGAATTACAAAATCAGAGCTTCCAGATCTGATTATACGCATATCCAAGTGTATTTGTATAAAGGTTTTTTTTTTTTTTTCTCACAACCCTAGACATATATAAGGTTATTTTAAAGGCCGTCACACATGATGCAAGGTGATTATTCATGTATATTGTGACCAAAGACAATTTGCCCTATCTCATCTTTTTCTTGAAAGAAGTTACTGTGTCTTTGTGCCAAGAGTTTTGTAACCAAGGAGCTTTTTGATTTTCATCGTTGGATGAACTGAAGAACTTTGCAGCCAACATCTTCCTCAAGTTGGTGCGTTAGTCACGTACTTGGATTCGTGTAGAGTAAGTTATGTATTGGGATCCGTGCATCGTTAATTAGTCACGTACTATGAGCCGTGCATTGAAAGGAGAGATTGTTACTACATCACAAGTTCAATTGGGTATTATGGTAAGGGTTCAATAGTAGGTTGATATTAGGTACTGAAATTCCTTTTACTTGTAACTGTTTATTTTGATAATAATGGATTCTCAGGAATGATGACCTTAAATTCATCCGATGAGATTTTGCCTCGGTAGTTTTCCCCATTCGTAAACAAATCACCTGTATCAAATTTATTTTCCGCTGCATTTAACTTAATTGGTGATTTGTTTGTACTACTACGCTTATTGCATGTAATTGAATCTAATTAATTAACTTGACTAATTAATTGATTAATTTACCAAAGGACTCAATACATTCTTAGCCTATCAATTTTTTTTCTCTTTGTAAAATTTCTCAATTTTCTTTGTTCTTTTACTTTGCTTTCATTCTCTTTGTTCTTCATTGAAAACTCCAAAAAACCCATCATCACCAACAATGAATAAGACTGCCTATGACTAGAAAACCACTTAAGCGAAAGCCATTATCAACCAAAGTCATCGTTTCCATCCATCGTATGCTACTGAATCACTCATTGTTAATCAAAATCTATAAGCCATCACCACTAATGTTCGTCACACACACATAGAGAGAGAGAGAGAGAGAGAGAGAGAGAGAGAGAGAGAGAGATTTCAAAAAAAAAAAAAAAATAGTGAGCTACATTACTTCTTGGGGGTACTATAGCTTTTAGGAATATTTAATAGCATATCATGTTTTGGCTAATAAAGCTAATTGCTTCGGTTTCACAGTAGTCTAATAGATTTAACAAAAATTCTTACTGGAAACCCAATTTTGCTATTTTAAGTAATTTATTATTCGTATACCATATATATGAGTATCTATATGCTTCTCCTTATAGTCATTGTAAGTTTTTAGACTCTTGGAAAACACTGTGTTTAACCTAATTTATTAGCCAAATAGTTATTTATGTTAATTATTCAGATCTAGGTTGAATATTCATCTCACATAACATGCGCAACGGAAAACTAAATAATATATGATGTGATACCCCAAAAAAACTAATGAAACAAACTAATTTCAAAGAAAAAAAAAAAAAATCTGGGGGGAACAATCCCAAAGAACAATCCACGATATTAAATTGAGATTTACAGTAAAAAATACCAATTCATAGTAAATCTAATTATAGTTACCAAATTGAGCTCTGAACCCCTCAGACTTCTTTGATGTGGATTTGTTCCAACATGAACCTCCAATTTACATCTTAATCTTCAGTACGCTTGATAGTTGAAACTTGCTACAACTTTTACTCCACTAGTACTAGTAATATGCATGTCATCTCTGGTAGGTGCTTGAAAGAATTAGAAGGTACAATAACCTCACAAATCTCACAAGAGTAGCTCTTCAAGACTTGAAAAATGTGCCTTAGGATTTTCCTTATATACCTAGTAGGTTTGAAGTAAAACTCTAAATGTTTCGTGAGCTGTTGAGCCTTGAAACAAATTTTTCATATCACGGATCGATCGATCAAAGCATTCTCTTGATCAGTCAAGCTTGACAGATTTTCAATTATTTTTTCTATAGCTTTTACGTTCTTGAATCTTGACTTATATCATCTTGAGCAATGTTTGAAACACTTCATAAACCCTAATATCTACTCCTAGACAAGTTTGCGTTCTCGGTTTGCCAACATACAAAGTATTTAGTACTTATACATTTATTTCTAAATATTTAGAACCTAACAATTATATATATATATATATATATATTATTTTTTTCTCTCCAAAATAAATAAATTTATATTTTTTTAATCTCTTCTTCACACCTTTCCATCCACAGCAACAATTCATAAAATTATGGCCAACACACTCAAATTCAAAATATAGTGTAATGAATTTTTTAAATCAATTGATACTTCATTGTGTTTCAAAAGACAACATTTTGGGTTCAAATTCAAGATTGCATCTATCTCCTTAGCCAATAAAAAAGAAAAAAAGGTCTCACTAGCAAATTAGTTGAGTTGAAGAGAAAGTAAACCATACTCTGGCAAAAACCTCTACTAGGGTAGGCATAGTCATAACTCATAACCATGTGAGATCCACTTTGTACAATAGCCAAAGCTAATTTGGAAAGAGCTAATCCCATGTTTCATGCTACTTATGGTGGCAAAGTCAGAATATCAAGTTCCCCGAATCGAATTCTATGAGCGACTGTGACCTCACCCAGCTAATTTTTTTCTGAAACTGGGTCTAACCCACGCAAACGAGTGGGATCGTGATGCTCAAATTGTCGAATTCACTGTAAAATGTACTCCCCCCCTAGATCGAGGGTTTTACATGGAGTTGCCATGTATTTAATTTAATTGGAAAAATAAGAAAACCTTCACTATAAAAAAAATGCTTCTGTTGTATTAATATATATGACAATTTACACCAATGTTGTAACAAAATTTACAATGCGTTTTTTAGTCCTAGATACAATCTAAGAAAGTAAATTACATTACATTGTTTCCTAGTTACATTAAAAAAAAAAAATGTAAAATTGCATATACAAGAGCCTAGTCTAGAATCCTTGCTCTTGGTTCAGAGGCTAATTTACAAGATGGGAAAGGATTAAGCACCCATCTCACCCGGTAAAATTGGTCTCCTAGGTTAAGGTGACCAATATCCTGTCATGTCAAACAAATACAAACAATATATCATATAAACATGTTAATTTGCAAGAATCGTAAACAAATATGTGTTGGAGAATTTGACATAAAGAGAAACAAAAAGTTAAATTTGTTAGATAACAATTTAAATGTAAAGAAAGCATGAAAGTAATGGCATATTCATCCAAGAAATTAATGTAAACAAGGAATTCCTAGCCTGGACATGTTCATAAGTATGTAAAGGAAAGCAAAATCATCATGTTATTTTTCATCAAAATTATTGCAAAAGAAAATTTATTTTTAGACCTACCAATCATCTAAGCAATCATGAGAAGAACAAAGAAAATCACCTAGACATGTTCATCCAAGTATTTAGGCAAAAACCATAATGTTAATTAGACTTGTTCGTCTAAGCATTCAAAAAAGAGAAAAATAACTACCTAGACATGTTCATCTAAGCATGTTATGAAAAGCAAATAATAACTTAGAAGTGTTCATCCAAGCATGTGAAGGAAAACAGAGAATTGTTATGCCATTTGTCATCCACAAAATTACAAAGAGAAAAACAAAACATTTAAGCATATTTGATCATCCAAGCAATTATGAAAAACAAGTAAAGAAAAATCCCTTAGACATTTCATTTAGCGAAAATCATAATACTTAGACATATTCATTTAAGCATTTAAAAAAAAGGTAAAACAACTACCTAGACATGCTCATCTAAGAATTCCAGAGAAAGTTGTGCATTAGCCTAGAAGTCTATTAGCCTAGAAGTCTATTAGCCTAGAAGTGTTCATCTAAGCATGTAAAAGGAATATCATAATATATATAGACATGTTCATCCAATCATATCATGAAAGAAATAAATAATAACTTGGATGCATTTATTAAAGCATTTGCAGAAACTTAAAGAACACAATTAACTACTTACCAGCATAGAGCATAAATTAAAGGGGGAAGTGATCACTTAAAGAGCTAGGGAGAAAGCAAGGAAGTACTAAGCTACAACCAAAGTAAGAACAATGGTTGCACAACAGTTTTTCATTTCTGCTTTCTCGCTAGTTCTACAGATGGAATGGGGTGCCAAAAATGGAAGAGGTCTTCTCTATTTATAGGGGAAGGGATGGCTTAGCTTTAAAGCTAAGTTAAAAAACTTTCTTTTGAAGCTAAGGGAAGGGATAAGCCTATTAGACAAACTTGAACAAATTTGTTGTTGATCCCCATTTGAAATTTGAAAGAAAATTGATGATGATGCTGAATTTGTGTTATCTTTTGCATCTATTTTGTATTTTGGCTTTAACTTTTTGAGTAAAATTCCAATTGATTCAAGATTGGTTTCTCTGAAAGGAAATTCAATTCTCTACAACCTTTCTAGAAATAGAGAAAACCAACTTTCAACGTTTTCCAGGCCAAAAATGTGATTTAAATTGCTGCTGAAAATAGTAACGTTTTTTTAGCATTTTTCTGTTTTTTTGAAATTTTTCATAGGATGTATCTATTTCTCTATCCAACTTATTTTTCAAAAAGCTTTCTTCTGAAGCTAAGGGAAGGGATAAGTCTATTAGATAAGGTTAAATAGATTTGATGTTGATCCCCATTTGAAATTTTGAAAGAAAATTGAAGATGATGCTGAATTTGTGTTATCTTATGCACCTGTTTCGTATTTTGGCCATAATTTTCTGCTCAAAATTCCAATTGATTTGGGATTGGTGCTTTGGAAAGGAAATTCAATTCTCTACAATTTTTCCAGAAATAGAGAAAACTAAATTTCTGTTTTTTTCTTGAATTTTTTTCATGGATCATATCTTTTCCTCACCAATTTTTTTTTTTCAAAAGAGCAGATAAGATGCCATAAAGGAAAACATTTTTTATTAAAAAAAATAAATTGAAATCCAATCGAAATTCACACTTAATTAATGTTAAACTAATTCTTATTAGAACCAATCAAAATTAAGTGTTTAAAATCAGACGTGATTGAGCCCATTGTGTAAGTGAGCCATGATCATTGAAAATTGTTTGTATGATAACTTTTGATGAGGTGGTCCGATCAAAGCCCATGGCATACCATTGTGATCGCTAGAGCAACGAGATTTGCTTTGTGTCACAAATCTGAAGATCTACCTTTTAGTTAAATGCAAATTGTAAAATGAGTTGTCTACAAATTCAATATCATTTCATCCATGCCCTTTGGTTAATTTGGAAAGAGCTACTCCCATGTTTCATGCAACTTATGGTGGCGAAGTCAGAATATCAGGTTCCCTGAATCGAATTCGATATCCTTTCATCCATGCCCTTAGATTTCCAATTAAGAGGAAATTTGTTCACATGTCAAAGTTTATTATTATGAGTTTGAATTGTTAGTCATATTGTGTCAGTTGACATATTATTAATAGAGTAAACATATTTTAGAATTGATTATGCATCTTATGAAAAAAAGACAACAAAACATTTCAATATTGAAACATAAAAGGGCATTAAGCACATATATAATTCAAATGTATGTATTTTTCATTGCCATACGTCTAGAGAGGTTAGGATCTAAAAACATTTATGTATTTGAAGATTATCATACCTTATCTTGGCACTACAAAACATGCGGTTCAGGCCGCATTTCTTCTAGCTGTGTTTGCAAAAATGTGGCCTAAGACCCAATTAGAGCCGCATTTCCCTGAAACGAAACTACAACGCCAGAAGTATGGCCACGTGTGTTGAATGCAACCCAAGATCAGGTCTGTAGTTGCGTTTGTTGGTGTTCTAGCTGCGTTTTTAAGGAATGGGCTAAAGCCGCGTTTTTAAAATGCGGCTTTAGGCCCATTTGAAATGTTTTTTTTTTTTTTTAAATATATGTCTTGAAGCCGTGTTTATAGAACACGACTATCAGTCTGTCCTAAAGCCACGTTTATTGAAAAAGGTAGCCATAGTCACCCCTGAAGTTGTGTTTATGTAAACGGGGCTACAACACCGACTATAAATTTTTTTGGAAAAAAACCTCTAAGGCACTCTCTAATTTTTACCAAAAAAAAGAACCTTTTCTCTGTCTAATCCCTTTGAACCCTAAGCGACTCCAAACAATCTCCACCACCGATCGTACACACTGGCGCTACCTTGGGTCTCTCCTTCTCTCGCTCCAACTCTCAATCTCACTCAAGACACTGACAAGGCCGACTAATAGTAAGTTTTTTTATATTGATTGTTTTGATTTTTGTTTTAGGGTTTCCATTTTTGTTTTAGGGTTTCGATTTTAGGTTTAGGGTTTCGATTTTGTGATTGTAGGGTTTCGATTTTAGATTTTAGATTTAAGGTTTTGATTTAGTGTCGATCCTTTTGCTCCCTTCGTGAAGAAGAGATCACTAAAGTCATTTGATCGTACGAACCTGATTCCTCTGCTTTGAAGATTGAATTGGACCAACTCAAGTCCAAGATCCAAGCTCTTTGTTAGTTTCCTCCTTACTTCTGAACTTCACAGCTTTTATTTCAACTTTTTTAAATAAAATAATATTTCTTAATGTTCTGTTTGGTTGCTAAGAAAACTTAGTCATTTTTATTCGTGTTTAAATTTTCTCTGTGTGTTGAATTTTACGCAGTTTATGAAGATTCTAAGATTGATTTTAGGAATGATTGGTTTGTTTAATTTCTTTGGTTTCATTCTGTGTGTGTGTGTGTGTGTTTTTTTTTTTTGGCTTTTTAGTTCATCATCTTTGCATTTAGAGAAGTGGGTATTTCTATAGTCAATGTATTTTATTTTATTTTTTTTAATTTATGGTTTTGTTTGAGAGATTGGGGTGCTTGGGTAGATCTGTAGATTTTTAGGTATAGGTAAGCTAACTGTCTAATCTCCATGTCTCTCTCTATAAATCTTTTTTATTTTTTTTTCTTATTGATGTTTAATTTTTATTTTTATTTTCCATGAATGGCCAATGCATTTGGGTTCCTTACTTCTTTAGTTCCTAGCATGAGAAGGAGAGTTTAACCTCCAAAAGGGATTTTCCGATCTGGGTCTCGTTCCCTAAGGGATTCTCCACGAGGGTATTGTGTTCTAGCACCACTGAAGGCCCAGACAAGCTTGCTTCTGGTGCTTCCTCTTCTGAATCTCGGGTACCTAGGTATGTTTCATTTTTTTTTTTTTATTTCTTCTGTATTTTGGTGATTGATCATTGATTGCTCAGTTTCTTATGCAAATCGGATAGTTAAGTTTGTCATAAAAATGGTTTTATTTGTATGGCTGCCCCCTATTGTTTGATGTGGTGCCTTTGGACAACTAGTATTTTTGTACCACTAGTTTCCTTAGTTTGAATTTGATTGAAATGGGTTCTACTTATTTTGGTAAATTGTTGTTGTTTTCCTTTGATTTGGAAGGTGTTTTGTTTATCTTTCATGGGTTCATCAGTTTATATTGGGTTTTCCTTTCTGCCCCGTGTTTCCACATTGAAATAATTAAATAAATTGCTTATGGTCAAGAGAGAGAAATAGGGGAAATTATGACATAATGGATTTGGAAATTGAACTGCAATTTGATTGAATTTGTAACTGCATAATTGTGCATTTGTTGTTGAATCATGAATGTCCCCAAAAATAAATAAATTATAATAACATTTGCACCATTTTTCTATGCTTACAAAGCTTGGAATGAAGATTTGCTGGGGTTACTTCTAAGTTATAATTGTTTAGTTTGATGTGTATAACAAAATTTGATCCTTTCTTTTCATAAATATTTGTCTACAATAATCAAATTCTTAAATTTTAGGTGTCAATGAAACAAAAACCTGCACTCAGTTGTGCTCATTGCTCAATCCAACCATTTGGCTTAGCTTAGGAGGTGAGATCAGATTGTGATAATGAGCAAGTAAAAGAAATTATAACAAATGCTCTTCTTGTCTAGTTGAAATTAGTTGTACTTGTCTTGAAATTTATGGTTTTAATTTTCTGATTAATGTTTGTAATCATTTGGTAGTCTTCTGTAATTTTATACCTATTGGTGTGATTTTTCTTTTGATTGCAAAAGGAATGTAGGAGACTAAATTATAAGTTTCTAGTTGCATTTTGTTCATGTTGATAATGAAATTTTTTTCTTTCCTTTCTTCTATTTTTTTTTCCTGAATTTGGAATACAATAGGTAGGATTGAAAATGTAACAATATTAGTTAAAATTGCTCAATTCAATTATACTATGGAGTATGATTTTCTTCTAGTGATCAACTAACCTCTTCCTTACCCATTTCTTGTTTCTATCATCTAGGAAGGTCATTAGGGTGCTGGTTAGCTCTAGAATTTGATTTGTAGAAAAACATTTTCTGGTATGCTACATTTAAAGCGCTTAGTCTGTATGCTTAATGCACAAAAACCTGTGATACCCTAAATTATGTGGATTGGATTTGTGTATTGCGTAGGCATGTGTTGAGTCCATATTAAGTGTTTACTGGTCAAATTGGGCTTATTATAAGTGATTACGCAGAGCCCAATTGTAATCGTTTGGGGTATAGTGCAGATGTGCATACCTAGGTGGTGGCAAACATGTGTATTTTGTTTAAAACTTGTTTCCAAGCTTAAACAAAGAACTTATTTTCATCATTTTCCTGTGTTCTTAAATCTGTTATCAGTTGCTCTTCTTACGTTGCGATGAGTTGTTAGTGGTACTTCCTATATATAGTGTCATTAGCTATAAGAATAATGAACGGTGTCATAAAAGTGGACTAGACCTTAGACTTCTGTGTTAACAATACATAGTCCATGTACATAAGTTACTTGAGAAGGAATGTGGAGAATTGGATGGAAAAAAAAAAAAAAATTTGCATGTTCCTCTTGTTTTTCATAATTCAATTTTTACAGTACCAAACCTCAGTTGACAGCATTACACACTTGAAACCTCCCCATGTTATACTAAGGGTTAGGTATGGGCTATTACAACCATCAATAATTTTTATTTTCCTTTGCTACTTAGGCAAGACAAGAATTTTGTTTCTTACTCTATGTCTGGAGTCTTAGAAATTTACTAGGTCAAAACTAGGCTTTATAAGTGATTACATAGAGCTCAATTTTAACTTGAATAGTTCATTTCAATTTCATTTTTCCGTGAATTGATTTAATCTCTTCCCCCCAATCCTCACTCCCCCCCCCCCCCCAAAAAGAAGAATAAAACTGAACCGAGCAAGTATGCAAGCCGAAATTTTGATAAGCCAACCCAGGTTCGCTATCTATTTAAATTTCTACCTCACATCAGTAAGATGGCTTTAGATTATGGTATAATGAGGAAAGGATAAAAAACTATTACCTCTTATATGTGTCATGTTTCAACTAATGTATCTTATATCTTTGTGTTTTCTCTTTCCTTAAAATCTAAGTTGGCCTAGCCAATCAAATTTCGTTTAGCTTGACTTCTCCATCACGTGAAATATATCAACATTTTTTGCAACTAAACAATACATTAACCAAGAGCTCAGTAATCAGATTCTCTCCTAATACAATTGAGTGCACATGTTTGTGATGTGAGCTGTTAGAATTATCATGTAGATTTCTGTTTTTGGATTTTATTTTTCCAATGAAATGATTAATGGATGATGAACCTAAAAATCACAAGGAAAATTAAAGAATTTTTGGGAGCAATCTTTAGGCCGGATTTTATTTCTTTGTCATTTGATAAATGCCCTCAGCCTTCCTCATAGAGAGGAATTGACCTCAAGTGAGAGAGAAAGACTGAATAGTCTGTGTATATTATCTGTATAATAATGTACAATAGAGAGCCTTATATAGGCTAGGTATGTATGCAGTACAAGTAATATGAGTAAACTACAAGTACAGTATACTGGGCTAAGCCCAATGGGATAATCTAGTATAAGCTATACACTAACATCCCCCCCTCAAACTCGAGGTGGCAAGGAGGAAGTCAACTAGAGTTTGGATATAAGATCTCGAAGACGACCAGGCGGGTGAGTCTTGGTGAAGATATCAGCAGGCTGGTCAGTAGAGGAGATAGAGAATAACTTGAGATTGCATTTCTTGAGATGCTGGCGAGTGATGTGGCAGTCAATCTCAATGTGCTTAGTGCATTCATGGAAGACATCATTATGAGCAATGTAAATGGCACTACGATTGTCACAATAAAGAGGAGTGGCAGTGGGCTGGGGAGCATCCATTTCAGCAAAGAGCCAGCGGAGCCAGACAAGCTCGTAGGTGGTGTCGGCAAGGGCACGATACTCAGCCTCAGTATTGGAACGAGAAACCACATCCTGCTTCTTGCTACGCCATGATATAAGGGAAATACCCAATAGGAAACAGAAACCTATAATAGAGCATCGATCAGTTGGATCACCTGCCCAGTCTGCATCTGAATAAGCATGAAGCTCGAGAGAAGACCGAGAGGAGTAGTGGAGACCATGATAAAGTGTGCCCTTGACATATCGAAGAATCTGAAGAACTGCAGCATAGTGAACAGAACGAGGGGCATCCATGAACTTACTAACCATACCCACGGCATGTGAGATATCAGGATGAGTAACAGTGAGATAGATCAGACTACCAACCAACTGACGATAGCGTGTAGCATCAGATATAGGTTCATTATCTAAGGGTGTGAGCTTTGTATTGTATTCCAAGGGAGTGGAAATAGTCTTGTTGTCGGTGATACCGGCTTTGGAAAGAAGATCAGAAGCATATTTAGCTTAGAAAAGATAGTATCCATCAGAGAATGAGATAACCTCAAGCCCAAGAAAATAGCTGAGAGTGCCCAGATCTTTCATCTCAAAATGCTGACTAAGGAAGTGCTGAAGAGAATGGATACCTGCAGAATCATCTCTAGTAATAATCATATCATCAACATAAAGAAGAATAAGAGTGATACCAACAGAGGATCGTCGGACAAAAAGAGCAGTGTCATGAGGACTCAAAGTGAAACCTTGCTGAGCAACAACTGAGCTAAACTTTTCAAACCAAGCTCGAGGAGCCTGCTTAAGGCCATAAAGAGCACGACAAAGGCGACAAACTTGACTGCCTGAGTGTGGATAGCTAGGGGGTGGTTGCATGTACACTTCTTCTTGGAGGTCTCCATTAAGGAAAGCATTCTTTACATTCACTTGATAAAGAGGCCAATGGTGAACAGCAGCCACAACAATGAGACATCTGACAGATGTAAGGCGAGCAACATGAGCAAATGTTTCCTCATAGTCAATGCCATACTCTTGAGTAAAGCCCTTGGCAACGAGACGAGCTTTGTATCATTCAACAAATCCATCAGCTTTGGTCTTGATCTCGTAAACTCACCTACAACCTACTACAGACTGACCAGGAGGCAAATCAACCATATCCCAAATGTGATTCTTATGAAGGGCATCTAGTTCTTCATTCATAGCTTGCTGCCAAAGAGGGTCAGTATGGGCCTCACGATAGGTGTGAGGTTCATAGACGGTGGCAAGAGCAAAAGAGCAGTGATAATCAGTGAGATAAGGGGGACGAATGCTTACCCGGGTGGATCGACGAAGTTCAGAACTAATAGGTAACTCAGGAGAGGGTGGTGCCATAGGATCCAAGACAAACGGGTCATATGCCGGGGACGGAGCCAGAGATGAGTCGTCTGGAGAGGCAGCCGATGTAGAAGAATCCTCCATAAATTCAGGATAGAGAGGGAGGAAAAGATTGGTAAAAATGGGAGACTCAGAGGAAGAGGATGGAAGAAACTGCTAAAGACTCGTGAAAGGACGATGTTCCCAAAACTCAACATTGCTGGCGATACGAAACTGATGAGAAATGGGATCATAGCAGCGAAACCCCTTTGAGAGACACCATAACCAAGGAAACAATAAAGACAAGCACGAGGTTGAAGCTTTGTTCGTTCATGAGGAGGAAGAGAGACAAAGCAAGCACAACTAAAAACTCGAAGAGATGAGTAGTCAGGGATTTGACCATAGAGAAGCTCGAATGGTGATTTGTTATGTGTAGTGGGTGAAGGAATATGATTAATGGTGTACACAGCAGTGAGTGCTGCCTCACCCCAAAAGCGCTTAGGAAGAGAGACAAAAATGAGAAGGGTGCAGACAATATCAAGAATGTGACGATGTTTTCATTCTGCACAACCATCTTGTTGAGAGGTGTAAGGACAAGACTGCTGAGGAAGGGTACCATGACTGTTTAAAAAGGATAGGAAAGATTTATCATTATATTCTTAGGCATTATCTGATCAAAAGACTTTGACATTGCGATTAAACTGTGTTTCAACCATTTTATGAAATGTTTGGTAAGTAGACACAAGTTCAGACCTATGGTGAAGCAGATAAATCCAAGTATATCGAGAAAAATCATCCACAAATATGACAAAATATCTAGATCCCCCCTCAGTGGGAATTGGTGCAGGATCTCAAATATTAGAATGTATAAGATCAAAAGGTGCAGAAGAAAAAGAGTCATTATTATTAAAGGGCAATTTAGCTTGTTTGCCAAAATGACAAGAAGTACAATCAAATTTTTGAAATTGAACTGAACCTAAATGACCTTGAGAAGCTAACAATTGAAGACGAGATAAGGATGGATGACCAAGACGAGCATGCCAGAGATCAGGTGAGGGGGTGGTAATGGCAGCAGCTGCAGAAATAACTTGTGAAGGAATCTTCAAGTCATGAACCTCAAACATGCGACCAACCTTACGCCCTGTCCCAAGTACTTGACTCGTCCGGGGATCCTGCACATCCACACCATGATTAGTAAAGAGAAGATCTACACATAATTCACAAAGTTGACCTGCAGAAAGCAAATTGAGGGATAACTTTGGGATATGAAAGGTGTCACTAAGGGATAAACTAGGAGAAGAGATTATTCCTTTATGATTAGCAGGCATAGGAGTTCCATCAGCAGTGTAAATAGTGATAGGGTGTGTTAAGGGTGCCTTATCAGAAAATTGAGATTCATCAAGAGTCATATGGTTACAACATACAGTATCAAAAACCAAGGTTGTTTACCTGAGGTGACAGAAAGGGCAGTAGAAGTTTGGGATAAAATCTATTGAACAATTGCCTCAATATCAGCCGTAGTAAGTGAGGAAGCTAAAGATGGACCTGTAGGAACTGATGGATCTGGAGGACATACAGCAGCTGCCCGAGGAAGAGAAGCTTTATTCTACTCTTGCATAAATTTCTGCAGTTTGCGACAAACTGAGATATCATGGCCTTTAGCACAGCAAAACTCGCAGCGAGTACCTTTGGAAGACTGAGAGGTGGGACGTCCAGAGTTTATTCGTGGAGGAGTAGTGAATGCAGTAATGGGAGGTTGTGGAGATGGTGTAGCCAATACATGATCAGATGATGACATGTGATGAGTAGGCTGACGGTTCTCCTTAGAAATGAGCTCCTCGACTACAACATGAAGAGAAGGAGTAGGAGACCGGCTAAGCAGAGAAGCCCTAGTAGGCTCAAAATCCTCATGTAAACCCATCATGAAGTGCATAAATTTACGGCGATCCCGATATTTGACAAAGAGCTCAATGTCCTTAGAACACACTAGTGGAGGATCTGCAGCAGAAAGTTGTTCCCACATAGTAGAAGTCTTAGAGTAATAATCAGAAATAGACTGACCTGTCTCTTGGCGCATTTGATAAAACTTTGATTCAATGTGGAACTCCAAGCTTGAATCATTAGTACAATTATAGCGATCAACCAGAAATTTCCAAGCAGCCTCAGCAATCTCAAGACGAGGAAGAAGATTATGAATGGAGGGAACAAAGGTATTGATAAACCAAGACAGGATCTTACTTTGAATACTCTCCCATTCCTTTAGGCGTTCTTCATAATTATCTTCAGCGGCTGTGGCTTTGGACTTAGGGTTTGGTACTGGCTTAGGAATTGAACTAGTCACATATCTCCACAGTTTGCGACCCTTTAGGAAGACAGTCATATTCTGAGACCATACATAATAGCTAGTGGGACTATCTAACATAATGGTGATAGGACGTATGATATCTTGATCATTTTGTTGAGCCATAATGAGGAAAAATGCCCAAAAAATGGGATTTAGAAACCTCAAATGCAAAAACAGAGTCCAAAATCGGAATCTACGTGAAAAACTGAGCAAGACAGGTCATGTCAAAAAATTTTGACTTTGGTCAAAGTCAACAGTCAATGGTCAGGCGCTGACGTGTGCTGACATGGCAGTGTGACATCACCTAGGGCTGACGTGGCAGTTTGACGTCACCTAAGGCTGACGTGCCAGTTTTGAAGCGGAGTAGGTGCGTGTGGCGAGTGGCGCGTGGCGGCGCTGTCCCTGGTGCGTGAGCCGCGTGTGGTTGGTTGACGGCGTGTGGTGACGCGTGGAGCGCGTGCTCTTCAGGTAGAAACTTCAGGCTGCGCGTGGAGGCACGTGAGAGCTTGTTTCTAGAGACGCTTTTTTGGGTTTTGCTCGGGATCAGAAGATCTGTCAATCTATGCTTTGACTTTTGCTGTTTGGTCAACAAAACTGACGAAATCCGAGTGTTCTTGGACTGTGGGCGTGACGGCAGTGACTTGCTTATGGCAGTGACTACTGGATGAAGGCGAGGGTAGCGGAAGAATGACGGAGATGTCCATAGGAACCAGAAAGTTAGAGGAATGGCTCTAATACCATGTTAAATATATAAAGTGAGAGAGAAAGACTGAATAGTCTGTGTATATTATTTGTGTAATAATGTACAATAGAGAGCCTTATATAGGATAGGTATGTGTGCAGTATAAGTAATATGAGTAAACTACAAGTACAGTATATTGGGCTAAGCCCAATGGACTAATCTAGTCTAAGCTATACACTAACAAAGCTGAATGCCCATGTTTGAACCTGGTCTTTGAAAAGCCTTCCTCTTTTAGACAAAGGGGGTGATGCCAGTTGAGCTATAGTTCGTTAGGAATGAACTACCCGTAGAATCATGACGAGGTGGATATTTGAGATTGGCTTCTCTATGAAAATAAAATTTTCAGACTATTTTAGATAAAAGAAATTTGAAATTTTAAACTAGCAAGTAAGCATTGCATTGTTCTACAAAAAAAAAATGATCTAAAATCCAATAGCATGGGTTCATGATTGATAGTTGGTCTCTAAGAGTATGTTTTGACTGTTGTGTTTAATAAACTATAGCTGGCAGGCATTGAATTGGCTTAGGCTGACAAATTGCAGCTTGTTCAATAAAACTATAATTCTTAGTACATGAATCAGGAAAATTCGAACTTATTCTGGTCTAGGCTGATTAGTAACATATAGCACCCCATGCTTAATATAACTGTTGCTCTTCCTCAATTCCTTAAAGAATTGGAGCTTGTGTTACCAATGAAAGCTTCTATGTGGTCTAGTGCTCTTGGGTGGTTGTTTATTATCTTATTTTGTTGCTTTGACTTTTGGTTCATTAGTTAGGTGCCATATAAAATAACTAATTCTCAATCACATGAGGTAGTACTTCTGTGGGTGGAATCAACCATGTTTGCAACTTTTAAAGTCACTACTAAAAAAAATTCCCTATCTTTTTTGAAATTTGTTTACGTGTTCACAATAATTTCTGTTACCTTGACACTAATCAGATTTCATTATCATAGATTCTTTTAGGTAAAGGTAAGCTAACTGTCCGATCTCCATGTCTCTCTCTGTAAATCTCTTTTATTTTTGTTCTTATTGATGTTCAATTTTTATTTATTAATTTTTTTCCATGAATGGTTAAAGCATCTGGATTCTTTACTTCTTTAGTTCCCAGCTTGAGAAGGAGGATTCAACCTCCAAAAGGGATTTTTCGATCTGGGTCTTGCTCCCTTAAGGGATTCTCCACGAGGGTATTCTATTCCAGCACCACTGAAGGCGCAGACAAGCTTGCTTCTAGTGCTTCCTCTTTTGAATCTAGGGTACCTAGGTACGTTTCATTTTTTATTTATTTAATTTCTTCTATATTTTGGTGATTGATCACTGATTTCTTCAGTTTCTCACGCAAATGGGTTAGTTAAGTTTGTCATAAAAATGGTTTTATTTGTATGGATGCCCCCCATTGTTTGATGTGGTGCCTTTGGAGGGATAGGAAAAACCAAAGCTTTGAGGATTCTGAGAGAACTTTGCTGAATCTTAAATAATTTTTGTTTAAAATCTTGATGGATTGGATGTCAGTAGTGCATAGTTATTCTCTACGTGTGGTTTGTGATTTGATAGATCTTTGTAATTTTCGTGCTTGATTGTATGGCCCCCATTTTTATACACCTGTACACTTGGGTGACTCTATCAGTTTGATCTCAATATTATTCTTTATTTAAAATTAAAAAAAAGATTTTGAGGAATTGCTGGATATTTGTAAGTGATGTAAATTGTGTTAGATATTTGTAACTGATGCAAATGTAAGTAGCTTTCCTGCATTGCTAATATTTGGATAAGAAACTTCAATGTTTGATATGAATTCATGTTCCAAAAAACATTGCAACTAAAATTTCATTTTTTGATAAGATTTATTTTTGATTGGTGGGTTAAATACGCTCGGTAGGTTTTGAATCCATGACATCACCATCCAGTCACAACCCTCTAGCCAAGCTTTTGAAAGAAGGAATTTCCATTTTAGTCGATGGTCATTGGACTTGATAAGAAAATTATAAGTGAAATTTTGATCTTTTGAAAAGGATTATGATGAATTGTTGAAAGTTTCTTTGATAATGGCAGTAAGACCTACTTAAAAATTTGTCTTAAAGGAACAAAATCCTCAGTTTGTCTTATTTGATTAGAAGTCTCAGGTTTGACCCATTATGAGAAGGGTTTGTAGTTTGGTTAAGCACAGAAAAGGAAAAAAAAAAAAAAAAGAGCATGGCCATTTGTTGTATCTTTGTTAATGGATATTGGATTGTGGGAAGGTGATCATTATCAAATACTAATAATCTATTAATGATGTTTTCTAGGGGGGCTTATTTTGGTTATTTAATCATATTTTGTTAGAAGGTGTTGATTGAATACATAGCATGTCAAGGATTTATGCTATTTATTGTCTAGTTAGTCTTAGAAATGATACATGGTGTTGAGGTGGTACATAAATCTTGTACTCGAACTACAGAATGTTTAATTTTGGGCATGTTGCTAGATCCCTAAGGTTTATTTGAGCATCTCATCTTAGTTTTTTTGTACCACTAGTTCTTGCTGTATTACAATTATTGAACAAGGCTTTACGTCAATAAATTTCTAATAGATTATCTTCTTATATTTCATACCAACAGGATATGGAAGAGTTGACGAGTCTACCACCAGAGAAGATCTTATTGAGGTGGATGAATTTTCAATTGAAGAAAGCTGGATAGAAGAAGATTGTCACAAACTTCTCGTCTGACACAAAGGTAGATGACTTAAAGAAGGAGTTTAAACAAACTATTTTTATTTGACTCTATTTTATAGCTAAATAGTAATTTTAGCCAGTAGTAGTGAAAAATATTGTGTTCTTACACACTACTTTTTTTTTTTTTTTTTTGATTTGCATTTTTGGTGTTGCTCTGGTAGTTAGGTCTCATGTTTTAACTTTTTATTTTGTTGTCGTTTATATGTCTTGATTTATTAGATTGATTTCTTTTCATAAATTAATAGACGCCTTTTTAGAAGACAATGGCCAGAAATTGTACGGACTAAGCTGTCTTTAGGCAAACTTTCTATGGTATCAAATTTTCATTGAGGAACAGAAACGGTGGATCATTGACCCAGAAATTATCCGACCAGCTGATCAAATGAACTAGGCAATGCTCTAACTGGGGTAATTGAGGAGGAACCAAAGGAGCAAGTTGAAAAGGAAATGCTACAAAGATGATGTGTCAAAAGAAGATGTCATTAAAAACAAACCAGAATGGGCTGACCAACAGTAGTTTATCCATCTAGTTGATTATTGGTTTCATCAAGACACGCGGGTATTGTTGTTTTCTTGCTCTATTATTTTTTAGTGGTAATATACATATGATGGGGTATTTGAATTTACCGACTATAGTTTATTTGACTGATTTTTTTTTTTCTTTTGTTGGTGGGAATGTGTTCGTAGACATTAAGTAATACGAATAAGGTCAGTCGTGGTAAACAGAAGGAGATAGCAAGGTCAAGGCCTATAAGTTTTGCCCAAACTATGGACAATATGGTAAGAAATGCATTATACAACAACTAGCCAGGGTTTTAATATTGTACAATTTTAGATTCAAATGTAAAGAATAAAAAGAGTTTGATGAAACTAATTTACTGAAGAATCTGAGCATTTTGTGTGAATTAATATGAAATTTTTAGCATTGCTTGCCTCATTAGTAAAATTAAATAATAAACATCTCGTCAGAGGAGCATGTGAGGTTTCATGTTGATGCAACTGAGAGCACAGTGTTGGGGTAGGGAAGACTTGGCTTTTTTGCATGTTCATGACTATTAATACACATTTCTTGTAATGTTTCTTGTTCTTGATTAGTGATTTCATTAAGAATTACGTTTGCCACGTTGTTAGCAAGATATTGGTTTGGTATATAGCAATTGGTTGTTCTTTGAATGTGCTTTCCTTTATTACCTTCTTTGTGGAAAACAAAATAGGTTGAAAATGAATAGCTCCAATACAATTGGCATGCATATGCACATAGGTGCATACATAAAACACATAGGAGTGATAATGTGTGATAATGTGTGACTATGTTTAAGGTCACTTTTTAGGATGCCTAGTTGATGGTTTTGACTCATAGACATGCCTATCACACGATTGATTACAAAACTCATACTTGCATCTAAACTTAAGCTCATTTAATTTGTGCATGGAAAAAACATTGCATGAATGTAATACTAAAGTACACAGACTTTGTTGTTGTTTAAAAGATAGGAATATTGACACAAGGGTACAACATACTTTTTTCAAAATCTGTTTATCAACCATTTTCCTACAAACAAAATAAGAATAAGTGAACATTTAAGTGCTGTCTTTCTTTTTAACAACATATTAAAAGAAAATTTTGTTTTGTGACATTGCTTGTGTGTGTTGGTCTAGCAGAAGTGAGCCTTTTAGTTAGAAATGAAATGAAGTAAAGAGTTAGGAGATAGAAGATGATTGCAATAAAAATTGAAGCTTTGACAGCAAAGACCAGTGAATGAGAGGAAATGTGTGGAAGTTGAGTGAAGAAAATTGGGTTGGGGTAGTAGCCAATATATAGAACTTTGGGATGGGGCTAGTTAGGGAACAAAACCGCTTGATACTAAGCATTCGCATAAAGAAAACAACAAAACTTGTCTTTTTAAACATAATAATCTACATTTTTTATTTTATTTTACATTATATTGCATGTTATGTCCCAAATTCCATTTGCTATGTTTGGTTGTCGATTACTGCTTCATATCACCAACAAAAATTAAACACTATTGTAATGAGAATGTTGAATATGATGTAGGCAAAAGAAAGTGGGCAGGTAGTGGAGTGTGCAGTTGTTTTTGCGAAAGTATACAGCACCAAGATGGGCATCCTGTTACTCCTGAAGTGGGGGAGAAGATTGTAAGTCGTATATTGTAACCTATTTCTTTTTTATTTTGTGCCTTAATTGTTTATAACAAATAATATGTTATTTGGTTCTTGTGTGAAAACAGAATAAAATGGCTGAAATTTTAAGTCGTGGGAGCTCACTACAAGGATCGCATCGCAAAGGAATCCTATGGTTAAAAGATGATTCGTTTGCCCAAGTGATGGGGGCAGAATGCTCTGGATGTGTTCGTGGGGTGGGTTTTGGACCAACCCCATCAGGAAGAAGTGGGTCCAACTGTTCATGCTATACATTGACTTCATCGTCGTCCATCTAAACAACCCATTGGATGATTGAATTGGAAACTTCGCACTAGACTTTGAGGGACCAACTTGCCCAGGTAGAGTAGAGGCATCAGGAGCAAATCGCGGAATTATGTGAGCAGCATAAGGCAAAACTTGCCGAAGCAATTGCCCAATCAGATGCAAAGCATCAAGAACAAATGGCAGATGTGATGAATAAAATGGGAGACATGTTACAACAATTAGGCCCACTTCTATATGGTTTACTTGCTTCTCAGGTACTAAAAATGTTGCATTTAAATTATTGAAAATTGCATGTTTATTGAAATGAATTGTTACATGCTACTAGTACGATGTGTTTAATATATTCAGGGTAGCACTGCATCTAAATGAGGACTCTTCGTAGATATTTAGTGATTGTATATTGTATTAATTTTTGGTTGTTCATGAAGGAATATTGTAGACATGATTATTATTTTGATATTATAGATAGGTTGATATGTAGACAAGTCAATCATGCCATTCAGAGATTGACAATATTTTTTGTGAACAAAAAGCTTTGTAGTTGTATCTCTTGTATATGTCGACAGCTACATTGATGCTTTAACAACATAGAAGAATGACCAAGAGGGTTAAATAGTGAACCCATGCATTGTTCTCACTATAAGTTTGAAATATATAAATACTGTTTTGTAGGTTTTGGTTTTCTTTTTCTTTATTGTTATTTTAGTAGTTTTTGCTGGTTTCATTTGTCTAATTTTTTTGTATAGGAATTTTTCCATTTTCGCTCATGTTAATCATGGCAAGTCTACGTTTGCTGACAGGCTTTTGGAGCGCACTAGGACCATTAAGAGAGGACATGGTCAGCCTCAGTACCTTGACAAGTTGCAGGTATATCAGCACTTTTAAAAGATTTGTTTTTGTTGTTGTTTAGGAAAAACATGAATTAGGTATTCAATGGAATTTGTATTGCTTTCAAGTGGGCTTGTTTAAGAGTGATGAGTGAAGTTTATACTTGCTGAGTTGTCAAGGAAGCGACATGCATAGGGAATGATATGAAATTTATATTGCTTTTGAATGTATGATGTTTTTCATGGGATTGTTTCTGAGTGAAGAGTGAAGTATATGCTTGCTAAATTATTTAGGTAGATACATGAATTGGGTATTCTATGGAATTTGTATTGCTTCTGATGAGTTTGTTTCCAAGTGAAGTTATAGACTCTTTCTAGTTGGTTAGAATTATAAACATGAATTGGGTATTCTATGGAATTTGCATTGCTTTTGAGGTTGTGGTGCTTTTAATGAGTTTGTTTCCTAGTGTTCTTAGGTGATTAGAATGATAAAATAGAAAAGAAAATAGTTTGCTAAGTTAGTTACAATTGAAAGTATAGAAGCTGTATAAGATTGCATTTGTTAGTGCTGAAAAGTTGTCTAACTTCACTAATCTTGATTTTAAGAGTGTCTCTAGCTGTTGTATATATAGTATATCACAGCATTCAATTTTGGAGAAGTCAAGGTTTTCTTTATATAAAGTAACTTATGTTCTTTTTAGATCTTTGATTGGTTAGAAATAGCTAACTGCTGCTCTTATATTTTTGTAGTGCCATTATGGACATAAACTGTGTTCTATCTATAAAACAAGGGTACAGAACTGATGTCCTACTTATAGACAAGAGCTTGGAAATGGGAAGGCACCCCTAGAAGCATGTGCGTAATGTTTGCAGTTGAGGTATCTCAAAATCATATGTTGATGCTTGCTGCAACTTTTTTGTGTCAAATGGACCCTAAACTTTCCTCCATTTTGTTGTTGTATTGAACTGCATATTCCTTGAAGGTTGATAATTTTTCGTAGTCCTTAAAGCTTGATTGAAATTGTGACAGGTTTGAGAAAATTCCAGCTTCATATTCCTTTGAATTTTCGACTTGTTATTTTGTTGCATGCAACAAGTTGGAATTTTGTAGGAATAACAAGCTACAATTGTGTGTGACAGGTTTTTTATAGTAGCGTTTGCAAAACTTATAGCCGCGTTTGTAAGTGCATTCGCCATCTAGCCTAGAAAATATATAAAAAAAGTCTATAGTCGCGTTTTATAAAGAAATTTTAAAAAAGTATTTAGGGGTTATAGCTATGTTTAAAACGCGGCTATAGTTGTGGGCTAAAGCCGCGTTTTAAAAACGCGGCCATAGTGATGGGCTGAAGCCGCATTTTTTAAATGCGGCTATAGTTGTGGGATAAAGCCACGTTTTAAAAACACGGCTTTCACTTACCACTATGGCCGTGTTTTGAAAACGTAGCTTTAGCTTACAACTATGGCTGCGTTTTCAACGAGGATATAGATTGCCTTTATAGCCGCGGTTTTAAAACGCGGCTAGAGTATGTCTTATAGCCACGTTTATAAAAACGTGGCCATTGGTCTTGCCCTATAGCCATGGTTATTGAAATGCGGCCATTGATCTTGGCCTATAGCCGCGTTTGAAAAAATGTGGCTATAGACACCTCAAGTCTATAGTCACGTATTTTAGGCCATAGTTGAAAACGTAGCCTAAAAGAACGAGACTATAGACCAAATCGTCCTATAGCCACGTTTTAAAATGTAGCTATAGAACCTTTTTTTTTTTTTTGTAGTGTGGTGTGTATATCATTTTATTGGTACTATCATTAATTTTGTTTTGAGCTTTGTCTTGTAATTTGAAATTTGTCACTTTTGGTATCTTGAGCAATAAAATTTTGGTTTTAATATTGCTATTATCTTAATTTCAAAAATAAATAAATTTTAAATGCATTTATTAGGAAATTATTTAATTAATAAAAGCTAATGGGTTAGTATATTGAGAAATTGAAACGTTTTAAGTGGATGGAATGTTTCCCCCTCTACTATGAGGGTGCTAAGACTAGGCATAAAATTTCAAGTAACTAATTTTTCTTTTATGGATACAACTATTATAGTGAACAAAGGTCATGCAATTTTGGTGACAAAATCACAAGCAACATTTCTTAAAGAATTCGTGATATTCTAGACCCAAGTGTTTCTAAGAAAAGAAAAGGAATTTTCTATTGTCCCCATTTTGAAATTACCCCTGCTATAAAAGGAAAGTGACACTCTGTACATGGTCAACAATTAAAGTAGCTAACCTTACAATAATGAATCAATGTAACAAAATGAAATAATATTTGGAAAAAGTTATTTAGCAAAAAAGAAAAAAAATATAGAGATATTTTTTAAGTGTTTGTTAAATAATGGAGGACAAATCAAAGGAGCTTTCGTATTCAAATTTATAATAGTTATTTTTTTCAAATTCTTTAACAACTTCAAATAACAAGCCACCAAAGAGAGGCATTGAGTATTGCAACTATGAATGCTACAATTAAAATGAAGTTGGGGCAACTCAATCCAAAATTCTTAAACATCAAGTATGAAACAATCAAGTGGAGCAAAACTCACATGGAAAACTCATTCCCACGACATATCAAGGTAGATTGTCACAAGTGTTGTGACAATCTACCTTAAATTCTTATGCATAAAAAAAAAAAAAAAAAAAAAAAAAACTGGCATTTTTTAGTGCTCATTCAACTAAAATGAAGTGTATTTATCTATTTATGTCACTAAACCCTAGTGCATTTTTTATGGAAGATGTAGAGGTTGAATGAGACTTACCCATAAACATAAAAATAGAATAATATTCTCCCAACCTAGGAACCGTTTAATGGAATATGAGTATTATCCAAAAATGAAAGTACTAATTGCAGAAAATGGCATGGACTTCAAACACTTAATGATTGATTTACCTGAGCGAGCAGTCCTTCATAATTTGTTGGAGGAATTGATTAAAAAACTCATTAATTCATGTGTCAAGTTTCAAAATGTGGTTAACAACGATGCTTGTAAGTATTAGAGGAAAACAAAATAGGGTATCATCAAGAATTAAACATTGTTTGAAAGGTCTTATACAATCTAAAATTGTTTTATACATTTTAAAAATATAAGAGGACTTAAGTGTAAATAGTATTATGTTTTCATATATTGGTTTTAGAGGACTTAAATGCTATCTTATTTTCTTTTGTAGTTTAATCTTTTAGGCTATTAATAAAACTTTTATTTTTATTTTTTATTTTTTTCGTAATTTGTGAATGCAGTTTAGGTCTGGATCTTGCATGCTAAGTGAAAAGGATTGCAACATTACAGAAAGGGAATAACGAATTTGGTTTAACTCTGGGTGTCCAAGTCGGACAGGATTGGTTGCTGTGTTCGTGTTTGGGATTCTATTAGTCTTTGATTTGCCCAGCGTGTATACTTCCCTAACTATCATTAACTCCAAGGTCCATGCCTTCCTGCATTGTAGCTTTCAAGTTAGTCTAGTGGCAACAGCTGGCTAGATGGTTAATTTCTTGATGCAAAAGGTTATGTCTATATTATTTGAAAATCTGTCGGTCTGGGTGGCATTCTTGATTTTCGGTTGCATAACTATTTTAGGAATCAAAATCTTGAATTTTCTGGAGGGAAAAGGAAGAGATTTTGAGTTTCGAGCGAGAGAGATCGAGCAAGTGAGAAGAAAAATCCGACAAGGAAAAAGCTGGATGAGGTGGAGAAGGCTCCCAACAAGTAGTTGGAACATATATATATATATATATATATATATATAGAGGTGTCGAGAGAGAGATAAGAAGAGAGAGAGAGAGAGAGAGAGAGAGAGAGAGAGAGAGAGAGATGGGTTCAAGTTACACCTTCTTTATATTGTAGATTTCTAAAAGATCTGACGGTTAAAAAAAATATCATTAAATACTATTACTTTCCACTTCATTCCTAATTAATACCAGCAATTTTTTTTTTCTCTCCTTAATTAATGTTTTATTATTTTTCACTTGATTAAAGGCACACGCCATTTTCAACAACCTAGAAACCATACTAATCTACTAAAGAGCATCCCACCATGGCCAAACCTCCCATTTCATTGACAAGCAAGTGAAAGCTACAACAGGAATTCCTAAATTTTCATCGCAGTCTAAAACTTTTTCGTTTCCTCGAGTTTAATACTTATCTTTTCAACAGAAAGATGGAAGTTAGATTTCTAATGTATTGGAAAAATCTGGGCATGGAAACCATGTGAAAGATTTATGCAATACCTAGAGCCACCAAATCCACAAAAGACTACACGTGGAAAATACGAAAGATTAACAATTTCACACTTACCCAAAAGAAAATTCTCAAAGAAAAAGAAAAATCTTAAAGATGAACCTAGTAGAGTAGATAGAGCAATAGTTATCTACGAAAATTTAGAGCTTCCTTTCGATAAAAATACAGCAAAAGAAAATTTTAAGGAAAGACTCAAGAAAAAAATAACGTCTTTTGTTTAGTTTTCTAAATTGAAATTCAGACCAGATTTCCCTCCCTCTATTGCCAAGTGACAGAGGGCTTATAACAAGTAAAAATGTTAAAATTTTTGGCCTTATTTGGTTTTGGATTGATATCGAAAACTATATTATAATTTTGAATTAATTTAACAAGCTAATAAATTTAACATGTAGCTCCAATAAGTTGTGTGGGTCAATGCAGGAGAAGGAGGTGAGTTCAGAGAGGTCTAGACAAATATATGAGAGAGAGAGAGAGAGAGAGAGAAGAAGAAGAAGAAGAAGAAGAAGAAGAATACGAATTCGGTGGAGAGAGTTTAAAGACTCATTTGAAAAGTAGGTTGTTGTAAATGGCAAGTGCCCTTTAATCAAGTGAAAAACAATAAATAAGGAGAGAGACAAAAGTGGAAAGCAACAACATTCAATGGTGTCTTTTTTAACCATTAGATCTTTTAAAATGTGTAACTTTACAAGAGTTACACCAGGTGTAACTTGAACCCATCTCATATATATATATATATATATTGAACCAAACAATATTTTTTTTTTTTTTAAGGAACAGGTAAGTCAAATTTTATTAAGGTAAATTAGACTGGAAAACTTAATCCAAGTCCGGTGGTAGTTCTTCTAACCACACATCTGAATCAGCAGTTAGAACTGCTCTTCTAGCAAGGGAGTGAGCTAAATTGTTACCCCTTACTGACATGATAGAAATTACATGCTTGTAAAAATGAACTGGCTTTCTTAATGTCTTCTATAACATGACCCCACTGAGTCTTATTTTGCTTTGGGTAGTTAATAGCTGAAATGACTATTAGAGAATCACCCTCCACCACTACACGAGCTAAACTTATCTCCTGAGCAAAAATAACAGCTCGCTGAGTAGCCAAGGCTTCTACCAGGTCCATAGAGCTAGGGAGTTGAATGTTTTGGCTCAGTGCAGCAATGATCATACCTTTAGCGTCTCTCACCACCCCCCCAAACCAGCTCTCGATACATTTTCAAACATGGCGCCATCGAAGTTGACCTTATAAACTCCTATTCCTGGGGGCGACCATTTCTGCCACTTATGCTAAATCAGAGGTCGAGATGGACTCTCCTGAACATCCTAGAATTCCTACAATAGCTCACAAGCCCATTGCACCGTCTCCCCTACGTTCCATACTCGTTACTTCTCCCTTAGTTTATTTTGTCTAACCCATATGCACCAAGTGACCATTGAAAACAGAGCAACAGCGCCTAGGCTTGCATCCGTCAGCGTTGATGAAACTAAATCACCAAAACTTCTAAAAATCTTTGCTTGTGGGAGATTAAAGAGAGGGTTTGAGAGCCAGACATAACCATAGGTAGTGAATAGTGTCTTCGGGATGCTCTTCATAGAGACTGCAAAGATTTTCAAGGATTATATGCCTTGTGAACAATTTTAGTTTGGTGGGTAAAGACTCCTTTGAAGCTCTCCACATGAAGTGCTTGACTTTATTAAGAACCCGTAGCTTCCAAATCCCACTCCAAAAAGGCTTGCGCCCCTCTGTATTAGATGAACTGGGCTGGATTGCTCTACTCTCGCTGGACAACAACTGATAAGCACTCTTAACCGAATAACTACCATCCGAGGTCAAAGGCTAAACAAGCAAATCATCTGACGGGTAGTAGCTCACCGGGATACTTTGGATGTTCTCAGCTTCCCATGGGAGAAAGTTCTGTTCAATAAGCTCCTTGTTCCATACTTTTGTGCTAGGAATAAAGAGGACCTTTACTGTGGTCAATGATAAGTCACATTTGGGAGATACTATCAGCCCACCCACTGAAGAATTCAACCAGCGATGCTTCCATATGTTGATGGATGAAACATCACCTACTTTCCATCGTGCACCCTTGCAAATAACTTCCCTTACTTGTAAAATACTTTTCCAAGGAAAGAAGCCTTGCGGATTGAAACCAGCTTCCAAGATGCTACCCGATGGGAAACATTTTGGCTTAAACACTTTATATAATAGCGTATTCTTCTCATAGTAGAGGATCCGCACTTGTTTTCCAGAAAGTGCATCATTAACTTGTCTAAGATCCCAAAACCCCATCCCCTATAGAGATTTGGGAGAGCAAAAAGAACTCCACTTCACCCACTGCATTCTCCTTGTATTTTCTTGGTTTCCCCACCAAAATTTATGAATCATCATCTCGATGTCCTTGATCAAACCAAAAGGTAATCAAAACACACTCATCGAGTAAGTAGGAATAGATTGAATCACTGCCTTGATCATGACTTCCTTTCCTGCTTGAGAGAGTAGGTTTTCCATACCTGCTCTTTAATCTAATTGAAGAAAGCTTTTTTCAGTCTTCCCACAAATGATGGTTGACAGGCCACAAACGCGTTGACCCCTTGTGATAACTTAGATTAATTAATTAGCCCAGTTTTTAATTAATCAAATTAACATGCAATATCACGTGGCAGCACAAGCAAATCACCAAACTAAGTTATGCAGCGGAAAATAAAGAACATGGTGATTTGTTCATGAATGGGGAAAACCCTTACGGCAAAAACCTCACCGGGTGATTTAAGGTCACCACTCCCGAAACTCCACTATTATCGCAACAAGCAGTTACAAGTAAGGAATCCTAGTACCTCACCAACCTACAGTTGAACTCTTACCCCAATACCCAATTGGACTTGTTCTGTAGTGACAGTTTCTCCTTTTAATGCACGGCTCCCAAGTACGTGACTAACCAAATGCGCGGATCCCAGTACGCGACTTCAATTACCAACTATGGAGAGAGAGAGAGTTGGCTGCAAAGTTCTTCAAATCATCAAGGATGAACTAGGGCACGAACTTTGTCTGTCAGATCACAAATTGCATGAACAGCAAGTTCTCAAAGAATGTGCAACTTGTTTTTCTGTGATCTCTACTTTTACGGCCCTTAAAATAATCCTTTTATATGTCTAGGGTTAGGAGAAAAAAAGTCCCAAAGACACACTCACGGATTAGACTTAAAACAGACCTGGAAATCTGTTTTCTTTAATTCTCGACAGATAGAGGTGTCGAGAGGTGTCGAGATAGCTGTCGAGGCTCGGGCAAAACAGCTCCTTTAAAGCTCGATAGATGTATCTGTCGAGGTATGTGTCGAGCTTTAAAATCTTGCACTTCCCAGCTTGTTTCTTGGACAGACTTTGACGGCTTCAACACTTAACCTTGAACTGAAGTGTTAAACTCATCCTAAATCTACCCAATTACAAGTAAAGTGCGTTTTGTCTAAGGATAAGCCAATTACATAAAATAGTGACATATGTTCACAGACTTGAACCACATATGTCCTAACAATGGTAAGCCCAAATATTTTTCATAATGCTTGATAGCCAGCACTCCTAGCAAGACCTTTATTTCTTGTTGTACTTCCTTTGGAGTATTCCAGCTAAAGAAAAGGGTGGTTTTGTTCTTGTTCACCAACTGGCCAGATGCACCCTCATACTAGTCACGTAGTTGTTGGATTTTTTGACATTTTGCTTTGTTTGACCTGCAAAATAGAAGACAATCATCTTCAAAAAAGAGGTGAGTAATCTTTGGACCTTGTCGACATAAAGATAAACCCCTGATCTCCCCATTATCGACTGCTTTGTTAAGAAGAGTGTTTAAACCTTCCAAACAAAACAAGAAGAGAAAAGGGGAGAGGGGATCACCTTGCCTCAAACCTCTAGATGGCCTAATAAACCCTTTAGGTTCTCCATTTACAAGAATGGAATAAGTCATTGTGGAGATGCACTGCATGATCATAGCCACCCATGAATCTTGGAACCCCATCTTCAGCATGATGTTTTCCAGAAAAATCCATTCCACTCTATCATAGGCTTTGCTCATGTCAAGCTTCAAAGCCATGTAACCCTCCCTGCCCGAGCTTTGAGTTTTCATATAATGTAAAGATTCAAAAGCAATTAGAATGTTGTCTGTGATAAGTCAATCAGCAATGAAAGCACTCTGAGCTTTTAAAACTATGGAATTTAGGAAGGGTTTAAGACGGTTGGCAATAACTTTGCTAATAATTTTATAAATCACATTGCATAAACTGATAGGTCCAAACTCCGAAACATTTTCAAGATTATTCACTTTTGGAATCAAAGTAATGAAAGTGTGATTTATGAAATTAAGGAGAGTACTAGAATTCAGGCAAGATAGGGCAGCTTTTGACACTTTTGGACTTCTATGTCGCCAAAAGGATTGATAAAAAAGAGGAGGCATACCATCAGGTCCTGGTGCCTTCAAAGGAGCCATTTGGTTGATAGCTATATCAATTTCTTCCATAGTATATGGTTTCACCAACTCGGCATTCATATCTGCTGTAACTACCCTTTTTACTCCTTCAAGGACTCGGTCAAGATCATAGGGTTGTTCTTCAGAAAAGTTTTTTATAGAACTTCACAAAGATATCTGAAACAATACCTTCCTCAGTACGCCATGCTCTTTCAGCATCTTTAATTCCTTTTATGAAGTTCCTCCTCTTCCTTTGAGTAGCCACTCCATGGAAATATCTAGTATTTTTATCTCCCTTCGCCACCCATTGGGTTCTAGCTCTCCGACGCCACATTTGCTCTCTTTATCAAGCAACACATTAAGCTCACTTCTAAGTTGAACAACTTTCCCATAATTCCCACCCTTGACTGCTTCCTCGTTAGCTTTCCATAGCATCTCCTTTTTTATGGCCATCTGTTTCTTTACACTTCCAAAGTGGTCTTTGTTCCATGACTTCAGCATCTTTTTGCATCTCTTAATTTTCTTAGACACCTTAAACACGGAGTGCCTTCTTGCTGACTTTCCCAAGCTCTTAGAACTGTGTCACTACATCCCTTGTCTGCCAACCACATCTCTTCGAAGCGAAAAGGCGGCCTTAACCACCGTTGCGAATCACTGTTGGGGTCAAAAACCATCTTAATGGGCTGATGGTCTGACGAAAAACAATGAAGATGGCGGACTGAAGCAGCTAGAAATTTTGCTAACTAATCATAGTTGGCCACTCCCCTGTCTAGTCTCTCCCAGATTAGGTATCCATATCTCCTGCTATGCCATGTAAATTCTGGTCCATTGAAACCAAGATCCACGAAACCGCAAAAATCCAACACATCTCAGAATGCTTGCATCTGGTCATGTGGTATAATTCTCCTTTCTTCTCTTCAGTCCATAATATGTCGTTAATGTAGCCATACAGCACCACAACAAATGCGGTTTGGATCGCAACATACGTAACATGCTCCAAGCTTCCTCCCTGTAGTGAGTATTTGGTTCTCCATAAAATCCGGTAAAACGCCAAGGCTCATTTGACAGTCCGTTCACCACTGCATCTATGTGATACCTTGAAAAACTATCAACCTACACCATAGTATCCGACTTCCATAATAGAGCCAATCCACCGCCCCTACCCTAACTAGGAACAATGAACAAACCTGCATATTTTACTTTACAACGTAGCTTTTCTAACTGTTTCCTTTTAGCCCAGGTCTCTGGCAAGAAAACAATCAGGGGATCTTGTGCTCGAATGATAATTTCAAGCTCATCCTCTGCTAGTGGGTTCCCAAGCCCATGACAATTCCAAGCGAGGCAACTCATTACTCTCAGTGGGGCTATCCCACAGCCTCCGCCGTTTGCATTTGTGTTATGTTCATGGCATATAGCTTCTTCCCCATAACCTCGATTTCAGTTTCGTTCACTTCGTCACGTTCAGAGCGTTTTCCTTGGATGGGAGCCAACTGGACTACAGCATGAGGCTGTTCAGTCACAAGCCTCTTCCAACCACGAGGCTTGTAATCTGTGACTTGTGGGCTATATACGTTGGGAGCATTTCTTCTTCATCATTTAAAATACAGCCCACCGTTTCTATAATGTTCGATGGATTATGGGCCTCATCTTGGCCTAAAGTAAATACAGGTCCAACTAACTCAAGGTCCATCTCAGGCTTATCATATTTTGAAATGGCAGCGTCGATCCTGCCTAACGTATCATGGAAATTAGTTTCACCGCAAGAATCACGCACTTCATCAATTGCAGCTTCTGAAATCATGGGTACTGAACTTGGAATGTTTCCTTGGAATTTTCTGTTCGTGAGCCACCATTGTCTGCCGGCAGTTCCCGTCGGATTCTGGGTTTTTACCGGTTCCATTTTGGCTTCCCAAAACTTCAACCTCCTCCCCATCCACCGCCTGATCCGTACCATCGCCCTTAGTCTCTTCTTCACCCCCCACCCTAATTGCGGAGCATCTCCTAGTATTGAATAATGGAGCACGAAGCCACGCGCCGAATTGTCTGTCCTTCTCGGTTAGAGACCCATTACTCCTTATCCAGAGCTCACAGTCTTTGTCACTATGGGACATTCTGCCACACCAGTAACATATTATCGGCAGCCGTTCATATTTAAAATGAATCCATCCTATCTTCCCTCCTCGCTTCGGATTTTTCGTCCTCGACACAGTGGCTTTGAGGTGTCAACTCGGACCCTAATCCTCATGAACGTACTGCCCTCTTGGTTTCCCCAGTCATGGATACCCGGCAGGACTTCCCCACAGACCTTACCAATCTCGGTGGCAGCTTCTAGATTCATGTCGCAGATAGGAATGTCGTGAAGTTGAACCCAGAAGGCTGTTCTATTGAAAAACTAGATCCTTGACCTCACCATTCTTCTCCAACTTGCACAGAGACACTAGATATTTATCATAACTCCATGGCTCCCCCAATAATACCCTATCCGCATCCATTTTATCGGAAAACACAGAGAACTACGTAGTTGCACATATCTTTAACTACGAAACCCTTCTTTGTTGACCATAGTTGCTTAAATGTTCTTGTTTGCCTTGTAATTTGTTGATCAATATTCTTGTACACCATCTATAAAGGAATGATATAATATTCATAAGCATTTGCTTATAAGCTTATTCAAGTTATGGTAACAATCTTGCCATTTATCTTAACCACATAAATTCGGAAGTCTTGATCATTACATCCTGTCATCCCCTGTAAAAACGTTATTCTGTTTGTTTCTTACAGCATTTTGGGGGCAAAACCCCATCATTGAGGATGTAGTCCTAAAAAACTGATATTCAATGTCAGTGAAAGATTCTTGTAATGTTAAAAACATATATATTAAATTCTTATGGGGGAAAAAAAAAAACTGGCATTTTTTAGTGCACATTCAACTAAAATAAAAGTGCATTGATCTATTTATGTCACTAAACCATAGTGCATTTTTTTTATGCAAGATGTAGAGTTTGAATGAGTCTTACCCATAAACATAAACATATAATAATATTCTCCCAGCCTAGGAACTATTTAATAAAACTTGAGCAGTATCCAAAAATGAAAGCACTAATTGAAGAAAACAGCATGGACTTCAAACACTTAATGATTGATTTACCAGAGCGAGCATTCGTTTATAATTTGTTGGAGGAATTGATAAAGAGCACATTAATTCATATGCCAAGTTTCAAATTATGGTTAACAAAAATACTTGTAAGAATTAGAGAAAAACAAAATAAGGTATCATCAAGAATTAAATGTTGTTTGAAAGGTCTCATACTTACAGTCTAAAATTGTTTTATAAATTTTAAAAATAAAGGACTTAAGTGTAAGTAGCCTAATGTTTTCATATATTGGTTTTAGAAGTTTTTATATATTCTCAAGTTTATTTTTGAATAAAAAGTAACATATCTTTATGAGTTGAAAACAAATTAAATGTTTATGTGTATGTTTAAGAAACTTTTGTTTAAATTTTATATTAAAAAATAGTTTATTTTTCTACATTTGTAACCCCTTTTAAGATTTTTGAAGATATCTATGAAAAATAAAAAATTTTGCTTTAAAATTTATATAGCAAGTTAGCAAAATAGATAACAACATCGGGAAAATGAAAAGCCTTTGAGTAGACACATTTCATTTGTAAATTAATTTGCTTTTATTTTCCTTACATTTAAAGTCCTCGAGTCTTGATATGAACTTCAGTTTTTTTTTTTTTTGGGGTACTTTATTAATCTTGTTTTATTAGAGTCTGTTGTAGCAGTAAAATTGTTGTTTCTTGTATTTTAAGCACTAGAAAATTGATTTTGATATAACTCTAATGTGAATTTCAAAATTAATTAAGTTTAAAATGCTTTCACTAAGAGATTAATAAATAACTTGATGCTAAAAAAAACTAAATAAATAGTATTAGAAAAAAGAATAGATGCTAAAAATGAATTATTGAAGTCACAACGATAATCGCATGTAGTTAGGGAATTGCAAATTTAGTAATAATGTGGAATCAAATGTTAGGTCTACCATATCAAGGATGAGTTCAAGGAGATTTATCAGTCAACTTTAAAGTCAGAGAGTTTCAAATAACTCGTCTACTGGGACGACATGCAGTACTGCTAAGCCTTTGATGCCAATCCTTCCTGTACTGTAGAGCTACGTGCCTCACACTTGTCACAAGCATCCTTGTTGAAGCTAGGTGGTGGTACTTGCCAACTTTCATTACCTCACCAAAATAATCACTTGGAATGTACCACGTAAATGCTTTGGAGTATTTTTCTTTTCCTTTCTTTTTATTGATTTTGTAAAGATGTGATTTACAACTATGTTTTTAGGTTGGGTTTAATTTTGTATCAAATTAGATTGTATTTTTGTTCAATCATTTTCTTGTATTTTTTGTGGGTTTAATGTAAGGGTTGTGTGTGAGAGATTGATGAAAATTTTGTGAAAATGAATATTTGCAACTAGCTCGCGACTGGCTCACTAGTGCTAACCCGCAAAAGGCCTTTTGAGAAGCATATGCTGGAATTTGTAGAGTCTCTTTGCCAGGCTAGATTTCACAAGTCTCTTTGTGACTTAGGCCAAGCCGTGAGTGACCCACGAAACTCTGCCTAGAGCTTTTTGAGTGAGCTTTTTCTCATACCTTTACCAACACAATATAAGCTCTCATTACCCATGAAATTGGAATCAGTTTTTTCAAGAAAGTTTTGAGAGAGAAAACCCTAGCTAAACACTTGAGAGATAGAGATTATATACCCACAATCATCTACACCATTTCTCTAAATTTTTCCTTTACTTCTACCTCTTCATCTACATATCCTTGAGAGATTTTGGTGCATATGGGAAGCATAGGAAGAAGCCATTGAGTGCCGGATGCAATTCAGAGCTAATTGCAGAATCTAGATAACTAATAAAGACATGGCTCCGTGAAGCTCATTGTAGCTGGAACTTGGAGGGTTCAAGTACATTGGGTAGATTAGGCTTGGAGGGTTTTTTTGATATTCGTGTACTCCAACTTTGTTCACTAATAAATTGATTTTGGCTTGAATGGCTGCAAAGAAGTTTTTTACCGAGTACTTTGATTTATTCTTCAATAACACGTCTTGGTGTTATCTTGTATTTGCATCTCTCTTTCCTACTCTTTAAGTTTTACATTTATTGTTTACTGTACATGCTTATGCCTTAGAGTAGTGTTCTGGTTTTATTACAACTCATTTACTCTTGTTCCGCACTTATTTAAGTCAGAGTAAAAGTAATCAAGCCTTAATTTAAAATTAGGGGTCTAAATTAGCTATAGTGTTTCACACTATTTGAGCTTTTAGGTTTGAACTTTGAAGTTACTTGAAGCCACTCCAATTTTCTATAAGTTGCCTTTTCCATTTCTTCCATGGAGGACTAGAAAGTAGAAGCTACCCTTTATATGATGGTTTAATTTGCTTATAATAAAGTAGGGTAGGAGATTCAAACTTAAGTTCTTCATACGGAGAGAAGAGAACTAGGTAATATCACTAAACAACAAAGACTTTTAGCCCAATTTTTAAAATGGTTGTTTACATTGAATACAGAGTATATAAATAACTTTTCTACCAAATATTCTAATCTAGTTTATTAAAGACTGTACATCGTGTGCCATACATTCTAATCTAGTTTTCTTTTCCTTTTTGAAGAGATAACTAATCTAAATATTTGTGGGACAAATTATTATGACTTCTACAAGGCTGATGCTATTTGCTGCAAGGTTTGGTTTGGCACCATCGGCAAACAAGAAGACCATGCATGACAGGATCAGGATCAATGCTTGAAGTGAGAGACTCTGGCTTACAGACTTGTGACCCAACTGGTTTCACTCTTGCATATACCTTGGCACGTGGAACTGTGGGTCAGGGTCACTGTAAATTATTTTAAGCATTTTATTTTATGGGCAAGACTTAGGTACAGTACTTGGGTACTATCCCTTAGATTCTACTTTTAAGATTTTGCCATGTAGATTTTTCCTCATGAGATTGAAGTGTATTTTTTTGTTAAATAGTCACTTGGCTCAATCTTAAATGGAGAACTTATAGAACAGCATCTAAAGTATTATACCTAAGTTTTGTCCATATTTTATTTCTCTCTTATGTTGTTCCTGTTTTCAACATAAATGTGTTTGGATTGACGTCCCCACAAAAATGTGATTGATAGCCAAAGCTTAGGGTAATTAGAGTTCACTATTGCACTATTTGGAGATTGGTATAGGAATCCTCTTTAATTTACTGTTCCATTTGCCACTAGTTGAAGACCTAAAAAAGATTTTAGATACAAAAGGGAAAAATATTGCCCAGAACATCAGTCATTTCAAGCCATATATAGCTAATGGTTTGCTTATTAGGAAACTTAGGTGCCCTGCATACAGATACGTCTATGACATGGATATTGCAATGTTGTATTTGTGAAAAAGTGTAAACAAAGACAAAGTAAGACAAGATTTTTAATGTTGTTCGGCCCTCAAAATTACATCCACATGCTCTCTACTATTTATGAGTTTGGTCCTTTATAAACATGAATTCTATTAACAAAATTTCAATATTATTGCAATTACAATGATACATATATTCTAAATATGGAGCTTTGATGAATGTTGCATACATACATGATGGAAGTGATTTCCGTAATTAACGTTTAATGATAGCCATCGAAGAATAAAAAAAAAACTAAGTCTCTAAATAAACTGTGTTTTGATATTATTGATAAAAAAATATGAGAGAATAACTACAATGAGGTGGCACTGTTTCAATATTCTTATAAGGGGAAAAAAATCACTTACTAACCTATTCTAGCAGTTGTACAGTGTGTCGGTTTTTTGATCAGTTACAGCAAAGCTCACCAATCATATTTACAACCAATTGGAGAAAAAAATCACTAACCTACCTATTCTAGCCGTTATAGATTGTTATCTTGAAATGAAAGACTGTGTCTCGAGGGAGCATATATAGATGTCTATAAACCCCAATTTCGACAACCTTTGAGAAGACAGGGAGGCCAAGCGCATTTGTAAAAATGTCTACAATTTGATTGAAAGTAGACCACATGTAAAGTGTTAATAATATTCTCTTGAACATTGTCATGAACTAGGTGACAATCTGGATTTGACGCTATGTAAATAGAAACTTGATTGTCGCAAGAGAGCAAAGCTAGTTTAGAATAAGGGACATTCAAATCGTTCAAAAGTTCAATTGCGAAACTAAAGCATTGCCTAATAAGTAAACATAATACCCACTTAAAGACCTTTGAGTATTTGGGCATCCTGCCCAAAAAGCATCACAAAAGCTTGCGAAAAACAGAACCTGCCCAGGTGATCCCTTAACATATTATTTTTTTTTTTTAAATCAATGCAAAATAACTTTCATTAGCTGGGGACTAAAGCCCATATCGGGTACATCCTTACAAACTTGAGAAGATATAAAGGGAGGGGTGTTCTCCATCCAGAAAATACAATCAGAGACAGACATTGCATGCCGAGCTAACATGTGGGCCGCGGTATTGCAGTCTCTGTTTACATGGCTTGCCTTCCACGCCTGAAAAAACCTGAGTCGCAATTTCGATCCTTCAATTACCTTTCGAATAGAGCTTGGGGGAAGGTCTTGGATCGAGAGGGTCTTGATCACAGTCAGAGCAACTCCCTCAACAATTACTTCCTTGGGCCCAAGATCTCTGGCCAAGAGAAAACCTTCTTCTACTGCTTTGGCCTCCACTTCTAGGGCCCCAGGGGGAAGGGAATTTTTTACTCATTGCTCCCATAGTTTCTCCTTTCTCGTTTCTGATCAAGACACCAACACCGCAGCACCCTGACTCCTTAAACACTGCCCCATCAACATTTATCTTGAACCAACCGAGGCTTGGAGGGCTCCACCGTGGCCTATTCTAAGGGTTTTGTCTGACCGGTGGAGCAGGGGGTGCACTATCCTGTCTAAATTCCTCTGCGTAGTTGGATGCTTCCTTAGCAATGGCTTTGGCAAGCTTGCAACGCCCATCATGCTTAACCAAATTTCTGTTGTTCCAAATACTCCATGCAGTGGCTGCAAATACCTCCCAATCAATTCCTCTGTCCCCCTCCCTAAGCTTCCATAATATGTCAATGAAATCATTTTGTTGGTTTGTCCAAATGGGGAGTTTCAGACCCGATTCCTTCCAGACCTCCTTTACCAACAAGCAATTCCATAAGGTATGGCCTGACGTTTCGCTTTCACCACATATGTCGCAACCTACTTCATTGATAACCTTCCGTTTCCTCCGGCAGTGGATAGTAGGCAGACGTGTGCCTCCCTAGGTTTATCAAGAAATTGACTTTAATGTTAAATAGAGTAGCCTACTAATAATTGCTTCTTTTGTATTATGTAGGGTCTACAATTAACTTCCCTCCAGTTCTGGAGAGTCTCAAAGTTTTGTTTCATAGGTGTTTTCATAGGTTTGAAGTCCATTATGTATTTTATATGTAATTGGCTAATCTTTTGTCAAAACGCACTTAACTTGTAAATTGGGTATATCTAAGTTGAGTTTGATACACAACAAGTGGTTGTATTGAAGATATGCAGATTGATCCAAGAAACAAGCGAAGAAAAGACTTTTTATTGAATCTTGACAGATAGCTTGACAAATGGCATCTATCAAGATTTAGTGGCAAGCTCGACACCAGCTTGATCTATCAAGCTTTACGAATTCAAAAATTCCAGATCTGAATTTCGGCTCATGTTGATGTATTTTTTTATAGTTTCTTTTCTCATAACTCTAGATATATAAAAGACTTATTTTAAAAACCGTCACAGGTGGAAACAAAGATCAAGAGCTTTATTTTCTCTGTAAGAAGTTAATGCATTTGTATGTCATAGAGTTTTGTAACCAAGTGCTCCCTGATCTTTATTGTTGATGAAGTGAAGAATTTTACAATCAACAACATCCATTCAAGTTGCTGGACTTAGTCACTTACTAGGATCCGTGCAAAAAGGTTAGTCATAGATTGAAGATTTGTGCATCAAGAGAAAGAAGGCCATTACAAGATCAAGTCCAATTAGGTATTAGAGTAAGGGTTCAACTGTAAGTTGGTATTTTGAGATAGGCCAAGGTAGTGGTAAGATTCTTTATAATTGTAACCGTTTGATTGTTGATTAATGGATTCTTAAGAGTGGTAACTTTAGAATCACTTGGTGGAGTTTTTGCTTTGAGAAAGGTTTTCCCCCATTAGTCAACAAATCACTATGTTAATTTAATTTTCACTGCATTTAGTTTAATTGGTGATTTGTTGGTGCCTCCATGATTTGCATGAAATTTAACCTAATTAGTCAACTTAGGTAACTGAATTAATTAACTGGGGTCAAGCTATCTTAACCCAACAAGTGGTATCAGAACAGACACACTCTGATTAGGTTTTAATTTTTGCTGTGTGATCCATTGACCCTTGTTGTCATGGAAACTCTTGATTGTTTTGATTTTCAAGATCTTGTATTGAATGATGATGATGATATTCAAGATGCCTATTGTAAGGGATGCGCCCCTCAAAAAAGGGATTCGGGTACCTTTTAGGGCACCTCTCTTTTTGGGTAAGTGGTGTGGAATTGCCACTTTTTTTTTTTTTTTTTTATATATATATATATGCAAAAAATAAGAAAAACTAAATATATGACTGAATTATTCTCTTCATTGATTGAATAAAAAATTACACAAGTGGAAAATTGAAAAATTACATGGCTTTGGGTCCTAGTTACAAACTACCAAGTAATTACGAGGCCTTTTGTCCTAGTTACATTCTACCCAAACTAAAACAAAGACAATGCTAGATCTACTTAACAAAAGATGTAAATCTGGAGGCTAGGTTACGGAATGGGAAGGTATTAGGTACCCATTTCGCCTAGACAGAGTCTGGTCTTCTAGAATCTTGTAACCAATGTACCATTTTATGCACGACATAAATGATATTTTGAGCATGTGAAATAAAATCAAATCACACAAATTTTTTTATGAATGAAATCTCTTCTTTCGTTTTTTTTTTTTTTTTTTAAACTCAGATCTGTTTTGATTGGTAAAAAAATAATTTGATTTATAAAAAATCATATCTATTTTGTAGTATGTAGAGAAAAGGGGTTTTTGAAGAAACAATTCAAATTTTTTTTTATTTAATAAAAAAAAAGTCTTTTGGTTGGTTTAAAAAATTCATATATGTTTTTAGGAGATAAAAAAATGGTTTTGAGTTTTGTAAAAGATCAGATCTACATTGTGATGATAAAAAAATGTTAATAGAAAAATCAGATCTGTTTATAACAGAAAAATTTTTTATAACAGAAAAATTAGATCTGTTTGTATTTTATTTTATTTTATTTTTTATTTTTTATGTTTTAAAAGAGTGAAAATGATTTTTTAAAAAGAGAGTTTCACTCATAATCCAAATTTATGCAACATGAAACAAATAAAACAAGGTTTTATCTTTTCCTTTATTTCAAAGATCTGCATGTATTAAAAATTTAGATTTGTATCTTGAGAGAGATACAAATCAGTTTTGATTTGAAAAAAAATTTAAATCTACATTTAAGGAAGATGCGAACTCCTTTTTATTTTGAAGAAAAATTAAGATTTGCATATAAGAAAGATGCAGATTCATTTTAGTTTAAGAAAAATTTAGATCTACATCTAAGAAAGATGCATATTTGTTTTATTTTAAGAAAAAAAAGTTGACTGCATATGGATCTTTAAAATTAAGAAACAGATTATATCAACAATAAAGAAATCAAGAACATATTTTCATGAACTAAGTTAATCATGGTAAAATATGAACATCTAAAACAATTAAACATGCAACATCATGATAAAGATAAGCATAAAAGCAAAAGGGTTAGAGAACAACCTCTTGCATGAGCACACTTCGTTCTTGAAAGAATGTTTTAGGGTTCAAAGAAAAACCACAATGGATGGTGTAGCGGATTGTGGGTATGAAAATCTGTAACTTTTAAGGGTTTATGGCTAGGGTTTTCTCTCTAAAAAGCACTCCTTTCAATATGTGAATAATGTGAGTATATATAGTGTGTATGAGGATGTAGTGGAGTAGATATGACAAAATAACAAAACTGATTGTTTTGCGGGTATCTCGCGAGAAGGCTTTACTTGTGAGACACTTGTGAAAACCAGCTGTCACCATCTGTCATGACTCTTCGCATTCTAGTCATTTGTTGAGCACATGCTTTACTTCACGGGAAGGCTACTTGTGAGATACCTGCGAAAACTTCTTTAATCTTCAATGTTGCCTTGAGTCTTCACGCTCTCTCCCACACACAACCCGTACAAATAAATCCCACATAAAATACAGGGTACAGAAGATTGAACATAATTACAATCAAATTTGGCACGAAATTAAATCCAACACAAAATAGTTGTAAATCACAACTTTACACTAGGGTTTTTTGGCCGGTCCTTGTATCTAGACACATTTTCATCCTTCGTTTATGATTTTTTTATCTATTTTTTGCATAATTCAGGATTTTTAAGAACCTTTATCATGAACAATTATCTTGACCCATTATCTTGTGGATAAATCCTAATAAAGTTCAGATTATTCACAATTTTATTGTTATCCAACCATCCCTTTTATTCCTATGCATGCATTTTTATCTTAAACACTAATTATCAACTAATCACAAAATTATTTAATTAATTTTAATTGTTTGACCAATCAGAATTAATTTAAATTAATCATGTGTGGTCGACTCCTCCTAGACACAATGCATATGGACCATGCAAACTTGATCATGTGATATCTTTCTATCCAATGATTCGATTTGAAAACTGGAAACACCATTGCGACCATTAGAATCTCAAGATGATTTTCATTATATGTAAAGAAGGACATGATGCATGTAAAGCAAGAACAAATTAATGCATGTGATGCAAGAACAAAATGATGCATGTGATGCAAGAACAAAATGATGCATGTGATGCAAGAATGATTTTTTTTTTTGGTACAAGGATGATCACTCCAGTCATCTTCCTTGATCAAATCATGGGTGCAAAATCAAGTGTTTACAAAATGCCCCTCATTGACAGAGCTTGAAAAGCAAATGTCAATGTAAAACAAAAACACTGATTTTAGCGACCATGACTTAATTAAGGTTGAATTTTCAAAGATTACCTAGCCCTTGAACCTAAAACCTTGGATCATAGGACTAGCCTTATCTTTTGACAAAAAGAATGAGAATACCGGACTTAGCTGGTAGTTGATGAGTCTAGACATGATTCTTGGCGATTGGGGTGACCAAAGGATTTTTCAATCTTGATCTTGAAATGGAGTTGTCCGAGATGCCGATCAAAGGTCTTCTTCTACTTCAATCTAAAGTTGCTAGAATGACGATTAAAGGGATCTTCTCCATTTCGATCTAGAGTTACTGGGATTACAATCAAAGGGATCTACTCTACTTTGATAATTTGGAACTGATATGATGACCGAAGGATTCTCCTCTACTTCAATCTGGTTTTGGAATGATGATTAGAGGGATCTACTCTCCTTTGATAATCTGAGGATCAAGGGGATCTCCTCTACCTTAATATGGCTTTGGAATAATGATCAAAGGGATCTCCTCTACTTTGATCATCTAGAACTGAAATGACAATCGAAGGGATCTCCTCTACTTCGATTTGGCTTTGGAATGACAATCAAAGAGATCTCCTCTACTTTGATAATCTGGAACTGACATGACGATCAAAGGGATCTCCTCTACTTCGATTTGGCTTTGGAATGATGATCAAATGGATCTACTCTACTTTGATAATCTGGAACTGACATGACGATCAAAGGGATCTCCTCTACTTCGATTTGGCTTTGGAATGATGATCAAATGGATCTACTCTACTTTGATAATCTGATGATCAAGGGGATCTCCTTTACCTTGATTTGGCTTTGGAATGATGATCAAAGGGATCTACTCTACTTTGATAATCTGATGATCAAGGGGATCTCCTCTACCTCGATTTGGCGTTGGAGTGATGATCAAAGGGATCTACTCTACTTTGATAATCTGATGATCAAGGGGATCTCCTCTACCTCGATCTGACGTTGGAGTGATGATCAAAGGGATCTACTCTACTTTGATAATCTGATGATCAAGGGGATCTCCTCTACCGCAATCTGGAGTTGCTTTCTGCAAAGAAATTGAAAATTTAGAGTTAGACTTTAGTTGATTGTTGTTTCATGGTCCTACCATTTTTGAGATGGGTGATTTTTATTTGCTTACTCTTGATTTTGAATTTTATCAAGAAAAACTTTGATTGAAAAAGATTTTATTTTTGAGAAAGATTTTATTTTTTGGAAGCTCGAAAGTTTTGAAATTGAAATTTAAAACTTTGAGATTTTGTTTTAAAATTTGGAAAATGAAATTTGAAATTTTATGATTTGGAATTTTAAGATTTGGAATTTTAAGACTTGAAATTTTGATCATGAAACTTAGGATTTGATTTTTTTTTTCTTTGAAAACTGGAGGTTTTGAGAAAAGTGTGAATTTTTTTTATGATGTGGAGGTGGAAATTTTGAGAATTGGAGTCCAAAAGAATTTTTTTTTTTGGGGTTGATTGAGTGAACTCAGTTTGATTGAGTTGTCTCAGCTTTTGCTAGGGCTTAAGTGTGGGGGCCAAAAAACTCTCTTTTGTCTCTCTTTTTTCTTTTGTTTCATCTTTCTCGACCCCTCTTCCTCCATTGTCACTATTCAGTCTCTTCTTTCCCTTGGATTTTCTTCTTCATTTCATCATCTCTTCTCACAAAAAACACATTTCTGAGCTTCTTAAGTTTTCCTCATCCATCTCTATCAATATTTCTCTAGATCCTTGTGTTTTGAACATTTTCATCATATACCCATTTTGGTGAAACCCATTTTTCAAAACCCATTTTCTTTGCATCAAAATGGCTTCTTCTTCCAAAGGTCTTCTTTTCTAGCTTCTCATGGTAAGAAATATGATCCAACATTTGAGTGGAATGATGATGATGAATTTCTTCAAGACCCTAGGACCCATTCTCCATATTGTCATATAGACACTAAGGTGAGTTTTTCTTTGGTTTCTTGGCTTGGAAAAAAATGTTGTTGCACGTTTTATTGAAAGTTTCATGGTGAGATTTTGTCATTTGGTTGTTTTAAATTTGGGGTATTGCTTGATTGGTTATGTTGGAAAATGTTGGCTTTGGAGCATTCTTGAAGTATTACTTCTGTGATCAAGGTGCAATTTGGACAATGTTGGTGACTTATGGAATTTTGACAATGTAGGTAGATATTGATGTTGTTGGATGAGTTTTGGTTTGGATTTTGGGAGTATTGGCATTGTAAAAATTTTGTTGTAGGCTTGCGTAAATGTGTTCATGATAGGTATGGAAAAAGTTTATTGGCATGTGTAAACTTTGTTTTATGGACATGGCAAAATTTTTGTGAGTAGATTTGTGGGTACGGGAAATTTTTTTTTTTGGACATGGAAAAATTTTATGGGCATGAAATTTTGAAAGAATTTTGTTAGGCATTTAATGTTGATTCTTGGAAAATTTGTGTGGTTATGATTTTTGCTATGTGAGAATTCATTTATGTATGAGTTTGATGGATTTTTCTTGGTAATGTTGGTTTTTTTTTTCTTTTTGCATGGCTATGGAAAAAACTTGGTAGTTGTGTATAGATATGTGAAAAATTTTGGTTGTGGTAAACTTTTGGTGGGGCATTGGTTTTTTGTTTGTTTGTTTGTTTGTTTGTTGTGGGACATTGACTTTTTGGGTTCATAGGAATTTTTGGACATGTGGGTTTTGGATATGGAAAACTTTTTGTCATGGAAAATGTTTCATCATGTGGTTTTGGTTATGAGAATTTTTTTTTTGGACATGTGGTTTTGAGCATAGGAAATTTTTTTGGACACGTGACTTTGGGTAAGGGAAAGTTTTTGGACATGTGATTTTGGGCATAGGAAATTTTTTGGACACGTGACTTTACGTATGAGAAATTTTTTAGGACATGTGGTTTTGGGCATAGGAATTTTTGGACATGTGGTTTTGGGCATAGGAATTTTTGGTCATGTGGGTTTTGGGCATAGGAATTAATAAGCTAAACTTGTGTGTTGCAGAGCCTCAAGTGTCGAGGTAGTCTCCAAATGTTGAGAGGTGCATGGGTATCCTTGTCTCCTAGCATCAAAATCATCATCAATGAACCGGGCTTTGATACTTTCTTCGAAGCTTTATTAAATCATGAGATACATGAATACAAAGATCTTCAGTTGCTTCTTGCTTTGGTAGAGTGCTTCTGGGACACTACTTGCACCTTCCATTTTCCAGATATTGGGAAGGTAATGTTGACACCTTATGAATTTTCAGTTATCATCGGTCTGAGGTTGTGTGGGGAAAGAATTCTTGTCAACTATTCCTTTACTTCAGCTGAACTCAAAAATCTTCTAGGTGTAGTGCCTTCTATAATGAAGAGAAATAACATCCCCTTGTCTTGGCTATGTGAGCATATTCCCCAATGTGAGACTGTGGCAAAAAGTGCCCGCATGTTCATGCTTCTTTTTATTGGGACCTTCTTGTGTCCGAATTTAGGAGGCACTGTGAATCTATGCTACTTGGAGAACTTAAGAAAAATTGAATATACCCGGAATTATGACTGGGGTGGCACGGCCTATTCTACTCTAATGCACTTCATGACCCAACTCTAGTCAGAGCCTCTCAAGCTTGGTTGGAGCTCCATTTGTATGGTAGGTGTGGTTTGGTATTTATTTGGCTATGTGCAGTTTGTGGAAAATTATTTTGGCTATGTGGTAACGATGTTGTGAATTTTTCAGGTTTGAATATATGAGTATTTTGGGGTTGGTCTAGAAATTCGGGAGGAAGTTGCTGGCATTTTTCCTAGATTTCTCCATTGGTTGCCCAAACATTGTTCGTCTATACTCCGTAAGTGTTCTTTGGAGATTTGGCGCTTAGTGATTGACAATCTGACCATTGATGATGTGAGTTCTTTCTTCCTTCTCCTTTTAAATCTTCGGCACTTGGTTATGATTCAGTCACTTCTCTTTCTGAGTTCTTTCTTTGTGATTTTTTAGATGAACTTAAATCCTTGGGTTAGATGTGAGTGGTATGCTAAGTGTGAGCAGGCTCTAGAACTGAATGGCTGCCAAGTATTGTTTGAATGTGGGCATGGAAAGTATTGGTATCTTGGTGATCCAGTGTTCCTCCAAGTTGAACATTTCTATCCTCTTACAATAGTTCCAATTCCTCCTTGTCTCACTATTCTGTTGGCTGACTTCCTAGTTGATGAAGAGATTGCTCAGGCCCGTGATGGTCATATTGTTGCAGGTGTAGAAGTAAATTACTCTGAATTTGTTCAGGATCACTTGCAGGGCCTCTTGGTTGGCAGAATGGTATTTTTCTTCCCTTTTACCTGCAAATTCCTTTTCATGTTTCTGCTTGGTAACGATACTTGCATGTTGTATTTTCAGCCTCCATCTTTTGAAGGAGAGGAAGGGGGAAAGGAAGGGGAAGAGATTCCTTCTCCTCACCATGCTGGTAGTTTTTTTGGTTCCTTTACAGAAACTTATCCTCATTTTCTAGCATGGCAATATGATGTGATGAATCCTGATGGAACATACAGTTCCATGCCTTTGACTAGACTAGAGCATGTACCAAATATTCCTTGGCCCAATTCAGTTTGTTTTTGAATGTTCAGTTCTTTGTTCTTATTTCTTCTTGGCTTGATGAATGGCTTCTAATCTGGTAGGGTTGTGCTTCAGGTTGATGTGGATCTTATGGAGGAAAGCATGCGGATGATAGGGGGCTTGGAATCTTTGTCTCTCACTCAATCCTCGCAATATGTGCTTAATGATGTGAATTTGGTATAGGGATGGCAATAAAAGTACGACTTGTGGGTACCCGGTTTGGCCCGACCCTAATGGATCGGATTTTACCTGGTTCGATAAATAATAGGGTTGTGTATGGGTCTTTTAAAAAAAAAACCCAAAGCAAGTCCGGGTTTTTGTCATACCCGACTCGGACCTGATCTGTTTAAGTATAAAATTACCCAAAACTCCTTATATATATGTAATATATATATATATATATATATATATGTCAGGCCACAAACGCGTTGACCTCTTGTGATAACTTAGATTAATTAATTAGCCCAGTTTTTAATTAATCAAATTAACATGCAATATCACGTGGCAGCACAAACAAATCACCAAACTAAGCTATGCAGCGAAAAATAAATAACACGGTGATTTGTTCACGAATGGGGAAAACTCTTACGGCAAAAACTCCATCGGGTGATTTAAGGTCACCACTCCCGAAACTCCACTATTATCACAACAAGCAGTTACAAGTAAGGAATCCCAAGTACCTCACCAACCTACAGTTGAACTCTTACCCCAATACCCAATTGGACCTGTTCTGTAGTGACAGTTTCTCCTTTTGATGCACGGCTCCCAAGTACGTGACTAACCAATTTGATGCGCGGATCCCAGTACGCGGCTTACTCCTTTGCACGAATCCCAATACGTGACTAACTCCACAGCAACCCTTTGATTGTTGTAGTTGATTTGCAGCAGCTTCACATAGAAACACCAATAAGATCTTCAATGTTGGTGCAAGAGACTTTGCTTGGTTACAAAACCCTAAGGCGTACAAGAAACGCAGCAAGAACTCTTTCTTCTGTAGGAGGAGGCTAGGGTTTCAAAAAGAAAACCTTATGAAGCTCTCTAGGGTTTTGTTTTTCTTTTTCCACCTCCTTTAAATAGGAGCTTAATGGGCTCTCCTATTCCAAATAGGTTTACACAAACCTTGGGTTTTCTTAGTCCAATAAGAATTATACAAACCCATAAACAATTAGCCTTTTAGAATAAAAACGTTGCTGGCTATAATCTGAAACCCGTAAGCTCGATCGATCGGGACATCTGTCGAGCTTTAATGAATCTCGACAGATCGAGATTCTGTCGAGGAGGTATCGAGACCTGCAGTTTGCACTTTTCTTAGCAGCTCTTGAGTAATCTTCATGTCTTCAATTTAACCACTTGTAATGATCATCTTGAACCTACTTAGATTTACCCAAAGACAAGTAAAGTGCGTTTTGTCAAAGGATATGCCAATTACAAAATATGTCCCTAACAATCTCCCCCTTTGGCAATCTGTGACAAAACCACAAGAGTACATTGAATGTCCTAGAATACATTCTACTCAAGAATAAATAAGCCTAGTCTAAAAGATTTGAACCTTGGAAGTTGCTGCAAGAAGAAGGTTCGGAATCTTAACTTGGCTTTAACCTGTCTTTCCTGAAAGGCACTAAACAAAACACATCAAGGTACCATGTGGAAAACAATGACAAGTTGAATAAACAAGAAACATGTGTATAAATAGAGAAAAGAAACAACACATGTGAGATAATGAGTGAAACACATACATCATCACATATACCACTTGATAAGTATCATGTATGTAAAAAAATGGTTACAAAACCAAAAGATACACAACACAAAAAAATATATCAATCAATATCAATGTGTATCAACTCACTAACTCTCCCCCTAAGTTAGTTACAAAAAAACATTCTTCCCTTTAACATGAAGTTCTCCCCCTAAGTCTATTACTCCCCCTGAGGAATGACATACAAAACTCAAATTTCTCCCCCTTTTTGACACGATTGACAAAGCGTATAAAAAGCCAAAAGACTTGACCGGAGAAAGACAGAAAACAAATAAAGAGGGAACGAGGAGAACAAGGAACCATAGACCTACAAGAGAAAGAAAAACAAGATGCTATGGACACAAAGGGAAAAACATGCAAAACAAAGAAGGATGAAATGCATGCAAGGGTATCTCGATGGATCGAGAGGTGTCGAGAAGCTATCGAGCATACCTCGATGGATCGAGAAGGTATCGAGGATCTATCGAGCAGACAGAAAGTTTCTCGATCGATCCACCTAGCTATCGAGAGGTGTTGAGATTGCGATAAATTGCAACTGAAGATCTCGAAAGATAAGCCAGGTATCGAGAGGTGTCGAGAAGGTGTCGAGATGCCTTTAAAAACAGTTTTTCAAAAGAAGAAAAACACAGACATGAATGCAATCATTCATGCAACTCAACCAAAGATCCAATCAACACATTAAGCTCTCAAAATCATCTCTCAACAAAAAAATGCACATGTATCTCAAAACACGCACACACACACACTAAACAAGTCTAACCAATTTTATATTTCAAAAACAAGTCCAGACAGTTTAGTGAGCATACATTAAAGCATGTAAACCTTGTGATGGCCAAATCACATTGTACTTGCACATGTATCAAGAATAGCAAAGAGTATTGCGTGTCGTGTGTGAAAACATCGCAAGATTGCATATGTGTCTCATGTTATGACGATTTGAGATATGAGAAAATCACTTTAACTCACACACAATCATAACCGTTTGATAGGGACTATCACCTTCGAGGTACATCCTATAACTCCCATATCTCCTAGAAAACACGCTTGCAATCATATTTTAAAGCATTTTTGATCTTTTTGCTTTTTATATTTTTGCATATTTTCTTTTAACAAGCATATCATGCATGGGTATACAAGAGAAGGAAAAGAAATACCCAATTATGTTAAGCTTTTGACACTGCACTTTTGCTATGCCGAAGCATACAGGTGTCATTGACATTGCACTTTTGCTATGCTGAAGCATATAGATGTCATATTATGATTGGCGAGTAACAGTGGTGAGATGGTTATTTATGCCTTTCTCTTGGGATTTTCTAGTTCAACCCGTCAAAAAGAGTGATATGAGTGTTAAGAAGAAGAGATCACTTAACCTTACTCATCACAAACAAAGAGCTACAAAGCTCACTTGCTTAGTTGTGCAGAAGAATGCTCATCTAAGCTACAGGTGATACAAAGTTTAGAAAACTCTGTTTCAATGGCCATTTTAAGGTTCACAAAAACCAATGTACACAAACACACACTGTTTTTGTATTTTTCAATTTTTTTTTTTATTTTGAAAAAAAATAAAAACAAAATAACCAAACAAAAACAGAATAATAACATGAATGCATGAAAGAAAGATGCATATGCATGAAGGTATGATAGAAAGGTGCAGATGCATGAAAGCATGATTTCAACAGCAGAAAAGAAATCAAGCAAAGAGAGTCCTGCTTTAGATAGAAAGAATTAAAGCAAAGGACAAAGAGAAAAGACAATTAAGTCTTAGGCTCCTTTCTCACCCACACGGCACGAGTCTTTGGCCGTGAAGATGAAAAGGCACGTGTCCTAGTATGACTACTACAGGACATAGAAGAATTAAAATTCTCCTGAAATTGAGTTAAAAAGCCTAAGACTCTTAATAACTCTCCATACAAAGGTGTAGGTCCTTGAGAAGAAACCTGTGACCGTTTGGATAATTGCTTATGAGGATACAACTTAAAGCAATTAGGACGAGTGTGTCCAGAAACACCACAATGGTGACAAACATGAGCAGTTTTAGAGCTACTCGGCTTCCTAGAAGGAGGTCTAATCTTAGAGGTTGACAGAGTCTTCAACTTAGGACAATTTGGCCTAATATGACCAACAATGTGACAATGATGACAAGTGGGGACAAAAACAGATTTATCATTCAAGCTAGGAGGAGTTTTAGACATAGGTTTAGAAACATCAGCGTTAACATCAGATTGTTTACCTTTGTCTATCCTAGCAATATTAGCCTTCAACTCTTCATTATTCCTTTTGAATGGGGGAATATAAACATCTTTTTCCTTTGAGTTAGGCTCAACAACAAGTTTGGCACTAGTTAATTTTTCAACTTCAGTTTTAAATTCAACTAGTTGCTCTTCCAAACTCTTAATTTTGTCCACCTGAGATGAAATTTGATTTTTAAAATTCTCATTCAAATTAGTGGCTTCATCCAATTTTGCAATCAAATAATCTTTTTCAAGCTTGACATTTTTAAATTTAGCTTTTAATTTTGTAGAACACTCAAGAGATTTCATACAAAAATTATAAAGCTTGCAATAGGCATCATGAATATCATCATCATCATTCAACATAAGATCATGCAAATCAAAACAATCAAGAGTTTCCATGACAACAGGGGTCAATGGATCACACATCAAAGATTAAAACCTAATCAGAGTGTGCCTGCTCTGATACCACTTGTCAGGCCACAAACGCGTTGACCCCTTGTGATAACTTAGATTAATTAATTAGCCCAGTTTTTAATTAATCAAATTAACATGCAATATCACGTGGCAGCACAAACAAATCACCAAACTAAGTTATGCAGCGGAAAATAAATAACATAGTGATTTGTTCACGAATGGGGAAAACCCTTACGGCAAAAACTCCACCGGGTGATTTAAGGTCACCACTCCCGAAACTCCACTATTATCACAACAAGCAGTTACAAGTAAGGAATCCCAAGTACCTCACCAACCTACAGTTGAACTCTTACCCCAATACCCAATTGGACCTGTTCTGTAGTGACAGTTTCTCATTTTGATGCACGGCTCCCAAGTACGTGACTAACCAATTTGATGCGCGGATCCCAGTACGCGGCTTACTCCTTTGCACGAATCCCAATACGTGACTAACTCCACAGCAACCCTTTGATTGTTGTAGTTGATTTGCAGCAGCTTCACATAGAAACACCAATAAGATCTTCAATGTTGGTGCAAGAGACTTTGCTTGGTTACAAAACTCTAAGGCGTACAAGAAACGCAGCAAGAACTCTTTCTTCTGTAGGAGGAGGCTAGGGTTTCAAAAAGAAAACCTTATGAAGCTCTCTAGGGTTTTGTTTTTCTTTTTCCACCTCCTTTAAATAGGAGCTTAATGGGCTCTCCTATTCCAAATAGGTTTACACAAACCATGGGTTTTCCTAGTCCAATAAGAATTATACAAACCCATAAACAATTAGCCTTTTAGAATAAAAACGTTGCTGGCTATAATCTGAAACCCGTAAGCTTGATCGATCGGGACATCTGTCGAGCTTTAATGAATCTCGACAGATCGAGATTCTGTCGAGGAGGTATCGAGACCTGCAGTTTGCACTTTTCTTGAGTAGCTCTTGAGTAATCTTCATGTCTTCAATTTAACCACTTGTAATGATCATCTTGAACCTACTTAGATTTACCCAAAGACAAGTAAAGTGCGTTTTGTCAAAGGATATGCCAATTACAAAATATGTCCCCAACAATATATATATATATATATATATATATATACTTGACTACTTCCTCTCATATTCCACACTCAGCCCTCATAGTCTCACTTTCCTGTCCCTCTCTCAGTCACAGACTCATCCTCTTCTCCCTCTCTCACTGATGGACTCAACCTCAAGCTTTGACCTCTGGTGCTTAAAAGGGGTATTATTGTGTACATTCATTTGTGGGATTTATTTTGTAGATTTTTGAACTTGATGTAATGGTTCTGTATTTGGATTTAGTGGATTTATTTTGTATATATTTGAACTTGTGGCAAATCTTGTTGTAAAGAAGGATTTTTTTTTTTAAAATGTATTTGGGTTATGTATATAGGATTTATGTATGGGTTTGTGATTTTTATGTATTATTTCTTGTGATTTTTGCATTTGAGTTTGTGATATTTGTATTTGGGTTTGTGATTTTGAAATAAAAAATGAGAAATCTAAAAGTAAATTATTGTAGATTTATATGAAATTTGAAATCTAAAATTATTGTAGAAATCTAAAATAATTATTGTAAATTAAATTAGCATAGAAATCTAAGATTTATTAAATTAGTTATGGATTTTTTTTTTTTAAATTGAGCCACGGTTTAGGCCCTAAGGACTTTGGATTGGGCTCTAAAGTGGACGGGGCCCACAAGGCCTGACGAAGCGGGTTTGGATTTGAAAAAAAAAATCCGTTTATTAAATGGGTCAAGTCCGGGTAATGGATATAGGCCTGCGGGTCGGGTTCGAGTATAAAGAAACCCGGTCTATTGCCATTCCTAATTGGGTATGCCATGCTTCTTTCTGAGCATCTCTTACTTGAATTGTGCTTGATGGTGGAATTAACACTCGATTCTGCTGATTTTTTAGGCACATTGAATGGAAATTGTTGACATTACTAAGAGACTTTAGAGGAAAGGACTAGGAGCCTAGAACTTGAAAATCGTTAGCATGATCCTCACTTTTTTGCAAGTCAGGAAGGAAATACTAAAGGTGGCTCCTCTAGAGGTGGATCAAGAAGATCCTCATGCAGGCGGACTCAGAGTCCCAACAATGTATGTCTCATATTTTTATGTTCCTGCAAAAGAAAAGGAAGTATTCCTTAGACAATCTTGTATTAATTTCCATGTTTAGCTGTTTGCCTCTTGGATCTTGGAGAGACTTTAACCAAGATAAGTTTAGAATTCACCTGATGAAATCTTGTAGCACCAATTTAAATTTCTTTTGATTGACTCTGATGGAGTTTGCACTTACTTGAATGAGGCGGAGCCGCATGCCCCTTGTTTAGGAATGAATGCATGATTTTTTTTTTTTTTTTTAAATCTTGAAATTTTGGTTTTTTATGAGAAGATGATGATGGTGGTCCCCCTTTTTTTTTTTGAAAAAAAAATGAGCCATGGGCGAATGCCCCTAGTTCAAAAATCAATGTGAATTTTGAAAAATCTTATTATGTAGGGACCTCAATAAAGAAAAATTTGAGTAAAACAATATCAAAATCACAAAACTGGACAAAACAAGGACTGTTGGGATGACAGGCCAATGGGCTCTATTGGAGTGCCAATTGGCACATCTAAATTGAAAATTGATGGTGATTTTTGAGTAGATGAAAGATCCATGTCCACCTCCTACAAAAGATTCTTCTCATGAACTTGTCAGTATTCACGTATTATAAAAATGTTCTGGGCCAATGCCCCTAGTTTAGACATGCTTGCACAGAAAATTGATGATATGCTTAATGCAAAACAGATGCTCCTAGCCTAAATTCACACAAAATAAATGTTTTGATTTTGAGCCTTTGAAAAAAAAATGTTTTTTGAGTGATTTTGATCGGGCCTTCGGTAAAGCTGCCTAGGTACCTCTCTCATAGAGGATCAGGTCTAAACGTAATTCGATAAAAATTTTTTGAAAAGTCTTTTTTCAAGAAATGAAAATTTTGAAATGCGTCCTTTTTTGTTTATTTTAAAAAGCAATTTACTTAAAATGAGATTTTTTTTTTGAAATTTTATCATTTTCAAATGAACAAATGGTGATCCTCTAAACACCCTCTTAAACCAATCATAATACTCAACTGTTAACTCTATCACATTGGCTAGAAAGGATTTGAAATCATTAAAAACATATAATCAAATTTGCTTCTTCATTTTGAAAATTTTTTAGTTTAAGTCTTCAAAGACAATCAAAGAAATGAAAGGCTTGGGAATCACATATGTTGGGAACAAGTAAGAAAGGGAAAAAATCCCAAGTTTGAAGATTTGAAAATTTTTGAGAATTTGAAGATTTTGTTCTCTTGAGAGTTATTTTTTTTGTTGGAAGCAAGCAAAGGGAGTGTTTGGGGCTCGGAATTTTTTTTTTTTTTTTTTTCAGTCACTTGAGAATTTGTGAAGTTTGTCTTCTAAAGATATCAGCCAGTGGGGTTTGATAATCTTGAGCAATTTCCTTATTAATCCAAGAGAAAATATCATCAGCACTAAATGTGTGCTTTCAATCAGAAGGACTTCAAGGAGGGCTTTATTTAAAGGTTGTAATGTAGGCTAGGTCCAGATTAAGTAATAATTTAAATTCACGCACTGGAACATTTTTTTTCACAACTCCCATCATTGACTCTTGTGTTAAAATCCTTGTCATCTTCATCATCTTCTCATAGGTCTTCATTGATTCCTTTCATTTGGTCTTGATTTTTTCAAATCCTTCTTTTTGCTCTTCTTAGCATCCTATCCTGTGATCAAATCACTCACTCTTATTTTTTTTGTGGAAGAATTCTTTGATTTTTTTTTTTTTTTTGGTTGAAAATTTTCAGTTATTGGGCAAATGGTGGGTTTTGGGAAATTGTGACTGAACCAAAGCATGGTTGCCCATGTACCCCTTTTGATAGAAGGATTAGGTCATCACGTAGTTCATTAATTTTTGCCTTATTTAGCTCTAATTTTTGCCTAGATCGTCCTTTAGGGTTTTCAGCCTGGCGAGTTTTTTTTTTTTTTTTTTTTTTTTTTTTTTTTTTTTTTTTTTTTTCTTTCTAATGCACTTTCATTTTTCTTGACTTGACTGAACACACTTTTTTTTTTTTTTTTCTATTTTTATGAAATGTGTCTTGTTTTCTTCTTTTCCTCATCTTCTTTAATTTGATTAAATTTTGCGCTAGAAGAGTCTTCATTTTTGCTCATCCCTCTCAACTTGAATGATCTCTCATGGAATTTCATATCTCTCATGTCTTTTGATGAATCAGTATTTCCTCGCAACTTGATGAAAATTCTTACATTCACTTCTCTCACTTTTGGTTGAAGTCTTTTCTAGCTTGTTGACCTTCTCTTTTTTCCTCACAGTTTGATGCTTTCTCAAAATCTTGTCTCTCCTTGATGGATTTCCTTTCTACCTAACTTTAATGAACTCTCTTTTCTGAACTTGATGAATCTTCCTCTTTTGAACTTGTCATATTGTCTTCATTAAGGACCTTACCAAGTGGAGCTGGATCCATATGGTCAACACTTCCTCATCTTGAGATTTAAGCATGCATACTTAATTTCCCCACCCAAGGTTCATGTTTTAGTGGGTCATTGAAAAACAGGCTAACTGTCTAAAGGCTCAAGTTGGCTAGCAATGGATAATTGTTGTAACAGGTGTCAAGGAATAATGTGGGTTATTGAGGGTGGCCTTCTATCCCTAGTGATGCTTTCTTGTAAGCACAACGACTTAAACTCTTTTAATAAATTATTCTTGGAATAAGAGTTCAAATGCTCCATTAATGGATTGGGGTTTGAGAAATCTGGGTGAATGGATTTATTTCTTTGATTTCCTTTTAGGACCTTTTCTTATCATATTTTGAATGTTTAGCAAAAGTCCTTACAAGGATTGAATGAAGTTAAATCCCTTTTTGGAACAAATTGATTGGTAGAGCAATTAATCATCATGATTTGGGAGAAGCTTTGTCAAATGGATATTCTTTTATTCTCTTGAAAAGAAGGCTTTTGAAAAAACAAATTGGAGTCTTTGAAGGAACAAGAAAAAGGTTACTAAGAAGGCCCAATGCCCCTAGTGCAAAGAATATTTTTCAAAAGAAAAAAAAAAATTCTTTGAATTTTTTTTGATTATTATTTTTAACATTTTTTTATTTTTTTGATTGATTTTCTTTGATTTTCTATGTACATATGAACAACATGATAAATGCATCAAACACAACATGGCCTTTATTGAGCAAATAAACAACTAGAAAGCAAATCCTAAATAAACAATAAAACTAAGGAACCAAAATGAAATTCAAACAAAGTCAGAATGACAAGTTGATGATGGTGGAGCAATGACTTGTTGGTCAATCAGATCTTGAATGGCATGCTTTAGGGTATAACATCTATTAGTTGTGTGGCCTTTCCCTTGATGATATCTACAATGAGCATTAATATTGTATCTTCTAGGCATGGGGTGTGGTATTGGCTTGGGACTCAATGACTTCAGTAATCCCTTAGCTTGTAGTTTCTCCAAGGCTTCACTCAAAGTCATGAGTAGTTCTGAAGAATTTCTTTGATGCCGACAATCACCAGTTGATGGTTTGACTGCGCCATTACTGATGTGATAAGGTACTACCTCCTTGGGGATTGAATCTATTGACATATTCTTGTTGATTGGAGAGAATAGTTGGAAAGACAACTTGTTGAAATCCCTAGCTCTTTTCTTTAGAAATTGGAAATGTGGAATCTCTTTGGGTTCTGGTGAATTATCCTTGCACAAGGTAGAGAGTATAGCTTGATTGGCTAAGCTGACTTGTAATGTAGAGTTGGCTATCAGCGATATTTGGGCTAGCTCTTCATTTATCCTCTCTTGACCTTCCAAGATGGAGTTGAGACATCTTCAACTCTTTCTTAGCTCTTTAGTGTTGGACCTTTCTTGGGCTTGAACTTATGATCCCAAAGGTTGAATTCTTGATGAACTTTGGCTTTTGGTTGTCTGTCTCCAAATGTGAGGGTTTGAAGTGTCTTCTCCCCTTTTAATATGGACAATTTTTGTAGAGTCATTTGGATTGGTGTTATGGGGTTTGAAGTATCTCCCCCCATTTGTGGGTGTTGGGTTACTTGACTGGGGTTTAAAGTGTCTTCTCCCATATGTTGGTGCTTGGTAATTTGATTGGGGTTTGAAGTGTCTCCCCCATATGTTGGTGCTTGGTAATTTAATTAGGGTCTGAAGTATCTTGTAGTTCGAATATGGGATTATGATGTTGCAGCAGCAGAGTCTCCTCTATTCTTATGAGCTTCAGGATGGGAGTGATGAGCTTGGAACTGGAGCTACTAGCTTGAGTGTCGGCCATAGGTTCTCATTGCAACCTTCTTTTGAATCTTGACGAAATTCTTCCCCTCCTTTCTCGCTAGAATAGGCTCTCTTGGGTCAATTAAAGCTAGGTCGCCATTTACATTAACCAACCAAGCAAAACAAGCACACACAACATGCAATGCAATTTTAACCAGGACCGACCTAAGAGTAGGTTCTAAGTCATTACGTTGTATGGTGGGTTTGTTGTTTTATTGTTTCCGATAGCTAGGATATTACACCTCCCAACTTGTAATGTAATGAACATTGTGTTGGTCCAAACGGCATGGTCTGTCCTTTATAGTTAACAGGAAATGATCCAGTAACTTTGGGCTATGAGTTGGTTAACTCGCCACTGGGTACCTGAATCTAATGAAGACCAATGATTCATGGTTACTACTACCACAAAATTGTTGAAAAGGGGTGCATACATTGTTCTTTGAATGACACACACTATGACAGCTAGGGAAAGATTTTAACAAACAATACATAAAACAACATATTATAAAACAAAATATCATACAACATCCTATCAAACATAAAGAAACAAACAACAACTATATCATGCAAGACCATGCGAAGTAATGGTACACATTTGGTCACTTAAGTCTAATATGAAGCTTAGCCCTTAACATCCTCAGTGGAGTCGCCACTGAGAGCAACGCATCCCTCAAAAAGGATATTCGGGTACCTTTTGGGGCACTTCTCTTTTTGGTAAGTGGTGTGGAGTTGCCACTTATTTTTGTTTTTTATGAAAAAAATAAGAAAACTAAATATATGACTAATTTATTCTCTTCATTGATTGAATAAAAAATTACACAAGTGAAAAATTGAAAAATTACATGGCTTTGGGTCCTAGTTACAAATTGCCAAGTAATTCCAAAGGTTTTTGTCCTAATTACATTCTACTCAAAATAAAACAAAGACAAGGCTAGATCTACTTAACCAAAGACCTAAATCCAGAGTGTAGGTTATGGAATGAGAAGGTGTTAGGCACCCATTCTACCTAGACAGATTCTGGTCTTCCAGAATCTTGTGACCAATTTACCATTTTATGCACGACATGAATGATATGTTGAACATGTGAAATAAAATGAAATCACATAAATTTATTTATGAATGAAATCTTTTTTTTTAATTCAGATTTGTTTTGATTGGTAAAAAATTGATTTTGATTTATAAAAAATCAGATATGTTGTGTACTATATAGAAAAAAAGCGGTTTTTGAAGAAAAAAAAATTCAAATATGTTTTTATTTAATAAAAATGAAGTATTTTTGCTTGTTTAAAAAATTTAGATATGTTTTTAGGAGATAAAAAAATGGTTTTGAGGTTTGTAAAAGATCAGATCTGCTTTGTGATGATAAAAAAAAAAATGTTTTTTATAATTGAAAAATCAAATCTGTTTTTAATTTTAATGTTTTAAAAGAATGAAAAGGATTTTTTAACAAGAGAGTTTCACTCATAATCTAAATTTATGCAACATGAAACAAATAAAACAAGGTTTTATCTTTTCCTTTATTTCAAAGATCTGCATGTATTAAAAATTCATATTTGTATCTTGAGAGAGATACAAATTAGTTTTGATTTGAAAAAAATTTAAATCTGCATCTAAGGAAGATGCGAACTCCATTTTATTTTGAAGAAAAATTCAGATCTGCATCTAAAGAAATATGCAAATCCATTTTATTTTAAGAAAAACAAGTTGACTACATGCAGATCTTTAAAATTAAGAAACGAATTATATCAACAATAAAAAAAATCAAGAACATATTTTCATAAACTAAATTAATTATGGTAAAATATGAATATCTAAAACAATTAAACATGCATCATCATGATAAAGAAAGGCATAAAAGCAAAAGGATTAGAGAACAATCTCTTGCATGAGCACACTTCGTTCTTGAAAGGATGTTTTAGGGTTCAACGAAATTTGTTCAATTCTCTTTGAAACCTAAAAATCCTAATTTAGGTAGCAACACTTAAAGAAGGGATCTAAAAATATGGGTGATTTGAGAGCCTAAAACGTATGCCTCCAAGAGCGTAGAAAAAAGGTGCTGAATTATAAGGTTCAGACTATATTTGTAGAGGCCAGAAATCTCTAAAAAGTAGGTGTGGATGATTAGGGTTTGAATCTGGACACATCCTTTTGCAAAAAGGACGAAAAGAGTGTGTTTTATCGTCACTCGAAGGCCGTTTGGCCAAAGGCCACATGATGGCAATTCGGCACTTTCAAAGTGTCGTTCGGCACTCCAAAAGTGCCGAATTGGCTATTGGAGTCCAAACGCGCTTTTGTTTTTGGGTGCTAATTGGACTCTCTTTTTAGGGTTTTTTGGCCGGTCCTTGTATCTAGAAACGTTTCATCTTCTGTTTATGATTTTTTTATCTCTTTTTTTGGATAATTCAGGCTTTTTAAGAACCATTATCTTGAACAATTATCTTGACCCATTATCTTGTGGATAAATCTCTTAAAATAAACTCTGATAAAGTTTAGATTATCTTCAATTTTATTGTTATCTAACTATCCCTTTTATTCCTATGCATGCATCTTTATCTTAAACACTAATTATCAACTAATCACAAAATTATTTAATTAATTTTAATTGTTTTACCAATTGGAATTAATTTAAATTAATCGTGTGTGGTCCACTCGTCCTAGACAAAATGCATATGGACCGTGCAAACTTGATCATGCGATATCTTTCAGTCCGATGATTCGATTTGAAAACCAGAAACACCGTTGCGACCATTAGAATCTCAAGATCATTTTCATGATATGTAAAGAATGACATGATGCATGTAATGCAAGATCAAATTAATGTATGTGATGCAAGAATAAAATGATCCACGTGATGCAAGAATGATTTTTGTTTTGGTACATGGATGGTTACTCTAGTCATCTTTCTTGATTAAATCATGGATGTGAAATTGAGGGTCTACACCTATTGTAAGCTTTATAAATTTTTTTTGAAATCTCTTAAAAGTTATACAAAATTAAAAGTTAAATTTAAAAAGGTCAAACTTGAAAAATATGAATTGATTGCAAGATTGGATGAAGCCTATAATTTGAATGAGAGCTTAAAAAATCAATTTTCATCTCAGGTTGACAAAATTAAGAGTTTGGAAGGGCTACTAGTTGAATCTAAAACTGAAGTTGAAAAATTAACTATTGCCAAGCTTGTTGAGCTTAACTCAAAAGAATAAGATTTTTATATTCCACCATTTAAAAGTAATAATAAAGAGTTGAAGGCTAATATTGTTAGGATAGACAAATGTAGAAAATCTGATTTTGACACTGAAGTTTATAAACCTATATCTAAAACTCCTCCTAGGTTGAAGGAAAAAGATGAATTTGACCCCACTTGTCGTCATTATCATATTGTTGGTTATATTAGGCCAAATTGTCCTAAGTTAAGGTCCCTGTCAACTAAGTAATGTGAGCTTTGTCGCACGTTTATATGATTTGTATGATTTAGTTAATCTCTATCATTCATATCTTTATCACTCTTTGTGATGGGAAGGACTAAAAGATCCCAAGTGAAAAGTATAAATAATCGTCTTACCACCAAAACTCGTTAATCATAAAACATCTATGTGCAATTCACAAAAGCCATGCTTGGTAAGGTGTAGCACTTGCATAGCAGAAACAAGATGTTTGACTTACATAATTGGATATTTTTTCTTTCTCTCATCTACCCATGCACGTTATGTCTCTATATGTTTTAAAGAAAAAATATGCAAAGAACATGAAAAGAAAAAAGAATCAAAATGCTTTTATATATGGTTGCAAGCGTGTTTCTAGGAGATGTGGAACTTACATGATGTACCTCAATGGTGATTGTCCCCATTAAACAGTTATGATTGTGTGTGGATGTATTTGATTCTCTTATGTTTGGAATATGGAATAATTGTTGTAATCCATTTAGTTAGATAGTTAGCTAGTTGGTTGAGATTAGGATTAAGATGAGTTAGTTAAGATTTGAGCACATGTTGCTCATTTAGCACATGGCTTAATTCATAGAGCCATGTTGAATTAACTAGCCATTTAGCTTGAGCCATGTGGGCCAATGGCAATAGAGCTAGTCTCCTATAAATACATGATAGTAATTCAACATTAAATATGAATTGAAAAATAAACCAATTTTATAGTGCATTGGAGCATCTCTCTCTCTCTCTCTCTCTCTTTTAATCTCTCTATTTCTGTATAGAGGGTGACTATCTCGAATTAAGTCAATTCTCATCCATTCCCCTACAATTCATATCCATTCCCATTAGGAACCTCTAGGTTCCTAACATCTTAGATCATTACTCTTCACATAATGCGACTGTTATGCTCTCACAAAAATTTTACACATAGCATGTATGTTCTTTGCTACTCTTGAGACTATTGTACTGGTACAATGTGAGTTCGCCATCACAAGGAATACGTATGGTAGTATAAGCTTTCTAAACTATCTTAACTTGTTTTTGAAATAAAATTTGTTAGATTTGTTTAGCGTGTTTTTTGATCTAGGAATGCTTTGCATCTAGAGTGATTGATGTGTTTGAGTGATCGACACGCTTCTTTACTTCTTGGCTTGGTGTCTATCTTGGCTGCATTCATCTCATGTTGTTTTTCCTCCTTGAAAAACCTCATTTCTGGATTCTTAGTAGAAGCTCGATAATTGTTCAATAACTCCTCAATCTATCAAGAATGTTTGGGTTTCCTTTATACCTTTTGACAAATAGCCAGATCCATTGAGCCTCTTCTTTATAGTCTCTATTTTCTCAATTGATAGCTCGACACCTCCTCGATCTTTCAATCCAATTTTGCCGTCGATGCCTCTTCGATCTATCGAGTTTTTGTTCTTGACACCTTCTCGGTCTGTCGAGGTACCTGTTTCTATATCTATTTGAGGTTTGACGTGGTTTTCTTTTTCACTTAAATACTTTGATTTTTCTCTTTTCTCTCGATCCAAACCTCTTTCTTTCTCTAAAAACCTACATTCCTTCAAGTTTTCAGCCTAAATTAAGCTTCGAACTTCTTGAAAGTGTTCTAAATCTCTTATTATTCCTCATTCTTCATGCATTTCATTCATTTAGACTTAGGTTTTCACTTTTTCTAGGAAACTTTTGGGGCTTTTGAGTTATTTGTCAAATTTTTGGGTTGGGTTATGTTGATTTGTTATCACATGTTCATGCATTGCATTCTTGGTCATTATAGCAATATTTCATGCATTCTAGGATTTTATGCTTGTTTAATCAATGTGAGTGCTGTAGTTTGGATTGGATTTTTGCATATGATGCAATTTAGTTTTGCATGTAACATGTTCATGCATTGTCATGCATTGCACCTCTCTTTTCTTTCTTTCCTGAGCTTTGTCTTCTGCTGTGTTCTTCTTTCCTTTTCTTCTCCTTTTGCTTTCTTGAATATGGCACACAAAAAGTCAATTCCTTCCAAGAACCTGATCACTTGTAGTGGTTCTTCTTCTTCTTCTTCTTCTTCTTCTTCTTCTTTTCTTTTTGTCCCTGGTAGAGTTAGGTTCCGTGATGTGGACTCCCAAAAGGATTTTGCTTAGAACTTATGTGGCTGAGCGATTTTTTTGAAATGCTAGGTCATTCTATTTGATTTTTCGGACACTCCTCTTCCTAGTGCGTTTAGCTCTTAAGGCTGGGAATCTGTTTTTGAGAAACCCTTAAGGTGTCCCGACGTTTTTATACAAGAGTTTTACTCCAACATACATGCCATCGATACCTCTATCCTCAGTTTACTACGGTATCCAGAGGAACACGTATGTAGTTACTCCAGAGTTCATTTTTGTGGTACTACATGTCCCTAGGGTAGTTCGTCCGGACTGTTCTAGTCACACTTGTCTACGTACCATCTCTTGTGGCGAGTTAGCCTCACTCTTCTGTGAGAAGGCCATGATACTTTAAATTTCTCCATAATTGAGTTTGCAGGTTCTAAGGATCCTTAATATGGTGATGACAATTGTTCTCACACCATGGTCACACTGTAACACCTTTATTGAGCCTTATGCTCATTTCCTTCTCTCTCTTTTTTACACCATGGCTCCATTAGCAAGGAATCTATAAGGAGGAGTGATGTGCAACTGGTGGCCAAGCGGCCACGTGTGGAGTCTACTCCCGCTCAGCAAGATGAGGTTGCTTTCCGTGCTGCAGAGGATGCTGCTTATGCCTTTTTACCTTCTTTGTCTTTTGCTCCTTCTTCCTCTTCAGGAGTAGAGGCATCTCTTGCTGCCATTATGGACCAGCTTTAGCATATACATGCTGATTTTGGTAGTCATCTTGACCCCATTTTTGATGAGATGTGTCAGATGAACACTAAGATTGGTCGCATAGCTCATTGATAGTCTCGTCTTGTAGGTTTTGCTCCTTCTCCTTCACTCGAGCCTACTGCGGATTCTTTTGATTATGGTGATGATGCTTTTTGCTCTTCTAGTGATGATGAGATGATTGCTTCTCAGTGATTCACCCTTTGTCACTCATGAAAAAAGGGAGAGTAGTTTAGGTTATGAAAGAGTAGACATATTGTTAAGGGGAGAGCTAGCATAGAGATAGATTAGTTAAGGGGAAAGTGCTTTGATAAATGTAGTGAGGTTTTGTTGTTCTTTCTCATTACATGTACCATGGTCTTGTGAGATTGACGTACATTGTTGTACTTCTTCCCTATATGTATATGATGATGTATGTTTCTTCACCTCTATCTTACATGTGCTTTTTCTTTTCTCTCCTTATACACATGTCCTTTCTTTTATATAATTTGTCTCTATTTAACACTTGATGCATTGATGGATCTTGTTTAAGCGTTTTAGATAAGACGTGTTGCAAGTATTTCATGCCATGATCTCTTATCTTGAAAATTTTTTCAAGAGCTCATTGTAATTGTTAGGCTTATGTGATTTTTGGTTTTTGTAATAGTTATGGAGATTGTTACTTTATACTTCTCTCATAATTATGCTTGCGGTTTTGTCATGGATTGCCAAAGGGGGAGATTATTTTGGTCATATTTTATATGTAAATTGTTAATCCTTTGTTAAAATGTACTTTACTTGTAAATTGGGTAGATCAAAGCTGGGTTTAATACACAACAGTGGTTGTATTAAAGACATGAAAATTGATCCAAGAAACAATTGAAGAAAAGCCTTTTTATTGAAGCTTAATAGATAGCTCGACAAATGATATCTATTGAGATTTACTGGGCAAGCTCGACATCAGCTTGACACCAACTCGGTTTATCGAGCTTTACGAATTCAGATATTCTTGATTTGAATTTCGGCCCACGTTGATGTAATTGCTTATGATTTCTTTTCTCATAACCCTAGACATATATAAGGCTTATTTTTAAAGCCGTCACATACAGAAATAGATATTATGAGCTTTATTTTCTTTGTGAGAAGGTACTGCGTTTGTATGCCATAGGGTTTTGTAACCAAGTGCTTCTAAATCTTCATTATTGATGAAGTGAAGAACTTTGCAGCCAATAACATCTATTCAATTTGCTAGAGTTAGTCATATACTGGGATTCGTGCAAAAAGGTTAGTCACAGATTGGAGATTTGTGCATCAAGGGAAAAAAAGCTACAATAAGATTAAGTCCAATTGGGTATTGGAGCAAAGGTTCAACTGTAAGGTAGTATTTTGGGATAGACCGGGATAGTGGTAAGATTCCTTATACTTATAACTGCTTGATTGTTGATTAGTGGATTTATAGGAGTGGTGACCTGAAAATCACCCGGTGGAGTTTTTTTCCTTGCGAAAGGTTTTTCCTATTTGTCAACAATTCACCATGTCAATTTAATTTTCACTGTATTTAGTTTAATTGGTGATTTGTTGGTGTCTCTACGATTTCTATGCAATTTAACTTGATTAATCAATTTAGATAATTGAATTAATTAACTAGAGACAAGCTATCTTAACCCAATAAACCAAACCTAATTACATATATCACCATTGAACATGAAATTACTAATGTTTTATTTTGTCAACCACCCGGTGTTTTGTTTTCTGAGGATTTTCGACTTACTTTTTGAGCAAAATTTGATGATGTGATATATGCTTACATCATATACAGAAAGAATTGGAAAAATTATTGTTCTACCCTTACATTTTTATTCTCTTTTAACTCTCTTTCAATCGTTATTTATATTTCTATCTATTCACTTAAGTTTTAGGGTAGACCAATCTTGGATTTCATCTAGTACTTGAGAAATAAAGCAATTCATGAGAAGAAGATGCCCACAGTTGAAGAATTGGAAAGAGCCATCCAAAGAAAGTTCATTGATCATTGGGCTATAATGAGTCACAATAATATGAATCATGCTAGAGCTAAAGATGGTATCAAATGGGGTCAATGCCTTGATAGCAAGAGATTGGAGAGGGGGACTTGTTATTTGCCTTTATAGCAAGGGTGGACACCAACTCCATTGTCCGAGCTCAGGCTCAAGCCTTGAGATGTGTCATTGAGCTGGTGCATAAACATAATTTGGACAATGTCTGTATCGAAAGAGACTGCAAGACCTGCATTCAAGCTCAATCCTAAATTGATTTAGCCACCGCTTAGAGTACATTGGCAACATTTTGGAGGAAACAGCTATAAATGCAAGCAAAATCCATTCTATTACTCAGATGGATTCCTAGAGAAGCAAATAAAGCCCCACATGTGCTTGGACGTTGATCTGTAGCTAATCATGTTTTTGGTTATTGTGATTTTTGTTCTGCTCCTCCTGTGCTTAGAGATATTATATTGGAGGAAGCCTTGTATGTATCTTCTTGTTTGGTTGTTCAATAAAAGTTTTCTTCCCAGCGAAAAAAAAAAAAAAAAAAAAAAAAAAAAAAATCAATCTTTTTCATTATCCTATTCCAATGTTTTTTTTTTTTTTTTTTTGGGTACTTTCCATGTCAAGAAACTCCACTAAAGTTAGGAAAAAAATTTTCAGGAAACAATCCACATGGGAGGCGAGTGTCACAAAATAAACTACGTACAGTACAGGAGCTCTATGTCATGCCATAGGACTTATAGAAGTGACATTTGTAAATTTGCCCCAAAAATTTCTCTTTCATAAGATATACTTTATTTATTTATTTTCAAATTTCACCCACAAAAAAAAAATATACATATGTTCACATTTATTCAGGTGGAAAAATTTTTTTTGGGGGGGCAAAAGGCTAAACCTGACTCGTTTACTTCTGTTTAGTAGCAAACTTGCAACTCTAAAAATCTCCCGACAACATTTCTATTATTTGGCTAGCACAGAAGATCATTAGGAATGATTTTTTTTTTTTTAAAAGACTATATTTATGATAGTTTGTTAAGTATGTAACGTTCCTAAAAATGTTTTTCGATTTATCGAGCTTGTATTTTCTTATACCCAGAAACTTTTTTCCCGTTAGCTAATGTTTTCAATAGTTCTAAACACCAGAAAATGCAGAAACCGTTTTCCAGAAACAATTTCCATCGAAATCAATGAAGCTTTAAACAATTGGCCTTTTATAATGCTTGTGCTAGTGTTACATAGCTTTAGAAAAACAGTTTGTCAAAAGAGATGGAATCGCATTTAGATTTTTAGACAAAGGGGGCCATGGCTCACTTTTGCTCCTAAATATTTGTGTATAGTAGATTAAATTACATACTGTGCACAAAAGTTTATACATATAAAATTATGAACTGCCATGCCCCTATATGGCCCTCTCCTAATAGGCTTTTAGTTAATTAATACTTTTATCATATTGAAGATGTCAACCGATATAATAAGTGTTGTCGACTTGTCCACGATCACTAGTATCTTGAGGTGTCCTCACTCTTCCGTGTTCTCTTTATGGAATTAATTTCAATAAAAGAAGAAAAACTCTTTAATAATCTTATTATTTGTTAGAGATATATTAGCCCAATGTAATAGGCTCAAGTTCAATCTTGCTTGTACTAGTATTTTAGAGTTTAGCCGCCTATATATACTCATGTTAGGGTTCATTGTAACATAGGTTATTATACTGCACTGTTATACAATAAAGATGTAGGCCTTAAGGTATTCCTCCGCGGAAGTAGGCTGACAAGACTGAACCACGTAATCCTCGTGTTCTCAGTGTTCTCTTCTATACTTCCCCTTCCGCATCCACTCTAGCATATACAATATGGTATAACACATTGTGTTGCTTATAATATTATATTTAACATAGTATTAGAGTCAAACTTCGTTCTTGGCATTATACAAACATCTCTACACAGCAACAAAGATTCCCACACACGTAACACAGATCCACAACAATGCCCACGCCTTCTTTCAGATCTGGGTCTACAGCATCACGCAGCTCCCACGGAAACTCCATTGCTGTCCCGCCGTCTCTGATCTCTCAAGCAAGCCGTGCCACTCACATTTCAGATCTGTGCAAATCAAGCCATCGCCTAACGAAATCAACCCCACATACGTGCTCATCGGCCTCCCGTAAGGAAAACCCAAAAATCCAGTCACCCGAAGAAGAGCCATGCGCCACCACGTGCAACAGTTGGCTCCGGCTATCTCCCACGCATTGCCACAAATCTCAAATCTCGGATAGGATTTATGCCACACGCACCGCTCTGTCAGACTCGTGGCCTGCTGATCTGCAAAACCTGAGAAGTCCGGCCGTTAATCTATCTCACACTCGCCTTTACGCGCGGCCATGTTTTTTGGTTATCCTCCACCCGTCGGTGGATGCCGTCACGCTCCTGCCACGCGCTGAAGAACCACTGATGATGTCATCTGACATCATCCGATGACGTTAGTAGCCATGCAAGCACGTACACGTCAGCCTTAGCCACATCAGCGCCATGTTATAGGATGACGTCAGCTTCTCTGCAACCTAATCCATGGACCAACCCGGAAACCCGGAAGTGACTGGGACCATGTGCTGTTGACTTTTGGCTGATGGTTGACTTTGACCTTTTGGATTTGACTTTTCATTGACCATTAACCAAAAGTCAAAATATCCGAAAGGGCCTATCTTGCTCAGTTTTTTGCGTAGATTCCATTTTTGGACTCTATTTCTTCATTTGAAACTCCAAAATTGGTCAATTGACATATTCTTCATTGTGGTTTCTTCAAAGGCATTTTTCAAGGCATCTTCAAAGGATCTTCTCAAGCTTATCTAAACTCAAGCCTTCATCGAGCTTCCGCCTTGAGTTTGAGGGAGGGTGTTAGAGATATATTAGACATATTAGCCCAATGTAATAGGCTTAAGCCCAATCCTGCTTGTACTAGTAGTCTAGGGTTTAGTCGCCTATATATACTTATGTTAGGACTCATTGTAACACAGGTTATTGTACTACACTCTTATACAATTAAGATGTAGCCCTTAAGGGATTCCTTCCCTAGAAGTAGGCCTACAAGGCTGAACCACATAATCCTCGTGTTCTCAGTGTTCCCTTCTATGCTTCCCATTCTGCATCTATTCTAGCATATATAATATGATATAACACATTGCATTACTAATAATATATATTTAACATGGTATTAGAGCCAAACTTCATTCTTGGCATTAAACAAACATCTCTACACAGCAACAAAGATTCCCACACGCGTAACACAGATCCACAACAGTGCCCACGCCTTCTTTCAGATTTGGGTCTACAGCATCATGGTGCTTCCACGGAAACTCCGTTGCTGCCTCACCGTCTCTGATCTCTCAATCAAGTCGTGCCACTCACCTTTCAGATATGTGCAAATCAAGCCATCGCCTAACGAAATCAACCCCACATACGTGCTCATCGACCTCCTATGAGGAAAACCCAGAAATCCAGTCACCCGAAGAAGAGCCGCCACCACGCAGCATAGTTGGCTCCATCGATCTCCTACGCGCTGCTCTGTCAGACTCGTGGCCTGCCGATCTGTAAAACTTGAGAAGTCCGACCGTTAATCTATCTCATACGCACCTCCACGCGCGGCCATGTTTTTGGTTATCCTCCATCCACCAGTGGATGCTGTCATGCTCTTGCCACGAGCTAAAGAACCATTGATGATGTCATCTTACATCATCCGATGACGTCAGTAGCCACGCAAGCATGTACACGTCAGCCCTAGCCACGTCAGCGCCATGTCATAGGATGATGTCAGCTTCTCTATAACCCGATCCGTGGACCAACCCAGAAACCCGAAAGCGACCCGGACCATGTGCCGTTTACTTTTGGCTGATGGTTGACTTTGACCTTTTGGGTTTGACTTTGCGTTGACCATTGACCAAAAGTCAAATTTTTTGAAAGGGCCTATCTTGCTTAGTTTTTCGCGTAGATTCCATTTTTGGACTCCATTTCTTCATTTGAATATCCAAAATTGGTCAATTGACATATTCTTAATTGTGGTTTCTTCAAAGGCATTCTTCAAGGCATCTCCAAAGGGTCTTCTCAAGCTTATCCAACCTCAAGCCTTCATCAAGCTTCTGCCTTGAGTTTGAGAGAGAGTGTTAGAGATATATTAGATATATTAGCCCAATGTAATAGGACCAAGCCCAATCCTACTTGTACTAGTAGTCTAGGGTTTAGTCGCCTATATATACTCATGTTAGGGTTCATTATAACACAGGTTATTGTACTGCACTCTTATACAATAAAGATGTAGCCCTTAAGGGATTCCTCCGTAGAAGTAGGCCAACAAGGCTGAACCACATAATCTTCATGTTCTTAGTGTTCCCTTCTATGCTTTCCCTTCCGCATTCACTCTAGCATATACAATATGGTACAACACATTGCATTGCTACTAATATTATATTTAACATTATTGATTCAATTTTCTCGACAATAGTTTGCTTAAATTTTGTGGTTGAAAAATATTTCATATCTTTTTCTTTTTTCGTTTGTTGTTTTTGGATGAAGTATTTGATTTTTTTCAATGAAAACTTTAAATGGTGTGATTTAAACCCGTCATTTAGTGATTCCATGGTTTGGTTGGATAAAAATCTCACTTACCTAATTCAGTATGAATTTTATTTTATATTAATAGTAAATAATTGATTAATAAATCTAATAGAATGAGTTTCACTTGTCTAAATAAAAGACTACTCTAGATAGCTACATTTAATTTTCTCCAACCATCAACGATTTACTTTGTTGGTATCGAATAAGAAATAAAATATTATTTGCTAATCTAGTTTTGGTTTCAACAACTTTTCTGGCGTAGTCTCTTGCATCTCCAAAATATAGAACTTGTGAAAACTTGGACATACTTAAACTAAGACTCAAATACATTAAAAAAAAGTGTTTTAACTCAGATATGTCAATACATAAAAATATAACCTTAACAAAGAAGTTTACACTTTTTATTCATATCATAACATTATTTGAAAAAGACAACAAATAATGTCATTTTTTCCTATTACAATTAAATTCAATGCAATTATACATTTGAATCTAACTGGAGAACTTAATCTACTACGTCTAAGGAATTTTATATATGTTTCAGTTTCAAATACTCCCTTTTCCAACATTCAAATTATTACGAAGAGAAAAACAAATTATACAAATAATTAGTTGTAATGCCCCAATTTGATTGATTGTGTGATGTGTGTGAGTGTATGATGAGTCCCATATCGGGTATTTACTCAGTTGAACTGGGCTTTATTAACAATTGCAAGGAGCCTCAATTGTGACTAGTCCTTTGGGGTATAGCGTAGATGTGGCTAGCGCTTTTCCTTGGGTCATTATATTTAGTATCAGAGCCGGCCCGATAACTCCGTGTGGGCTTAAAGACATTACCCCACAAAGTGGGCCCTAACGAAAACATTAGGGATTTAAGTGGGGGAGATTGTAATGCCCCAATTTGATTGATTGTGTGATGTGTGTGGGTGTGTAATGAGTCCCACATCGGGTATTTACTAAGTTGAACTGGGCTTAACAACTACAAATAGCCTCAATTGTGACTAGTCTTTTGAGGTATTAATGTAATACCCGAAAGAAAAAGAAAAAAAGAAAAAGAAAAGAGGAATTAAAAGGAGGAGTATTTAACTAAATTTGTTTATGGGGTCAATTGTTATAATTAATATTACTACGGGGTTTTTTTGAAAATAAGGTTGAAACCCTAGTTTTATATAGTCTAATTTAAGTCATTGTATACTGACAGATGTTTTAAGGGAGGAGGCTAGCCAAAATACTCAAGTAGAGAAGGTTTGACAACACAATTGAGGTAAGAGCCTGACAATCTCTCTCTTGTCAAATCTAAGTGTTACTTGGAATTAGAATATATTTTATGTTGGTATTTTGGACAGTAGCAGAATTATCTAAAAATTTATATGAGTTTTACGACGTAAGTGTGAGCGGAGAAGGGTTGGAATTTGGGCAATAGAATCCTTTTTTTTTTTTTTTTTTTTCACTACATGTCTTTCTTTGTATATATCCTTAATTCGGGTGTTGTGTTGGTCATGGAATTGCTTTGGGCGCATACTATTTTTTTGTAAACATTTATTATAAGAAGCAGTGGACTATAGGTTGGACCACCATTAGTCAAATAGCCTATTAGACTTTAGAGTCTATGGAGATAAGAGGTAGAGACTTTTTGCTAAAGGTTGAACTCAGCTTTACATAGCATTCAATCCTTATATATATATATATATATATATATGCTTTGACTTTTAGCCCAAACGATCATGTGAGGAGAGTCTTATATTTCACAGTGATTTGGATTTTTCTTCGTGAAACAAATTTTAAACAAAGTTAATACAAATGATAGAATGTGGAATATAGCCATAGAGAAACTGTAGGAGAGTTAATAGTGTGAAATTATTGGGTACTTTAGAAGTTTCTCCTTTGGTCAAATATCTTGCAAGTTATTCTTATTATTTGATTATTGAGTAAATGGTGCTTTAAAATTGTTAAGTGATATATAAGGATTTTAGAGAAAGTGTTAGGGAGAAGTTCTTTGTGGTGAGCTAGCTGAGGTAAGTAACCTTATCTTAATTAGGTTTTATTTTGCTTATATTAATGTATTTTTAACTACTGAAAATTTGTTTATAGTTTTTACAATTTTATTTCTATTGCATTACTAATTTCAAGTAAAGAATAAAGAATTTTCACAAATATATATGAGCATTGAATATAATATTTATTTTATTTAATTGTTTTTTTTTTTTTTGATATATTGATTTAAAGTAAAGAATATAGAAATATCACATATATATTTGAATATTGAATACATGATTATATATATATATATATATATATATATATATATAGTATGTATGTATTTGAATGAGATATATTTTTTGGTATGAACTATGCTTTGATATATATGATTTTGGACAATCTGACTATGTTTGACTCTAATACACAAACCAATGGGAGTTATTCATTGGTACTCTGATACTCAAACTAATGAGGGTTATTCATTAGTACTCTGACACTCAAACCAATGGGGGTTATTCATTGGTACTCTGATACTCAAACCAATAGGGGTTATTCATTGGTACTCTGAAACCCCAAACCAATAGGGGATATTCATTGGTACTCTGATACCCAGCCAATAGGGGTTATTCATTGGTACTCTGATGCCCAATCACGGGGATATAGCGTGATCATAGTCATAAGATTGTTAAGAAATATGAATTACATTTGACTATTTAAACCATTTTGAGTCCTTAAAACTACATATATGATTATGGAAATGTTTGAGTATTGGAACTATTTTGAGTCACGAAGACTGCTTATGAGTTTTGAAACATATTGTAAGTTATGGCTTTTGGATATATGAGAAACTTACTATTTTCTAAATCATCTATGATATATTTGTAAGAGTAAAGTATGTGATCTATGTGCAACTTATTATTTTAAGACTATAAACTTCTTCAGTTAATTTGAAAACACATAATATATTATAACTTTTTAAAACACATAGCATATTATAACCTTTTAAAACACATATTACATCTTATACTTTACAGATCTATTGCTTGATAAAACTTCATAGGATTTTGGTTACTTATAGAGTTGTCAACTCACCCCCCCCCCCTCCTCTTTCTCTTTTCAGATTTTGCTCAAGAAGAGTAGCATATGTTTGGGCTTCCGCTGGGATGTGCACATGAGTGAAGTTTAGGAACTCAATGGAATAAGATTTGAACTTTTAAGTTTAAGATTACCATTTGTGTAGACCTTTAGATTTAAAGGATTTAGTTATTTTTATTTTGATGTTGGAAGATTATTATTTGGAGATCTTTTGAGAATTGCATTATTGAGGATATTTTTAAATTTATTGATGAAATTTTCTATGAGGATAACTCTTTAATTGTTAAGAGAGCCTTACACACTTGTAGGGTGTAAACGTTATAAGAGTGTGGCTGTTGTAACGTGCCTAGCTCTAACTTGGGTTTGGGGCATGACAATATTTATGGTATCATAGCTTAGGTTGGGTCCTTAGGCATTGATTTATGAAACTAATTGGTGAGAGGGTTAGAAATTAGGCATTTGGGAATATGTTGTATGATATATACACTGAATGTGTTTCAGATCTGTTTTCTTTTTATTAGAAATTTGATAACATGTTGGTTTGTCATGTGCATATTGAACAGAGGTTAGGATGCCACCTCGTAGCAAAAACATTGGGAACATTCCTAACAACTCTGGCAATGGTAGGAATCAGCAAGATGGGAACCAAGAGTTTAGGCACGACCAAGGACAGCCACCAGAGATGATCTAGATGATGCAGACCTTCGTTGGAGTAGTCCAACAACAAGTCACTACTGGAGATAACTTGGCTAGGATGATGGAGCAACGCCGAGGTCATCATGGTGGGATAATTGAATTCAAGAGGTTGTCTCCTCCAACTTTTGAGAGGACTACTGAGCCTATGGAAGCAGAAAAATGGATCATTGAGATGGAGAAAGTATTCAGAGTTCTTGAATGTTCTGAAGGTGAGAAAGTGACTTATGCAGCCTATATGTTGCATGGAGATGCTTATGACTGGTGACGGCTGAAAGAAGACAAACGTGGCCAAGAGACTGAGCCTTGGACTTGGGAGTTATTTAAGTCTGCATTCAATGAGAAATATTTTCCTAAGAGCATCCGTTTTCAAAATGAAAAAAAGTTTGTCAAGCTGACACAAGGTAACATGACAGTTGCTCAGTATGAAGCAGAATTTTCTAGGTTAGCCAAATTTGCTCCAACAATGGTGGCGGATGAAGAAACTAAGGCTCAAAGGTTTGAAGATGGATTAAGGTTCCGAATCAAGCAAGGAGTTGTGCCCTTTGAGTTGTCTACCTTTAGGGCAGTGGTGAGTAAGGCTTTATTAGTGGAGATGGGGCTTAATGAGGCTCAAATAGAAAGAGATAACAACTAGAAGAAGAGGCCTAGGCAAGGAGAGCAAAGCTCTAGCTTTCAAGCCAAGAAACAAGGAACACAACTTGCTGATACCAAGGCACTACCAAAGTGCTTTCAATGTGGTAGGCCTCGTGCAGATAAGGATTGCCACTGGAATACTGGGGCATGTTTCTCATGTGGACAAAGGGGTCATAGGTTTGCTGAGTGTCCCCAACAGAAGGAGGGTTAGGCAATTCCAAGACCAACACCAGGACAGAATCAGGGAGCAAGCCAAAGGCCCAAGATCCAAGGAAGGGTTTATGCACTCACTCAACAGGATGCTAATACTTCTAATGCTGTGGTAACAGGTATTATTCCAGTTTCCATAACTTATGCTTATGCATTGTTTGATCCTTGTGTCACTCACTCCTTCATATCTACTAATTTTGCAAAGAAACACAATTTTAAATTTGAGCCCATGGAGTCTGAATTATGTGTGGATACCCCAGATAGGGGTGTAGTAGTTATTGATAGTGTTTACAAGTCTTGTGTTGTCAAAATAGCAGATATAGAGTTACGTGCAAATCTAACATTGTTGGAGATGGGGGATTTTGACATAATTTTTGGGATAAATTGGTTGGCTACCCCTTATGTCATAGTTGATTGTCATAGGAAGAAGGTAATTTTCCAAGTACCTGGTGAGATTGAGTTTTGTTTTGTGGGAAATGGGGCATATACTTCTCCATGGGTGATTTCAGCTTTACAAGTTAGTCGTGTGATGAGGAAAGTGTGTAAAGGATATCTGGCCACCGTGAGAGACACACAACAAGGTGAATTAAAGCTGGAGGTCATTCCGGTAGTGAGAGAGTTTCCAGAAGACTTGTCAGGGTTACCACTAAATAGGGAGATAGAGTTTTCTATTGACCTATTACCAGGTTCTAGCCCAATTTCTAAGACCCCATACCAAATGGCACCTATTGAGTTAAGGGAATTAAAGGAAAAATTGCAAGAGCTGCTTGAAAAAGGCTTCATCAGGCCTAGTGTTTCCCCTAGGGGTGCACCTGTATTGTTTGTAAAGTAAAAGGATGGGAGCATGCGACTTTGCATTCATTATAGGGAGCTGTATAGGGTGACAGTGCGAAATAAGTACCCTTTACCAAGGATAGAGGATTTATTTGATCAACTCCAAGGAGCACATGTTTTCTCTAAGATTGATCTTCATTACGGTTACCATCAATTGAAGATTAAGACTACTGATGTGCCCAAGACATCCTTTCATACAAGATATGGCCATTATGAATTTTTGGTGATGCCTTTTGGCTTAACCAATGCACCAGTAGCCTTTATGGACTTGATGAATAGGGTGTTTAAATCCTTCTTAGATAAATTTGTTGTGGTTTTTATTGATGATATCTTGATATATTCTAAGAGTGTGGAGGAGCATGAGAATCATTTGAGGCTTATACTGCAACTATTGCAGGAGAAGAAGTTGTATGCAAAGCTTAAAAAATATGAATTTTGGCTAGACAGTGTTGCATTCCTTGGGCATGTTGTATCTAAAGATGGGATTGCTGTTGACCCTAAGAAAGTGGAAGCAATAGTAGAATGGAATAGACCAAACAGTGTGATAGAGGTTCGTAACTTTTTGGGATTGGCTGGTTATTACAGGAGGTTTGTTGAAGGATTTTCTCACTTAGTTATGCCTTTGACTTGCTTGACCTAAAAGGGAGCTAAGTTTGAGTGGATCGAAAAGTGTGAAGAAAGCTTCCAGGAATTGAAGAGAAGGTTGGTGTCAGCACCCATTCTCACCATACCTTTAAGTAGTGGATGTTTTGCCATTTACAATGATGCCTCTAGGAAAGGCTTGGGGTGTGTTCTTATGCAGCATGGGAAGGTAGTCGCTTATGCCTCTAGACAGTTGAAACCTTATGAGCAAAACTATCCCACACATGACTTGGAGTTAGCTACGGTGGTTTTTGGTCTAAAAATTTGGAGGCACTACTTGTATGGAGAACAGTGTGAGATATTCACTGACCACAAGAGCCTTAAGTACCTCTTTACTCAAAAGGAGTTGAACATGAGACAAAGAAGATGTTTGGAGCTATTAAAGGACTATGACCTGACTATTAGTTATCATCCTAGAAAGGCCAATGTGGAGGCTGATGCTTTAAGAAGGAAGTCTACAAGAAATTTGGCAGCATTGTTGACTACACAAAAACACATCTTGGAAGATGTTAGGAAGATGAGGATAGAAGTACAGTTTCATGAAGTAGAGGCACATCTAGCAAACCTTAGATTTCAGCCCACCTTGATTGAAAGGATAAAGATTGCGCAAAGTAATGATCCACAGTTGCAGAAGATAAGAGATTTGATAAACCTAGGCTCTCAATATGAGTTTTGCATTCATGAGGATGGATCCTTGAGGTTTGGTAATCGGCTTTGTGTACTAAATGATCCCGACCTTAAGGCATTCATTCTAAAGGAGGCTTATAACACGAGTTACACGATACACCCAGGAGGCACTAAGATGTATCAAGATTTAAGGGAGACTTTTTAGTGGAACAACATGAAGAGGGAGATTGCTCAATACGTTGCTCAATGTCTAGTGTGTCAACAAGTCAAGATGGAGCATCAAAGACCAACTGGATTTTTACAACCTCTTCCCATTCCAGATTGGAAGTGGAAGGACATTACTATGGACTTTGTGACAGGGCTACCTAGAACCCCTACTGGTAAGGATGCAATTTGGGTGATTGTGGATCGGTTGACAAGATTTGCACACTTTTTGGCCATTAGGGTGGATTTCTCACTCGAAAGGTTAGCTAGATTGTATATCAATGAAATAGTGAGATTGACCGGTGCTCTTGTGTCCATTGTGTCTGATAGAGACTGAAGATTTGTGTCTCAATTTTGGGAGAGCGTGCATAAGGCAATGGGTACTAACTTGAAGTTCAGCACAGCCTTTCACCCTAAAATAGATGAACTTTCAGAAAGAACTATACAAACATTGGAAGATATGCTGAGAGCTTATGTAATTGATTTCAAAGGATCATGGGATGAGCATCTACCTTTGGTGGAGTTCGCATATAATAATAGCTGCCAAGCAAGTATTAAAGTTGCACCATATGAGGCTTTGTATGGTAGGAAGTGTAGGTCTCCTATATGTTGGGATGATGTTGGAGAAAGAAGATTGTTTGGTCCTGAGATTGTACAAAAAACAGTAGATAAAATTCAAGTGATTAAAGAGCGGCTCCAAATGGCTTAGAGTAGGCAGAAGCGTTATGTAGACCTTAGAAGAAGGAAATTAGAGTTCCCAGTGGGTGATCATGTGTTCTTGAAGATTTCACCTACTAAAGGAGTTATGAGATTTGGTTTTCGAGGTAAGTTGAGCCCTCATTTTGTAGGACCTTTTGAAGTCTTGGAGAGGATGGGTAAGGTTGCTTATAGGCTCGCCTTACCACCTTCTTTATCAGGGGTACATAATGTTTTCCATGACTCAATGTTAAGGAAATATGTTCCAGACCTTAGCCATGTAGTGGATTATGAACCTCTAAAATTAAGAGATGATTTAACTTATGAAGAGCAACCAATTAAAATTGTGGACAGGAAGGAGCAAGAGTTGAAGTGTCGTACCATACATTATGTCAAGGTTCAATGGAGGAACCAGTTTGTGAGAAAGGCTACATGGGAGTTAGAAGATGAAATGAAGGAGAAATACTCACATCTTTTTGAGGACTCAGGTATGTCAAGTCTAGAGGACTAAACTTCTTTTAACCGCCGCGGGGGGGGGGGGGGGGGAATGTAATACTTGAAAGAAAAAGGAAAAAAAGGAATTAAAGGAGGGGTATTTAAGTAAATTTGTTTATGGGGTCAATTGTTATAATTAATATTACTAAGGTTTTTTTTTTTTTTTTTTTGAAAATAAGGTTGAAACTCGAGTTTTATATAGTCTAATTTAAGTCAGCATATACTGACAAATGTTTTGATGAAGGAGACTAGCCAAAATACTCAAGTAGAGAAGGTTTGATTGCACAATTGAAGTACGAGCTTGACAGTCTCTCTCTTGTCAAATCTAAGTGTTACTTGGAATTAGAATATATTTTATGTTGGTATTTTGGACAGTAGCAGAATTATCTAAAAATTTATGAGTTTTACGACGTAAGTGTGAGCGGAGAAGGGTTGGAATTTGAGCGATAGAATCCTTTCTTCTTTTTTTTTTTTTTTTTCTTTTTTTCACTACACGTCTTTCTCTGTATATATCCTTAATTCGGGTGCTGTGTTGGTCATGGAATTGCTTTGGGCACATACTCTTTTTTTGTAAACATTTATTATAAGAAGTAGTGGACTATAGGTTGGACCACCATTAGTCCAATACCTATTAGACTTTAGAGTCTATGGAGATAAGAGGTAGAGACTTTTTTTTAAAGGTTGAACTGAGCTTTACAGAGCATTCAATCCTTATATATATATATATATATATATATATATATATATATATGCTTTGACTTTTAGCCCAAAGGATCATGTGAGGAGAGTCTTATATTTCACAACGATTTGGATTTTTCTGCGTGAAATTAATTTTAAACAAAGTTAATACAAATGATAGACTGTGGAATATAGCCATAGAGACAGCGTAGGAGAGTTAATAGTGAGAAATTATTGGGTACTTTAGAAGTTTCTCCTTTGGTCAAATATCTTGCAAGTTATTCTTATTATTTGATTATTGAGTAAATGGTGCTTTAAAATTGTTAGGTGATATCTAAGGATTTTAGAGAAAGTGTTAGGGATAAGTTCTTTGTGGTGAGCTAGTTGAGGTAAGTAACCTTATCTTAGTTAGGTTTTATTTTGCTTATATTAATGTATTTTTAACTACTGAAAATTTGTTTATAGTTGTTACAATTTTATTTCTATTGTATTTCTAATTTCAAGTAAAGTATTTTCATAAATATATTTGAATTATGAATATATGATGTATTTTATTTAACTATTTTTAGCTATACTGATTCAAAATAAAGAATAAAGAATTTTCACAAATATATATGAGAATTGAATATAATATTTATTTTATTTAATTGCTTTTTTTGCTATATTGATTTAAAGTAAAAACTATAGAAATATCACAGATATATTTGAATTTTGAATACATGATTATATATATATATATATGTATGTATTTGAATGAGATATATTTTTTGGTATGAACTATGCCTTGATATATATGATTTTGGACAATCTGACTATATTTGACTCTGATACCCAAACCAATGGGAGTTATTCATTTGTACTCTGATACCAAAACCAATGAGAGTTATTCATTGGTACTCTAACACCCAATGGGGGTTATTTATTAGTACTCTGATGCCCAGTCACGGAGATATAGCGTGATCATAGTTATAAGATTGTTAAGAAATATGAATTACATTTGAAGATTTGAACTATTTTGAGTCCTTAAAACTACATATATGACTATGGAAATATTTGAGTATTGGAACTATTTTGAGTCACGAAGACTGCTTATGAGTTTTGAAACATATTGTAAGTTATGGCTTTTGGATATATGAGAAACTGACTATTTTCTAAACCATCTATGATATATTTGTAAAAGTAAAGTATGTGATCTATATGCAACTTATTATTTTAAGACTATAAAACTTCTTCAATAATTTGAAAACACATAGTATATTATAACTTTTGAAAACACATAGCATATTATAACCTTTGAAAACACATATTACATCTTATACTTTACAGATCTATTGCTTGATAAAACTTCATAGGATTTTGGTTACTTATAGAGTTGTCAACTCACCCCCCCCCCCCTTTCTTTCTCCTTTCAGATTTTGATTAGGAAGAGTAGCATATGTTTGGGCTTCCACTGGGATATGCGCATGAGTGAAGTTTAGGAACTCAATGGAATAAGATTTGAACTTTTATGTTTAAGATTACCATTTGTGTAGACCTTTAGATTTAAAGGATTTGGTTATTTTTATTTTGATGTTGGAAGATTATTATTTGGAGATCTTTTGAGAATTGCATTATTGAGGATATTTTTAAATTTATTGACGAAAATTTCTTTGAGGATAACTCTTTAATTGTTAAGAGAGCCTTACACACTTGTAGGGTGTAAACATTATAAGTGTGTGGCTATTGTCACGTGTCTAGCTCTTACTTGGGTTTGGGGCATGACATTAGTAAATAAGTGTTCATCCAAGCCCTCCCACAAAGGCCCAATGTAGAAAATTAGACAATTTTCTTACTTATCAATAATGAAAGTTCACCTTGAAAAATATCCCTTTATGGGCAGTTCCTTACTCAAAGAATTTTGAGAATGGGGTTCTGCCTTCTGTGCCTACTAGTTACTACAATAATTTTATTTATATAAGGGCATTGTATTGGAGAGGACATGAGAACCCAAACTGTTTATAATGAGTTTACGACCAATTAAAATTTTAAAAAAAAAAAATCCAGCTTTTGAAGGTGGATCAATACCATGTTCCTAATGTTGCAACTCAAAAGCTTCCTTTACCCTCCTTCTCTTTCCTTCTTGCCTATAAAATTCTTCCATAAACTCCTTGTAACTATAGTTTTGATACTTTGATGGGTGTTCCTCATCAATCAAATCCTCAATTGGACCTATCACAGTTTCATTATTTGGTGCATAGAACATTGCCAATGATACTCGTGGCAACCACTTGTTGGTTACGGCCCTGTGATCTACACTCTTGTACCTTCCATTACTCAGAACCTGCATAACTTAAAAAAACACGATTAGGTTAAAATATAAAGCAGAGAGAGAAAAAAACTCAATGTATAATCCACAAACAAAATTTGGAAGGAGGGTTGGGGCCTGTTTGGTTTGTAATTTGTCATCACTCAAAATACTCCAATTTCCCAAACCCCTTATTTGGCACCTTAACTCAGACCTAGTTTTCAACTTCAGCTGGGTTTCACCAAAAAAAAAAAAAAAAAGGGAGTTTGTCAAACATTGCGGCTGGGTATGTGGTTTAATTACGAAAATGCCATCACAACTTTGTTTTCATAACTTGGAAAAACCTAAAATGTGTTTTCAGTTTCAATAACTCATCACTTAGAAATTAGAGAATTGAATGATGGAAACAAGGGTTGAAAACCAAACCAAACAAAAAAATTTGTGTGAGTCCCACGTGTTTTGATAACTCAATTATGAGTTTTGAGTGATATGATCCAGACTTCACTAAACCAAACATGCTCTTAATATTCTTTTTGTAATCTGGTTAATCCAGAAGTTAGAAATCCACAAGATTTGTACGATTTTAAATTTATTACATTTTATGTTCAACAATAAACTTCATTAATTAAAAAAAAAACAATAAACTACATTAATAATAGTGACACCATCAGACAAAGCCACCTAATGATAAAGCCAATTGACCAATTGGTTATATCCATTTGGGTAAAAACACACGTGACAAGGTTGACAAGACTAATCGGCTATCATTTGCAATAAATGATGTCATGTGCCTATAATCAAAATTCGTTGTCAATATTTGTAACCATTTACCTAAGCCTTTTCAAGATCTGACAAGTACCGATGAAACCGACCGATGTCGAATTGATCCGAAAAATTCAAAGCTTCACCGTAGGTGCATGGAATGGTGGTCGGCAACAGTCTGGGGGTACCGAAGGCGGCCGGTGCGACGATTGGCAGCCATTTTGCACTCCAACGAGAAACCGCACCACACCAAGGAGTATAAATATCTATATGCTATAATTTAAAGTATTGTATAATTTGTATATAAAGTTACTCTTAAATTTCAGGAAAGAGAAGGTGTGAGTGTGAATGTGAGACTTTGAGAGTTTGAAAGAGGCATGGAAGAAGGCGGAAGGAAGAAGGAAGGAAGAAAAGGAACGACGCTAGAGAATGAGATATAGGAAATGTAGGTTTTAACATTGTTAGTTTTAAGTCCAAACCAAAACGACGTCGTTGGAACTTGATATAAATTGTAATATCAATTCCAAAACGACATCGTTTAGTACCAGATTAAAAAAAAAAAAAAAAAAAAAAAAGAAACAACGTCGTTTCAATTATAAACCTTAAAGATATTAGATGAGTTCCTCAGTTGTTTTCAATTCTTTATTCCCCGCCTCTCTCTCTCTCTCTCTCTCTCCGTTAATCTTTCTCGCCTAAGCTCCCATGTCCAAATAGCATCTTTGCCTCTCCACTCTCTCTCTCTCTCTCCCCTCACTCCTCAGCCTCCGCCACTTGTTGTCACCATAGTCTACCGCTGGATGCCATTGTTCTTGGAGTTTCACCCTCTCTCCCCTCCCCTTTGTTGTCATGGGTATTTAGAGAAGGTTTTGACTTTTAATGCTCCTCATTGCAATGCTTTCTACAGGTTTGTTTATGTATTTTGTTTTTGATAGTTTTTATTTTCATCTTTTATGACTTAGGTTTAGTTTAGTTTATTTTATTTTATTTGAAATTAGATATTTTTTTGTTTGTTTTCTGTGGTGTTTGTTTGTTTTTTTTTTCTCCGTGTATGGAATATTTGGGTTATTTAATGATTATGTTGTGGTTTGGGAGTGTTAAATTTGGATCATGAGACAATTGAGAAGTTCACCGAACTAACCACACCAAACCGGTATCATGTATCGCAAATTTTGTAGACCGGTTCTACCCCTCCATTGGTAAGGTGCAGTCAAGCATAGGGAAAAACCGCACCCTATAGGTGTGGTGCAAAAATCACCCCCATAACCGACTGTATCACACCGTGTACAACCCTACATTTACCGTAAAGATTTTATTATTCATAATTATTTTATTTTATTTTTTTTTTGGTCTTATATTTTATGAGTCTAACTGTTATATTTAGACTTGTTTTTTTCCTTCTCAAAAAAAAAAAAAAAAAAAAAAAAAAAAAAAAAAAAAAGCTTACTTGTTTTTTTAATGAATTCTTTTAAGCAAGAATTAAAAAAGAAAAAAAAAAAAAAAAAAAACAAGATAATAAAAGACATGTGCCATTCAAGTTTACATTAGATAAAATTAGGAGTTTAGAAGATTTAAACCTAGTAAATCAATGTCCAAAGAAAATTTTTGGGATAATAAAATTTAGTACAAATAAATTTTTTGGATATTTGGCATATTAAAATGAAATAATTTAGGAATCATAAGATTCTGTTAGGGTTGACTGAGAGAGAATCGATAAAAGAAATTTCCTCATTTCCAAAAGATAAAGAGAAAAATTGCTTGATTTTAAAGTTTAGGGGAGGAATGAAACTACCTTTTTTTAATTGTGCAAAAAATAGTGAATTTTAGCTCACCAAATTTGACTAAATCAAAAAAGAAGTCTAAGATCATAACAAACTGTTACAACATTTTCACAGTACATTTTATCTTCCGTCGTGGTGAATTCTAGTTGGATTTATTTTATATTTACCTATAAGGAATTTACACCTCAGTAATCGTGAAAATATTATAACAAAGAAATTATTTTATTTTGATATACAAAGAAATTATACTTAACATATGTAAAACTTATTTCTATTATGGCGGTTGTGAAAATGTTTTGACAATAACAAAATATCACAACATTTTTACAATATTTTTATTTTTAATTGTGGTTGGTCTCAATATCATATTTTATTATGAGTTATAAGGTGCTAACACCTTAACAATTGTAAAAATATTATGACAATTTTTTTTTTTTTTTGGAGAACCAAATATTATGACAATTTGTTGTATCAATATAACAACACTGTATCAGTGAAAAAAAAAAAAAAAAACTTTGGTAGCTCCAGGCTCTCACAAAAGGTGTGGGCCCCATGGTGGGAACCATGTGTGGGGCCCACACTCTTTGTGAGAGTTCAAAGCACTGCTCTGAGATTACCATAGAATTGCCGGTATCAACACATAAATATTAAAAAAATACAGAACCAAAGGAAAGAAAAATGAACTCAAACCAAATTGGCAGTACTTGAAAAATTAAATAAAAGGCCAACTCAAGAAAATTGCAAATCTGGCCTGAAACATTGAGTTTTTGCCTCATCTAACAAAGAACAAAATATCTCTCTAAACTAGTTTAGCGAGAAATTTTTCAAACTCTTCTTATATCTTTATAACGAGTGTAAATTTTGTAAATCTAAGTGGTGGATTGCATGTTCTTATTATATTTTTCATATATACTTGAAAATTTTCAAAAAGATTAAAGATTAATTGCTAAATCATTAAAGAAATGTTAAAATTTCAACGGTTAAATTTTCAAATTTTACAACCAAAAAAGAGTTATGTAGGAATTTTGAAGAGTTTCTCTTCAAACTAGAAACTTTGTTAATAGAATAAATTATTATTTGTCTTTTTCTCTCAAGAAATATTTATTTTCATAAAGTAAAAGTTGAAAAATGACCAGGCTACCTGAATTTGATCAGCGAGATTGACGACAAACGAATTAGGCACAGGGTCAACAGGTACCCATTTCTCATCTTTGATCACTTGGAGGCCAGTCACCCCCTCTGACTGCAATAGTACAGTGAGCGCAACAATATCATTATGAGCAGGAATCCCCATTGTGAGCTCTGGGTCTGGACATGGTGGATAATAATTTGCTTGTGAATAAAGGGAAGCCCTCTCACCTATCTTCTTCTTTAAACAATCTTTCTCTAGACCAAGCCCTTGGGATATCAAGCTCAAAAGCCTATCCATCAAAACTCCAATCTCCTTTGCATACCCAGCAAAAACTTCTCTGTAACAATCAAACAAAAATATGCATGATTTAATAGTGTTATTGAGCTAGTGTAATCAGGCAATCACGGGCTAACTTTGGAATCCAAGAGAGGAAAAACAGAAAAGGATGCAGAGTGATGTAGAGATACCGATACTGAGGAGGATTTGTGGGTAAGAAATGAGTGAAATCTTCTATAGGATGCCAAGGGTGAGAGAAGGTCTCACTCCACATTATGACCTTTCCAAGGCCTTCATACTTTTGGTAATAGTTGAACACTTTTACTTGCTTGGTATGATCTTTTGTAAGATATTGCGCCCTTTCCTCATGAGGCAACTGGAAGAACTCTGTCACCACAGCCAACACTTTTTGGCATAATTCTTTGGGGACTCCATGGTTGATAATCTGAAAGAAACCATATTCCTCACAAGCTTGTGATATCTTTGAAACTAATGGGGATGACCCTTGACCCTCATCAATTTGATGATCATTTAAGTCAATTATGGGGATTGAATCCGAAGGAAATACCTTTGAGAGGGTTGGCCTTTTGAATTCTGGAAGAATGAAATCAGGAGAGAGGGAGAGAGGTGTGTTATTGGCTAATTGAAAGGGTACTGTCATCTCCATGAAAAGATAAGAGAGGAGCTCTGGTTGAAGCAACAATGAGTTGCTCAAGACTGACTTATATTATACCAAAAAAACGTGTTTTTGAGATCTCTGTGTGAACAGAAAGATATTGTGGACCAGAAGAAATTGATCTTCTTATTATAGTAATGATATGACTTCGGATAAAAGTTTCCTCAGTTACATTTTTTCTTCATGGTGTTCTAGAGTCCCATTAATTTTAACATAGACTTCCACTAGTAGAATCTTGAAATCGGATACTCATTAAAATATCATAAATAACGATACTGTACAAAGGAGAGTTCTCGCTTGGAATATCATTCCATTGGCAACACATGACATCTAAGTCAATGGTTTTTCATTTCAAGGAGTTCATCCTTTTGGCATGATATTGGTAGTAAGGCCATTGTTTTAAATTTTATATCCTCTAATTTATAAACTGCTGCTTGACGATGAAAATTTCGTCATAGATAATATTAGGATGTACCAATCAATTGAGCTACAATTTGGTGCTACACTCAAAATTTTTCTTGTTCAATAGTTTTTTGATATAGTAATATACTATATATGATGAATCAATATTTGGTATATACTTTTTTTTTTTTTTTTTTTTTGGAGAAACAATATGTGGTATCTACTTAATATATAATTTTGCTTCGCGAAAAAAAAAAAGGGATTATTATGTTACATTTCGATTTTTTTTTATTCTTATTTATTTATTTATTTATTTTTGAGTTAAAAGCAATGAAGATGTATATATTTATAATAACTCCCTAACCAAATGGAGGAGTCCTTATTCTCCATTGCTATGCGGCCATCATATGTGCCACATTATTACATTGTCTAGGAAGTTAATAAAAGAAAGCTTTTGAGAAAGAGGAAGCAAGATTTTGGATATACTCTAGCAGATCATTATTTCCAACGGACCCTTTTCTTTCGCATTTAACAGAGTTATCAATTGGGAGTTTGAACGTTCAATTTGAAAACTTTGTTGGTTCAGTGTTGGACACAATTACAAGCCTTTGATCATTCTAATTTTCCATATGTATAACTTGCAACATGAGGTCTTCAAATCAACTAAGTTAGTCTCTCGTTATGATATATGTAGATACCCATTTTGCAACCAAAAGAAAATTTTTTATCTTTCCAAGTATAGGGGCATGCCTATAATTTTACAAGACCAAGTGCAAAATGGTCATTTCATGAAACTAAAAGGATCGAGAATTGTCCTGTAAAATGATTAAAATCATAGTGGTAATTTATTGTCCCAAAATTAGAGCTCCAATTAGATAGACAAAAGACAACCCAAAGTCAGAATTTCTGGGAACATGAACGTTTTATGCAACATGGTCAAAAAAATCAAAACCCCCACTCAATGCAAGGATTTTTCGTGATTCTAAGGCTCGTGAGGAAAGATTTCAAAGGGTTCGTGTTTTGATCTGTGTTATGTTGTGATTTGTATTAAAATGTGTTTTTCTAAGGTTTGAGGGTGAGATGGATGCCGAAGAGCAAACAGATTGAAGCTCAGGTGGACAAAGTGTTAAGTTTTAAAACACAAGTAGGCAAAGTGAAAACAGACCAAACCATAGGTGAGTTTACTATAATTTTATTTTTCTAATTTTTTTTAATAATCTATATTATATCTAAGAAGATTCCCCGCTTTGAACTAGACTTTTATATGGTTCAAAAATACCCTTATTAGTGAATGATAACTTCTCTTAGAAATATAATCATAAATGTCATATAATAAATTTCATTTTAAATTAAAAAAGAAAACTCCTAAAATTTAAGATTTTTTCCCTTCACATTCATCTTTTCATTATCTAAAATTTAGCATTTTTTTTTTATCCGAATAAAAGTAAAACACCCCCAATTTAAAAAAAAAAAAGCTAAGAAAACTCTTAAATTTAGCATTCTTTCCCTCACGTTCATTTTATTTTTCCTATCCAAGCTTTTCTCTATATTACTACATCATTTCAAACACACGTTCAATAAATAAATAAAAAAAAATTACAATTACAACTTATCTCTAAAGTTTATTATTTTTATTTGCTTGAAAAATAAAAGAATATATTTTCAAATTATAATAAATATAAATTATTAACTTTTACAAAAAGAAATAGAAGATAATGTCATATATTTGGTTTTAGGGCAATAGTCCGACAGCAAGAACTGTATTATAGACAACATGCAAGCCCCAAGTGATTATTATGAGTTTATGGCCACCAAACAAAAGGCACCTATACAAGGCAAATGAAGACCACATTCCTAATGCTGCAACTCAAAAGCTTCCTCTAGGACCTCTACCCTTCTCCTCGCTCCTTGTTGCACTACAAGAAATTTGGTTATCTTCGACAATTGAAACCGTTGAAAAAATTACTAAAAACCGTCAAAAATACTATTTTCGACAGTTAAAATGACCGTTGAGAACTGTCATTAAAAACTATGTTGAGAATATTTTTCTATAGCCTATGCAACCATTGAAAAAATTAGTACACCTTTATCAACGATTAATAAGCGTCGAAGTACTATTAAAAACTGTTGAAAACATATACACAAAAATGTAGATTAAAGTATGCTTATTATTTTTTTCCACATGCACTCAATCGATAAAGAGCTTCTTAAGAGAAGTTTCAACGGTTTATAAACGTTGAAATAAGTATTTTCTTCTTTAAAAAATAAATAAATTTGGATGTGCACTTTCACATTTATCAAAATTTAATAACTTGATTCAAAATATAAACATAAACACAATCGTGCAATTCCAAATTGAATTACAGCAACCAATCAACTACTCTTATAACACAGTGAAACGAACTGTACAAATCAACACAACTTAACTACTCTGCATACTGCCTTCTACACTGTTAAATTTGAAACAGAAATCACTACATGTAATCACCAAAACCAAAATATAAGATTTTTGAGTTCGATACATACACTGTTATGCAATGGATAGAGGTTAAACGAAAATCACATTTATTACTATAGCTTTAGATCACTACACCCTTATCCTTTTCCTTTGTTTCTTGTTCTTACAATGGATAGAGGTTAAACCAAAATCAATATAACAAAATTGAAATTTATAGGCATTGAAACTACAAACTTTAGCATAACTAAGAAAGAGATCATATGATTTGTATTCAAACCAAAGGCAAGGATGCTAAGCCGTAATTCTTGACCGGCCCTTTGCTATTCTTCGAGCAATGACTCTCCTCCCACCCTTGGTTGCCTTGCTGTTCACGTGAAAAAGTGCATTAGCCAACATGCAAATCCTACATAGTTTTGTTCACAATTTCTCAGCTAAGAAAACTTCATAAAGCCACTTAACAGTTAATACATGCCATAAGGCAGACACCTGACCATAAAGTGGGAGGAAAAGTCCTACCAATCTCTGTCTTTAGTTCTTATATGTAATATAGAAACTCGATGTCCCAAGCAGTTCAACTATGACCAACATAATGGTACACAACCTAACAAGAGAAAAATGAACTATTTTAAATTGGACAAAACCTAAGCAGAACATATAAAATGTCCAACACAATTAGAAAAATCAAGTTAAAGAATTAAAATATCTAACTAATAATAATGACCAATAAAAAAAATAAAAAATAAAAAGGAAACCAGAGAGCATCACGAGTTGTATGTCACTACTCACTAAAGTTGTCCTCCTTCACGGCCCATTAGTTCCAAGTGCTCCACCTAATTATTATAACCTTAAATGAAGGCTGCCTAGACAAGCAAGCCCAACTAGATGATGTAGGGCTTATTTTACCTATGGACCTTGGTCAATAGTGATGAAAATATGGAAGTCCAAATTAAATTGTACATCAGGCTATCAGTAAGCATCTAGAGCCCATAGTTTATATAAATCCATAAGTTGGTGACCTCTGCAATGATAGTAGATAAATATGATGGCTTGTACCATTTGGAAATTACAAAAAGCCATGCACAAATTGTGGCTAATCTTAAATACAGTTATACTCTTCACAATGAAATATTTAATGCCCTATGCATATGATTGTTGCACTCAAAAAAATAAGTTTCAGCTATTAGAGGTTTCTAATCATATGCCAAATCGATTGTATGAGATCTCAATTTTGATGAATGAAAAGAAGTATCACAGAATGTGACAAAAATAGAAGCATTTAATAGATTCACATAGTAACCCCATATGCATGAGAAACTCACCTTATTTGGATCTTGCAATTCTTTAAAAGATTTATTTAATTTGATAAATGTTTGATGAGCCTGAGGATGAGGGCATTTATCCAGGTGCACTAAAAGAGACAATTTCCAGTACCTAATTCATGACCATGGCAACCATTGATAAAAAGAAAAAAATTAGATAATGCACAAGGTCACAAGTTTACAACCATATTAGATAAATGAAAATTCTAACAAAGGTAATGTTAACTAGTTCTACCTACCTTTAAAATGATGATGAATTATGAAAAATAACAAGGTGGATGATGAAGAATTCAAAGACTGAAATGCATTTCCTGACATAAATAAGGAAATGCAACCACATTTCAGCTTTAATCCTACACAGTTGAGTGCTATAATTCCTGCTCTTAATATAATATGAACATTGTGTGAGGCTTTTTTTACTGAGCAGTGTCATGTTTGAAATACTGGCAAAGGCTTTTAGATATAGTTCCTGGTCTTGATATTCTACAAATTGCTTATTGAATACACAGAATCACAAACTGCTGTAGCCCACTAAACACAACATATGACAAACACTCCCAAAAAAGAAAAAAGAAAAAAAAAGCCCATATTCCAAAATCAACCAAATTATCCATTTCATGTTCCAAAATGAACCAAATTATCACAACCCCATTCTCTACAGTTACCTCTCCTTGTGTTCTTGGATGTGCTTCATATAAGCCTTGTTGTGGCTCTCTATATACTGTTTAGCCACAGCCATCCTCTCCATGGTCAAGCTGGACCCCATCTCCACCTCCTCCTCCTCCTTAGCCATGGGTCCCACTGTGTTCTCTTCTCTCCTCACCTCCTCCTCATCATTTTTAGAGAACTTGGTTACAGAGTAGCTAACTAATAAACAAGAAATACATGAAATTGTTGCTTAGAAGTGAACCTCAAAAAGTGAAACAAAAGAAGTGGCAATCATAACAAAAGCTTCTCCGGCATGAAATGTGGGGCTTTCCCATTGAAACGGGTAAGGAATATAAACCCTGCATCAAAGTGTGATGACACAATTGCAAAATCTCACAAAATGTAGTCAAAATTTGTTGTAAGAATGTGAAAAACATAGGCTAAGTTGTTTGTGGCCTTCACATTGGCCTTTAGTTTCAAAAGTTGAGGAAAATACTGTAAGAGTAACACGTTGATGGACTCTAATTTTCATAGCAACCAAACAGAGCATTAATGTGAGCTTTGAAATTCCAATGCACGTTCAAAAATAAAAGGAGATAAGCTCAAATTCCATTCTAGGAGAACTATTTACTAAAGCCATAAAATCAAACATGTAAACAACAACTTAAAATCAAATACCAAAGAAACTGAAAAAACTCACAAGTGCGAGCTTTGGTGCCCTAACTCCAATCCTCAGCTCCAATCGCAACGAATCGAGACCATCGCTTCTCAAAACCCTAGGTGGCAAGAACTTCAACAAGCTACCGATCCTCAATCCTTCCCTATTCAACCTCCGGCCTCGCTCGCTTCCTTGCCTTGACACTGCTGTGATCGAGCTCTGCAACACCATCGACAGCATTGCGTAGAGGAACACAGCAAGAAGCACCAAAAAGTAGAACGCCGACTTCTCCTTTGCCCAGGGCAAACTCTTGCGATTGAAGCGGGTTAGGTGAGATCGACTGCAGAGAAGAGCCGAACGATCTGAGACGGACTTGAACGATCGCGGATTGAGAGGAAAGCGTCATCGCCTTCTCTGCCGCCACCACTCTCGCTAGTGCCAGGCGGAGACGAGCTTCGTCCAATGGAAAAATTATTTTTTTTTCCTTGAGAAAGTGACAGGAAAAAAGAAGAAGAGATTGAAAAGTTAGTTATGGAAATTGGAAGACAAATATTGGAACGTGGACAGTGCTTTGAAATTTTTAGGGCTGTTTGCTACGTATCGATATTTGAAAATATTTATAGGATTAATGGAAAAGTGCGTAAAAATATTTAAAATATTATTTAAAAATTAAAAATAATTATTTAAAAACAGCTCCCAAACACCCTTTTAGATTTTGTGAGAGATAGAAATTTGAGCGAAGAGAGAACCTGTGAAACAAAGTTCTATAAAACTTTGATTTGAACGGTAGCTCTATATAAGTTTAGTGTTACTGATTTTCAACATTTATTACAACCGTTGATAAAAGAAGTAATTTAGGCCATGTTTGGATTAAAAATTTTCATCGCTCAATTTTTCATCACTCATCACTCATCATTCTTCACTCATTAGTTATCACTCATCACTAATTACTTAAAAATACTATACCCATTTGGCACCATCACTCAGTTTCTATCACTCATATTTTTCACACTATTTGTAGGTCCCATGTCTGTCAATCAGTGTAGTTTTTTTTTTTTTCCTGGGTTCGTTCTTCACATCAGTATGTCTTTTTTTTTTTTTTTTTTAGTACCAGATCACCCAAACCCAAAAAAAAAAAAAAAACCAACGATAAGACCGAACCCAGAAAAGAAAGAAAAAAAAAAGTTAAGACTGAACCCAAAAAAAAAAAAAAAAGTTAGCCGGTCAAAAGTTGCGGCTGTGGGTCTCCCAATGTGTATTTAATTACATAAATGCCATTGAGTTATGAGTTATAAAAACTGAAAATAGCTAAAATGTGTTTTCAGTTTCCATAACTTATAACTCAAAAATCAGAAAATTGAGTGATGGAAACAGAGTTATGGAAATTGAGTTATTTGCTTCCAAACAAAATTCCTGTCATGGGTTCCACTATTTTTGAGTTATGAGTTATAGAAACAAAGTTATAAATTATAAAAATTGGCAATCCAAACACTCTCTTATTTTCCGCGTTCATGAAGCTGTGGATAAAAGTATTTTTCTCTATTTAAATTTTTTTAACACTTGTCTCAATAGTTGTGCCACCTGTAGAGATAAGAATCCACTTTTGTTCCAACAATTGTGCCAGCTGTAGAAATAAGTATACACTTGTTTCGCATTTTGATCATCAGTTGAGTACAACGTTAACCGTAGAAATTTAAGGATTTATTCATGCTTTTTAGTGACCGTCGGTCGATAAAAATATGTTGAAAATAGTCAAGTGTGTTGTAGTGTGTTGCCTGTATAATTTATCCATAAGCTTTGTTACATTGGTGGGTGTCCCTCATTTTATTAATTCCTCAATTGAACCAATCCTAGTGTCATTATTTGGTGTATAGAACATTGGTAATGAAAGTCGGGCAACTACTTGTTGGTTACAGACTTACAGCCCAGTGAAAAACACCCTTCCATTTCTCAAAACCAATACGAAGTGAAAACATGACCATAAAAAGTCAACAATATTCGTGTTCAATCTTCTGTAGGATGCAAAGGGTGAGAAAAGGTCTCACTCCAAGCATGTATAATTCGCATGAAACTTAAATGCAAGTATTGAGACATAAACTTACAAGCCTATGATGAAGATCTCCTTACATTATAAGATCTTTGAAAGTTCTCTGATATGCGATCTAAACAAGCATATGGTTTGTTCAGGGTGTCTTTCTTTTTTGATTGTGGCCTATATTTATGGGCAAGGGTGGCAGTTATTTCGAGTGCATTACTACCGCAGTATGGGTGGTTATTTGCAGAAATTAATTAACTACCTCTTTTCCCTTGTAACGATAAGTGTCCCAATCTTCTTCCATGATGCATATATAATTGTCTTCCACATGGCATGGGTTAGATCATGGGTGGTTATTTCCGTCAAATAATTTCCCATGACTTCTGCTACATCAAGATTGCATTTTTTTTTACTTCACTTGTCCAAATCTTAGGAATTTATTTAAAGTATATTTAATATAGACAAGAATTAAAAAAAAAAAAATAGGGCTTAGACAAGGATGTGGCATCCCTTATAGCCACCACCCACAAAAAGAAAATCTCTCTCTCTCTCTCTCTCTCTCTCTCTCTGTGAGAAACCCTAAGTTTGTTATGCTGACGTTAGTAGTTGCTCGACATTCTTATTCCTATATACCAACAAGAATTCAAAGCATGTGAAAAGTTATGGAATTTTTGGGGTGTGGTTTGGCATTAGCGGAAGCGCATTCAAATGAATAAGAAAAAAAATTCTACAAAAGAAAACAAAATTTTGTGGTTCTACCAATTCTTGTTCTTTAGCTCAACAACAAACAATGGACAAGATCGAAGAGATTGGCTACTCACTCAAGGAAGAGATTGGCAGCAGTAGGTCTCTTGATTCCTAGAATTGGTGAAGATTGTGTGTTTTGATGAAGGTTTGTTTAGGGATTTTGATATTCTCCCCCTATTTGGTTACTATGAAAGGAGCTGTTCGGGAAAGTTTGAATTATTTTAGGTGCTCTTCTTTGACTTTGATAAAAATTGTCAAAATTTTTTACAAATTGTTTTTATTACTTTTACAGATTTTTTTAAGGCAAAAATGTAAACCTGACCCTCTAACTTTCAACGTTTTTCATTTCAGTCCTCTAACTTTAAGTTTTGTCATTTCAGTCCTCTAACTTTCAATTTTTGTCAATCAAAGCTTCTGTTAGATCTCAGTTAAGATTACCGTTAAACACACTAGGAAATGACCTTTTTACCCTCTCTTTTTTTTTTTTTTTTTTTTTTTTTTTTTTTTTTTTTACAATTCAAAATTAAAAGAAAAACAACCAAATCACCAACCAAATTCAGGATTAAAGGACTTCTTCTCCACCGTCAAGGCCAGCAACTCCACCCTAAATCAACCGCAACACGAACACAAATACAAACCCAACCACACCAAATCAGCCAATAACAGACCCACCACACCTAGAACACAAACAAAAACCCACCACACCCACGGCAGAGAAAATAAGATAGTAGAGAGAGAGGGGCGGATCAAAGTCACAATAAGATAGCAGAGGAGATCGGCGATGGAGAAAGGAAAGGAGATTAGCGATGGGAGCTTGGGACTGTGGGTCAAGGACGGAGTGGATGGTGAGAGAGCGCGTGTCGAGAGAGAGTGGACCGGTGTGGGGGTTAGAGAGAGAGAGAGGAGAGCAATGGCATGGATGGTGGAGGATGGGAAGTCAAGGTAGAGAGAGAGAGATGTGGGTCGTTACTGGGTGGGTCGAGTCCGTGAACGAGTGTGGGTTTATGGGTGCCATTTTTTTTGTCGGGTTTGAGAGAGAGAGAGAGAGAGAGAGAGAGAGAGGGAGTGTGAGTGTGTGTGTGTGTATTTTTTAGATTTGAAGACTGAAGAAGAAGAAGAAGACGAGTTGGGGAGTCAATACCGCAGAGGAGTTCGAGAAAATGAGCTATGAGTCTATGACTGTGTTTTCAGTCACAACAACAAGGCTGTTTGATCCTGCTGGATTTGAGGTTCCAAGTCATTTTTCTTGTAATTATTCTTAGTGTGTCTGATGGGAGCCACCGGCAGTCGTCGTTCCCTTTTTTTTTTTTTTTTTTTTTTTTTTTTTTTTTTTACAATTTTTTCTTTTAATTCCGATTTTTTTTTTTTTAAAGAGAGGTAAAACAGTCATTTCTTAGTTAGTTTAACAGTAATCTTAACTGAGTTCTAATAGAAGCCTGAATTGACAAAATTTGAAAGTTAGAGGACTGAAATGAAAAACGTTGAAAGTTAGAAGGTCAGTTTTACATTTTTGCCTTTTTTTAATGTATGAAATTCATAAATATCCAAAACGACAATTCTTTTAGGTATTTAACATCAATTTTTTAACAAGTAATGTAAGTTTTGTGATCCATACCCCTTTTAGATAATACTAGCCTCTAAGCACGTGCTCACGCACATGCTTAGAAACTCTTTTATTTTTGGATAAAGATTAATAATTTGTATTCATTATAATTTGGAATTGCTACATTTTCTAATTATTAAAAACATAGGAGTGTGATGAAAAAAATATTTCTTCCACAAACACATAACACTAATCACACCTCTAGGTATTTTTTTTTCATCACACCCTTAGGTATTTTATTATTAGAAAATGTAGCAATACTAAATTATAATGAACACAAATTATTAACCTTTATTCAAAAATAGAAGAGCCTATAAGCATGTGCGCGAGGGCGTGCATATAGGCTAGTCCACTATAACTTTTTTTTTTTTTTATAATTAAATTATCCACTATAACTTGAACATGAATACCTAAAATATAAAATATGATTAAATAATATAATATTACACCGTTAAAATTGTTATAAGTCCATATCTATTCATTCTTATTATTAATACTGAATCACTCCAATATTTGTAGGCATATCTAATCTATCCTTTTTTTTTTTTCCAGTAAATTATAGAATATGAATACTATATATATTGTAAGTCATATAAAAAAATCCAATACCAAACAACATCAAAAAATGAAGAAAGAGACTAACAGTAAGTAAATTGTACAGTGGCTTAGATACAGAAGTAGAATAAGGGTTTGATAATTCAAGGGCCGGTGGCTTTTCTTCCTTGAGTTTAGTCCCTGAACGCAATGGGTAACGTTGAAGCTTCGGTTTCCCCAATCCTACAATGTCTCCTCAAACAAACATACAGCAACACAACCTCAGTACTCAAAAAACAAAAACAAAAAATACAAAGAAAGAGAAAGGGTGTTGTTGTTGAATACCAGGAAGTGGAGTCTGGGTCTGTTCCTTGACTGGGTCTTCCATGGTTATGGCTCTATGGCTGTTGGGTGTCTCTGCTTTTCAGATTTTTTATTCTTTCTATTTTTGGTCACAGAGAAAAAAAAAATACGAGATTCGGAGAAAACTGAAGTAACTACACAACACTCAAAATCAAATGACTTAAAAAAAGCTTTAAGGAATGAATCTGACAGAGTGGATTTTATATAGAGTTTTTTTTTTGGTTAAGTTAATAATTTTCATTCATCGTAAACTTTTTTTTTTTCTTTTTTACTGTTAAGACTTTTTTTTTTTTTTTGGTTGATGTGAAATGGTTAAGACTTTTTTTTTGATAGACGGTTAAGACTTATTAATTGTTAAAAAGAAAAAAAAGTGATTTTTTTTTTAAACCTGAGTTTAGGTAGTTGAAGCATTTCAAATACCTTAACAGAAAGTATTCCTAGTTTTTAGACAATATTTTAAAGTAAGTTAAACATGTATTTTTACTTGACTATCCTTTAACTTTGTCTCCACTTAAACTTAAGAGTGTTGGGGGAATTTTGGAACAAAAAAAAATCTTGTCCAAACCGGAGAAGCCCCTTAAATAGTATTATAGATATTGGCAAATCGGTTTCTTCTCATGAAGCATGGGGCGTAGAGTACTTAACCTCCTTAAAAGCAGTTTTAGGCTCAAACTGACGCGAGTCTAAGAGTACACGGCGCCTCTTAAGAAGAAGCAAAGGAGTCGCCACCTAGTTATAGGTCTAGGAACGAAAGAAATGACTTCATAAAGGTCTTCTTACCAAACAACGTCTGGAGTTAGGGTACAGGATGGAAGAGGTAAGGCACCCTAAGCTTGCCTACCCATAACTAGCCTTCATATATCGTTGCTTGATTTGGACAAGAGTCAAGCTTATCCTAGAGGTTCAAACGTGTGCATTAGTGTTGGAAAATTTAGACCTCTGTTGATAGAATTAATAAGTTTTAAACTCAAGTTGTTAATTAGATTGATTAAGAATAAACCTTGTTAAAACAAACTAACGTCAATATCATGCATAGCGGAAAAGTAAAATAAGAAAAGACATGATAACTTAGAAAAACCAATGAAACAAACTAGTTTCACAGTAAAAAACTTGGGGGGAAACCTTCCCAAAAAGTAATTCACTATAGTAAAAAGATGTTTTAGATCTAGTATAAAACCTTTGTCCGTAGACTCTACAATCCTTGTAAATGAACTCATAGTAGAAACCTTCTACCGCTTCAAAACCTCTGAACTTTTCAATATATGAATGACAACTTTTTGCATGGACCCTAGTACGTGACTAGCCAAAGATAACTAGTTCCCAATACATGACTAACTCACTAACTTGAAGAAGATTTTTGGCTGCAAAGCTCTTCACTTCATCAACAATGAAGATCAAAAAGCACTTGGTTACAAAACTCTAAGGCACAAAGACGTTGTAGCTTCTTTCAGAGAGAATAAGGCATTGGCCACCTTTTGCATGTGATCTCCTTATATTCTCTTATGTGATGGTCTTTAAAATAAGCCTTATATATGTCTAGGGTTGTGAGAAAAGAAACCCAACACATATATGTCAGCATGGGTCGAAAATCAGATTTGAAAATTCTGATTTCGTAATTCTTAATAGATACAATTGTTGAGCTATCTATCGAGACCTTGGTAGATAAGCTATCTATCGAGCAACTGTCGAATTTTAATGAATCAACGCTTCTTCACTTGTTTCTTAAACAGATTTTCATGGCTTTAATATTAGACTTGAACTCTTATTCCTTGAAGTATTAAACCCATTCTAGAACTACCAAAATACAAGTAAAATGCGTTTTGTCAAAATATTAGCCAATTCTAAATGACGTATGTTCATAACAAGTTCCACATATGTCCTAACAATTGGCATCTAGACCAAGGTGTAGTTTATGGGTCATGTGAGACAATTTATGGAAAGCGATATGGACATGTGAGCATGTACACATACAAGGAGTCATGGAAGGAGTATTTGGTTCAAGGCAATGAAATTGAAGAAACAAAACACGGCATGGGAAACAACATGGCAAGACAATAGCAAGGCATTCAATGTGTGTACATTCTTCTTCTTCTTCTTCTTCTTCTTCTTCTGTCCTTTGCGTGTAGTCTATCCTTCACTGCCTTGTTTTGATTTATTGTTTAATAGTTAATACTTTAATTTCTTTTAGTTTTGATTTATTTCTTAATAGTTAATACTTTAATTTCTTTTAGTTTTGATTTATTTCTTAATAGTTAATACTTTAATTTCTTTTAGTTTTGTGAGCCCTTCACATGTGAATCACTAATTGGGAAAGCTCAAAATTTCAGACTTTAGTCATTTGTGTTGACTTCTAAGCCACCTCCACTCCACGTGGCTAACCTATGTCTCACCATTATTAATTTTTTTTCCTCTTTTAATTTTAATTTTATCATTACTCTTGTTATAATCTAAAAAATAATTATTAATTATTATTATTGAATGATATTTGGGCTTAATGAGTTTGACATATAGGAAATATAAACTTATCACGTGTAGTCGTATCCTGATAAACATCGATGATCGATGTGATGAAGTGAGAATGGAAGTCTATAGAGAGGTCCTCTAAGAGGGATAACAAAAATCGAGCACAAGGCTTTGTGATGGATTTATAATGAGATAGTGGAGTAAGAACAAATGTCATCACCATATTAAGGAACCGCGAACCTTTTGTAAAGCTCGAGCATGGAGTGTTTAGCTTACCACCCCATAGAAAAGGAGTCTCATAAAAGTGAGAGATGAGTTTATCTCTAGACACAGTCTGGAGATGATCACAACTAGGGTAGTTAGGATGGGCTACCCTAGGTATACGTAGTACCTCGGATATAAGTGTTAGGATATATGCCCTTAAATCCTATTGTATGATGCTATGTATGACATTATGTATGACTTAATGTTGTGTTCAATAAAGTTGTTTATTTTTTATTTAAAATAATGGTAACATGAATATTTGGACATTATCATATAGTCCATGAGATGCATAGTATGTGATTTATGTGATTTAGTCACAGAAGATATAAATCACAAGTTCTTTGTAAACTCAAAATTTATAGTTCGTAGTCGGTGATGAAATTGGGCATTTCATCTGCGAAGACTATAACGTATCAACTAAGATGATTTGTCTTGATCATGGAAGTGGTGACTTCTAGTTGATATGTTGATATGTTTTAAGAGTTAAGACATATTGAATTGGACCGCTGTGAGATTTATTATTCTCCTAACGACTGTCAAATGAATAATAAATCTCACGACTTCTATTTGCATGAACTCTTAATCCTGAGAGAATAATGGACTTGATCATGAGGTGTAGGTTGCTTTGATTTATTAGGAGTGAGATCTAAAGTAACAGTCAAAACCTCAGTATGTTGGGCAACCACATTTAGTGTTGATGGAACATATATTCTCAAGATGGAATTCATAGTCTCTTAATCGAGATACAAAATATTCCCTTGAGATAAGTTTAATGGGTTTGGTTATTCAGAGAGTTAGGTCTAACCACTTTGGTAAGAAATTACTAAAGTATATATTTATGAAATTGGATTTCATAAATATATGATAAATAACTTTAAAGGATTAAACCGGGTACTCAAGGATAAGATGTAGTAATTTACAAAGTGGCAGTCAATATTTATGACTTTGTATTACTACGAATATTTTATGAAGGGGTTGCGTGTAAAATAAAGTCTTGGGATATAATTTATTAATAAGGCCTAGAGTGCAATTATATTTATATAGTGGTATTAAATATAATTAATTGTAACTTTGGACTTGTCAAGAGTTGACGGAAAAGCCCAAGGCCCTTGGAGCTAGTGTCTTATTGGTCCCTTTTGGTCCCATTCCAAGCCACACACTAAAGCGCAATTGGAAAGGCCCAATAGGCCGGCCCAATTAGATAATCAGTTAGTTATAAAGGGAGAAACATACAGAATTTTTCATGAGATTTTTTTAAGAAAAGAATCGTAGAGAAAAAGAAAGAGTGTGAGACACACTTTCATTCTCCCTTTGGAAACTGATTGAGAGACCACACATCTTGGGCGTAAAGTGGAATTGGAGTGAAAATTAAAAGTTTTCCCAAGTGCTTCTAATCTTTGTTTTGAAATTCTCCACACCAAGGTACGCTATCTTGTTCTTAAATTCTGAAATTTATAGAGTGCATGTTGTCAATCAAGAATGAAATAGATCCTTGTTTGTTGCTTCCACTGTGTGTTTTGTATGAGATACAAAACCAGATTTTATTCCAACAATAAGATCCGAAGTAACTACGATATGTGTACCTCGAATGAATCTAGCAAACAGAGGCACAGAGATATCGACGCCGTGTATATTGGAGTAAAACTACTATATAATCATGACGGGACATCTCAAAGGACTCTCACATAGAGAATCCCAACCTCTAGTCCAAATGACCATTAGGAGAGAAGTGTTGGAAAAGTCCAGCAGAATGACTTGGCGTTTTGAATGAATGCCACATTGTTGGAAGTTCTCCGAGAAGTCCTTTTGGGCCTTCTCATCACGAAACCAAACGTGAGGAGGGGAAGAGGATAAGAAGAAGAAGAAGACCCAGAACTACAAAAAGGGTTCTGAGCCAGAGTATATTTGCACTGTTTGGGTGCCATGCGCAGTCTATCCAAGAGAGAGAGAGAGAGAGAGAGAGAAAAAGAAAACAGAACACAATCACAACTAAAATGAATAGAAGGAAAAGAAATGGTACGTATGCATGAAATATGCATGAACATGTGAAGTGCAAAACAAAATACATCATAGGCATAGCCCGATACAAACCTACCAGCACACATTTCACATTCTAATAAAAAACACACATCTAAAATGCATGAAACATTGTGAAAATGCTAATGAAATGCAATGCATGATCATATAGCATCAATTAAACAACACCCAACCCAAAAATTTCACAACAATCTCAAAATTTTCAAAAACTTTGAAAAAACCCCAAAACCTTGAATGTATGAAAAAGAAGAGATTAAGGAAGCATACCAAAGGATTTGAACTTTTTCTAGGCAGAAAATTTGAGGGGTTGAAGGTTTGGAGTGAGTGAGAAGAGTTTGGGGTGAGAGAGAAAGAGTTTCTATCGAGAGAAAGAAGTGAGAAATGAATCTGAATCGCGCTTTAGGTATTTAAAGAAATCACATCTCGATGGATCGAGATATTTGTCGAGATCTATTGAGCACTAAATCTCGACATATGTAATCTGTCAAGGTGCTGTCGAGGATCTGTTGGAAAAATTGCCTCGATGGATTGAGAAGCTATCGAGAAGCTATTGGCTCTCGATGGATTGAAAAAGCTGTCGAGAAGCTGTCAAGATTGCTTTGAAAAAAAATCCAGAAATCTCGACGGATCGAAGATCTATCGAGATGATGTCGAGACAGAAGAGAAAAAGCTCAATAGAAGAGATAGCTATCGAGATCTGTAGAACAAGCTGTCGAGCTTTGAAGAAATGAGTTTGTTAGGACATATGTAGTTCAAGTCTGTGAACTTATGTCGCTATTTTATGTAATTGGCTTATCCTTAGACAAAACGCACTTTACTTGTAATTGGGTAGATCTAGGATGTGTTAAATACTTCAAGAAACTGTGGTTCAAGATTAAGTGTTGAAGCCGTCGAAGTCTGTCCAAGAAACAAGCAAGGAAGTGCAAGATTTTAAAGCTCGATAGATACCTCGACAGATACATCTATCGAGATTTAAAGTAGCTGTTTAGCCCGAGCCTCGACAGCTGTCTCGATACCTCTCGATACCTCTATCTATCGAGAATTAAAGAAAACAGAATTCCAAGTCTGTTTCAAGCCCAATCCGTGAGCATGTCTTTGGGACTTCTTTTCTCCTAACCCTAGACATATAAAAGGATTATTTTAAGGGCCGTCAAAAGAGGAATCACAAGATACAAGTTGCATCTTCTCTGAGAACTCGTTGTTCATGCAAATTGTGATCTGTGAGACAAAGTTCGTGCTCTAGTTCATCTTTGATGATTTGAAGAACTTTGCAGCCAACATTCTTTCTTCCTCAAGTTGGTGAGTGAGTCACGTACTTGGATTCGTGCAAAGGAGTAAGACGCGTACTGGGATCCGCGCATCACATTGGTTAGTCACGTATTGGGAGCCGTGCATTAAACTGGAGAAATTGTCACTGGAGAAATTGTCACTACAGAACAAGTCCAATTGGGTATTGGGGTAAGAGTTCAACTGTAGGTTGGTGAGGTACTTGGGATTCCTTACTTGTAACTGCTTGTTGTGATAATAGTGGAGTTTCGGGAGTGGTGACCTTAAATCACCCGGTGGGGTTTTTGCCGTAAGGGTTTTCCCCATTCGTGAACAAATCACCGTGTTATTTATTTTCCGCTGCTTTACTTAGTTTGGTGATTTGTTTGTGCTGCCACGTGATATTGCATGTTAATTTGATTAATTAAGAACTGGGCTAATTAATTAATCTAAGTTATCACAAGGGGTCAACGCATTTGTGGCCTGTCAGAGTTTTTCAAGGAGGAAAAACACACAAAGATGAATGCATCAAGCAAGCAACTTAGACATAGATCCAATCAATATATTAATCTCTCAAAACATCCTTCAACAAGAAAAATGCAAAGCATTTATGATTCAAAACACACACACACACTAAACAAGTCTAGTAAATTTTAGATTTCTAAAACAAGTCAAGACAGTTTAGTAAGTATACATTAACACATGTATTCCTTGTGATGGCCAAATCACATTGTACCTGCACATGTATCAAGGGTAGCAAAGAATTTGTGTGTTGTGTGTGAAAACATAGCAAGAGTGCATAAGTTTCTCATATTATGGCAATTTGAGATATGAGTAAATCAAATCCACTCACACATAATCATTACTGTTTGATGGGGACTATCACCTTCGAGGTACATCTTAAAATTCTCACATTTCCTAGAAACACACTTGCAACCATATTTAAAAGCATTTTGATTTTTTTTGCTTTTATATTTCTTTGCATATTTTTCTTATTGAACATATCATGCATCGCCATATATAGAAAGAAAAGAAATACCCAATTATGTAAGCCAATGATATCATAATTTTGCTATGCCGAAGCACACAGATGTTATAACATTATTGGCAGCCTTTTGTGGTGAGATGATTATTTATGCCTTTCTCTTAGAATTTTCTAGTCCTTCTCGTCAAAAAGAGTGATATGAGTGTTAAGTATAATAGATTATTTAATCGTACTTATCACAAACACAAGCCACAAAGCTCACTTGCTTATTTGTGCATTGATATGCTCATCTAAGCTACAAATGATACAAAGTTTAGAAAACTTTGTTTCAATGGCCATCCAAGGTACACAAATACCAATATACACAAAACACAGTAATACTAGAGGAGGCAATATTAAGAGAAGAGAAATCATACCCCAAACCAGTTCTATCAGAAACAGATTTCCGAGAGTTTAGCATCTCATCAAGCTTTGCACTAGAAGTCCTCTCCAATCAAGCTCTGACCTGGAACAGTTCTCCTTCAAGCTTCTTGGTCTTTTCAGCAAGGAAGTTATTCTCGAATTGCATATCTCCAATGGTTTGATTTGCTTCATCAACTTTTGTAGAGAGCTCCTCTCAATCTAGCTCAGCATCACTTAGCTTCTTGGTGGCCAGCCTATAAAGTTTCTCATGTTTCTCAGAAACCTCATACAACTTAGCATAGGCTATATGGAAATTATCTTGTTCATCCATTTTCTCAAACTTAGACTCCACCAAGTCCTCTTCTTCATCTACCTCTTCGACAATCCCTTCAGTAGGATTCATTGTGGCAGTCAGACATTTAAGATTCTCTCGACATCATTGTCATCTGACTAATCCTCAAGCTCGGTGTCACTCAAGGTAGCAGAGGTTCAGCAGGAAACAAGAGAGTAGCCATACCTTTCAAGCTAGCATAGATAGCAGTGGGAGACCAAACAAATGTTTCACAGAACTGGCCTCTTCATCAGTTGGATATTCAAAATGCCTTCCTTCATGGAGACCTTCAGGGGGAAGTCCACATGGAGCAACCTCCTGGATATGTTGCTCAGGGGGAGTCTCATATGGCAAGTCTCGGACAGGCTCATATTGGTTGGGTATGCTCTTTTCAGCCTTGCTTTTCCCAATTGTCCTGAGATATGTTGGACATTCTTGTTTCATGTGTCTAAAACCGTGACATCCAAAGCACTTTGGTCTAGAGGGAATAATGTACTGGCCGCCCAACCTTAGCATCCTTTTTCCCTCTATCTTGGCTCTTGAATTATGAAGAATTAGATTGCTTTCGGTCCTTGTCGAATCCTTTCGCATTGGCATTCTTCATAAACTTCTTGAATTGCCTAGTGATGTAGGATTTCATCTTGGAATCTTCATCATTAAAAGACTCATCGATCTTATTTCTTTTGGCCTTTAGTGCCATGCTCTTACTTTTGCTTGGTTTCCAGATCCTAGTTAAACCTAACTCATAGGTTTGCAAGTTGCCAACTAGCTCTGTCAAAGGAATTTTGTTAATGTCCTCTGATTCTTTAATGGCAGTAATCTTGGCATGGAATCTTTCAGGCAAAGATTTGAGTGCCTTTCTTACAACCTTGGTTTCAGGAATAGTTTTTCCAAGATTAAAGGTAGAGTTGATTATGTCCTTCAGCTTGGCATAGAACTCGTCAAATGACTCATCCTCCTCCATCTTAATCTCTTCAAAGCTTGTAGTAAGCCTTTGAAGCTTTGAATCATTGGTAGCCTTGAATCATTGGTAGCCTTAGTCCCTTCATAGGTTGTCTGGAGGATGGTCTATGCTTCCTTAGCAGTTTCAGTAAAGGATATTTTCTTGAACTCCTCATCGGTGACTACACTGAATAAAGCATTCAATACTCTACTATAGAAATTCGTTGATCTTGGCATCATTCCAATCAACTAGTGCTTCCTTTGGCTTAGTCTAGCCAATCTCCATAGCTTGCCACACCTTCTCATATAAAGACTGCAAGAAAGCTCTCGTGCATACTTTCCAGTATGCATAGTTAATGCCATCAAATAAAGGATGCATAATTAGAAATTGTCCTCTATCCATGACATATAGGGGTCAATGGATCACAAAGCAAAGATTAACCCTAATTAGAATGTGCCCGCTCTAATATCACTTGATAGACCAAGAATGTATTAACCCTTTGGGTAAATTAATCAATTAATTAGTCAAGTTAATTAATTAGATTCAATTACATGCAATAAGCGTGGTAGAACAAAGAAATCACCAATTAAGTTAAATGCAGCGGAATATAAATTTGACACAAGTGATTTATTTATGAATGCTGGAAAACCATCGAGGCAAAACCCCACCTAGTGAATTTAAGGTCACTACTCCCGACAGTTTACTATTATCAAAACAAGCGATTAAAAGTAAAAGGAATCCTAGTACCTAATACCAACTTACAGTTGAACCCTTACCTCAATACCCAATTGGACTTGTAATGTAATGACAATTTCTCCTTTCAATGCACGGCTCCAAGTACATGACTAACCAATTGATGCACAAATTCAAGTATGTGATTAACACACCAACTTGAGGAAGATATTGGTTGCAAAGTTCTTCAGTACATCCAACGATGAAGATCAAAAAATCTCCATGGTTACAAAACCCTTAGCGCAAAGACATAGTAATTTCTTCAAAGAATATGATGAATTAGGGCAAATTGTCTCTGATCACAATATGCATGAATAATCACCTTGCATCTAGTGTGACGGCCTTTAAAATAATCCTTATTTATGTCTAGGGTTGTGAGAAAAGAAACCCTACACAAATACAGTTGGACATGCGTTAAATCTGATATGGAAATCTGAATTTCGTAGTTCTTGATAGATACAACTTCTGTCGAGCTGCTATTGAGCTTTAGTATTGAACCTCGATAGATGTGATTTGTCAAGCTATCTGTCGAGCTTTAATGAACAACATTTATTCACTTATTTCTTGAACAGACTTGCATGACTTCAATACCAAACTTGAACTTTCGTTCCTCAAAGTACTAAGCCCAACCTAGATCTACCCAATTACAAGTAAAGTGCGTTTTGTCAAAGGATTAGCCAATTTACATTAATTATGTCTCTAACAATATCTACATATGTACTAACAAGATGGATGCTTGACTTCACTTATTTGCCCATTTGACATGGTCCACATATGCTCTTTTCTATCTTTTCAAACTTGGGCAAACCTAAAACTGCTTCACACTTGAAGATTTTTTTTAATTGCTTGTGACTTGCATGTCCCAACCGTTGATGCCATAGGTCTACTTGACTAATCTTTACGCTATAACACTTGATGTTTATACTGGGTGTTATACATGGTGAAAAGAACATTCAATCCTTTATCGCAAATCTGGATGATGCTAAGTAGATTAGCCTTAAGCCCATCAACATACTAGACATCTTCAAATACAGGCAACCCTGGAATGTCTACTATTCCAATACCTTTGATTACAATCTTGTTCCTATCTGCAAACGTGACTGTCCCAATCTTTCCTTCAAAGAGTGTCTTGAATAATGCTTTATTTACTGATATATGCCTGGGACAACCTTTATCTAAATACCAAAGACAAGAATCACATGCCTTTAAGGCGGTTAAAGATATATAACACATATAAATATCATTACATGTAATTATATCAAGACACTCAAGGAAAGAATAGACATATTCAATAAGCCATATGATCCAAAAATAGATAAGTTCAATTTTCAACCAAAAGGAGTTTAAAAAATCCATGACAACAGAGGTCAAGGATTAACTCTTAGATCAAAAAATATAACACGGGAGCTAACCTGCTTTGATATCACTTGTTAAGTTTAGACCCCTAACCAGAATATTTTTAACCTAATATTATACTAAGTTGATTAGCAAGATTGTTATTCAAAATTAGGTTAAACATAAATAAACACAAACTGTAGATCAACGAAAAATAAAGAACACAAAGATCTGATGACCTAGGAAAACCTAATAGGTAAAAAACTTGGGGATGATTTAACTAGCTATCCTCAAGGTAAAAATAGATCTATTATAAAAGAATTGAAGTTTGTACAATAGACTTAGACCACTAACATCTTATTGCTATCTCATGTCGAAAACTTACTACTACGACCACGTGACAATTATGAGTTCACAGACTACTTCTTTTCTTGATCTGCAAAAACTACAAGTTCTCATACTTGTGACTTTGAGACACCTCTCAAAGATTTTGGATCTTCTTGAAAGTTATTTATACAGCAATTGAATTCACCATCAAGTTCTTGATGCAAATCTTAATCTTGTTAGCTCTATGTGTGTGCATGAAGGTAAATACCTCTCAAATCTCACAGAAGATTCAACACACAACTCAACAAAGACTTTAAAAACGTGGCTAGGGTTTTTCATTTTATACTTGGAGTGAAACACTTAACCCTACACATCATATAAGCTTGGGTTGGTTTGAAAATACTGTAGAAAATTCTTATTCTGCGATTTTCGATTAATCGAGCCTAATTTTTTATCGATCGAGCCTTGTAGAATTTGACCAATAATTTCTTGCAATTACTCGATTACAAACTTACACTTAACCAAACTTTGAGCAAGCCTAAACCTAGACTCGTTGTTTTGATCACAATTCGCCAACATATACTATAAAGTTGTGATTTATAACTATGTTTTATGTTGGCTTCTTTCTATGACAAAATGTGTTGTATTTGCATTATTTTCTTCATTGTATTTTGTGGGATTTTATTGTATTGGGTTTAGTATTAAAGTTGGTGAAGAATTAAGCATGAAATGAAGAATTAGTGCAATTTCGCTAGTGTCTCGTGAGAAGCTTACCCGCGAAAAAGGCACGTGAGAAGCATATGCTGGAAGTTGAAAAGTCGTGCCAGGCTGTCAGTTTCGCGAGTGTCTCCGAGAAGGGCTAACCCATGAGATAATCACAAAACATTTTGCTTGTAAGATTTTAAATATGACTTTCTTATCCTTCACCCATACTATATATACCCTCATTACGCACAAATGTGTAAGAGGCCATTCAGAGAAAAAAACTCTAGATAGGTTTTCTACAACATAACACACACATCTTTTAGAGAGAGAGCTACTCATCCTTAGTGAGAAATCATTGTAGCCTCTTCTCCTTCCCTCTACCATTATCATACCTTGAGAGGAGATTTGTACCTAAACACAACCCATACCTTTTCAAAGTGTAGTGAGTGTTTTGGAGCTTGGGAAGCTTTGAGGATTTGCCAAAAGAAGTTGATGAGGCTTGGCGGATGTAATTGGGCATATTTCGGGATTCGAAAAGCTATAGAAGACATGACTTTGAGAAGCCCATTGGTAGCAGGAGCTTGGAGGGCTCAAAAACATTGGGTAGACTAGGCTTGGACATTCTTTTATTATTCGCTGATAGGCCAAGAGTGTATTGACCCCTTGTGATGAATTAATTGATTAATTACCCAAGTTTATTAATTAAACAAATTAACATGCAATGTACGTGGCAGCACAAACAAATCACCAACTAAAATATAATGTAGCGGAAAATAAAGTTAACACGGTGATTTTTTTACGAATAGAGAAACCCTCCGAGGCAAAAACTCCACCTGGTGATTTTAAGGTCACCACTCTTGAGAATTCACTATTATCACAACAAACAGTTACAAGTAAAGGAATCCCAATACCTTATACCAACCTACAGTTGAACCTTTACCCCAATACCCAATTGGACTTATTTTGTAGTGACAATCTCTCCTTTTAATACATGGCTCCTAGTACGTGACTAACCAATAGATGCACGGATCCTAGTATGCGACTTTATCACCAACTTGAGAAGGATGTTGGCTGCAAAGTTCTTCAGTTCATCACACGATAAAGATCACAAAGTTGCTTGGTCATAAAACTCTATAATATACAAACACAACAGCTTCTTCAAGATAAACTAGGACAAACTAGGTTTCCAATCACAATTGCATGAACAACTCTTTGCTTTACACTTGTGTAACTTGAGCAACATGTGATGGTCCTTAAAAAAACCCTTATATATGTTTAAGGTTGTGAGAAAAAAAGGCCCAAGCATACATTCACAGATTGGAATGATTTTTATAAATCTTGACGGGTACCCTATCTATTGAGCAGTTGTCGAGTGACGGGCTAAAATAACTTTTTAAGCCTCGATAGATACTAGCTGTTGAGCTTTAACGAACAACTCTTCTTCACTTGTTTCTTGAGCAGACTTTCATGGCTTTAACACTCGAACTTGAAATCTTGTTTCTTGAAGCATTAAATACATCCTAAATCTACTCATATACAGGTAAAGTGCATTTTGTCAAAGGATTAACAAATTACATATAATATTGATATATATTCCTAACATGATTCACATATGTCCTAACATTTGTGTACTCCAAATTTATTCTCTAGTGGATCAATTTTGACTTGGAGGGTCGCAGAGATGCTTTTCGCCGAGTTCTTCGGTTTCCTCTTTGATAACACGTCTTAATGTTATCTTATATTTGCATCTCTCTTCCCTTACTCTTGTGCTTTACTTTTATTGTTTGTTGTTCATGTTTATGCACTAGAGTAGTATTGGTTCATTGAGTACATTTACTCTTGTTCTGCACTTTGATAAACTAAGAGTAAAAGCAATCTAGCCGTAATAATTTTTAATTGGGGGTGTAAACAAACTCTTGTATTTTAGCATAAATTCGAGTTTTTAATTGGTATTAGAGCGGGTACACTTTTTTTTTGGTTTCATTACCTAAGTGTGATCCTTGACCCCTTGTTTGTATTGCCATGGATAATGCTTTGTATGCTTCTATGGATGGTGTTGATTGTAACATGCCATGTGTTTGTGAAAATGCCTCTATGAGTGTATATCCTCATGATTGTGATGACATGTTACATGAATTTATGGGTGTTATTAAAATTCCAAATGTCAAACTCTAGAAGAAAAAATCTAAGAGTTTTCATAAGAATTTGAGCAAGTTCATTAGTGAAAAGGATGAATCTAACAAATTGGTTGAAAAGTATAAGAAACTTGCTGACCATTCTCTTCAAAAACTAAAGGAGTTTGAATGTTTGAGTGTAGACTTGGATGCTAAACTTGTTTTGTCTAACAAACTAGTTGATGATCTTAAATGTGAAAATGAATCTCTTAAAATGCATGCCAAGTGTTTGATTGCTGAACCTATTGCTTAAAATGATGAAAATATTTGTTGCAATCATGTTGTGGTACCCGATTTTGTGCATATTGTGTGTTCTACCTCAAAGGACAAATCAGTGTACATTCCTCCATATAAAAGAAATCAAAAAGTGGAAAGAAAGACTCTTAAGCCTCAGCCTCAGTCTAGGTTTCAACCTATGGTTTTGGACTGATCTAAGTTTGTTCCAACTTGCCACCATTGCGGTGTGATCGATCATATCAGACCTCAATGTCCCAAGTTGAATAAAGAACAAAAATATGGTGCTAGACCCTTCCTTAAAAATCCTAATGGACCTAAACCCATTGTTTGTCACCATTGTGGTGCCTTTGGTCATCTAAGACCTCATTGCTCTAAATTTCAAGCTGTTAAAAGAATAAAAAGAAAAGAGAAATTTGAGCTTCTTGGAAGTTGTGCTTTGCAAGCTAAACCGGATTTAGGGGAAAATGGTAAGTTGTTGAAGAAAGTTTTTGATGTTCTTACCTCCTTGTCTATGTGCATCTCCGATTCTCATTCTTTCCAAACAATCATTCCGTTTGGATAAGGAAGGGTTCCTACGGTTGAGCTATGCTCTTTTGGTCCTTGATCTAATTCTTTCGATCTCTGTAGGATTCTTTATGCATTAGATGCTTCATTGTCATGCATTTATACATTTTGCATCTCTTTATATGCATTGTTTTTGTTGTTTTTGTTTGATCTTACTTTTATGTCTTTGTTTTGTGTGTAAAAATCCAAAACCACATTAAAAGTGAAAAACTCAAAAGTTTGATCGTATATGTTTGAGCACATATCTCATGTAAGTTTGACCTATTACCTCCGTACTAATGGCGTAGTGCATTTACGAGCTTAGCTTGTAATGTATGCACATTTTTTAAGTGTGAGCAACATCTAGAATTCTACGTTTGATTATTGTAAATAGATTTTCAAGCTTGTCATGAATAATTGGTCAATAGTCTTGTTTGATCTTAATGCCTACATAGACTTGTGCCTATATATCTCCTCACACATTTATTCTTTTTGCTTAAAAAGCTCAACAATTGTCAAATCTTGAAAAGAGATAAAAAGCTACAAAAGTTGTCACATATATTAGTATTTGACTAGGATAAAAGGAAAGCGACTTGTTTTTAAATGTATGGTGCCAAAGCCAAAGGCTAAATAGTCAAACTTCATTCAAAATGTTTATGGCATCGCTTCTCAAAAATTGAGTTGCGTTTGATCAAAAGTATGTAAAATGGAAGCAAATCAAAAAGCTTTCAATCAATTGTAATCACATTAGTAAGGGGTCATATATATTCATTTCTACAAGTGAGATAGGTCACTTAACTTCGTACTAGTCGTATATGACTTGATTGAATTGATCATTGAATCTTCATACTAAACTATAGACTAGTTCATACTTGATCCACGCACATAACACACAAGATTAATGATCAATGATTGCCTATTTCATTTGTGTGTTTGCTCATATTCAAATGTATGTGTGTGTGCTCAACCATATGTGAATCAAATCAAAAAGTTTTTTGTTCATTTTATTTGCTTTTGGAAGTAATTTGTATCACCTATGTTTTTCCAGTTGTTTTTGTGTGAAAAATATGTTTTCTGGGTGTTTTCGTGACATATTTCATGTGTAAGCTCAGTTGCGAGTTTAAATGGTCCAATTCTCAAGTTTTCAACTTTGGACAGAGAGTTTTTTAAAGGGCATTTCATGGGACATTTGTTTTAAACTTCTCCCATCTTCTCACTAACCCTTAGTTTAATGTTTCTACATCAAAACCCAACTAAATTCAACTATTTTTCATTCCTTTAACATCTCTAAGATAATCTTTATCTCTTTTCATTGATTTTGATTCTTAGATTATGTTTTTAGGGGTTTTATGTTCATACTTGATAATTTCTCAAATGGGGGTTGGAAAACTTAATGTTTGTCAATCTCTTTTTATTTGATTTTGTTTTAACTGATGATTTGCTTTGGATGTTGGCCCCTTGTGGCAAAAATTAAATGTATTTAGGCAAGATTTTCATATGTTCATGCATTGTTTAACATACATGTGTAGTGTGTGCACTTTAAGTGTTTAATAAAATACCCAAATAGCATTTTCTTGTTGTTTTGGACTCCAATGAGTACCAAGTTTTGGGAATTACCATGATTATGCATGTTTATTATGTTTTGATCATTGATTGTGTGTTTTACACACTATGTCCCGTGAGTGCTTTCTCATGCATTAGTCATGCATTTCACATGCACACTAAATGCACCTTTGCTTCACACACTCTAAAACTTGACATGTTTTGCATTCATTCGTGCTAGTTAAGTCATTTTAAATCTTTTAGTACATATAACATGTCCTTGTGTCCATGTCATGCCTAGGTCTATATCGTGTTCCATCATCCTTAGCATGTCATGTTTACTTTATGTTTTGTAGCATGTTTTTTTTTTTTTTTTTGATATTTTTGTTTTTCGTTTGAGCTTCATTTTCTCATTCATCTTGCACTCCTCATGCATCTTATCCTTGTTCTTATCTTCTTTTCTTTCCCTCATCCCTCTTTATTCATTTGTCTATTAGTGAAAAAAAGGAGGAGAGTATACCGGAGTATTTCGTCATTTCCATATAACTCTTGTGCACATTCTTAGGAGGAGAAATTCTATCTCGTGCATATTTGTAGGGGGAGAAAGCCATAGGAGAGATGCATATACTAAGGGGGAGAAGATTTTTTTTTATGAGAAATCCTTGTTTTGCTTGATACTTGTTTTCTCGTTGCTAAATGACGGTTTGAGTTAATTTTAGTATCTATACTTTGTTGCTCTCATTGCATCATGTTTATTTGTTGAACTTGCATACATCCTTATGCTATTGTGCTTTAATGATTGCATGTTTAGATGATCATTTGCTTTGCTATATGATCATTGTGGTCATTTCCATATGATTGCTTTGTGTTTGATCAAACTACTCATATATTTCACATCTTGTTTACATGATCGTTTTTTACTTGTTACATTATACTTGTTATTTTATCATTTAATTTACCTTGAGGGTCTAGTACGTTTTGTGCAAGTGTTTTAGGTTACAGGTATACATATTCCAAGTTCATCACAGGTTTTAGATTTAGGTGTGAGTGAGTTTTTCCATTATTCCTAAACTCACGTTTAAGTCTAGAGTCTGTTATAAGGTATTTTGTCACGAAACATCCAAAGGGGGAGATTGTAAAGTTGTGATTTACAACTATGTTTTATATTAGATTTTTTCCATAAAAAAGTGTTGCATTTGTATTATTTTGTTCCTTGTATTTTGTGGGATTTTATTGTATTGGGTTTAGTATTAAGTTGGTGAAGAATCAAGCATGAAATGAAGAATCAGTACAATTTCGCTAGTGTCTAGCAAGAAGCTTACCTATGAAAAGGATATGTGAGAAGCACATGCTAGAAGCTGAAGAGTCGTGCCATGCTATCAGATTTGTGAGTGTCTCACGAGAAGGGCTAACCCGCGAGTTACCCATGAAACATTTTACCTGGAGGATTTTAAGTGTGACTTTCTTAGCCTTCACCCATACTATATATACCCTAATTACCCACAGATGTATAAGAGGCCATTTAGAGGAAAAAAAAAAAAAAAAAAAACCCTAGATAGGTTTTCTACAACACAACACATTCATCTTTTAGAGAGAGAGCTACTCATTCTTATTGAGAAATCATTGTAGCCTCTTCTCCTTCCCTCTCCCATTATCATAACTTGAGAGAAGATTTGTACCCAAACACAACCCACACCTTTTCAGAGTGTAGTGAGTGTTTTTAAGCTTGGGAAGCTTTGGGGATTTGCCAAAAGAAGCTGGCGAGGCTTGACGAATGCAATCTGGCGTATTGCGGGATCTGGAAAGCTAGAGAAGACATGACTCTAAGAAGTCCTTTGTCAGCAGGAGCTTGGAAGGCTCAAGTACATCAAGTAGACTAGGCTTGAAGGGTCTTTCGTTATTTGTGTACTTCAACTTTATTCTCTAGTGGATCGATTTCGACTTGGAGGGTCTCGGAGAGGTTTTTCGCCGAGTTCTTCAGTTTCCTCTTCAATAACACATCTTGGTGTTATCTTGTGTTTGCATCTCTATTCCCATGTGCTTTACTTTTATTGTTTGATGTTCATATTTATGTACTACAGTAGTATCGGTTCATTGCACACATTTACTCTTGTTTCACACTTTGATTAAGTAAGAGTAAAAGCAATCTAGACGTAATAATTTTTAATTGGAGGTCTAAACAAGCTCTTGTGTTTTATCATAAACCCAAGCTCTCATATACAAAGTAAAGTTCTAATACATTTAGTTCCTAAAGTCTTAGAACCTAACAAAGAGAAAGCGAGGGAGGTGTGTTATTGGCTAATTGATAGGGTGTCATCTCCATGAAAACATAAGAGAGAGGAGCTATGGTTGAAGATAAAAGTTGATCAAGACTTGCCTTATATTATACCAAAAAATGAGTTTTTGCAATCACTTGGAGTAAAGAAAGATATTGTGATCTAGAAGAAATTATTATTGATATTATTAATTGTAAGGTTCTAAAATTTTAGAACAATTGGCAAATCGTAAACACAAATTTGTCTAGATATAAGTCCTAAAGTCTATAGCTATTATTAGACAATGCTCAAGGTGATACAAGCCAAGATTCAAAAGCAAGTAAGCTGCAGAAAGAAGATTTCAGAATTTGTCTGGCTAGACCAATTAAGAGATAGGGTCGATTGAACGAAAGACGTATCTGCACAATTTTAATTAAGCCCAAACAACAGTTCAAGCCAAAAAAGGATTAGGGTTTCAGATCTACTTCTTCTAGTATATAAAAGGAAACCCTAAGTACGTTTTTATATAGGCTTTTTTGAGAGAGAAGAGTGTGCTTCTTTTGTATCTAGGGTTTTGTACCAAAAAAGCTCTCTCATGTCTTTTACCGGTGTTATTCCTTGAAGAATCTCAAGATCTGATGTTGTAGAAGTTGCTGTCTTCTCTAGTCAGCAAAGGTACTGATGATCTAAACCTTCAAGGGTGGTTTTGGAGTCATAGACAGGAGAGTTTGTGTTTTTTTATCACAAGTGCAGGTGCTTGTGTTGCAAAAGCCTAATAGAGAAGGAGTCTGTGGATTCAGAGTTTGCATGTGGTCGTGTCAGCAAGTTCTACATGTGGTAGCAATAGGATGTTAGTGGTCTAAGTCTTATTGTAAACTTTGATTCTCTATAGTGGATTTGCTTTTTACCTTAAGGATAGCTAGTTTAAATCCTCCTCAAGATTTTTACCGGTTTAGTCTTCGTATATGATCATATCACTGTGTTATTTATATTTTCGCTATTTTACATGATATGATTGTTTTGTTTTAAGGTAGATCTGAATAATAAACCTAAGTATCCACTTGGTTAATTAATTAGGTTAAATAATCAATTTTACAGGGATCTAAATCCTAACAAGTGATATCAGAGCAGGTTAGCTCTTGTTTTTAGGTTTCTTGACCTAGAGTTTATCCTTGATCCATGCTATCATGGATAATTTTAAGTGTCTTACTGTTTTTTATTGTAGTGTTTTGAATAAAAAGGACACTATTGTTTCAGTTGATATTTTTGAGGCTTGTGAAAGGAATTTGCAGGATTTTAATCTCTCTTAGAAGATTGGTGTAATCCCTCAACTACACTCTACTTCTCATGGATTTTCACCTACAAAGCCGAAGAGTTGTGCTATATGGGTGGGAAAAGATTTTCTAAGGTGAGTGTTTCTTCCTTGCCCCTGATTTAATTCTTTCAATTATTTGTGGACATGTTTACTTTTAGTTTTTGGCTGTTTTATTTTCTTAGGTTGTTTTAATTATTCAAAAATCAAAAAACATTGAAAATTTTCAAAAAGACAAAAATATTTTATTTTGTGTCTTGTTTTATTTGTTTTGAGGATTACATGAGTTATAATATCTCTCTCTCTTGATTTAGAACATGCTTGACATTGTGGAGAAACTTGAATAATATGTGTTATATAAGTGCTAATCTATTTCTAATTTTGTGTGAGTATGTACTAGTTTGTACATGTGCTCAATGGTTAAATAAGAAATTGATATTTCTTATTTGTGTACCTTCTATAGCTTAGTTAAGCATTGTCATGCATTGCATTTGCATTTTTAATCATTTAGCATAATGTGTGCTTTTAGTTTTGGTCATAAAATTTTTTTTTTGAAGCCAAAAATATTTTTATTTCTTTTGTATTACATATCATGAATATGTAATTGAGGTTGGCCTATTATCTTTGCATAACATGCCACGTGTACCTTGTTTAGCTTAGATGAGCTTATTTTTATGCACGTTGCTAGTTTGTGCTATGTAGTGCCTGTTTGTGTGAGTGTTTAAATGATTTTGATTTTGAAGACACATTTCTTTTGTAAGGATTAACAAATCCTAAGAGAAAGGCATAAATAACCATCTTACCACTGTTTACTAGTCAATCATGAACACCTTAGTGTAGATCATAAGATTTAGTGCTCGAGAAAGTATAGCACATTCACAACAAGAAAAGTAAGGCGTTGCCTTTAAAAGAAAAGAAAATGTAGTAAAAGAAAAATATGCATAAAAATATGATAAGGTAAAAAAAATATTGCATGATTGCAAGTTTGTTTTCTAGAAGATATGAGAGTTATATGATGTAACTCTTTAGGTGATAGTCACTTTCAAATTTATGTGATGAATAATGTAGAAATTTTAGTTGATTACTATCTACATATCACCTTATATGTATCCCATGCTCTTACTAATTGCACACACATCACAAGTAATTCTTTGCTAAGCTTTGGACGTGAGATTGTGTGTAAACTAGTGTCGCCATCCAAGATTATACACTTTGTGATGTTAGATGCAAAATTCTTTGAGGGTTGGTTTAAATTTTGAGAAGAAAAATCTAAAACTTTGCTTTTGAAAACTTAAGTTAACGATTATGTGTCTTGAAAATTTTTTGGAATCATTTACATGCATTTCATGTCATGGAAAATCTTTTGAAAAATGATTCTGCAAAAAAATTTCTGGTTTTTCAAAAATTTCTGTTTTTCAAAGTCTTGATCGATCCAATCTGTTTTTCGATCAATCAAAATTTTCCATGTTTTTGAAGTTTGCTCTCGAGCTGCTTCGATTGATGCTCGATCGATTGAAACGGGATTATTTTCAATTTTTAGATTTTTGACCAAATGTTTTCATGAATCATTTATTTTTAGGATTCACATGCATTGCATTGTTTTCTGTATCCATCTTGTAGTTTTGCGGTCATATCTCTCATTGTTTTCACACATAACATGCATACACTTTGCCAAATTGGGTACTCAACTTGGTTTAAAAATTGATTGATTAATTTTTGAATTATGTACTTTTTAGTATATGGTATTTTTATGTTTGAACTGCAGAAAATATTTTTTTAAGAGATATGATGGATAATTAATGTGCAAATATTTTCTCTACTCATGCAACTGTTTATGGGTCACATAGTGTCAAGTTTGCATTTATTGAAAGAGAGAATATTTTTCTTCATGTGTATCCTTAACTTAGTTTTTAAGTTTGGTTTGTGTATTTTTTTCCCCCACCTCCTACATTTTTCTCTAAACTATTTTTCCTAAAACATGTTTTATTTTTCCTATATTTGTAGGGGGAGAAACTTGTTTTTTAACCTTTGTTGTTTATAAGGGGAGTTGCCTCTATTCTCTATAGAGCTTGATTCATTTGTTTCCTTGATTCTCTATTTTCTCCTACCTTTAGTTACGTATGTTTTCTATTTACTTTTTTTTTTTAGTTGTCTTTGTCAATACATGACAAAAAGGTGGAGAAATAAATGAAATGTGGGAATCCTGTTTAAAAAGGTTATTAAAATGTTTTGTTTAGGGGGAGATAAAATTGTTTTTGGAAGTGGGAGAATATAAACTTTTGGATGTATCTAACTTAGGAGGAGAGTTAGTTTACTTTTGTTTTTGTATTTGTGTTTCATATTATTTATATATCTTCTTTTCAGTATTTCAGGAAAGACAGGTACATTCTGATCAAGACCTTCTACCTCTTCTTTCAACTTCTAGGTTAGGAGTCTTAGATTAGAATTTTTGTTGTATTTGGGCATTTTATTGTATTGGGTTGTTCTTATATTTGGGCATTTCATTTTGTATGTAAGTTTTGTCACGAATAGTTAAAGGGGAGATTGTTATGTTTTAAAAGTTTAGAACAATTGGCAAAATTATGAACACAAACTTGTCTAGATATAGATACTAGAGTCTATAGGTATTATTAGACAATGCTCAAGGTGATACAAGTCAAGATTCAAGAACAAGTAAGCTGTAGAAAAAGATTTTAGAATTTGTCTGGCTTGACCGATCAAGAGACAGGCTCGATCGATCGAAACACATATCTGCATAATTTTAATTAAACCCAAATAGCAGTTCAAGCCCAAAAAGGATTAGGGTTTCATATCTACTTCTTCTAGTATATAAAGGAAACCCTAAGTACATTTTTATATAGGCTTTTCAGAGAGAGAGAGAGAGAGCGCCTCTTTTGTATCTAGGGTTTTGTACCCAAAAAGCTCTCTCATGTCTTCTACCAGGTTATTCCTTGGAGAATCTCAAGATCCGGTGTTGTAGAAGTTGTTGCCTTCTCTAGTCATCAAAGGTGCTGAGGATCTAAACCTTTAAGGGTAGTCTTGGAGTCATAAACAAGAAAGTTTGTGTTTTTTTATCATAGATGTGGGTACTTGTGTTGCAAAGGCCTAATAGAGAAGGAGTCCTTGGGTTAGGAGCTTGCACGTGGTCGTGTCAATAAGTTCTATATGTGGTAGCAATAGGATATTAGTGGTCTAAATTTTATTGTAAACTTTGATTCTCTATAGTGGATTTGCTTTTAACCTTGAGGATAGTTAGGTTAAAATCCTCCTCTGGTTTTTTATCAGTTTGGTTTTCCAAGGTGACCATATCATTGTGCTATTTATGTTTTCGCTGCTTTACATGATATGATTATTTTGTTTTAACATAGATTTGAATTGATAGGCCAAGAATGTATTGACCATTTGTGATAAATTAACCAATTGATTAGCCAAGTTAATTAATTAATTCAATTAACGTGCAAAATGTGTGGTAGCACAAACAAATCACCAACTAAGTTAATATGCAGCGGAAAACAAAGTTGACACAGTGATTTGTTTACGAATGGGGAAAACCTTCTAAGCAAAAACCCCACCGAATGCATTTAAGGTCACCACTCTGAAAATTCACTATTATCACAACAAGTGGTTACAAGTAAAAGAATTCCAGTACCTTATACCAACCTACAATTAAAAATACCCAGTTGGACTTATTCTATAGTGACAATCTCTCCTTTTCAATGCACGGCTTCTAGTACATGACTAACCAATTAATGTGTAGATCTCAGTATGCGGCTTACTCACCAACTTGCGAAAGATGTTGGTTGCAAAGTTCTTTAGTTAATCAACAAGATGAAGATCATGAAGCTCCTTAGTTACAAACCTAACAGCGTACAAATGCAATAGCTTTTTCAAGAGAAAGATGAACTAAGGCAAATTCTATCTTTGGTCACAATTTGCATAAACAAAACTTTGCTTCACACTTGCGCAACCTTTGACGGCCCTTAAAATAATCCTTATATATATTTAGGGTAGTGAGAAAAGAAAACCTAAACATGTACACATAGATTGGAGTGAAATCAGATCTGAAAAACTGATTCTCATAATTCTTAATAGATAGGGTATCTATCAAGTAGCTATCGAGCATTAGGCAAAAGCAAACCTCGATAGATGCTATCTGTCGAGCTTTAAAATCTAGCACTTCTTCACTTGTTTCTTGGACAAACTTGCATGGCTTTAACACTTGGACTTGAAACCTTGTTCCTTGAAGTATTAAACACATCTTAGATCTACCCATTTACAAGTAAGGTGCGTTTTGTCAAAGGATGAGCCAATTCTACATGAAATATGTTCCTATCATGATTCACATATGTCCTAACAATCTTCCACTTTGGCAATTTGTGACAAAACCACAACAAACAAATGAAATATGAGAGAAGTCATAAATCACTCAACTCATACTCACTTGTTAAATACAATAAAATCTATCTTAACACACTTTTGAAAAACTTTGCAAGAAGAGAGTTCATGGTTTGGAAGACTTTAACAACCTGTATTTCTGAAACACTTTAAACAAAAATCATCACGGCATCTTAGTGTGAAATAGAAAATAAAAGGTTGCATACAATAAATAAGATGTACGTAAAGAGAGAAAAGAAACAACACATGAAAAGATAGGTGAATAAACATACATCCACATATATATATATGTGTGTGTATGTGTGTGCACGTATATATATATATATATATATATATATCAAAAGATAAGTACAATGTATGTCAAATGGTCACAAGACCGGTATACATGAGGTAAAAGAAAAAGAGAGAAAAGAAAATATGTAATAACCTCACTACATCGCTCAAAATATAAACGCTTCCCCTATCACCAAAATGCCCTATGCTAACTCTTCTCCTAAATACATGACTATTCTCATCCTAAAACTGCTCCCCCCTTTTGTCACGAATGACAAAGGGCAAGTAACTCAAGTAGTCATCTTATTGTCATTGGAAGAGCTAGCATCCTCATCCTTAGCATCACCACCATCGAAGTCACCATCATCATCCTCGTCCTCAGATGCCTCTAGAGAAGGAGAGGGAGACTCTACGAAGCCACCAGGCAACTTGTCCTCATGCAATATGACCGACACGGGTGTTCACCTGACACAACTCATCACTAAGAATGTCAAGGCAAGCATCCATGCATTGAAGTTATATCATGATCGCATAGAGGGTCACACCATCCGCGGAAGAAGAAGGAATGGATGTGGATGGAGTTGAAGAAGAAGAAGGAGTCGCTGTCTTCATCCGTGGCCGCTTCGATTGAAGTTGAGCCTCACTACATCTAATGGTAGTAGTGTCAATGGCATAAATGATGAAGAAGTGGTTCGACTCGGGATAGGAAACAGAAAAATGGTGAATGATTCGAGTGATAATCGAAGGAAAGATAAGCTTATCACGGGTTGTCGTATCCCTATAGATATCTATAAGGGATAGAATGAAGTGAGAAGGGAAGTTTATAGAAAGATTCTCTAAGAAGGATATCAAAAATTGAGCACGAGGCTCTGTGATAGAGTTGTAGTGAGACAATGGATGTAGAACGAATGTCATCACCATGTTAAGGAACCTGAGACCTTTAGCAAAGGTCGAGCGAGGGGTGTTTTGAAGACCACCCCAAGATGAAGGTGTCTCACAAAATGGAGACACGAGCTCGTCTTTAGACATAGTCTTAAGACGATCACTGCCGAGGCAGTTAGGATGCACTACCCTTGGTATGTGTTGCACCTTTGATATAAGATCCAAAGTGACTAAAATGCGCGTGCCTTGAACGTGAGTGAAGAAATGAGGTACATAATAGTAAAATCCATGCATATTGGAGTAAAACTCTTGTATGATCATTGAAGGACAAGTGACCGGAATGCCACAAAGTGTCTCCCAACCCCTACTGTAGATGACAGTGGGAAGTTCAGTATTAGAAAAATTCGATAGAACGACTTGGCATTCCAAATGAATGCCGCGTCGAGAAAAAGTTCTTCGAAAAGTCCTTATGGGCTTTATCATCATGGAACCTGACATATGAAGGAGTAGAATTAGAGGAAGATGCCCTAGAAAAAAAGAAGGTTCTGGGATGGAGTAGATTTTCGTTTAGGTGCAATAGAACAACTAACGAGAGAGAGAGAGAGAGAGAGAGAGAGAGAGAGAGAGAGAGAGAGAGAGAGAGAGAGAGAGAGAGAGAGAGAGAGAGAGAGAGAGAGAGAGAGAGAGAGAGAGAAACACGTAAAAAAGCACTAAACACATTTAGTATCAATATGATAGAAACAAAATTGGTACGTATGCATGAAAAATGCATGAACATGTGACATGCAATAACAAAAACACTATGGGCTCAGCCTAATCCAAACCTATAAGCTCATAAGCTTGCAAAAAAGTAAACACACATCTAAAATACATGAATCATTGTTAAAATGCAAATGTGATGCAATAAATGATGATTTAAACTCATGAAGCAGAGACCAACCCAAAAATTTTGTGAAAAACTCATCAATTTTGAAAAACCCCAAAAGTTAGGTCAAAAAGATGAAATGCATGATAAGATGAGTGAAATGAGATCATACCAGAGGAAAAAGAAGATCTTTAGACCGAAAAGCTTTTGGGTTTGAAGTTTAGAGAGAGAGAAAGAAAGATGAGTTTGGGAAGGTGAGGAGACAAGTTCTGTTGAGAGAGATTAGGGAGAAATGAGAGAAATTCACATTGACCCTATCTATAGACAAATACACAACTCGATGGATCAGCAAGTATCGAGAGGTGTCTAGAATTAAAATGTGACAAAAAGAGCTATTGAGAAGCTATCGAGAGGTGTCCATTGCAAAAGAACCTCGATGGATCGAGAAGCTATCGAAAATCTATCGAGGAGACAGAAACTTTCTTGATGGATCGAAATTACGATAACAACTATTGAAAAAAGAAGCTTAAGAGGCTCGATAGATAGCCTAGCTGTCGAGAGGTATCGAAAACTATCGAAATTGCTCAAAAAAAGTTTTCAAAGAAGAGAAAAACATAGACATGAATGCAATAAAACATGCTACTCAACCAAGGATCCAATCAACATTTTATGCTCTCAAAATCATCTCTCAACAAGAAAAATGTCAAGCATTTAGATCCAAAAAAAACACACACACACACACACACACACACACACACTCAACAAGTCTAACCAATTTTATATTTCAAAAATAAGTCAAGGCAAATTAGTGAGCATACACTAATACTTGTATTTCTTGTGATGACCAAATCACATTGTACTTGCATGTATATCAAAATTAGCAAAGAGTATTGCATTTTGTGTGTGAAACATCGCAAGATTGCATAAGTGTCTACATGTTATAACAATTTGAGATATGAACAAATCAATTTTAACTCACACGCCATTATAACTGCTTGATGGGGACTATCATCTTCGAGGTTCATCCTATAACTCCCACATCTCCTAGAAGACATGCTTGCAATCATGTATAAATCATTTTGATTCTTTTTGCTTTAATTTTTCTTTCCATATTTTCTTTTTAGGCATATCATGCATGGGCATATAAGAGAGAGAAAAGAAATACTTAATGATGTTAAGTTTTTGCCATTGCACTTTTGCTATGTCGAAGCATACAAATGTCATTTCATGATTGGCGGGAAACAGTAGTGAGATGGTTATTTATGCCTTTCTCTTAAGATTTTCTATTCCTTATCGTCAAAAAGAGTGATACGAGTGTTAAGTACAAAAGATTACCTGATCTTACTCATTACAAACATGAGCCACAAAGCTCACTTGCTTAGTTGTCTATAGAGATGCTCATCTAAGTTATAAAAGATACAAAATTTAGAAAACTTTGTTTTAATGGCCATCCAAGGTACACAAGTACCAATGTACATAAACACACACTGTTTTTGTATTTTTCTGATTTTTTAATTTTTTTTTATTTTATGAAAAACAAAATAAAGCAAAACTGAAATCAAACAAAAACATGTTAAATAAAGCAAAGCATAAAACTAGACTGACTCAAAACAAGAAAGCAAGACACATAAGTAATGCAAGTAAAAATAGAGGAGGGAGAAAAAAAAAGTGACTTAATCACTTAGAGCCTTTTTATTTCCACACCTTGGAAGAACCATTTCATCTGATGAACCCTTGATCCAGCGGTGAGAGGGAATAATTGAAACTATTCAAGTTTGAAAGAAACATGAGGACTTTAAGTAGATTTCCAAGAGGAGTAAAAAAGGATGGAAACTGATTCTGGTTTCTTGATGAGATCATATTGTTGCTCTGCTGAGTGGCTAGCCATTTATAGGAATTAGATCGAGTATGTCCAGTTGTTCCACAGTGATGACAGAGATGTTGTTTCTTCTGTTTAGACTTTTGAGTATTACCCTTCTTGGCTTTAGGGTTTTTAGTCTCTTTCTTATCAAGCTTAGGGGGTGCTCTTAAAATAGATTTACCCTTGTCTATGTTCTCACTATTTAAAACAGTTTTGACATCAGTGTTCTTAGATTCAACAGTATTAGCAGGAGAAACAAAAATAGTAGTACTAAAGAAAGCAATACTAGGAGAAGAGAAATCATACCCTAAACTGGTTTGATCAAAAGCAGATTTCTGTAAACTGAGCATCTCATCAAGCTTTGCACTTGAAGTTGTCTCTAGTTGAGCTCTTACTTGAAACAACTCCACTTCAAGCTTTTTGGTCTTCTCAGCCAAGAAATTATTCTCAAATCTCAGTGCTCCAATGGTTTGATTAGCTTCATCAAACTTTGTGGAGATTTCTTCTCATCCAAGCTCCACATCACTGATTTATAGTGGCAGTATGATTTATAGTGGCAGTATGATTTACAGTGGCAGTGAAGGCATTTGGGATTTCATCATTCTCATTTTTCGATTCATCCTTAGGTTCAGTGTCGCTTAATGCAGTAGCAAGTGCCTTGCTTTTCCCAATGGTCTTGAGATATGTAGGGTACTCTTGTTTCATGTGTCCAAACCCTTAACATCAGAAACACTTAGGTCCTGAGGGAACAATGTATTGACCGCCATCCCTAGAATCCTTCTTCCCTTTATCTTAACTCTTGAATTGTGATGAATTAGATTACTTGCAATCTTTGTCAAATCCCTTAGCATTGGCATTCTTCATAAACTTTTTGAACTGCCTTATGATATAGGATTTTATCTTAGAATCTTTATTGTCAAAAGATTCATCTGTGTCACTGCTTTTGGTCTTCAATGTCATACTCTTACCCTTACTAGATTTCCCAATCCTTGTTCAACCCAACTTACAGGTCTACAGATTACCAACCAGCTTTGTCAAAGTAATTTTGTCAATTTCCTTTGATTCCTTAATTGCGGTGATCTTGGCATGAAATCTCTCGAGTAGAGATCTGAGCACCTTTCTAACAATCTTGAGTTTGGGAATGGTTTCCCCGAGATTAAAGGCTGAGTTCACTATGTCCTTGAGCTTGGCATAGAACTTATCGAATGACTCATCCTCCTCCATCTTGATCTCTTCAAAACTTGTAGTGAACCTCTGAAACATCGAATCTTTGACAGCCTTAGTTCCCTTATAAGTTGTCTAGAGAATGGTTCATGCTTCCTTCACAGTTTCAGTAGAGGATATCTTCTTGAATTCCTCATTTGTGACCATACTGAATAAAGCGTTCAATGCCTTGCTGACGAAGTTAGCCGTCTTGATCTTAGCATCATCTCAGTCGGCCGAAGCTTCCTTTGGCTTAGTCCACCCTACCTCTACAACTTGCCATACCTTTTCATCTAATGATTGCAAGAAAGCTCCCATGCATACTTTCCAGTAAGCATAGTTAGTTCCATCAAATAAAGGAGGTTTAATCAAAGATTGTCCTCTATCCATGACAACAGGGGTCAATGGATCACACAGCAAAGATTAACCCTAATCAGAGTATGCCTGCTCTGATACCACTTGATAGGCCAAGAATGTATTGACACTTTGTGATAAATTAACCAACTGATTTAGCCATGTTAATTAATAAATTCAATTAATATGCAAAACACGTAGTAGCATAAACAGATCACCAACTAAGTTAATGTTAAGACATATGTGATTCATGTTAGGAACATATGTCAACATTTTATGTAATTGGCTAATCCTTTGACAAAGCGCATTTTACTTGTATTTGAGTAGGATGTCTTTAATGCTTCAAGAAATAAGGTTTCAAGTTCAAGTGTTAAAACCATGCAAGTCTATCCAAGAATCAAGTGAAGAAGTGTTGTTCATTAAAACTTGACAGCTAGTATCTATTGAGGTTTTAAAACGGTCTAAGCACAAAGCTCGATAGCTTCTCGACAGATAGGATATCTGTCGAGGTTTATGAAAAACAGATTTTCAGTCCTGATTTTCATCCAATCCATGAGTATGTGTTTGAGATTTCTTTTCTCACAACCCTAAATATATATAAGGATTATTTTAAGAGCCGTCACAAAGAGTACAATTGCACAAGTGTAAAGCAAAGTGTTGTTCATGTAAATTGTGACCAAAAACCTAGTTTGCCCTAGTTCATCTTGAAGAAGCTGTTGTGTTTGTATACCGTAAGGTTTTGTGACCAAGCAACTTCTTAATCTTCATTATGTGATGAACTGAAGAACTTTGCAGCCAACATCCTTCTCAAGTTGGTGATCAAGTCACGTACTAGGAGCCATGCAATACAAGAAGAGATTGTCAGTACAGAATAAGTCCAATTAGGTTTTGGGGTAAGGGCTCAACTGTAGGTTGGTATAAGGTACTAGGATTCCTTTACTTGTAACCACTTGTTGTGATAATAGTGTATTCTCAGGAGTGGTGACCTTAGAAACACTCGATAGAGTTTTTGCTTTGGAGGTTTTCCCCATTCGTAAACAAATCACTGTGTCAACTTTATTTTCCGCTGCATTATACTTTAGTTGGTGATTTGCTTGTCCTACTACGTACATTGCATGTTAATTTAATTAATTAATAAATTTGGATAATTAATCCATTAATTAATCACAACGAGTCAATACATTCTTGGCATATTAGCTAATATGAAGCGAAAAATAAAGTTGACACGGTGATTTGTTTATGAATAGGGAAAAATTCTAAGGCAAAAACCCCATCGGGTGAATTTAAAGTCACTACTTCAAGAATTCACTATTATCACAACAGCGATTACAAGTAAAAGAATCTCAGTACCTTATACCTACTTACAACTGAACCCTTACCCCAATACCCAATTGAATTTGTTCTGTAGTGACAATCTCTTATTTTCAATGCACGGTTCCAGTACGTGACTAACTAATCGATGCGCGAATTCTAGTACATAGCTTACTCACCAACTTGAGAAAGATGTTGGCTGCAAAGTTCTTCAGTTCATCAACACGATGAAGATCACAAAGCACCTTGGTTACAAAACCCAACAACGTACAAACGCAGTAGGTTTTTCAAGAGAAAGATGAACTAGGGCAAATTCTGTCTTCAGTCACAATTTTCATAAACAAAACTTTGCTTCACACTTGCACAACCTTTGACAGCCCTTCCTTATATATGTTTAGGGTAGTGAGAAAAGAAAACTTGAACATGTACACACGGATTGGAGTGAAATCATATTTGAAAAACTGATTCTCATAATTCTTGATAGATAAGGTATCTATCGAGCAACTGTCAAGCATTGAGTAAAAACTGCCTTTGAAACCTCAATAAATGCTATATGTCAAATTTTAAAATCCATCACTTCTTCATTTATTTCTTGGACAGATTTGTATAGGTTTAACACTTGAACTTGAAACCTTGTTCCTTGAAGTATTAAACACATCTTAGATCTACTCAATTACAAGTAAGGTGCGTTTTGTCAAATGATTAGCCAATTCTACATGACATATGTTCCTAACATGATTCACATATGTCCTAACATGAATAATAAGCCTAAGTATCCACTTGGTTAATTAATTAGGTTAAACAATCTACTTTACAGGGATCTAAAACCTAACATTAATGATATGGCTTTGGATAAAAGTTTCATTAGTCCCACTATTTTTCACTAGAATCTTGAAATCGCATGTGCATTAAAATATTATAAATTCCATTGGCATCACATGACATCTGAGACTGAGTGAATGGTTATTCATTTTCAAGGAGTTCATCATTTTGTCATCGTATTGGTAGTTAGGCTTTTGCTGTCCTCTGTTTTATAAATTGCTTAATCCCTGAAAATTTTGTGCTAGACATTCGCAATCAAGCCAATGATTAACAATTAGCAAAAATTGCAAAATGTTGAGCATTTTTTTTTAATATTTTTGCAATATGCCAATATCTCACTTGTTTAAACTCTTATTGATGAGGCCATGAACAATCATTTTAAATGTAATTCGGGTATGACATTTGATCAAACTGAGGTCAAATCTGGTTATTGACCTAAAACTGGTCATTTTTGTAATTGGATCAATTTTTAGGCCAGCTTAATTGGGCTTTAGTATGTAGTTTTAGTATGTGGCTTTAGATGGGACCAAAGGAAAATAAAAACGTTAGCTCTAATGGGTCTTGGATTTCCCTGTTAACTCTTAATAAGTCCAAACTTATCATTAATTATATTTTATTTTATTATAAAAATATAATTACACTCTAAATTTTTATTAATAAATTATTTATCCCCAAGACTTTATTATTTTACATTGGATCCCTCATATGAAATCACTAATAGTGAAACAAATTCAAAAAAGTTACCGTCACTTTGTAAATCACTTAATCCTATTTTCTAGAGTCCCCAATTTAATATTTAGATTATTTTTATATTTTTGAAATCTAATTTCATTAAATATAAACTTTAGTAACTCTTTACTATAGTAATAAGACTGAACACTTTAAATAATTAATTCCAATTAAACCTCAAGTGGATATTTCATGTCTTTAAAAAGAGATTATGGATTTTGTCTTAAGAATGTGAGTTCCCATAATGGTACATGTGATTGCCTATCGTACTGAGATCTTGACCATGCAAGATCTCACTCCAATATACATCAATGCGATCAACATTTTATGTTTGAGCTCACCATCGTCTCAAGAATGAGAGTCCATGAAAGTAGTAGTCGTGATATTTATTTGTTCAGGTGATAGTAGTTAGTTGAACTATAAACCTCATAATGATCTATATTAGTGTACCTTAAAAAACACTTAAGACACACCAACATATCAATTAGAAGTCAAGATAGATTATCATGATTGATATATTACAGTTTTTATAGATGAAATGCTTAATTTTATCACTAACTATGAACTAGGGTTTATGAATTTATAAGGAACTTATGGTTTAGATATTATGTAAGTGAATTTCATTCTCATACCAAAATCACAAATAATGCATCTTATGAACTACAGTACAATGTCCAAATATTCAAGCAAAAAGTATTTCAAAAAATAAAACAACTTTTATTATTTACTAGTTGCAGACCAACGCAATGCGTGGGAAAATTTGATATTAATATATTTTATTGGATAATTATAGAATTAATATATTAGATTGTATATTTTTAAAATTCAATGTGTTATTTGAAATCATGTTTTATATTTAATTTTTTTTTTTGGTGGTGTAACAATTAACAAATTAAATATATTTTGTAGTTGGGTATTATATATAGTGAGATATGTATTAAAATACAATGCAATAATTTTTGTTATAAAAAAAAACAATTTACAATATGAGAACTATTAGACCAAGTTCTAACCATGTATACGTTGTTTATTACTATACATTTGTAAGTGATTCAACACTTATAATTATATTTTTCTCCAAAACATAAATCCACATCTCTTTCTTTCATACAATTGACACTAAGTGAAAAATTATATAAAGGTAATTATGCAATAAATTATATTCAATAAATCATATATCATAAACTGAAAATATAATATAAAATAAAATGCAAAGAGCAAGCTTTATTTCATCATATGAACATATGAACAAATCCCGCAATATATAACTCTTCAAATTCATAAACCACATGATTACTTAGATTTTATAGTAGAATAAGACTAATCCATCCATCATGACATTGTAGTATAGTCTAGATATAATTATATAACAATCACGTTTTGTTGATCATGTTTCATAAACCAAAAGTATCATCTATACATCTAATAAAATCTTTAAAGAGTAACACATGAGAATTCTTATTTTGAATAACCAATTATATATATATATATATATATATATATATATATATATATATATATATATAGAGAGAGAGAGAGAGAGAGAGAGAGAGAGAGAGAGAGAGAGAGAGAGAGACATATGTAGATGGTGGAGGGGGGATGGTGGGGTTTGAACCACAAATAGGGGACACCATAAAGAATGTTGCTAGGCTATCACTTAAACCACCAAAAATTAATCTAAGAGCCCAGACGTAAGGATAATAGGAATTCTAAGAAAGAATTAATCAAGTTCCTTAAGTATCTATACATAAAAACATTATTAGCATAATGATGCTTCTGAATAAATTATATTTATCTTATTCACTTTTTGGCTTTTCCCTTAAAGATCAACGAAACAAAGTAAAAGTTTACCAAGAAAGCTTAAATTAGCTAAAAATTTAAAGATGGATTATTTAGAGTAGAATGAACAAAATAAAAATCACAAACAAATTTGAGAAAGAGGCATAAGATTTCTTAAAGAACTTTTACCAAACACATGAGATGCAACAATAACAAAATTACTATACTGAATACTTTTGGACTTTTTGACACTCTACAAATAAGCACAAAAATGTTCATTATCAATATGTTTCATATCAACATTAAAAATTTCGACAACAATGATAGTCCAAGTAAAATTGCACTAATAATTCTAAGTCAATTGAAAATAACAAAAGTCCAAAAAAAAAAAAAAAAAAAAAAAAAAAAAAAAAAGAGAGATCATTTTTTATTGTGTGTTTTGTTTACCTCAATGGTCTTCCTATTGTTGCCTTAACTTTGAAAGTTTCAAACAAATATAATTGATGTCTTCTCAAAATGGTGAAAACTAAAGCTTGATAAAAAAATATGAAGAACAATTAGTATTATGCTAAATTTTTTTGTTGTAGATGATGGGTGATTATATCTAGAATGTGCATTGGTATATATAACATTGTAAAACTTGAATAAATGATCAATGTATGAGTGAGAGAGAGATAAGGTTGTGAAAAACCAAAACTTTGGAAGAGAAAACACTATATCAATAGATAAACGAAGAGACACTTAATGCTTGACGTTTTCTCAAAATGGTGAAAACTAAAACTTGATTGAAAAATATAGAAAACAATGAGTATAGTGCTAAATTTTTTGTTGTAGATAATAGGTGATTGTATCTAAAATGTGTATCGGTATATATAACATTATAAAACTTAAATAAATAATCAATGTATGAGTGAGACAAAGATGAGACTGTGAAAAACTGAAATTTTGGAAGAGGAAACACTATAACGGTAGATAAATGAAAGGACACTTAAAATGTTTATTTTATCCACTATAAAGATAGTGAGTTATTCAATTTTAAAAATTATCTGAAATTAAAAAGAAGAAAACGAAAAGATAAAATCAATTAGGTAGTTGAATAGTCAAATATTTGTATCTAATGAATAACAACGTTTGTCCATGATTTGTATTTAGTTATTTTATATAAAAATTAAAAAAATCATAAAGAGAAAAGTGATTTAAAAAGAAAAAGAAAAAGATTATGATATGGTTGATTAAGTGGCTCAACAGAAGTATAGCAACATTAAATGCTACGTCTCCGCTTATATATATATATATATATATAATATAATATAATATAATATAATATAATATAAATGATTGTATCTAAAATGTGTATTGGTATATATAACATTATAAAACTTAAATAAATAATCAATGTATGAGTGAGACAAAGATGAGGTCGTGAAAAACTGAAATTCTAGAAGAGGAAACACTATAACGGTAGATAAATGAAGGAACACTTGAAATGTTAATTTTATCCACTATAAAGATAGTGAGTTATTCAATTTTAGAAATTACTTGAAATTAAAAAGAAGAAAACGAAAAGTTAAAATCAATTTAGGTAGTTGAATAATCAAATATTTGTATCTAATGAATAATAATGTTTGTCCATGATTTGTATTTAATTATTTTATATAAAAAATTAAAAAAAATCATAAAGAGAAAAACAATTTTAAAGGAAAAAGAAAAAGAGTATGATATGATTGATGAGGTGGCTTAACAGGAGTATAACAACATTAAATATTACGTATCAACTTTTAAATATAATATAGATTTAATTATTTTATATAAAAAAAAATTAAAAATTCATAAAGAAAAAAATGATTTAATCAGAAAAAGAAAAAGAATATGATATGACTAATGAGGGGGCTTAACAAGACTATAGTAATATTAAATGTTACGTCTCAGCTTTTAGATATATATATATATATATATATATATATATATATATAGGGTTATACTAGCGAGTACCTTTAGGGCATTAGTTAATAATCTATGTAGTGGCATCCGTTAGCATTTTCCATATAGATATAGATAAGATAATGTCATACAGTTAATTGGATTTTAGGAGAATAGACGTAACAACAACATCAATGTATTATAGTCTATGTAGACGATATGCAAACCCCAAGTGATTATAATTAGTTTCTGACCACAATAATAATATTAAAAAAAAACAAAAAAAAAAAAAAAAAAAAACAAAACAAAAAACCAAGCACCTATATAGGGCGAATCAAGAGTTCAAGACCTCACTCCTGATGCTGTAACTCAAAAGCTTCCTTTACCCTCCTCCTCGCTCCTTCTTGCCTGTAGAATTCATCCATATACTCCCTGTAACTATAGTTTCGATACATTGGTGGGTGAACCTCATCTATCAAATCCTCAATTGGACCAATTACAGTGTCATTATTTGGTGCATAGAACATTGGTAATGATAGTCGTGCCAACCGCTTGTTGGATACAGCCCTGTGTAACACACTCTTGTACCTTCCATTACTCAAAACCTATACAAAGTGCAAACATGACCACAAAAAGTCAACATTATTCGTATCAAATTGTAAATTTGCACCTTCTAACCACGCAGCATAATATACATTCGTGTTCAATTTTAAATTGAGTACTATATACGTGCAATCTTCAACAAGAAACTACGTCAACAATACTGAAGCCAACTGATAAAGTCACCCAACTTCATAAGAGAATTTCAACCATATACACAATTGACTAATTTGGTTATCTAATAATTAAAAACACAAGACTAATTGGCTTATAGTGGGCATCCATTTCCCGTTTATTTTTATTTTTTTCTCATAAATTTTTAATTTTATTTATTTATTTGGTTTGCTAGAGAATTATTTCTTAGTAAAAGATGAAAAACGACGATACTACCTCTATTTGATCAGCTATATTGACGACGAATGCATCCGGCACAGGCTCAACAGCTACCCACTTCCCATCTATGACCACTTGGAGGCCAGAGACCCCCTCCATCTGTAGGAGCACCGCGAGTGCAGAAATATCATTATGAGCTTGCAACCCCATTGTGAGCTCGGGGTCTGGGCATGGTGGGTAGCAATTTGCTTGTGTATAGATGGCAGGCCTCTCACCAATCTTCCTCTTTAGACAATCCTTCTCTAGGCCAAGCCCTTGGGACATCAAGCTAAGAAGCCTATCCATTAAGGCTCCAATCTCCCTTGCATATTCAGTAAAAACTTCTCTACAACAATCAAACAAACATGCTTGTGACTCAAAAGTTATTAGCTTGTGCAAATCAAAGATTAAAAAATTTAATAAATAAATGCATAAAACGTTAAAGTTACAAACTTTCTCCAAAAGTTTTTACAAACTGTACGAGATTGTTAATAAATAAATTAAAAAAATAATGTTAACAAAGAGTACATATAAAAATCACTAAGACTCGACTATAACAATAGTTTATAAAAATATTATAAAATAATTTATAATAACAGTATTATTGTATCCAAAATTTTAAAATAAAATTTAAGAAAAACACTTTGGTATGTAAGACAGAGGAAAAACAAAAAGGAGGTAAAGATACCGATACTGAGGAGGATTTTTGGGTAAGAAATGAGTAAATCTTCAGTAGGATGCCAAGGGTGCGTGAAGGTCTCGCCCCACATTAAGACCTTTCCTTGGCCTTCAACCTTTTGGTAATAATTGAAAACTTTTACTAGCTTGCTATGATCTGTTGTAAGAAACTGTGCCCTTTCCTCAGGAGGCAACTGAAAGAACTCTGTCACCACAGCCAACACTCTTTGACATAATTCTTTGGGGACTCCATGGTTGGTAATTTGAAAGAAACCAAATTTCTCACAAGCTTGTGATATTTTTGAAACTAAATCATCAATATCATGGTTATTTAAGTCGATGGTGGGAATTGAAGCCGAAGAAAATATCTCTGAGAGGATAGGCCTGTTTTCCTCTGGGAGAATGAAATTAGGAGAAAGCGAGAGAGGTGTGTTATTGGCAAATTGAAAGGGTGTGGTCTCCATGAAAATATTTAGGAGAAGCTCTGATTGGAGCAAAGGGTTGGTCAACACTGCCTTGTAAAATGTGCTTTTTGAGATGAGAAACCTGGGAGAAAAGAAGGATAACCCAAAAAAAAATTGAGAATTATAATGATATGTTGATGACTTTGGACAAAAGTTTTGCTTATTCCACACTTCCACTGTCCCATCTTGTCCCCCTGTCGCTTAGGGTATATTTGATTGGGGTGAAAACAAAAAAGATAAAAAATAAAGGGACAAAAATATAGTAAAATTTTTTTTTATTATTTAATTGAAGAGAGAAAATAGAAAAGACAAAAAAATGAAAGAAAATTTTTCCTCTGAACCTTTCTTTTTTTATCCTCCTAGTTTAAGAGAAATATTAGGCGAAAAAAGTGCTAAAAGAAACACTTTACACAAATACCCTCATTGTTGATCTGATCTAACCACTTTATTCATCTCATTCTTATTACCATCCTTATAACAGTACAGTAATATACTATTGTAAAGTTGAAAAGTCTTGTGTCACAAAAAATATCACCAAAAGAAAGCTACAACTCGCCACATGGCGAATCGTGGCTTTTTCTGTGCTAATTTTTCTGGCCCTAGAAGAACCCTTGTAAAGTTTCCCAGTTGTTGACCACGTTGCTGACCACGTTGCTGACTACTTTACCTTCATAGCACAGTAATACACTATTATAAAGTTTCCCAGCTGTTGACCACGTTGCGGACTACTTTACCTTCATAGCACAGTAATACACTATTGTAAAGTTTCCTAGCACCATGTTGCTGACCATGTTTTTTTTTACATTATAATTTTTAATGCAAGTATTCGGGGATTTTAGCATTTTATCTCTATTTTTAAAAATATTTGGTAATATGTCCCTTATTTCTAAATTAATTAGGTTCGTGCCCTTGTTTTGAAACTTAATTATCTCAAAATCGAGTTTCAATGAAAAACTCGATTGGTTTAAAAGCGAGTTATGCATGATCAAACTTAAAAAAAAAAAAAAATTGCATGGAACTCGAGTTTAAGAAACTCGAGTTCTGAAAAAACGCCGCTATAGGCCTTATAAAACGCAGCTATAAGATTGGGTTGATCAAACTTAAAAAAAGAAAATTCACATGGAACTCGAGTTTTTGAAGCTCGAGTTCCATAAAAACACCGCTATAAGTCTTATAAAACGCAGCTATAGATATGGAACACGAGCTCTTTAAACTCGAGTTTTATGCAATTTTTTTTTTTTTTTTTTTTTTTTTTTTTAAGTTTGATCACCCCATACTCGAATTTCTACCAATCGAGTTTTTTAATTGAAACTTGATTTTAATAAAATCGAGTTTCGAAACAAGGGCACGAAACTATATAGTTTCAAAACAGGGGCATATTGCCAAATATTTTTAAAAATAAGGGTAAAAGGCTAGAATTCCCGCAAGTATTCTATTGTAATTTTTACATTATAATAATAAAAATAATAATAAAAATTTATATGTATGTTATGGTAAATTTTATATTATTTAATGATTACAAATATATATATTTTTTACTTATTATGTAACAAGGGTATAATAGTTAATTTATATAAACTGCATTTTCTATCCTTTCACTTTTCTTTTTAACCAAATAAAAGAGTTTTCCACTCTCCCACTTTTCTACCCCTCCAACTAAACACACACGAGGAAAAACTGAATATTTTCTATCCTCTCACTTTTCCTTTCTCTTACTAATTTTTCATCCTCTCATTTTTTCGCTCCTCCAAGCGAACGCTAAACGGACCCTTAGTTTCATTGGTTAATATTCTAAACATTGATCCTTTTACCAGGGACTATGGATTTTTCATTTTTACCTTGCATCAATCAAGCATGATAGTAAACCCTTTCTATTTTTAGGGTCGATGTAAGCCCTTAGAACATATAATAATCATCTATTTAAAAAAAAATTATAAAAAATTGATAAAATTTATTTAAAAAATTAGTCACTTTTTATTTTCTTATAAAATATTTTCTAAAATAGTTTTCTAATATATGCCCTAATGGTTTATGAATTTTTAATAGAGCATTGGTTTATGAATTATTTTTAAAATCATTATATTGGAAGAATGATAAAATAATAAATGTTGATTACAACTTTTTATATTTACAATGAAAGTGGTATCAAAACTTTTATATTATAGTTTATTAACCATTGCTCTGAGGATATCCGTTAACCTGACCATTTTTATTATTATCCTCCATTTCTCCTTTATTAAAGCTTGATCACGGATATTTTGTAGAAGACATTGCTATTATTGATTAAAAACATATGTCAAGGTTGTCCCCATTTTTTACTAGTCCAAAGTGTATATTATTATGTTACTAACTCTGCAGCTCGAACTGTTTCTCCATTAGACTGTCAAACACTTTGCGCGTGGGGAAATATCAATTCAACTACAAGGCTCTTGGCTAACATTTTCACATTAATTGATTGCCAAAGTTTAGTCTTTTTTATTATTATTTAAATTCTTTGAACATTAAGAAGAAACTTCTAAACTAGCACGAGAAAGAAAAATGATTATATAGGTGTTGGACTATGTGGTGAATCCAGAAAACGTTTATCTAGGCAATTTAGTATAATTTTTAAAAAATAAAACAAAATAAAAAAAATCATAAGAGCATTCTTAACAAAGGTTGTAAATGCTATATATGCTATTTTTTAGCATCTAAATCCATAAAATGTGCTCCATCAAACATGCCATATTGTAAAAATTTTGCAACTTTGCTATAGTGTGCTCTCAAAAATAAGAGCGCACTGTATCTCAAATCTTATAAAAAAAATAATTTTTTATTAGTTCTCTCATCTGTCTCTCTGACTATACTCATCTTTCTTTTTCTCTACCGGTGTCATTCTTCTCTCATTTCTTCTTTCCTTTTTTCTCACTGGTCTCACTTTTTTTTCTCTATTCTTCTTTCTTTCTCTGTTCTTCATTCACTGGCATCCACAACTAAAAACCACGGCATCCATAACTGGTCCGGTTTGTGTTTTTTTTTTCCTCTAGTGGTGGTGGCCGGTTGCAAGGGTTGGTGGCAATGGATGTGGGTTCTGATCGGAGTTATGGCAATAATATGTAGTGGTGGTTGAGTGAGTTATGTAGCTAGTGGGTTGTGGTGGGTGGTGGATGGTGGGTTTTTCTTTTTTCGGTGGTGGCTGGTTGTTGAGGATGTGGGTTTGGGTGGTGATGGCTGGCAGTGGCGCCGTGGGCCTTGGGTTTGATTGGTTTTGCTTGCCGTGGCCGCCATGGGTCTTGGGTTTGATGGGTTTTGCTTGCCGTGGCCACCGTGGGTCTTGGGTTTGTGGGTTTTGTTGGTGGCTCTATCCTCCGCCTTCCTCTCTTCCTCTCACGGTGAGGCTTCTCTCTCAAGTTTAGTTTAGTTTTTGTTGTTGCTATTGCTGTTTTTTTTTTTTTTTTTTTGGCTATGGGGTTGATTTTTGGATGGATGCTGATTGTGGTGGCAGTGGGTTGGCCATGGGTCTGGGTTTGCTGTTTATGGTTTATGGTGGTGGTGGTTGACAATATAGCCGTTGAGAAGAAAGTGGTGGAAAGAGAGAGAATGTGGTAAAATAAAAATAATATTATTTAAATGAAGTTGAAAAAAAATAGAATGTTTGATATTTGGTGGATTGTAAAATGGAATGTTAAAATTGATAAAGTAGGTTTTTGAAGTGGTAAATGCTAAAGTAAACAAAATTGAATTCTGAGAAAAATTAGATAATGAAATTTGTAATTTAGCTAAAAAATAAATTATTGGTGGTCCATTACTTTTGTGAGGACAAGGATCCCTAATCCCATTTAAGTGGACTGCCAAGATCATTTCCGAGGATATATCTCAGGCCTCAGGGACGAGCACTAGTTAACCTTAGGGACGAGCATCAACCATGGGTGGCGCATGAAGTTAGATATCATAGAGGGAAGAAAGTGGACTGGGAACAGGTTACAAGGAAGATGAAGGGAGAAGGGTGTAGAAGCTATTACCTCCGCATTAAATGCAAGACAACTACTCTAGCCGCATTAATAATAAAATGACCATGAATAGGGGTGGCACAACTTAGGTTGCAAGGTAAAAGTTTAATAGTATGTTCCGGATGAGACAAAAGTGTAGAGAATGCAATCTCAGCCTCTAAGTGTAGGGTTAAGATAGTCTATGTGTAAATATAAAAGGAAAAGGAAGATCCCTGTGGAGAAGGAGGGTATTGTAAGAGAAAATTGAGACATTGGTTTAAGAAAAAAGTAACACACATATATACAGCAAACCATCCTTGGGCCAGACCGAGGATCTTTTTCTCTCTATAATTTGTAATCGTGATCATCTAATTAGTGTTTTATCCCGTTGTGATTAACTTTAATCAGTATAGTGATCAATATCCATCCCATTCTCTAACAAATATATTAAATCAGGCTTATTGAGCCATTGTCTGAATCATTCTTGGGCCGTGGGTCAATCTGTACCCTTACAACTTTATTCTGAGATGTTCTAAAATAAAGTCCTCTTTAAAAAGTTAATAATAAATTTCCTAACTTATTTTTTACTTTATTTAAAAAGTCATTACCATTCTTCAATTAGATTTTATATTAATAAAGGTAATCTTGAAAACTTGTACATTTTCAGCTAAAAGACAATGCATTAAATAATATTCTCATAAAAAGTTGAGTTTTTTAAATATGATAAAAAATATGGGATGGAGATTGTATTGTCTAAAACTCCACTCAATATTTTTTTATTTGATGTGACTTTTGACAAATCTACCCTTAAATTAAATTTTCTTTTTATATCTTCTATGCTTACAAAAATTTCAGAATAAATTTTCTTTGACATACATTATAAAAACATAAATAACATATACGCAATCAAATACTTAAATTTTCAAAATATATTGCAAACTTTGTCCAGAAATAACGTATATGCAATGTTATTTTATTTATTTATTTTTTTTTGTGAGAATTGTAGCCAATCTTTGTTCATTTATCATTCTACTTTTCTATCCCTTTACCAAACATACTTGAAGCAAAACCATTTTTTTTTTCTTCTTCTTACTTTTCTATGCTCACATTACTTTTCATTGTCTCATTTTCCTTCCTCAGTATCAAACATATGGCATTGAATTGTGGACAACAAGAGTATCAAAATTTATTATACGACCATTTAAAAAAAAAAAAAAAACCAGTTATCAAGATTCAAGAGTCATTAAATAGTAAATCATACCAGTTGAAAAGAAAGATACTAAAAAGTATATTTTTTATTCATGTAATTTGAATGTACATCAGAGTTGTCTTTATTATTGGGTTTTGTGGAGCCTAGTTGTGTTTGACTTGGATTATAACCCGACCCAAAATAATATTGTTATAGTTTTTAATGGGAGATTTTCTAAGGCTTAGGTTTTTTAATTGGAGATTAGGGTTTTTTTATGTTGTTTTTTAGAGAAAAAATTGTACTGCCACACTCAGTATTTTTTCCCTACGAATAGTGAAATCCCTGCAACTCCGTGGATGTAGGCAAATTGCCGAACTACGTAAATCTTGTCTTGTGTGTAATTATTTTTCTTTGGCATATATTTTTCTCTATTTTTTGCATCTCACAAGTCTGGGAATTTCGTACATATTTCCTACAATTATAAATCTCATATAAAAGAGGGACATAAAGGGTAGTATATAAAACGATATATAAGCATATAAGGATAATACAATATTACGAGTAGTGCAGTATAGTGTAGTGTAGTGAATACAATATTTATCTAACAAAGAGCACACTGTCTAATTTTATTCTTTATATTTAAAATATATATTCTTAACATTGCAGCTCAAAAGCTTCCTTTACTCTCCTCCTCTTTCCTTCTTGCCTATAAAATTCTTCCATATACTCCTTGAAACTATATTTTTGATACTTTGGAGGGTTCTCATCATCAATCAAATCCTCAATTGGACCAATAACAGTGTCAATATTTGGTGTATAGAATATTCCTAACGGCAATCGTGGCAACAACTTGTTTGTGACAGCCCTGTGTCTTACACTCTTGAACTTTCCATTATTAAGAACCTGCACAAAAGCTAATACATAAATATAAAAAATAATTTCAAAAATTAAACGTACAGTCCACTAACAAATTAAATACCAGAGAAGCAGATTTATCTACTAGAATTTAGAACACCATAATAATAACTAGCCTCTGAGCATGTGCATGGAATTTCTACTTTTTTCAATCACAAAAATAAAAATAAAAATAAAAATTTAAGAGCGTGATGAATACGTGAGGTGAGTTTCGTAGATTGGAGGAGTTTTAAAATTAACAAAAAAGTGATCTTATGTTGTAGGGAGTTAGTGAGTAGATGTAGGAATTTAAATCAACGTAAAAATAGGAGTTTATTAGAAGTAAGAAAGCATTTCAACGTAGATGAAGGAATTTATTATTTTTGTCAATTTACTATTTTAACCACATTTTTAAGTTTTAGGTAGGGGTATTTTTTACAATAAAAAAAAAAAAGCAATAACTAACTTTCTTTTGCCAATTTACTATTTTAACCCCATTTTTGAATTGTTGGTTAATTAATTTAGGGGTATTTTTTATAGAAAAAAAAAGTAATAACTAACTTTCTGAATTCTCTTAATATATACAGATAAAACTGCCTAATGTATTAATGTTTACTAGCCTCTGAACATGCGCTCATGCGCTTGTTCAGAGGCTCTTCTATTTTTTGGGTAAGGGTTAATTTAGGGCATTTATTATAATTTGGGATTACTACATTTTTCAATCACAGAAAAATCTAACGGTGTGATGAATATTATGCATTTGCAGTAATCTCAAATTATAATAAATGCAAATTATTAATCTTTACCCAATCTCTTCTACAAAATATAATGAGTTTATTTCAAATCCAACTACTGCTACTTGACCTTACCAAAAAAAAAAAAAAAAAAAAGGAAAAAAAAACTATTGCTACTTGATAGGGATAATTGCTGCAATTATTTGGATAACTTGGCTGTTGCATTCTGCCATGTGGCTTTGGGGCCCATATATATTACTAAAAAATCTAAAATAAAAATCTAAATCAAACCAATCAGATTCAATTCAAAAGAAGAAGAAGAAGAAATCAAAGAAAGACAAATAGAGGAGAGATTGTTACCGGAGTGGCAGCCTTTGTTATTCTGAGGAGACAATAATCCTAAACATGAAGTCATTTGAATCAATTGGGACTCAAATTTAAGAAATTAAAAAATAGAATTCAAATTAGCAAAAAAAAACCAGCGATTAGGAAAAAAATTTAGATCTTGATAAACTTAATTGACATGGCCACAGCCGTGCTTGTTGTGTCCACCATTCCTCCATTTGGTTCTACAAATGAGTCAGAAAAATTATAACGAAAAAAAAAAAAAAAGCTTTATTTAATATTTATTTTTCATGTTTTTCACCAAAAATAAAAGTGAAACATGCAACTTATAGTGTTTCAATTTTGTAGCTTGAAGAGACATTCATGAGATCGCCTTGGAGAGTCTTATGAGTATTTTTGGCAAATGGAGGAATTTTTTTTGTGGAGAAATCGTATCAAAGTTGTGGAGGAAAATAAATTATCAGAGAGAGAGAAGCAAATAGAAAAAGTTAAAATAAGAATGAAGTGGATTTTTTGAGTGGAAGGAATATGAAAGGTGTGAAACTTGTAACTACCCAGGAGCCAAAAGGATTGAATTTTCATAGTAGTTTAGTGGGAAGTTTGTATTCTGTAGTGGGATTCTATGTAGTTTGTGGGAGGAGTTTTTGTTTTGTAGTGGGAAGTTGAAGACGGGGGGGAATGAAGTTATTCAAAAGTAGTAGTTTTTTTTTTTTTTTTTTTATTTTTTCAAAAGTAGTTTTTTTTTTTTTTTTTTTGTAGATAGTCTTTTACTTATTTTTCTATTTAAAGAAAAAAAAAACAATAAACGTATAGTTGCTTTGAAGTAGTGGGTTAGTAGAAGAGTGTTCTTATTTTGTAGGCAATGTTTTAGAGCAAGTTAGATATGTATTTTTACCATACTATCCTTTAGTTTTGTCTCTACTTAAACGTACGGGTGTAAGGGTATTTTAGAACAAAAAAAAAATCTGGTCCAAACAGGGGCAGCCTCTTAAATAGTAGTATAGATGTAAAGCACTAAGAGTCATTCACATTCAGCCTTCTACATGCTATATGTTGGAATATTTTAGCATCAAAGCATAAAAGCAACCCGTTACCCGGTCTTATGAAATCTTACAATTGCAAAAAAATTTACAATTGTGCTACAGTGTCATCCTAAACGTAGGATGATACTGTAGCATAATTGTAAAAATCATAATATATTTTAATCTTTTTTTATTCTTTCTCTCTCTCCACTGTCTTTTCTTTCTGTGGTCTCATTTGGTCTTCTTTCTCATTCTCACATTCTTGCTTTCGTCTCCCACTCTCTCTCTCTATGTTGGTGGTTAGTCCTCCATGCCGATGATGCAGAGAAGCAAAGATCAAGGCTGTATCACATTCTTCTCGTCGACGCCGGTACAATCACAACAACATTCTTTATCGTGGCACCAAGGTATGACTCGGCAATCTCGTGCATCAAGTAGTTGGTATGGGTCTTCACGGATCTACTGGTTGAGGGGTGTGAATTAGATTTGGTGGCGGTGGGGTGGTGGGTTGTGGGTTTCGGTCGTAGTGGGTATGGAGCATGGTGGGTTGTGGTCGCCGTGGTGGGTTTACTGTTGTGGAGGTTTGCCATAGTGCATTTGATGTTGTGGGTTGAAGCCGGGTTGGAGGGTTGCCGTGGTGGTGGGGGTGGGTGATTGATGGTGGTGGTTTATTGGCTATTGTGGTTGTGGTTGTGGAGTTTTGTGGGTTTCTTGTGCATGTGTTTGTGTGTGTGTGTGTGTGTACGTGTGTGTGTGTGTGTGTGTGTGTGTGTGTGTTTTGGTTGGTGGTTTGATTGGCAATGGTGGAATGGGATGTGGGTTTGCTGTTTGTGTGTGTTTTGCTTGGTGGGTTTAGGTGTTGTGGTTGTGGTGGTTTGTTGGGAGAGACAAAGGAAGAGGAAGAGAGAGAAATAATAAAAAATAGAAGAAAAAAAATCATATTTAAATAAAATGGCACTAAAAAAAAATAGAGTATGAGATGTTGGGTGTGTTGTAAAATGGTATGGTTTAAATAATAAAGTAGCTTTTGAAATAGTAAAATGAAATTTTTTGTAGAAACTGGATGTGAAGGCTCTAAAACCCTAAATTCATTACCATTTTTTTTTCTTCCATCACATGGTTTTTTTTTAACAGTTTCAAACACTAAGTTTTTGCTATAAACCCAAATTTTAAATAGTTCTTTTTTTAGAGTTTCAATTTATTGCTTCCGTTCTTGATGATTGTTCTTTATCATCAGATTAAGACACCAATTAGTAGTTGGTGTAGGCGGGGATTAAACCCCAAATCTCTTATTCAACTATCAGTGATTTTACCAATTGAGCTAACTAGAACCCACCCAAATTTTAAATACTTAAAAGAATAGAGAAAAAAAAAAAAGTTAAATTCTATAGTTTTTTTAAAACCAATCAAGGAAAGTGAGTATATATACAATATGGACTTTGCTAATGTGTGCCTTAAGGGCACACAATAATTAATAATTTTTGAAAAAAATTTCCTGGGAAATGAAAAAATATTGACAGTTTTTCAATTTTCTAGAAAATGTTTTGGATATCTTAACTAGACCCATGCAATATATTTCCATACTCTAAATACTTTAAGATTGACATAACCTATAGTTTATATTTATAGTAAATTTTGTATGACAATTACACTAATTTACAATTGTTTATCTATTTTCAAATTAACTTCGCTTTTAATGTTACCTTTCCTAAACTAAAATCATAACTCCATCATTGGTTCTAGTCCTTGTTTGGTTATCCATTTGGCCTTTTTTTTTTTAAATTTGAAATATATTATAATGTAAGAGTTGGCTTCTATTAAAGTATAATCTTTTTTTTTTTGCTAATTATTGTTGTATACTTTGAGCTATGCAATGCTATACAACCAAGTGTACAATGCCTTCTTAGCAACTAAAATTTATTCTAAAAAATTAAATCAAATAAATCCAAAATACCTCAACAATTTTTTTATGAATAAATCTCCAATAATTTAATAGGAACAAAATCCAAACCTCATGTACATAATGCCAATTGGCCAATAAATATAAAACTATTAGAAGACCATCCAATCTCAAAATCACTAAGCTTCTTTTTCTGCTCATAACACAACATCAAAACTCCTAAAACTTGCTATTCTTCACAATCTGAAACTGGAGGGGAAAAAGGATTGAGCTAACAACTCAATAAGTAACTAAAATCCTAATAAATTCTATCAAGCAATAGATCTATAAAGTAATAAGATGTAATATGAGTCTTCAAAAGTTATGATATACTATGGGTTTTCAAAAATAATTAAAGAAGTTTCATAGTCTTAAAATAATAAGTTGCAAATAGATCATATACTTTAATCTTACAAATATATCATAGATGGTCTAGAAAGTAGTCAATTTTCCATATATTAAAAGCTATAACTTACAATAGGTTCCAAAAATACATAAGCAGTTTTAATGACTCAAAATAGTTCAAATACTCAAATATAATTCATATTTTTAACAATCTTATGACTATGGTCACGCTATATCCCTATGACTAGGTATCAAAGTACCAATGAATAACTCCCATTGGCTGGGTATTAGAATACCAGTGAATAACGCCCATTGGTTGGGTATTAGAATTAATTCATAGTTAGATTATCCATAATCATATATATGAAATCATAGTTTCTGACAAAAATATATCTTATTCATATACATATATATATATATATAATCATATATTCAATATTCAAATATATTTGTGATATTTCTATATTCTTTACTTTAAATCAATATAGCTAAAAGAAACAATTAAATAAAATAAATCTTATATTCAATGCTCATATATATTTGTGAAAATTCTGCATTCTTTACTTTGAATCAGTATAGCTAAAATCAATTAAATAAAATGCATCATATATTCAGTAATCAGATATATTTGTAATTATTCTTTACTTGAAATCAGTAATACAATAGAAATAAAATTGTAACAATTGTAAACAATTTTCAGTAGTTAAAATACGCAAAAATAAACCAATTAGGATAAGGTTACTTACCTCCAAAAGCCATACCAAAAGGTTACTTACCTCCAAAAACCAGTTAAAATACACTTCTTCTAAAATCTTTAGATATCACCTAAACTTTTTTCAAGCACTATACTCAATAATCAAATAATTCAAGAAAAACTTATAACGGTATTCGACCAAAAGAGAGACTATTAAAAATAACCAGTAACTGTCCACTATCAACTCACACCAAAATCCCTAAAAAAAAAAAAAAAACAAACGCTTACACCAAAATCCCACATAATTACAATATTTTTGTTCTCTTTATTTTCTATCACTAATAGTTCCTAGGAATCACGTCTATAGTTACACCATACCTGTAGGCATAAAGGGTCAAAAGTACATCACTTAATCTTCTATTTGTGAGTTTATATATATATATATATATATTGATCACTTATGTCAGACCTACTGACTTCCCCTATTAGCCTCAACCAATAAAATAAACAAATATTATAATAATAATAATAATAATAATAATAACAACAACAACAACAACAACAACAACAACAACAACAACAATAAAGGAAGGTGCTGGCATTGCTTTGTCAAAGTGGTCATTCCATTTATCATATATACATATATAAATATATATATATATATATATATATATATATATTCTTTTTTTTTTCTTGCCCCTGCCACTGCCACCGTCCCTACTTCTCTTTTGGCATGAGGACAAAACTAAGAAAAGCACCATATCAAACTAGAATCAAGCTCCCGACATGCTTTTACGGAAAAATACTATTTGACATATATATTTTACCTCTGTAACTTATCACACTACCACCTACACCATAACTTTTTTCTATTCACCAAAACTCAATTCGGTAAACCTATGCAGCACTTACAGTTAACACAACACCAGCACAAGGAAAATAGATCTAATTCCTTCTTCGTTTACATCATCATACTCATTGGATTTTTTATTTTTTTTTTTAAAAATGGTCTCAGGCCAAAATACTTCATAAAAAAAAAAAATTAAAAAAAAAATTAAAAAAACTCTAAGTCCAAATAAAGCTTAGATTCGACAAGAAAGATATTCTTAGGCTCCTACCTTAAGGGTGTAGTCAATCCTTCTCTAATAAGCTTATATATAGCTAGGGTTTCAACCCCTTTTTCTAAAAAAATCCTCTATAATTATAAATTATAAAATTGGCTCCAGAAAAATCTACTTAAATACCCCTCCTTTTAATCCCTTTTTTTTTCCCAGGTATTACAGAGGTATTTCTTCAATCTCAAAAGCGACAAGAATGAAATTACTTAAAAAATTCGGGACCTATTTATGGACACTCATATACCAAGTTTCATGAAAAGTTAGTAATGATACTGTGATACCCTCTTGAAAAGGTTCTACTATGTGAACGAATATAACTGTTTGGAGGAATCATGCTTATTCACTGGGAAATCTAACTGCATGTTAATTTGATATATAGTTAAGGGACGATAATTGAAATTTAAATTATGGACATCTCTTTTTCAAAGATCAAAAAGTACAAATTGAGCTATAAGCCTACAAGACTTTTGAAACTAGTTTTAAATATTTATTTAAGCTAAAAAAAAAAAAAAAATTAGATGCTATTTGCATATTAATTTATGTCAAAGTTTAGACTTCAATTCAATCAAGCTCACTTTCATTACACCAACATTGTGAAGTAAATTTTGCACTAGGACAAGGAAGAAATGCTTATGATAATGCACCAAGGCAATTTAATAAAAAAAAAAATTAAAAAAAAAAAGAAGAGGAAAAAGAATAAAGGTTCATATATCTGGAAGACAATAACCGGACAACAATGAATGGTGCTTCCTATTTCACAACTATAAAAATTTCTTTCACGATTTGTCTTTTTTTTTTTTTTTTTCTTAACACTAATGTCGTCCAGAGCTCTTTGAGCACCTGACTATTTCCTTAGAGATATATAATTACTCGTCCCACGTAAAATAGGATATTAAAGAAAGGAATCCTGGCCCTTGATGGTAATTCCAAGAGACAGCTTAGGAATTTTGAACTATGGACCTTAGAAATCTCAAGAGACCTTGGAAAGTGTAAACCACTAGACCAACCCCTTAGGATTCCTTAACAATTTCTCTAGTTCATTCTTGCTTGTGGAACTCTTCAAGAAACTCTACACAATGATAGTATGAAAAATTGGAGGATGTATCTCATCAATCCCATCATCCATATATCAGATGTTGGTGGAAACATAATAACAATTAAAATAACACAAAGAGAAACGAAATTACACTTTTGAATATTATTAATTTGAGATTAGAGAATATACAACACTATTTGGACTGAGGTGTGGTACTCGCTCTCTTTAAGGAGATTCAAGCACTTGGTTGGCTAAACTTTGTAACTAGTGCAGACCTTCTCTAACTTGTCTCCCCCAAGATACAACAGCCCAACAAATGTCGTATGGCTAGAACAACTTTTGTACAAAGTGTTTAAACCAAAAACTCTACCAGAAAGAATACCCTTCCTACCACTATCAATAGGCCCCGCAAAATTATTACCCAAATTAATTTATTTAATTAGGTTCATTATTTTGATGTAGTGGATGTTACAAGATTAACTGCTGGATGATAGGTCAACAATGCATTGACCCCTTGTGATGAATTAATTGATTAATTAGCTAGTTTTATTAATTAATCAAATTAACATGCAAATGTGTGGTAGCACAAACAAATCACCAATTAACTAAAGTATGCGGTGGAAAATAAATTGACACGGTGATTTGTTTATGAATGGAGAAAACCTACACGGCAAAAACCCCACCGGGTGATTTTAAGGTCACCACTTTTGAGAATTCACTATTATCATAACAAGTGGTTACAAGTAAAGGAATCCTAGTACCTTATACTAACCTACAGTTGAACCCTTACCCTAATACCTAAATGGACTTGTTCTGTAGTGACTATCTCTCCTTTCAATGCACGGCTCCCAGTACGTGACTAACCAATTACACGGATTCTGGTACGTGACTTCAATCACCAACTAGAGAAGATTGTTGGTTGAAAAGTTTTTTAGTTCATCACATGATGAAGTTCGAGAAACTCCTTGGTCACAAAACCCTACGGTGTACAAACACAGTAGCTTCTTCACAAGAAAGAAGAACTAGGACAAATTCTGTCTCCGATCACAATTTGCGTGAACAAACTTTGCTCAACACTTGTGCAACTTATGTCTTAGCTGTGCAACCTTTGACGGCTCTTAAAATAATCCTTTTATATGTCTAGGTTTGTGAGAAAAGAAAGCCCAAACATACAATCACGGATTGGATGAAAAACATATCAGAAATTCTGAGTTTCATAAATCTCGACAGATACCTTAGCTATCGAGCGACGGGCTGAAACAGCTCTTCAAGTCTCGATAGATACTAGCTGTCGAGCTTTAATGAACAACACTTTTCACACTTGAAACTTGGACAAACTTGCATGTCTTTAACACTTGAACATGAAACAAGGTTTCTTGAAGCATTAAACACATCCTAGATCTGCCCAATTACAAGTAAAGTGTATTTTGTCAAAGGATTAGCTAATTACATGAAATAGTGACATATGTTTCTAACATTGAATCACATATGTCCTAATAATCTCCCCTTTTGGTAATTTGTGACAAAACCACCACAAACAAATGAACATATAAGAGAAGTCATAAATCACTCAACTCATAGTCACTTTTTAAGTATAATAAAATCTATCTTAATACAAACTCTTGAAAAACTTTGCAAGAAGAGAGTTCATGGCAAGGAAGACTTTGACAACCTGTATTTTTGAAACACTTAAACAAAATTCATCAAGGCATCATTGTGTGAAACAGAAATAAAAGATTGCATACAATAAAATAAGAAACATGTGTATGAAGAGAGAAAAGAAACAACATATGGAGAGATAAGTGAAGAACTATAATAACAACCTCACAAAGTATATATATCAACAAGTACAAGGATTGCTATCATAATATGATCACAAGATCCAGGGCACATGAACAATGTATCTAAAAATAAAGAGAAAGAAAAAGATACATGAAATCTTCACTACATCCCTCAAAATCAACACTCCCCCTAACAAAATCTCCTATACTAACTCTCCCCCTACGAATGACAAAGGGTAAGAGTATCAAGTAGACATCTTGTCAGCACTGGAAGAACTAGCATCGCCATCATCCTCATCATCAGAAGTAGTAGCATCATCAACATCATCCTCATCCTCATAAGCCTTTAGAGTAGGTGGAGGAGATGCAACAAAGCCACCTATGACTGCCTGCCGTTGTGCAATATAACCAACACGGGTGTTCACCTGACACAACTCATCACTAAGAGTGTCGAGACGAGCATCCATACGCTAAAGCTATGCCATGATGTCCTCGAGAGTCACACCGCTCATAGAAGAAGAAGGAGCGGATGTGGATGGAGCTGAAGGAACCGTTAATCCAGACTGCCTCGAACGTAGCTACGCCTTGCTCCATTTAACGGTAGCGGCGTCTATGGCACATATAACATGGAAGTGGTCGAATGCGAGAAATGGAACAGAGAAATGGCGTAAAATTCTTTTAATAGCTGAAGGGAAGTTGAGCTTATCACTGGTTGTTATATCCCTATACACATCTATGATAGACAGAATGAAGTAAGAGGGGAAGCCTATAGTAAGATGCTCAAGAAGGGAAACCAAAAACCGAGCACGGGGCTTTGTGATAGAGTTATAGTGAGATAGGGGATGAAGAACAAAAGTCATAACCATGTTCAAATACCGAGGGCCTTAAGCAAAGCCTGAACAGTAATTGAACTGATGCTCACCCCAGTCTGAAGGATGCTCACAAAAAGCTAATATAAACTCATCTTTAGACACAGTCTTAAGACGCTCACAACCAAGGTAATCAGGATGCGCTACCCTAGGGACATAGAGCACGTCGGATATAATATTTGGAGTGACCACGATATGCGTACCTCGAACGCTAGTAGAAAACTAAGGTACTAAATAATTGAATCCATGCATGTTGGAGTAGAACTCCTGGATCAGCATGGATGGACATGTAACTGGGACGTCATATAGTGACTCCCAACCCCTATTGTGAATGATAATGGGTAGGTTAGTGTTGGAGAAGTCCGATAGAATGACTTGGCAATCCGAATGAATGCCTCGTCTAGAAAAGTTCTCTGAAAAGTCCTTACAGGCTTTATCATCATGGAACTAAATATGAGAGGGAGTAGGGTTAGAAGAAGTGGATGCCCCGGAATGTAGAGGGTTCCAAGACGGAACATATTTACGTTTAGGTGCCATTGAAGCAGACTAACACAAACAGAAGAGAGAGAGGGAGAAAGAGACAATCAGAAAAGTCCCAAGCAGTTCAAATATATCCAAATATATTGAAAAGAAGGAACGTATGCATGGAAATGCATGAACATGTGACATGCAATAGAGAAAGCATCATGGGCTCAGCCCAATCCAATCCTATCAGCACACAATTAGATAACATATATAACACACATCTAAATGCATGAAAATATAGTTATAATGCACATGAGATGCAATGCATGAAGTTTTTAAGATCAATTCTTCAAAACCCATCCCAAAAATTTTGCAAAAACCTCTTAGATTTTGAAAAATTCCAAAATTTTCAATAATCCCAAAAACTTAGGTTAAAAATCATGAGATGCATGAATATAAGGGATTTAGACACTTACCAAGTGAAGAAAACTCGATTAAGGTCGAAGAATCCTTGAGGAACAGGTTTGGAGTGAGAAAGAGAGGTTTTGGGAGGTGAAGAGGTGTAAGGAATTAAGAGAGATCAAGAGAAGTGAGACCTGAATCGCGTTGACCCTATATATAGAAGCTTAGTAATTCTTGACAGATTGAGAGGTGTCGAGCTTTAAAAGGGTTAATAGATGCAGCTATCGAGTAGGTGTCTAGAGGTGTCCATAGAAAAACAAGCTCTATGAATCGAGGAGCTATTAAGGAGACAGGAATTTTCTCGATGGATCGAGGAGCTATTAAGAAGCTGTCAAGATTGTGATAAGAAAAAGCTGAGGAGCTTGATAGATAAGCCAAGTGTCGAGAGGTGTCAATGAGCTGTCGAGATTGCTTAAAAATAGTTTTTCAAGAAGAGAAAAACACAGACATGAATGCAATTAAACATGCAACTCAACTAAGGATCCAAACAACATTTTAACTTCTTAAAAACATCTCTTAACAAGAAAAATGTAAGCACATAGATCCTAAAACACACACACACACACACACACACACACACACACACACACACACACACACACACACACACATACACACACACAAACACACTAAACAAGTCTAACTAATTTTATATTTAAAAAACAAGTTAAGACGGTTTAGTGAGCATACATTAACGCATATAAACCTTGTGATGGCCAAATCACATTGTACCTGTTCATGTATTAAAAGTAGCAAAGAATATTGCATGTTGTGTGTGAAAAATGTTGCAAGATTGCATATGTGTATACATGTTATGACAATTTGAGATATGAGAAAATCACTTTAACTCACACACAATCATAACTATTTGATGGGGACTGTCACCTTCGAGGTACATCCTATAACCCTCACATCTCCTAGAATACACACTTGTAATCATATATAAAGCATTTTGATCTTTTTGCTTTTATTTTTCTTTGCATATTTTTCTTTTAAGCAAACCATGCATGGGCATATAAGAGATAGAAAAGAAATACCCAATTATGTTAAGCATTTGACATTGCACATTTGCTATGCCGAAGCATACAGATGTCATTTCATGATTGGCAGGCAACAGTGATGAGATGATTATTTATGCCTTTTTCTTAGGATGTTTTAGTCCTTCTCGTCAAAAGAGCGATACGAGTGTTAAGTACAAGAGATTACTTAATCTTACTCATCACAAACATGAGTCACAAAACTCACTTGCTTAGTTGTGTATAGAAATGCTCATCTAAGCTACAAGAGATACAAAGTTTAGAAAACTTTGTTTCAATGGCCATTCAAGGTACACAAGTACCAATGTACACAAACACACATTGTTTTTGTATTTTTCAATTTTTATTTTATTTTATGAAAACAAAATAAAGCAAAATTGAAAATAAGTAAACAAAAATATGTTAAACAAAACAAAGCAATGCATAAAACTAGACTGACTTAAAACAGTAAAGCAAGACACACAAGTAATGCATAACCAAAAACAAGAAGGGGAGAGAGAAAAAAAGTGACAAAATCACTTGAAGCCCTTTTCCTTCCACACTTTGTAAGAACCTTTCTGTTTAGCAAATCCTTGAACCAGTAATGAGGGGGAATAATTAAAACCGTTCAAGTTTGAAAGGAATATGAAGGCTTTGAGAAGACTCCAAGAGGAGCAAAAGATGATGGAAACTAATTTTGGTTTCTTGATGCGATCATGCTGTTGCTCTGTTGAGTGGTTAACCACTTATGGCAATTAGGTCGAGTATGATCGGCTGCTCCACAGTGATGACAGAGATGTTGCTTCTTCTATTTAGGCTTTTGAGAGTTAGCCTTCTTAGTTCTAAGGTTTTTAGCTTCTTTCTTATCTTGCTTAGGGGGTGCTCCTAAGATAGATTTACCCTTGTCTATATTCTCACTAGCTAAATCAGTTTTGACATTAGTGTTCTCAATATCAACATTATTACTAGGAGGAACAAAAACAGTAGTACTAGTAGAAGCACTATTAGAAGAAGAGAAATTATACCCTAAACCGGTTCGATTGGAAGCAGATTTCTGAATACTGAGCATCTCATCTCGCTTAGCGCTTGAAGTCCTTTCCAGCTGAGCTTTGACTTGGAACAGTTCTGCCTTAAGCTTCTTGGTCTTTTCAGCCAGGAAGTTGTTCTCAAACCTCAGTGCTCCTATAGTCTGATTGGCTTCATCAAACTTTATGGAGAGTTCTTCACATTCAAGCTCCACATCACTAAGCTTCATGGTGGTTAACCTATACAACTTTTTATGTTTCTCCGAGACCTTGTATACCTTTGCATAGGCAGTGTGTATGTCATCTTGCTCATCCATCTTCTCAAATTTTGACTCCACCAAGTTTTCTTCTTCTTCCACATCTTCTACAACCCCTTCAATAAGATTGACAGTGGTGGTGAAGGTATTCAGAATTATGTCATCTTCATTTTCGAAATCATCATCAGGTTTGGTGTTGCTTAATGTAGCAGTAAATGCCTTACTATTCCTAATGGTCTTGAGATATGTGGGGCACTCCCGTTTCATGTGTCCGAAACCTTGACATCCAATGCACTTGGGTCCTGAGGGAACAATGTACTAACCGCCATCTCTTGCATCATTCTTCCCTTTGTCTTGGTTCTTGAACTGAGAAGAACTGGATTTCCTACGGTCCTTGTCGAAGCCTTTTGCATTGGCATTCTTCATGAACTTCTTGAACTGTCGGGTGATGTAAGATTTCATTTTAGAATCTTCATCATCGGAAGACTCATTAGTGTCACTGCTCTTAGCCTTTAGCACCATGCTCTTGCTCTTGCTCTTGCTCGATTTACCAATCCTTGTTAAACCCAACTCATAGGTTTGCAAATTTCTAACAAGTTCTATTAAAGGAATTTTATCAATATCTTTTGATTCCTCAATGGCAGTGATCCTTGCATAGAATCTCTCGGGTAGAGATCTGAGCACTTTTCTCACAATCTTGGGTTCAAGAATGGTTTTTCCAAGATTAAAAGCTGAGTTCACTATGTCTTTGAGCTTAGCATAAAACTCATTGAATGACTCATCCTCCTCCATCTTAATCTCTTCGAAGTTTGTAATGAGCCTCTGAAACTTCGAATCCTTGACAGCCTTGGTTCCCTTATAAGTTGTCTAAAGGATGGTCCATACTTCCCTAGTAGTTTTAGTGAAGGACATCTTCTTGAACTCCTCATTAGTGACTGCATTGAATAAAGCATTCAATGCCCTGCTTTTGAAGTTTACCGCCTTGATCTTAGCATCATCCCAATCATCTAGTGCTTCCTTTGGCTTGGTCCAACCAATCTCTACAACTTGCCACACCTTCTCATTTAAAAACTGCAAGAAAGTTTTCATGCGTACTTCCCAGTATGCATAGTTAGTACCATTAAACAATGGAGGTATAATAAGAGATTGTCCTCTATCCATGACAAACAGGGGTCAATGGATCACACATAAAGATTAGCCCTAATCAAAGTGTGCCCGCTCTGATGCCACTTGATAGGCCAAAAACGTATTGACCCATTATGATGAATTAATTGATTAACTAGCCAAGTTTATTAATTAATCAAATTAACATCCAAACGCGTGGTAGCACAAACAAATCACCAATTAATTAAATTATGCAATGGAAAATAAATTGACACGGTGATTTTTTTAAGAATGGGGAAAACCTACACGGCAAAAACTCCACCGGGTGATTTTTAAGGTCACTACTCCTGAGAATTCACTATTATCACAACAAGCGGTTACAAGTAAAGGAATTCCAGTACCTTATACCAACCTACAGTTGAATTCTTACCCCAATACCCAATTGGACTTGTTCTGTAGTGACAATCTTTCTTTTCAATGTACGGGTCCTAGTATGTGACAAACCAATTATGCGAATCCTAGTATGCGACTTCAATCACCAACTAGAGAAGATTGTTGGCTGCAAAGTTCTTCAGTTCATCACATGATGAAGATCTAGAATCTCCTTGGTCACAAAACCCTACGGTGCACAAACACAGTTGCTTCTTCACAAGAATGATGAACAAGGGCAAATTCTGTCTCCGGTCATAATTTTCATGGAAAAACTTTGCTTAACACTTGTGCAACGTATGTCTTAGCTGTGCAACCTTTGATGGCCCTTAAAATAATCATTTTATATGTCTAGGGTTGTGATAAAAGAAAGCCCAAACATACAATCACTGAATGGATGAAAAACAAATCAGAATTTTGAGTTTCATAAACCTCGATAGATGCCCTAGCTGTCGAGCAGCTGTTGAGCTACAGGCTGAAATAGCTCTTTAAGTCTCAATAGATACTAGCTGTCGAGCTAACTGTTGAGTTTTAATGAACAACACTTTTCACACTTGAATCATAGACAGACTTGCAAGGCTTTAACACTTGAACTTGAAACAAGGTTTCTTGAAGCATTAAACATATCCTAGATCTACCTAATTATAAGTAAAGTGCGTTTTGTCAAAGGATTAGTTAATTACATAAAATAGTGACATATATTCCTAACATTGAATCACATATGTCCTAACACTCGATATTAATCTGATGGGCTGGAGTTATACAATTAATGGTGAGATAAGGAGTTTTTAAAGAATGAATAGGCCCAAATGGATAGTCCATTAATGTGTGTGCATGTGATAAACCCTAATTCAATTTATTAAGCATTGCATTTGGATTGAAAAATAAATTCTAGTGAATGTGTGTGGATGGTGATATACTAGATTCAAGGTTTTGAAAGAATTATGAAACAAATATCTTTTTCATATTTTTTATGTGGGTTTAAGATCGAAACTAGTGTTATGCATAAACATGTAATGAACAAGTACAACCAAGAACATGTGAAGAACACATATAGAAATTTAAGAACATTCAAACGTATTTAAGGAATTTAAATAAACACCAGCACGCTCTAATCATAAATTAACATTATAGCAATATGAAAAATAAGTTAAGGATAGAGATTATACTTGCATGCAAGATCCACACGGTGGAGGAGGAGGCTTTTGGTGAAAGTCCTAAGGGTGGAGTAGAAAAGAAGAACTAGGAGAGGAAGAGTAAGTCTCACTCAATACCTTAAGATTTAGGAAAACCAAGTTATGATAAGACTACTCAACTTCACTTGAACTCAAGAAAAGAGAAGAGAGGGTGTTTCTTATGTGACCTGGAATGGAGAAGAATGGCAGTTTATATAGTAGTGGTGGAGAAAGTATGAATAAAACGTCATTTAATGAGAGTTGACAAAGGATCAAAAAGAATCATGAACCTAAACCTTATTTTAAACTTTGAAAAACTTGGTGCGTTAAATGTAGAGATTGGTGGGAGTAATGAGTAAGCAAAATTCGGTTTTCTCGTAGCTATTGTAACAGTCTGCAAAGCAAAATTCAAAAAATCGTATCTTACTCAATTCTAATCACAATTGTCTTAATCTTGTGCTCAAATTGAATCCCTAGATGTCTAGTTTCTAGGAAAATTAACCTCATTCATAGATTCAAAATATTCTGAGAGATATCAATGAAATGGTGAGCAAATGTGATTTGATAGAAAAGAATTTCAACACAATTAACATTAATAGATCCCAAATTAGCTTCTAATTAACATTAACAGGCTCCAATCACTCCCATTTCAGACTTAATTAGTTCCAAATTTACCCTAATTAAAAAGGTAATTGCACAAATTACTCATTGAATAATTAATGTTTGATTATCTAATTAATTAAGTGTGTGCAACCTTAACATCAAATGTAGTCCTAGCCAATCAAATTATGACACGTCATTAATCTCAAATTGATTATAATTATAACCAATTGGAATCAATGATTCATTATCACATATAGTCCAACTCAATTTGTGATAGTATATCTCGGCCATTAAAACTTGATTTGATGATAACTTTCAATCTGATGGTCCGATTGAGGCTTATGACCAGTCAATTTGATCGTTACATCATCAAGATCATTTTGGTAAAATGAGATTCAGGATCTAATAGCCAAAATTAAGATACAAACTTCCAAGGTGAAATTACCCTTTTACCCTCCATGTGAATGGGGTGTCAATAGCAAAATTTTTGTCTCTCTCAAAAGAAGTTTGTAATACTTTAAATACACTTTGCTACTCATGGTTTTTCACCTACAAAGCCAAAGACGCGTGCTATATAGGTGAGAAAAGATTTGCTAAGATGAGTGTTGTTTACTTGTCCTTGATTTAATTCTTTCAATTATTTATGGACATGTTTACTGATAGGCCAAAAACGTATTAACCCTTCGTAATGGATTAATTGATTAATTAGCTAAATTTAATTAATTAATAATTTAATATGCAAATGCGTGGTAGCACAAACAAGTCACCAATAAACTAAAGTGCAGCGAAACATAAATTGGCACGGTGATTTGTTTATGAATGGGAAAAACCTCTAAGGCAAAAACCTCACCAGATGATTTTAAGGTCACCACTTTCGAGAATCCACTATTATCACAACAAGTGGTTACAAGTAAAGGAATCCGTGTACCTTATACTAACCTACAGTTGAACCCTTACCCCAATACCCAATTGAACTTGTTTTGTAGTGACAATCTCTCCTTTTGATGCACGACTCCTAGTACGTGACTAACCAATTGCGCGGATCCCAGTACGAGACTTCAATCACCAATTTGAGAAAGATGTTGGCTGCAAAGTTCTTCAGTTCATCCTCATGATGAAGAACAAGAAAATGCTTGGTTACAAAATCCTATAGTGCACAAACACAGCAGCTTTTTCACAAAGGGATGAACTAGGGCAAACTTTGTCTTCGGTCACAAATTGCTTGAACGAACTTTGCTCAATGCTTGTGCAACTTGTGTCTTTAGCTGTGTCATTAATACGACCCTTAAAATAATCCTTTTATATGTCTAGGGTTGTGAGAAAAGAAGGTCCAAAGACATATCCACGAATTGGAATCAAAACAGATCAGAAAAAATGTTTTTCTTATATCTCGACAGCTAGAGGTGTCGAGATGCTGTCGAGCAGCTGTCGATCCTCAGGGCTGAAATAGCTTCCTAAAGCTCGATAGATGCAGCTGTCGAGCTTTAATGACAGACACTTCTTCAGCTTGTTTCTTGAACATACTTGCATGGCTTTAACACTTGATCTTAAAACCTTGTTTCTTAAAGTATTAAACACATCCTAAATCTATCCAAATACAAGCAAAGTGCATTTTGTCAAAGGATTAGCCAATTATATAAAAGATTAACATATGTTCTCAACAAGTGAAACAAATATGTCCCAACAATCTCTCCCTTTGTCAATCCGTGACAAAACCACAACAAACAAATGAATATATGAGAGAAGTCATAAATCACTCAACTTATACTCACATGTTGAATACAATAAAATCAATTCTAACATAAACTCTTGAAAAACTTTACATGAAAAGAGTTCATGGCATGGAAGACTTTAACAACCTGTATTTTTGAAACACTTAAACAAAACTCGTCAAGGCATCTTTGTATGAAGTAGAAATAATAGATTGCATACAAAAAAAGAAACATGTGTATAAAGAGAGAAAAGAAACAACACATGTAGAGATAAGTGAAGAAAACATACATCATCATATATATATCTAAAATAAGCATCATGTATGTAAAAATGATCACAAGACCTAGGTACAAAAACAATGTATCTCCAACAAAGAAAAAAAAAGAAAAGATACATGTAAAACTTACTACATTCCTAAAAAACAGGCACTCCCCCTAACACAAATCTCCTATATTCAAACTCTCCCCTTGAGAATGACTACTCTCATATCCAAAACTACTCCACCTTTTTGTCATGAGTGACAAAGGGTATGAGTGTCAAGAAGACATCTCGTCATAACTAGAAGAGCTAGCATCTCCATCCTTATCATCATCATCCTCGAAACCATCATCGTCGGATGCCTCAGGAGGAGAAGAAGGAGACTCCACAAAACCAGCAAGTTGAGCCTGCCATTAAGCAATGCGGCCAACACGAGTGTTCGCCTGATACAACTCAGTAGAAAGTGTATCAAGGCGAGCATCCATGCGCTGAGGCTGCGCCATAATTGCATCTAAAGTCACACCTCCTGCTGAAAAAGAGGGAGCGGAGGTAGAAGGAGGAGTTGCTGAACTGGACCGCCTTGAATAAAATTACGTCTTGCTTCGTTTAACGGTAGCGTAGTCAATGGCACACATAACGGAGAAGTGGTCAGAAGAGGGAAAAGAAACAGAAAAATGGCATAAAATTCGCATAATAGCAGGAGGAAAGATGAGCTTATCACTGGTCATCGTATCCCTATACACATCTATGATAGAAAGAATAAAGTGTGAAGGAAAATCTATAGAAAGATCCTTAAGAAGGGATAACATAAAACAAGCACAAGACTCGGTGATAGAGTTGTAGTGAGAGAAAGGATACAAAGCAAAAGTCTTCAAGAATCTAGGACCTTTAGCAAAAAGCTGACATGGTGTAAATTGATGCTCACCCTAATCAGCTGGGCGCTCACAGAAAGCAGAAATCATCTCGTCTTTCGACACAGTCCATAGACGTTTATAACTGGGGTAGTCAGGATGCGTAACCCTCGAAACATGGAGCAAATCAGATACCAACTCCGGTGTGACTACCATGCGCTACCTCGAACGTGAGTATGAAAAAGAGGTACTGAAGTATCAGTTCCATGCATGTTGGAGTAGAACTCCTAGATTAGCACGGAAGGACATGTGATTGGGACATCACATAGTGACTCCCATTCCTATCTGTGAATGGCATTGGGAAGGTTAGTGTCGGTGAAATTTGACAAAATAACTTGGCGTTCTGAATGAACACCTCGTTTAGAGAAGTTCTCTGAGAAGTCCTTTTGAGCTTTCTCATCACAGAATCGAACGGAGGAGGGAGTTGGATCAAATGATGAAGAGGCCCTAGAACGAAGAGGGTTCTGGGACAGAATAGACTTACGTTTTGGTGCTATTGATGCACTAACGTAAACTAAAGAGAGAAGGGGAAGAAAGAAACACGAAAAGTTCCAACACAGTTTAAATATAACAAATATATTGAAAGAAAAGAACATATGCATGAAAAATGTATGAACATGTGATATGCGATATAAAAGACATCATGAGCTCAGCCTAATCCAATCCTATTAGCACACAATCAAATTGCACACATCTAAATGCATGATAATATAGTTATAATGCTCATGAAATGCAATGTATGAGATTTGAAGTTCAGTTGGGTAAAAACCCATCCCAAAAATTTCATAAAACCCAAAAATTTTCAAAAACTCAAATCCTAGATATGAATGCATGAAAAGATCATGAAGAAGGAGAGAAAAGGAGATCATACCAAGTGATTTGAAGTAAGAAAGGCTGAAAATCATGTCGGTTGAATATTTTGAGAGAAAAGAGAGTGATTAGGAGATGAACAGGCGTGGACAGATTGAGGGAGATCGAGAGAATGAGGTCTGAATCGCATTTGAACCTTTATATAGAACCTCAGTAAAGCTTGACAGATATAGGTGTCGAGAGGTATTGAGCTAGGTGTCAAGAACACAAGTGTCGACAGATGCAGCCGTCGAGGAACAAAAAATCAGACACGACAAAGAAGCTCGATCGATCCACCAATTGTCGAGAAGCTATCTAGAGGCCAGGAGATTTCTCGATCGATCTAGGAGATTTCTCGATCGATCCACCATCTGTTGAGAACTGGTGAGATTGTGATAAGATGCAACATAAGTGCTCGACAGATAAGCCAGGTATCGAGAGATGTCAAGGAGGTGCCAAGATTGCTTAAAAACAGTTTTTCAAGAAGAGAAAAACACAGATATGAATGCAATCACACATGGAACTCAACAAATGATCCAAACAACATTGTAACCTCTTAACAAAAAATAAAAATAATATAAATGATATAGATCCCAAAACACACACACACACACACACAACAAGTCTAACCAATTTTATCGTTCAAAAACAAGTTAAGACAGTTTAGTGAGCATACATCAATACATGTAAACCTTGTGATGGCCAAATCACATTGTACTTGCACATGTATCAAGAGTCGCAAAGAATATTGCGTGTTGTGTGTGAAAACATTGCAAGATTGCATAAGTTTCTCAAAGTTACAACTATTTGAAATATGAGAAAATCACTTTTAATTTACACACAATAATAACTGTTTGATGGGGACTATCACCTTCGAGGTACATCCTAAAACTTCCACATCTCTTATAAAACACACTTGCAATCATATTTTAAAGCATTTTATTCTTTTTACTTTTATTTTTTTCCCTTTTTTTTTATTAAACAAACCATGCATGGGTATATAAAAGAGAGAAAAGAAATACCCAATTATGTTAGGCTTTTTGACATTGCACTTTTGCTATGCCGAAGCATACGGATATCATTTTATGATTGGCAGGTAATAGTGGTGAGATGGTTATTAATACCTTTATTTTAGGATTTTTTAGTCCTTTCCGTCAAAAAGAGTGATATGAGTGTTAAGTACAAGAGATTACTTAATCTTACTCATCACAAACAAAGAGCCACAAAACTTACTTGTGTAGTTGTGCATAGAGATGCTCATCTAAGCTACAAAAGATACAAAGTTTAGAAAACTCTGTTTCAATGGCTATTTTAAAGTTCACAAGAACTAATGTACATATACACACACTGTTTTTGTATTTTTTATAATTTTTCCTTTATCTTATTTTATTTTATTTTGAAAACAAAATAAAATAAAAACTAAACAACCAAACAAAAACAGACAAACAACATGAAAGCATGAAAGAAAGATGCAGATGCATGAAAGCATGATTTCAAAAGAAGATAAGAAAACAGTCAAAGAAAGTCCTACTTTAGATAGAAAGAATTAAAGCAGAGGACAAACAGAAAAGACAATTAAGTTTTAGGATCCTTTATCACCCACACAGTATGAGTCTTTGGCCATGAAGATGAAAAGGCATGTGTCCTAATATGTTTACTAAAGGACATAGAAGAATTAAGAATCTCCTGAAATTGAGTTAAAAAACTCAAAGCTTTTAATAACTCACCAAGAACAGGTACAGAGCCTTTAGACGAAGGATGAGACCTATTTGACACTCACTTATGAGGGAACAACTTGAAACAATTAAGGCGAGTGTGTCCAGAAACACCACAATGATGACAAACATGAGCAGTGTTATAGCTGTTCGGCTTCCTAGAAGGAGGTCTAACCTTAGAGGTTGACAAAGACCTCAACTTAGGACAATTTGGCCTAATATGACCAACAATATAACAATGATGACAAGTGGGGACAAATTTAGAATTTTTATTCAACCTAGGAGTTTTAGACATGGGTTTAGAAACTTCAGTGTTAACAACAGATTAATTACCTTTGTCTATCCTAGCAATATTAGCCTTCAACTCTTCATTATTCCTTTTAAATGGAGGAATATAAAAATCTTTTTCATTTGAGTTAGGCTTAACAACAAGTTTGGCACTAGTTAATTTTTCAACTTCAGTTTTAGATTTAATGAGTTGCTCTTCCAAACTCTTAATTTTGTCCACCTGAGATAAAATTTGAGTTTTAAAATTCTCATTCAAATTATTGGCTTCATCCAATTTTGCAATCAAATAAATTTTTTCAAGATTAACCTTTTTAAATTTAGCTTTTAATTTTGTAGAACATTCAAGAGATTTCATACAAAAATTATAAAGCTTGTAATAAGCATCATGAATATCATCATCATCATTCAATACAAGATCATTTAAATCAAAACAATCAAGAGTTTCCATGACAACAGGGGTCAATGGATCACACAGCAAAGATTAACCCTAAGCAGAGTGTGCCTGCTCTGACACCACTTGATAGGCCAAAAACGTATTGACCCCTTGTGATGGATTAATTCATTAATTAGTCAAGTTTAATTAATTAACTAATTTAACATGTAAATGCATGGTAGTACAAAAAAATCACCAATAAATTAAAGTGTAGTGAAAAATAAATTGACACGATGATTTGTTTACGAATGGGAAAAATCTCCAAGGCAAAAACTCCACCGGGTGATTTTAAGGTCACCACTCTCGAGAATCCATTATTATCACAACAAGCGGTTACAAGTAAAGGAATCCAATACCTTATACCAACCTACAGTTGAACCCTTATCCCAATACTCAATTTGACTTGTTATGTAGTGACAATCTCTCCTTTTGATGCATGGCTCCCAGTATGTGACTAACCAATTGCGTGGATCCTAGTACGCGACTTCAGTCACCAACTTGAGAAAGATGTTGACTGCAAAGTTCTTCAGTTCATCCTCTTGATGAAGAATAAGAAAATGCTTGGTTACAAAACCCTACAGTGCACAAACACAGCAGCTTCTTCACAAAGAGATGAACTAGGGCAAACTTTGTCTTCGGTCACAAATTGCTTGAACAAACTTTGCTCGAACAAACTTTGCTCAATGCTTGTGCAACTTGTGTTTTCAACTATGTCACTGATACGGCCTTTAAAATAATCATTTTATATGTCTAGGGTTTTGAGAAAAGAAGGCCCAAAGACATATCCACGGATTGGAATCAAAACATATTAGAAAATCTGTTTTTCTTAAATCTCGACAGCTAGAGGTGTCGAGATGCTGTCGAGTAGCTGTCGAGCCTCGGGGCTGAAACAACTTCTTACAGCTCGATAGATGCAGCTGTCGAGCTTTAATGACAAGCACTTTTTCCGCTTGTTTTTTGAACAGACTTGTATGGTTTTAACACTTGATCTTCAAACCTTGTTTCTTGAAGTATTAAAAACATCATAGATCTATCCAAATATAAGGAAAGTGTGTTTTGTCAAAGGATTAGCCAATTACATAAAATATTTACATATGTTCTTAACAAGTGAACCACATATGTCCTAATATTTACATTCTATTTTTGGCTGTTTTTTTTTTTTTTTTAAAATCCAAAAACATTGAAAACTTTCAAAAAAACAAAAATATTTTATTTTCGGTCTCATTTTCTTTTTCTTGGGGAGTACATGAATTATAATATCTCTCTTTTGATTTAGAACATGCTTAACATTGTGGAGAAACTTGAATAGTGTGTGTTGCATAACTAAGTGCATGACTATTTTGAGATAAATAAGATTTTGTATGAGTATGTACTAGTTTGTACATGTACTTGTGGGTTAATTAAGAAATTGATATTTCTTGTTTTTATACCCTCTATAGCTTAATTGAGCACTATCATGCATTGTTTTCATTTAGCATAATGTGAGCTTTTTGTTTTTGGCCATAAAAATTTTAAAATTCAAAAAGGTTTTTTTTGTCTTTGTATTGCACACCACTAAGTGTGTAATTAAGGTTGGCCAATGAAATTTTCATTTCATGATTGTGTACCTTGTTTAGCTTTGATGTGCTATTTTCTGCACTTTGCTAGATTGTACTATGTAGCGCTTTATTGTGTGAGTTGCTTATAATCTTTAAGCAAATGATCTTAATTTTGATGTCACATTTTTTTGACTGTAAGGGCTAAAATATCCTAGGAGAAATACATAAATAACCATCTCATCACTATTAATCATCAATCATGAACACTTGTGTGCAAATTATAAAAGCCGTGCTCAATAAAGTGTAGCACTTGCACAACAATATTAAATGAGGTGTTGATTTTAAAAAGAATAGGAAAATAAAAAGAAAAAGAAAAAGAAAAAAGGAAAGCAAAAGAAAAATCAAAATGCTTTTACATGATTGCAAGCATGTTTTGTAGGAGATATGAGAGTTATATAATGTAACTCTTTAGGTGATAGTCACTTTCAAACTAATGTGATTGATGATGTAGAAAATCTGTTTGATTACTATCTACATGTCACCTATTTTGTACTTTGTACACTTACTAGTTGCACACACTACACGCAAATCTTTGCTAAACTCTGTACATATGATTGTGTGTTGACTAATCTGGCCATCTTTAACAAAATATGATTTGATGTGTAAATGAAATTTATTTATTTTTTTGGTTAAGAATTTGAAAATAAGATTTTTGTTATGTGATTTTAATTTTTTGATTGGTTTTGAAACTTGCATTTAAAAGGCATCATGTTTTTAAAACTTTCTAGATCATGTTCATTTGTGTTGAGTCATAAAAACTGCTTTCAAGTTTTTTTTTTTTTTTTTTTTTTTTTTTTTTTTTTTGTGCATAAAATTTCTAGATTTTTAAGTTTTAAAAACTTTCACTATTTCGACCGATCGAAGATCTCCCTCGACCGAACAAAATTGTTCAAGTTTTAAAGCAAAAACTCTCTGCCTGATTCAATTAATGTTCGATCGATACTCGACCGAAAGAAAATTCCCAGAAATTTTTTTCAATTGATGCTTGATTCCTTTCAACCGATCAAAATTGAAAAATTTTTAGTTTTTAATTTCTTGACCAATCAGTCTTTTAATGCAACATTTTATTTAGGATTCACATGCATTGCATTGTTTCTGTATCCTTCTTGCATTTTTGTAGTCATATCTCTCATTGTTTTCATTCACTACACGTATACACTTTGCTAAATTGGGTACTCAACTTGATTTAAAAATTGATTGATTAATGTTTTAGTTTTGTATAGTTTAGTATATGCTATTTTTCCAGATGTGTGAACTGCTGAAAATTAGAAACATTTTTTTAAGATATGGTGGATAACAAATGTGCAAATATTTTCTCTACTCTTGAGGTTGATTTGAGTTTTCAAAATACCTTGACACATGAAAACACATAGCATGCTGAATTTTTTTATCATCAAGATCTATATGTATAATCTTAACTGATTGTGCTTGGAATGTTTGCATGCATCTGTTTATAGGTCACATGGTGTCAAGTTTCCATATATTGAAAGAGAGAATATTTGTGTTCAAGTGTATCCTCAACTTATATGTGCTTTTAGTTTTCCAAAACTCCTAAATTTTCCCCAAAACTATTTTCACAAAACTTGTTTTGTTTTTCCTATTTTTATAAGGAGAGAAAGCTGTTTTTAAAACTTGTTTCTCTTCATAGGGGGAGTTTCCTCTATTTTCTATAGAGGCTATTTCTTGTGCAATTTCTTGATTCTCTATTTTCTCTTATCCTCTGTTGTGCATGTTTTCTATGTACTGTTTGTTTGAGTTGTCGTGACAAAAAGGGGGGAGAAATAGAAGAAGTTTGGAAAAAGGTTTTAACTATTTTTATTTAGGGGGAGATGAAATTGTTATTGAAGGGGAAGACAATAAATTTTTTTATTTTATTTATGTATCTAGCTTAGGACGAAAGTTATTTTATTTTATTTTATTTTTATATACTGTTTATCCATCTTTATTTCCACACATGCATTGATGTTCTTTTTTGAGTGTTTCAAGAAAGATAGGTACATTCTGATCAAAACCTTCTGCCTCTTCTAGCAACTTTTAGGTTTGAAATCTTAAATTAGAATTTGTGATGTATTTAGGCATTTTATTGTAATTGGGTTGTTCTTGTATTTGAGCATTTTATTTTGTATGTGAGTTTTGTCACAGATTGCCAAAGGAAGAGATTGTTAGGTTCTAAAAGTTTAGAACAATTGGCAAACCGTGAGCACAAAATTTTCCAGATATAAATTCCTAAGTCTATAGGTTTGATTAAACAATACTTAAGGTGTAACAAGTTAAAATACAAGAATATTCAAGCTGTAGAAAGGAGAATCAATTTCTGAAGAGTTTGACCAATCAAGAAATAGGTACAACCGATCGAAATTCGCAGACATGAAACATCTGCAAAATTCTATATCAGCCAAAACTCTATTTAAATGTCTTAGGTTTCAAGTAAAATACTTCTAGTATATAAAGGAAAACCATAACTACGTTTTGAAGACTACTTGAAAACTTGTGGGTTACTCCTATGAGATCTGAGAGGTTCTGTGCATTCTAACTCTATAGGTGTCTACCAGAACATAATCTACAATCACGTGCTGGCAGAATCTAGTTGCTGCAAGATCAACAAGGGGTGATCTGAAACCATTGAGTGGGATCTTAAAATCATAAACGTGGGAGCTTGTGTGCTACAAATCCAAGAGAAAAGAGTCCGTGGATTCGGAGCTTGCATGTGGTTATGTCAGTAAGTTATTACTAGAGGTAACAATAGATTTAGGGTGAAATCTTATTGTAAAAATTCAATTCTCTATTAGTGGATTTGTTTACCTTAAGGATAGTTAGGTCAAATCCTACCTAGGGTTTTACCTTCAAATAGTTCGTTTCATTGGTTTTTCTAAGTGACCATATTTGTGTGTTTTTTACTTTTCCATTGTTTGCATGATATGATTTAAAACTTGGCTAATTCATTAGGTTAAACAATCTGTGTGTTCAGGGGTCTAAACAAACAGACAATATATATATATATATATATATTATCAATATAATTAATATCAATTTATTTTCTTTCATACAGTAGATTACAAAAAACTTCCTTGTGGATCAAAGGAATCGTTTATCGATTCGAGTATAGCTAAAACAAAATCTAGTCTTTTTGGGTTTCCATTATTTGTGAATTGGTATAAGAACTAGCTAGCATCCTGATATGACAAGATCATTGCGTGCAAACTCCTATGGCGCCAATTCAAGCTAAAGGTGAGAGGATGAACTATGTACTCCGAGAGATTCAAGGCATGCTCATCAATCTAATTTAAAAGCCAAAAGAGATTGTGAAGATAATAGAGATATTCGTGTTAGAGATTATGCTTGCAACCAACCTATCAAGTGAGTTATTCTTAATTTTAATGATATTCCATGCTTTGATGGTATATTATACAAAGAAGAATTCATTAATTGAATCATGAATTTTGAAAGATTATTTTGTTTACAAAAAATCGCTAAAGATTTCAATGGGAAATTTGTATCATGCAAATTTAAGAGAAATGCAGTAGGTTGGTGAAATGATATAGAGCATTTCAAAATGTGAAGATGTAAACCTAAAATTTCTACATGGCTATTGAAAATTATGGTAATTGTTTCTCCTTTTCATGTATTACGATGAAATAACATTTTTATAGAAGCATTGGTCATAAGCAGTCAAACTTATATAAAGGAAATAATAACCGCGATTTTGACTCCCAATTGTTGATAGAATATTCGACTTTAATCATTGAGAAATTGGAAGATAAAAATCTTGAAGAGTTAGGTTGAAGTAAAATTATGAGTTAAACCAAAGATCAGATATAGGGGAAACTATGGTGCCGAACAAGGAAATTAGTTGTTGGGTTGCAATAACTTGACCCCGGTTAATTATTCAATTACCAAAATTGACTAATTAAGGTTAATTGTATTAAGATGTGTGCCCTTAAATCCTATTGTATGATGCTATGTATGACATTATGTATGACTTTATGTTGTGATTAATAAAATTGTTTTATTATTATCTAAAAGTAATGGTAACATGAATATTGAGATATTATTATATAGTCCATGAGATGCATAGTATGTGATTTATGTGATTTAGTCACAGAAAATATAAATCACAAGTTATTTGTAAACTCAGAATTGTAGTTCATAGTCGGTGATGAAATTGGGTATTTCATCTGCAAAGACTATAACATATCAACTAAGATGATTTGTATTGATCATGGAAATTGAGATTTCTAGTTGGTATGTTGATATGTTTTAAGAGTTAAGACATATTGAATTGGACCGTTGTGAGATTTATTATTCACCTAATGACTATCAAATGAATAATAAATCTCACGACTTCTATTTACATGAACTCTTAATCCTGAGAGGATAATGGACCTGATCATAAAATGTAAGTTGTTTTGATATATCAGGAGTGAGATCTAAAGTCACGATCAAAATCTCAGTATGTTGGGCAGCCACATTTAGTGTTGATGAAACATATATTCTCAAGATGGAATTCAAGTCTCTTAACAGAGATATAAAATATTCCCTTGAGATAAGTTTAATAGGTTTGGTTATTCAGAGAGTTAGGCCTAACCACTTTAGTAAAAAGTTACTAAAGTATATATTTATAGAATTGGATTTCATAAACACATGATAAATAACTTAAAGGATTAAACCGGGTACTCAAAAAATTAAGATGTAGTAATCTTCAAAGTAGCAGTCTACTTTCATGACTTTGTATTACTACAAATATTTTATGAAGGGGTTGCATGTACAATAAAGTCTTGGGATGTAATTTATAAAAAAGACCTAAAGTGCAACTATATTTATATAGTGGCATTAAATATAGTTAATGGTAACTTTGGACTTGTTAAGAGTTGACAAAAAAACCCATAGCCCATTGGAGCTAGTGTCTTATTGGTCTTTTTTGGTCCCATTTTAAGCCACATACTTAAGCCAATTGAGAAGGCGCAAAGGGCTAGCCCAATTAGATAATCAAGTAGATACAAGGTAAGAAACATATAGAATATTATGATGAGACATCATTATGAAATAGTGTGTATGAGTGAGAGAAAGTCATTCTCTTATTCTCCCTTGAACTGATTGAGATATCACACTTTTTGGGCGTTAGTGGATTTGGAGTAAAGATTAAAAGTGTTCCCAATTGTTTCTGATCTTTGTTTTGAATTTCACTGCTTCAAGGTACGCTCTCTTGTTCTTAAACTTTGAAATTTACATAGTGCATGTTATCAATTGCGAATGAAGTAAATTCATTAATTTTTCGTTGCGTATGTTTTGTATAAGATACAAAACATATTTTTTACAACAATTGGTATCAAAGCGGTCTTCAATTTCAAATTGTATAACATGTTTTGTGAGTATTGGAATCAAGATGATAGTTTCATGATGTTAGAAAGTTATGCAACTTATTTTCTACATGGTTGATTGAAATTATGCTTTGATGAAAACTGATATTGATGTTATGATGTTATTTAAGTTTGATATTAAGTATGTTACCTTGAACTGGCTTTAACATCAATGGAATTCAATTTTGATATCAATCTCTGTCTATTATGTTCATATGATGGTTGTTTTTTCATGAAAAACTGTTGAAAACTGCCTTAGAAAAATTCTGAAAGTTCAAAGTTCACAATTTTGATTGATCGAAAATTGCTTTTGATCGATCGAGTGAAATAAGGACTAATCTACTTGATTTGATTGCTAGTCAATCGATCGAATTTTATTTTTTCGATTGATCAAGTATCGATTGAGCCAGGTAGATTGTCAGGTTCAAATTTTTAATTTTTTTCCCGACTAATCGAGGGGCACATTCAATGGATCAAAAGAAAGAAAAATTTAAAATTTTTTCTATGTGTTTTCAAGTTTAAAAGTGCAAGGCTATGTGTGATTAGATTAGACATGATTTCTAAATAAAAACCTTTATTTTAAAATGTCTAGTGAGAGAGAGATACAAGGGTTGGACCTCACAGCCTCCATTGTCGGTTTATAATACTGTGATCGAGCACCTCGCCTTGGCATATATGCCTTGCTCCTATCAGAGGATGTTTAAATCATGAGACTATAGATTAAAACTTCTTAATGATGGATGATATGTGTTTTACATTAAGAACGACCACGCTACCATTGAGTTACTTAATGACTCACAAAGATTTCAGGCAATGGTGCACATTAGACTAAGTTTGATGTTAACCTCCCTACGGAGCTATGTCATTATTACTTAGTGGCTAAAGTGAACACGACATATTATTAGTGTTTGATAAAAGTTATCATGACAGCACTAATAATGAGAATAGTTCTCAATCAATCATAGTGTTTATAATTTACTTGCTACCAAGAAGTTTTAAACATGAGATTGGGTTGTCGTTACATAGTTTATATTATGGCTTTATTAAGGTTCCATACTATATATTTTTATGCTAAATTGATAATGTCCAGTTTACTTATTATATTCATGTTTATTATTTTCAGATTTAATCATGGCATCATTTAGCCCACCTGTTACTATTCTTAACCAAAACAAAATGAATGGATCCAACTATATTGATTGGAAAAGAAATTGAGACATTGTTCTTACAGCTGAAGAGTGTAAGTATGTTCTTACTTAACCTTGTCCTAAATTTCCTACATTAAATGCTCCTCTTGAGGAAAAACATCGATATGATCGTTGGCAGAAATCTAATGAGATGGCCAAGTGCTATATCCTAGCATCTATTTCAAATGTTCTACAGCATCAAATGTAGGATTTAGAACTAGCTTCGAATGTAATTTTAAGTTTGAAAGAGATGTTTGGTGAGCCAGGTCGTTCTGTAAGGCAAGAAACTATAAATCAAATCTATAATACCAAAATGGCTAGAGGTACTGCAGTGAGGGAGCATTGTCTTAGGATCATTTCTAATCTAAATACACTGGAAGTTTTAGGTGCCGATATTAATGGATAATCCCAAGTGGATATGATACTCCAGTTACTACCAAAATCATTCAAAAAATTCAGACTTAACTATAATATGAACAAAAAGATTTATTTGTTGTCTGAATTAATGAATGAATTAGTGGCAGCGGAAGGCATTCTTGGTACTTTCAAGGTTGAAGCCAATATGGTTGAAGGTTCTTTTTCTCAACCTAAGTCGAAAGGCAAAGGTAAAAAAAAGAAGAAGAAGGACTTCACCAAGCAAGATGGTAAACAAATTGCCTTAGGAGTTACCAATAAGGGAAAAACGAAAGGAAAGTGTTTTCATTGTGGTGATAAACGACATTGGAAGAAGAATTGTCTAAATTTCAAAGCTGCTAAGAATAAGGGTATGAAAAGTTCATTTCTTATTGAAATATGTTTCGAAAAAAATCCAACGGACTCTTGGTGTGTGGATTCAGGTTGTACTTGATAGGCCACAAACGTGTTGATCCCTTGTGATAAATTAAGTTGATTAATTAGCCAAGTAATTAATTAATCAAATTATCCTGCAAATTGCGTGGTAGCACAAACAAATCACCAATAAACTAAAGTATACAGCAGAAAATAAATTGACACGGTGATTTGTTTACGAATGGGAAAAACCTACTCAACAAAAACCCCACCGCGTGATTTTAAGGTCACCACTCTTAAAACTCCACTATTATTACAACAAGCGGTTACAAGTAAAGGAATCCCAGTACCTTATACCAACCTACAGTTGAACCCTTACCCCAATACCCGATTGGACTTGTTCTGTAGTAACAATTTCTCCTTTTGATGCACTGCTCCCAGTACATGACTAACCAATTGCGTGGATCCCAGTACGCGACTTCAATCACCAACTAGAGAAAGTTGTTGGCTGCAAAGTTCTTCAATTCATCCACACGATGAAGATCAAGAAGATGCTTGGTTAGAAAACCCTACGGTGCACATTACACAACAACTTCTTCACAAGAAAGATGAATTAGGGCATGAACTTTGTCTTAGGTCACAAATTGCTTGAACAAAGGTTTCTCAATGCTTGTGCAATTTGTGTAACTTTGACAGCCCTTAAAATAATCTTTTTATATGACTAGGGTTAGAAGAAGAGAAGTCCCAAAGACATATGTACGGATTGGAATCAAAACAGAACTTAGAATCTGTTTTTCTTAAATCTCGATAGCTTGAGGTGTCGAGGTGCTGTCGAGCAGCTGTCGAGCCTCGGGACTGAACAGCTTCTTAAAGCTCGATAAATGCAGCTGTCGAGCCAGATGTCGAGATTTAAAATTTGACACTTCTTTAACTTGAATCTTGGATAACTTGCATGGCTTTAACACTTGATCTTGAAACCTTGTTTCTTGAAGTATTAAAATCATCCTAGAGCTACCCAAATACAAGCTAAGTGTGTTTTGTCAAAGGATAAGCCAAATACATAAAATAATGACATATGTTCAAAACAACTTAAAACACATATGTCCTAACAGTACTTATCATATCTGAAATTCTTTGTAGGGGTTCCAAGAGACCAGAAAGTTAAATGAGGGGGAACTATTTCTTACTTTGGCTAATGGGAGTGAGATTCTAATTATAGCTATTGGTGTGTGTAATTTATGCTTTAATTCAAGAGTTTTAATATTGGAAGACTGTCTATATGCACTTAATGTTTGTAGGAATTTAATTTCTGCAACTTATTTAGGTAAGCATAGGTATTGTATTATCCTAAAAGACAATGTTGTAATAAAGAAGGATAAAATGTTTATCTGTTCTAGCAATATTGTGGATGATCTTTATTTTTTAACTCTTGATAAGCATGAATTATACAATTCTGAATTAGATGATAACTCTCATGTAAAATAATTAAAGAGAAAGTTTCATTTTACTAATAATGCATATCTTTGGCACTTGCGTTTGGGTCGTATTAATCCAAACAGAATTTAAAGACTGATCAAAGATGGTCTTAGAGCCATTGGACTTTGATGGATTTCTAGTTTGTGAATCTTGTTTAAAGGGTAAAATGACCAAATAACCTTTTAATGCAAAAGGTAGAAGAGCCTAAGAATTGCTTGAATTACTTCATACAGATGTATGTGGTCTTATGTTAACCCAAGCAAAAGGATGTTATGAGTACTTCATTACTTTTACGGATGATTACTCAAGATATGGTTATGTGTACCTAATGAGACGGAAGTCCGAAACCTTTGAAAAGTTCAAAGAGTTTAGGGATGAATTTGAGAATCAATAAGGTAAACACATAAAGGTCATTCGATCTGATTGAAGTGGCAAATACCTTCTTGGGGATTTTAAGGATTACCTAATTCAGAATGGGATTGTATCGCAATTGACTGCACCTAGAACTCCTCAACAAAATGGTGTAGCAAAGAGAAGGAATAGGACTCTTTTGGAAATGATTACGTCCATGATGAGTTACTCAACTTTACCAATTTCTTTTTGGGGGTATGCCTTAGATACAACAATAAATATTTTAAATTTAGTTCCATCAAAATATATTCCCAAAACACCCCTAGAATTATGGAATGGGCATAAACCTAGTATGAGATACCTCCACATTTAGGGTTGTCTAGCACATGTGCTAAAGGGGAAGCCTGATAAGTTGGAACCAAAATCAGAAGTATGTTTGCTTGTGGGTTATCCAAAAGAAACTAGGGGTTATTTATTTTATAATCGTAATGATAATAAAGTTTTTGTTAGTACAAATGCTAAATTTTTAGAAAATGACTATATGAATAATTTTACTCTTAGAAGTAGAGTTGTTTTGGCTGAAATGAATGAATATGTAGTTGAACAATCAATGGATGAAACTAGGGATGATGTGGTTGTATTGGATACACCACAAAATGCTACTCATGAGATGTCTAGTACACAGGTGCCTCGTCGTAGTGGGAGGAATGTAAGGCCACCTATAAGATTTATAGGTCTGGGAGAAACTTATGAAACTATCATAGAAGAGGCCGAAACTAATCCTTACACTTATGATGAAGTAATAAATGATATAAATGCACATCATTGGGTCTAAGCTATGAAATCTGAATTAGATTCAATGTATTCCAATCAAGTTTGGGATCTTGTAAAGATGCCTAATGGCATTAAAAATGTTGGTTGCAAATGGGTTTACAAGAGGAAGAGAGGAATAGATGAAAAGTTTGAAACCTTTAAAGTAAGGATAGTGGCGAAAGGGTATACAAAAAAAGAAGGTATTGATTATGATGAAACTTTTTCGCCAGCAGCCATACTTAAATCTATCAGAATTCTCTTATTTATGACTGCTCATTATGATTATGAGATTTGGAAAATGGATGTCAATACTGCATTTCTTAATGGAAATCTTGAAGAAGAAATCTATATTATGCAATCGGAAGGTTTCGTACAAAAGAACCAAGAGCACATGGTATGCACATTAAAAAGGTCCATTTATGGACTTAAGCAAGCATCTAGGTCATAGAACATCAGATTTGGTCAAGCAATCAAGTCATTTGATTTTGAGAAAAATATAAATGAACCATGTGTGTACAAGAGACATCAAGATAAAGTAGTAATGTTCCTAGTGCTTTATGTAGACGATATTCTACTCATTGAAAATGATGTAGGGGTAATTTCATCAGTAAAGATTTGGTTGTCAAGCCAATTTGATATGAAGGACTTGGGTGAAGCTAACTATATTCTAGGGATCAAGCTTTGGTGAAATCGAAAGAATATGATGTTAGGTTTGTCACAAGCTGGATATATAGATAAGGTTCTATAAAGGTTTAGCATACAAAACTCCAAGAAAGGGTTACTACCTTTCAACCATGGAGTTCCTCTATCTGATGACCAAAGGCCTAAGATTCTTGAGAAAGAAAACTTGATGAGACAGATTCCTTATGCTTCTGTGGTGGGAAGTCTCATGTATGTCATGCTTTATACTAGACCAGATATTTGTTATTTAGTTGGCATGGTCAACCAATATCAATCAAATCCAAAACCTAAACATTGGCAAGCTATAAAGTATATTCTCAAGTATCTAAGGAGAATGAGAGATTATATGCTTGTTTACCATAGTGAGGATTTGATACCCATTGGCTATACAGATTTTTATTTTCAATCAAATCTTGATTTCAAAAAGTCCACTTCAGGTTGTGTTTACCTTGGGAGGTGGAACCATAAGTTGGAGGAGTGTTAAGCAATCTTGTATTGCCGACTCTACCATGAAAGTTGAATATGTTGTTGCTTGTGAAACGGCAAAGGAAGCTGTTTGACTCAAGAAATTCCTTTATGATCTTGGTGCTATGAGAATTGAGCAAGTTCTTATTACATTGTTCTGTGACAATAGTGGAGCAGTTGCACAATCCAAGGATCCAAGGAATCATAAGAAAGGAAAGCACATAGAAAGAAAGTACCATATCATTCGAGACATTGTTACTCGTGGAGATGTAGTAACAGCAAAGATTGATAGTGCAAGGAATCTAGTGAATCCCTTTATCAAAGACTTACCCCAAAGGACTTTTGAGTCACATTTGGAGGAAATAGGAGTTAGATTAGTGCACAATAGTCTTTAGGGCAAGTGGGAGATTGTTAGGATGTGTGCCCTTAAATCCTATTGTAGGATGCTATGTATGACATTATGTATGACTTTATGTTGTGATTAATAAAATTGTTTTATTATCATCTAAAATTAATGGTAACATGAATATTGGGACATTATCTTCTAGTCTATGAGATGCATGGTAAGTGATTTATGTGATTTAGTCACAAAAGATATAAATCACAAGTTCTTTGTAAACTCAGAATTGTAGTTTGTTGTCGGTGATGAAATTGGGTATTTCATCTGCGAAGACTATAACATATGAACTAAGATGATTTGTCTTGATCATGGAAATGGAGATTTCTAGTTGGTATGTTGATATGTTTTAAGAGTTACGACATATTGAACTGAACCGCTGTGAGATTTATTATTCTCCTAACGACTATCAAATGAATAATAAATTTCATAACTTTTATTTACATGAACTCTTAATCCTGAGAGGATAATGGACCTGATCATAAAATTTAGGTTGCTTTGATATATCAAGAATGAGATCTAAAGTCACGATCAAAACCTCAGTATGTTGGGCAGCCGCATTTAGTGTTGATGGAACATATTTTATCAAGATGCAATTCATAATCTCTTAACAGAGATATAAAATATTCTGTTGAGATAAGTTTAATGGGTTTGGTTATTCAGAGAGTTAGGTCTAACTACTTTAGTAAAAATTTACTAAAGTATATATTTATGAAATTGGATTTCATAAACATATGATAAAAAACTTAAAGAATTAAACCGGGTACTCAAGGAATTAAGATGTAGTAATCTTCAAAGTGACAGTCTACTTTCATGACTATGTATTACTACAAATATTTTATGAAGGGGTTGCATGTACAATAAAGTCTTGGGATGTAATTTGTAAATAAGGCTTAGAGTGTAATTATATTTATATAGTGGTATATAATATAGTTAATGGTAATTTTGGACTTGTCAAGAGTTGACAAAAAAGACCAAAGCCCATTGGAGCTAGTGTCTTATTGGTCCTTTTCTGTCCCACTCCAAGCCACACACTTAAACCCAATTGGGAAGGCCCAAAAGGCTAGCCTAATTAGATAACCAGTTAGATACAAGGTAAGAAACATACAAAATATTATGATGAGACATCATTATGAAATAGTGTGTATGAGTGAGAGAAAGTCATTCTCTTATTCTCCCTTGAACTAATTGAGAGACCACACTTTGAATTGGAGTGAAGATTAAAAGTGTTCCCAAATGTTTCTGATCTTTGTTTTGAATTTAACCGCTTCAAGGTACGCTCTGTTATTCTTAAATTCTAAAATTTACATAATGCATGTTATCAATTGCGAATGAAGTAGATCCATTAATTTTCCGCTGCATATATTTTGTATGAAATACAAAACATGTTTTTACAACAAATTGCATGCAAAATGTGAATACACCAACAAATCACAAAAAAATACTAAGTGCAGCGGAAAATAAATTAGATACGGTGATTTGTTGACAAATAAGAAAAACCTTGCAAAACAAAAACCTCACTGAGTGCTTTTAAGGTCACCACTCCTAAGAATCCACTAAAAAATAATCAAGCGATTAAAAGTATAAGTAATCTTGCCAACTACCCTAGCCTATCTTAAAATACTAGCCTACAGTTGAACATTTGCTCCAATACCCAATTAGACTTGATCTTGTAGTAGTCTTCTTTCCTTTGATGCACAAACCTTCAATTTATGACTAATCCTTTGCACATATCCTAGTACATGACTAACTCCAACAACTTGAACAGATGTTGTTGGCTGCAAAGTTCTTCACTACATTAATAATGAAGATCAAGAAGCACTTGGTTACAAAACCTTGTGGTGTACAAACGTAGTAGCTTCACACAGAAAATAAGTCTCTTGATCTCTGTATCCATGTGTGACAACTTAAAATAAGCCTTATATATGTTTAGGGTTGTAAGAAAAGAAACCCCGATCAAATACTCAAGACTGGGCCTAATTTCAAATCTGGAAATTTTGAAATTGTAATTCTTGATAGATCGAGCTGCTATCAAGCTATCTATCGAACTTCACATTAAGTTTCGATAGTAGGCATCTGTTGAGCTATCTGTCGAGACTTAATGAACATCTTTTCTTCACTTGGACCAATCTTCATGTCTTTAATACTTGACTTGAACAACATTTTTTTTAAAGTGCTAAACTCATCTTAGATCTACCCTTAAGTAAAGTGCATTTTGTCAAAGAATTAGCCAATTACAATAAAATGCGAACCTAACAATCTCCTCATTTGGCAATTCATGACAAAACCACAAAAAGCAATTATGAGAGAAGTCTAACACAACTATCCCATAATTTACAAAGGTACATAAGTCTAACCCGACAATGAACTCTTGAAAACTTTGCAAAAAGAGAGATCATGGCATGATAGACATGCAACTTGTCTTATCTGAAACACTTAAACAAGATTCATCAAGGCATCAAGTGTGAAACATAGACAATTTATACAATAAGAAACATGTGTATAAAGATAGAAAAGAAACAACACATGTGAGACAAAGGTGAAGAAAATATACATCATCTCATATATATATCAAAGAAACAATGTATGTAAAAGGAAAGCGATCACAAGACCTTAGTACATGTAATGAGAAAAGAATACATCAAAACTTCACTACATCCCTTAAAATACTCTCCCCTTAACTAGTATATCCTATAATAGCTCTCCCCCTAATGATAAGAGCTAAACGAGAGAGAGAGACGAGAGGAGAGAAGAGAGAAATAGAGTCATAGCAGAAGGAAGGTATAGAAAAGAAGGAAAAGAAATGTGCAATGCATGATAGTGCATGAACATGTTACATGCTAAAGAAAATTGCATCATGGGTAGAAACTCAATCCAACCTAACACCACTCACAATCTATAAACAATCACACAATCCTAGAATGCATAAAACATTGTTATAATGAACATAGAATGCAATGCATGATCATGTGAGTTTATTTTAACAAAACTCAACCCAAATCCCAAAAATTAAAACTTATTTCATAAAGATGCATGAATGCATGAAAGATGAAGAAAAAGAGAAATTAGAGAGACTTAACAATAAATTAAAGCCTGGATACGGCCAAAAATAAGGAGGGGAGATGATTTTTGTCAAAAGGAATGGGTTAGGGTTGAGAGAAAAGAGAGAGGTATCAAGATATTTGAGATAGAAGAGATGCGAATCGAACCTTAGGTATATATATAACCTTAGATATGCGATAGACCGAGAAGGTATCTAGCTGCTATCGAGAACAAAACCTCAATAGATCGAGAGGTATCGAGGAGGTAATGATGACAAAAGTTCTTGATAGATCGAGGAAGGTATCGAGAAGCTATTGAGCAGATAGAGACTCCAAAGGGTTTGGCTCAATGGATCAGACTATTTATTGAGAGGCATCAAGAAGAAAACCAGAAATCTCGATAGAAGAGGCTTGTATCAAGGAGGTGTTAAACAGGTATCGAGGAGGTATCGGGCTATCTATCGAGAGTCCTGAAGAATAGTTTCAAGGAAGAGAAACAACACAAGATGAATGCAACCAAGATAACCATCAAAGCAAGCATTCAAAGAGCATGTAAGCCCATAAACACAACCTCGACACTAGATGCAAAGCATTCCTAGATCAAAAAACACTAAACAAGTCTAACCAAATTTTATTCCAAAATAATTTTAGACAGTATAGAAAGCATATAATCCCACATGTATTCCTTATAATGGCCAAATCACATTGTACCTATACAATAGTATCAAAAGTAGAAAAGAGTATGCATGTTGTGTTTGAAACTTTTGCAAGAGAGCATAAGAACATCATTATATGAAGAGTAATGATATAGGAGGATCAAGTATATTCACACACCATTAAACTACTTAATGGTGACTATCACCTTCGACGTACATCATATAACTCCCACATCTCCTAAAAGCACGCTTACAACCATATTAAAAGCATTTTGATTCTTTTTGCTTTTCACATTCTTTGCAAATTTTTCTTTTAAGGATATCATGCATAGGAATATAAGAGAGAGAAGAAAATACCCAATTATGTAAACTTGAACATCCTTATTTTGCTATGCAATTGCTATACCTTACCGAGCACGGCTTTTATGAATTGCACACAGATTTTTTATGATTGACGAGCTTTAATGGTGAGATGGTTATTTATGCTTTTCTCTTAGGATTTTCTAGTCTTTCCCAACAAAAAGTGTTATTTAAGATATGAAAGATAAGTGATCAACCAAATCATACAAATCACATAATCGCGCCACAAAACTCACTTTGCTTAGTCATGCATAAAGATGCTCATCTGAGCTACAAGAGATACATAGTTGGGAAACTTTGTTTCAAAGGCCATCCAAGGTACACAAGTACCAGTATACATAAACACACTATTTGTGTGTTTTTTTTTTTTAATTAAAAAAATTAAAACAAAGCAAAAAAAAAAAAAAAAAAAAAAAAATAAAAAAAAAAAACAAACAAACAAACAAAGCATTAAAACTAAACTGACTCAACCCATGGTTTTGAAATTTGAACCAGACTGACTGGTCGAGCTGTAGTAATCAGAAACCAGTCATTAATTTGGTTCTTCAAAAGTATAAAACCAAAAATTTTTTATTTGCAGCGAACCATTGTCAAACCTCCTGGTTTGTAAGACTGGATATGGCTTTACCGGTTGGCTAACAAATTCTTTGAAAAAAAAATCTGCGGTGGTCCACCTTGTTTTTCTTCACCAAAAGCCAAAGCCTAATATCTTGTTTAGCCAAAATGCTTCATTGTCACTGGATCTTGCTGTTTAGTTTCTGTTGGAGGGAGGATAAATCTATGTTTGTAAAGAGAGATTATGGGGATAGAGAGAATCCTAGGGAGTGAAAGAGAAAAGAAAACTAAGAGGGAAAAGGAATAAGTGGTAACTGGAGGGAGGTTAGGTCTGAAGTTTTATTGAAGAGAGAGTGATATGACATATGAGTGGGTTGCATTGGAAATAGTATTTTTTTTTAATTAAATAAGATAAGGTATGACAACTAATAAGTGGCTGTAGACTTTTTTTGGTTGTTTCTTGTTTTGTTTGAAAATTAAAATTTTAATTTGAAGGGGTTATAAAAAGTGATAGTAAATTCCCTGATTTTGGGGTAAAGTGTTTTTTTTTTAATTAAAAAAAATTGGGACAAGACATTTATTGGCTCACTATGGCAGTAGGCATTCATTTTTTTTTTTTTATTTGGTTTGTTACATTTTTTTGAATAAAAGTAATAAAATATAAAATTTGTGAAAATATATTTGAAAGAGATTTACTACTCTATATTTTTTTTGAACAAATATTCTATATTTTTAGATCAATATTGTTTATTTTTATAAATTTGTTACATTTTTTTTTAATTTTTTTAATTATTAAATTATTTATAACGTCATCACGGTTTAACCTCGGTTGAACCTTGGTTTGACCTTTAAAACCTTGAACCTATCTCTTTTACGGTTCATTAAATGGTCGTGGTTTCAAAACTATGACTCAACCACAACACAAACACTGCAATAGATCAAAAAAAAAAAAAAAAAAGGAAATCACTTAGAATCTTTTTCCTTCTAGATGGGAGACTTGGATGGAGATCCTTTCTTTTGCATAAACTTTTGTCCAAATGGATAAGGACAAGAGTTGAAACCATTGAAGTTTGAAAGAAGCATGACTGCCTTAAGAATTTCTCCAAGATGGGCTAGAGAAAGTTGGAGTTGAACTTGGTTCCCTAGAGATAACACACTTTGTTGAGTGGTTAACCACTTATAGCATTTGGACAAATGTGCCTAGATGCTCCATAGTAGTGACAGAAGTGAGGCTTATTGGTTTGAGACTTCTTGTTGGTGGAGCAGTGATTTTTCTGCTTTGTCTCTTTCTTACCAACCTTAGGGGGTGCACCTAGAATGGATTTTTTATTATCACTTTTATCCTCACTCACATTTTCAATTTTAGGATCAATTACCTCAGAGTTATCATTATTAGCAGGTAGAACAAAAATAACTCTATTGAAAGTATTAGAAGAGGTACTACAAGAGGAGAGAGAGTGATCATACTCGAGACCTATTAGAAACAGACTTCTAAACATTCAGCATTTCATCCAATTTGGCACTTGAAGTCCTTATAGTTGTGCTCTAACCTAAGACAATTCAGCATCCAGTTTCTTGGCCTTTTCAACAAAAAGGTTGTTCTCAAACCTTAGTGCTCTAATGGTCTAATTAGCTTCATCAACCTTGGTGGAGAGTTCCTCACATTTTAACTCCACTTCACTGAGCTTTCTCGTGGGCAACCTGTAGAGCTTCTCATGCTTCTCAGAGACCTTGTACAGCTTTGTGTAGGTAGTGTGGATGTCATCCTGATCATCCATCTTCTCAAATTTTGATTCCATCAGCTCTTCTTCCTCATCAATTGCGTCTACTATTTTCTCATTAGACTCAACAGTAGATGTAAAAGCACTTACTATCTCTTCTTGGTCACTTTCATCGAAATCTACTTCTGGTTCTGAATCACTTAAGGTGGCAGCTAGGGCTTTGCTTTTGATTATGAATTTGAGATATGTGGGACACTCTTGCTTTAGGTGTCCAAATCCATGACACTCATAGCACTTTGGTCCAGCAGAAATACTATTACCTTGACTAGCATTCTTGGATTCTCTCTTGCCTTTGTCTTGGGACTTAAATTGAGAGAAAACAGATTGTTTGCAATCCTTATCACCAGCTTTGACATTCATACTTTTATGTACTTCTTGAACTATCTAGTGAGACATGATTTCAACTTAGTATCCTCATCATTAGATGACTCATCATTGTCATCATTCTTGGTCTTTAAGGCCATGTTCTTGCCTTTGCCACCCTTGCCAACCCTTGCTAACCCTCTTCAATGACAGTGATCTTAGCATGGGATCTCTCTATAAGAGATGTGAAGATCTTCTTGACAATCTTGAGCTTTGGAATTCATCAAATGACTCATCCTCATCCATTCTTTCTTAACAACTTTAGTGCCCTTATGGGTATTCTGAAGAATAGTCCAAGCTTCCTTAGCATTGTCAATGGAAGAGATCTTCTTGAATTCTTCATTTGTTATAGAACTAAATAAAGCATTTAGTGCTCTACTGTTAAAGTTGCCCGCCTTTATCTTGGCATCATCCCATGTTGCGGGTGGCTCTTCAAGCTTCTTCCAACCTGCTTCAACTACCAGCCATACTTTTTCATTTAAAGATTGCAAAAAAGCTCTCATGCGTACTCTACAGTATGCATAGTTAGTACCATCAAATAAAGGAAGAATAATTAAGGATTACCCATGGTCTATAACAACAGGGTTAAATGGATCACATAGTAAATATTAAAACCTAATCAGAGTGTGCCCGTTCTAATACCACTTGTTGGGTTAAGATAGCTTGAGCTCGGTTAATTATTCAACTACCCAAGTTGATTAATTAAGGTTAATTGCATGCACAATGTGAATGCACCAACGAATCACCAAAAATACTAAGTGCAGTGGAAAATAAATTAGACACAGTGATTTGTTGACAAATGGGAAAAACCTCGCAAGGCAAAACCTCATTAGGAGATTTTAAAGTCACCACTCTCAAGAATCCACAAAACAATAATCAAGTGGTTACAAGTATAAGCAATCTTACCAACTACCCCGCCCTATCCCAAAATACCAACCTACAATTGAACCTTTGCTCCAATACCCAATTGGATTTGATCTTGTAGTAGCATTATTTCCTCTGATGCACAAACCTCCAATTTGTGACTAACACTTTGCATGGATCTTAGTACGTAACTAACTCCAGCAACTTGAGCAGATATTGTTAGCTGCAAAGTTCTTCATTTTAGCAACTGTGAAGATCAAGAAGTATTTGGTTACAAAACACTACAACGTATAAACGCAGTAGCTTCACATAGAGGAAATAAGTCTCTTGGTCTCTGTATCCATCTGTGACAGCTCTTAAAATAATCCTCAATGTTCAATTAGTGTATAAAACACAAATGAATGTTTAGACCCCTAATTACGAAATTACCAATACAAGCTTATATTCAAAAAATTGATGTACAGAATGATAAATATAAGCAATACCCAAATTGGCAAAATGCTCTAAACCATATTAAATCACAAACACAACAGCAATTTAAAAGGAAAAGAGTAAGGGAAGAGAGATGCAAGCACAAAGATAACACCGACACGTGTTATCGAAGAGGAAACAGAAGAACTCGGCGAAAAACCTCTCTGCCGCCCTCCAAGCGGTGACATGATCCGCTAGATAATCAAGTTGGAGAACATGAATAGCAAAAGACCCTCCAATCCTAATCTACCCAATGTACTTAAGCTCTCCAAGCTCTTGCTATCAACGGGTTAAGCCTAACCATGTTTTCTCTAGCTTTCCGGATCCCGCAATAAACTCCATATTGCATCCACCATCCTTGGCATCGTCCAATGCTTCCTAAGCTCCGAAAAAACTCTCAACACTCTAAATGGGTGTGGGTAGTTTTTGAGTACAAATATCCTCTTAATGGGTATAATAATGGGAAAGGGAATGAGAAGAGACTACAAAATTTTTTCTCTAAGAATGAGTAGCTCTCTCTAATAGGGTGGGTGTGTTGTAGAAACATCTTTTAGGGTTTTTCTCTCTGAATAGCCACACCTACATTTCATAAGAATAAGGGTATTTATAGTAGGGTATGAGATGAAATTTGAAAAGTCAGTTTTTATCCAAACAAGGCATTCTGGCAACTTGACCTCGTGACTGGAATGAATTGCGAGTTTGAGTTGTGAGATAACTTCCAGGTCAGACTGTACTTTTTGTCCTGTAATGCTCTAACTATTGTGACCCTTTAGCTCTCTGCAAGCTTCACACGTGTGCCACTTGGGCAACTTGCCAGTCTCGAGCCAGTCACGAAACTCCTTTGAATGCACACATCTTGAGTTTTCTTCACACTCTCTCACACACAATCCTTACATAATTCCTACCTAAATACAAGGTATCTAATTGCTAAATTAAAAGCAAATTTGGTACAAAATAAAGCCAACACATAGTTGATTAAATTCAACCTTACAAATTCTTATATATGTTTAGGGTTGAGAGAAAAGAAACCCTAAACAAATACTCAAGACTAGGCCAAATTTTAGATCTGGAAATTCTGAAATCATAATTCTCGATAGATCGAACTATTGTCGAGCTATCTATCGAGTTTCACATTAAGTTTCGATAGCAGGCATCTATTGAGCTACCTGTCGAGACTTAATGAATAGCTTTTCTTCACTTGTTTCTTGAACTAATCTTCATGTCTTTAATACTTGACTTGAACAACATATTTCTTGAAGTACTAAACCCATCTTTGATCTACCTAATTACAAGTAAAGTGTATTTTGTCAAAAAATTAGCCAATTACAATAAAATATGACCCTAACAATAGTGATGTTAGTAAGGTGAAATTTTTTGAGAGTATTATGGGAGATCCAACTAAAGTCCAATGCGATGGTATGCCCATTAACCTTAAATCTTAAGATCCTATCAATAATGCATAAAAAATTATTGATTTTTAACCCCAAGGAGTTCGTTCCTAAGGCCTCCTGCTATCCATAAGAGCCTAAGTTTGAAACCTCACGCTAAAATCTTGGGGCCAACTTTATGTAATTCCTCTCGGTAATAACCTGGCACATGTGGAATGGAGAGACTACATATACCTGTGAGAATAGTAAAAAAATAAAAGTAGAAAATAAAAACTAATTGATTTTTTGGGAGTAGAAAATTTCACTTTTTTCCTCAATAATTTATTTATTGATACAGAAATTCGATTTTTGGAGATCAACAATTTATAAAAGTATACATAGACACACAATATAAAAATCTAATAAATTTTAATAGTCAATAACCAAACAACAATGCAAATTGCTTCCTATTTTGGCAACTCGAAAAGCTCCTTTACCATTCGTCTGGTTCCTTCTTGGCTGTAGAATTTTTCAAGGAACTCTGCATAACGATAGCTACGATAGATTGGAGGATGTTCATCATCAATCAAGTCCTCAACTGGGCCAATCACATCTTCACTATTTGGTCCGTAAAACATTGCTAGTGACACTCATGGATGCGTTTTGTTGGTTACAACCCTATGGTGCACGCTCTTAAACCTTCCATTACTCAATAACTACATAGAATGTAGAAAATCAAAGTATTTGGCACTGCTAATTCTATATATATATATATATATATATATATATATATAGAGTCCTATAGATATGGTTGTATGGTATCACATCTTGCCACATGAATAACATAAAACCTTTGATACACCGGTATATAAATTCAAAAACTTACATCACATGCAAGAAATGGAAAGGAGATAAATTTATAACCTAAGGCAAAAAATAAATATATAACCTAAGGAAAAAAAATAATGTTTTCGAATAAATTGATACCTTTAAGTTAATTCAAAATAAAAACAGCATAAAATAATGTCTTTGAAAATCAAGGCTTATATAGGACATTTTAAAATTTTCAAATAAATGATCACATTGTTAATACATCTATGTTAATTTATTTTTCATTTTATTTCCAATTATTCAAATCATTCATGTGATTATCTTATATTTTGATTAATCGTTTAATGACACGTATTAATAAATATCTTCTCTCTCTTTTTTCACTTGTTTGAAATATATATATATATATATATATATATTTATATTTTGTTAGTTTAAATTACAAATCAGCTAAAGCTTAACAATGATTATACTAACTATTTTACTACGCTCAAAAAAGTAAAGTGAAATCAATTACAAATAAGCAAATTATAATGCACATTTTGTCTGACCGTGTGCATTGCAGACTAAACCCATTGATATTGGAGCGAATTGTATTGTGAAAATCTCTCACAATACTTCCCTTGTAATGCAGCTCCAACGACTCGAACCTATGACCGGGCTCTGACACCACTTGTTGGACCAAGTGCCTTACCGATCCATCCAACGACCAATTGGTGAAGGATGAGGAGGCACAAATCTTTTATAGAATTCAATCGCAAACCAAGCCCATTGGTATTGGAGCGAATTGTGAAAATCCCTCACACATTTACATTATATCTTTTATTTTGATCCAATATATTGTTTATTAAATTGAGTAACATTTTTTTAAATTAATAAACGTGATTGGAATTTTTTTTTTTTTTTAAATCTTTAACTCCATCATTGCATAATAGACTCTATAAAAGAAGAAAGATTCAGAATTACCTGAATCTGATCACCCAAATTGATGACAAATGCATTTGGAATAGGGTCTACGGCTACCCATTTCCCATCTTTGATCACTTGGAGGCCAGTCACTCCGGCTGACTGCTGGAGCACTGTGAGTGCATTTAGATCAGTGTGGACAGCTAAGCCCAAGGTCAGCTCAAGGTCTGGACATGATGGATAAAAATTCGCTTGTGCTCTCAGTCTAGGATTATCACCTATCCTTTTCTGCAGACAATCTTTGCCAACCCAAGCCCTTGAGAAATCAAGCTCAAAAGCCTATTCATCAAGCCACCAATCTCCTTCGCATATTCAGCAAAGGCCTCACTATACAAATAAAGGAAAAAATATATGTGATATCACTCAAATTATTCAACTTATCAATCAAATTAATTGAATTAAAGTTTTCACAATTTTATTTTCGTAATTATTGACATGACATGATATGTTATAATTGGTATATATAATCATTAAAATAGAAATTACAAAAATTCTCCGTCTCATTGGACCCGCCTTACCTCGCTCTACTCCTGTTCGAGTTTTATGTTCTGAAAGTTCAATATATAGGAGCTAAAGGTGAGAAGAAATACTGGTATAGAGGTGGATTTTGGGCAAGAGATGAGTGAAATCGTCGAATGGATGCCAAGGATGAGAGAAGACTTCACTCCACATTGTGACTTTCTCTTGGCCTTCAGACTTAAGGTAGTAGTTGAAGAGTCTGACTTGTTTGGTAAGATCTTCAGTAAAAAAGTCAGCTCTTTCTTCAGGAGGCAATTCGAAGAACTGGGTAACAGCAGTCATCACTTTTTCACATAATTCTTCAGGGACACCATGGTTGATGACTTGAAAGAACCCGTACTCTTCACAAGCTTGTGAGATTTTCTGAAGTACCGATGAAGTGACATGATCATTCAAGTCAATGATGGGAATGGAGGCCAAGGGGGATATATGTGCAAGTTGTGGCCTTTTGTCTTCTGGGACAATGAAGTTTGGTGTAAGGGAAATAGGTTTGATGGAATTAGCCATTTGAAAGGATTTTTTCTCCATAAAAGAGAGTCAAAAGAGTTAATATGAAAGGGTTGCCGATTTTGCCGATGATCTAATTGCTGGTGATATTATGGTGGGTTGGTGAAGTGGTGTCACTACAAAATCAAAATATATTGACAATAGAAAATTCAAAATCAAACACAATATATTGACTATAGAAATACAACATGCTCCAAAATATAACAATACAAACCCATGAATTTCATCTCATTCAACAAAACTAACCCAAATTTAACAGTAAATCCATTCAAGGAACACAAAAACACAAGCTCAGAAACACAAGAACAAGCTCAAGAACACAAACCCATTTAAACATAGGCACAATATCACAACACAATAGCAAAAATAACCTCTAGCAAAAGTATAATACCCATAAAAAGATTTGAAATTTTTTACCTCAAATAGTAGAGATGAGTGAGCCTTAGCTTTTCTTATGAAGTTTTCCATTTGCCCTTGCCTGAAAAATGGTGGTGTGGAGTGTGCGTTGTGTTGAAAGAAAAAAAGAGAAGGAAAGAAAGAAAAAAAGTAGCAACAGCAAAGAAACAAAGAAAAAAAAAAAAAAAGAGTTGTGCTGGAGTGAAGAAGGAAGAAAGAAAAAGAAAAAAAAGAAAAAAAAAAAAGAAAGAAAGAAGAGAACAAAAGAAGAGCTGAGGGTGATTTGCAGAAAGAAAAGCACAAAAAGAAACCCAGGAAACCCAGAAGAAGAAAGACCAAAGAAAGAAAAGAAAACCGGAGGGGTAGGTGGGAAAGTGGGGTTTTTTTTATATTATTTGGCTGGACCTATAGCCGCGTTTTCAAAAACGCGGCTATAGGCCCTCCTTTAAAAGAGAAAAAATTTATTCGGCTGCACTGGCCACCATCTTAAAAAATATATATTATTTGGCTGGACCTATAGCCGCGTTTTTAAAAACGCGGCTATAGGCCCTGCTTTATAAAAAAAAAATTGTGCTGCTGTACATACCGTCCATGTAAAACATATTTTTTGGCTAGACCTATGGCCATGTTTTTAGAAACACGGCCAAAGGTTGGGTTTAAAGCCGCATTTTCTAGGGAAACGCAGCCATCCTTTTAAAAAATATTTTGTGGCTGGACATATAGCCGCGTTTTTTAAAATGCGGCTATAGACCATAGTGAAAAACGCAACTAAAGGGACTTACAAGCACGGCTTTAGACCTAACTTATAGCTGCGTTTTTAAAAACGCGGCCATAGGTTGGGTCTAAAGCCGCGTTTTCTGGGGAAACGTGGCCATCCTTTTAAAAAATATTTTTGGGTTGGACATATAGCCGCGTTTTTGATAACGCGGCTATAGACTTTATTGAAAAATGTAGCTAAAGGCACTTAAACGCGGTTATAGACCAAACCTATAGCTGTGTTTTGAAAAACGCGGCCATAGGTTGGGTCTAAAGCCGCGTTTTCTAGGAAACGCAGCCATAGGTTAGGTATAGCCGCATTTTTTGTAAACGCGGCTAAAAAAAACTCGGCTATAGCTCGCTTTTTTGTAGTGTGTGGGGAGGGGGAGGGGGTAGTTGTACGGATGAGTAGACTAATTTTTGAGAAGTTGTTGATCCATCAGCGTTTACTAATTTTTTGTGAATAGTACCTTTTTTTAGTCCCATTGATTCACGTGCGAGCAATTACGAGAGAAGTGCACATGGCCACAAAAATATTCAATTAGGCAATGAGATGCAAATGTCAAATAGACTTATTTTTATAAGCAAGCCTCTTTTGTTTCTCAGAAGTAAAAAATATGGTAAGTTGATATCTTTGGTAATCTTTATTGGGTTAAGGATTGACCCGGTTGATTAATTCAATTATCCAAGTTGATTAATTATGATAAATTGTCTGCAAATTGTGGAAGCACCAACAAATTACCAAATAAACTAAATGTAGTGGAAATTAAATAGACACGATGATTTGTTGACGAATGGGGAAAACCTTTCGCAAGGAAAAAACCCCCATCAGTTACTTCACATAGAAACACCAATAAGATCTTCAATGTTGGTACTAGAGACCTTGCTTAGTTTCAAAACCCAAAGGCATACAAGAAACATAGCAATATCTCTTTCTTTTATAGGAGGAAGCTAGGGTTTCAAAAAGAAAACCTTATGAAGCTTTCTAGAATAGGGGTTTTCTTTCTCCACCTCCATATTTAAATAGGAGCTTAACGGGCATTTTAAAAGGGTTCGCTTATTCCTATTAGGTTTACAAAAACCTTGGGCTCTCCTAATCCTATTAGAATACAAACCCATAAACAAATAACCTCTTAGAATAAAACGTTTTGCTGGCTATATTATGAAATCCGTCACCTCAATAGATCAAGAGATGTCAAGCTTGTGTTGAGAATTCTTCATTAAGTCTCGATAGATGCTAGTGTTGAGCTTATGTCGAAACTAGTGTTGAGCTTCACTTGTTTCTTGGTTCAATCTTTATGTCTTTAATGATGCCACTTGTAATGTAAACTTTACAAACTTCTTGATACATGAAACCAAAGTTAAATCTAACCAGTTACAAGTAAAGTGCATTTTGTCAAAAGATATACCAATAGATAGAAAATATGACTCTAATAATCTAACCCTTTGGCTCTCCATGACAAAACCACAAAAACAATCACGAGAGAATATGACCCTAACAATCTTCCCAATTGATTGATACAAAAAACAAGCCTAGTCTAAAAGATTTAAACCTATGAAGTTGTTGTAAGAAAAAAGCTCGGAATCTTGACTTGGCTTTAACCCGTCTTCCCTAAAAGGCACTAACAAGACGCATCAAGGTACCTTGTGGAAAATATTGACAAGTTAAATAAATAAGCTTAAGAAAACTTTTATTCACAATGCTAGCAAAATAAACAACAAGAATATCTCAATCATAGCATGTGAACCAAAGCACAAAGATACACATCTCAAAATATATCATTATCAAGTGTATCAAACTAACTCTCCCCCTAAGTTGGTTACATCAAAAATTTTCTTCTCCCTTTAACATGAAGTTCTCCCCCTAAATCTGTTACTCCCCTTAAAGGAAAACATTCAAAACTCAAACTTCTTCCCCTTTTTGACACAATTGTCAAAGGGCATCAAAAGCCAAAAAAAACTTGATCGAAGACAAAAAGAAAATTGCCATAAAGGGAATAAGGAGAATAAGGAACCATAGACCTACATGAAAAAACATGAAAACAATATGCTATGGACACAAAGGGAAGAAAAAAAATGCAAAACATGACTCACACATGAAAAGAATGCAAAAGGAGGTCAGTCTACCGGAGGTATTGAGGAAAGTCTCAAAAAGACTTCGATAGATTGACATAGGTATCGAACAAACAAAAAAGTGAGAAAATAGGCTTGATGTATTGGGGTGGTATCGAGAAAGAGCATGATGTATCGAGATGGTATCAAGATGCATAAAACATGAATTTTTCAAGAAGGAAAAGCTTGAAGTTTATGCAAACATGAAATAATCAACACCATGAACCAACCCAGATTTAAAAAGAGTTGAACATATGAATGAAAAAAAAATAAAAGCTCAAAATGCCAAAAATATTTTTAAAGCAAAAATACAAATTTTTGTGTTAAAAAAATATACTCACACTAATACAAGAGTGACTTCAAATGGCCAAATCACATTGTACATGTACATTGTATCAAAAGTAGCAAAGAATTGCGTGTTATGTGTGAAAATTTTGCAAAGTAAGTATAAGTATCTCATCATGCAAAAATAATTATATAAGAGAATCAAAAACACTCAAACACAATCATAACCTTTGAGGTACATCATATAACTCCCACATCTTCTAGAAACATAATTGCAACCATATTTGAAAGCATTTGATTCCTTTTGCTTTTCTTGTTGTTTGCATATTTTTCTTTTAAGCATAATGAAGTATATCATGCATAGGTATAAAAGAGAGAAAAGAAATACCCTTTGAATTTTTTGCTTTTCTTGTTGTTTGCATATTTTTCTTTTGCTATGCAAGTTAATAGACCAAGAATGTATTGACCCCTTGTGATAAATTAACTAATTAATTATCCAAGTTAATTAATTAATCCAATTAACATGCAATACACGTGATAGCACAAACAAATCGCCAACAAAGTTAATATGCAACGGAAAATAAAGTTAACACGATGATTTGTTTATGAATGGGGAAAACCACCAAGGCAAAAACCTACTTAGTGAATTTAAGGTCACCACTCCCGAGAATCCATGATTATCACAACAAGTGGTTACAAGTAAAGGAATCCTAGTACCTTATACCAACCTACTGTTGAACTCTTATCCTAATACACAATTAGACTTGTTCTATAGTGACAATCTCTCATTTTCAATGCACGGCTTTTAATACGTGACTAACTAATTGATGTACGGATCCTAGTACGCAGCTTATTGTTATGCACGAATCCAAGTACGTGACTAATTCACCAACTTAAGAAGGATGTTGGCTACAAATTTCTTCAGTTCATCAACATGATGAAGATCATGAAGCTCCTTAGTTACAAAACTCTACGGCATACAAACGCAGCAACTTCTTCAAGAGAAAGATGAACTAAGGCAAATTCTGTCTCCGGTCACAATTTGCTTGAACAAAAACTTTGCCTAACACTTGCACCACCTTTGACGGCCCTTAAAATAATCCTTATATATGTTTAGGATTGCGAGAAAAGAAAGCCCAAACAAGTATACACAGATATGTATGAAATCAAATCTGAAAAACTGATTTTCGTAAATCTTGATAGATAGGTTATCTATCGAGCAATTGTCGAGCATCAGGCTGAAGATCCCTTTTAAATGTCGATAGATGCTATTTATTGAGCTAGCTGTTGAGCTTTAAAATCTAGCACTTCTTCACTTGTTTCTTGGACAGATTTGCATGGCTTTAACACTTAGACTTGAACTCTTGTTCCTTGAAGTATTAAACATATCCTAGATCTATCCAATTACAAGTAAAGTGCGTTTTGTCAAAAGATTAGCCAATTTTAGATGACATATGTTCCTACCATGATTCACATATGTCCTAACAATCTCTCCCTTTGGCAATTCATGACAAAACCACAATAAACAAATGAAGTATGAGAAAAGTCATAAATTACTAAACTCATAATCACTTGTTAAATACAATATTGATAGGCCACAAACGCATTAACCCCTTGTGATTAATTATATTAATTAATTAGCCAAGTTATTAATTAATCAAGTTATCATGCAAAATCACGTGGCAGCACAAACAAATCACCAAAACGAAAGTATGCAGCGGAAAATAAAAGACACGGTGATTTGTTTACAAATGGGGAAAACCTGACAGCAAAAACCCCACCGGGTGATTTAAGGTCACCACTTCCGAAACTCCACTATTATCACAGCAAGTGATTACAAGCAAGGAATCCCAAGTACCTTACCAACCTACAGTTGAACCCTTACCCTAATACCCAATTAGACTTGCTCTGTAGTGACAGTTTCTCCTTTCAATGTACGGCTCCCAAGTACGTGACTAACCAATTGCGCGGATCCCAGTATGCGACTTCAGTTCACTAACTATAGAGAGAATTGTTGGCTTCAAAGTTCTTCAAATCATCCACACGATGAAGATCAGGAAGATGCTTGGTTACAAAACCCTATGGTGCACAATACACAGCAATCTTCTTCATAAGAGATGAATTAGGGCACGAACTTTGTCTTTGATCACAAATTGCATGAACATGGATTGCTCAATACTTGTGCAACTTGCATCTTGTTTGACGGCCCTTAAAACAATCCTTTTATATGTCTAGGGTTAGGAAAAAAGAAGTCCCAAAGACACATTCACAGATTGGAATTAAAACAGAACTGAAAATCTGTTTTCTTTAAATCTCGACAGATGGAGGTGTCAAGGATCTGTCGAGAAGCTGTCGAGGCTCGGGCTAAAATAGCTTCTTAAAGCTCGATAGATGCATGTGTCGAGACAGGTGTTGAGCTTTAGTAACTTGTACTTTCCAGCTTGTTTCTTGGACAGAGTTGATGACTTCAACACTTAATCTTGAAACACTGTTCCTTGAAGCGTTAAACACATCCTAAATCTGCCCAATTACAAGTGCGTTTTGTCAAAGGATAAGCCAATTACATAAAATAGTGACTTATGTCAACAAATTGAACTACATATGTCCTAACAAATATATATAACAAAATGAATACAAGGTTTGCTATCACAATGTAAGAATAATGTATCTAAAATGAAAGAAAAGAAAAGATACAAAAAGTCCTCACTACATCCCTCAAAAGATAAACACTTCCCCTAAAAAAAAAAAAAAAAAAAAAAATCCTTGATACTAACTCTTCCCTTAATTACATGACTACTCTCATACCCTAAAATTACTCCCTATTTTTGTCACGAATGACAAAGGATAAGTCACTGAGAAGCAATCATCTCCTCGTCATCGGAAGAGCTAGCACCATCATCCTCATTAACATCATCACTACCGGAGTCATCATCACTCTCATCCTTTGAAGCCTATGGAGATAGAGAGGAAGAAGCAGTGAAACCACCCATAACAGTCTGTCGTCGTGCGATACAACCAACATAGGTGTTCACTTGACACAACTCATCATTGAGAGTGTCAAGGCAAGCATCCATGCGCACAAGCTATGCCATGATAGCCTCGAGAGTCACTTCACCCGTTAAGGAAAAAGTAGCGGAGGTGGATGGAGTGGAAGAAGATGAAGGAGTCGCCATCTCTCGATTTGTGGCCGCTTCAGTCGAAGCTGGGCCTCACGTCGTCGAACGGTCACTATGTTTATGGCACAAATGATAGAGAAGTGTGTAGACTTAGGATAGGAGACAGGCGTATAGCGGAGAATCCACGTGGTAGTCGAAGTAAAAATGATTTTATCACGAGTCGCCGTATCCTTATAAACATCTATAAAGGAGAGTATGAAGTGAGAGGGAAAGTCTATAGTATGGCGCTCAATAAAGGATAGAAAAATCAAGCACGAGGCTCAATAATGGAGTTATAGTGAGATAAAGGAGTAAAACAAATGTCATCACCATATTAAGGAGTCTCAAACCTTTTGCAAAGCCCGAGCAAAGGGTATTTTGACGGTCACCCTAAGATAAATGTATCTTGCAGAAGAGAGACGAGGGTTCAGCTTTGAACATAGTCCTAAGATGATCACAGCCAGGGTAGTTAAGATGCGCTACCCTCAAAACATGTAGCACCTCAAATATAAGATTTGGAGTGACTACAATGTGTGTACCTTGAATGCGAGTGATAAACTGAGGTACATAGTTATCAAATCCATGCGTATTGGAGTAAAACGCCTGTATGATCATGGAGGGACAAGTGACTAGGATGCCACAAAGTGACTCCCATCCCTTGCTGTATATGACAGTGGAAATGTTAGTATCAGAAAAATATGAAAGGATGACTTGGCGTTCCAAATGAATGCCGCGTCGAAAAAATTTCTCCAAAAAGTCCTTACTGGCTTTATCATCACGAAATCTAACGTGAGAGGGGGTAGAATCAGAAGTAGATGCTCCACAATGAAAAGGGTTCCAAGACGGAGTAGACTTAAGTTTAGGTGCCATAAAGAAACTAACCTAAAGAAAGAGAGAGATAGAGGGACAAACAAAAAAGTACTAACATAGATCAATATTAATAAGATAGAGAAAAAAAAAAATGGTATGTATGCATGAAAAATGCATGAGCATGTGACATGCAATAATAAAAACATCATGGGGTTAGCCCAATCTAATCCTACCAGCACATATCATTTCAACATAGTAAACACACATCTAAAATGCATGAATCATTATTAAAATGCAAATGTGATGCAATGCATGAGTATTTAAGATCATTTAAACAAAACCCAACCCAAATATTTCACAAAAACTTCATCAATTTTGAAAAACCCCAAATTTTTTTCAAAAACCTTAAAAGTTGGGTCAGAATGCATGAAATGCATGTTAAAAAGATAGAAAAGAGATCATACCAGAGAAAAATGCAAGGATTAGACCGAAGAATGAATGGGGAAGATGAAGAGTTTGAGAAAGAAGTGTTTAGGAGAGAGAGAAGTGATTTTCTGTCGAGAGAGATCAGAGAGAAATGAGAGAAAATATCATTGAAGCTTATATATAGAAAACATAAAGCTCGATGGATCGAGAGGCGTCGAGAGGTGTCAAGCTTTATTTTTTGACAAATGGAGCTATCGAGAGGTGTTCACAGTAAAGTGACCTCGATGGATCAAGAAGCTATCGAGCATATAGAAACTTCCTTGATGGCTCGAGAGGCTTTTGAGAAGCTATTGAGAGAAAATCTCAAAAACTTTGATGGATTGAAAATGTGATAATAGCTGTCGAGAAAGGAAGATCAAGGGGCTCGATAGATAGCCTAGCTGTCGAGAGTTATCGAGAAGCTATCAAGATTGCTTAGAAATAGTTTTTCAAAGAGGAGAAAACACAAACATGAATGCAATCAAACATGCTACTCAACCAAAGATCAAACAACATTTTAAGCTCTCAAAATCATTTCTCAACAAGAAAAAATCAAGCATATAGATCCAAAACACACATACACACACGCTAAACAAGTCTAACCAATTTTATATTTTAAAAACAAGTCAAGACAGTTTAGTGAGCATACATTAACACATGTATTCCTTGTCATGACCAAATCACATTGTACCTGCACATGTATCAAGAGTAGCAAAGAATATTGCGTGTTGTGTGCGAAAAACATCGCAAGATTGCATAAGTGTCTACATGTTATGACGATTTGAGATATGAGAAAATCACTTTAACTCGAGCACAATTATAACTGCTTGATGAGGACTATCACCTTTGAGGTACATCCTATAACTCCCACATCTCCTAGAAAACACGCTTGCAATCATATATAAAGCATTTTGATTCTTTTTGCTTTCATTTTTCTTTGCATATTTTCCTTTGTTAAGAATGTCATGCATGGGCATATAAGAGAGAGAAAAGAAATACCCAATTATATTTAGCTTTTGACATTGCACTTTGCTATGCCAAAACATACAGATGTCATTTCATGATTGGTGGGTAACAGTGTTGAAATGGTTATTTATGTCTTTCTCTTAGGATTTTCTAGTCATTCCCATCAAAAAGAGTGATACGAATATTAAGTACAAGAGATTACTTAATCTTACTTATCACAAACACGAGCCACAAAACTCACTTGCTCAGTTATGCATAGAGATGCTCATTTAAGCTACAAAGGAAACAAAGTTTAGAAAACTTTGTTTCAATGGCCATCTAAGGTACACAAGCACCAATGTACACAAACACACACAATTTTTGTATTTTTCTGATTTTTCAATTTTTTTTATGAAAAACAAAATAGAGTAAAACAGAAAACAAACAAATAAAAACATGTTAAACAAAGCATAGCATAAAACTAAATGCAAATGCATGGGGAAGGAGGAGGAGAAGGGAAAATCAATCTATGGAGATAACATTGATGTTTTGACGAAGAAATTCAAATTGTTTGCTATCAAGAGGCTTGGTGAACAAATCAACATTCTGATTATCAGTGTGAATGAACTCAAGAGTGAAGGTACCATCTTCAACAAGCTCACGAATAAAGTGATGTCGAATCTCTATGTGTTTAGTTCAAGAATGTTGAACATGAGTTTTAGAGATGTTGATGGCACTGGTATTGTCACAATAGATAGTAAGATGTTCTTGACGAATACCATAATCAAGGAGGTGTTTTAGCATCCATAGAAGTTGGGTGCAATAGTTTTTAGCAGCAATGTATTCAGACTTTGTAGTGGATAATGAGATGGAATTTTACTTTTTTCTCATTTAGGAGACAAGATTATTACCCACATAAAAATAATCCCCCGAAGTAATCTTTCTATCATCAACATTTCTAGCCCAGTCAGCATCAAAATACCCAGCTAAGACATCATTTGTGTCCCTGTTGTACTACACACCAGAGTCGACAGTGGTTTTGACATACTTTATGATTCTTTTCAAAGCAATCATATGGGACTCTTTGGGATTAGCCTGATATCTAGCACACACTCCCACACTGTAGCCAATGTCAAGTCCACTAACTGTAAGGGAAAGAAGACTACCTATCATGCTTCTATAGAGAGATGAATCAACACTTTTTTCCAACAAATCAATAGTGAGTTTAACATTTGGGCTCATAGGGGTTCTAATAGAACTAGTAGATTCCAAACCAAACTTTTTTACAAGATTTTTAGCATATTTAGATTGATATATGAATATACCTGATTCTTGTTGACAAATCTGCAACCCAAGGAAGTGATTCAACTCTCCAATCATGCTTATCTCAAACTCAGCATGCATGAGTTTGGAGAACCCATGAGCAAGTTCATCCTTTGTCGACTCAAAGATAATATCATGAACATAGACTTAAGCAACTATCAACAAGCCGTCTTCCCTTTTGATGAAGAAAGTTTGATTAGCTTTTCCTTTTGTGAACCCATGTGACATCAAGTATTGTGTCGGTCAATCGTACCAAGCTCTAGGGGCTTGATTTAAACTATAGAATGCCTTCTTGAGGTACAACACATGATCCATAAAGTAGGGATCAATGTATCCTTTTGGTTAAGCCACATAAACATCCTCTTTAAGGATTCCATTTAAGCAAGCAGTCTTGACATCCATTTTGTAAAGCTTGAACTTCAAATGGCATGCCAGAACTAGGAGAATCTTGATGGACTCCATACAGGCTACTGGAGCAAATGACTTATCATAGTCCACTCCTTCCATTTGAGAGTATCCTTGAGCCACAAGATGAGCCTTGTTGCGGATCACATTACCCTCCTCATTAGTCTTATTACGAAAAATCCACTTTGTGCCAATGATTTGCTCACCCTCCAGTCTAGGTACTAGAGTCCAAACATCATTCCTTTGAAACTAAAATAGTTCATCATGTATAGCTTCAACCCAGCTTTCATCCTCAAGTGCTTCCTCAACCTTGGTGGGTTCAACCAGTGACAAATAACAAGAATATGACACAAAGTTAGCAACACATTTATCAATTGTACACTTCCTTAGTGTAAGTTCATTCATGTTTCCCACAATAACTTCAGGAGGATTATTCAATTTAATCCTGGAGGAAGGTCCTTTCTCTTCATAGGATTCAGAATCAGGTGAGGTAGGCATATTTGCTGAACCTTCTACAACACTTGGAGTGCTGGGAGTACCTGGAGATGCGGACTCTTGATCAACAATTTCTTGAATATCCTTGGGCTCGGGAGGAAGAATTTCTTTGGGGATTTCCTCACTAATTTTCTCAGAACCAGACTCTAAAGTTTCATTGATAACAACATTTACCGTTTCCATCATCTTTTTGTTTCCTTTGTTGTATACCCGATAACCGTATTTATGGAGGAGTATCCTATAAATATTCCTTCATCGCTTTAGGAGTCAAATTTTCCCACATTCTCTCTATCCTTGAGAATGAAACAAGTACTTTCAAAGATTCTGAAATACTTAACATTTGGCTTCCTTCCCTTCCATAGCTCATAGGTAGCCTTTTTTATACCAGGTTTGAAATACATCCTGCTAACCGTATAACATGCAGTGTTAATGGCTTCTCCCTACAAGTTTCTAGCCACATCCTTGTTGTGCAACATGGCTCTAGCCATCTCTTGAATAACCATGTTCTTTCTTTCTACTATATCATTCTGCTAAAAAGTAATAGGAGCAGAGAATTCTTGAGATATACTTGATCTGGTGCAAAAGGACTCCATATATGAGTTCTCGAATTCTTTACCATGATCACTTCGAATTCGATCAATATTTAAGCTCTTCTCATTTTGCAATCTTGTGCACAATGCTTTAATGTGCTCAGGAGCATCTAACTTGGATCTTAGAAGAATGACCCCAGTGTACCTAGTAAAGTCATCTACCACAACCATGTTGTGTCTCTTCCCACCAAGAGACTCGGTTCTAGTTGGGCCCATGAGATCCAAGTGTAGTAGCTCCAATGGTTTAGATGTAGCGGATGTCTGAGTACCTGAATGTTTAGCTTTTGTCTGTTTCCTAACCTGGCATGGTCTACACATAGCATTGTTCACTCTACTGAGCTTTGGCATCCCCAAAACTTATTTATGCTTAGATACAATTGAAAGATGTTTGTAAATAGCATGTCTCATCCTTTGGTGCCATAGATCTTTATTTGGTAAACGAATACTATTGCACACAATATCAACATCAAGGACCAAACCATAACAATTGTCTAGAGTGCAAACACCACTTATGAGTTTCTTTCCAAATTCATTCAATACAAGGCATTTCCCTTTTGAGAACAGCACCATAAAGTTTTGATCACATATTTGAGTTATGCTCAACAGGTTCACTCGCAGGCCTTCTACATATAGCACATTTGCAATGTCTGGCAATCCAGGTAAAGAGATGGTTCCCTTTCCTTTAATTTGCGATTTGATCCCATCACCAAAAGTGACATTACCGCCTTTCTTAGACTCGAAAACCTTAAAGAGAGAACAATGTCCAGTCTTGGGTCTTGAGCATCCATTGTTAAGGTACCACAAGCGTGTGTCCATTACCTTGAACATAGACTTCATCATAAAGCACACCTCATGCTTTGATAACAAATATGTAGGAATGGTGTTCTCTTTCATTTACCATTTATGGACAAAGTCTTTAACCTTTACTCTTCTCAGACGAACTCCTCTGCACATTTTAGTTCTGAGACAGTCTAGTTTCTTCTTTGTCACATTAAGATCTTCTTCAATCATCATCATGATAGCTTTCAAATAACTTTTAGACTTGCATATTCTAAGACACTTAATCAAATAGAGATTAGAAAAACAAGATGTATTTGAAACATAAGATCTTTTCTTGCCGATAGCAGCCATGACAGCAAGGGTCAATGGATTACACAGCAAAGATTAACCATAATCAGAGTGTGTCCGCTCTGATATCACTTAATAGGCTAAGAATGTATTGACCCCTTGTGATAAATTAACTAATTAATTAGCCAAGTTAATTAATTAATCCAATTAACATGCAATACGCATGGTAGCACAAACAAATCACCAACTAAGTTAATATGTAGTGGAAAATAAAGCTGACACGGTAATTTGTTTACAAATAGGAAAAACCACCAAGGCAAAACCCCACTAGGTGAATTTAAAGTCACCATTCCTAAGAATCCACTATTATCAAAACAAGCGGTTACAAGTAAAGGAATCTCAGTACCTTATACCAACCTACAATTGAATCCTTACCCTAATACACAATTGGACTTGTTTTGTAGTGACAATTTTTTTCTTTTTAATGCACGGCTCCCAGTACGTGACTAACCAAATGATGTGAAGATCCTAGTACACGGCTTACTCCTTTGCATGAATCCAAGTACATAACTAACCCACCAACTTGAAAAAGATGTTGGCCACAAAGTTCTTCAGTTTATCAACACGATGAAGATCATGAAGCTCCTTGGTTACAAAACCCTACGGCGTACAAATGCAACAACTTCTTTAAGAGAAAGATGAACTAGGGCAAATTTTGTCTTTGGTCACAATTTGCATGAACAAAAACTTTGCCTCACACTTACGCCACCTTTGATGGTCAAATCTCAGTGCTCCAATAGTCTGATTGGCTTCATCCAACTTTGTGAAAAGTTGTTCTCTTTCGAGCTCCACATCACTGAGTTTCTTGGTGGCCGACCTATATGGTTTCTCATGCTTTTTTAAGACCTTGTATAACTTTGCATAGGTTGTGTGGATGTCATCTTGATCATCCATCTTCTCAAACTTTGATTCCACCAAGTTTTGTTCGTCATCTACATCTTCTACAATCCCTTCAGTAGGATTAACAGTGGCGATAAAGGCATTTAGGATTCCCTCATCTTCATTTTTAAAATCATCTTCACGTTCGATGTCACTCAAGGCAGCAGCAAGTGCCTTACTTTTCCTAATGGACTTGAGATAAGAAGGGCACTCTTGTTTCATGTGACCGAATTCTTAACACCCCAAACACTTGGGTCCTGAGGGAACAATGTACTGACCGCCATCTCTAGCATCCTTCTTCCCTTTGTCTTGGCTCTTAGAATGAGAAAAAATTGATTGTCTACGGTCCTTGTCAAAGCCTTTTGCATTTGCATTCTTCATGAACTTTTTGAATTTTCGAGTGATGTAAGACTTCATTTTAGAATCTTCATCATTTAAAGACTCATTTATGTCACTGCTTTTGCCCTTCAATGCCATGCTCTTGCCCTGTTGGATAAATGCATGTGTTTGTATCGCATACAAAACATACAAAGCAAAAAATAAATGGATCTACTTCATTCGCAATTAATAACATATACTATGTAAGTTTCAGAATTTAAGAACAAGAAAGCGTACCTTAATGCGATGAAATTCAAAACAAAAATTAGAAGTACTTGGGAACACTTTTAATCTTCACTCCAATTCCACTATACACTCAAGAAGTGTGGTCTCTCAATCAATTTTCAAAGGGAGAATAAGAGACTGTCTTACACTCACATACACACCATTTCATGTCTTTAATTAAAAATTCTGTATGTTTCTCTCCTTATAACTGATTATCTAATTGGGCTAGCCTTTTTGGCCTTTCCAATTGGGATTTAATATGCAGCTTGGAGTGAGACCAAAAGGGAACAATAAACACTAGCTCCAATGGGCATTAGGCTTTTTTGTCAATTCTTGACAAGTTCAAAGTTACCATTAACTATATTTAATATCACTATATAAATATAGTTGCACTCTAGGCCTTATTTATAAATTATATCCCAAGACTTTATCGTACATACAACCCCTTCATTACAATATTCATAGTAATACAAAGTCATGAATGTTGACTGCCACTTTGAAGATTACTACATCTTAATCCTTGAGTACCCAGTTTAATCCTTTATGTTGTTCATCATATATTTATGAAATCCAATTTCATAAATAAATATTTTAGTAACTTCTTACTAAAGTGGTTGAGCCCAACACTCTGAATAACTAAATCCATTAAACTTATCTCAAAAGAATATTTTATATCTCTGTTAAGAGATTATAAATTTTATCTTGAGAATATATGTTCTATCAACACTAAATGTAGCTGCCCAACATACTGAGGTTTTGACCATGACTAATAGATCTCACTCCTGATATATCAAAGCAACCTACATTTTATGATCAGATCCATTATTCTCTCAGGGTTTCGAGTTGATATAAATGAACGTCACGAGATTTATTATTCATTTGATAGTTAGGAGAATAACAAATCTCACAGCGGTCCAGTTTAATATGTCTTAACTCTTAAAACATATCAACATACCAACTAGAAGTCTCCACTTCCATGATCAAGACAAATCATCTTAGTTGATATGTTATAATCTTCGCAGATGAAATGCCTAATTTCATCACCGATTATGAACTAAAATTTTAAGTTTACAAAAAACTTGTGATTTATAGTCTCTGTGACTTTTCACATAAATCACATACTATGCATCTCATGAACTAAGATAATGTCCCTGATAGGCCACAAACGCGTTGACCCCTTGTAATTAATTAAATTGATTAATTAGCCAAGTTATTAATTAATCAAGTTAACATGCAAATTCACGTGGCAGCACAAACAAATCACCAATAACTAAAGTATGCAGCGGAAAATAAATGACACGGTGATTTGTTTACGAATGGGGAAAACCTGACGGCAAAAACCCCACCAGGTGATTTAAGGTTACCACTCCTGAAACTCCACTATTATCACAACAAGCGATTATAAGCAAGGAATCCGAGTACCTTACCAACCTACAGTTGAACCCTTACCCCCAATACCTAATTGGACTTGTTCTGTAGTGATAGTTTCTCCTCTTAATGCACAACTCCGAGTACGTGACTAACCAATTGTGCGGATCCTAGTACCCGACTTCAATTCACCAACTAGAGAGAAAGTTGTTGGCTGCAAAGTTCTTCAAATCATCCACACGATGAAGATCAAGAAGATGATTGGTTATAAAACCCTACGGTGTATATTACACAGCAACTTCTTCACAAGAGATGAACTAGGGCATGAACTTTGTCTTTGATCACAAATTGCATGATCAAGAATTATTCAATGCTTGTGCAACTTGCATCCCTTTGACGGCCCTTAAAACAATCCTTTTATATGTCTAAGGTTAGGAGAAAAGAAGTCCCAAAGACACATTCACGGATTGGAATTAAAACAGAATTGAAAATTTGTTTTCTTTAAATCTCGATAGATAGAGGTGTCGAGGATCTGTTGAAAAGCTGTCGAGCCTCGAGGCGGAAACAGCTTCTAGAGCTCGATAGATGCATGTGTCGAGACCAGGTGTCGAGCTTTAGCAACTTGCACTTTCCGGCTTGTTTCTTGGACAGACTTGATGACTTCAACACTGAATCTTGAAACTTTGTTTCTTGAAGCGTTAAAACACATCCTAAATCTACCCAATTACAAGTAAAGTGCGTTTTGTCAAAGGATAAGTCAATTACATAAAATAGTGATATATGTTTACAAATACTTGAACTACATATGTCCTAACAATCTCCCCCTTTGGCAATCCGAGACAAAACCACAACAAACAAATGAAGATATAAGAGAAGTCATAAATTACTCAACTCATATTCACTTGTTGAATACAATAAAATCTATTCTAACACAAACTCTTGAAAAACATTGCAAGAAGAGAGTTTATGGCAAGTGGACTTTGACAACCTGTATTTCTAAAACACTTTTCAAATAAAACACATTAAGGCATCTTTGTGTGAAGCAGAAATAATAAATTCCATATAAGTAAAAGAAACATGTATATAAAGATAGAAAAGAAACAACACATGGAAAGCTAGATGAAAGAACCATACATCAACATATATATCAAGAAATAAGCACAATGTATGTCACTAAATGGTCACAAGACCGGGGTACATGATCATTGTATCTCTAAAAAGATAGAAAAGAAAAGAAATACATATAATCCTCACTACATCTCTCACATCAATACTCCCCCTATCAAAATGTCCTATACTAGCTCTCCCCCTAAGTATGACTACTCTAATACACCAAAACTACTCCCCCTTTTTGTCACAAGTGACAAAAGTTAGAGTGTCAAGTAGACATCTCATCAGAAGAGCTCGCATCTCCATCATCATCATCATCAGAAGCATCATCGTCATCACCGTCATCATCATCCTCAGTCTCAGAAGCAACATGAGGTGGCGGAGGAGAAGTCTCAGAACCAAAGCCGCCCAAGGTCGCCTGTCGCCTGGCGATGCAACCAACACGAACGTTCACCTGATACAACTCCGTGGAGAGTGTAACGAGGCGAGCATCCATGCGCTGAAGCTGCGCCATGATGTCTTCAAGATTGACGTCGCTCGAGAAAGAAGAAGGAGCAGCTCGAGCAGATCTGGATGTAGTCGGACGGGAGGAAGGAGCAACAGTATTCGTTTGTCTCGATTTAAACTGTGCCTCACTACGTTTTACGGTAGCAGCGTTTATGGTAGACATGACATGAAACGGATCGAAAGAAGGAAAGGGGATGGAAAAACGGCGAAGTATCCTCGTGATAGCAGAAGGGAAAATGAGCTTATCACGGGTGGCCATATCTCTATAGACATCTATGATAAAGAAGATAAAGTGTGAAGGAAAGTCTACAGTGAGATGCTTAAGAAGAGACAACAAAAATCAAGCACGAGGCTCTGTGATAGAGTTGTAGTGAGAAAGTGGGTGCAAAAAAAAAAAGTCATCACCATGTTAAGGAAACGAGGACCTTTAACAAAAGGCCTACATGGTGTGTACTAATGATCTCCCCAAGCAGAAGGGCGCTCACAAAACGCAAAGATCATCTCGTCTTTGGACACAGTCCATAGATGCTCACATCCGGGGTAATCAAGATGATCCACCCTCAGGACATGAAGAACCTCGAAGACTAACTCTAGAGTAACAGCAAAGCGCGTACCTCGAACACTAGAATAGAAGAGAGGTACTGAAGAATCAATCCCGTGGATGTTGGAGTAAAACTCCTGTATTAACACGAGAGGACAAGTGATTGGGACATCACACAGTGACTCCCAAGCCCGACTGTGAATGACATCGGGTAGGTTAGTGTCGGCAAAGTCTGCCAGGACAACTTGGCGTTCTGAATGAACACCTCGTTTAGAGAAGTTCTCCGAGAAGTCCTTTTGGGCTTTCTCATCACGGAACCAGACAGACATGGGAGTAGAATCAGAAGAAGAAGATCCCTTAGAACGCAGAGGGTTTTGGGATGGAATGGATTTACGCTTAGGTGCCATAGACACTACTAACGCAAATATAGAGAGAGGGAGAAAGAGAGAAACACACAGAAAAGTCCCAAACAGTTCAATATAGGAAGAGAATATAGAAAAGAAAGAACGTATGCATGGGAAATGCATGAGCATGTGACATGCAATATAAAAACATCATGGGCTCAGCCCAATCCAATCCTAACAGCACACAACAAGTTTGCACACATCTAAATGCATGAAAATACAATTAGAATGCTAATGCTAATGTGATGCAATGCATGTAGTTTTAAAGATCAAATCTATAAAACCAACTTAAAAATTTCATGAAACTCTCAACAATTTTGAAAAACCCCAAAAATTTTCAAAAACCTCAAAACCTAGGTTTTTAAAACATGAAATGCATGAAGAATGAGAGGATTTATGCTTACCAAGTGAGGAAAAACTTGAGAAACACTTGAAGTATCCTTAGGAAGAGGTTTGGATAAGTGAGAGAGGTTTTAGGAGAGAAAAAAGTGAAGTATCGAGAGAGAGATCAAGCGAAATGAGAGAAAAATCACGACAGACACATATATAGCCCTTCAGTAATTCTTGACAGATGAAGGTATCGAGAGGTGTCGAGACAGCTATCGAGGTAGGTATCGAGAAAATGAACTTTGACAGATACAGCTATCGAGAACATGTGTCAAGAAAGAAGGATCAACGACTTAAGAATCTCGATCGATCCAGAAGCTGTCGAGAAGCTATCGAGCAAACAGAAAGTTTCTCGATCGATCCACCAAGTGTCGAGACTACAATTAGAAAAAGACTAAGAAGCTCGACAGACAGCTAGGTGTCGAGGAGGTGTCGAGATTTCCTTAAAAACAGTTTTTTAAGAGAGGAAAAACACAGACATGGATGCAATCACATATGCAACTCAACCAATGATCCAAGCAATACATTAAGCTCTAAAAATCATCTCTCAACAAACATTTAAAGCACGTGGATCCCAAAACACTCACACACACACTAAACAAGTCTAACCAATTTTATATTTCAAAAATGAGTTAAGACAGTTTAGTGAGCATATATTAACGCATGTAAACTTTGTGATGGCCAAATCACATTGTACCTGCACATGTATCAAGAATAGCAAAGAATATTGCATATTGTGTGTGAAAACATCGCAAGATTGCATAAGTGTCTCAAAGTTATGATGATTTGAGATATGAGAAAATCACTTTAACTCACACACAATCATAACTGTTTGATGGGGACTATCACCTTTGAGGTACATCCTATAACTCCCACATCTCCTAGAAAACACGCTTGCAACTATATTTTAAAGAATTTTAATCTTTTTGCTTTTATTTCTTTGTATATTTTCTTTTATTAAGTATATCATGCATGGGCGTACAAGAGAAAGAAAAGAAATACCCAATTATATTAAGCTTTTGACATTGCACTTTTGCTATGCCGAAACATACGGATGTCATATCATGATTGGCAAGTAACAGTGGTGAGATGGTTATTTATGCCTTTCTTTTAAGATTTTCTAGTCCTACCCATCAAAAAGAGTGATACGAGTGTTAAGTACAAGAGATCACTTAACCTTACTCATCACAAACAAAAAGCTACAAAGCTCACTTGCTTAGTTATGCATAAAAATGTTCATCTAAGCTACAGGTGATACAAAGTTTAGAAAACTCTGTTTCAATGGCCATTTTAAGGTTCACAAGAACCAATATACACAAACACACTGTTTTTGTATTTTTCAATTTTTCAATTTTTTTTATTTTTATCAGAAAAGCAAAAATAAAACACAAAACTGAAAACACACAAACAAAAACAAGTTAAAGAAAGCAAAAAAATGCATAAAACTAGACTGACTCAAAACAATAAAGCAACACACAAGTAATGCAAAACAGTAAAACGGGGAGAGAGAAGAAGAAGTGAATAGAATCACTTAGAACCATTTTCCTTCCACACCTTGGAAGAACCTTTCTTTTTTGTCAACTCTTGAATCGGTGATGAAGGGGAAGAGTTTAAACCGTTCAAGTTCGAAAGGAACATGAGGGCTTTGAGAATGTCTCCAAGAGTAGCAAGAGAGGTCTAAAGCTGATTCTGGTTCCCGGATGCTATCATGCCATTGCTTTGTTGAGTGGCTAGCCACTTGTAGCAATTTGGTCGAGTATGACCGGCAACACCACAGTGATCACAGAGATGCTGCTTCTTCTGTTTGGGCTTTTGAGAGATAGCCTTCCTAGTCCTAGGGTTTCTAGTTTCCTTTTTCTCAAAATTAAGGGGTGCTCCTAGGATAGACTTGCCCTTGTCTACATTCTCACTTGCTAATTTAGTTTTAACATTTTCATCCTTAATTTTGATGTTATTAGCAGGAGGAACAAAAATAGTAGTACTAGTAGAAGGAGTATTAGAGAGAGAGAATTCATACCTCAATCTAGTACGATCCGAAGAAGATTTCTGAACACTTAGCATCTCATCCAGCTTTGCACTTGATGTCCTCTCCAATTGTGCTTTGACTTGAAACAGCTCCGCTTCAAGCTTTTGGTCTTCTCAGCCAAGAAATTGTTCTCGAACCTCAGTGCCCCAATGGTCTTATTTGCTTCATCAACCTTAGTGGAAAGCTCCTCACGGTCAAGTTCCACATCACTGAGCTTCTTGATGGCCAGCCTATAGAGTTTCTCATGCTTCTCAAAAAGCATGTACAGTTTTTCATAGGCGGTATGGATATCATCTTAGGTAACAGCAAGTGCCTTGCTCTTCCCAATGCTCCTGAGGTACGTTGGACACTCTTGTTTCATGTGTCTGAAGCCTTAACACCCAAAGCATTTCGGTCCAGTGGGAACAGTGTACTGACCACCATCCTTGACATCCTTCTTCCCTTTATCTGAGTTCTTGAACTGAGAAGAACTAGATTGCCTACAGTCCTTGTTAAAGCCTTTTCCATGGCATTCTTCATGAATTTCTTGAATTGCCTGGTAATATATGACTTCATTTTAGAATCTTCATCATCTGAAGAATCATCTGTATCACTGCTCTTGGCTTTTAGTGCCATGCTCTTGCCCTTGCTTAACTTGCCCATCCTGGTCAACCCTAGCTCGTAGGTTTGCAAGTTTCCAACTAGCTCAGTCAGAGGAATCCTGTCAATATCTTTTGATTCCTCTATCACTGTGATCTTAGCATGGAATCTCTTGGGCAAAGATCTGAGCACTTTCCTTACTATCTTGGGTTCAGGAATGGTTTTCCCAAGATTGAAAGCTGAGTTCATTATGTCTTTGAGCTTTGCATAGAACTCATTAAATGACTCATCCTCCTCCATCTTAATTTCTTCAAAGCTTGTGGTGAACCTCTGTAGCTTTGAATCCTTGACAGCCTTGGTTCCCTCATAGGTTGTCTGAAGAATGGTCCATGCTTCCTTAGCAGTTTCTGTGGAGGAGATTTTCTTGAACTCCTCATTGGTGACGGCACTAAATAGGGCATTTAATGCTCTGCTGTTGAAATTTGCCGCCTTGATCTTGGCATCATCCCAATCAGCTGGCGCTTCTGTAAGCTTGGTCCAGCCTATCTCCACAGCTTGCCACACCTTCTCATATAATGACTGTAAGAAAGCTTTCATGCGTACTTTTAATATGCATAGTTAGTACCATCAAACAATAGAGGTATAATAAGAGATTGACCTCTATCCATGACTAACAAGAGTCAATGGATCACACACAAAGATTAAACCTTAATCAGAGTGTGCCTACTCTGATACCACTTGATAGGCCACAAACGCGTTGACCCCTTATGATTAATTAAATTGATTAATTAGCCGAGTTATTAATTAATTAAGTTAACATGCAAATTCACATGACAGCACAAACAAATCACCAATAACTAAAGTATGCAACGGAAAATAAATGACATGGTGATTTGTTTACGAATGGGGAAAACCTGACAGCAAAAACCCCACCAGGTGATTTAAGGTCACCACTCCCGAAACTCCACTTTTATCACAACAAGCGATTACAAGCAAGGAATCCGAGTACCTTACCAACCTACAATTGAACCCTTACCCCAATACCCAATTGGACTTGTTCTGTAGTGACAGTTTATCCTCTTAATGCACGGCTCCGAGTACGTGACTAACCAATTGCGCGGATCCTAGTATGCGACATTAATTCACCAACTAGAGAGAGTTGTTGGCTGCAAAGTTCTTCAAATCATCCACACGATGAAGATCAAGAAGATGCTTGGTTACAAAACCCTACGGTGTACATTACACAGCAACTTCTTCACAAGAGATGAACTAGGGCATGAACTTTGTCTTTGATCACAAATTGCATGAACAAGAATTACTCAATGCTTGTGCAACTTGCATCCCTTTGACGACCCTTAAAACAATCCTTTTATATGTCTAGGGTTAGGAGAAAAGAAGTCTCAAAGACACATTCATGGATTGAAATTAAAACAGAATTGAAAATCTGTTTTCTTTAAATCTCGACAGATAGAGGTGTCGAGGATCTGTCGAGAAGCTGTCGAGCCTTGGGGTTGAAACAGCTTCTAAAGCTCGATAGATGCATGTGTCGAGACTAGGTGTCGAGCTTTAGGAACTTGCACTTTCCAGCTTGTTTCTTGGACAGACTTGATGACTTCAACACTAAATCTTGAAACTTCGTTTCTTGAAGTGTTAAAACACATCCTAAATCTACCCAATTACAAGTAAAGTGCGTTTTGTTAAAGGATAAGCCAATTACATAAAATAGTGACATATATTTACAAATACTTGAACTACATATGTCCTAACAGTCCCATTAGTTCATTTATAGATAGCTTCATATGATTAAACAATTTAATTATTTATGTCATGCTAATAAATTGGATTTTAGGGCATAAACCCCAACAATCTCCCACTTGCCCTCAAAGAAAATTTACCATATATCCGACAATTTTCTCCCTTTAGAGTAATTCACAGTCACTCTAAGGCAAGGCTTGGAATCAAGTTTTAGCTAGATTTATTGTATAAATTATCTTTTCTACTACTACTTCTCAAGTACTCATATTTGTTTAATGAGATAATACTTACACTTAATGTGTATCTTCACCACTTAATATGAACACATATCTTGAAGTCCAACTTCATGAATCACAAACAAACTACAAGTCAATATTTTTACATCCAGTGACCATCAAAACCTCACTCTTGTGGACAAGCATATAATCCCTCATTCTCCTAAGATATTTGAGTATATGCTTTACTCTCACTCAATCAAGTGATCTTTGATTCAATTGATATTTTCTTACCATGCCCACCGCAAAGCAAAATATATATTTAGCCTAGTATTTAGCATAGCATAAAGATTTCTTATTGCTTTGGTATAAGGAACCGTCTTAATGTGCTCTTCCTTTTATATGTCTTAGGACCATGGTCCTTTATAAAGGAACTTCAAACTTATAAGGAAAGTATCCTTTCTTGAAGTATTATATGCTATACTTGGCTAAAGTCTAATCTATTTAAGTAGTTTGAGATAGAACCAACATCCTAAGTTCTGAATTCTAACAAAATTTAATTCTTAGAATGTGACCAGTCTTTCTCAAGTACTTTATATCAAATTGGACTAGACAGCAAAAACTCTATTGATGACAATAACTCTACATCATCCTAAATGATTAGAGTGTTATCAACATACACTACAAAACGCGGGGGCCTGAGGTCACGTTTTTCTGGGCCGCGTTTGCAAAAACGCGGCCCAAGACCCTTGTTTGAGCTGCGTGCGTTGGACGTGGCCCAACATCAGGTCTGTAGCCGCACGAAGATGGGTTCCAGCTGCGTTTTAATGGGTTAGGCTGAAGCCGCGTTTTTAAACTGCAGCTTCAGACCCAAGTATAAATGAAAAAAACAAAAAAAAATCCCTTCAGGCACCAACTATTGAGCACCAAAAAAAGAAAAACGCTCTGCCTCTTCCCTTCGAAACCTAAGCTACTCCCACTAACAGTCACCACTGACTCTACACACCGGCACCGACGAAGGCCAGTCTTCCATCGTTCCCACACCTCCCACCACCACCATTGTAAGTCTCCCTTCTCTCTCTCTGTAGATATCGACATTTTTTTTCCTCTAGAAACAATTAGATTTCTATGTATTTGTTTTTTCGGTTCAGGGTTTCGATTTTGTGTTTAGGGTTTCGATTTTAGGTTTAGGTTTCGATTTTTGGTTTAGGTTTTCGATTTTAGGTTTACGTTTTCGATTTTAGGTTTAGGTTTTCAATTTTAGGTTTATGGTTTTGATTTTTGATTTGGGGTTTCGATTTATTGTTTTTTAGATTTGACAGAAACAAGGTAGGAAAATCATACTAACAATGTCTCTTTGCTATTTAAGGTGAGGTTATTAAACTCTTGCTTGAAGCTTTCTGCATTTCATTTTGTCTTGTTGCATACTGTTGATTATGTACGCACCTTGTTCATTTTAATCTTGCTATTTCTTTTCTCTATAGTAAATGTATTTAAATAATATTGTGTAATAGAACACGTATTGGTGTGGATTTGATTTCTATAGTCATGCATTTTGGATATGCATGACAGGAGTGCAGTGGTTGGTAACATAAAATTATTTTTTTAATAAATTCCTTCTTTTGTTTTAATAAAAAATAATCTCTTTCCCTATTCCTCATAAGATAAGAGAAGCTACAGCAAAATGAGGTGGGGAAGGGGGGGGGGGTAGAGGTCATACATTAGGTCCACCATGTGATGGTAACTTGGAGTTAGAGAGTTAGAGATAGATTTATTTTTTACATTCATTAGTTTAATAACTGATGGAATCATAGAAGAACATGTGGCATCTTTTGTATCGTGGACAATAAGAATTGGTGATATGAACTCATGGCTGCCAAACTAGCAAAGTTTGAGGAATCAAAATAGCAACCCCATTTCGGTTCAGCTAAAAATTTACCAGGCAAAAAACTTTAACTTCTTTCAAACAGTCCTAACTTTTTTCTAATATAAAAACCAGTTGTGTAACTCTTTAATAATTGTCAGATAGATAAATAGTTAGTTTTTGAGTAGTTGGAGGTCAGGATTTTCTCAAATTAACCTTATATTTTCTTATTTTAATCTTTGTAATCTATCCAAAGCCAGTCAACACTGGCAAGGATGCACTCCTATATGTACCAAAGTGGTATTAGAGTGTGAGTATGGACAGAAGAGTGTAGTTTAACAAAATGTTAGTTCTCTCATGACTAAGTCAACAATAAATGCTTGAGAGAATCGCAGAAATTTAAGCTTGAGGCACTCTCTTCCACAGGAAAGGATGGAGAAGCGCACTATGGTGCTTCTAGGAAGCACTCAGAGGGAAGAGGACAGCAAGAGGGAAATCACTGTGATTGTGGCATGTATTGTAGAAGAAGATGGAGAAGTCATTATGGATTTAGAGCAAACAGATGAGCAAGAAACACCAGGTATCTCACTGCATGCCATTAGTGGTGACCAATGCACCCAAGGTGATGAAGGTATCAAGTTGAATTAATTAATAAGTCTTGTTTGGAATGTGGCACTTACATAACATGGATTTTTTTTTTTGTCTTTGATGTGGTCTTGACCTCTTAAGGATAGTTAGCATATCATTAAATCATAATGCCTCCTTGGACAATTAGATGTTTTATATCTGTTGAAAAAATAAATTAAAAATAATATAATTTTGGAGCTTTTTATTCACAAGTACAGGAATTCATTTCTGATTAAAAATTTTTATAATTGAATGCCTCATAAAAGCAATGAAGATAACAATAGCTTGCAGTTGGGGGAAAACAAATGGTACTAAAGAAATGTGTTACCTGCTTTAATTAGATCGTAAACAAGTCCCTTGTTTTCTATGAACTTCTTGTTTTTATGTCCATCAGTTTCATGAAATCTGGAGTGCCCCTTGTGGAAAAAATTATTGCCTTGACAAAAAAATTTTGCAAGTTAAAAATGAACGCCAAAACTTTCTTTCTCCAGTGTTCTCTAGAAGAAGTTATTCAGAACCCAGGGAAAAAAAAAATCCAACTTTCGTTCAAATTGAAGGTGGTGATATTTCCCTTTTCATCTAGATTTTGAAATTCGTTTCCGTTGATTAACTAGAGCATTGGAGAAAGCTTCAGCTTTTTCCTCCTCACAGGGGAATGTGCCTTTGATCAGACTATTTACATTACTGAGTTTGTGAGTTTTATATTAAAGGAGTGGAAGGATACGATCAATCCATTGGGAAGGAAAAGAAAGGAAAGAATTTGTAGTGTCCATTTTATTGTGTTGTTCTGTCCTCGATTTTTTTTTTTGTTTTTTACAAGTTGGTAATATTTTCCTGTCATATCAATCTTTTTCAACAACTATGAATACCACAAAAAGTTGTGGAGGTCAACCCAATTAGTGAGAGAAATCATGTGTTCTGAATATAAGATGAGGTAAATTGATGGTCGATGAGGAACAACCAATCAAGGTGTTTGTCATTGAGTGATCTTGGAATTTTTTTTTTTACTTCTTGTGTTCCATTTTAAGTTAATATTAGATTTGTATATGGTATGTTTGCAACTATTTTTGACATCTGACAAGTTGATACGTAAGATTCTTCCAGACAACGGATCCATTTCATACATGGATGACGATGAAGAGAAAAAAAAATAGCACTGGTGTGGTTTTTCTTCTCCAAGTTGGATTTTTTATTTTCGTCCTCTCTTTGGCCAAGCATATGTTCATAATTCAAGTACTTCTGTGTTTGCTTAGAACCTTTAGAGTGTTTTTGTTTTTGTCTTTCCTAGTGATGATCTTTATCTTGTTACTCTGTTTATCAGGATTGTTATTTTCAATATTTTAATTTTGGATCTCAAATAAGTTTGTGTAGGGATGGTCCAAATGGTCAGTTCTGTTAGCTAGAGCTTAATTTCTTCTCTCTGACTCTCTTTAAATTCTTTTCTGGTCATTATATTGGGAATAAACGTAATTGATTTTTCCTTTATTTGTAATCACTAGAATTGAAGTGTTCCAAATGTTTGGTACTGTCCAATTGAGCTGGTGGCTTTATCAATTGCAATCTTCACTCTGAGATTCCATATTTTAATTTACTGTAATTTGTTCATAAATTTGCAACTATAATATACTGCATAAAATTGATGATAACTGCTGGGCAACTATATTTTTTCTATTTAATTTATTCAAATGTGGTAGAGAGTGCAATTTTCTATATACTCAATTTTCTGGGGATAAGGCCACGTTTTTAAAAACGTGGCTTTAGCTTAAACTATGGCCGCGTTTTAAACGCGGCTAATTTGCTCTTCTGGGCCATTTTAATTTGACATGTAGCCACGCTTTAAGCATGGCTATAGATTGACCTATAGCCACGGTTTAAAAAAACGTGGCCATTGATCCTGGTCTATAGCCACGGCTATAAAACCGTGGCCATTGGACCTGGCCTATAGCCACGGCTAGAAAAACGTGGCCATAGACCCATCAGGCCTATAGTTACGTATTTTAGGCCATGGGTAAAAACGTGGCCTAAAAAAACGCGGCTATAGACCAAATTGTGCTATAGCCACGTTTTTCTGACCTATAGCCATGTTTTAAAAACGTGGCTATAGAACGTTTTTTTTGTGGTGATACATTAAGAGATTTATTATTCTATATAGCTTTAACACAAATAAGGCCTTTTAATACTTGATCAAAATCAAACAATTTGATTTCTTGATCAAAGATGATATTTTATGATTTAGATGCTTGCTTTAGTCCATAAATGAAATTTAAGCAACTTGCATTCTAAACACTACTAGTTATTTGCTATGTACAAGTCTAGTTACATCATATAGATGTCTTCCTCAAGATTGCTACTAAACGAAGCTTTCTTAATATCCATTGTCAAATCTCATCCAAATGAAATATAATGGATAAGAGAATCTCGATAGAGTCAAACTTGACTATTGATGAAAAATCCTTTTATAATCGAACTATTTCTTTCTAAATGAATCTTTTCGCCTCTACAAGTTCTAGACTTTAAATAGAATCTAATTCTATTTACATAACCTTGATCCAGTAATCCATATTCTTATCATCTGTTGCCTCTACGTAGGACCGAGGATCAAATTCATATCCTTGTGGAATGACTTCAAAAGTTTATTCCAAAAGTATGAATTTATTTGATAATTGATAATCCTCCCACTACGATATTGTACTAGTGTACTAGCTATATATATATAATAATAATAATGTTTTGTGGTGTATCTAATATACCCATCGCATTTCTATATGTATTTCATAGTTGTCTTACAAAAAAATCTGACATTTTTCTTCTAAAACAATTCTATGTTTAGCTTGAAGATTATTCACATAGTCATCATCAAGAACTTTGTACTTGTACTTTACAAACATATTGTCTTCTTTATGACTACCAAAACAATCTTTTGCAACTCCTTTTGGATACCCATCATAAACACACATTTTTCCATCTTTTGATTTCAATTTGCAAGACTTCTTTTCTAGCACAAGTGCTGGACATCTCTAAAAGTGGAATTATCATATACTTGGGTTTTTACCCAATCCAAAATTTGACAAATGTCCTAGGAACAAACTTTTGAAATCAGCTTTAGAAAATGTGTAGAAATGATTAGAGTAATGGAAAATAACATGCTTGTATCGCATACAAAACATACGCAGCGGAAAAAAAATAACTAATCTACTTCATTCATAAATGTTAACATGCACTATGTAAGTTTCAGAATATTGAACAAGAGAGTGTACCTTGGAGCGGTGAATTTCAAAACCGAAGATCAGAAGCACTTGGGAATACTTTCAATCTTCACTCCAATTCCACTAATGCCCAAGATGTGTGGTTTCTCAATCAATTTTCCAAAGGGAAAATGTCAAAGTGTCTAACACTTCTTACACTACTTCACAATAGTGTTCTTATTATTCTCTCTACAGAAAATTCTGTATGTTTCTCTATTTGTATCTAACTGATTATCTAATTGGGCTGCCCTTTTGGGCCTTTCCAATTGGGCTTAAGTGTGTGTCTTTGAGTGAGACTAAAAGGAACCAATAAGACACTAGCTCCAATGGGTCTTAGACTTTTCTGTCAACTCTTGACAAGTCTAAAGTTACCATTAACTATATTTAATACCACTATAAAAATATAGTTGCACACTAGGCCTTATTTATAAATTATATCCCAAGACTTTATTGTACATGCAACCCCTTCATAAAATATTCGTAGTAATACAAAGTCATGAAAGAAGACTACTACTTTGTAGATTACTACATCTTAATTCCTTAAGTACCCGGTTTAATCCTTTAAAGTTATTCATCATATATTTATGAAATCCAATTCCATAAATATATACTTTAGTAACTCTTTACTAATGTGGTTAGACTTAACTCTCTGAATAACCAAACTCATTCAACTTATCTTAAGGGAATATTTTGTATCTCCGTTAAGAGACTATGAATTCCATCTTGAGGATATATATTACATCAATACTGAATGTGGTTGCCCAACATACTGAGATTTTGACCGTAACTATAAATCTTACTCTTGATATATCAAAGCAACCTACACTTCATGATCAGGTCTATTATCCTCTCAATATTAAGAGTTCATGTAAATAGAAGTCGTGAGATTTATTATTCAATTAACAGTCGTTAGGAGAATAATAAATCTCACAGCGATCTAATTCAATATGTCTTAACTCTTAAAACATATCAACATTCTAACTAAAAATCTCCATTTCCATGATCAAGACAAATCATTTTAGTTGATATATTATAGTCTTCTCAGATAAAATATCCAATTTCATCACCGACTACAAACTATAATTTTGAGTTTACAAAGAACTTGTGATTTATATCTTCTGTGACTTTTCACATAAATCACATACTATGCATCTCATGGACCACATGATAATGTCCTAATATTCATGTTACCATTATTTTAGATAATAATAAAACAACTTTATTAAACACAACATTAAGTCATACATAATGTCATATATAGCATCATATAATAGGATTTAAGGGCACTAATCCTATCATAGAGTATATCTCCAAAAGAAATAGGCAAATGGAAATACTTATCATGTACTTTACTATTTCTAAAATAGTCTTATTCCTCCTTCATGTATGCTTTGTCTTAAAGAAGTCAATGAAACTATATTTCTTTGTAAAATGAGTCCTAGATCATATTATCCTCTAAATAGAATTCATAGATTAGGAATTTAACAAAATAATGGTTCTAATAGCCCATCTTTCACCAATCTTGAATACTATTTAGATTAATAAGATCTAGACATAAGTGCCAAAATATACAATACCAAAGGATGGAAACTTTCTCTTTAAAAGGTAAAACATGTAAATTTCCATCTAGAAAACAATCATGGACAGTGCTTAGCTTTACCAAAATTAGAAACACTTTCCTTTTGGTCATGTTTTTTAGTCTAATTTCCTCTTGGCAACTACTATGGCAACTAGCTTGTCCAACTGTTTGGTATTATAATTCCTCTTCTTATTACCCTTACCTTTCAGTTCAGGCTAGGAATTTGAATTAAATCATATTGATCCTAGCCATAGCTTTTAGGATGTCTTCCGTTGTGCAGAACTCACTCATCAATTCAGATAACATAAAAAGAATTTATTTTCAAAACAATTTAATTGATCAAATGATTCTAACAAGGATTTGTGGATCATATCCAAATGAGAATAACATTTAATCTATACATCCAAGAATTCCAATTCATTTAACAAATTAAATATTTTCATAAAATGATATAGAATTGGAACTCCTTAAGCTTTTTTTGGTACTCAATATGATTCATACCAAACATCTCATTTAGACTTAATATAAAGACTAAGTCTAGTACTAACTCTTGCATCTCATGCTATAGCAAAATTGAGATAGAAGTCAATGTAACATTTTAGCATTTCAATGGAGACTGATCAAATCATAAGCTATCTTCCATCAATACATCATGCATAGGAAATTATGACAATGCTGAATCGAAACATATTTATGTACTTTAGCTCCTTTAAGCACCATGTCCAAAATTAATTCTTAGTTAATGTGATTCAATTAAAATAGCAGCTAGAGAACAAAATTTATGACAATTTTATTTTGAGGCTATGAACATAATTACAGGGACATTATATTTTGCATCCATAACCATATAGTATGGAACACAAAAACATACTATACTAGGTGCAACGACAACCTAATCCCACAATTAATAATTCTCAGCATAGAGTGAATACCAACCATTATTAGTAGGCGAGAATTCTTCTCATTATTAATGCTATCATGGTAAATCTTACCAAACAAAAATAATTTGCCGCTCTTCCTTTGGCCTCTAAGTAATAATAGCAAGAACTCAGCATAAAGGATACTATCAAACTTAGTCTAGTGTAAACCATTGCCTAGAACCATGTGTAGCCACATAACTCTACCCTTGTAAGGTTTAATCTTGTAGTACCATAATGCAAAACACCCTCCGCATGGGGTGCAAGGCTCAAGGCCAAGACGAGGTGCTTGCCCAAATCACTATAAACTAGGAAGTTCAATCTTGTAGTACCATGAAATAAACATCCTCCGCATGGAACACAAGGCTCGAGGCCAAGACGAGATGTTTACCCCCACACTACTATGAACCGACAATGGAGACTGTGAGATCCAACTCTTGTATCTCTCTCCCACTAGAAATTTTAAAACAAGTGGATTGTCATGAAAACATTGTGATCTAATCACAATTTTAACCCTACACATCAAATGTGTTTAATTTTTTAAATTCAATGTAATGTAACTAAGTCACGTCACAATAGTGTAATGAACAATAAACTTAACAAAAGGGTTATTTCAGCACTCCGCATGGAATACATGACTCGAAGTCAAGACAAGGTATCTATTCACATTACAATAAACTTAACAAAAGGTTTATTTCAGCACTCCCACTCATTATTTGGGTTTTTCTTTAAATAATTGTGATCCCATCACAACTAATAACCTTGCACTTGTTGAAGACTCTAATCTCATTAGAATCACTAACTAAAATGGAAGTCCTAAACTATTTAGGATTCTTTAAACACTAATGAATCAAAAATTAGTTATACAGAACTCTATCCTTAATTTACTAGATAAAGTATTCTAATCTCATTAGAAACTACATAACTTTAATTAGAATTTTAATCTAATTAAAAACCACTAATTAAAATAAATTAAGGACTTTTAATCATAAAATAATTTAAGACTAAGAGTTCTATTTAACTAACATCTTTGATCTCATTGGGTCTTTTAGTTAGATAATGATTAATAAATGTCCTTAACTCTTAAGAAGTATAAAATTAATCATTACATATAAAACCATGTGTAATTACATCACACATAGCTTTACACTTTATACATTTTAAAACACTTAGAAAAAAAAATCAAAACAAACTTCAAAGGCAGTTTTGCGAAAAGCTCACAACTAAGCTCTTCTCGCAAAAGTGGGTTAAAGCAAAAAATAGTGAAAACACAAAATTTAGACAAAAACTTTTGCGACTGACTCGCGATTGTTTTGCTAGTAAAGCTTACCCACAAAAAGTTTTGTGCTTCAGAGGCATTTTTCGCAAGTAACTTCGAGAGAAGGAAACCCACTAAAAACGCATGTTTTCAGTTTTTAAAGAGTAGATGTAGACAGTTTTTAGTAGTTTTTCACTAACAAACAACCATCATATGAACATGATAGACGGAGATTGATATCAAAACTGAATTCCATTGATGCTATGGCCTTAAAGTTCAATTTAACATACTTAAATTCAAATTTAAACAATATCATAACATCAATATCAGTTTTTATCAAACCATAGTTTCAACAAGCATGCAGAAAATTAAATATATATAATCTTCTAACAACATGAAACCATTATCTCTAATTCCAAAACTCACAAAGCATGTTATTTAGATTCGAAATTGAAGACCACTCTGATACCATTTGTTGGATAAATACATGTGTTTGTATCTAGCCGAGAAACTTTTTATCCAGCCGATAGATCATCGACAAATTCTCGATCCATCAAGGTTGGCTTCTGCTCAATAATTTCTTGACAGCTTCTCGATCTATCGAGATCCTCTTGTATTCATTGTTTTCACATGTTTTGCATCTTTCTATTATGTTGTCATCCATATCATTTTATTTCATTACATTCATGCATTTATATGGACTCCTTGTGCCCTCTTGATCATCTTTGATCATCTTTTTGTTTAGCTTTATGTACCCTTTGTCAATCATAACAAAAAAAAAAAAGTGATTTCTTTTAAAGATTCTACTTGTTAAGGGGAGAAATACACGCCTTTGTAAGGGAAAGTTGTGTTTCATCTTCTTAGGGGGAGTGTTTACCTCCTTGCTGTCGTAGGAGCTTCTTCTTTTAGCTTCTTGTACACCGGTCTTATGACCATTGTTATATACATTGTACTTATCTTTGATATATATATATATATATATGATGTATGTCTTCTTCACCTATCTCTACATGTGTTGTTTCTTTCCTCTCTGTTTCACATTAAGATGCTGTGACGAATTTTGTTTAAAGTATTTCTGAAATACAAGTTGTCGAAGTCTTCCATGCCATGAACTCTCTTCTTGCAAAACTTTTCAAGAGTTTGTGTTATGATAGATTTTATTGTATTCAACAAGTGAGTATGAGTTAAGTGATTTATGACTTCTCTCATATGCTCATTTGTTTTGAGTGGTTTTGTCACGGATTGCCAAATGGGGAGATTGTTAAGGACATATTTTATGTAATTGACTAATCCTTTGACAAAACACACTTTACTTGTAATTGGGTAGATCTAGGATAGGTTTAGTACTTCAAGAAACATGTTGTTCAAGTCAAGTATTAAAGCCATAAAGATTGGATCAAGAAACAAGTGAAGAAAAGCTGTTCATTAAAGCTGGACAAATTCTTAACAGCTGCCAACAGATAATATCTATCGAGAATTAATGAATCTTGACAAATAGCTCGACAAATATGTTAGGAAATTATGACCCCAATTAATAGAATTAACAAGTTTTGAATCCAAGTTGTTAATTAGATGTATTATGAATAAACCTTATTAAATAAACTAACATCAATATCATGTCAATATCATATGTAGCGGAAAAGTAAATAAAATAAAATATGATGACCTAGGAAAACCAATGAAACAAACTAGTTTCACAGTAAAAACCTTGGGGGGAAACCTTCCCAAAAAGCAATTCACTATAGTAAAGAGAAGCTCCAAATCTAGTACAAAACCTTTGTCCCTAGACTCTACAATCCTTGTAGATGAACTTATAGTAGAAATCTTCTACCGCTTTAGAATCTCTAAACTCTTCAATATATGAACACCATCCTTTTGCACAAATCCTAATATGTGACTAACCAATGATGCACGACTCCCAGTACGTGACTAACTTACCAACTCGAAGAAGATGTTGGCTGCAAAGTTCTTCATTTCATCAATAATGAAGATCAAGAAGCACTTTGTTATAAAACTCTAAGGTGCAAAGACGCAGTAGTTTCTTTTAGAGAGAATAAGCACTCAATCACTTTTTACATATATTCTCCTTGTATTCTCTTATGTGACTACCTTTACAATGAGCTTTAAATATGTCTAGGGTTATAAGAAAAGAAACCCTATACATACATGTCAGCATGGGTCGAAAATTGGATCTGAAAATTTTGATTTCGTAATTCTTGATAGATAGTATCTATCGAGCAGCTGTCGAGCCTCGATAGACAGTATTCATCAAGCAGCTATTGGGAATCTGTCCAGCTTTAATGAACAATCTTTCTTCACTTGTTTCTTTGACAAATTTGCATGGCTTTAGCACTAGACTTGAACTCTTGTTCCTCGAAGTATTAAACACATCTTAGATCTACCCAATTACAAGTAAAGTGCATTTTGTCATAGGATTAGCCAATTCTAAATGACATATGTTCCTAACATGATTCACATATGTCCTAAAAATCTCCCCCTTTAGCAATCCATGACAAAACTACAACAAACAAATAAACATATGAGAGAAGTCATAAATCATCCAACTCATACTCATTTGTTAAATACAATAAAATCTATCGTTATACAAACTCTTAAAAAACTTTGCAAGAAGAGAGTTCATGGCAAGAAAGACTTTGACATCCTGTATTTCTGAAACACTTTTAGCAAAACTCATTACGACATCTTAGTGTAAAACGGAAATAGAAGATTGCATACAATAAAGAAACATGTGTATAAAGAGAGATAAGAAACAACACATGTAAAGGAAGGTGAGAAGAACATACATCATCATCATCATATATATATATATATATATATCTCAAAGATAAGTACAATGTATGTAAGCATGGTCACAAGACCGGTGTACAAGAAAAAGAAGTTAAAAGAAGCTCCTAAAACAACAAGGAGGTAAACACAACTCTCCATAGCAAGATGAAACACGACTCCCCCTTATAAAGGCGTGTATTTCTCCCCCTAACATGTAGAATCCTTAACAGAAACCACATTTTCTCCCCTTTTTTGTCATGATTGACAAAGGGTACAAGAACCAATAAAGCTACACCCGAGAAACATAAAAATGATCAAAGGGGGCACAAGGAATCCATATAAATGCATGAATGTAATAAAACAAGATTCTATGAATGACAAGATAATAGAAAGATGCAAAACATGTGAAACATAATGCATGCAAAAGGATCTCGACAGATTGAGAAGTTGTCGAGAAGCTATTGAGCAAACAAAAAGTAACCCGATGGATCGAAAATATGATAGCAGCTATCTAGAAAGGAAGATCAAGAGCTCGATAGATAGCCTAGTTGTCGAGAGGTATCGAGAAGCTATCGAGATTGCTCAAAAATAGTTTTTCGAAGAAGAGAAAAACACATACATGAATACAATCAAGCATGCTACTCAACCAAATATCCAAACAATATTTTAAGCTCTGAAAAACATCTCTCAACAAGAAAAAGTAAAGCATTTAGATTCAAAACACACACACACATGCACTAAACAATTCTAACTAATTTTATATTTTAAAAACAAGTCAAGTCAGTTTAGTGAGCATACATTAACACATGTATTTCTTGTGATGGCCAAATCACATTATGTCTGCACATGTATCAAAAGTAACAATTAATATTGCGTGTTGTGTGTGAAAAACATCTGAAAAATGCATAAGTGTCTACATGTTATGACAATTTGAGATATAAGAAAATCACTTTAACTCACACACAATTATAATTGCTTGATGGGGACTATCACCTTTGAGGTATATCCTATAACTCCTTCATCTCCTAGAAGACAAGTTTGGAATCATATATAAAGCATTTTGATTCTTTTTTATTTCATTTTTTTTTTTTTACATACTTTCTTTTATTAAGCATATCATGCATGGGCCTACAAAAGAGAGAAAAGAAATACCCAATGATGTTAAGATTTTGACATTGCAATTTTGCTATGCCGAAGCATACATATGTCATTTCATGATTGGCAAGCAACAGTGGTGAGATGGTTATTTATACCTTTCTCTTAGAATTTTCTAGTCCTTCTTGTCAAAAAAATGTGATACGAGTATTAAGTACAAGAGATTACTTGATCTTTACTTTCACAAACACGAGCCACAAAGCTCACTTGCTTAGTTGTGCATAGAGATGCTCATCTAAACTACAAACGATACAAATTTTAGAAAACTTTGTTTCAATGGCCATCCAACGTACACAAGTACCAATGTACACAAACTACACACTATTTTTGTATTTTTTTTCTCTTTTTATTTTGAAAAATAAACAAAATAAATACTAAACAACCAAACAAAAACAAACAAACAATATGAAGGCATGAAAGATAGATGCAAATGCATGAAAGCATGATTCCAAGATCAGATAAGAAATCAAGCATGGAGGGTCCTACTTTAGATAGAAAGAAATAAAGTAGAGGACAACAGAAAAGACAATTAAGTCTTAGGCTCCTTTATCACCCACTCAGCACGAGTCTTTGGTCGTGAAGATGAAAAGGCACGAGTCCTAGTATGACTACTAAATGACATAGAGGAATTAGAATTCTCCTGAAAATTAGGTCAAAAAGCTCAAAATTTGTAATAACTCACCAAGAATAGGTACAGAGCCCTTAGACAAAGGATGAGACCTATTTGACACTCACTTATGAGGAAACAACTTGAAACAATTAGAACGAGTGTGACTAGAATCATGACAATGATGACAAACATGAGTAGTTTTTGAACTACTATGCTTCTTATAAGGAGGTCTAACCTTAGAGGTTGACAAAGACCTTAATATAGGACAATTTGGCCTAATATGACCAACAATATTACAATGATGACAAGTGGGGACAAATTCTGAATTTTTATTCTTCCTAAGAGGAGTTTTAAACATAGGTTTAGAAATTTCAGCATTAACATCAAAATTTTTACCTTTGTCTATTCTAGCAATATTATCCTTCAACTCTTCATTATTCCTTTTAAATGGAGGAATATAAAAAAAAAATCTTTTGAGTTAGGCTCAACAACAATTTTGGCACTACTAAATTTTTTAACTTCACTTTTAAATTCAACTGGTTGCTCTTCCAAACTCTTAATTTTGTCCACCTGAGATGAAATTTGATTTTTAAAATTCTCATTCAAATTATTGGCTTCATCCAATTTTGCAATCAAATTATCTTTTTCAAGTTTGACATTTTTAAATTTAGCTTTTAATTTTATAGAACATTCAAGAGATTTCATACAAAAATTATAAAACTTGCAATAGGCATCTTGAATATTATCATCATCATTCAACATAAGACCATGCAAATCAAAAAAATCAAGAGTTTCCATGACAACAGGGGTCAATGGATCACAAAAATAAAGATTAAAATCTAACTAGAGTGTGCCCGCTCTGATATCACTTGTTAGGAAATTTATACCTCAGTTGATAGAATTAACAAGTTTTAAACCTAAGTTGTTAATTAGATTTATTATGAACACACCTTGTTAAACAAACTAACATCAATATCATGTTGATATCATATGCAACAGAAAAATAAATAAGACAAGATATGATGACATAGGAAAACCAATGAAACAAACTAGTTTCACAATAAAAACCTGGGGAGAAACATTCCTGAAAAGCAATCCACTATAGCAAAGAGAAGTTTCAAATCTAGTACAAAACCTTTACCCCTAGACTCTACAATCTCCGTAGATGAACTTACAGCAGAAACCTTCTACCTCTTCAGAATCTCTAAACTCTTCAATATATGAACACCACCCCTTTACACAGATCTCAGCTTGTGACTAACCAATGATGCATGGCTCTCAGTACGTGACTAACTCACCAACTTGAAGAAGATGTTGGCTGCAAAGTTCTTCACTTCATCAACAATGAAGATCAAGAAGCACTTGGTTACAAAACCCTAAAATGCAAAGACGCAGTAGCTTCTTTTAGAGAGAATAAGCACTCGGTCACTTATTGCATATGTTCTCCTTGTATTCTCTTATGTGACAGCCTTTAAAATAAGCCTTATATACGTCTAGGGTTATGAGAAAAGAAACTATACACATACATGTCAACATGGGCCGGAAATCAGATCTGAAAATTCTAATTTCATAATTCTCGATAGATAGTATCTGTCGAGCAGCTGTCGAGCCTCGATAGATAGTATTCATTAAGCAGTTGTTGGGAATCTGTCCAGCTTTGATGAACAGCCCTTCTTCACTTGTTTCTTGAACAGATTTGCATGACTTCAATACTAGACTTACACTCTTGTTCCTTAAAGTATTAAACACATCCTAGATCTATCCAATTACAAGTAAAGTGTGTTTTATTATAGGATTAGTCAATTCTAAATGACATATATTCCTAAAATGATTCACATATGTCCTAACAAGATATATCTATCGAGGTCTCGATAGATAGCTTGACAATTGTATCTATTGAGAATTATGAAATTCGGATTTCCAAATCAAATTTTTAGCCCATTCTGACATGTATCTATAGGGTTTCCTTTCTCACAACCCTAAACATATATAAGGCTTATTTTAAAAGCCGTCACATATGAGAATACAAGGAAAACACATGCAAAAGGTGACTGATGCCTTATTCTCTCTGAAAGAAGCTACTGCGTCTTTGCACCTTAGGGTTTTGTAACCAAGTGCTTATTGATCTTCATTGTTAATGAAGTGAAGAACTTTGTAGCTAACATCTTCTTCAAGTTGGTAAGTTAGTTACGTACTGGGAGTCGTGCATCATTAGTTAGTCACGTACAAGGATCCGTGCAAAAGGGTAGTATTCATGTATTGAAGAATTCAGAGATTCTAATGCAGTAGAAGGTTTTTGCTGTAAGTTCATCTACAGAGATTATAGAGTCTAGGGACAAAAGTTTTGTACTAGATCTGAAACTTCTCTTTACTATAATGAATTACTTTTCGAGAAGGTTTCCCCCTAGGTTTTTTATTGTGAAACTAGTTTGTTTCATTAGTTTTCTAAGGTCATTATATCTTGTTTTATTTACTTTTCCGTTGTGCATGATATTGACATGATATTGATGTTAGTTTGTTTCAATAAGATTTATTCATAATCAATCTAATTAACAACTTGAGTTTAAAACTTTTTAATTCTATCAACTGGGATCTAAATTTCTCAACAAAGAAGAAAACCAGAAATGGATCGAGAATGCGATAAGATCTGTCAAGACATGAGAAAGAATGGCTCGATAGAAGTGGAATCTGTCAAGGATCTATTGAGAGTTGTCGAGCTTGAGAAACGAAGTTTTTCAAAGAAAGGAAAAACGCATGAAGAAGAATGCAACAAGCAAACAACTTAACCAAAGATCCAATCAACATATTAAGCTTTTAAAACATCTCTCAACATACATGCAAAGCATTTAGAGATCCAAAAACACACACACACACACTAAACAAGTCCAACCAATTTTATATTTTAAAAACAAGTTAAGACAGTTTAGTGAGCATATATTAACACATATATTCCTTGTAATGACCAAATCAAATTGTACCTACACATATATCAAAAATAGAAAAGAGTATGGGTGTTGTGTGTGAAAACATAGCAAGTGTGCACAAGTTTCTCATATTATGACGATTTGAGATATGAGAAAATCAAATACACTCACACATAATCAAAACTACTTGATGGGGACTATCACCTTCGAGGTTCATCTTAGAACTCCTATATCTCCTAGAAACACACTTGCAACCATATTTAAATGCATTTTGATTCTTTTTTGTTTTATTTTTCTTTGCATATTTTTCTTTTTAAACATATCATGCATGGGCATATATATAAAGAGAAGAAATACCCAATTATGTAAGCCAAAGCATCACAATTTTGCTATACTGAAGCACACAAATGTTATACATAATTGGCGAGCTTTAGTGGTGAGATGGTTATTTATGCCTTTCTCTTAGAATTTTCTAGTCCTTCCTTGTCAAAAAGAGTGATATGAGTATTAAGTGTAAAAGATTACTTAATTGTTCTCATCACAAACATGAGCCACAAAACTCGCTTGCTTAGTTGTGCCTTAAGATGCTCATCTAAGCTACAAGAGATACAAAGTTTAGAAAACTTTGTTTCCATGGCTATCCAAGATACACAAGTACCAATATACACAAACACACACTATTTTTATATTTTTTTTTTTTAAATTTTGAAAACAAAACAAAATAAAAACTAAAAAACCAAACAAAAACAAACAAACAACATGAAAGTATGAAGATAGATGCAGATGTATGAAAGCATGATTCCAAAAACAAATGAGAAATTAAGCAAGAAAGCCCTACTTTAGAGGGAAAGAAATAAAGTAGAGGACAAATAGAAAAGATAATTAAGTCTTACGCTCCTTTCTCACCCACACAGCACGAGTCTTTGTCCTAGTATGTCTACTAAAAGACATAGATGAATTAGAATTCTTCTGAAATTGAGTTAAAAAGCTCAAAGTTTTTAATAACTCTCCAAAAAAAGGGGTAAATCCTTGAGAGGAAACTTGTGACCGTTTGGACACTTGCTTTTGAGGATACAACTTAAAGCAATTAGGATGAATATGCCTAAAAACACCACAATTGTGACAAACATGAGCAGTTTTAGGATTACTAGACTTCCTAGAGTGAGGTCTAACAATGGATTTAGATTTAGACAAATCAGTTATGGATTTCATACCTTTATCACCTTTCTCAGATTATGGCACAAAGACAGTCCTTGATCCAAAAGCCATGGAAGAGGAGGGGCTTAAGGAAATAACATATCCTAAGCTAGTCTTATCAGAACTAGGCTTTTGAGTACTCAATACCTCATTAAGCTTTGCACTAGACATCTTCTCTATTTGAGTTCTAGCTTAACTAAGCTCAACCTCAAAATTCTTGACCTTTTCTTCTAATGAAGTGTCCTCCACAACAAGAGTCTCAACTAACCTTGTAGTCTCATCTAGTTTGATTAACAGTTCAGCTTTATCAGTTTTTACCTTATTAAGCTATTTTCTACAATGATGAGAAGTCTTTTCAGATTTTATAAATTCAGTACATAGCTTATCATAGGCTTCCTAAAGGGTCAACTTCTTAAGTACTTCATCATTAGAAGAATCCTCACTGTCGCTAACACTCTCCACAATCACCTTATCGGTTGTGGCAGCAAAAGCCATAAAGTGGCCACATTCATCTGCATACTCATCAGAAGAGTCATTCTCAATATCACTCAAGATAGCAACAAACCCTTTACATTTTGAATTCTTAGTCTTTTCCTTCATAAGATAGTTTGGGCACTTTGTCCTCATATGACCAAAACCTTTGCACTCATGGCATTGGATAAGGGGTTTCTCATTCTTGCCATTCCTCTAGGATTTAGATTTCCTAGAAGGTTTTTCCTTATCCTCTTTCCTATATTGAAGAAGCTTGATAATCTCATTAGCTATGAAGGTTTGATTATCATCCTTATCATCATCATCATCATCATCTTCATCTTCATCTGCATCTTCATCTTCGCTTTCTTTTTCATCTTCAGAGTCATCAATCTCTTTCTCTATACCCTTAAGGGCCAAGTTTTTAGTCTTTTCACCTTTTCCCATTAAACCTAATCCCATCTTATAGGTTTGAAGGTTCCCTACAAGCTCAGTCAAAAGAATTTAATCAATGTCCTTCATTTCTTCAATGACAGTGATCTTGGTATGGAATCTTTCAAGTAAAGACCTAAGGATTTTCCTAACAATTTTGGATTCTGTAATAGATTCTCCAAGATTGAAGATAAAATTCACAATATCCTTGAGTTTAGCATAGAACTCATCAAATGTCTCATCCACTTCCATCCTTATTTCTTCAAAATTACAAGTGAGTCTTTGAAACTTCACAGTCTTTACTGCCTTGGTACCTTCATAGGTGGTCTCAAGAATGGTCCATGTTCCTTAGCAACTTTTGTGGATGATATTTTCTTGAATTCCTTATTGGTCACCCCACTAAACAAAGCATTCAAGGCCCTATTATTGAAATTTTTCACTTTGATTGTTGCTTCATCCCAATCCACCAGCGCTTCCTTTAACTTAATCCAGCCAACTTCAATAGCTTGCCATACTTTTTCACCTAGAGCCTGCAAAAAAAAAAAAAAAAAAAAAAAAAAAAAAAAAAAGTTTCCATACAAGCTTTCCAATACGCATAATTAGTGCCATAAAATAAATGAGGAATCAAAAAAGATTTTTCAAGATCTATGACAACGGGGGCTCAAGGATCACACTCAGGAAATTAATCCAATCAAAGTGTACCCGCTTTGATACCACTTAATGGGAGATTTAGACCTCGGTTAATAAAATTAACAAGTTTTAAACTTAAGTTATTAATTAGATTTATTATGAATATACCTTGTTAAAACAATTAAACATTAATATCATGTCAAAATCATGCACAGCAGAATAGTAAATAAGACAAGATATGATAACCTTAGAAAACCAATGAAACAAACTAGTTTCATAGTAAAAAAACCTAAAGGAAACCTTCCCAAAAAACAATCTACTATAATAAAGAAAAGTCTCAGATCTAGTACAAAACATTTGTCCCTAGACTCTACAATTCTCGTAGATGAACTTACAGCAGAAACCTTCTACTGCTTCAAAACTTCTGAACTCTTCAATATATGAATGCCATCCTTTTACACAAATCCCAGTATGTGACTAACCAATGATGCACGGATCCTAGTACGTGACTAACTCCAACAACTTGAAGAGGATGTTATTGGCTGCAAAGTTCTTCACCTCATCAACAATGAAGATCAAGAAGTACTTGGTTACAAAACCCTGAGGCGCAGTCACAGTAACTTCTTACAGAAAGAATAAGGCACTCGGTCACTTTTTCATATGTTCTCTATATGCATACCCCTTGTGACAGCCTTTATGATAGGCCAAAAACATATTGACCCCTTGTGATGGATTAATTGATTAATTAGCCAAGTGTAATTAATTAATCAATTTAACATGCAAATGTGTGGTAGTACAAACAAATCACTAATAAACTAAAGTGCAGTGGAAAAATAAATTGACACAGTGATTTGTTTACGAATGGAGAAAACCTCCAAGGCAAAAATTCCACTAGGCAATTTTAAAGTCACCACTCCTGAGAATCCACTATTATCATAACAAGCGGTTATAAGTAAAGGAATCTTAGTACCTTATACCAACCTACAGTTGAACCTTTACCCCAGTACGTGACTAACCAGATGCACGGATCCCAGTACGCGACTTCAATCACAACTTGAGAAAGATGTTGGCTGCAAAGTTCTATAGTTCATCCTCACAATGAAGATCAAGAAAATGCTTGGTTACAAAACCCTACGGTGCAAAGATACAGCAGCTTCTTCACAAAGAGATGAACTCCAGGTTCTTCACTTCATCAACAATGAAGATCAAGAAGTACTTGGTTACAAAACCCTGAAACTTTATCTCTGGTCACAAATTGTTTAATAAACTAAAGTGCAGTGGAAAAATAAATTGAACAGATTTGTTTACTTTGCTTCAATGCTTGTGCAACTTATGCTTACTTTGATTTCCCTCAAAATAATCCTTTTATATGTCTAGGGTTATAAGAACAGAAGGCCCAAAAACATATTCATGGATTAGAATCAAAACAGAACTGAAAATCTATTTTTCTTAAACCTCGATAGGTAGAGGTGTCGAGGTGCTATCGAGCAGCTGTCGAGCCATAGGGCTAAAAACAGCTTCTTAAAGCTCGATAGATGCAGTTGTCAAGCCAACTATCGAGATTCAATGATGAGCACTTCTCAACTTGATTCTTGGACAGACTTGTATAGCTTTAACAGTTGATCTTGAAACAAGGTTTCTTGAAGTATTAAAAACATCCTAGATCTACCCAAATACAAGCAAAGTGCATTTTGTTAAAGAATTAGCCAATTACATAAAAGAATGACATATGTTCTAAGCAAGTGAACCGCATATGTCCAAATACTTTAAAATAAGCCTTATATAGTTCTAGGGTTGTGAGAAAAGAAACCCTGGACAAATATTTCAGCATGGACTGAAAATCAAATCTGGAAATTCTAATTCATAGATCTCAATAGATTCAGCTTCTATCGAGCTTCCTTTATTAAGTCTCGATAGATTATCTGTCGAGATTTAATGAACAGCTTTTCTTCACTTGTTTCTTAGTCCAATCTTTATGACTTTAATACTTAGCTTGAACAACATGTTTCTTGAAGTACTAAACCCATCCTAGATCTACCCAATTACAAGTAAAGTGAATTTTGTCAAAAGATTAGTCAATTACAAAAAATATGTCCTTAACATATACAGATCTAGGTTAAACACAAATAAATCATATCATGCAAAGATGTGGAAAAGTAAATAACACAAGATATAATGACCTAGGAAAACCAATGAAACGAATCGTTTCAAGGTAAAAAATTAAGGAGGATTTAACCTAGCTATTCTCAAGATAAATCAAATCCACTATAAGAGAATTGAAGTTTTTAGAGATTTAACCCTAAATCTAATGCTACCTCTAATAGTAACTTACTAACACGACCACGTGTAAGCTCCGAATCCACGGACTCCTCTCCTTGGATTTACACCAACATATCACCCTTACTTGTGACTTTGAGATCCCACTCAAAGGTTTAGTAATACAAACTCTCCAGTCTATGACTCCATGACCACCCTTGAAGGTTTAGATCATCAGCAATTTTTGATCTTGTTGCAGTAACTTCAAATCTACCAAATCTAATGATATGAGAATCATTTTTGGTAGTGACTTTGAAAATGGAAGGCACAATACCTTTTAGATCTCACAAGAGCACCTCCAAAGTCTCTCAAAAACTTTGAAAACATAGTTAGGGTTTTCCTTTATATATTAGAAGTGTTTCACTTGAAACCTAAAACATTTAAGCAGAGTTTACGTTGATATAGAATTCTGCAGAAATTTCATGTCTGTGATTTTCGATCGGTCGGATCTAATTTTCAATCGGTTGGATTTCATTGAATTCGAATTCTTCTTTCTTCAACTTGTATGTTCTTATATTCTACCTTGTAACACCTTGGGCATTGTCCAATAAACTCTATAGACTTTAAGATTTATACCTAGACAAATTGTGCTCAAGGTTTGCCAATTGTTCTAAACTTTTAGAACCTAACACCCTCCATCTCTCAGCTCTCTCACTCACAAGGCCACAACCCTCTTATCTCCCATGTCCATCTCACATAACCATCTCCCTCACCTAGTAAAGGTGATTTTTCATCATCATTTTCAAAGTGAATCAATTCAATTTTGAGTTATCAATTACTAGTTACTAACATATCTGATGGGGATAAACACCAAGTGTTACTCATCCTAGTGTCATCATCTAAAGCACAACATGAATTATATTAACCCATCCAACAGTACTCATCCATTGATGACTGAGTTATATAACTTAGCGAAGTTCTCTATGGACGAAATGGCCTACAAACAACTAGCAGATGGACGACCAAGTTATACTTGGTGAGTTTTGTGGGAAATTGGTGAGTTTTATGGAAAATTCTCCATTATGTTCACATAATAGAGAATACAACACATTGCATGATACGTGAAAGGAAATCCACACACAACTCTTCATATAACCCTTTTTTTTTTATCAACCGTCAACATTACCCACGATAGAAATGGATCCAAACAAGTAGACCCACATCTAACTCTCTATAAAAGGGGTAAATCCTATTCACCCAAGGTAAGTTCAAACCATTCGCTATCTTCTTTCCTTGTGTCCTAGAGAGAAAAATGATTTAACCGTTAGAAGGTCCTTGGCTGGGTCACACCAGCCACCTTTGACAGTTCTTTCTTTCTTTTTAGGATTTACAACCATTATCGTAACCCGAAGTATTTCAACCTATTAATTTCATGCTTCATGAATATCTATTACCAATGCTTTGATATTGTAAAGATTAATCATGCAATGTTGTGAAGATATTTTAGGACCGAATCTACCAACAAAATTTTAGTCTTCCAATTCTACACCCTACAATCAATGGATAGGAGCGAAAACGAGCACGAGGCTCAGTGATGGAGTTATAGTGAGACAACAGTGTGAGGGTGAATATCATCACCATGTTAAGAAATCTCAGGCCTTTGGCAAAACGCGAGCATGGAATGTTTAGCTTACCACCCCATATAGGAGTCTCACAAAAGTGAGAGAGAAGCTCGTCTCTGGACACAGTCTGTAGATGATCACAACCAGGGTAGTCAGGATGCACTACCCTAGGAACATGTAGTACCTCGGATATAAGATCCAAAGTAACTACAATACGTGTACCTCAGAATGTGGTAACAAATTGAGGCACAGAGGTATCGATGCCGTGTATGTTGGAGTAAAACTTCTAAATAAACACAATAGGACACCGCGAAGGTTTCTCACAGAGAGATTCCCATCCCCGAGTCTGAATGACACCGGGTAGCGAAATGTCGAAAAAGTCCGGCAAAATAACCTGGTGTTCCGAATAAACGCCACGTTTCTAGAAGTTCTCAAAGAAGTCCCTCTAAGCCTTCTCATCACGGAACTAAACGAGAAAAGGAATGGTATCAGAAGAGAAAGATGAATCAGAACCTTGACGAGGGTTCCGAGTCAAATAGATTTGTGAGGCTCGGGTGCCATAAAGCAGTCTATGAGAGAGAGAGAGAAAGAGAGAGAGAGATAGAGAACATAAAGAACACAACTTAGAAAAGGAAAGAAAAGAGAGAACATATGCATGAAAAATGCATGAACATGTGACGTGCACAAAGTAAAAGCATCATGGGTAAAACCCAATCCAAACTTAACACCACTCACAAGTTTAGTCAAGCACACAATTCTAAAATGCATGAAACATTGTTCTAATGTATAAAAGATGCAATACATAAACATATAGCAACAATTTCACAAAGCCCAACCCAAAAAATCATGAAAAACTCAAAAACCCCAAAAATTTTGAAAAACTCCAAAACCTAGGTCTATATGCATGAAATGCATGAAAAGAAGGAGGATTAGAACACTTACCAAGTGTTTGAAGCTGATATCTAGGCCGAAGAACATATGGGCTGAAGGATTTGAGCGAGGGAGAGAGATATGGGTTGAGAGAGAAAGAAAACAATCGAGAGAAGTGAAAAAAAATGAATCTGAAATTGCACCTCAACGTTATATAAAATTCGCAACTCGATGGATCGAGATAGCTATCGAGATCTGTCAAGCACTAAATCTCTATAGAAATGAACCTGTCGAGGTGCGGTCAAGGATCTATCGACAGCAAAATTACCTTGATGGATTGAGAATCTATCAAGAATCTATCAGTCAAACAGAATGCTCAGAAATTTGGCTCGATGGATCGAGAAGCTGTCGAGAAGACACCCAGAAATCTTGATGGATCAAAGATCTGTCGAGATTCTATCAAGGCTGAAGAAAGAAAACTCGATAGAAATGGAATCTGTCGAGAAGCTATCTAGCTTGAAGAAAAAGAGCTTTTTAGAGGAGGGGGGGGGGAACACATAAAGATGAATGCAACAAGCAAGCTACTCAAACAAAAATCCAAGCAACATGTTAAGCGCTCAAGACATCTCTCAACATATAAACATAGCATCCATAGATCCAAAAACACACACACACTAAGCAAGTCTAAAAAATTTTATATTTCAAAAACAAGTTAGGATAGTTTAGTGAGCATATATCAACCCATGTATCTCTTGTGATGGTCAAATCACATTGTACCTGCAGATGTATCAAAAGTAGCAAAGAATTTTTGCGTGTTGTGTGTGAAAACATAACAAGTGTGCACAAGTTTCTCATATTATGATGATTTAAGATATGAAGGAATCTAATACACACGCACAATCATAACTGTTTGATGGGGTTTATCACTTTTGAGGTACATCATATAACTCCCACATCTCCTAGATACACGCTTGCAACCATATTTAAAAGTATTTTGATTCTTTTTGCTCTTATATTCTTTGCATATTTTCTTTTTAAACATATCATTCATGAGCATATAGAGAGAGAAAGAAAGAAGAAAAACACCCAATTATGTAATCCAAAAATATCACAATATTGCTATGCTGAAGCACACAGATGTTATACATGATTGGCAGGATTTAGTGGTGAAATGGTTATTTATGCCTTTCTCTTAGTCTTTTCTAGTCTTTTCTGTCAAAAAGAGTGATATGTGTATTAAGATATAAGTGACAAACTTAATCGTACTTATCACAAACACGAGCCACAAAGCTCACTTGCTTAGTTGTGCATTAAAGTGCTCATATAAGTTACAAGAGATATAAAGTTTAGAAAACTTGGTTTCAATGGCCATCCAGGGTACACAAGTATCAATATACACAAACACACATTGTTTTTGTATTTTTCTGATTTTTCAATTTTTATTTTTATATAAAATAAAATAAAACAAAATAAACAAACAATGTATAAAACTAGACTGACTCAAAAACAAGAAAGCAAAACAAATAAGTAATGCAAGATCAAAAAAGAGAGAAAGTGACTTAATCACTTGGAGTCTTTTTCATTCCAAACTTTGGAATTAGAGGATCCTTTCCTAGAATTTAACCTTTGTTTTAAAGATGAGGGGGAAGAATTGAAACTGTTCAAGTTCAAAAAAAATATGAGGGCCTTGAGAAGATCTCTAAGAGGACCCAAAGATGGTAGAAACTAACCTTGACCACCAGATGAGAACTCATTATTGCTCTGTTGAGTGGCGAACCATTTATAGCAATTTGGACGAGTGTTTCCCAAAGCTTCACAGTGATGACAGAAATGCAGTTTCTTTGGTTAAGACTTCTTATTATTGTCTTTCTTAGTCCTAGGGTTCCAGTCTTTTTCTTTTCAACCTTAGAAGGTGCTCCTAGAAGCTGATTTCTAGAGGTTCAGCATTTCATCCAGCTTTGCACTAGAAGTTATCTCCAGTTGAGCTCGAACTTGGAACAATTCTGCTTCGAGCTTCTTATTCCTTTCAGCCAAGAAATTGCTCTCAAATCGCACTCTAATGACTTGATTGGCTTCATCAACTTTAGTAGAGAGCTCTTCTCATTCCATCTCCACTTTAGCAAGCTTCTTAGTGAATAACCTATACAACTTCTCATGCTTTTTAGATACCTTGTATAACTTTGCATAGGCTATATGGATGTCATCTTGATCATCCATCTTCTCGAACTTGGATTCCACCAACTCCTCTTCTTCATCCATTGCTTCTACATTCCCCTCAATAGGATCCATTGTGGCAGTGAAAGCACTCGAGATTCCCTCGTCATCACTATCATCTGACTCAGTCTCAAGCTCGGTATCACTCAAGGTAGCAACAAGAGCCTTACTTTTCTCAATAGACTTGAGATATGTTGGACATTCTTATTTCAAGTGTCCAAAACCTTGACATCTGAAGAACTTTGGTCCGAAGAAAATAGTATACTACCCGCCATCCTTAGCATCCTTCTTTCTTCTGTCTTAACTTTTGAATTGAAAAGAACTTGATTGCTTACAGTCCTTGTCAAAACCTTTCACATTGGCATTCTTCATGAACTTCTTGAACTGCCTAGTGATGTAGGACTTCATCTTAGAATCTTCATCATCTGAAGACTCATCAGTCTCATTACTCTTGGCTTCAGTGTCATATTCTTACTTTTGGTTCCTTTCCCAAGTCTAGTCAAAACTAATTCATAGGTTTGCAAGTTGCCAATTAACTCCATCAAATGAATGGTGTCAATGTCCTTTGATTCTTCAATCATTGTTATCTTGATATGAAATCTCTCAGGTAGAGACCTTAGCACCTTTCTTATGACCTTGGGTCGGGAATAGTTTCCCCAAGATTAAAGGTTGAATTGACTATGTCATTAAATTTTGCATAGAACTCATTAAATGACTCATCCTCCTCCATTTTGATCTCCTCAAAGCTTATAGTAAGCCTTTGGAGTTTTGAATTCTTGACAGCCATAGTCTCTTTATAGGTTGTTTGGAGGATGGTCCATGCTTCCTCATTAGTCACCGCACTAACTAGGGCATACAATGCTCTGTTGTTGAAGTTTGCTGCTTTGTTCTTGACTTCATCCCAATCAGTTGGCGCTTCCTTTGGCTTCACCCAGCCAATTTTCACATCTTGTCAGACCCTCTCATCTAAAGACTACAAGAAAACTCTCATGCCTACTTTCTAGTATGCATAGTTAGTGTCATTAAACAAAGGAGATATAATAAGAGATTATCCTCTATCTATGACAAACATGAGCCAATGGATCATACAACAAAAATTAAAACCTAATCAGAGTGTGTCCGCTTTGATACCACTTATTGGGTTAAAATGAATTGACTCCTTGCAAATTAATTAATTACCTAAGTTAATTAATTAGGTTCAATTACATGCAATAGCGTGGTAGCACAAACAAATCACCAATTATACTAAATGCTGCAGAAATTAAATTTGACACAGGTGATTTGTTTACTAATGGAGAAAACCACCAAGGCAAAACCTCACTAGATGAATTTAAGGTCACCACTCCCAAGAATCTACTATTATCAATCACAAGCAGTTACAAGTATAAGGAATCTTACCAAACCTATGGTCTATCCCGAAATACCAACCTACAGTTGAACCCTTACCCTAATACCCAATTGGACTTGTATTGTAATGACAATCTTTTCGTTCAATGCACAAATCCCCGTACGTGACTAACCAATAATGCACGGATCCTAGTACGTGACTAACTCCAGTAACTTGAAGAGGTTGTTAGCTACAAACTTCTTTAGTTCATCAATAATGAAGATCAGGAAGCCCCTTAGTCACAAAACCCTTGGCGTAAAGGCACAGTAGCTTCTACAGAGAGAATAATGAACTAGGTCACAATCTGCTTGTATTCTCTTGACATTCACTTTGCATACACCATACAAGGGCCTTTAAAATAAGTCTTATATATGCATAAGGTTATGAGAAAAGAAACCCTACACAAATACATAACCATATGCATGAAATCAGATCTAAAAAGTCTAATGTCATAATTCTCAACAGATACAGCTTGTGTCAAGCTTCAACATTAAATCTCAATAAAAAGGATTTTGTCGAGACTTCTGTCGAGTTTTAATGAACAGCTCTTCCTCACTTGTTTCTTGATCAAACTTATATGACTTTAACACTTGACTTGAACAACATGTTTCTCAAAGTCTTAAACCCATCTTAAATTTACCCAATTACAAGTAAAGTACATTTTATCAAAAGATTAGCTAATTACATAAACATATGTCCCTAACATAATCGTACATTCAAGAAAAGTAAAAAGAAAATATAGCCACTTAATCTTTTGTCCCGTGGATATAATGTTACAACTGGGCATAACCAATGAAAGAATACAAACAAATAAACCACTTAATTTGAGTGACCAGTAGTAAGCGGGTGTATCTAACTGTTCCAGAATGGAAAACTGCACACTACATTCCATATTACTTTATGTACATATATAACATCATTATGTAATCTCGAATGGACCAATATCTCCATTCAACTACAAATTATATATGTACACAGAAAATTCTAAAAATCCCAGGTCAACAAGATGATCAAATCATAATTGTTGATCCAACCAAGGGTCTCTCGAAGCTTTTCCAGCTCCAACATATCCTGCAACACTTTGTGAAACCCCAGAAACCAAGTTATTCAACAAGGAAGTTCCCCATGCTAGCCAACCAGTCTGCTTGTTTTCTTCAATCATGCTCCTCTCTTGCTCCTCTGCTTTGATATCAAGCCACCTCTTTGCCATGTACTCCTTGACAGCTTCAACCCCTTTATTCACAATATCTATGGGAGGTATTATGAGCGGATTTTGGTCTAAATTAAGCTTAGTTAGATTTTTGAGCTGACCAAATGTGTCAGGAAGAGCTCGGATTTGGTTGTTGCTTAAGTCAAGCTCCCTTAGGTTCATAAGATCACCAATTGTTTCAGGAAGCTGTGTCAAATCACTGAAATTACTACTAAGGTTCAGAACCTCAAGATTTGTTAATCTCCCAATAGCATGAGGTAGGCCACGTAGCTCATTGAAATGAACATCTAGATATCTTAAAGACCTCATTTCACAAATTGATGCAGGAAGACAACGGATTTTATTCAGGTGGATTGAGAGCCTTTCAAGATTAACCAGTCCGTACCCAATATTTGATGGCAAACACATCAAGTTGTTAAAGCTTGCATCTAACTCCACCAGTGGACTAAAAGGAAGTAGGAACCAGTTAATGAATAAAGGCCCTAGTGAAGATGCAAAGAAAAGAAAAGGAAAATGCAAACTTTCCAGGGAACAATAAAAAGTGAAACACTAGTAAATGATGTCTTTACCTGCAGCGAGCAATCGAGTCAGGAAGGGAACTAAGTTTGTTTCCCGAGACATTGAGGACCCTCAGGTTAAGCAACAGTCCAATAGAACCTGGCAGGGATACCAATATATTGGAAGAAATATCAAGCTCCTCCAGTTTCTGAAGCCCTGCTATTGAATCAGGAAGGATCTGTTTCCCCAAACGAATAAAGAAAATATCAGGAACTGCATATAGAAATCTACAATTCCGGTTACACTTGAATAAACGATTATAGGTAGGTTCTTCACCACTCAAAATCTCGCATGTACTCTATGCCATGATGGTTCATCAAGGTTTCATATTATGATTAGCTCTAATGTTGCAATTCGAGAATAGCAAATGACCAACATCTTTAAGTTCTGTATGGCAGAGAGTCAGAGACCAAGTTTGGAGTAGACAACTAATATAATCAGAAGTCAGAAATTTTTATTTTTTATTTTTAATAAATCTAATTAGAACAATATACCTAAAGAAAGAAGCCAAAATAATATCCATGAAGCATGCACAAATAAGGTAGTCCTTCACCCCCCCCCCCCCCCCCCCCTTCTTTTCTTTTCTTTTTTCTTCTTTTTTTTCCTTTATGAAGTAAGTCCTTTACTTTCCACCTACTTGTTCACTCCTAGAAACAGAGTTGAGTAAAAGAAATATAATATTCATCATATGCGACATTTGATTTTAATGTTCATAACATAACAAAAACTCACTTTAATATCTCAATTGATCACAAAGTAGGGTCCCTGAATTGGATTTGTTTTTCTTTTTTGTTCATTCTTGAATCTGAGATAGTTTAATTTCCTACTTTTTCTTTGGAGCCTTTCAGATTTATAAACAGAGAATAGAAAGGAAAAAAAAATGACGAGCAACAACCTCTAGCTGATTATGGGACAAATTGAGCACGAGCAACCCATGAAGCATCCCAAACGCCTCAGGAAGAAACCTCAGCTGACGCCCACAAAGCTCAACCCTCTCCACAACAACACCACCTTCTGCCTCCTTCAATATCCCAACTACCTCATCACACACTTCCTCTTCCTTAAACCCCTTCTCCAACTCTGACACAACTGATCCATAAATCTCAACCAACCTGTCCTCTGCTTCTCTCAACTGTTTCTCATATTCCTCATGCATCTCTTCCAGCCTCACCGACTTGGTGATCTGGGTGATATCTGGGATGGCTTGGGCTAGCGAGGCAAGGACTTTAGTGTGGCTGAGATAAGGCAACTGGGTCAGCAGGGTTTGTTGAAGTTGTGGAGGGAGTAGTGGATGGGAATTGGGGTTGAGTTGGGATAGGACATAGGAGAGAATTGGCAAGTCTTCGTGGTTTTGATCCATAAAACAATGAATAAGTCTGAGAAGAGTGAACTACAGATAGACAGAGAAGATGGTGATGAGCATGAGAATGAGAGAGGAGGAGCGTTTGAGGAGAGAAATATAGTTGGTAGAGAACGTAGAAGAACATACTAGACTTTGATACTGTGGGCTGAGAAAAACTGTGTACTGGATGCTGTTTCAGTGTTATTGATGGAGTGAAAAAGACGCAAATCCAAGATTAGAAGGTGGCACTATGATTTGGAGCATTATAAGTGGATAAATAAAGAAAAGCCAATTTGACCAAACAGATTTCATTAATGTAATGGCCAAAAAAACATAATCTTGATCCTCATGATACACGGGAAGAGTAGCTTCAAGAACAATCTCAGATATAAATTGTTGATTAATGATCAATTTTAATTGAGTACTCATCTCTCTTAATATTTCTGTTTATTGGGATATACTCGTATATCTTATTGCCTAACCATTTGGTTTTGATAAGATACTCTCCAAAACTTTTGTTGATTGCTTATTTGAAAAGTATTGTAGGAAATGAGGGGGAAAATTTTTGCATGAGGAGACTCGCCAAAATAAGCTTTAAAAACCCATTCTGTTTGCCCAATTTTTAATCTTCTATTTCATACTCCACGAATGCAAATTCTATGTCTCACTTGTTGTATTACACTCTATGTTTCATTAATCAAAACATATTACACTCTTGGCATTTGGTACAGGATAATATTTTCGGATTCTTAGGAATGTTTAAAAATTCTCATGTTTGGTTACAAAACACACCAAGAAATAAAATGTTAAGGGAACCTAGATTTCCCCTTAACCTCCTTTTTGTAGAAATGTAAATTCTCTTTAAAATATGTGAGTATCTAGATTCTCAACCTTAAAAGAAATTTTATTTTTTATAAATGGACAATTTTAATCTTTTTTTCCTTATCATTTAAGCAATGGAGATAAAACATAAAACAAATCATCAATATCTTATACACCTAAATGTTGTCAGATTGCTTTGTTATGGATTAAGCTCTTTTTAAAACTATGGTTAAGAATTAATTTTTTCCCCTTTATATATCTCCTATTTGGGATTGGTTAGATTCTTAAGTAAAATAAATTACTTATTTTTATTAACAATATTTTTCATAAAGAAATAAGAATTTAAATGGTTATTTTTGTATTGTACTACTCGTTGTTTTGAATGTTAGATGATAGTTTTAATGTATTTGTCATAGTTTATAGTTAGCATTTTTTTTTTTTTTTTTTGTCTTTATTTATTTAGAGGAAGATTTTTTTTTTTTTAAATAAACTTTATATTGGATTTTCAAATTTAAGGATAGTATAAAAATAAATAAATAATTCATTTAAAATTCTTAGGAATAAATTAAATATTATAATCTCACATTTTTAGGAATCTTATTAGATTCCCAGTTAAATCGTATATAGAAACAGTTACATTCCTAGACATCTAGATTATAAGACATCACATTCCCAGTAATCTAAAAGTCAGAAGTAATGTGGATTTTCTGTACTAAACTCCACATTACTCTTATTTTCCCTTTTAAAGTAACCAAAATTTTAAAAGAGGAAAAAATATTCTCACACACGACATCTTGCTAATAAACCATAAAGTGGAACGCTAGAAATTTAAATAAACTTCAACAAAGCAAAAGCACAATATCAGAATATAACACTATATTCAAATTATGGAATAAAAAATCATTTGTCCCACTCCTAGTATTTGATTTTATGATTCATTAATCACATCATGTAACGACTCACATATACTTTCTTTTTTCTTTATAAAGTAACTAAAATAAATAAACTCATACTCATGACATAATGCAATCGATAGAGCCTTAAAGTTGAACTCTAAAAGTGTGACAATTTTTTTTATCCCAAATGAAATAATGACTATAAACTTTGACCCTTTGTATTAAACCCAAAAAAAAAAAAAAAAATATCATTTAAATCAAAATAAAAAATTTAAAAAAAAAATCTCACGTTTAAGATCAGCTTATTTAGTTGAAACTGAAAATTTTTTACTGAAAGTGTAGAAAAAAAAAGTTGAAAAAAATAAGCTGAATAATACAATAAAACCCATGAATAATATCAAAAAATGTAATAAAATCTATGAATAATAGAAAAAATAAGTTAAAATGGTAAATAAGTTGAAAATTTCAGTCCATCCCAAATGAACACTAAGTGTCCTTTTTGTCCCTTTTTTGCCATTTTAAACTTTGGCTACTTTTTAAGGGGAAAAAATTATTGAAATATAAAGTGAAATAGTAATTGTATTATTTACTTTTATAATTTGATATTTTGATAGTTACACCAGAAATAGACAATTTAAACCATAGATGTTTGTTTTGGAATGGCCAATTTGGTTAGGCATTTTGGGTACTTAAAATAAGAAAACAAAAAAACAAAAATTTTTGAAACTCAAAATTCTATTTTACAACCATAACTTCTCATAGGTTTTTACAAATACTTATTTTAAATTTAAAACATCTTTTCTGACAGTCTATACATACGCAACCTAAGAATGGTTAAATATCATGTCAATGAGTTGAATCCATATATAACTTAATTTTTTTTTTTTTAAAGTAAATCTTATCGACTTTAAGATCACATCTTAATCATCTAAATCTACGTGGAAATTGATGTATGACCTACTGACCTGGTCTGATTTCTCATTATCTTCAAGAATCTTCTGGGGCCAGAAATCCATTAAACTAGGTCAATGGGCCAGAGACCTTGATCCACAGGGATTAAAAAATATATTCGAACATTCTCGTTGCTACCTACTCTCTACTCTCTAGAGCTTGCCCCAACCATCTACTAGTAAAGCTCATATTGTACGTCCAATCCAGTACAGGTGGCTATTATTGCGAGGGGTTAAGAGAATAAACTAAAGCAAGCAAAAAATAAGGCTCAATTTCAGTAATGATACAAAAGTTCAAGTAAACAAGTGTGACTAAATAATCCATATTCAATGGCCTCATTCAAAAGCGAATAACTGAGGTACAAGATTCATTCATTTCTGAGAAGTGGTAACATGATCGAAATGAAACGAAAACTCCAAGACTAGAAGACTCAAGAATGTTAAGTGTGTTTAGATACCACTTATTTTGCTGAAAATTGAAAATAATTTATGGATACTATTCATAAATGATTATTTGTCTATTTGTACTATTCATGATATGAACAATCCAAAAAGCGCTGGTCCCAAAAAAACAAAAAAAAATGCAAAACACTATGGGGTCAAAACGCAATCCAAAAGCTACCCTACTCTTGTACAGCCCCTTCTCCCACAAAGAGGAAGAAACCTAAAGCTATAAGAAAACTATATAAAATCAAGGGAAACTACTAAATATGTCAACTATAATAATGAGATATCTATCAAAATTTCATCTCCTTTAGTGACTTTCTTTCTTTGCTCACTAAGATTTGAAACATACTCTACACCCAAAAAAATTTCATCAGTGTGGTTCACACGCTATAAGAGGGAGGATGCATATATCCAATGCATGAGATACCTTCTCTTACATCCGACCCCATAAAAGGATACTTTACAAGTCAAATAAGTGAAGCAATATGCTACAAGCACTCAGTGCATACAATAGCCTTTTCTCTTTCATCAACATCTCCATGCTCAACCTGACAAATAAAAGAATGGATTTGAATTGTCTAGGATCTTGATTGAATGTAGCTGACAATTTACAGAAGTAGGAGGCAAGCAACCACAAATTATTTGTATCTAAAGTGTCCGTCTCCCAGAAACAAGTTATACCTAAGAGAGTTCATTCTCAATAAATTTGAAGAAAATTGCACATAAGAATGTGAGTAAAAACTATGCTAGTGAATTTGTTAGTTCACATAATCATCAAGAAAATGTAGTAAGATACCATTATTTTATTCACTGTATCCACTTTTGATCTAATACTTTCTTTTTATAAGGAGACACCACAAAAGTACACGTAAAGAATTTAGTAGTTCACACTATCATCAAGAAAATGTGGAAAGATACCACATCTTCACTGTATCCACAGTAATGCTAGACCTCATTTAACTTTGTTCACCTTTGTCCTACGTCAGGTTTCCCCACCAAAATCAACTAAAAATATTCAGTCTTTTACATATCAAAACAATGAAGGGCTCTATGTTCTTTATAAATTTAGAATCACCCAAAGCATAAGAACAGTCTTCATATGAATGGAAAGAACTATACATATCACTGACAATGAAAGAAACCCGTAAACAAACCAAAATGTCATTGACCATTACCTCAACAAGCACCCTTGCTCTCTTCTTCGACTTGACAACAGGTTCATCTTTTGCAGGCTTTCTCAAAGTTGGGGCAGTTTCCTTCCCCACTCTCTTGCCAGAAAATGGTTCAACCTCTTCATCATCCCCATCCATTTCAACTGCATCATGAAACTAATTTTTCTTATTCCATTTAAGAAACGCATCTGAGATCCTTTCATGTACCCTTGTGCCATTATTTTATAAAGCAAACCCCCACAACTTAAGATTTAATTCCATTATTAAATATGCATGCAAAATAAAATTGAACTCCTGGGGATCTGCTTGTTTTAGTTTATTTGGTTTATTTGACTAGGCAGCTTTTTAAAGCTTCAGTTTTATCTAGGTACAGTCGTACTTGTTCACAGCTAATTTTTAAATTTTAAAGCAAAATAAGATAATGAAAATAAGGTCATCCAAACATACTCTTACTTGGTGCAAGTAAATATATGAACTAATGTGCATGAAAAGGCAGGCATAAGATCAACAAAAATTTATAATCAACATTAAAAGAAAATGCAGGACACAAAGTATCTAGTGACTGCTTTACCATTGTCATCGTCCATCTTAGACAGAGCAATTGCCAGACCACCAAAATCTTCTATATCATCTTCTAGTTCAAGTTCTTCATAACCCTCAACATACTCTATCTCAGGCTCCTGCTTATTACAAGAACAGATTCAAGGGTATTTAATCATCCCAAAAGAAGAACCTCCAGTAAAAAAATTAAAACAAAAACAAAACCAAAAAGAAAATCATATTTTAAAAAATAATATTAGGAAGTCCATACCATATCATCTTCATCTTCATCTTCACTTGCAGCCTGCCCCTCTTCTATATCAAGAACTTTATTGTATTCTTTAACAGGATAGTTGTATATGTCACCATAAACTCCTTTCTGAAGACGTTCTAACAGTTCTTTTTCAATACTCTGCAGAAAAACTATAAAGGCTTAATGAGAGCTGTTGAGACAGCACATAGTTTTTTTTTTTTTTTTGATAATTAGCACATAGTTTTACATGAGGCTCATGTAAAATAACCTTATCCAGTGCTGCTGCCTTTTCAGCCTTTTCCTCTCTTCTTCGACTCTCTTTTTTTCTCCTTCCTTGGTGTTGTCATTATCTTCTCCCTGTTAGGCAACACAAACAATTTCAATTATAACAAAGCACGCCAATTTGAGAGGAGACAATTTAACATAGAAAGATTACAGCTAATGAGCTCTAGCACAATTGACACCTCGTTCTCCCATAATAATGGATTAGAGAGTGAGGGTGAGATCGTGGGATCAATACCTAATGGGTGATTGTGTATTTTACCAAAAAAAAATAATTTACAACTAGACCCCTTTCAGCATCACCACACACTGTCTGAGCTGCCAATTCTGTGCACAACACCGACAAAGTTCTCACATTTGCTTCTTTCTTTCTTTTTTCTTTTAAACTAAATATCTCAAAATGAATAAAGATTTTTCCATTTACAACATCCAACCCTCACTTCAACGTAAATTCTTTGGTCAATTCTCGTCTGGAGCAAATTGAAGTATTGAACACCTACAATATACTACTGATCCGAGGTTTAGATCTTTGCAGATCTAATTGATTAGTCCCAAAAGCAAACCTAACTTTTTCTGCTGATTAATTACCATTTCTCATCACATATGAGGGATCTTATAGTGCATCTACCTACATTTTTATCAAATGAATTATGCAAGTTAGTATTTTTTATGAGAGAAGAAATCGATTTATTGAAAATTTGAAACCCATGGACAAATCTGAATAATGCTATGCACTACTGTTATGGAAAACGTTGGTTTTAAGATAATGACAAACCTCTCCAAAACATTCTTACAGGGAGAGGAAATGGATCTGAGCCAAAGTTCATTGGGAAAAAAAAAAATGTAGTTTTAGGATATGATAGTGAGACCCAAATATTTGGAAATCTGCATTTCTCCAAGCCTTAAAATTTTAGCCCATGTCAACTTAAAGTTTTTATATTTTTAGTATAAGTAACATCGTTTCTTGAAAACACAACTAGTAATGGTTCATTATAACTTCAATAATTTTCACAGAAAAACCAAGTGCCAAAGACAATCTCGTGGCACATTACAAAACAATATTGTCACGAGTAAATATTCCAGGTAGTGAAATGAAATCAATTTCAAGCATGAGAAGAAATGAACCTTGTTTTCAAAGCAAGCTTCCTCATGCGTATCCACATTTGAGTAATCTTGGTCAACCGCTGCTTTGTTTTGTGCACAAGAGTCTTTGGCCAATACATCTGTCAACCCAAAAAGTTGGGATCAAATTAGACTCTTCCAGAACTGATACTCAAAATCACATTAAATAATCAAAATTTTCAAAAGCAATCTAACGTTCAATACCAGATGTTTGTCTACAATCTCAAATGCCTTCTCATAATTTCTGGGTAACTTAACTCTCTCCCACAATTTGTTTGGCATATGAGCTCTCTCTATGGATTTCATATAAAGATAGAACACTCCTGCAGCATACCAACACCACCGCATAAAAATACCACACAAGTCATTCATTAATACACACACTAATCAATGTGCAAAAGCAAATCAGTCCACAAACCACCTACACATATAAACAGCCCCGAATCCACTAAGATCAACTAAAAAGGCCACATATAGCATACATTTCCATAGTCCTTGGCTTATACAACAAGAAAGAATAAGGCTCAACAAAAAGCCCAAATGATCTTATTATGTTCAATTGAATGTGAATTTCTGTTTTCTCAATTCCCATGACAAATACAATTCAACAGGTTATTTTCTCCTAAAAATAAAAAAGACCCAAATGACAGAGCAAGCAGGAGGGTAAGAAAATAGTGAGAAAATACCATCATGGTCACGAATGGTGGCATAGCGACTATTAGCGAGCGGGCACGAGCTCCGGTTGCAAATCCCGGTCACATTATAAGGATTTCTACAAAAATTTCCAGTGGCAATTCTACAAACACCCAACCAAGTTTCAAAACCCACTGCAATAGTAGCCAACCACCATAAACAAAGGGATAAAAACCAAAATTGATAAATTTTATAATAAGGAATGGTTTGTCAAAGCTTAAGAAAGAAAAAGAAGACTTGGACATGAAACTGCAATGGTTGTGCCTGATAACCTGCCATATGACCTCGTCGTGCTGCATCTTTAACCAAAACTTTCAGTTTCTATTAGGGTTTTAGGCCTTTTAGCGCTTAGGATAAATATGAAAAAAATGAGGTATGGGGTTTAGGGTTTTAGGTTCAGGGGATGTTCTTGTTAGATAAAAGTCATAAAACACTACAAACTAACTACATAGAGCTGTAACGATGAGTCGGTTGCTTCTTTTTTTAAATTTTTACACTTTCTCGCCCTAAACTTTTAGATTATTTACAATATTCCCTTTTTTTTGTGTTTTTTGGTGGTGGGGGGGGGGGGGGGGAACAATATCCCCAAATTTTTAATTTATACGTTTGACACCCAAATTTTAAGAATTATAATAATGTTATTTATAATTTATAATCTCCAAAAATATAATAATGTGATTGAATCTTAAAGGAACCGGAAATTAGGTGTAATTATCATATTCTCACATTGATTGTAATTAAAAACTCGGTTTTCATGATACAAATTTCGAAAATTGAGGTGATAATCATGCAAATTGATAATTTACATTAGAAATTGGGTGAAAGTTTAGGATGGAAAATAGTAATTTTTGGTACATTGTAATATCAAAATTGTTAATCGGCAACTTTTTAAATATGAGAATATAATAATTTAAACCCTATAATTTTCAAGTGTTGGAACATAATAATTTCATAATATAATAATTTACAAGAAACAAGTTAAATCCTAAAGTTAAATATGAGAATATAATAATTTACAAGAAACAAGTTAAATCCTAAAGTTTAAGAAAATAACAAATCAAACTCTGTAGTTTCAGAAGTAACAAATTACACTCTAAGTTTCAAAAAGAAATAAATTAAACATAAGCTCATTGTGTTGGAGGTTTAATTAGGGTTGTTCAACTATACCCAAACCTGATCAAACTACTCGACCCAAGCCATCCAATTGGAAAAATGCTTATCCTTTTTTTTTTTTTTTTTATAAAGGAAAATTGCTTATCCAAGTAGCACAACGGTTAATGATGTTTATGTATCATGGAAACCCAATAGCACAAGTTGAGTGGCGATTTTATGTCACAGAGATCCAATTCAAACAATTTGATCGAAAAGCTCCACCTCTCCTCCTTCTCCCCTTGTCATGAGCCATTTGTTTCCCTTTCTTATTGTCGACCTTTGCATAATTTTGTGAGATTTTTTCTAGATCTAGAGGGGTCTTCTCGGGGTCTTCTTCAAAATTTGTCCCACAATAGTGGGCAATGGCGAATCCACCATGACACATTGACTCCACAATGCGGAAGGCGATTTCAATTAATCCAACTAGATGAAATAAAAAATTGTGGCAGTCGATTTCAATTGAGTGGTGATTGACAACAATTCTTTAGATCTCCCACTAAACATTTTCAGATTAGGCAAGGGTTTAATACCAAAACCAATATTTTTGACCAGTGGATAGTCTTAAATTTAATTTTGACCTAAGGATTTAATATGTTACTTTTGAAGTTATAGAATTTAGTTTTTATTAATTTTAAATATCAGTATTTAATTTGTTACTTTTGAAATCACAAGGTTTAATTTGCTCCACTCTTTAAACAATTAAACTACAGAATTTAAAATATTTTTATTCCTATTTTTACCATTTGGTAAAATATGCCTAACCCAACCCAACACAACCAAAATATAACAAGAAATTTGGACCGTTGTTGGGTGGTCAACCTCAAAACACAGTAGGGAGATAAGTTTGTTTGGGGATAGAGTGTCAACTAAGCAACCTTAGCATTAGACCTCTTGGTTTGCTTAAAATCTGATGTATTTGATTGTGATGACGCATGAAGGAAACTTTGTTTTTTTTTTTTTTTTTCTTTTTCTTTTTCTTTTTTGATAAACAAGCACCAACTGCAATTTCATTGATTTGGACAACTATCCATGGAGATTACATCCATAAGAACCTGGTATGATACAATTTTAGGGGGGACGGAGGGGAGATCCTCCACCCAAACAATACAATCATCCTTAAATTTAGCATGCTTGGCTTACAGATGCGCAGCCATATTGCCATTTCTACCTACATGAGAGACCATCCAGGAATGAAAGTGTTGCAGCCAGAGTCTCACTCCTTCTATCACCTTGCTGATCGAGCTTAGGGTAGTACCTGCATCAGAAATGGCCATCACCACCTGCTTTGCATCTCCTTCGATGATGACCTCCTTGAGGCTTAGATAATTGGCCAGCCGGATGCCTTCCTCCATAGCCTTTGCCTCCACCTCCAAAGGCCCTAAAGGGAGCTGAATTCTTTTGCTTAGCGCACCCATGAGCTGGCCCTTCTCATCTCTGATTACGACCCCAACGCCACAGCTACTTGACTCCGAGAAAACAGCTCCATCCACATTGACTTTATACCATCTGTCCCTCGGCGGTTTCCAAAGAATTTTGGCTCGAACAGGAATTTGAATTGAGGTAGTAACAGACAGTCTGCATTCCTCAGTGTAGGAGCGGGCCTCCTCTGCAATTTGCTTGGGTTGTTTGCAATGTCCTTCATGCTTGAAGACATTCCTATTGTTCCAGATTTTCCAGGCCGTGACTGCGAAGCATTCCCAATCTTGGACCTTCTTATCTTCCTTCAACCTCCACACCACGTCAATGAATTCCTTGGGGCACTGAAACTGGTCTTTAAACTTGGTTGACAGTCCCACATTTTTCCACACCTCTGAAGCCACCTTACAGCCCCAAAAAATATGATCCAAGGTTTCACACATTCCACACAGACCACATCTATCATTGTTGGTGACTTTTCTTGAAGCAAGCCGAGAGTTAGTTGGAAGAATGTTTTTGCAAGCTTTCCAAAGGAACTGCTTAACCTTGTTTGGGCATTCCAACTGCCATATGGATGTCCAGAATTCCTTCATATTTGTTCTGTCAGAGCTGCCCCCCTTATCATCCTGCTTTATTCCTTCCTTAAGAAAATGGAATGCCACCCCATAAGCACTTCTGATAGTGAAAGAGCCATTCTTTGTCCATGCCCAAACCAGCGAATCCTCGGGGAGTGTAGGACTAATGGGAATGCCCAAAATAACTTGTGCTTAATGAGCTAAGAAAGTGCTCTTCACCAAATCAGCATCCCATGACACACTCTCCTTATCTATTAGCTGCTCAACTTTGTCCATCTCTTGTATTTGACTCCTTGGGCTGACTGCTTTAAAGGTATATTGGGTTGGAATCCATCTGTCTCTCCATAGCTTGACCTTCTTCCCATTGCCAACAATCCAACGGGAACCCCTCTCAATTACTTCCCTTGCAGCCAGCAGGCTTCTCCACACAGATGAGGGTCTTCGGCCGAGGTTTGCCTCCATGAAAACGCTTCCTGCGAAATACTTTGCTTTTAAGTATTCTGTGGGTAATGGAGTTTGGGTTTTGTTGAAGGAAACTTTGTTAAACTAATAACTGGGGCACGCAGGGCAAGTACATGGGCCACTGTCTAAAATCTATAAAACTAGACAAATATGGACCCCCAAATAGGCTGGGCCACATTCGCAGATGATTACCCATCCCACTAACATTTATTTGGAGAATCTCTAATAGCAATATAGCATGCACATTCTCAATTGAAAAGGTGAAAAGTTCTCTTACCCCTAAAAAGAAAAAATCTGCACGGAGTGGCTATTACAGTTTTGAGGTGCGGGACTTATGATATACATTAGAGTTACTGGCCTACAGAAGTGAGAAATAAATCATAACAGAATCTTGTGAGGCTTCTCATTCTTCGATACACTTTTGTATCCTCTATTTAGAGACACAGTTTTGACTTATTCTAAGTGATTGATTCATGGTGGTATTAGAAGCACTTATGTTTGATGTGCCCTCCCATATCTATTGTCCCTCATCGATTGGTTAGGTGACATGGACAAATTCTTTGATCAAATAGGTTTATCAAATATCAAGAAGGTTAGATTTGTCAACATGAAACAGATAGATGGAAGGGATTACTGGTAAGGTATTGAAAACTTTCACCTTAGAAGGTACAAACCCACCATAATAAATTGGGAACAAATGAAAGAAAAACTTTGTTCTCAAATCCTATTAAAAGAAATATTTGTCCGAGTCCCATTAACGTGACTTCCTAGATCAAAGAAACAACATGAGTAAGTGGGATAGACCCACTACTGGTGATACGGCACAATTGGAAGAAGATGATATTAGTGTTCGCACAATTTCTAATCTGAGGTCCACCCCAATAACAATGAAATCCATACAAAGGGTCATCCGAGAACTAAATTGCTAATAATAATACATAAGTAAACAAAATAATGGCTTCCATCCAAAAATTACACAATAATCTTGAGTAGGGGTGTCCATGGGTCAGGTTTGTGCTCAACCAGACTCGACTCGACCACTTCGAGTGGCAGAGATCAAAACCCACTGTCAACAGTAAAGGGATGTTGGATCGGACTAATCATGCCTCATCGGGTGTTAGGTGAATGTCGATCAGAGTTGAGTTTGTAGCAAGGGACTAGGGAGTACATTTTATCGAATCTGGCTAGATTTTTTGAGGTCTCGTTGGATTTGGCCAAGATTTTTTTTATATTGGCAAAGAGAGTTAAATCTTATCAAATTTTGGTCAAAATCAATGACTTGTAATGGAAAACTCATCGAAAAATGTGGGAATATTTGACAAGTCGGGTCCATCGAGTTTTGAAATCGTTCACTCTTCACTTGAAACGACTTCATTGGATCTAGACAATCTAAAACCACTGCGAACTGCCATGCCCATTGGAATTGTCAGAGTCTAAGTCGGTTGACAATGGGTCAACTAGTTCCATCTGGTCCGATCGGTCTTGGACACCCCTAATCTTGAGGGTAAAGCTTCACACATGAGAGACAATAATATTGAGGCACCAAAATTTTGTGTTAAACAAATGTACACTTAATACAGCCTAAACCATGTGTAGGAGACTAATTTAGCTTGTTGGAGGGCCACTCTTTGATGAGGTGAAAATTCAGCAAAAGAACGAAAAATTAAAAGGTGCACACGATCTGGAAATTGAGTTTGATGCATACTCTAATCAACCCTCCATGCTTGATGAAGTGGAACAGCTTGATATATGATGGTACTTCCTATAATACAAGATAAGGCTGTATCATTTATTCCACCAAGTAATTTTGTCATTCCAAACGCATATAATATAATAGAACAATCAACAATTCAAGACTCAAGATTTGCAAATATTATCAAGTGCAAGAATTCTTATCAATCAACACTTAAAGACTCAGAGGTTGAATTTTCTCCAATTGGGAGAGTATGATGAAAAGGAGCAAAACCAAAATTATTTAAAATTGAGAAATGATATATCTAAAGCATTTTCATAACTAATTCTAAGTGACAAGTTGTTACTAGTTGTTATTTTTGGGGCAAAAGAATAATCTCAATGGTAGGTTCAAGTTTGAACCAATAACAATTAACCACTTATAATTTGTTGTGAAAATATTGTGAATGTAGCATTTCTCTTTAAAAATTCATTATTTAAAATTCTTTTGAGATACCAGGTTTTAATTTTTCTTTTTTTTTATTAAACTTGACTTTTATGATTGAGGATCCATTAATGTAATTATACCTTCATGCAATCCCTAAAATCCTAGTAAAAAGAGGCTTCAGAAATGGTTTGAACATTGCATTTAGAATAACTATGTTTTTAATACTTTTATATAAAAATTTTCTTACATTGGTGGTGAAGCCTAAGGTTTTCCTTTTATTTCTTGCTTTCCTTCACTACATCCTTTTTTTGAGTCCATTATTAGCGAAACTACACTATTGGTCCTTGAAATTTACCCTGTGTGCGAAATTGGTCCTTCAAGTTTGAAGCGAACACAATTAGTTCCTTAAGTTCTAAAACTGAATTGTGTTGGTCCTTTTACTAACTGTTGTTAACGGTATTATTTACTTAGCTAACGGAATAATAACTTGACTTTTTTTTTTTTTAATGACGTGACATGTTTTTAATTAAAAAATTAGAAACTAAATTTACCCGTGAGGAAAAAAAAAATCGCCGATACCACATTAAAAAATTTATTTTCTACTTGTTGTAAAAACCCACAACGAGAGAGGGTTATCAGGCAACCGGTGATTTATTTAATTTTTAATTTTCTATTAACTGGATTTCCAGAACTTTCTAAACAGTTGATTACCTGAACATTCTTAATTTCTTACATATCATCGTTAGTGTTTTCTTACAACGACACATGGAAAATTGGCAACTACAATTATAAAAAGCATAAGCTTGCAAAGACAAAACAAAATTTTAAAAGAAAAAGTGGAACACCAAACCTCAGCTTTGGATTCAACGGTAAGTCCAAAGAAAGCAGCCGAAACAAAATGCTTGCCCACAGACTCCGCCAATTTGATCTGATTGAGCCAACACGACGAAGTCTCGAGCCTATCGAACCGACATTTGCTACAATTCTCTGCACTGTGGTATGGCGTGCCTGGACTCTTAGCCGCCCTCATCAAAGACAGCGGCACCACGGGAGTCTTCGGCAAAACCACATTGATTGCCTCCAAATTCGTCGCTTCTTTTTCTTCAACTTCTTCCGGAAAGGAAACACTTTTTTTTTTATCAACTTGGGTAGTATTGTTTTTTCAGGAGTACTCCGCTATGTAAAAAAAACTCACCGGTTGTCTGATAACCCTCTCTCATTGTGGGCAGGTAGAAAATAAATTTTTTAATTTGGTATCGGTGTTTTTTTTTTTTTTTTTTTTGTAAATTTAGTTTCTAAATTTTTAATTAAAAACATGTCATGTCATTAAAAAAAATACTAAGTTATTGTTCCGTTAGCCATGTAAGTAACACCGTTAACAACAGTTAGTAAAAGGACCAACACAACTCAGTTTTAAAACTTAAGGGACTAATTGTGCTTGCTTCAAACTTAAGGGACTAATTGCGCACATAAAGTAAACTTTAGGGGCCAATAATATAGTTTCGCCTCCATTATTAGTAGATGATTACAGGGGTTTTTGTTGGGGATGAAATCTCAAAGCTCTAGAAGTTAAATTTGAATTTAAGGAAGCAAATAAATATGCATACGCCTTACCTATTCTAGGGAGAGAACTTAGTCTTTGTCTTCCTGTCTGCTAGTTTCTTTTTATTCCTTAACTACCTCAAAGAGAAGAGGAAGATGAATCCCTATTTTCTTTTTCTTTTTTAATGAATTTATTTCTGTTTCGAACATTAGTCTGAAAAACAAGTGAATAACAAGCACACAAGACTAAGTGTACTATAGATTTTGTATGCCTATCAGAGCTACAATCCTAATTGGAGACGGGTGTCAGTCCAAACCAAGAAATCTTCCTCCACATTAAATTATGGTCATTCTGTTGAATGCGAGAGGACCATGATTATCCACATCATTTGGTATATCGATTATCAGTCATCAGATTCACCATGGCACCATGCTATGCTATTACACCACATACTTCAAAACAATGGAGGCTGTGGCTTTTGCACTAAATATTCCCTATATATATTTTTAAATACACATTTAGTTCGTTCCAACCATGTGTACTACTAGTCAGAGGGTCCCAATCTCTCTCTTATCATAAACATCCCTTAGTTGCTTTCAGCAGCACTCACATGCTGCGTGACCCATTACTAGCCTATATAGTTCTTACCCGCTCATTAACAGCGACCTCACATAACATACCATCTTGAACGCCGATTAGACATTGGTAGCCATCGTGGGATCCATGACATTGCCACCTTTTCTTTCCATACAGGGATTACATTACAGCCTCTCTCTCTCTCTCTCTCTCTCTCTCTCTCTCTCTCTAAAATTGTGATAAGAAATGAATTCTTTTTGTTTAAAACGGTCAAAGAAGACGCCTGAGGATCATGATTTTGGTGGCATTATTAATTTATATAATCAAAGAACTAATAGAAATCAAATATGGTGGGATAGGATAAACCTTAAACCACTTTTTTCTTTGTCTCAGAAGATAACAATGATTAAACTTACTTTAAATTTTGTTTGGCTCTTTTGATTAATTGGGCGTAATAAGATCTCATATAATCTCTCCAAAGTTGAAACAACAATGGGAATCTCCCTTCTGAAGGCTACATGAGTGGAAAGCCTATCTTTGATTCTTTCCGCCAAAAAATCCCTTCTCTCAAAACGAAATAGGTCTCTTTCCAATCCGACTATTTATTTACTTATTTTAGAGTGCTCTTACTATATGAATTTAAAATTTTATTTAACAATTTAATTTTTATGGCTCAATCACTCTGTCCAAAAAATTGGGGTATAGAGAGCCTAGATGATTCCCAAATGGTCCCATCTCCCAACCGGGCCAACTCCAATGTTTCCATCTTTATCTCCATCGCTTTTGGAATTATACGTTTTTTTAAATGTGAAAAGAACCATTTTGCTTCAGTGCCTTCTCAGCATCAGTTGGTGGAATCTGGTCAAAATGAACACCATCCATCATCACCAGTTTAGTCATGGCCTTGAAAAGGAAGGATAAAAAGCATTAGGTTTTGGAAACAGGAAAGACAATATCATGATTTTTTAGTTTTCAGAAATCTAAAGATATCGCTTAAACGTTTTTTTTTTTTTTTTTTTGGTTGGTGGGAATAATTTCTTTGAGGGCCCCATGAAAAACTCTCATAATTTTTGAAGTTGATATTTCTATGAAGATTAATGTAATTTTTGTGATACAGTAAAGTCTAGATATATTATTTTACATGGCTCAAATTTTCTCCACAATACATGATAATTTTTAAAATCTTAAAAAGTTGCTCATTATGAAAATTGTAATGACGTTTGAAATTTGAAATGAATCAAATCTTCAAAGCAAACGCAGCCTTAAATACCAAACCTCACCAAATCATCTTGAAATTTTGCTATTTTTTCAGTTTTTCTATTAAAGGAAAAAAAAAAGTCAAAAGAGAAATTGAACGACAAATAAGTTAACAATATTCATATATGATCTTTCAATCTTTGAAATTATGTTTCTCACTTTCTAGCTAGCTGGTCTTTTTTAGACTGTAATTTTTTTGGTTCTTTTAATGTAGGCAACAGCCCTCTTTGTTTTGTTTCCGGTCCGAGGGGTGAGGCTGGCCTATCACTAAAGCTTGCGTTTCTGTTAATAAAATTTTCTGGCCATCAAAAAAAATAAATAAATAAAATCTCACCATTTCATGGTGAAATTTTGATATTTTTCAGGAAAATAAGATAACGATTCTCAAATATTTATTTAGTCATGTTATCAGCAATCATATTTTCATTTCAGTTGTTTCTTAAAAAAAACATATATATATTTCCGTTAAGTGCAATAATAGTATTTTTTTTTTCTAATTAATATTGTATAATGTATAGTAAAAAAGATTATTGTAATTAAAAAATAAATAAAAATAAAGTATAATGCATACCATTATCTCTAGAAGTTGAAATCACGTGATTTTACTGCCAAATCTTAAATCATCCTCCCACTTGTTTCATTCCAGTCTCTTCGTTAACCTGCAAAGCCATAAATGACACAAATGTTAAGGATAAAAAAAAATGAAAGAAATGCAAAAATGAAAGAGATCCAAAAATTTTAAAAATAAAAATAAAAACGAAAGAAATTGAAGAAAAAAATAAAAGAAACCCAAAATTTTTAAAAAAAAAAAAAAAAAAAAAAAAAAAAAAAAAAACCCCTAAGAGACAAAAAAAAAAATTTAATTAAAAAATAAAAAAAAAAAAAAAAAAAGGAGAAATGACAGACACAGAACACAACAAACGTGATGGACACGGATGACCGGATGAGGATAAAGCCTCTGTACGTGCCACACAAAACACACACGCACGAACAACACATACGTGTGCATTCAGAGCAAAACGACGACGTAGACAACGTGGCAAGCAGCTCAAACACGCAAAAAACGGCACCCGCTATTGTGGACTACGGCGCTTAAACGGAAGTTTAACGGCGAAAGCTGGTTTGCAAGAATAATGGCTTATGGACTTAAAACTATGGAAATCCCAAACAGGACGCAACTCACCATTGTTTTTTGGATGCAAAACGAAATTGGACTGAAATTCATTAATGGCGATGGATCAAAAGCAATCCATCTCAACGATTTTACAGTCCGATTACATCACATATATATATGTAAAAATATATATTAATAAAATAAAAACTCCCATAGTAATTTTGCTTTAGAGATTTGCTTCCCATTCGTTTTTTGTTTTTTTGTTTGGATTTGTTGAATTTTAGTCCCATCTGATTTGGTGCTATTGCCAGTGATTCCCGTTGTGGATGAGGTAGATGTTGCTAGGGTTCCCATGAGCACGGTAAGCACAGTGAGGCTTGATCTTTGCCGCGGGTCTCTGAAACGGAGCGACCGGCGGCGAGATATGGCGGAGGCACACGTCGACCGCCGGCGCCGAAAACCTCGGGGTGGTGCCCGCGGGAGTGTGAGACGGAGACGGAGACGAAGTGGAACACGACGACGACGACGACGACGATTTCGATGAAGACGTCGAGGAGTTAGGGATTGGAGGAGGAAGAGGAGAAGAGATTGATTTTCTGGTAGGTTTCGGCGGCGAGAGAAACGCTCTGATCTTCAGAGACGAAGGCGGCGACGCGGCCTTGTCGTACTCCTCGATGAGATTCGCGAGGTCCTCGTCGGAGGTGATCGACACCAGAGCGTCTAGATCCTCCGACGGTAACTGGCAACGAAGGCTCACCGATGTACCACACAACTCTCCGAGCTTCAACAATAGCTCTGTACCATTAATCGAATTCAATTTCAACCAAGAAAATAATTGTTTTTTTTAAATAAATAAATTAAAACGGAGTCGGACTAACCGGAAAAGGAAATGGAGCGGTCAACGGCGAGGACACGGGTTTCGCCGCCGAGATAACGGAGTTTCCCGTCGGGATAACGGGGGAGGATTTTGCCACCGTAGCTGCAGAGGAATTTGATGGTGGTGACGGTGGGTTTGATAGCGGTGTTGAGTGAAGGCCCGACCATGCTTTTTTTGGGTTTGGGTAGATGGGAAGTGGAGTCCAGTTTTTTTTTTTTTTTTTAAAAGAAGAAAGGAGTTTCTAAAGGAATAAGAGGAGTTTGAAGATGCTTGTGGAGTGGCGTCTTCAAGCCTACATATTGTTGCCTTGGCCCCTTATTTATAGATGTTTTTCTCACTCTATTGGAGAGTGGAACTGTTGGGCGAGAAGATCCGGTGAAAAAGTTTATTTTTAAAAATGTTTTAGTCGGCTTACGTCACTCAGATTCCTTTGCCCTCCAATGATAATCCTCCTTAAACGGTCGCTTCTGTTTGTATCTCAATTTTTTCTTTAATTTACATAAACCCCCCCCCCCCCCCCCAAAAGATTTTTATAATTCCGTAGTTACACGGCCGGATGTTGAGATATTAGACTCTTACTCCCAAGTTTATGTCATGATTTTAATTTTAAATTTAGGAATTTTTTTTTTTTATACATTTTAGTTGGTTATTTTTGTTATTCTAAGCAATTATTGAGCATATAAAAGTTAAAAATTATTACTAAATTCTGCTTTCACCTTGAACTTGTTTATGAATTAGTGTGGTAGCTACTAAACAAAGAGGCTATAAAGAGAAAGTTTCTCTTATTAGAGTGATAAAAGTGATTGACAAAATTTTAATAAGATCAAAATCGAAATAGTTTCATAAATTTAAGGCATTAATTGACAAAATTATAAACATGTGATAATATTTGAAACGTGGTACAAACTCTATGTTTTATCCTTTATACTCCATATTGCTCCATAATGATGTAAATGAAATCTTCTATATATATATATATATATATATATAAGATTGTGAATAATGGAGATTGATAAGGGTTATTTTGGTAAGTTCAAAGCTGAAGAACCAAGGACTGACAACCCTGAAGCTAACGACCTTATAAGCTGTGGAGTCTGAAGCTGACGACCTTCACCAACAGACCAACAACTCTAGATGTATAGCCAAGCTGACGAGGTCAGGTTGAAGAAGTTAGTCGTGGTCCCGTCTCCAATGCCTTGCTTGACCAACACGCATACAAAAAGGATTCTTGTACGACATGTCTGGCTCAAGATAAGAAGACTCCTATAAGAACAAGGATTCTAGAAGATACGTAAGATCCAAGAGTTACTCTCCTAAAAGGAAAAGAACTTCTTGATCAAGGCATGGATTTCAGCCCTACGCTACTATAAATACCACAAAACCCTCTCAAAACAAGGTATATACAATTCACCTCAGCTCTAGCACTTTAGAGTTGTGAACAAGAGATTTCTCTAACTTGACCGTCGGAGGGTGTTTGGCCGGTACCACACCGGTGCCCTTTCCTAGGTCTTCACCTTTTGTGTTGTGCAGGTACGTCATCAACAGCATGTGCGGACCATGTAGCTTACTGACGATTTTGAGCATCATCAGAGATGGATAAGGATTTCAAATTGAAATAGTTTCATAAATTTAACACTTTAAATGAAAAAATTAAAAACATGGGACATAATCTGAAACAAGATATAAACTTTATGTTTCTCTTCTGACCATGTTCCAATATTGCCTAGATAGTTAGAATAAAATGAGTAATGAAAATGGATCAAATTGAAATAGTTTCATGTGTTTAACTCTTTAATTGACAAAATAAAACATATGTGACCTAGTTTTAAGCATAGCATAATCTTTGGGCCATTTTATGTAATTCCCTACCCCTTTTCACCCTCTTGGGTGGTATTTTGATTTGAGATAGAGCTATTAATGATTCTTTTGAGTTTCTAAAAAAAAAAAAAAAAAGATAAAAGATTCTTTTCCGCTCAAAGTGGCCAAAATTTCAAAACAATATTGAAAATTTTATATTTTAAACATAGTAATTTAGGATGTAAAACTTAAGTGTGATTTGTCCTTGCGTAGTTTACTATACTATAATTAACTATTTATCTCACATTTGCAAATAAGCTAGCCAAATGCACACAAATCTTAACTAACGCTAGGAATATTATCAATTTTATTATATATTAAAATGAACTGATGTGTTACTTTTTAAAACACATCTTTTAATATAAAACTAATTACATTTCATTGTCATATCAATTTTTAAAAATCTCATCATAAAATTAGTAATAACTCTAACAATTTCCTTCAAATTTAAATTTAAATTATATATAAAAAAAAAATTACATGTCCACTAGAAAGAAAAAAAATTAAATTTAGTATTCGATAAAACAAAAATCTTCAATAGGTTACTTGTCCATCCAGACTCGTCTAAGGAATTTCCTAATTGACTAGCAAGAAAGAGAGATTATATCGGAGTGGCATAATCTAGTACTGGCCTAGGAATCTCTAATGCTTAAGTCAAAATTTTGTAGAATAATGATCAATCAAAGAATGAGAATTGCAATCTTTTGTTGCATACCTTGGTCATACTAGTGGGTGAGTGTTATATGCTGGCCTTTTGGGGTGATTGTTGAAGGTTTCATTAATGGGGGTGATTATGGCTTTGTTTATAACATTTGGTGTCTTGATGACTGGTCTGCGGCTATTGGATAATGGTTGTCTTCTAATTTTTAAAATTTGAAGTTGAAGGTTGAAACCCAAATATTGAAAAAATTTAAAATTTGAAGTTCATTTTTAATTTTCTAATCATACATGTTGTACATAACACCACTAAGGCATGAGAGAATGCATAGGTGGTTGAATTTGGATCTTACACATGGAACGACTGTGAGCAAAGGAAAAGGAAAGCGTTGGCTAAAGGATTTTGTCTTGATCTGTGCTAAAGGCGTGACTGTTTTGGAAAGGAAGTAAGATTTGCACCTGACATGGTACTCAAGCATTCATAAAAAATGAGATAGTGACTTTCTAAGGTCAGAAGCTATGAGGACACCCCTTATTGGTTGAATGCATGTTGGACCACATCAGAAACATATGTATCAATTACAGTACCCCTGATATCCCTCTCAATGGCCAAGACTTGTTTCTCAAGCAATGATGCAGTTCTTATCCTTCAGTTAGCAGAAAACATCACAGTTGTGAAAAGGTCCAAAATAGAGAAATGATAACTTGATACCTATCTTTGTACTCAATCATATTTCTGAGAGTATAAAAGGAACTTGCAGTTGTGTTGTTAGGGTAAGAGCACAAGTAGATATTTTTAGAAGATGATAGAGAGTTGGTGAGAGAGAAGAACAACCTTGTTGTAAGAAATTGATCTCTTTTCATACATAATACAATCCAAACAGAGTAAGAACATTACATTCCTGCTCAAACTGTGGGTTTTCATTCCTTTTTTAGGGTTTTCCATGTACATTCTATGTTTCTTTCATCAGTTTCTACTTCTTATTTAAATGTACGTCTTTTTCATGTCTTACCATTATCTCCTTCTACTTGTTCAAGTGTCATGTCAACGGCAGCATCTTGTCAAACTATTTCATGTAAATGTACTATTAAATAACTTATTTTACTTCTCTATATAAGCTCAAATCTAACTTGCACATACACCAGCTAATGATGGATAGGGTTAGCCTATTAAACATATGGACCAGTGTTTTCGACTCTAAACAATACCAACATAGGCCAACCACATCCCAAAGATCCTAGTCCTACCTTGAAAAATTTGATACGGATCCAATCACTTTTGATGACAATCCTACCTTGCCAGGCTCAACGAAAAATTATTAAACTACTTAAAGAGAAAGAAATAAAGAAAGGAAAACAAAATAAATTACAATCTAAGAGTTTTCACTTATCATATACGTTGAACACAATTGGAATCTAACGCATACCTTCCAAAAAGGAATCTGAATCTTAACATATGATACATTGCACTTGGTACATTCACAAATAGTTGGCTAACTTTAATTTATGACCTGTGTGGGAACCCGAGGACCCGAGGAACATTAAACAATTGAAATAAAATCCTGCTTAGGTGGGGGGCCGAGGACCGAGGAGCTGTGAACAGTCATCATAGTCACCCGCGGATAGCCGTAAGCATTGAATGCTGAAGATAATATCTCCTGACCGCAATAAATAAGGACGCGACAGCCTGACTCTCAGTATTAATGAGGAAGTGACCTGAACAGTGGGGAGGATCTCTAGATATTTTTACTATCATTATCTTCTACAAATAAGGGAACAGGTGGCGCCACAGGGGGGGAAGAGGAACGAGATGGAGGGTGGAGATGAGAGGAACAAAGGATATAAATAGGAGGAAAAAAGGAAAAAGAGGGGGGGAAGAATATCAAAGGGAAAAGGAGTGGAGAAAGGAATTATAAGTGGTGATAGGAATCCTCGGGGCCAGTATGTTTCTCTGTTGTTTGTTCCCATCTCTACAACACTTCATTGTTTTGGGCCAAGATTCATAATGGGCCTATGCTATTGGTGATTTGGATTTAGGACCATAAGGAAAACTTGGACCTTACAACCTGATTTTTTTTTTTTTTGATAATCAATTTATCACTTGATTTATTTCTTCTTTTGAGCTGTTATTTCATAATAAGAACACAATTATCATGCTTCCTTTTTTCATAATAATGGAATTATAGACAAATTCATTCATTGAATGGTTATACTTTAATGATTTAAAAATTAAATTTTTTGAAGATTTAAAAAAAAATTAAAAGCTTAAATTAATAATAAAATAAAAGTTGTCTCCAATTTTTTGGATTTTCCTTGGGTCAATCCATCAAAAGGAGTCAAGCACATATATTTTCTACCCCGACCACACGACAAGACTGGCAAGTAATTAGAGGGGTACCATAAGAAAAATATTAAAAAAAGAAGAAGAAGAAGAAAGAAGAGGGGTATAGACCTTATTAGGGCTGTGCAAACCAGTACCGGAGCCGACAAGACCGACCGGTGCCGACGTAGCCGCACCGCTGATAGGACCGACCGACTGACCCGAGGCCGGTGAGCAGAGGGCGAAAGGTAATCCGACTTCGGTGCGGTGGAGCCAGCGGAAATTGAAACCCCAAAACCGATATTTCCGAACCGACCGATATATGGTTGTAGCAACAGATTTTTTAAAAAAAAAAATGTATGAAACGACGTTGTTTCTCTTGGTTTTGAAAAAAAAAAAAAAAAAAAGGTACCAAACGCTGTCGTTTTTTGCTAGGTCAAGGCTCCTATATATTCTTTCTTTTCCTCTGTTCTCACCTTAAAACTCTCTCGCCTCTCTCTCATGTCTTGCACTGAATCACTCTCCACACCAGACGGCAGACACCACACTAGGTAAGTTAGACAGTCCTCAACTCTAGCCCATTTTGTTATTCTTGACCCATATCAGAAAGTGATTATGAATTTATAATCATTATTATTTTATTTCTGGTTTATTGTAGTGTAGAAATGCTTTGAGTCAGCAGCTCCACAAAAGCATAAAGTTTGTTTTAGCTTTTTGAATGTGTTAGTGCTTTTTAGCTTTTGGTTGCTGAAGAAGAAAACAATGAAACAATAGATATGTTTCACAGGGTGCTGTCGAAAAGTTTTTTTTTTTTTTTTTTTTTTCCCTCTTAAAAAACATATCAAGTGGATATTTTGGTTGATGTATGAACAGGTTAGTTCGTGTACTGAAAAGTTAGTACATTTTTCTTGGAATCTTTGAACATGTTGCGTATTGATAATTTTTTTTTTCCTGTATTGATAATATTGGGCCTAACAGCCCAATTTTTTATTATAAAAAAATACACTGTTATTCTAATGTTTCAAACCGAATAAACCGATTGAACCGACCGCAAAAAACCGCACCGCTATAAGTCAAAAAACCGACTTTAACAGTGTGCATCGGTTCCAATTATGTGAATACCGATCCTTATCGGTTCGGTAATAAATTTAAGAAAAAACCGCACCTACCGAACCGCGCACACCCCTAGACCTCATAGGGCCACACGGGTTTTGAAAAGAACTTAAATTCCAAACCATCTTTTTTTTTTTTTTTTGGTGAGTAAATATTTAATAAAAATGATAATTTTTTTTTATGAAATAAAATGATCATTTTTTTTTATGAAATAAAATGATCATTTTTTATGGGAAAATAAAATGATAATTAATTTCACTTGTATAATTTGTTATATACTTATATGGTTATATACTTATATGGTTATATGACAAGAGTTTTATGCAGCAAAGTAAAAAATATATATTGTGAGGAAAAACCGAAAAAGTGTAATGTAAGGTCCAAATTTTCTTAATAGTCCAAAGTCCAAACCACAGTTATAGATGGCTAAGGCCCACTACGAATCTTGGCCCAAAACAATGAAGTTTTTTGTAGAGGGGGAAACACACAACAGAGAAAACATACTGGTCCCGAGGACTGTAAGGTCCAAATTTTCTTAATGGTCCAAAGTCCAAACCACAGTTATAGATGGCTAAGGCCCACTACGAATCTTGGCCCAAAACAATGAAGTTTTTTGTAGAGGGGGAAACACACAACAGAGAAAACGTACTGGCCCCGAGGACTCCTAGATTCTAGTTCCCTTCAATTCAAATTCTTCTCTCTCCACTCTCTTCAACAGTTCTTTTCTTCTTCTCTTTTCTTGCTGACCCCCCTCCCCCTCTATCTCTCCTCCTCCTATTTATACATTTGTTTCTTATCATCCCGGCCCTTCATCTCATTTCTCTTCCCCTTTGCTTTGGTGACACTTGTAGTCCCTTTTGCAGAGAATAATGGTGGTAAAATATCTAGAGATCCCCTTCACTGTTCAGGTCACTTCCTTATTAATGTTGAGAGTAAAGCTGTTGTTTTCTTATTTATTACGGTCAGGAAGTCTTATCTCCAGCATTCAATGCTTCTAGATATTTGTGAAGGCTTACGCTGACTGTTCACAAATCTTCGGGTCCTCAGCCCCCGACCTAAGTGGGATTTTATTTAAGTTGTTTAATGATCCTCGGGTGTGTTATCCTCGGGCCCTCGGGTCCTCACATGTAACATTTATATTTTTCTTGCCTATTTACACTTGTGGCCCAAAGGAAACAAAAATGTAAACTCCGAGAAGCAAAGAAAAACATAACATTTACCTTCAAACGACCATTAACTATAACTTGTTGTCTCTTCCCATCACAAAGCTTTATGTAGGTCCAGAAAGGACCCCAAGTCTCTGGTCAGATTTATCCATACTTTGGAGCCGAATAGTATTACAGGGCATGGGCCCTATGACTAGTTTTACATATGATATTAAAAAAATAGAGAAAGTAACATTATTACTGTAGCTGTAAAGCCCTAACTTTTGGATGGAGTCCCAATTTTGTAATTGGTGCTTGGTGCTAAAAGTAACAATACGATTTTTTAGAACCATCAATAATAATGCTCTAATAGGAATTAGAGCCATTAAAAACTTGTTAATTAAACTGTGATAAAAAATTAAAAAAATTAAAAAAAGCTGTTGTGAATTTCTTTTATATTTGTAGTATTACTCAAAATATACAGGCATAATGTGAAAGAATATGAAGACAATTATACTATGTGAAACAGTCAAAAAGGGTCTATATGGGTCCTATGGGACTCTTATACTTTGTAGTTCCTTTTGGTAAAAAAAAAAAATACTCATAAATAAAGCCGGTTTTGGATACATAAGTTTTTCCCTTCACATAAGAGAGTGAATTCTAAACATATATTATATTTGGAAGACTTTGAGTCCTACCCCTCACATAAGAGTGGATCCCCAAATCCATCTTTACGAGGGGAAAGATTTATATATCTAAAACAAGATATATCTCTTTCTGAAACTGCCACATCCATATAAAATGTCAGGATATGATTGGATAGCTAGCATATCCGAACAAAATTAAACTTCATCTTATTGGTGTGAGTGTTTTTTTTTTTCCTTGCATTACTTAATTTTCGCTGTTTGTCATTGGGTAAACTAAGCATGTGGTCCTGTAATGGCCACGGTTTACCCATTTTATGGAGAAGTGCAATATAGATATCAGTTTCCTTGAGATACCAAATACTCATATAACAACAACAACAACAACAACAACAAAAAAAAAAAAAAAAAAAAAGAAAGATTGGGAGAAACTGCAATCAGTTATTGGTGTCCCAACGTTATCCCAAACTATCTTTATTTATATATTTTGAACAGCCAAAACTTGTCTTATGTTAGTGTTCAGACTTCAAGTTCCAACCCAAATACTTTGTGCTAGCTTTAGTAGGATAAACCATTGAATAACAATTTTTGTCCATTGTAAACAAATTATCATAATTTCATATGAAATCATGCAAACGTCCACATGGCCTACTAGTGATTGGTGACAGCTGTTACATTATATATTTGGTTCGCTAAAGCTGGATGAAAACAAGGCTTAATTAAGGGAGGTTGATATCTTGATGATTGCTAAATCTGAAGCTTGATACCTTTTATTAATTAATTAATAGGTCTGGTATTTTAAGACATTTTTTAATAAATTATTTTTGAAAAGTTTTGATATTATTTTTATAGAAAATATTAAAACAGTATAAAAAAATAAATTGTTTTTTATTAAAATAAAATGTTTATTTAAATATATCCTAAATGAATGTCCTTAGGATATCTTTTATCAAAACCCTTGATTTATATATTTAAATTCTGGTACAATTTATTAGGGTTGTAAACGAACCGGGCTGAGTATTAAAAATTCAGGCTTATTTATTTAATTTTATTTCGAACATGAGTAGAGCTTGAGTTCATTACCACACAAAATTATATGTCCAAGCTTGGTTATACATTACTTGTTGAGCAAGTTCGAGCTTGTTCACAAGCTACTTGTTTAACTTATTATTTTTCTATGTATAGTAAAATCATGACTAAAATGTTTTACCACTTAAAAAATTTAAGGCGAGCTCTTTAATTGATAGTGACTTCTTTTGTTTGGTATGGCAATGAAAGATTACTTCAATAATGAATTTTTACTACAAATGGATTGATCATGTTATGAATAAATTACAAATAATAATTTTATATCATATGAACCAATTTACAAACTTATACTGCACTTTTGGCTCTAGCGTGTAGTATTAAGTAAAAAAAAAAAAAAAACCTTATACAACCCAATTTCAAATCTATAAAAATATAATTTTAGACAATATATAGTGTTATATATAGTTAATACGAGAGCTCCTATTCACGAACACATTATTATATTTGAGCTTGACTTGTTTAATAATCAAAATTAGAATTGGGCTTAGACTTACACAAGTTATTTTTTGAAGCCAAGTTTGAATGTTCATAAACAACTTAATTCATTTATAGTCCTACAAATTCTTCGGTAAAGATCTACCTCGCAAAACAAGTCCCAATTAAAGTTGACTTTAAATCATTGCATACCAACTTTAAGATTTTATCATAATGACAAACTAGCTGGAGATTAATTATGGTGTACGTGGAGAGTGGCCAAAGGTCCCCCTCCAGTCATTAGCAGCCTGAAGATGTCCATTATAGCAATGTCCAATTCTTCATCATTTCGAGGCAATTCAAAATACGTGTTGCTAAAAATCTAGTTCATGACCATTGTAAGTGTTATTATAGCATTTACTTTAAAAGTCCTAAGTTTCCCTCTATACGCATCATTGTTTCGTATTAAACCGAAAGTATTCACTTCATGTAACATCATGTTCAACTCTTCAAGATCACCACTATCACGTTAAATTTCAAATTTTATAATAAATGAACATGTGAAATCAACCTGGTTTAATTAAGTGCTCAAAAATGTCAACAATAATGTCATTTCGTCACATTGTTTTGAGGAGGTTGGCTGCTTTTTAAGGATAAGCTCTGAAGCTTTTAAAAACTAATATTCTGCTAATCTTTGCCTATATTCCATGATTGTGTTTATGTCATAAAATAATCCAAGATCGCAGCTCCTTCGAACATGCCAAGGGTCTACATCAGCTAGAGACCTGTATTTTCCTAACAAACATATCTCTCTATCAATTTGTATTGTTGTATTAGCGTATTTTTCAAAAGGTAGTGAGCATATCCAGCTTTATCTTCTTATCCTTTAAGAGAAAGAATCATGCACTTTGCTAGGTTCATTCACATACATGTGGGTTTCTTTTTTTTTCTTTTTTCTTTTTTTGATGTACTTGAAACTATTATACTGTGTAGGTCCCAATTATAAGCTACCAAAGTGGGGAAAAAAAAATATTTGCTACTCCCAATTATAACTATTCCATGCTCAAAAGTTCTCGCATCTTACATCAAATTGAAAAATTTTTAAGTATTTTTAGAATATAATAAAATGACATTTCTTTCTCTCATATTTATTGTAGATCACAATATAAATTTAATAAATAAATCTATCATGAACATGAAAGTAAGGTGCATCTTTCGGTATTGAGAGTATCTAAGAATTATTTCATCAAATCAGCTCCAAAAAAAAAAAGGGTTTTTAGTGGATTTATTAAAGAATAACTATGTCCCTTTTGAAAGATTTGTGATGCTCAATTTGATCTTTGTATCCGTTTATTCTGTTAATAATATACACTAAGCTTCAGTATATTTTGGGATTAGATATGCGGTTTTAAAATCCTGACCTTGCAATCTCTTTCACAACGTGGCATGGACCCACTGGGGACACTTGTGAATGAGATGCTGATTGCTAACGCCTTCATCGTCAAGGAAGGAAGCAACTATCCAAGTCGGAGGTGGTGGTAAACCTTACCCAGTTAGGTGAGAGAGGCGGTTGTCATTTAGTGGGGTTTTTCAAAAGCGTGTAAGGAGGTCACTCTCACACGTGTCGGTACCAAGGCCAAGCTATCTTCAAACTTGACTTTTGTGAATATGGGATGTCGAACACCAACTTGTGGTGGAAATATTACGTGTGAACCACTTGTACCTAAATATTTGATAGGCCACAGTTATGCACCACTCGAGGAGGTCGGTCAATTGTAAAATGAAAAATCTTTGTTTTTGTACTTTCAAATAGTGATAAGTGCCACTATTACTCGGGTGATTTTAGACGATCTTAAAGATCGAGTTTAGATAGGCAAAGTGGTGACCACACGGTCCACACCTATGAGTTGCTCACTAATTTTTTTGGAGGGAGGGGTGGTCTTACTTATGTTTTAGGGGGGTTCAAATGAACCCTGACTTGATAAAAAAATATTGTATGCATAAAATATTATTTTATTAGTTTAATTTATTTTTAAAAATACTTTTTACTCACTGTGACTTAAATCTTGCACACTTTAACATAGATCAATTTAGTCCAAAACTAAACAACAAGTTCATCCCAAAACTAACCTACAACATAAATCACAAATCTCTAGCTCATTAATCTCTTTTTTCTATGCCTATGGTAGCCTCATATGGGCACACAACTAGGGTCATGGCATGTGTGCACGCTGCCCAGACCACCACAGCCCAGTGTGGACACACGGTCAAGGCTATGACATGCTCACGTACACGCTCTCTAGGCCATCAATATCTCTGACTTTAAGAGTAAAGAGTGAATTTTTGAGAGTTGTAAGTGTATTTATTTTTATTATAAATTTATATATTATTTATGTGAGTATTTGTCTGATATTGATTGTATGCTTTATTTTTGTTATAATTTTTTTGTGTGAATGTAATATAACTTTATAATAATTTAATAAAGTTAATTTAATAAATATAATATAACTTTGTATAATTTAATAATTATGAAATATAAATGATTTGTGTGGGATACAGAAATTTAATAAGAAAATCATGTCACGTGTCATACCTAAGGCTGAGGAGGCCAATACAGTTCCGAGGAGTCCATACACTCAGATGATAAGGCCGGAGAGGCGAGCCATGGCCACGTCAATGGCACATTTCCAGAGGGGGCTACATTGTAAAGGAAGAGCTTTAGAGAAGGGATTAGCCTTGACATGATTGGCGAGATGGTAGCTACCACCACAATTAATGAACCTCACCAAACACCTTAACCGCTAGGGGTGTTCGCGGTGCGGCACGGTGCGGTGCGGTCTTGGGCCATTTTTAGCACCGCACTTTGCGGTGCGGTTTAGCTAAAATCATAACTATATTGCACTTTATTTTTGTGGTCACATGTGCAGTGCAGTGTAGTGCGGTGCGGTTTAAAAATTAGCCAAAACCATAACCGCACTGCACCTCATTTTTGCGATCACATATGTGGTGCAGTGTATAAGATGCGGTTTGAATGATTTGAAGTTGGTATATTTTTCAAATTTTGGACTTTTTCTACCTAGCCCAAAACTAATTTTTTTTTTCCCTTTGTTTTGGTCCAAGTTTTAAACTATTGAGCTAGTTTTTCTTTATTTTGGACTGACTTTCCTAATTAACACTTGCTAGAATTATCAAACTATTTTTTTAACTAGGGTTATTAAACTATTAATAATAATTTTAATATTAAAAATAATTAAATATATTAATATATATAGAGATGGTGTGGTGCGGTGTGGTTTGTGTGGTTTTCTTATTATAAAACCGCAAACCGCATTGCACCATGTGGTGCGGTGAAAAATTACTTGCGGTGCGGTGTGATTATACCATTTTGTGGGTGGTTTTGGTGCGGTTTGTGCGGTTTATGCGGTTTGGTGAACACCCCTACTAACGGCATTTATATGGAGAAGACCCTTGAATAGTGTTGTCTTGGTTGCCGCAACTTACAAAAGACTTGGGAGAGCGTTTGATGGGACAAGCACTCGAGTAGTGGCCTACATAATCAATAAATGGAAGGCCAAGATCAAGAAAAGGGAGCAATATAATGGAAAAGATCCTCTAGAAATGAAAGGGGGGATTGGTAGGAAAAAATACTGTAACAACAAGAACTGAAATTGTATCAAAGTCTAAAAGAAATATACTCAAGGACTACTCTCCTCGGATTTTGCTAAGGAAGGATTTTTTTGCATAGAGCTTATTTTTCTTTGCTTTCTTATCTTTAATCCACTGTGCGCGTTGCTCAATCCATTGAAGTCTAATTTTTAAGCTCACTCTCTACAAATTCATTATGTTAGACTCTTTGGGCCCTAATCCAATTACCTCTTGGGTTTAGGACACAAAACTCACCCAGTTTGCTACATGTGTGCGTATAGGTATCATGTTATAATAATATTTTGTTATAAAATTAGTGATAAAAAAATAGTAAAGTTAGTAATTCTTCAACCATTTGATTAGTTAAGTAGATACATAGTGTATTATTTATATATGTATGGATTTTTTTTGAGACTATTATATATGTATAGATGGGTGTGGTTCTTTGGTCAATAATTAATACAATGTATGTGGGTTGAGTTTTGTCATTCAGTTTAAAATATTTTTTAAAAACAATGTGAAATAAATAATGACAATTGATAAAAATAAAAAAAATGTTATACAAATATTTACAAAATAAAATGGTTACATTTACCTACCACACCGATAATAAATAATGAAAATTCATAATAATATCAGATATAAAAACTTGTAAAAGAAAATAGTATAATGTAACATATGTGTATGACTTTTTTTTAGATAACTCAATATATTAAGGTTCTATCTTTATTAAATTTTATTAAATTTAAGTTTATTACTAACCCCTGAAAAAAAAAATGCGTAAATACACTTTTAATCCCTACATTTTGGACTTTTTTAATTTTACCACTTTTAGTTCCTAAACCAATTAACGCGTATTATTTTCGTCCTTTCCGTTGGTCAACCGACAGAAATAGCTGAGGTGGCAGTCGGAGGAATTAAAATATTATAAAAATGCCACATCACCCATGACACATCAGCATATAAATTTAACAAAATTAAAAAAACATAAAAACAAAATTTAAAGCATAAAAATACATCAGATTTGAATAAAAATAAACAAGATGAACCCAGATCCAATCTTCTATTAGAATAACTAAAACCCAGATTACAACAACACAAACGAAAAAAGAAAAGAAAAAAATAGAGATTAAACACAAACACGGACCCAGATCACAACACACACAAATGAAAAAAAAAAAAAAAGAAACAGAGATCAAAAAATTTCTTCCGGTCTCAAGACCCAAACAACATGACCACTCAAAATCAAGATCAACTCTCATGGTCTCAAGACCCAAATAGCATGACCCAAAAGACAAACCCCAGCAAAACCCAGCAAGACCCAAACAGAATGACCGATTTGAAGAAGAGCGCCGTCACTTCGGTGGTGGAGGTGGACTCGCTGGGGTCAGCAGAGGAGAGAGAGGCCGATTTGATCCACCACACATCGTCGATCTAGCGCACCATGCACTGCCGAATCCATCGCCTTTATCGTCTTCAACAAACTCGTTGTCTAATCACCAGAAGATCTTTCCTCCGCCGGCCAAAGCTTTTAAAGCAGTGCCGATGTGGAAAGTGAAATGATTGGTGTGTGGATGGCGGCAGGGTCGCCAGCTCCGGCCTCTTCGTCTTCTTCCAATGCTTCGATTTGGAAGAAGATGGTGTGTCATGGGTGATCTAAGAGAGCCACCGAATCAGAGAGAGCGAAGAGAGAAAGGAAGATGAGAAATGAGAGAGAGGAGTGAGAGTAACCGTATGATTGAAAGAAGAGAGAGAAAGAAGTGATATTTTGTTAATGGGTTTAATTTTGAATTCGTGTTTTTGGTTTGATTTTATGGGTTTGTGTTTTTGTGTTTTTAAATTTGAGTTTGTGTTTTTATTTTATTTTTTTAGTTAAAATTGAAAAATTATTTATAAAAAAAAATAGATGCTGATGTGTCATGGTGACATGGCATTTTTTATAATTTTTTAATTCCTCCGGCAGCCACCTCAGCAATTTCCATCGGGTGACTGACGGAAAGGACGAAAATAACACGGGTTAATTAGTTTAGGGACTAAAAGTGATAAAAATAAAATGTAGGGACTAAAATGAAAAAACGTAAAAAATATAGGGACTAAAAGTGTATTTACGCAAAAAAAAAAAAAAAAAAAATCCTCAAGCCGCACTGGTTGAAGATTCCTCGACCGTTAGATTAGAATCATGGAATAAGGGACCCACAGATCAAGAGAAATGTATCTACTGCTGCTTAATTTTCTGACCTCATGACTTGTTCCAGTTTTCCTGTATTTTGTTTACTAAAAAGTGGGCCAATGTGCATGTGTCCTTGAAAAATTATGTTCCGCACAATGCCAAGGAGCTAGGAGAAATCAATGGGAACATTGAGATTGATTCTTTTTGCATGGATTGACTGCATGCCACATGTTGATAGTGAAGCTTATTAACATACATGGACCATTAATTTGATATAATGAATCCTAAGAAGTTATAATTGAAAGAGGGTAGGAAAGAACTAGACATTTTTTGTTTTATGGGTCAAATTCCCCTATGTGGTTCAACTTCATTGGCTATGGTTGGTGAAACTGTGGCGGGTCTGGCACGCTCTCTTTGATGTGAAATTGGCATAAGAAAGGAAAATTTTGGTTTGGAAGAAAGTTTATCAATAAACTTGGTTGTAGTTTTAGGTTATTACTTTACTCAATATTTTTTTTTAGTGGAAGTGAATTTTGACAAATTTATTGTTGGATTACATCTTTTTCTTATATCCTTCACGCTTGCAAAATTTCTAAAAAATTAAAGATAAATAGTTGTGTCATTAATAAATTGTTTAAATTACAAGTTTTTATAATTTAAGATTATGCATAAAATATAAGCTTATAGATTATATAATAAATAATATTCAATTGACACAAAATTTGACATGTGTATTAAGAGCATAAAAATATACAATTCAACGAGTAGATTTTCAAAATATGTAGTAATATTTATTTTATTGAATGTTGGACTTTTTGACTCTTGAATCCTTTTAAAGCATAATATAATTCCTTTGATTCCAAGATGCATTAATTGACCAAACCTCTTTTCATTGAACGACCTGGTCTAGTTAACATTGAATTGCTTAGCCAAAAGATTAAAAAAATATATGGGTTTTTTTTTTTTTTTTTTTTGCTATTTTCATTCCCATTTGGCTACAAATGGACTTGTCAATATTTGCACTTTTAGGGTTCAAAGTTTTGAATTAAAATAATAGCAAACTAATAAAGTCAAGAAGATGTTTTGTGAAACTTTGAAATATTGTTTTAGTTTCCACACTTCTAGAGTGTTGATAAAGAACTCTTTGGATTGAAGAAATTGATATAATAGAAGTATAAAACCATTAAACCTGGGTTTATTATGCATTTCTTTTTGCACATTTTATTGGATTGATGTGTTTGAACTAATGGTGGCAAAATTGGATACGACCCGCGAACCCGACACGACATGATACGAAATTAGTAAGTTATAGGTTGAAACCTAATGGGTTCATGTCATATTCGGGTTGACACGACTAACCCGTTTAATAAATTGGTTGGGTTAGTGCCCATTACATGAAACTCGTTTAACCTTTTTGACTCGTTTAATTAAATGACATTTTACCAATATACCCTTCAAACCCTAGGTATATAAACTAGTTAGTTGTTGTGGTTTATTTTCTTTGACATATTATGTGAGGAATGGTATTGCCGAGCATGACAGGGTATAGCAACAAGCAATTGTATTGTATGAGAATGAGTGCAATTGTATAAGAATTAGTAGTGGTAGTCAGTTAGTTAGAGTTAGTCAGGAGTGAGTGGTTACTGGCAGCAGTTATGCTGTTATTGACAGTAAGTCCAAAGTGTGTATAAAAGGGGGGAAGTGGTTGTTGTATAGAATCAAGTAATAAGAATGCTCTAATTCAATCAAAATCTTTTCTTTCCTTTCCTATCTCACTTCTTCTCTCTTGGAGGATCGGCTAACCTCAAATTTAGCTAGAAACAAACCATTCTTGAACTCCACATCTAACAATTGGTATTAGAGCCTTGGTCTTGCATTGCCACGACTGAAGCACGTGTTGCTGCCATGAACATGGTAAATGAAGCTATTGCTTCTCTTCGCACCACTTCAGACCATCTCGACAAAGACATTCAAGAAATCCAAAAGATTCAAGGAATTCACACTAGAACCTTGAATGAGATGAATTAGAATATCCACACCATTTTGTAGAAGTTGAATTCTCCAGATGTCAATTCACATACTCCTTAGAGAACCATGCCTACAAACCAAAATTCCTTAGCTTTATCCCTTGCAAGGCCTGTGAAGCTAGAGTTTCCACGCTTCTCAGGTGATAATCCTGCTAGTTAGGTTTATAAAGCAAATCAATACTTTGAGTATTGTCAAACCCCAATTATAGAAAAGTTGTTAATAGCTTCCTTTCATATGGAGTTAGAGGCCTTGATTTGGTTCCAAGAAGCAGAGGAGGTCGGAGTGTTTTCTAATTGGGAGTCTTTTGTTCAAGCTTTACATGTGAGGTTTGGGACTACTGCTTATGACGATCCTATGGAGATGTTGACAAGGCAGAGGCAAACATCAATAGTTGCTTTGTATAAGGTAGAATTTGAAGCTATGTCTAATAGGATCAAGGGTCTTTCTCCTTTACTCAAGCGAAGTTGCTTTTTGAGTGGCTTGAAGGATGAGATAAGGTTACCTGTGAGGATGCTCAACCCTCAATTCTTGAATGAAGCCTTTGGATTGGCCAAGATTCAAGAAGAATATGTGTTGAGCAACAGAAGGAGCATAAGATATCAACAAGAATCAAGTAAGAATTCTATCTTGGGTTTGTCTAAGGGTAATGCAATCGTAGAAACTAAACCTAAGATATCTATTAAAAGAATAACTCCTGCCCAAATGGATGAGAGAAGGAAGAAGGGGTTATGTTATAATTGCGATGAGAAATAGGGACTTGGGCATAAATGGAAGAGTGTTAAGCTGTTCCTTTTAGAAGCTATTGATATAATTCAAGGGGTACAATCTAGAGTGCACCTTACTGATATGGATGAGGATGTGGATAGTGATATTATTCCTAAGATTACTGGGTATAAGCAAATTGATCAAAAAGAAGATGTGGAGATCACATTGTATGCTTTAACAAGAACTTCCACACCAGGCACAATGAGGGTTATTGGTAAGGTTAATGGTAATGGGTTAGTGATACTTATAGACACAGGAAGTACTCACAATTTTATTGATGCATTATTGGTTTCTAGTTTACAACTAAAGGTTGATGTTATAAGAACTTTGGAAGTTAAGGTGGCTAATGGTACTATTGTGAGGACTCAAGGTTTCTGTAGAAGTGTACCAGTGTGTGTCCAAGGGGTAGAATTTTGTATCCAATTCCATGTATTGGCATTATGAGGTTGTGATGTAGTGTTAGGCACTTAGTGGCTGAGTATTCTTGGAGAAATACAATGGAACTCACAACTTTTGACCATGTGTTTTTACTATAAGAATCAGCAGGTTCTGTTACAAGGTTTGAGTCCATCTTCAGGTACTTCTTTAATGGATTGTGATCAGTTTTTCAAGGGTCCAGTGAAGAAGGGTTTGTTGCTGCAAATTACTTCTGCAGAATGCGATGTGCCAAAAGATAAGGTGCCTACAGAAGTGAAGTTGTTATTACAGGAGTTTGGAGAAGTTTTGAGACTTCTACAGGTTTACCACTTCTCAGGGTTCATAAGAATCAAATTACCCTTATGGAGGGTACTCAACTAGTTTGCCAAAAACCTATAGATACCCTTTTTATCAAAAGAATGAAATTGAGAAGATTGTGAAGGAGTTATTTTCTGTGGGGTCAATCAGAAACAGCAACAGTCCCTTTGCTTCTCCTGTTTTATTAGTAAGGAAGGCAGATGGATCTTGGAGGATGTGTATTGATTATAGGGCCTTAAACAACATCACTATTAAAGATAAGTTTCCAATACCAGTCATTGATGAACTGTTGGATGAGTTGAATGGAGCTACTATCTTTTCAAAACTTGATTTGAGATTTAGATATCATTAAATCAGAATGAAGGAAGGGATATACCCAAAACAGTTTTCAAAACACATGAAAACCATCATAAGTTCTTGGTAATGCCATTTGGCCTAACCAATGCTCCCTCAACCTTCCAATCCTTGATGAATCAGGTTCAAGCCCTACCTTAGGAAGTTTATGCTAGTTTCCTTTGATGATATACTGGTTTATTGTAATTCATTATTTGATCATGTCATCCATTTTAGATCTGTTTTGGAAGTTTTGGCTATTAATAAATTGTATGCTAAAAGATCTAAATGCAATTTTGCTTGTAAGGAAGTGGAGTATTTAGGGCATGTTATCACTAGTGAAGGGGTACATACTGACTCTAGGAAGATTGTTGCTATGCAGCAATGACCTATCCCTATAGATATTAAGTCCTTGGGAGCGTTTTTAGGTCTCAGTAGTTATTATAGGAAGTTTGTTAAGGGGTATGGCTAGATTACAGCCCCTTTGACAGCTTTGTTGAAAAAAGATTCATTTGCTTGGTTTGAAGAGGCTGAGTCAGCCTTCCAGCAACTCAAGGTAGCTATGGTTCACCCACCTGTGTTGGCTTTACCAAATTTTGATAAGCCATTTGTGATAGAGTGTGATGCTTCAGGCAAAGGGCTGGGTGTAGTCTTGATGTAGCAAGGCAGACCTATTGCCTTCCACAGTCAAGCTTTAAAGGGTAAGAATTTGGCTTTATCTACCCATAAAAAGGAATTATTGGCCTTAGTTACTGCTATTAAGAGATGGAGGGCTTACTTGGTGGGCAAACCTTTCATTGTCAAGACTGATCATCAAAGCTTAAAGTATCTGTTGGAGCAGAAAATTGGTGCCCTAACTCAGCAAAAGTGGTTTACTATATTGTTAAGGTATGCTTTTGTGGTTGAATATAAGAGGGGAAGGGATAATCCGGTGGCTAATGCACTGTCTAGGAAGGCTAGAACTGAGGATTATACCTTTGAGGGTGATTTGGGTTCTCAAGATGGGGTTTTATTCTTGATCTCTTTTCCCTCTCTAGCTTTGTTAACTAACCTTAAAACTAGCTATACCACGGATCAGCAGGTGCATGGTATTTTACAAGCTTTGCATTCAAGTAAGGAAGTTCCAAAGGGCTATTCATTGCAAAATGGCCTACTTTTGTACAAAGAGAAGATTTCTGTAGGTACTTGTGGTGATTTAAAGGCTGCTGTTTTGCACCAAGTTAATGACAATCCTTTAGGGGGTCATTTAGGTTTTCTTATGACCTTGCATAGGGTTAAAAAAGATTTTTATTGGCCTGGGTTGAGAGTAGATGTGAGGAAGCATGTTAGAGAGTGTGATACTTGCCAAAGACTTAAATCTGAGACTTGTAATCCAGCTGGACTCTTACAACCCCTGCCAGTACCAGAAAAACCTTGGTTGGATGTGAGTAGGGATTTTGTTGAAGGTCTTCCCAAGTTACAGTTGAAGGATGTGGTTTTGGTGGTGGTAGATAGGTTTACCAAATTTGTTCACTTTATGCCATTATCCCACCCTTATACTGCTGCTAAAGTTGTTCATCTTTATCTGCAAAATGTCTTCAAGTTGCATGGCATGCCTACTACAATTGTGAGTGATAGGGATCCTGTGTTTACTTCTCACTTTTCGCAGGAGCTGAAGAGATTGTAGGGGGTGTAGCTGGCTATGTCATCAGCTTGCCATCCCTAATTAAATGGCCAAACTGAAGTCATTAATAAGAGTTTAAAACATTACTTAAAGGCATTTATAGCAAACAGACCTCACTCTTGTTTGAAGTGGTTACCTTTAGCTGAATTTTGGTTCAATACCAATTTTCATACCTCTATCAAGTTGACACCCTTTGAGGCCTTATATGGTTATTCTCCTTCTAGATTAATGGATTACATACCAAGCACAACTAAAGTTGAGAGTGTAGATGTGCCTTTAAGAAGCAGGCAACAACTCATTACCTTATTGAAACATAACCTCTTGGTAGCTTAGGAAAGGATGAAGTCCACTATTGATAAGTATAGAACTGATAGGGAGTTTGCAGAAGGTGATTGGGTATATCTCAAGTTGCAGCCATATAAACAGAAAACTATGAGGCAGAAACATTTAGGGAAGTTGTCACCTAGATATTATGGGCCCTTTCAGATATTATAAAAGGTTGGTAAGATATCTTACAAGTTGGATTTGCCTCCAGATTCAAGGCTTCATCCCACCTTCCTTGTCTCTTATCTAAAAGGCAAGTTGGGATAGCATGTGGTTCCTCTTCCTTCCTTACCTTCTGTGGATTCCGATGGCATCATTAGACCAAAAGCTGTAGCTGTTTTGTAGGAAAGGACTCATCACTTAAGAAACAGGTCCATCACTCAGGTCTTGGTTCAATGGCAAGGGGAGCGTGTGGAAGATGCTACCTGGGAGAGCTTATACTTGCTTCAACAACAATTTCCTCACTTTGTGGGCAAGGTGCTTTAATAGGGGGTATTGTTAGGAATGGTATTGCTGGGCATGACAGGGTATAGTAGCAAACAATTGTATTGTATGAGAATGAGTGTAATTGTATGAGAATTAGTAGTGGTAGTTAGTTTGTGAGTGTAATAGTTGATGAGTTAGAGTTAGTTAGGAGTGAGTGGTTACTGGCAACATTATGCTGTTATTGATAACTAGTGCCAGGGTGTGTATAAAAGGGGGAACTGGTTGTTGTATAGAATCAAGTAATAAGAATGCTTTAATTCAGTCCAAATCCTTTCTTTCCTTTCTTGCCTCACTTCTTCTCTCTTGGAGGATTAGTTGACCTCGAATTCAGCTAGAAACAAACCATTCTTGAACTCTACATTTAACATATTATGATTGATTAATTATAATTTAAGAAATGCTTTAGTTTTGAATAATTATTTGTGATATGGTTACTTATTATTTCTGAATTTTATATTAAAAATATTTATCTGTTTGGTTTTTCATAATTCAAATCAATTTGGTTAATACTAAAATTAGTTTTTTTTTTTTTTTTAATTCTGATAAAATCTAATAAACAAATCGACACGACTAACTCGTTTAATAAATGAGTTGTGTTAAGGTTGAGGAATCCTGACCCGTTCAATAAACCTGTTGGGTTAGGGTTGACCTATATAGTCCAATACCCATAAGTCGACATGACACAAACCCGACACATGAACACAAATTGCCACCCTTAGTTTGAACAAGCATTGTTGCCGGTGTTTTATGTTTAAAGATGCTAAAGCCTTAGCTTTCAAAAAAAAAAAAAAAAAGAGCTCCAGCCTTAAAGAATCCCATGTTCCATAGCCATGTTAAAAACACCTTCATAGTGAGAATCCCACGAGTTAATTGTGTTTTCCAACTTCCGTACCCAAATAGAAAATACACTCATCCAATGTATAAGAGAGACAACTGAATAGTTAGTGGATTCCAAATAGGAGGAATTTTATTCTAAGAATATTGATATTTTTGTAAAACTGAACCATGGCTTCATTGGCGGAGGTTTTTTTTTTTTTTTTTTTTTTTTTTTTTTTTGTGGGATGGGGTGGAATTTTATATAGTTGTTTTTAGGTATATAGACTCATTTTTTTAATGTTATATATATATATATATATATATATATATTGGGTGGGAAGGTTATTCATACTTTGATCCTTCTAAAAATATTCATGAAGCCATTGCATATAATAGTTAAATGGATATATAAATCTTAACAATAATTTAAATTACGATATTAAACAGAATAACCTTCTAAGATGGATTGGACATAATTAAAAGAATTGATTACTAAATATCCTTGTTAATTATTAAGCGAAGAATTCAGTAAACATTCATATAATCATATTTATTAGTAAATATTCATTGTTATTTTCAGTAAAAGAAAAATTCATAACTTTTAGTAAAATTACTTTTTTTTTTTTTTTGAGAGAGTTAACCCGCTAGTAAAATTACTTTAGATAATAAAGTCAAGAAAATCAAATTCTATGACTTGATTTTTAGAATTTTATCGTGAATTAGATTTTGCACCGGTGGCTATGTGAAGCAAATCTGAAGGTGGACAAAAGTCAATTCGGTCCAAATCGAATTTAGTTTCTGGGCCCACTAAGTAAAAATATGGGCTAAATTTCAAGTCCATACTCTATACTGAATACTGAAACAAGGCCTAACACACACTCTCCGTGGCTGAATTCAGAAACGGGCTCATTGGACTTGAGCTATCAATATCCGCTTAAACTCATGAACCTCACTTTTTGATTATTTATTTATTTATTTTAATTATAGCTTTATTTATTTTCTTATTTTTTATGCAAGATAGAAATTATACTCTGGCTTAATCTAAGGTTCTTTTTGGTTGGAGGGATGGAAAAGTAGGGGAATAGAAAATATTTTAATTTCTCTCCTTTTTATTTGGTTGCGAGTGGAAAAGTGGAAAGATAGAAAAAATGAGTTTATATAAATTTACTCATACACCTTTGTTAAATAATAATGTCCAATTAAAAAAAAAAGGTGATAGGCAACCAAAAAAAGCAATCACCCAATTTATTTAAAAATAAAAATCATGTAAAAAAAATCATGTCTAGTTAAACAAAAAAAAAAAAAAAAGAAAAAGGAAAAGAAGCAACGTCCTACAAAGAAAAGAAAAAAAAAATAAAGTAAAAAGAAAAAAAGAGGCAACGTGCCACTCTCAGCCCAGGAAATCAAAGAATGAATAAAGAAAAAAGCAATGTGCAGAGGGAAAAAAAAAAAAAAAAGGAAAAAAAATGGGAAGGCAACGAGGCCAGCACCAAAAAAAAAAAAAAAAAAAAAAAAAGAAGAAGAAGATAGGAGCTGGATAGGGGTATTTTTGTCTATTAAGCAATTTTATTTTCTCCTTTCAATTTTCTCTCTATTTTGGAAAGAAAACTTTTTGGTAGGTCCGGAGAAAAAACACCTGAGTCCCACTACTTATATTCCTTCCTCCTCATCCAACCAAACACTCTCAAAAAAGTTTTCCTTCCCATTTTCTCTTAAAAATTTTCCATCCACCCTATTTCACCTCCAAACAAACACATTTTAAGTGTATATATATGTGTGAAACTCTCTCCTGAAAACTTGAACCACGACTCTTACCTCCATTCTACAAGCACTTATACTTGTAAAGTAACTATCATGCCAAGGGTGTACGGTGATAATTATAGTTTTTTCTATTTTTCAAAAAAGTAGTATCAAAACTTTCTTAAAAAAACAATATAAGACTCTAGGAGGATGCTTGGGTGAAGACTGTTACTTGGGATGCCCCTTTAACATTGAGTAAATGATAGCTCTTGTGGTTGTCCCTGGCTTTTGTGTAGCTTAGATGCCTAGTGTCAAGATAGATGTTGTGATGGTGTTTGTTGAAATTCCTAAGACAATAAACACAACAATGTTTTGAAAAGAAAGGTTAAAGATCTCCAAAATACATTTAAGTGGAGAGTAGATTTGTGCAGGTTGATTTATACATAATATGAAGTAATATAGATTTGTTGGAATGTTAGAAAATTTAGATGTTTACATTTTAAATAGGACTTCACATGGCCTCCCTTTCAATCGTTACCCATAGGTGAACAGAAAAGACCAATATTTCATTCATATTTAATTTTGACATTATCTTGAGCAAAAATTGATCCTCAACATTGCATGATTCATCATGCTAATTTGCTAATCCCATAACTCTTATAAATTCAACTCTACTCTTCTCTTGTTTAAATAATCAAATTAGTCAACAACCTTAAGCCAATTGCACTTCCTAGTATTCCCAACAAGAATATCTAGTATTTCTCACCAATTGATCACACCAAAAATCAAATGACCGACATTTCTAGCAAATTTTTAGAAATCTCTTGCAAGGAAAAATCGGGTTGCCATATCACATCCAACTATTTATAACGCTTTTGTTTACGATTTCTAATGGATTTCCATGATGACTACTATTCTTGATGAAGATCGTATTCACCAATTACTCATCCAACTAATACCATCCTAATCAATTTAACGGCGAACAGCTACAAATCTCTCGCAAGATATTCAGGCACTATAGTATGCAAGTTCTTGGTAAAAAGATATGCCCTAAGTGTCAAATAACAGGGGATTACTATTTGCCGTGGTGGACCAAAGCTTTCCCATTTATTTTTTGCAGATGACAACTTCATTTTTTGCAGAGCAACAATAGCTGAATGCAACGCTTTGCAAGGAATTTTGGAAGCAAATGAAAAAGCATCAGGTCAACAACTAAACAGATCCAAAACATCTTTGTTTTTTAGCAGCAACACCCCTAAAGAGATTCAAGAAGAGATAAAAGAAAGATTTGGTGCACAAGTCATCAAGCAGCATGAAAAGTATCTCGGTGTGCCATCATTGGTGGGAAGGAATAAAAGGAACACATTCAGGGAAATAAAAGAAAAGCTTGGGAGGAACTTGGCTAGATGGAAAGAGAAGATGCTGTCTAAAGCGGGAAAAGAAGTCTTGATTAAAGCGGTGGCCCTAGCTATACCAACTTATACCATGAGCTGTTTCAAGTTACTGAACTCTCTTTGTGATGAATTGACAGCCATGATTAGAAAGTTTTGGTGGGGACAAAGGAAGGACGAAAACAAGATCTCTTGGTTGAGTTGGGAGAAGATGTGTGAGTCGAAAGCTAATTTGGCTTTGCTGGCAAAGCAGGGATGGAGACTTCAAGTTGGCCAAGATTCTCTAGTGTATTGAGTTTTGAAAGTAAAATATTTTCCGAGATGTGATTTTATAAATGCTTCACTTGGAAAGAATCCTTCTTATACGTGGAGGAGCCTAATGGTAGCCCAACATTTAGTAAAAGAGGGTTTGAGGTGGAGAGTGGGTAACGGAGCAAGTATTCGCATATGGGAAGACAAGTGGTTGCCGTGTCCTTCCACTTATAAAATTACATCTCCGAGGCTATTTTTACAACCAGACGCTCAAGTGCAAGACTTGATAAATGAGGCGACTGCGAAATGGAAATCCATGATTATTGATGCATTATTCCTACCCCATGAAGCTGACATCATTAAGAGCATTCCTATTAGCTCCAGGCTACCACCTGATAAGCTTATTTGGACGGAGACTAGGAATGGTCTATTCACGGTGCGTAGCGCATATCACCTGGCATTGAATCGGTCTTTTTCATCCAATAGAAGCACAAGCTCTGATAACAGCAATCATAAAAGGTTCTGAAAAAAGATATGGAATATTCCTATTCCGCATAAAATTTGACATTTTGTTTGGAGAGCATGCCGTGATGCTTTGCTGACAAAAAACAACTTGTTAAGAAGGAAAGTCATCCAAGAGGAACTCTGTGAAAGCTGTATGGAAGCGACAGAGGCAGTGGGTCACGTTCTTTGGAGCTGTCCGAAAGCTAGAGAAGCATGGGAGTGTTCAAAGTTGGTAATATCGCAGAGCGAAGGGACATACCTGTCTTTCCAAGACCTCATGTGGGATTTGCTGTTAAACAGAGAAGTAGGTGATGATCAGGTGGCTCAAGTAGTAACTATCGCATGGGCGTTGTGGCACAATCAAAATGAGCTGGAATTTGGTGGCGTGAGGAAGTCTGGACAACAATTGATTCGATGGGCAACGGACTACCTTATGGAGTACAGGGCGGCAATAGCACAACCTGGTACAGAGGTACATGTGTCTCAGCAGGTTACATCTTGGTCCCCCCCACATGGTGATCACTCCAAAATTAATGTGGACGGGGCTGTTTTCTCGACATAGAAAGCGGTGGGAATTGGAGTGGTTATAAGGGATGATAAAGGGAGGCTTGAGGCAGCTTTATGCAGGAAAATTATGGCCCCTATGGGAGCTGCTGAGGCAGAGGCAAAGGCTTTTAAAGCTGGCCTTCTCTTTGCAAAAGATATTGGCCTCCGTGATGTCATTTTGGAAGGGGACTCTCTACTCGTTTATAATGCACTATGTAACATTTCTCCACCCCCATCCTCAATAGCATCAGTCATCCAGGGTATATTGGATATTAGTGGGGATTTTAGGAGTGTGGGATAATCTTATATTGGCAGACAAGGCAACTCACCAGCCCATATTTTAGCAAAGCATGCATCTGGCATTGCTGACTATATCGCTTGGATTGAAGAGGACCCTTGCTGTATCCAGCAAGCTCTTATCCATGATGTAATGTCAAATTCTCATTAGCAATAAAAGTTTCAGTCTTCTCATAAAAAAAAAAAAAAGTATCAAATAACAGGACCAGTCACAAACTCCAATTCAAGTTATTAACAGAAACTTTAATCAACAATGATAAAGTGTAACACTGCAAAGCTTAGTTTAGAGCAATCTGACCTAAGTATCATTTACTTAGTTTAGAATTTTATTTATTTATTTTTCATTTTGAATAAATATGCTATGATTTTTATGGTTAAAAGTTTGAGCCATGTTTTTACTTGATCTTTACTGATCTTCCATAGGGTTTTTATATTATACTTTTATAAATAAATAAACAAATATATATTTTTTTCTTCAATTATTCCAATTTCATGTCTAATTATATATATATATATATATATATATATATTTTGCTGAGATGTCTAATTGAATTTAGAACATCTAATTGACTACTTTAAAATTAATATTATAAAATTTTGTTAAGATTGCATTCAATGACTGATTTGTGTAGCTGATTCGAGGTCAACTGGGCCTCCAAGAATTTGGGAAAGGGAAACAGGGAGAAAGACAAAGGAAAGATTGAAATTGAGTTTGTATTTGCTTAACTGCTCAATGTACAATAGCCTCTCTTTTATACATCATCTACCAACTGTCAATGCCACCTCAATTCCCTAACTACCCTTAACCAACCTATACTTCCACTAACTAACCCATACCCAACTAACTAATTACACTACAAATCTGTTGGTATAAGCACATGAGGTATAAGCACCTAATATGCACTTATGCTACTATTACAATACAACACATAGAACCTACTATTACAATACAACACACAGAACCAAGCCTAACAATACCCTCCCCATTAGAGCACCTTGCCCACAAGGTGAGGAAACCTCCGTTGCAGAGCATACAGGCACTCCCAAGTAGCATCTTCTGTACTTTCACCTTGCCATTGAACTAGAACTTGAGTGATGGTCCTAGTGCGCAGTTGATGTGTCCTTTCTTGAAGAACAGCCACGGGTTCTGAGACAACAGGTCCTTCCATATCAGTAGGTGGTAAGGTGGAAACAGAAACCACATGCTGCCCAAGCTTAGCCTTTAGGCAGGACACATGAAAAGTAGGGTGAATCTTAGAATTTGGAGGCAGGTCCAACCTATAAGACACCTCTCCCACTTTTTGCAAGATCTGAAATGGCCCATAATATTTAGGGGATAGTTTCTTCACGTGGTGGTGCTTGAGGGACTTTTGCTTGTAAGCTTGAAGACAAAGGAACACCCAATCACCCACAGCAAAACACCTCTCAGACTTGTGCTTGTCATAATACATTTTCATCCTGTCTTGGGCAGCTGTTAAGTTCTGCTTTAACAAGGAAGTTAGCAACTGTCTGGACTTCAAATGAGTATCCACACCCTCAACCTTTGTTGTGCCAGGAATATAATCCATAAGCCTAGGAGGGGGATATCCATATAATGCTTCAAAACGAGTCAACTTGAGTGAGGTATGGAAATTAGTATTAAACCAAAACTTAGCAAGGGGCAACCACTCAACCTAAGAAGCTGGTTTGTCAGCAGCTAAAGTTCTCAAGTAACGCTTATAACTCTTGTTCACTACCTCTGTTTGGCCATCTGTTTGGGGGTGATAGGCTGAAGACATGGCTAATTGGATGCCTTGAATCTTCATCAACTCTTGCCAAAAGTGAGAAGTAAATATAGGATCCCTGTCACTCACAATTGATGAGGGCATTCCATGCAACTTGCACACATTTTGCATATAAAGAGTTGCTACCTTAGAAGCAGTGTATGGATGGGACAAGGCAACAAAATGAAAAAACTTTGTAAACCTGTCCCTACTACCATAACCACCTCCTTCATCTGGGATTTTGGAAGGCCTTCCACAAAATCCATGCTCACAGCCTCCCAAGGTCTCTCTGGTATAAGCAAGGGTTGAAGCAAGCCTGCTGGGTTACAAGTTTCATGCTTGAGCCTCTGACAAGTATCACATTCCTTGACATACTTCTTAACATCAGCCTTTAATCCAGGCCAGTGGAAGTCCCTCTGGACCTGATGCAATGTTTTAAGGAAACCAAAATGACTCCCCCAAGGTCCATTATGAACTTGCTGCAAAATAGCTGTCTTCAATGAAGCACAAGTGCCAAAATATATTCTGCCTTTGTATAACAGTAAATCATTCTGCATAGTGAAGCCTTTAGGACCTTCTTTCCCAGCTTGAAAAGCATCTAACACACTTTTAATGGAGTGATCATCAACATAGCTAGCTTTAACTTGAGCTAACCAGTCAGGGGTAGGAAAAGAAATCACGCATAAAGCACCCATCTGCAAAGAAACTTCATCAGTAGAAACCTGTCTGGACAAAGCATCAGCCACCACATTTTCTTTACCCTTCTTATATTCCACAATAAAGGCATATCCTAACAACTTGGTAATCCATTTTTGTTGAGCTGGAGTACCAATTTTCTATTCCAGAATGTACTTAAGGCTTTGCTGGTCTGTTCTTACCAAAAAAGGCTTCCCAACTAAATATGGCCTCCACTTCTGCACAGCAGTCACCAAAGCCAGCAATTCCCTCTCATAGGTTGATAAAGCTAAACTCCTTCCCTTAAGAGCTTGGCTGTGGAAAGCTGTAGCTCTTCTTTCCTGCATCAGTACAACACCTAATCCAACTCTTGAAGCATCACACTCCACCACAAACAACTTATCAAAGTCTAGAAGAGCTAAAACAGGTGGACTAGACACGACTGATTTGAGATTCTGGAAAGCCACATCAGCTTCTACAGTCCAAGTAAAAGAATCCTTCCTTAAAAGAGCAATTAATGGGGTTGCAATCTGGCCATACACTCGAACAAATTTCCTATAATACCTAGTGAGACCTAAGAACCCCTTCAAGGCCTTAACATCCTTAGGAGTAGGCCATTGTTGTATTGCCATAGATTTTTTAGGATCTGTCCTTACTCCTTCACCAGAAATCAAATGCCCCAAATACTCAACCTCACCATAAGCAAAAACATACTTGGACTTCTTGGCAAATAATTGTTCCTTAGCTAACACCTCCAATACAGCTCTCAGGTGAGAGACATGATCAACCAAGGATTTACTATAAACCAAAATATCATAAAAAAAAACTAGAACAAACCTTCTAAGAAAGGGTTTAAACACTTGATTCATTAGGGACTGAAATGTAGAAGGTTCATTAGTGAGGCCAAATGGCATAACCAGAAATTCATAATGCCCCTCATGAGTCCTAAAAGCTGTTTTAGGAATGTCCTCCTCACACATCCTAATTTGGTGATATCCAGACCTTAAATCAAGTTTTGAAAATATGCAAGCACCATTCAATTCATCAAGTAATTCATCAATAACAGGTATAGGAAATTTGTCCTTGACAATATTCAAATTAAGGGCCCTATAGTCAATGCACATACGCCAGGACCCATCTACCTTCCTTACCAATAAAATAGGGGAAGCAAAGGGACTACAACTATTCCTAATAGAACCAGCAGCCAATAATTCCTTAACTACCTTCTCTATTTCATTCTTTTGGTAAAAAGGGTACTTGTAGGGTCTTTGGCAGACTGGCTGAGCACCCTCCTTAAGAGTAATGTGATGTTCATGCCCCCTTGAAGGAGGTAGCCCTACTGGAGTGTCAAAGACCTGAGCAAATTCTTGAAGTAAATCCATCACTGCTGTAGGAAAAGTAGCCTTCCCATCAGTTGAGGAGGGAGTTGAGATGTGAACGAACAGCCCCTTCTCAATTGGAGCCTTAAAGAATTGATCCCCATCAAGAAGATGTGAACCAGAATGCTTCAGTCCTTGCAGCAGAACCTTGTGCCCTTTATGATAAAACTCCATAGTCAAAAACTAAAAATTCCATTGAATATTACCAAGTGTGGTAAGCCACTAAGTATCCAAAACGACATCACACCCCCCAAGTGGCAAGACATGAAATTGAACAGAAAATTCCTCCCCTTGAAGGCGTACTGGGACTTGATCACAAAACCTTTGAGATTTCACCACTGCACCATTAGCTACCTTAACATCCAAAGTTTGAGATTGGTCAACCAACAATTGCAAGTTAGAAACCAATGCAGCATTAATGAAATTATGTGTGCTTCCTGTATCTAACAAAACTACCAAACTAACTCCATTGATTTTACCCTTAATCCTCATAGTACCAGGCGTGGGAGTACCAATTAAAGCATATAGAGTTATCTCAACTTACTTAGCAGAAAAACTAACCTCCTGTCCTTCATCAATTGGACTCACAACTTCTTCTTCTAACTCAGTAATATTAACCCCGGACTGAGAATTAGGTACTAACTCAATACCTTCAAGAAGGAACAATTTAGCACTTCTACATTTATGACCCGAACCCCATTTGTCATCACAGTTATAACACAAGCCTTTTTTCTTTCTTTCTTTCTTCCATTTGGGCAAGGGAAATTCTTTTAATTGGGATTCTTTAATTGGGATTCTAGGCTTAGCTTCTACAAAAGTATTAACCTTAGGAAGACCCAAGATAGATGGTTTACCTATTTCTTGTTGAATTCTTGAACTCCTTCTGCAACTTATCAAGTACTCCTCTTGAATTTTAGCCAACCCAAAGGCCACATTCAATGATTGTGGAGACAGCATCCTCACTGGCAAGCGTATCTCATCCTTCAACCTACTTAAGAAACAACTCAACTTGTGCATTGGAGACAAACCTTTGATTCTATTGGATAAAGCTTCAAAATCTGCCTTGTAAACTACTACTGTTGTAGTCTACCTCAACTTAGTACGGGCCTCCATAAGATCATCATATGATATGGAACCAAACCTTACGTGTAAGGCCTGTATCATACCCTCCCAATTAGAGAAAACACCAGCTTCCTCTGCATCTTGAAACCACACAAGAGTTACTTGCTCCATATGGAATGAAGCCACCATGAGTCTTTCCGTGGCTGGGGTTTGGTAATACCCAAAATATTGATTAGCCTTGTACACCCAGCTAGCAGGATCCTCACATGAAAAACGTGGAAAATCAAGCTTGACAGCCTTTGCTAAGGACATCGCAGAAGAATAGTGAATTGGGGATGAGGGTTCCCGCGAAGATTGTTGCCTGGTTTCATCAGTACCCAACTTTTGAAGGATTGTAATAAGATGTTGGTTCATCTCATTCATAGTTCTTGTATGAACCTGTTGAATTTTCTAGAAATTCTCTTGGTTTTTTTGGATTTCTTGAATGTTCTTGCTATGGTGGTCGGAGGTAGCGCAAAGGGAAGCAATGGCTTCATTAGTGGCTGCCATGGCAACAATTTATCGTGTCTCAACCATCAGGTCACAGAGTCACGGCTCTGATACCAATTGTTAAGATTGCATTCAATGACTGATTTGTGTAGCTGATTCAAGGTCAGCTAGGCCTCCAAGAATTTGGGAAAGGGAAATAGGGAGAAAGACAAAGGAAAGACTAAAATTGAGTTTATATTTGCTTAACTGCTCAATGAACAATAGCCTCCCTTTTATACATCATCTACCAGCTGTCAATGCCACCTCAATTCCGCAACTACCCTTAACCAACTTGTACTTCCACTAACTAACTAATTACACTACAAATCTGCTGGTATAAGCACGTGAGGTATAAGCATCTAATATGCACTTATGCTACTATTACAATACAACACACAGAACCTACTATTACAATACAACACACTGAACCAAGCCTAACAAATTTGTTGTGAATTTTCATAATATTTTTGTTTTAAAAATAATGAAAATCTAGATTTAAAAAAAAAAAAATCAAGAGACTCGAGACTAAAGATCTTCTTTCTTTTTTTTTTTTAATTTTATTTTGAAGAAGAAACTAAGGATCCGTTTGGTTGGAGGAGTGAAAAAGTGAGAGAATTGAAATTGAGGAAGGGGCTGGAAAAGTGGGAGGATAGAAGAGATTTTAGTTTCTCTCATTTGTGTTTGGTTGGAAGGGTGAAAAAGTGGAGAGATGAAAAACTTTTTGGTTTGGTTGAGGGGGGGAAAAAAAAAAAAGAGGATAGAAAATTGAGTTGGTATATATTTACACTTATATCCCTATTACATAATAGTATTTTTTTTTTTTTAGATATCATTAATTTTTTTAATGTATATAAAATAGATACAAACAATTTATTAGTATAAAGTTTATGGATAAGCACAAAAAATAAAAGATGTAAATGCACTTTTAGTTCCTACATTTTGGTTTTTTCCCATTTTAGTTCCTACGTTTCATTTCACCACTTTTAGTCCTTAAACCAATTAAACGTGTATTATTTTAGTCATTTTCGTGAGTCAATAGACGAAAATAACTGAAGTGACTAATGGAGGGATTAAAATATTATTAAAAAAAATTCACTGTAGAAAATTAAAAAAAAAAATAAAAACACACCAGAACAAGAACAAGAACAGAAACCCAAACAAATTTGGGTAATATTGAGTGGTCTAAAATATTTATTTCAGTTGTTGTGATGAATTTCACCTCAAACATCCCTAACAAACCGGCCCAATTTCAAAAAACAACATACAAACCTATATCACATGCACTTGGGAATAGAAAGAAAAAAGAAGAAGAAAATTACTCACGAAGGAACAGCAAGCGAGGTAACGATGGAACCCAGTGGTATCGCCGTAGTAGTGGCGGTGGTGGCGGAGACAGAGACAAAGACAGTGCCCATGACAATGACAAAAGAGCCACACAGGTTGGAGAGGAAGTGGACCTTCTGGTTCGACAACCAGTCCAAACCCAAACAAGGTGTGGCATGGGGCACCTCTCTCCGCAAGGTCTACACCTTCAACACCGTCGAAGATTTCTGGTGGCACGTTTCTAATGTTCCTCAATTCCCTGATTTATTCATGTTTTTTTGTCTATTACTATGATTCTTGATATGGGTTCCTCTTCATCTTTGCCGTCTTTCGTTTTTTTATGCGTTAAGAATAGAAATATAGCTTGCTTTTCGAGGCTTTTCATTTTTTTTTAAGATCCAGAAAAATAGTGGGTTCTGTATTAATTTCATTATTGATTGAAAGATGAGAAAAATATGGGTTTGAGTTGTGATTTTGTATATCTGGGTTTTGTGGTTTAAGAAAATCTAAGAAAATTTGCTGCTAGGTTTGTGTTTGTGTCCTTGCTAGAGATCGATTTGTGTTTGTGTTTGTGTTTGGTTGACAAGAAAGGGCAAGAAAATGCAAGAAAATCTGGGCATGTGTTCTTATGTTTAAAATCTAGGTTTGTGTTATTTGGTGTTCTTGTTGAAGATGAACTTGATGAGTGCTATAGTAAATTTATTTGATGAGTGTTATAGTAAATTTTTAATAATATTTTAATCTCTCCGTCAGTCACCTCAGTTATTTCTGTCTGTTGACTGAAAGAAAGGACTAAAATAACACGCATTAATTGGTTTAGAGACTAAAAGTGGTGAAATGAAAATGTAGGGACTAAAATGGAAAAAAATCAAAATGTAAGGACTAAAAATGTATTTATGCCAAAATAAAAACAAAAATAGTGTCAATAAAAAAATAAAGTAACGAAGATATGAAGGAAGCAGATATTAAAAAAAAAAAAAAAAGAAACGAAGAAAGGAACAAAGGATTGAAGAAAAAAAGAAGAAGCATGTCCAGCAAAAAAAAGGAGTGAGTTCAAAACTAAAAAAAAAAAGAAAGAAAAATAAGTTAAAATGAAGAAAGAAAGCAAGCAGAATACAAACAAACAAACAAATAAATAAACAAAAAAAAAAAAAGGGAGAAGAACGAACAAAGAAATAGCAAGGACAAAATAGTCCTTTCACATCCATGCAAGTTTTCTCTCTATTTTTTAGAAATTGTGATTTGGTAAACTCAGAGAGAAAACAACGGAGCTCTACTAATTTTCTCTCCTCCTTCTCCTCCCAACCGAACACATCTTCTAACCAATTTTTTTTTTTTTTAATCACTCTAACCAAACATGCCCTAAAGTTCCAGCTGTTTATAGGAGGCGTGAGTACTAAACAAAACTAAAAGGCATTTTGGTCTGGCTGTAAAATGATTTGACTTTCGACATCTAATCTGATGCATACCTCTTACTTATCTATCCTTTTTCCTACTCCCAAAAATTTGAATATTTACACAGCCACTAACGGAATTTTTGTAACCAATCATATAGTAACAAACTGTCAAACTGACCAATTAGTAACGAAGCCACTCAAGTAGCCATTCTTCTTATCAGCCTTGTGTCAGCAGCAGATTGCATTATTATGGAATAATTGTTGGTGGACCAAAACGTGTTTGCTAATGGTAGGGGTAAGTGAATTTAATTCTCATTTACCACACTTATTACACACGCTAGTCAACTTGCGTCCTAATGGGACTAGCTATAATTATTTTCCAAATTTCAAGCTATTTCCAACATGAATTACTTAGAAAGTCCGGCCAAGTGCATCATCAATACCAATGTATTATATCATATTATATGAAATAATATACTATATAATAAAAGTTGGGCTTAAAAATCATAGTTACGCCAATTGACTTCATCAAGTTGTAGATATTTTTTTTTAGATATTTGAATTTCAATATATATATATATATATATATATAATTTTTCTTCTCCTGTAATTTCTAAGTTGATAAAAATCTTAATTTAATTACAATCCAAATTCTTCATCTAATTTATCTAATCTTTAATTTTTAGGTGTAGTATATTATAATCCAAATTCTTCATCTAATACATCAAATCTTTTTTTTTTTTTTTTTACATATAGTGTATTATAAAAAAAAGTAGCAATTTATATATATAAACCACTTTCATTGGGAGGATATACACAAGGGGAGGAGTTGATAATTAATTTTTTCTCTACTTTTTCTTAAATATATTTTGTTTTAAGTTAATTTTTTTGTATAAAAAAAAAAAAGCTAATAATGTTAATTAACAAAATGGTTTTCATGGTATAACATAAAATAAAAATTTTTAATTAACGCTAGCAACTTGATTTTTATGGTATTTGATTTTAAATAATTTTTTTTTTTTTTTTTTTTGCTTATATAAACTTTTTCGCAACTTGAAATTATTGTTTTAAATTGAAACAACTTCTTATCAACTTTTTTTTGGTTGAAGCTTATTGTGGTTGAAATTTTGTTTGTTGGATAAATATATGAATGATTATAGATAATAGTTTTATTATACTGTGACTCTCATTTTTAGATTTTTAAGTCACTATAAATAGTTCCTAAAAAAAAAGTCACTATAAATAATAAGGCGAGCTTCATGATTTTTTATTAATATTTTGAAGTTCCAAGTATCTATCATTTTTTAGGGTTATTTGTTTAATTTTGTTTGTATTTTTATTATTCATGTTTCTTTAGGGAGTTTCCTTGAGGTTTGGAAGCACTCGATCAAACAAAAATCTTGGAATTGAGTTTTACTCAAAACAATTTCTTGAAGTTTATATTTACACATTTTGTTTTGATAGGGTGAAATTTCGTGCCTCCTATCTTATTTTCAAAGACAAAAATTCAATTCTTATGTAATTTTATCTATTTTTATTTTTTAATATTTAGTAATTTGGGTTGTTCATAATTCTCAACTATTACATTTAGGTTACCACTTATATTTGCTTTCATTTTTTTTTTTAATTATTGAATTCAAGGTTTTTAATTTAAATATGCACTTGAGCTTTAATTATGCAAACTCCCTTTATATATTTTTAGGCATCTCCTTTGATATTAGCTGCATAGTTATTTACCATATTCCATTCAATTAGTTTTGGACTTATATATGATTTCTTTTTATTTATAACAACTTAATCTTACACAATATACATTCATTATATATTTTAAAATAAAATGTTACTTTGTTTTAAAAAAAAGTAGTGTAAAAGATTACTTTATTTTTATTATCTATTTAATTTTAATTAAAATAATTTTTTATTTTCATTAATTTACATATGATTCTTGATTAAGCCATGCATCACATGAGCATAATATTAGTATATATATATATATATATATATATATATATATATAAGCAGAGATCTCATGTTAGAGTGTATGTGGTTGTGCGATGTGATGTATACCTTGAAATTCTCTTTATTTAGAGTTCTAAATCAACAAAGTTCGCATTTATATCAAAAAATCAGCTCATTGAATTAGTAAATAGAGTATATGCATATATTAATTATCTATAATTGTGTATTGATTATTTATATCAAATGAATTTATATGATTATTTTTATAAACTCTATATAAGAGACAAATTTTAGTTGAAATAATAATAATAAATTTAGAATATGACATTCTTACTCATGTTTTGTTGCTTTGAAAACAATTGACACAAAAGTTATAAAAATTAAATATTTGTGAATTCACTCAAATAAATCTTAGTCCTTTGAATTTCCTAACTCCTTTCAGTCACATGTAATATATATATAAATATATGTGTGTGTGTGTGTGTGTGTGTGTGTGTGTGTGTGTAATAGAATAAATATATTTATTTTGTTATATCATAATGAAATTTTAATATAATTTTTCTAAGATTTATATGAGAAACATTTTTCTTTATGTGAGAAACAATTGAAACACTATATCATGCAAGCAACGTCCAACAAAAAGGGGGGGAAAAAAATTAGAAACACACAATCAAGAATGAAAAAAAAAAAAAAAAATAGAAGAGCAATTGAGTTAGTGGGTGTAAAATTTCTGTTCAATTTGCAAAAAAAAAAAAAAAAAAAAAAAAAAAAAAAATCTATTTTACACACTCACTTTTACAAAATACCTACATCAGTTTATCCAGATTCAACTTTAAACTTCTCATCAGACAATTTCTTCAAAAAAAAAAAAAAAAAAAAGATATAGCAAGTTTGGATCATCAAAAACCAAGTTATGAGCCACAAATGTCCACAGATATCTCAACCTTCTAGAGAGTATACTCATCCTCTGCATTTCTTTCAGTGTCAATAGTGACAGAATGGATTCAGGAATTTTATTGGGCAATTCACTAATTAACAGATCCAATCAAAAACTGTTTCTTTGGTTAACAATATATAATATTAGCAAAAGAATATAACATTTTTTTTTAACTTTTAATAAATCTTAAATTTAATTAACAAATCCAGTGGAAAATTGTTTCTCTGGTTAACAATATATAATATTAGCAAAAGAATATAACATCTTTTTTATAACTTTTAATAAATCTTAAAAAATTATTCAAAAATTGAGTAAATAACCAAAAACAAACTAGATAATAAAAATATGATTTTATTTAGAGAGTTTCAACTTATGACGTCCACTTCTGCTAATAGCTCTTTTGATAGTAGCTCTCTATCATTAGACCAATACACCAATCAATTTTCGGTGTAGGCGAGAATTCGATCATAATAGGCTTCGCCAATTGAGTTAACTGGAATTCACATAAAAATATGATTTTTGATAGCTTTAGAGAATGAAATTTCACCTTTTTAGGGCTAGGATGAACTATCTTTACCAGTGCGATCTAGTATGACTTAATAAATTGTAAACACAAAATCTCAAGTTTGGAAATCAAACAATTGACGATGTTTCACAAGTGTAAATTTGTATTGATGAATTTGTAGGTACAATTCTCTATGTTTAGATTCTAATATAATAGAATAATCCTCTGATTCAATCTCCTTAGAAAAGTCTTCAATTCAAGTGTTGCGTTGTTCTAGTCTTGACTCGAGCACAAGATGTCCACCACTTAGATTGGAAAGTGGATTGAAAGATCTTTGGAATGAAATCGCGATGAATCTCTTGTTGTGTGCTTGTTAGGGATTTCTTGTTCTTTGAGTTCTTTGTGGGTTCTTCAAATTTTATTGATCTTTGAAGATTTGTGTTGGAAGTTCTTCGAGGCCTTAGAGCTTGAATTCGATGAAGTTTTGATGGATCAAAGTCTTTGAGGTTTTTGGACGCTTTGAAGCTTGATTCCAGTAGAACTTTGAGATTTGGAAGAATGATTTGGATGAATGTTCTCTATCTTCGAAGATTTGTAGTGAAAGTTCTTTGGGGCTTTAGAGGTTTGGATCCATAGAGCTTTACTGATTTGTAGTCTCTTAGTGTTTATAAAGGCTTTTGAGCTTGATTCCAATGAGTTTTGAGATCTAGAAGGATGACTTGAATGCTTTTACTTCGAATGTTATTCAAAGGTTGGAGTTCCTGATGTTCTTGGAGGCTTTGAAGCTTAATTCGGACGGAGCTTCCAGACTTCTAAATGTGTATGAATCCCCCCTATAAGATTGAGAAAGGTCTCTATTTATAGGAGTCTTAAAGAGGTGTGATGACATGGGATTGACTATCATTAATGGCATGTGTTATAATTTATATGGAAGGACTTTATGTCTTGTTTTCTAAGGGACATATGGCATTATTTGTTTGGCCATAGTGGTTTAATTTAAAATAACACATGACAACATATAATTAGACTGCTTATGTCATTTAAATTAACACGTGTTTACATTTGATTGGTTCTCAAGTTTTCTTTGTAATCTTTATTTTTTGACACTTAGAATATTGTCATTGGCCCCTAAATAATGACAGTGAAACCCACTAAATAGTATGTGTTGTCTTGTAAGTGGCTATTTTAAATGTACTACATAAATTGTAGTAGTCTGACGTTGCAACGTGTTGTTGGGAGAAAATATCACTCTTTACATAAATATAATAAAAACTGCAACACAAGGAAAAGATCAAAACTTTAGGTGATATTTTTTTTTTTTTTTTTTGAGAAACAATAAAACTTTAGTTGATATTAGAGCCTGTCAGCACATCCAATGTGTAAAATTAAGTAATAAAAAAAAAACACTACCAATGTATGATAGAGAAAAGAAAAAGGCAGGATTTTTTTTAAGACTTACGGACGTTATGAGAAGAACAAACATAGCAGACAACAGTTTCGGCAACCAAATACAATAAAAATCAATAACAAACCCAATTTTTTTTTTTTGGATAAACTTCAATATGCATTAAACTCAAAAACAAGAAACACACTCATCCTCACAGGCGGTTCTCAGAACCTCTGGAAGACTGAGATTATTGTAACAAAAGACATGACAGACATAAGAGAAAGTCTAGCGACATTGTGGGTTGCAACATTAGCATCTCTCTTGACCCAACAGAAACAACAACTAAACATAGACTCTTTAAAAGTTAAAATATTACTAATGACAGTAGATATGGTCCAATCTGGGCATGAATCTAGAGAATTTATTGCGTCAAAGCAAATCTTGGCATCTCCCTCAATGATGACTTGGTTCCAGCCTTCATCCCTTGCAAGTTGCAATGCCCAGAGGATAGCTGCAGCTTCAGCATGAGAGGGGGAGCAGTAGGGGCAGGTTTTAGCCCGGACTTTGATGACTTTTCCATGAGAGTCTCTGGCTAAAACTGCTAAGGCTGAAGAGGATGCAGCAATTGCAGTGTTACCAAAGATTCACATATAAGCATGGAGAGACACCGACCTAAAGAAGGAGGGCAACTGCGGCGTTGAACAAGAAGAGGATGCGAAAGTTGGTTTTTATTAGGTTTCCTTTCTTTTTGGGCCCAGAAGCCCTTTCTTTTGGGCTACTTTTCTCCTATACCCCACACACTCACTGTAAAGAATGAAGCTCTGGAATTAAAGAACAAGAAGTTTTGGAGAGAAAAGGAAAATTCTTATTGATCAATTTCAGAAAAATGTAAAAGGTACATAATTAATTAAGCCCTTATTTCTATATATACACCAACAGAGGAGGGAAAGTGCAAAACAGAAATAACTGATTTCCTAATCTAACGGAAATATAAATGCACTTTTGGATGCATGACAGCTGGCCTATATTATAACTAACTCTATCCTGCTCTATTCACATGATTGGCACGTGCCTTCATTAATCAAAATTGTGTCGTTTTCCTTCTTCACTTTACTCTGCTATTTTAATCTTGCTCTTGTTGTTTTTCTTTAACTTTGTTGTTTTGCTCTGCTATTTCTCTTCAATTTTGTTTCAACTATCTCAGTCTCAACACTCCCCCTCAAGTCCTGAACTTCAAGTTTTGAGACTTAACCTGAAACTTGATCTGAGATCTTTGCCTATAAATCTCGTGGAGTGAAGATATCCTTTAAACCCAATTTTCCAGAAAGTCTTGAAAAAGCTTGAAAACCCAAAGCTTTGGTAAATATGTCTACTACCTAAAAATTGGTAGTTACATGAAATGTTTTAATCATACCCTCCATGATCTTATCTCTGACCAAATGACAATCTGCCTCTATATGCTTTGTTCTTTCATGAAAAACCGAATTTGCAGCTATGTACAAGGCTGCTTGATTGTCACAAAACAACACAGCTGGCCTTACATGATTAACCGTTAAATCCTTATGTATTTGCACCACCGAAGTTATCTCACACACAAGCCACACTTGCCATGGCTTTGTACTCAGCCTTAGCTGAAGACCTTGAAACAACTCCCCGCTTTTTAGACCTCCAAGAAATCAATGAATCTTCCAAGAAAACAGCATAGCCAGTCAGAGACCTTCTAGTGTTAGGGCATCCAGCCTAATCCGCGTCACAAAATGACTTGACATGTAAATCAGAATTACTTGGAAAGAAGATACCTCTTCTTGGTGAGCCTTTTACACGTTGAAGCACCCTGTTAGCAGCAAGCAAATGTGGCTTTCTTGGTTGTGACACAAACTGGCTCAGCCTATGCACAACATAGGTGATGTCTGGTCTAGTCAAGGTGAGATACAATAGTCTTCCTATAAGCCTCCTATACTGGGCAGGGTCTGCAATTGGCTTGCCTTCATATTTGGACAACCTCAGATTTTGTTCCATGGGGAAATTGACTGGTTTGGAACCTAGAAAACCTGTATTTTTTAAGATTTCCAAAGCATACTTTTGTTGGTTTAAACTTATACCTGCATTAGTTCTAACCACTTCAAGACCTAAGAAATACCTCAAAGACCCCAGGTCTTTTAATCCAAATCTGTCATCAAGAACTTTCTTCAGACTTTGCACACAAGTTGGGTTATTACCAGTCAACAATATATCATCTACATACACCAAAAGGACTGTAAAAGAAGGTCCTTGAGTATTTGTAAACAATGAGTAATCAGACTTGGACTGAATGAACCCCATTTGCAAAATAGTTGATGAAAACTTTTCAAACCATTTTCTAGAATCCAGTTTCTGTCCATAAAGACTCTTATTCAATTTACATACCAAATGCTCCCCCTTGCTGTGAAAACCAAGTGGCAAAGACATATAAACATCTTCAACCAAATCACCATGTAGAAAAGCATTGTTAACATCCATTTGGTGAAGAAACCACCCATTCACAGCAGCTAAAGATAAGACAATTCTAATTGAAACATACTTTGCAACAGGAGAGAAAGTTTTTGAATAATCCAAACCAAGCTTTTGAGTAAAACCCTTGGCAACCAAACGGCCTTGTACCTTTCAATAGTGCCATCTGAGTGATATTTGACCCTATAAACCCATTTACAACCAATGGGAGACTTACCAGCAAGTAAAGGAGTTAGTATCCAAGTGTCATTAATCTCCAAAGTTTTAATTTCTTTGTCCATGGCAGCCCTTCATTTAGGATACTTAACTACTTGAAAAAATGAAACAAGTTTTGATAGAATAGAACTAACAGCCAAGACAAAGGAAGAGAACTTAGGCCCAAGATGTGAGTAACTAAGCACATTTGAAATGTCATAGGGCAAACCAGAAGTAGGTTTGGTACAAACTGCTTTACAAGAGTAATCTAACAAGTAGGCAGGGGGATGGTATGTTAGGATATATGCCCTTAAATCCTATTGTATGATGCTATGTATGACATTATGTATGACTTAATGTTGTGTTTAATAAAGTTGTTTATTTTTATCTAAAATAATGGTAACATGAATATTTGGACATTATCATATAGTCCATGAGATGCATAGTATGTGATTTATGTGAAAAGTCACAGAAGATATAAATCACAAGTTCTTTGTAAACTCAGAATTATAGTTCGTAGTCGGTGATGAAATTGGGCATTTCATCTGCGAAGACTATAACGTATCAACTAAGATGATTTATCTTGATCATGGAAGTGGAGACTTCTAGTTGATATGTTTTAAGAGTTAAGACATATTGAACTGGACCGCTGTGAGATTTATTATTCTCCTAACGACTGTCAAATGAATAATAAATCTCACGACTTCTATTTGCATGAACTCTTAATCCTGAGAGAATAATGGACTTGATCATGAGGTGTAGGTTGCTTTGATATATCAGGAGTGAGATCTAAAGTGACGGTCAAAACCTCAGTATGTTGGGCAACCACATTTAGTGTTGATGGAACATATATTCTCAAGATGGAATTCATAGTCTCTTAACGGAGATATAAAATATTCCCTTGAGATAAGTTTAATGGGTTCAGTTATTCAGAGAGTTAGGCCTAACCACTTTGGTAAGAAATTACTAAAGTATATATTTATGAAATTGGATTTCATAAATATATGATGAATAACTTTAAAGGATTAAACCGGGTACTCAAGGATAAGATGTAGTAATTTACAAAGTGACAGTCTATACTTATGACTTTGTATTACTACGAATATTTTATGAAGGGGTTGCGTGTAAAATAAAGTCTTGGGATATAATTTATTAATAAGGCCTAGAGTGCAATTATATTTATATAGTGGTATTAAATATAATTAATGGTAACTTTGGACTTGTCAAGAGTTGACGGAAAAGCCCAAGGCCCATTGGAGCTAGTGTCTTATTGGTCCCTTTTGGTCCCATTCCAAGCCACACATTAAAGCCCAATTGGGAAGGCCCAATAGGCCAGCCCAATTAGATAATCAGTTAGTTATAAAGGGAGAAACATACAGAATTTTTTAATGCGGTTTTTATCGTAGAGAAAAGAAAGAGTGAGAGACACACTTTTATTCTCCCTTTGGAAACTGATTGAGAGACCACACATCTTGGGCGTAAAGTGGAATTGGAGTGAAGATTAAAAGTTTTCCCAAGTGCTTCTAATCTTTGTTTTGAAATTCTCCATACCAAGGTACGCTATCTTGTTCTTAAATTCTGAAATTTATAGAGTGCATGTTGTCAATCATGAATGAAATAGATCCTTATTTGTTGCTTCCGCTGTATGTTTTGTATGAGATACAAAACCAGATTTTTATCCAACAATTGGTATCAGAGCCAGGTTTTCATTTCATGATTGTATAACATGTGATTGAATTTTAAAATTTAAGAAAAACCGTTATCTTTACATTTCATTTTTCTGCATCAAGTTATGATGTTGTGTCATATTTTTAAATATCCATGGAACCGTATGTATATAATACAACTGAGATTGAATGGAGATTCAATAGTACGGGATATGGTGGTTATTGGAAAATGGGTGGTTATTTCTCAATCAATGCATCGTTTGTCTTGTAGTGCATTAATTATAGAATTGCATGCCTTGAACGTAAATCATGCATGGCTGGATTGTTATGGATTTTGAGTTTTATAATGCACGGCTGGAATCCATTGCAAAGGAATTCATTTCTTTTGTTTTATATGGATTGCATGCATTTATATAACCAAGGGATAAAGTCTTACAATCCGTACCTATTGGTTTATTCAACAACCTGAAGGCTTTATTTTATATAATATATATATATATATATATATATATATAATTATATATATATATGAATTTATGTTACGTTACGTTATATATATTTATATATATTAATGCTAGTTTTATGAAATTTATTCCTAATGAGATTAGGACTATGTTTTCAAAGTGTTTAGCATTATTATGATTCTTAACATTAAAAAATCTTTATTTTAAAACATCTAGTGGGAGAGAGATACAAGGGTTGTATCTCACGGCCTCCATTGTTGGTTCATAGTAGTGTGAAATATATACTTTGTCTTTGCCTCGAGCTTAGCATTCCATGCGGAGAGTATTTATTTCACGGTCCTACAAGATTGAATTTCTTAGTTTATAGTGGTTTGATAAGCACCTTGTCTTAGCTTCGAGCTTTGCATTCCATGCGGAGGGCGTTTTTATCATGGTACCACAAAATAAACTTGTTAAAGGGATGAAATGTGGCTACACATGATTCTAGACAATGGTATATACTAGACTAAGTATTTTAGTATCCTCTATGCTGAGTTCTTGCTATTATTACTTAGAGGCTAAATGTAAAACGGCATATTATTAGTGTTTGATAAGAGTTATCATGATAGCACTAATAATGAGAATAGTTCTCAATCAATCATAGTATTTAATGTTCACTCTATGCTGAGGGATATTGAATATGGGATTGAGTTGTCGTTGCATATATTATTTTATGGTTTTATTAAGGTTCCATATTATATGCTTATATGCTAAATTTGATAATGTCCAGTTTACTTATTGTATTCATGTTTATTATTTTCAGATTTAAATCATGGCATCATTTAGCCCACTTGTTGCTATTCTTAACCAAAACAAACTAACTGGATCCAACTATGTTGACTGGAAAAGGAATTTGGACATTGTTCTTACTGCTGAAGAGCACAAATATGTGCTTACTCAACCATGTCCTAGCTTTCCTTCATTAGATGCTCCTATTGAGGAAAAACAGCGATATGATCGTTGGCAGAAATCTAATGAGATGGTCAAGTGCTATATCCTAGCATCTATTTCAAATGTTCTACAGCATCAAATGCAGGATGTAGAACATGCTTCGGACATCATGCTAAGTCTGAAGGAGATGTTTGGTGAGCAAGGCCGGTCTGCAAGGCAAGAAACCATGAGGCAAATTTATAATACCAAAATGGCTGTAGGAAGTTCAGTAAGGGAGCATTGTCTTAGGATGATTGCTAATTTGAACACATTAGAAGTTTTGGGTGCCGACATTGATGGAGAATCCCAAGTGGATATGATACTCCAGTCACTACCAGAATCATTCAAGGAATTCAGACTTAATTATAATATGAACAAAAAGATTTATTCTTTGTCTGAATTAATGAATGAGTTAGTGGCGGTAGAAGGCATCCTTGGTACTTCTAGTGTTGAAGCCAATGTGAGTAAAGGTTCTACTTCTCAACCTAAGTCGAAAGGCAAAGGTAAGAAGAAGAAGAAGGACTTCACTAGGAAAAATGGTAAACAAATTGCCTTAGGGGTTGCCGAGAAAGGAAAGAAAAGCAAAGGAAAGTGTTTCCATTGTGGTGAGAAAGGACATTGGAAGAGGAATTGTCCAATATTCAAGGCTGCCAAGAATAAGGGTATGAAAAGTTCCTTTCTTCTTGAAATATGTTTGGTACAGAATCCAACAGATTCCTGGTGTGTGGATTCAGGTTGTACTAATCATATCTGCAATTCTTTGCAGGGGTTCCAGGAGACCAGAAAGTTGAATGAGGGAGAACTATTTCTTACTTTGGCTGATGGGAGCAAGATTCCGGTTGTAGCTGTTGGAGTGTATAATTTGTGTTTTAAGTCTAGAGTGTTAATATTGGAAGACTGTTTGTTTGTACCTAATGTTCGTAGGAATTTGATTTCTGCAACTTATTTAGGTAGAAATAGATATTGTGTTATCTTGAAAGACAATGTTGTAATAAAGAAGGATAAAATGTTTATCTGTTCTGGCAATATTGTGGATGGTCTTTATATTTTAACTCCTGACATGCATGAATTATACAATTCTGAAATAGATAATAGCTCTCATGTAAAATCATTAAAGAGAAAGTTTCCTTCTACTAGTGATGCATATCTATGACACTTGCGTTTGGGTCATATTAATTCAAATAGGATTCAAAGACTAATCAAAGATGGACTTTTACAGCCCATGGACTTTGATGGATTTCCAGTTTGCGAATCTTGTTTGGAAGGTAAAATGACCAAACGGCCTTTTAATGCAAAAGGTAGAAGAGCCCAAGATTTGCTAGAACTAGTGCATTCAGATGTATGTGGTCCTATGTCAATCCAAGCAAGAGGTGGCTATGAGTATTTCATTACCTTCACTGATGATTACTCTAGATTTGGTTATGTGTACCTAATAAAACGGAAGTCCGAAACCTTTGAAAAGTTCAAAGAGTTTAGGGCTGAAGTTGAGAATCAATTAGGTAAACGCATAAAGGCCATTCGATCTGATCGAGGTGGCGAATACGTTCTTGGTGACTTCAAGGATTACTTGACTGAAAATGGGATTATATCCCAGTTGACTGCACCTGGAACTCCACAACAAAATGGTGTAGCAGAAAGAAGGAATAGGACTCTTTTGGATATGGTTAGGTCCATGTTGAGTTATTCGACTCTACCAATTTCTTTTTGGGGATATGCCTTAAATACTGCAATGTATCTTCTGAATTTAGTACCTTCGAAGTCTGTTCCTAAAACACCTGTAGAGTTGTGGAATGGGCGTAAGCCTAGTATGAGACATCTCCACATTTGGGGTTGTCCAGCACATGTGTTGAAAGGAAAGTCTGACAAGTTACAGTCTAAAACAGAAGTGGTTTTCTTTGTAGGGTATCCAAAAGGAACTGTTGGAGGTTTATTCTATAGTCATAAGGATAATAAAGTGTTTGTTAGCACAAATGCCAAATTCTTGGAAAATGACTATATGAATGATTATACTCCTAGAAGTAGAGTTGTCTTGGCTGAAATGAATAAACCTGTAGTTGAACAACCAGTGGATGAAACTAGGGATGATGTGGCTGTATTGGATACACCACAAGACATTACTCATGAGATGACTAGTACACAGGTGCCTCGTCGTAGTGGGAGAATTATTCGGCCTTCTATGAGATTTAGAGGTTTGGGAGAAACTTATATAGCTATCTCAGAAGAGGCAGAATCGGATTCCTACACTTATGAGGAGGCAATTAATGATATAGATGCACATCATTGGGTCTTAGCTATGAAATCTGAATTGGATTCTATGTATTCCAATCATGTATGGGATCTTGTAAAGGCGCCTAACGGCATTAAACCTGTTGGTTGCAAATGGGTTTACAAGAGGAAGAGAGGGATAGATGGAAAGGTTGAAACCTTTAAAGCAAGACTAGTGGCGAAAGGGTATACACAAAAGGAAGGTATTGATTATGATGAAACTTTTTCGCCAGTAGCATGCTTAAGTCTATCAGAATTCTCTTATCCATTGCTGCTCATTATGATTATGAGATTTGGCAAATGGATGTCAAGACTGCATTTCTTAATGGCAATCTTGAAGAAGAAATATACATGATGCAACCAGAAGGTTTCATAGCAAAGAACCAAGAGCATATGGTATGCAAGTTGAATAGGTCCATTTATGGACTTAAACAAGCATCTAGGTCATGGAACATCAGATTTGATCAAGCAATCAAGTCATTTGGTTTTGAACAAAATCTTGATGAACCATGTGTGTACAAAAGACATCAAGACAAAGTAGTAATGTTCCTAGTGCTTTATGTTGATGATATTCTACTCATTGGGAATGATGTAGGGGTAATGTCATCGGTTAAAGTTTGGTTGTCTAGCCAATTTGATATGAAGGACTTGGGTGAGGCTAACTTTATTCTAGGGATCAAGCTTTGGCGAGATCGCAAGAATAAGATGTTAGGCTTACCAGCAAGTAAAGGAGTTAGTATCCAAGTGTCATTAAGCTCCAAAGTTTCAATTTCTTTGTCCATGGCAGCCCTTCATTTAGGATACTTAACTACTTGAAAAAATGAAACAAGTTTTGATAGAATAGAACTAACAGCCAAGACAAAGGAAGAGAACTTAAACCCAAGATGTGAGTAACTAAGCACATTTGAAATGTCATAGGGCAAACCAGAAGTAGGTTTGGTACAAACTGCTTTACAAGAGTAATCTAACAAGTAGGCAGGGGGATGGTATGTTAGGATATATGCCCTTAAATCCTATTGTATGATGCTATGTATGACATTATGTATGACTTAATGTCGTGTTTAATAAAGTTGTTTATTTTTATCTAAAATAATGGTAACATGAATATTTGGACATTATCATATAGTCCATGAGATGCATAGTATGTGATTTATGTGAAAAGTCACAGAAGATATAAATCACAAGTTCTTTGTAAACTCAGAATTATAGTTCGTAGTCGGTGATGAAATTGGGCATTTCATCTGCGAAGACTATAACGTATCAACTAAGATGATTTATCTTGATCATGGAAGTGGAGACTTCTAATTGATATGTTGATATGTTTTAAGAGTTAAGACATATTGAACTGGACCGCTGTGAGATTTATTATTCTCCTAACGACTGTCAAATGAATAATAAATCTCACGACTTCTATTTGCATGAACTCTTAATCCTGAGAGAATAATGGACTTGATCATGAGGTGTAGGTTATTTTGATATATCAGGAGTGAGATCTAAAGTGACGGTCAAAACCTCAGTATGTTGGGCAACCACATTTAGTGTTGATGGAACATATATTCTCAAGATGGAATTCATAGTCTCTTAACGGAGATATAAAATATTCCCTTGAGATAAGTTTAATGGGTTCAGTTATTCAGAGAGTTAGGCCTAACCACTTTGGTAAGAAATTACTAAAGTATATATTTATGAAATTGGATTTCATAAATATATGATGAATAACTTTAAAGGATTAAACCGGGTACTCAAGGATAAGATGTAGTAATTTACAAAGTGACAGTCTATACTTATGACTTTGTATTACTACGAATATTTTATGAAGGGGTTGCGTGTAAAATAAAGTCTTGAGATATAATTTATTAATAAGGCCTAGAGTGCAATTATATTTATATAGTGGTATTAAATATAATTAATGGTAACTTTGGACTTGTCAAGAGTTGACGGAAAAGCCCAAGGCCCATTGGAGCTAGTGTCTTATTGGTCCCTTTTGGTCCCATTCCAAGCCACACATTAAAGCCCAATTGGGAAGGCCCAATAGGCCAGCCCAATTAGATAATCAGTTAGTTATAAAGGGAGAAACATACAGAATTTTTTAATGCGGTTTTTATCGTAGAGAAAAGAAAGAGTGAGAGACACACTTTTATTCTCCCATTGGAAACTGATTGAGAGACCACACATCTTGGGCGTAAAGTGGAATTGGAGTGAAGATTAAAAGTTTTCCCAAGTGCTTCTAATCTTTGTTTTGAAATTCTCCATACCAAGGTACGCTATCTTGTTCTTAAATTCTGAAATTTATAGAGTGCATGTTGTCAATCATGAATGAAATAGATCCTTATTTGTTGCTTCCGCTGTGTGTTTTGTATGAGATACAAAACCAGATTTTTATCCAACATGGTAAGGCCTAGTTGACCTTCTTAAAAAGGGTAAAGGAGAACAAACAGGTGTAGAATCAACAATGGGAGATAAATGGAAGGAGGTGAGGAAGAATCTAGGACAAGTTCTAAAGATGGATCAGGCAAAACTGGCTCATCAGACAGACTAGAAGGGGGAGGAATGAATGAATCAGATTGAGAAGGAACTAAATTGATATTAGGCAGATGAGAACTAGATGAAGAAGTAAATTTGAGAGAATTAGAAACAGGAAATGCACCAGAAATATGAGAAGCATCAGAAACAAAATGAGGAAACACAAAAGAGTCAAGATAAGAATGGGAAGGATGGTCTGAAGCAACAAAAGGAAAAATATGTTCATAAAAAATGCCATCCCTTGAAATGTGAATAGAATTGGATTAAAGGTCAAGGACTTTATAACCCTTAATGCCATGAGGATAGTCTAAGAAAACACATTTCCTGGCTCTAGGTGCAAACTTGTGCTTATGATGTGATAAAGTGGAAATGAAGCATAAACATCCAAGGACTTTGAAATGATTATAAGATGGTGGAGACTTAAAAAGCAACTCAAAAGGACTTTTGTTACCTAAAGACTTAAAAGGCAGTCTATTAATCAGATAAACAGCAATGAGAATACAATCACCCCACAAGCATAAAGGTAGGTTGGATTGAAATTTTAAGGCTCTTGCAACATTAAAGACATGTTGATGCTTCCTTTCAATAATAGCATTTTGTTGAGGAGTATCAACACATGTCAATTGATGCAAGATGCCTTTCGAATGAAAGAAATCCTTTAAGAAATATTTAGTACCATTGTCACTCCTAATAGTCTTAACAGAAGCATGAAACTGAGTATGAACCATATTGACAAAATGAGCAATGAAAAACTGAGTATCGGATATATTCTTGAGAAGATAAACCCAAGTACAATGAGGAAAGTCATCAACAATGGTCAAAAAGTACCTAAATCCTTCAATAGTACAAGTAGAAAAAGGACCCCATAGGTCACAATGAACAAGCTCAAAAGGATGAGTAGATTCATGACTACTAGAAGGAAAAGGTAACCTTTTCTACTTAGAAAAATGACATATTTCAAAATGCACAATAGAATTGATGGTGGTGAGTTGAGACACTGAGTGGACCATGTGGTCAGTGGCACCAGTGTCTAATATCCAATTATTGGTCTTAAGGACATGTCTATCAATAACATGGGTAAAAAAAACAGAATGTGACAAATTTGGTGGAATCCAAAATGGATTACCTGAAAAATTTGAGGAATCAATATTGGAAGATGAAGTTGAGGTAGGGTTTAGAGCAAGTTGAACCATAGGAGCAAATGCCATAACAGTGGCAACTTGAGGAGTAGTAGAAGTACCAATACCTGAACCAGAAGCTGTGACTGCTTTCAAATAATTGAGTAATTGCTCACATTGAACTTGAGAAATAGGACACTGAGGGAGAGAACCTTGAGTAGATTCTTGCTGGGAAGCAAATTAAGCACCAAAGGAAGTTTATGGAGCAAGAACAGCTTTAGATTGTACGTTATGGTTAGGGAAACAAGCATTAGTTTGCATCAAATGTGGATTGGCTAAAGCAAAGCCATCCACACTTCCAAAATTTCCTGAAGGAAAAACTGATGAAACTTGATTAGCCATGGCTTGATTACTTCCCTTATGCTTGTAGCCTAGAGGATACCCATGCAACTTATAAAACTTGTCTGCAATATGACCACTAAGGCCACAGTAAGTGCAAATGGGTTTGTCTTTCTTAAAATGGCCTTTAACACCATGATTCCCTTGATTCTGATCTTGATTACTAGTGTGATTACCAGTGAAACCTTTAGCATGAGTTGCAAACATAGCAGTAGCCTCAATAGAATATACTACATTAACTCCTTGACCAAAACTCCTCCTTTTTTCTTCTTGCAAGATCAAAGAACAGACCTTGCTAATAGATGGGAGTGGCTCAATCAACAAGATTTGGCCTATGATATTCCCATAACTATCATTCAACCCCATTAGAAAACAAAAAACATGTTCCTAATGTTGTGCTTCCAATTGAGAAGCCTTAGAACTGCATGTACAAGCATAATTGCATACAGTGAAAGGTTGGAAATTCACAAATTCATCCCACAACGTTTTAAACCTAGTGAAATATGAACTTACTGAGAGTGATCCTTAAGAAAGGCGAGCAATTTCCTTTTGCAACTCAAATTGCCTTGGAGTGTTACCCTGTGAAAGTCTATCTCTGAGATCCACAAATCACTTGTAGTGTTGATATACATCACACTTGCCTTAAGATCCATGCTGAGAGAGTTGGTCAACCATTAAAGCATAGTGGTATTACATCTACTCCAAGAATTGTACAATGGAGAAGAAGGATCTAGTTGTGGAATTGAACCATTTACAAAACCAAATTTGTTTCTTGAGCTAAAAGCCAAGAACACTGATCTCGCCCAACTCAGATAGTTCTTTGGACCAGTTAAAGGTTGCGAAGTAAGAACTATCCCTGGACTCTCCGTAGCTAGAAGAAAATAGGGATTGTTTGCAGATTCATCTACCAAAACTTGTGCCCGAGATTGTGTAGAAGACTGTGCTTGATTGGTTGTTGAATCAGAAGCCATGAATGATGAGCTTCAAGAGAATCAAGAAGAAATAGAAAGATTTCAAAAACCTAAAACACTGTTTGGTAACTACGAAAGTGAAAGAAAATTAAAGAGAATGACGCTCTAATACCATGTAAAGAATGAAGCTTTTGGAATTAAAGAACAAGAATTTTTGGAGAGAAAAGGAAAATTCTCATTGATCAATTTCAGAAAAATGTAAAAGGTACATAATTAATTAAGCCCCTGTTTCTATATATACACCAACAGAGGAGGGAAAGTGCAAAAAAGAAATAACTGATTTCCTAATCTAATGGAAATATAAATGCACTGTTGGATGCATGACAGCTGGCCTATATTACAACTAACTCTGTCCTACTCTATTCACATGACTGACACGTGCCTTCATTAATCAAAATTGTGTCGTTTTCCTTCTTCACTTTACTCTGCTCTTTTAATCTTGCTCTTGTCGTTTTTCTTTTACTTTGTTGTTTTGCTCTGCCGTTTCCCTTCAATTCTGTTTCAACTATCTCAGTCTCAACACTCACACTCTGTCTTGCAGCCACCATCGTTTAAGCAATTATTCCTTAACTCCTATGCATGGTTTTATCTCTTTGAAGAGCTTTTGCTATGAAACATGTAAGCTTAAGCTTATAGAGCATTTTTTAGCGTCCATAAAGATGCCAAAGAAACATTATATTTCTTAAAAGCTCGGACGCATATGAAAAATGATTAATGTTGGATCAAATTTCAACTTGAAATCTCCAATGAAATCCAATAAAAATTAGAATCTAAAACTTTCCTTTCGAATTTCAAATTTTTCTCCAAAATTCAGAGGCTTGTGGAGTAGTGCCTCCATTTCAACCGGAATTATTATTATTAATTTTTTTTTTTGTTGGAGAAACTTGTCATGGAGTAATGCTACACAAAGATTCGCAAAACGTTGACATTAAAATGCGAAGATTAATTCAATGTTCAATACCAATCCCACCACCAAATGGGCTACCAAATTAGTAAAAATATCTAATGTATGAGACTTTACATTCATAGACTCACAATTCTTTCCCAAATATACATTGAAGAACACCGAAAAACCTTTGAATTGGGCCCAAATTCATTGAACCCATAATTTTCTCTCAACAATAAGTTTCAAATTTGAAGAGAAAATCACAAATTTTAATCTCAATGCACAATCCCCACCATGAAATAAATCATAACCACATAAGATCCACTTCTCAGTTTTCCCAAAACTTTCAAATACACAATCTCTGATTTTATTGTCATATAATTCATCATCTTTCTACTACATCAACTCCTCTCATTCACAATACTTGAAATTGTCTTCTAAAATTAAACACCAAATCGCTAGGACCAAGTCCAAGTTCAATGCCAATCCCACAACTAATAGTCAAGAAAATCGGCAAAAATCTCCAAGGCATGACCTCACATTCACATACCCAAAGTTCATTTCCAAATTTACATTCAAGAATACCAAGCCATCTCTAAATCATACCCAAATTTATTCTCAATGAAAATTTTCAAATTGGCGGACGAATTCCCAAAATCTAATGCTAATGTACAAACCCACCACAAAATGAATCATTAATAAATTAGACCTTTTCTTTCAATTACACAATCTCAAGTACTATTGTAATTCAATAATAATAATAATAATAATAATAATAATAATAATAATAATAATAATAATAATAATAATAATAATAATAATAATAATAATAATAATAATAGTCAAAGTGTTTGACTTTTTGTTGATCATGTCTTATTGTGCCACGTGGCTACATAAATTACTGTCATATTTACATTTAAAAGCACCGAAACATTCTCACTTTTCGTTAGGTGGATTAAGGAAACATTTTAATGATATTTTTCACATTTTAGTGATGTTTCTGTCTCTTGAGTGGTAATTACCCATGAATTTTTTTAAAGATAACATCCGCTTTAAAAACCAATTGATGAAACTAAACTATAGAGGCAACGTTCTGGCTCCTAGGTAGTTACTAATTTTGTACCTTTCATATTCATTCCCACGAAAAGCCTAAAGAGAGAAATTTTTTTCTCCTTTCTTATCCCTAAGCTTTTCTCCCTTTGTAATTTATTTCCTGCAGAACTTTGAAATCAAAGACAATTCCTTTTAGAGAAAGAGAAAGATGAGAGACCGGTCTGCAATCTTCACCTCCAATAGACACCTCTTCTTTCTCCCACCATTTTCCCCCTAATTTAAATGGTTAATTTGACGTGCTTACTTTTTTTTTTAATCTCTGTTTTCTATTATTAATTGTTGTGTTTGGTTTTGGAGACATAATTTCAAAGCATAAAAACATAGAACCATCTGTAAACCAAAACTACAATTTTCATTTGATTTGGAATTTGTTCTTCTCAGATTGAAGTTGCTGAATTTTTGCCCAATATGTAAAAATTGGAATTTAATCTAAAATTAATTCCTATGCACTTAAATATTGTCCAGGCAACTTTGGTTAGATATGGGCTCAAATTGCAAATTTGAAAGTACTAATACAGACGTGTTTAAGGAATTTTTTTTTTTTGTTACATTTGAATTTTACATGATTCATTAAGAGTTGTTTCTTTTACACGTACACAAGCTGTTTGATAAGATTCTTAAGTGATGTTTTGTGCCTCTTCGGGTACAATAGAACACACAATTTAAATACCTTTTGAACAAAACGGTGTACCATTTAGTTTTTAACCATTTCATCACTGTTAAAAAAAAAAAAAAAAAAACACAATCTAAACAACGATAGTAACAAACGATCAAATGGTAGTTAGAATTGGTTTAGGATAAGATTATGGTTTATTATAAGATAGTTAGAATTGGTTTTATTGTGCTTATTTGTTGTTGTTGAAAGGTGGAAATCTGAGACTGCAAAGCACATATAGAGTGACATTTGAACCTCTGCTAGTTAGACTATCGAAATCGTTACTGGTAAAATTCTAAATAAATCCCTATTTATATACAATATCCTACTTCTAGCCAAATTGTTTCTATCTGCCACCGTCCATACACCAATCTTCCTCCCTCTAATTTATCCTATTTGACCTTCAGAATTTTGAAATATTTACTATCCAACTATCACAAGATGCATTCAATGATAACAAGCCCGAGACTTCTCAATGACACATCAAAGATATTTAGTGACTCAATATTGTTTCACTAAGGTAATTCTAAATTTGATTTGTGTTTCGATTTATTTCCATTGTTACATTTAAAACCTCTGTCAATGCATGTAAAGAGTTACACTATAATTTGCACTTCATATGTTTCCAAAACACTACTCTAGTAGTAAATAATGCAACCCAAACCTGAAATGGCTTAAATCGCATTGGGATTGAAAGCTTGAACAACCAAGGTCAGATTGAATGCAAACCCTAGCAGGAGCAACGCCAGAAACATTTTTTGGTATTTAACTATCTTCTTCTTCATAATTTGGCCAGCCTAGGTTTATACATTTTTACTTCTGATAAAATTGTTGTCTAAGCCAATTTGAAATGAAGGACTTAGGTGAAGCTAACTTTATTCTACGAATCAAGCTTTGGCGAGATCACAAGAATAAGATGTTAGGGTTATCACAAACTAGGTATATAGATAAGGTTCTAGAACGGTTTAGCATGCAAAACTCCAAGAAATGATTACTTCCTTTTAGACATGGAGTTCCTCTATCTGATGACCAAAGGCCTAAGACTCTTGAGAAAGAAAATATAATGAGACAAGTTTCTTATGCTTCTAGAGTGGGAAATTTCATGTATGCCATGCTATGTACTAAACCCAATATCTGTTATTCAGTTGGCATGGTCAGCTAAATCAATCAAATCTAGGACTTAAACATTGGCAAGCTGTAGAGCATATTCTCAAGTATCTACAGAGAACGAAAGATTATATGCTTGTTTACCATAGTGAGGATTTGATTCCTATTGGTTATGCAGATTAAGATTTTCAGTCAGATCTTGATTTCAGAAAGTTCACTTCAGGTTGTGTGTTCACCTTGGGAGGTGGAGCCATAAGTTGGAGTATGATGAAAAATACATGTTTGCATCACATACAAAACATACGCAACGGAAAATTAACAGATCTACTTCATTCGCAATTGATAACATGTACTATATAAATTTTAGAATTCTAGAACAAGAAAGCGTACCTTGGTGTGGTGAAATTCAAAAACAAGAATCAGAAGTACTCGAGAATATTTTTAATCTTCAGTCCAATTCCACTTGATGCTCAAGAAGTGTGGTCTCTCAATCAGTTTCAAAGGGAGAATGATAAAGTGTTTCACTCTCACATACATACCATTTAACAATGTTGTCTCTCTTTTTCATACATTAAAATTTTATATGTTTCTCTCCTTATAACTGATTATCTAATTGGGCTAGCCTTTTGGGCCTTTACAATTGGGCTTTTAAGTTTGTGGCTTGGAGTGGGATTAAAAGGGATCAATAAGAAACTGGGACCAATAAGAAACTAGCTCCAATAGACCTTGAACTTTTCTGTCAACTCTTGACAAATCCAAAATTACCATTAACTATGTTTAATACCACTATATAAATATAGTTGCACTCTAGGACTTATTTATAAATTATATCCCAAGACTTTATTTTACATGCAACCCCTTCATAAAATATTCATAGTAATACAAAGTCATGAATGTAAACTGCCACTTTGTAAATTACTACATCTTATCATTAAGTACCTAGTTTAATCCTTTAAAATTATTCATCATATATTTATAAAATTCAATTTCATAAATATATACTTTAGTAACTTCTTACCAAAGTAATTAGGCCTAACTCTTTGAATAACTGAACCCATTAAACTTATCTCAAGGGAATATTTTATATCTCCATTAATAGACTATGAATTTCATCTTGAGAATATATATTCTATCAACACTAAATGTGGCTGCCTAACATACTGAGGTTTTGACCGTTACTTTAGATCTCACTTTTGATATATCAAAGCAACCTACATTTCATGATCAGGTCTATTATCTTCTCAGGATTAAGAGTTTAAGTAAATAGAAGTTGTGAGATTTATTATTTATTTGACAGTTGTTAGGAGAATAATAAATCTCACAGCGGTTCAGTTCAGTATGTCTTAACTCTTAAAACATATTAACATATCAACTAGAAGTCTTCACTTCATGATCAAGACAAATCATCTTAGTTGATATGTTATAGTCTTCGCAGATGAAATACCCAATTTTATCACCGACTACGAATTATAATTCTGAGTTTATAAAGAACTTGTGATTTTTATCTTATGTGACTTTTCACATAAATCACATATTATGCATCTCATGGACTATAAGATAATGTCCTATATTCAGGTTACCATTATTTTAGATTATAATAAAACAATTTTATCAATCACAATATTAAGTCATATATAATGTCATACATAGTGTCATACATAGTACTATACAATAGGATTTAAGGGCACTAATCCTAACAAAGTAATGTTAAGTAATCATGTATTATGGAATCCACCATGGAAGCTGAATATGTTGCTGCTCGTGAGGCGCCAAAGGAAACTGTTTGGCTCAAGAAATTCCTTTCTGATCTTGGTGTTGTGAGAATGGAGCAAGTTCCTATCACATTGTTTTGCGACAATAGTGGAGCAGTTGCACAATCCAAAGATCCAAGGAATCATAAGAAAGGAAAGCACATTGAGAGAAAGTACCACATTATTCAAGACATTGTTGCTCGAGGAGATGTAGTAGTAGCAAAGATTGATAGTCCAAGTAATCTAGTGGATCCCTTTACCAAAACCTTGCCTTAAAGGACTTTTGAGTCACATTTGGAAGAAATGGGAGTTAGATTAATGCACAATAGTCTTTAGGGCAAGTGGGAGTCACAGAAGATATAAGTCACAAGTTTTTTATAAACTTAGAATTATAGTTCATAGTCAGTGATGAAATTGAGCATTTTATCTGTGAAGACTATGACATATCAACTAAGATGATTTTTCTTGATCATGGAAGTGAAAACTTCTAGTTGGTATGTTGATATATTTTAAGAGTTAAAACATATTGAATTGGACCGTTGTGAGATTTATTATTCTCCTAACGATTGTCAAATAAATAATAAATCTCATGACTTCTATTCGCATGAACTCTTAATCCTGAGAGAATAATAGACCTGATCATGAGGTGTAGGTTACTTTAATATATCAGGAGTGAGATCTAAAATCACGATCAAAATCTCAGTATGTTGGGAAACTACATTTAGTGTTGATGGAACATATATTTTCAAGATGGAATTCATAGTTTCTTAACGGAGATATAAAATATTTTCTTGAGATAAGTTTAATGGGTTTAGTTATTCAGAGTGTTAAGTCTAACTACTTTAGTAAGGAGTTACTAAAGTATATATTTATGGAATTGGATTTCATAAATATATGATGAATAACTTAGAGGATTAAACCCGGTACTCAAGGATTAAAATGTAGTAATATTCAAAGTGGCAGTCTGCATTCTTGACTTTGTATTACTATGAATATTTTATGAAGGGGTTGCATGTATAATAAAGTCTTGGGATATAATTTATTAATAAGGCTTAAAATGTAATTATATTTATATAGTGGTATTAAATATAATTAATGGTAATTTTAGACTTGTCATGAGTTAACAGAAAAGCCTAAGGCCCATTGGAGCTAGTGTCTTATTAGTCCATTTTGATCTCATTTCAAGCCTCACACTAAAGCCCAATTGGAACGGCCCAATAGGCCAGCCCAATTAGATAATCAGTTAGTTATAAAGGGAGAAACATACATAATTTTATTATAAGAGAGACATCATTATGAAATGGTGTGTATGTGTGAGTGAAGCCACTCGATTATTCTCCATTGGAAACTGATTGAGAGACCACACTTCTTGGGTGTAAAGTAAAATTGAAGTGAAAATTAAAAGTGTTTCAAGTACTTCTAATCTTTTGTTTTGAATTTCACCATACCAAGGTACGCTATCTTATTCTTAAATTTTGAAATTTACATAGCGAATATTATCAATCATGAATGAAATAGATCCATATTTGTTACTTTCACTATGTGTTTTGTATGAGATACAAAACCAGATTTTCCAACAATTGCTATTAGAGCCAGGTTTTCAATATCATGTTTGTATAACATGTGATTGAGTTTTAGAATTTAAGAAAACCGTTATCTTTGCGTTTCAAATTTCTGCATAAAGTTATTGTTCCATAAACCCTGTGTGCATTAATTAATATATGCGATATATTGTTTTGCATGGTTCCAAGAGGACATGGCTGTAACTTTTGTTTTGTGCCGCATGTTTTTGGTGTTTGTATTCATCAAGAACACCATCTACACATCTTGCGAATGAGTTTACTTTTGTTATGAATCGCTTGAATTTCATTGGCAGTTGAGAGTAGTTATTGAATTTCATTCAATAACTATTAATTGTTGTTGTTAATGGACATCTTGGCTTGATATATATTTGATAGTATCGTGTCTTAATAGTAATTGCCAAGGATATATAGTTATTGAATGTTATTGAAATAACTGTCATTTGCGTGAACCAATTGATTGCATCGCTTGGACTTTTATGCACAACTTGGCTATTCAAGCATTCAATTGCTTATTATGTGCGTGCACTTTGTTTTGCACCGATTGCATATAGATGTATCTCTTGGCATGAGTTTATTATAAAGTTTTTCTTTTTGCATGATATCGTGGACCAATGTGGTAGTATCAATCTGCCATTAACATGCTTTCATTTATATAAAGCTTTATAATTAATATTGCCAATTATTTTTATTTTTGCTAGACCTACATATATGAATGAATGGCTTTCATTCTTGAATGATAAACATGTAGATGTTAGTCTAGTGATATATATATATATATATATATATATATATATATATATATGATCAAATAGTATATTAATGCTAGAATTAAAGTATTTTGGTTTCCTATTAAAATCCTTTAATGAAATTTATTCCTAATGAGATTAGGATTATGTTTTCAAGGGTTTTTTGCATTATTATGGTTCTTGATCTTAAAAACTTTTATTTTAAAATATCTAGTGGGAGAGAGATACAAGGGTTAGATCACACGGCCTCCATTGTATATGCATAGTAGTATGAAATATATACTTTCCCTTTGCTTTGAGCTTAGCATTCCATGCGGAGAGTATTTATTTCATGGTGCTACAAAATTGAACTACTTGATTTATTGTGGTTTGATCAAACACCTTGTCTTATCCTTAAGCTTTTCATTCCATGCAAAGGGTGTTTTGTATCATGGTACTACAAAATAAACCTGTTAAAAGAGATGAAATGTGGCTACACATGATTCTAGACAATGGTATACACTAGATTAAGTATTATCGTATCCTCTATGCTGAGTTCTTACTATTATTACTTAGAGGCTAAATGTAAAACGACATATTATTAGTGTTTCATAAGAGTTATCATGATAGCACTAATAATGAGAATAGTTCTCAATTAATTATAGTATTTAATTTTCACTCTATGCTGAGAGATATTGAATATGGGATTGGGATTAGGTTGTCGTTGCATATTTTATATTATGGTTTTATTAAGGTTCCACACTATATGTTTATATGCTAAATTTATAATGTCTAATTTACTAATTATATTCATGTTTATTATTTTCAGATTTAAAATCATGACATCATTTAGCCTATTTGTTGCTATTCTTAATCAAAACAAACTGATTGGAGCCAACTATGTTGACTTTAAAAGAAATTTGGACATTGTTCTTACTGCTAAAGAGTACAAATATGTGCTTACTCAACCATGTCCTAACTTTCCATCATTAGATGCTCCTCTTGAGGAAAAATAGCGATATGATCATTGGCAGAAATCTAATGAGATGGCTAAGTGCTATATTCTAGCATCTATTTCAAATGTTCTACAGCATCAAATGCAGGATGTAGAACTAGCTTCGGACATAATGCTAAGTCTAAAGGAGATGTTTGGTGAGCAAGGGTGCTCTGCAAGGCAATAAACTATGAGGCAGATTTATAATACCAAAATGATTGAAGGTACTTCAGTGAGGGAGCATTGTCTTAGGATGATCTCTAATCTGAATACATTGGAAGTTTTAGGTGCCGATATTGATGGAGAATTCCAAGTGGATATGATACTCCAGTCACTACCAGAATCATTCAAGGAATTCAGACTTAATTATAATATGAACAAAAATGTTTATTCATTGTCTGAATTGATGAATGAGTTGGTAGCGGCGGAAGGCATTATTGGTACTTCTAGTGTTGATGCCAATATGGCTGAAGCTTCTACTTCTCAACCTAAGTCAAAAGGCAAGGGTAAGAAGAAGAAGAAGAAGAAGAAGAAGAAGAAGAAGAAGAACTTCGCCAAGCAAGAAGGTAAACAAGTTTCCTTAAGAGTTACCAACAAAGGAAAGAAAACCAAAGGAAAGTGTTTCTATTGTGGTGAGAAAGGACATTGGAAGAGGAATTGTCTAATATTTAAGGCTGCCAAGAATAAAGGTATGAAAAGTACACTCCTTCTTGAAACATGTTTGGTACAGAATCCCAAGGTACGCTATCTTGTTCTTAAATTCTGAAATTTACATAGCGTATGTTTTCAATCATGAATGAAATAGATTCATGTTTGTTGCTTCCACTGTGTGTTTTGTATGAGATAGAAAACTAGATTTTTCAACATGTATTGGGGTAAGGGTTCAACTGTAGGTTGGTATAAGGTACTGGGATTCCTTCACTTATAGCCGCTTGTTGTGCTAATAGTGAATTATTGGGAGTGGTGACCTTAAAATTACCCGGTAAGGTTTTTGCCTTGGATGTTTTTCCCATTAGTAAACAAATCACCATATCAAATTTAGTTTCAGCTGCATTTTACTTTTAGTTAGTGATTTGTTTGTGCTATCACGTACATTGCATGTTAATTTGATTAATTAATAAATTTGAGTAATTAATTAATTAATCTATCACATGGAGTCAATACATTCTTGGTCTATCAATTTTATCATAAAAAATAGCAAAAGAAGTCACAAGACACAAATTTTAATGTTTCATTATGTGTTTAGTATAATATGGGTGATTGAAATGGAATGTAGCATTTAAGTACTTGGAAAAAAAGTGACGTTTTTATTATAAGTACTATTGTGTTACAGACACTTACATCCTACTTCGTTGGGTTCAGAATTGTAGCAAGTAATAATATGCTTTCTTATGATATATATTATAAAAGCTATGGAAGAGTTGGGCTTTTGGCTTTACACTGTTCATGGAATAAGGTTATTAGTTATGTAGTTCCGTGTATTTGATACTCTTCAGTTTGTTTGTTCTACCTGTTCGTCGTGTTATTGTTGTTGCGTTACAGGAACTGTTCAATGTGTCAATAAGTTGTTTATTTTTGTCTTAATTCCTTTTATTTAAATAACAATTGTTAATATCTTAGATATTGTTACATGAGGTGTAGATTTCTGACTTGGCTTTGATTGTATGGACCATCTGATGAGCTCATCCCACACTTTGGATTGTTCATTATTGGTTTTATGGTACATTCTAATGTTGAAATTTTGTGCACACCATGTGTTTGACAAAATATTTTACTTACTCTTACATTAGTTTATGTCCACTACATGGTTTGTGCCTCTAGGTTTTAGTTGCCGCTGGTCATTGCGTTTTTTCTAATGTGCATTTAGGCATACTATGTCATCAACATAATTGGAAATTTAGTACATCGTCCACTTGAAACTTCTATCATCAAAACCCAAGTTGCAACATTATTCTTAAATTGGAATGTATTCTAAACTACACCTTCTTTATTAACATATGTATATAACTAAACAACTATAGCTTTAAATTTGATTGAGATCATCTAGATAGGCATGTTTTATAATTTAATTTCAGAAAAGTGAAAAAAAAAAACATCTAATTACATGTAGCCATTCTTAGACCTCATACTCCTATTAATGGAACTTATCTTTCCTAAATATCTAAGTCAATGACATTTCAAATGTATGCATTTCAAATGTATGCAATTCAAATTACTTCCTGGATGTGACTGCTTTTTTTGTTTACTTATGGGGTAGTTTCTTATTTGATGTGTTGTTTAAGAAAATAGAGCAATGGTTAATGAAGGAAAAGGCAATTCAATTTTGGTTAGTGGAGATAGTGATTCTGGTAAATAGGACAACAAAAATGCTCATGAGATATCTTGCACACTTAGGTGGGCAATTTGGAGTAGAAGGACGCGCAACTAGATTTCAAATTTCCCTAAATGAGCATATGCTTGACATATTATCGGAAGAATTAAGTTAAAATCAAGGTTTATATCCACCTTGACCTTTAATATCATAGTCCAACCCAGTTCCTATGGCCTTTGGTGATGCCAAAACAATTCAAATTAACAAGTCAAATTTTTATTAGTTTTCCATGGTTTGTTTTTCACTTAAAGCTATCTTTATACTTTTTTTTTCTTTCAATTTAATTTTACATACTGCATGTATATTTCTTAATTTTGCATATTTTTTAGGTATATCTGTTTGAACTTCTCATTATAATGTCTCTTTCATTTCATAGTGACATTACTATGTAGTTGTTATGGGTAGAAATTAGAACGAATCTACTTGATCAGTGACAACTACCTACTATGGAAAGCACAAATTGTTCCTTACCTTAAGGGGTAGCATCTCTATGGCTATCTCGATGGAACCACACCTGTTCCACCTCGAGTCATCATTGTTGCAACTATTGGTTACACTCAAGCTCTACAAAACCCAAAGTTTCAGCTCTAGCATTTGTAAGATCAAATGATACTTAGTGCTATTATCTCTTCTCTCTCTAAGAATATTCTAGCTCATGTGGTCAAATTTACTACCTCTCAGGATGTTTGGCAAGCATTAGAATGCATGTTCACCTGCCAATCCAAGGCTAGAACAATACAAATCCACTATCAACTCGCCACTTTGAAGAAAGGAAATTCATCTATTGCCGATTATTTTCACCAATTCACTACACTATTTGACACACTTGCTGCCATTGCTCAGCCCCCGAACGATTTTGAAATCGTCTCTTTTCTTCTAGTTAGTCTTGGATCAAACAATGATTCATTTGTTACATCAGTAACTACAAGGGTTGATCCTCTATCCATTGAAGACTTGTATGGGCATTTATTAGCTCATGAACTTCGATTTGAACATCAACAACCAACTGTTGACCTTTCACTAGCAGGGGAAAATTTTGCAAGGCAAGAAAACTCACGTGGTGGTTGTGGAGGTGGCTCCTCCCCTCAATCAAGTTGTGGTTCTTTGTCCAACAATGGACGAAATTCTTGAGGACAGGGGCGTGGTCGTGGCCCTCCCTCTTCCTCCTTAAAAAATTGTCCAGTTTGCATGGTTTGCCATAAGACAAGACATACAGACTTGAAATGCTAACTCAGGTTTGATAATTCATATTCTACTAAAACTTCCAGTGAGATGCATGCTATTCTCACCACTCCAAAGGCTTCACCCAACCTTAGTTGGTACGTAGATTTTGGTGCAACTCATCATCTCACATCTGATTTTGCAAATTTGAATGTGAAGGAAGAGGAGTATCATGGTACTGATCAAATTCGCATTGGTAACAGTCTTGGTTTAAACGTTAAACATATTGGCTCTACTAAATTATCCACCTCTACCTCTTCTTTTCTTTTACATGAAGTTTTACATGTGCCCCACATTACCAAAAATTTGGTCTATGTCAATAAATTCACCACTGATACTAACACCTCTATTAAGTTTCACCCATCTTATTTCTTTGTGAAGGATCGAACAACGAGGAGAGTCCTGCTGCGCGGGGCTAAGTAGAAATGAGTTGTACCTTTTTCCTTCTGCTTCAAATAATTTGCTTTTGTCATCATCTGTCTTTGTTGGTGAATGTACTTATCCAGCGCAATGGCACTCACGCTTAAGACATCCTACTTTTCTTATTGTTAATCATGTTCTTTCCAAATTTAGTTTACATGTTATTTCAAGAAAAATTGTTCACCTTTGTTCTACTTGTTTTAGTTCTAGGTGTAAACAACTTTCCTTTTCATTATCCCCTACTCAAATAAATTTTTCTTTGAAATTAATTCACACTGATATATGGGGTTCATTTCTTATTTGCTTGAAATCTGGTTTTAAATATTATGTCTCATTTTCAAATGTATACAATCACTATACTTGGCTTTATCCTATGACAAATAAGAGTGATGTATTGTCTATTTTTATTAAATGACAAAAATATGTTGAGCGTTATTTTTAATCAAAAAATAAAAGTTGTTCAATCTGATTGGGGTGGTGAATATCGCTTACTTAACAAAATTTTCCAAAACTGTGGCAATACCCATTGTGTTTCTTGTCCTCACACACACCAACATAATGGTGTTGTTGAGCATAAACACCATCATCTTGTGGAAACAGGTCTAGCCTTACTATATCATGCTCAGATTCCTCTTCAATATTGGGAAGATGCTTTTCAAATAACTTGTTATAATTAATAGACTCCCTACTTCCATAATACAAAATTTATCACCTTATGAAAAACTTTTTGCTCATGCACCTGATTATAATTTCTTGTGTGTTTTTGGTTGTGCATGTTGGCCTAATTTTTAACCTTATAATTTTCAAAAAATTCAACCATGTTCAACTCAGTGTGTCTTCCTTGGTTACAGTTTACTTTACAAAGGACATAAATGTTTGCATCTTCCTTCAAGTCGTGTTTATATTTTTAGAGATGTTCTCTTTAATGAAGATATCTTCCCCTTTGCTAAAGCTTGTTCTACAACTTCCCAGTTACTTTCTAGTAATTTCACTTCTTTTTAGGTCCAACATCTACTGGGCTTCACGCAATGGCTCCACTCTCAGTTGGACCTTTTCCTTCAACTTCTATCACACAAAATCCACCAGCCCATACTGAAGCACCTACTAGCCCACAACTCTTGGTCCACCCATCACCTACTTTACCCTATTATGAACCAATTCCTCCCCACATCCCTTCACCTCCCATATCCCACACAATTACTACCCTAGCCGTAGGTGATGCTCCTCCTTTACTTCCTACAGCCAGTAAAAATCAACCCATTCACCACATGATCACTCTCTCCAAGAACATGATTTCCAAACCCAAAACCTTCACCGACAACACTGTTAGATATCCTATTCCAAGTGCCCTTCTCGCTGATGGTGATGTCTCCCTCATTGAGCCTACTTGTTTTACCAATGCTATAAAAGACACACATTAGTGTGTTGCTATGAATCTCAAATTCAAAGCCTTGCTAAAAAATCAAACATGGAATCTTGTTCCTCCTCACATGGCTCACAATGTTATGGATGCAAATGGGTGTTTCAAATTAAGCATCACGCCAATGGCTTCGTTGAATGCTACAAAGCTCACTTGGTAGCAGTAGGATTTCATCAATTGCCTAGAGTCGATTTTGGAAAGACCTTTAGTCCTGAAATCAAACCCACAATGGTCTGTATAGTCCTCTATATTGTTGTTTCCAAATGTTGGGACCTTAGCCAATTTGATATTCAAAATGCCTTCTTACATGGCCATTTGTTTGAAGATGCTTACATATCTCAGCCTCCAGGTTTTGCTTACCCCTAATTTTTGAATCATGTTTACAAGTTGAACAAAGCTCTTTATGGGTAAATCAATCCCCTTGAGCTTGGTTCTCACAACTTTCTTATCGCCTAATTGCCTTGGGTTTCAAAGGTTTGAGGTTTGATTCTTCTCTGTTTATTTATCAAAATGCCACTGTTACCACCTCTGTAGGCACAGTATCTTCCAACACCACACCGGCTGCAGGAGTAATTTGAAGCAGTAAACCCTTCCTCATTGAACCTTTGAACAGCTGATTACAATCCATGAAAGAAGTACCTGAAGAGGGACTTAAACCCTACAGCAAGACCTGGTGATCCTTATAATGGAATTCCATAGTTAAACATTGAAAATCTCATTGTATTACACCCAAGGTAATCAACCACTGAGAGCCCAACACAGCATCACAACCATCTAATGCCAAAACATAAAATTGGACATAGAATTCCACCTCTTGCACACAAACTGGTACACCACTAGAAAAACCTTGAGTTCTCACCACAGTCCCATTAGCCACCTTATCCTCCAAAAATCTTGAGACATCAACCTTCAACTGTAAACTAGAGACTAGTAGTGCATCCACAAAATTGTGAGTACTACCTCTGTGTACAAGTACCACAAACTACTGCCATTAATCTTGCCTTTAACCCTCATAGTGCCTAGTGTAGGAGTTCCAGCTAAAGCCTACAATGTAATTCCCACACCTTCTTCTTGTTCATTTGGCTTACACTCCACACCTTTGAAATTAAGATCACTGCTCACTTCCTCTTCCATCTTAGTAATATGCACACCAGATTACAGACTAGGTACTATATCAATTCCTTCTAAAAGAAACAATTTGACATTTTTATACTTATGCACAGGCCCCCATTTCTCATCACAATTATAACATAACCCCTTCTTTCTTCTATCATCCATTTGAGCAAGAGTAATTCTTTTAATAGGAATTTTTGGTTTAGTATCTAACACTGCATTACTCTTAGGTAAACCAAGAATGGAAGTTTTACCTAATACCTGTTGGTATCTGATTCTCTTCTTGCTGCTCCACACATTCTTCTTGAATCTTGGCTAGTCCAAAAGCTTCATTCAAGGTTTGAGGATTGAGCATTCTTACAAGTAACCTTATTTCATCCTTTAACCCACTCAAGAAGCAGCTGAGTTTATGTAAATGAGAAAGGCCTTTGATTCTGTTGGAGATAGCTTCAAATTCTGCCTTATACAGTGCTACAGTTAAAGTTTGCCTCAACCTGGTTAGCACCTCCATTGGATCATCGTAAGCACTAGTTCCAAATTTCACATGTAAAGCTGGTACAAAAGATTCCCAATCAGAGAACACCCCTGCCTCTTCTACTTCCTGGAACTAATCAGGGTCTCTAAATCCATATGAGAGGAAGCTATTAACAACTTCTCTATAATTGGGGGTTTAATAGTATCCAAAGTATTGATTTGCCTTATAAACCCAACTAGAAGGGTCCTCACCTAAAAAGCGTGGAAATTCTAGCTTCGCAGGTCTGGCAACGGTTAACACAGAGTTCTGATTTTAGGAAGTATTTCGTTAAGGAGTATGTGAATTAACCTCTATAGAATTCAATTTCTGTAAGATGGTGTGGATATTCTGGTTCATCTCATTCAAGGTCCTAGTATGGATTGTCACGCCCCGACCCTGTGAGCATGATGTTGTCCTCTTTAGGCAGTCCGAAGGCTCTCTTAGTCCCTCAAGGTTTTGTTTGACCTTATACACAACAAGGGAGGCCATTCCTTATAAGCACATCCCCATGTGCTTCCCTAGGCAATGTGGGATTCCATGAAATGCAAGACCCCCTTTTGGGTCATTTCATGGATTCCCTGAATCTTCTGAATTTCTTGAATATCTTTGTCATGGTGGTCTGAGGTCTTGCGAAGAGAAGCAATAGCTTTATTCACCAAATTCATGGTGGTAGAAGCTCATGTTTCAGTCATGGTTCACAGGAACGATGCTCCGATACCAATTGTTAAGTGCAGAGTTTAGGGGTTTTGTTTCTAGCTGAATTCGAGGCCAGCTGGTCCTCCAGAGAGAATTGAGATAGGGAAGATAGGGAAGATAGAGAAGAAGGGACAAAAAAGACTGAATTACACTTTGCTCATTACATGGTTCTCTACAGTAACCAATTCCCTCCTTTATACCCCTTTCCCACTCTCTAACTAACTGTTAACTACTAACTAACTCTCCAATACAGTTGTACACTCAATAACTACCACTCCTAATGTCCATCTCTCACTCACTCTTACTTCCCTGTACACAATACATAGTTATTTCACAGCACCAATATACACCTAACATGTAGTCCATGAGTAGAGCACTATAAGGCTCCAGCAATTTCTTGGTCACATTGATGCTTTTTTGCAAATCCTCTTCGTTGGTTTTGTCATCGTCTACACTGAGAGTGACGTCTCTCCTGCATATGTATCGAAATTGTGGGGCTCAATTGTAGAATCTGATCACTTATAGCACGTCACCAACATGATGATGATATGGTCCTTATGAGACATGTTGAAATTAAAAAGCTTATGGTCCATTTGGATTGAAGAAATGAGAAGGGGAGTAGAGTAGAGTAGAGTAGAGTAGATTTAGCACAAAATTAGCTTATTTTTAGCCAACTCTATTCTACTCCCCTCTACTTCCCCTCCTTTCCCCCTCCATCCATACAGACCATTAGTGTTAATGAAAATACGACACCAATGGTCTACATTAATGTATATATTAGTGCATAAGTAACAAAATTGGTATTAAGAAAAGCTTTGAATTTGAATTTTTTAAAAAATTTTTTAAAGAAAAGGACTTTCATGTCGTGATGATAGTTCCACACTATTCATGTGAGTTCCTTTTTTTTTTTTTTTTTTTTTTTTTCGCTTAGTCTGAAAACAAAAGAATATATTCAAACTTAAAATTAAATTAAGGAAATAAGAATAAAAACATTTGTCCCACTTTTAATGTTTTGATTACATGTAATTCTTCAATTAGTTAAGTGTCCCTTTTATTTTTCTTATATATATAAGATTTTCATAAATAAAAAAAAAAAAAGCATTTGCAAGTAAAGACTCACCAGCAAAAGTAGTGACCACCAATTCATAACAACAACCAAGCCTAACTTGTACAAGGTCGACAAGATTATCATTGGGTACTTCATCTTCTTCACCTACGTTCATCAACATTGTCCCATTCTCTCCCAAGGGTACAAATTCAAAATAACCCATATTGGGCAAGGGGGTATATGCTACATCAGAAGGGTCACACAAGGGCTTCAAGTTAACCCCAAAGAAACATTCTGATGAGGTATACATGTTTGACACCAATGGCAATTTCCCATCACTATAATACTCTAGGGCCGGTATATATTGTGCCATCGAGCCAGTGATCGCAGCCTCAATGAACCTAGCTCTAGGCCAAAGTTGGCAAAAAATTCCCTTCCATGGCACACGGCTACAAATGTCCTCAATCTCACTAGCAAGACATGGGTCATGAGATGAAAGCGAGGTAGACATACATGAACGACACTCAAGGTCTGTGATGATGGGGTCTAGTTGGCCAGTACGAATATCATTGCAGAAACGAACCCAATTGCGTTCAAGGACAGAGATGACTTGGAGAACTGAGGCAAACGCAGCTCCTAGCCTTTGGACTTGGTGGCGATAGATTAGACCAGCTAGAATTTGGCAATACATGCTTTGACTAATATCACTGCACAAAAGGGCTTGGTATGGGCTTGTGTTGTTGCCATTGGAAGGGTCATGTGCTAGGCGTTTGAAGTGTTTGCTCTTTAAGAGCCTGGAGATCGTAGTCCGAGCTGGTAAACCATAAGGAGTGGATATTTCTTTCTTGACAAAGTAGAAGTACATGCCCTTGCCCTCGTCAACACCAGGGACATACCTGGAATTAGAATGTCACATAGAAACAAGATGTATTCTTGTATAGCTAACCTGACCTTAATTAGTTGTGTGGGTTATAACTAATAACTTTTTATGAATCTAATTCAATGTAAGCCTGTGATTATGGTTTTATGACTGTAATGATTTAAATTCAAAACTTAGAAAAAATCTAACTGGATTTTAATTGGAGTTTAATTTTGTGTTAATTGTTAAGTGTCCAAGTGAACTTTTAAAATTTTGGTGAACCACAATAATGTCTGCCTTAATCTCAATGCAATACTTATTACTCAACTGTTTTGGAGATGAGCACCCTACAAAAATGTGAGTCCCATATATTATTCATAGATATCTGATGGGACTGACGAGATCGATTACCAACGAGGAAAATAATATAGACGAGGACAATTATAGGCGAGTGCCTACGTCACTAACGAAGACAGCAGGGTCATTCAATACCACCAATAATGCTCCGGACAATTGCAAAACCAACTGTACAATCCGTTGAGGATGAATTAAAGCCTCATTGCTTAGCAAGAAGCGTTACTAAAAGAGGCATTAAAGCCACAATAATTGCCACAACGGCTAGGGGCTGGAGAAGCATATATTAAGCTCCCACAAGCACGAGTGGAGGGTAAGAAAATATACACATTAACATATTTACTATTTTATTACTTTGTTCTGTCTTTTCATAAGGCCTTCTTGGTACTGACTTGGGCGTCGAAGGCATTTTGGCAAGCACCACACCAATGACCACCCCAGGAAAGTCTTCCCCACCGCTTCCATACCAGCAGGAAAGAAGGTTTGGTTCCATCTGGGCTCGTTTATTTGGACTAACGAATTTATACTTCATCAGTTTGGCGCCGTCTGTGGGAAATGACATTTTCGTATTCATATTCGAAAAGAATGGTTTCCTCCAACTTCTATATTCAGATGGAGTCCAATCAAGATTCTGCAGTCTTGGCTCAGTAAGTCCAAACTCTTATAGCCACCATCGAAGAGCTTACCAAACAGAATCAGGAAATGAAGTTACAAATTCAACATGAAGAAAATCGGTCCAAGGGCAACCCAGAGGATGAGGGAGAAAGTCATAGAAGAAGTAGCCGTCAAAGGCCCACCACGCCAGATGAACAGAACTCAGACCTTCTTCGAGAAATGAGAAAGGAGATGGATGACCTAAGGAATGCCATTAAGGGGAAAATGGACTGGAATGTGGATAGAATGATAAGGGCCACAGATTCGCCTTTTACGGTGGCAATCCTTGAATGTCCAGTACCATCGAAATTTTGTCTGCCTCAACTTGAGCCATTTGATGGGCTTAAGGACCCTCAGGATCACCTTAACACCTTCAAAACGACGCTGGGCCTTCAACAGCTCCCCGACGAGATATTGTGTCGTTCCTTCTCCACCACTCTCAAAGGAGCTGCAAGGGAATGGTTCACAAAGTTGCCAACATCCTCCATTGACAATTTTGAGCAATTGAGTAACGCCTTCTTGCATCACTTCATCAAGGGACAACGTCCTAAGAGGCCAACAGATTACTTACTCACCATTAGGCAGGGGAAGAAGGAAACCTTAAGGTAGTACGTAATATGCTTCACTCAAGAGACCCTAGAGGTAGATGAAGCAGATGACAAGGTGTAGCCGGCGACCTTCAAAGTAGGATTGAGATCCAGAGAGCTCGTGGCTTCACTTGCGAAGAATCCTCCAAAGACAATGGCAGAGATGCTCCTGAAGGCACAGAAGTACATGAATGCTAAAGACGCATTAGCTGCCATAAAGGATGGAAAGAAGCCAGGAGGCACGGGAAGGAGAGACGAAGAAGGTAGGGGATAAAAGAGGGAGCATTCGGATCGTCATACTATTGACGAGAACAAAAGGAAAGACGGTAAAAGTCCACAAACAGTAAATTTCACCCCTCTCGTTATGCCTGTTGACAAAATTTTAACACAGATTAAGGATGAGCATTATCTCAAATGGCCGAGACCCTTACATTCATCCCCCAACATCCATGATAAGAATAAGTACTGCCAGTTTCACAAGGATCATGGCCACTACACAGAAGATTGTCAGGACCTAAAGGAGCAAATAGAGGAGTTAATACGAAATTGGAAACTGCAGAAATATGTGAAGAAGGGGGAATACAGTAAGTTCAGAAATGACAATAAGAACTAGCAAGAGTCCTCGTCCAGAAGAGATTAGCGTCCTCCTTAACCTCCACAGGATGTGATCGGGGAGATAAAGACGATTGTAGGGGGCCCTTCATAGGAGGGTCATTCAGATCCCTCAAGAAAGCATGCCAAAGACAGGTGCACAACGTCCACATAATACCTCCGTGTAAACAAAGACGGACTGACTAGGATATGTCCTTCAATGAAGAGAATGCCAGGGGGTGAAGCAACCTCACAATGACCCCTTGGTCATATCACTAACTATAAAGGGATTCAACACCAAAAGAGTCCTCGTGGATAATGGAAGCTCCACAGACATCATCTACCTTCCTGCTTTTCAGCAACTGAAGCTAGACCCAAGGAAATTGTGCTCATTTGATTCCCCACTCGTTAGTTTCAGTGGGGACAGGGTATATCCCAAGGGCATAGTGACGCTGACAGTAACAGTGGGGATTCACCCAAGGCAATCAACCCGTTAGCTAAACTTTCTAGTGGTAGATTGCCCTTCATCTTATAATGTAATTATTGGAAAGCCCACATCCACCTATTGCCTAAAGATGAAATTCCCAACGGATATTGGAGTCAGCAAGGTAAAAGGAGATCAAATCTAAGCCAGAGAATGCTACCAGGCCGTCTTAGATGCAAAGGAGAACCATACGTGGATGATTGAAGAAAAGGAAGAAGATAAAATGGAAGCCCTAGAAATGGTGGAACTAGTTGAAGGAAAGGCAACCAAGACAACGAGAATAGGGACGACGTTGAGTCCTGAGATGAGAACAAGGCTCGTGCAATTCCTTAAAGAGAACCTAGATGTCTTCGCATGGAGCCACGAGGATATGCCAGGCATATCTCCATAAGTTATTCAGCATAAGTTGAATGTGAACCTCGAGAGAAAGCCCGTCCAGCAAAGACGAAAGACTTTTGCCCCAGAACGAGACTAAGCGGTCGCAGATGAAGTTACCAAACTGTTGACGGCAGAATTCATCTGGGAAGTATACTATCCCGATTGGCTTTCAAACGTCGTCTTAGTAAAGAAGTCAAATAGGAAGTGGAGAATGTGTGTAGACTTCACAGACCTAAACAAGGCGTGCCCGAAGGATAGCTTTCCTCTACTTAAGGTAGACCAACTTGTAGGTTCTACAGCCGAACATAAGTTGATGACATTCATGGACGCTTTCTTAGGATACAACCAGATAACAATGGCTGAAGAAGATTAGGAGAAGACTGCTTTCATCATAAGCCAAGGACATTATTGCTATAAGGTGATGCCTTTTGGATTAAAGAATGCAGGAGCCACTTACCAGAGAATAGTGAACAAGATGTTCAAAAAACAGATAGACAGGAATATGGAAGTATACGTGAATGATATGCCCGTCAAGAGTAAGGAAGAGTTTGCTCATCTAGACGACCTAAAGGCGATGTTTGCCACCCTCAAACAATACCAAATGAAGCTGAATCCCATTAAGTGTATTTTTGGTGTAGCTTCAGCGAAGTTCTTAGGATTCATGATGTCTCAGAGAGGAATAGAAGACAATCTAGAGAAGGTGCTAGCCATAATTAATATGGCATCACCCAGGACTGTTAAGGAAGTCCAGAAGCTCACAAGAAGAATCGCAACTCTTAATAGGTTTGTCTCTAGAGCGAAGGACAAATGTCTGCCCTTCTTCAAGACCTTGAAACAAGCTTTCGCCTAAACCGACGAATGCGAAGCGGCATTCCAGGAACTCAAACGTTACCTGAGTAATCCACCCCTCTTAAGTCCAGCTAAAGCAGGGGAAAACTTGCATTTGTACTTGGTCGTATCTATTACAGCTGTGAGTGCAACCTTGATTAGAGAAGAAGGCAAGAAACAAGCTCCTAGTTTACTACGTCAGTCAAGCTTTCCAAGGGGCTGAGTCCAGGTATCCAAAGATTGAGAAAATTGTATTTGCGCTAATAGTGGCCTCATGCAAACTGAGAAAGTACTTTCAGGCGAATTCTATCCTGGTGATGACGGACCAACCTATCAGAAAATCCATGAACAAACCTGAAGCAGGTGGAAGAATGGTCCAGTGGGCATTTGAACTCAGCCAATTTGACATTGAGTACCATCCCTGGACAGCCATTAAGGCACAAGCCCTGGCGAACTTTGCCACCGAATTTACCATTGCGGAATAGGATAGTCTCAAAAACAAGGCCGAGCGATGGACGATACAGACCGATGGATCGTTGGCCCAAAAGAGGGGGTGGAGTAGGGATCATTATAACCGCCCCTAACGGAGAAATCCTCAATTATGGAGTCCAACTGAAATTCTCGGCCACCAACAACGAGGCCGAGTACGAAGGAATACTGACGGAACTAGGACTTGGGAAGGCGCTTGGAGCTAAGAACCTGTTAGTACAAAATGATTCAAAGCTAGTGACTGGGTAGATCAAGAGAGAGTACGAAGTAAAGGAGGAAAGAATGCAAAAATACCTCAAATTGACGCGACATCTGACTCAAGAGTTCGATAAAGTGGAATTTGAACAAATCCCCAGAAGCCAGAATATGATAGCAGACGAAGTCTCGAAGATAGCATTGTCAGAAGAAGGGGCGACGAGCAGGTGCTTGGAAATAGAGATCCAGAAGTGCCCCGGCATTAAAGAAGTTCCAACATTCGCGATCCAAAGCACAAACAGCTAGATTACTCTGATCATGTCTTTTCTACAAGATGGGCACCTTCCTCAAAATGCCGAGGAGGCCAAAAAGATCAAGAAGAAAGCGTCCAGATTCACGATCCTAAATGACACCCTATACAAGAGAGGCTTCTCCATGCCTTACTTGAAATGTGTCGATGAAGAAGAAGACAAATACATCCTGGAAGAAATCCACGAAGGAATTTGTGGGGACCATGCAGGTCCTAGATCCCTAGTAAGCAAGATTATTCGAACAGGTTATTTATGGCCAACTATGCAGGTAGACGTAGGAGAACTCGTCAAGAAGTGCGACAAGTGTCAGAGGTTCAGGAACGTTCAGCGACTTCTAGCAGAGAGCCTGACGATGATATCATCTCCTTGGCCATTTGCGCAATGCGGGATCGACATCGTCGGCTCATTGCCCTTAGGAAAAGGTCAGGTAAGATTCCTAGTAGTTGCAATTGATTACTTCACAAAATGGGTGGAAGCAGAGGCAATAGCAACAATCACTGAAACACGAATCCGAAGCTTCATATGGAAGAATATAGTTTGCAGGTTCGGGATTCCGAAGATGATCGTATCAAATAATGGGCGGCAGTTCGACAGCCAAGGCTTTAAGGACTTCTGTTCAGGTTTAGGCATCAAGAACCAGTTCTCATCCCCAAGACATCCACAGGCCAATGGACAGACGGAGGTGATGAATCAAACGTTGCTCAAGATTATTAAAACCAAGCTTGACAACGCGAAGGGTGCCTAGCTAGAAGAATTGCCCAATGTCTTGTGGGCCTACAGAACCATGGCAAGGGCCTCAACAGGAGAAACCTCTTTTAGGCTTACCTATGGCACTGAAGTAGTAATCCCAGTAGAGGTAGGGGTGACCAGCATCAGGCGAGAGGTATTCCATGACGAAGACAACGACGTCCAGCTACAAATCAACCTGGATTGCCTGGATGAAGTAAGAGACAAAGCCTTCAACAGGATGACGAAGTACCAGTAGAAGATGGCCGAATACTACAACAAGAGGGTAAAACTTAGACGACTTGAAGTAGGCGACCTTGTCTTGCACAAGGTCATAATGGCGACTAGGGACTCTGCCCAAGGAAAACTCGGCCCCACATGGGAAGGCCCCTATCGGGTCATTCATTATTCCAAGCAAGGCAGTTTTCACCTAGAAACTCTAGACGGACAGAGACTCCCGCGACCATGGAACATCGAGCACTTGAAGAAGTACCACCAACAGATGTAACAAATAAATGTATTCACTCCAGAAATTAATAAAGGAATTATTCAACTAATATCTCTGTGTCCACAAGTTTGATCAATTGTAAGCCAAAAGACAACCTAAAAAAATGGCTAAGTAACAAGATTCTGCCTAGACGGATGTAAGTTACTGACGAAGCTAAGAGATAACCAATTTCAAAAAACGGCTAAGTAACAAGATTCCGCCTAAACGGATGTAAGTTACTAACGAAGCTAAGAGATAACCAGTTTCAAAAAATGGCTAAGTAACAAGATTCTGCCTAGATGGATGTAAGTTACCAATGAAGTACCTAGAAGAAGCCAAGAATTCCTAAGTAACAAGCACAAATTGCTGACACATCGAGAGCCAATAAGTGTGCAAATCACAAAAGCAGGTAAGTACATAGCCATAAGTTTAATTAAAGCCCAAAAACAACGGGCAAATCCCACTGTCTTTACATCAAAAGGCCTATAAACGCTGGGCCAAAATACTGTTCTTAAAACAAATTAAAGAGAAATTGTCACAAAAGTCCACTCCAGAAGGATGCTTGATGAGGTATCTCCTCAAGAGCTCGAAACCCTTGAAGTACCAGCTAAACAAAACCATATTATACTTATCCATGGTCTGGAAGGCTTCAACAGACCTGGTTGCAATGGTCTTGAGCTTCTCCTTAGCACCCAGGAGTTGCTCATCCTTCTCGAGGGTCAGCTAGCACTTAGCTCGGAGGTCGTCACTTAAAGTCTTCATTTTCTCCTGCAAAGTGATGGCTTCGCCCATGGAGTCAATTAAGTTCTTTTTCAAAGTGGAGTTCTCTGCCTCCAAGGCCTCCATCCACAATGTGAGGGAAGCCACCTTGGCCTCTTGAGTGAAGTACTCAAAGGTAATATGGAGACTTTCCCCCAACACCTGAAACGAAATCCAAAATCATCAGTAGGATGAAGAAGAAAGAGAAACTAAAGGTTACCATACCCAAACATTTCACCTGAATAAGTTTATGGACATGGCGACTCGCGACGTTGTTGAAAGACACTCCAAAAAGGGCCTTCAAATCTTCAATAGTCAGGGCCCCGTGAGCCCTATCCATTGCCAGTCTCTCATCATACCAGACAGTGGACAAACGAGGATCGACCTTCTCTTTCTCCCTTTCGGACAAACACGGCCTCTTGGAGGCAAAAGTGGAAAGCTCCTCAATTGAGGTCGAGGGAGAAGCCGTCCTTGTCACCTTAACACCAGAAACGACGGGGGTAACATAGGTGGCCAAAGTGACGGAGGAGCCCTTCCCAGTGACGCACACTATCTTCTTCCCTATATTGGACAACGACTCGCCCTTCTTCAACCTCATCTTTGCATGCATGTCCTCGTTAAATTTGGTCGTCATCTCTGCAAGGGGAAACAGGTGTTAAAAAAAAATGAAAGAGAAGAGAAGAGCGAAAGATAGATGCAAGACATCACAACATAATTAGTGCCCATGAATCTGACACTCACTTTTTTTCCCTTCAATTTCAAGATTCCGCAGGACGAAGGAAGAGGGCTCTAGTCCGAGACAAAAGAATGCAAGAGTCTTTGGATCCACATGATCATCCCAGTTTTCAATCGTCCGTGCGTAGTCGATGGCTTTTTGCACTCTCTCCCTATACCTACTCTTAAGTTTGGGCCGTCTCTAAACTGCACAAAACAAGAAGTGAAAGAGTCAGTAGCGATAACATTGAACGCAATAGAGCCAAAGTGACAAAGAGAAATATGGACGCACCTAAAGTCAAGGTTCCCTATCGACGATGTAACCTCAGGAGATCACCCCAAACCTCGCCCGAAGGGGTCTCAAAATCATCCCCAGACACAAAGAAAAATCTTGACTTCCAATACCTGAAAGACGAAGGTAAACCCTTGACGATCCTAGTCTTCCTCTCCCAGGGCACCAGTTCATAGTACCCATGCTCCTTAGACACTTTTAAGCGGTATAAATAGACAAGCTTGTCAACTTTGAGCATATCTCCGTCATTAGCAACCAGCCATATTCCCATACAGCTAACCACAATTCTCCACGAATTAGGCATAAGCTGCCCAAGAGCGATACCAAAGTGATCCAACTGCTCCATGAGGAAGGGATGGACAGGAAACCTCAACCCACAGATGAAGGCAGATTCATAAAAACATACCTCCCCGGGGAAGAAGTGACATGCCCGATCCTCCCCACTAGGCAAACAAAGCCTAACTCACTCTGGGAATTGGAATCTATCCCTAAATCTCCCCAGTGTGTCGGCGTCTAACCCACACTCCTCCTCAAGGGCGTAAAAGGCCCTAAATTCTCGAAGAGTTGAAACAGCAGTATCTCCCCCCACAAGGTCATCGCTAGACGACAATCCAGTCTCGAGCTCACTAGACCTAACCTCAGACATTTTCTCCTACACTCTAACCTGGGTATTGAACCAATCAATCGACTAATGAAGCAAAGGCAACAGGTCAACCAATGCAACGCCCAAACAATTACCCTCAAAAATGAAATTCTCAAGGTGTGGGAAATTGCCTAAAGACCCCCCTAAGCGTGCGAATAGGAAGTAAATTGATGGACAAACTATCCTAACCTCAAAACTGCTGACCATGGAAATCTAGAAACAAAACGAAGGGGACAATACAAACTAAACCCCCAAAAACAAAAATCAGAAACTATATCGCTACAAAATGAAAAGGGAAAAAGTAAAACTGGAGAGGAAGAAAATAGATACTTTGAAAATGGCGGACAAAGAAAAACACCACCGTACAACACACCAGTCCGAAGAAGAAGTTGCAGAGTGAGGTTTAGCAAAGAAAAAAACTTAGAGCAATAAGAGCTTTTCTGAGAAAAGTAAAAGATAAGAAGGAGAGATTAAAACAAAGGTTCAAAAAAACTAAAAAACAGCGAGAAAACCAAAGAGACATGATGAGGACATTAACTTCATCAACCGGAGCGCGCCACGTGGCCACGACCAATATGGTGCCGCCACTATGCATTTAATACAGCACGAAATCCCAAGAGTCGCCTTCAAACCTTTCACCTTCTATGGTCGTCATGACATGTCATGACGACCACAGAATCCAGGGGCAGCTGATGGGACTAATGAGATCGATTACCTACAAGGAAAATAATACAGACGAGGACAATTGTAGGCGAGTGCCCATGTCACCAACGAAGACAGCAGGGTCATTCAATACCGCCAATAATGCCCCAGACAATTGCAAAACCAGCTGTACAATCCATTAAGGATAATTAAAGCCTCATTTCTTAGTAGAAAGCGTTACTAAAAGAGGCATTGAAGCCACAATAACTGCCACATGGGCTAGGGGCTGGAGAAGCATATATAAAGCTCCCATAAGCACAAGTGGAGGGTAAGAAAAGATACACATTAACATATTTACTATTTCATTACTTTGTTCTGTCTTTTCATAAGGCCTTCTTGGTACTGACTTTGGCGTCGGAGGCGTTTTGGCAAGCACCACACCGGTGACCACCCCAGGAAAGTCTTCCCCACCGCTTCCATACCAACAGGAAAGAAGGTTTGGTTCCATCTAAGCTCGTTTATTTGGACTGACGAATTTATATTTCATCAATATCTATTTGTATTCCATTCATTGTTTAACGTTTATATATGCTTTACATAGGAAAATGAACTGGTGTAATAGTTCTTTAAAGAATAACCCAAATGTCATTATATACTTCTAATTGATACTAGTCTACTTTTAACTTTATATCTTCGCCTAATAGTTGTGCATGCTTCAGATCTACATTTCAATTTCATTACTATTTGGCAAAATTCAAAGGTATTTTTTTCATTTTTTTCATCTCATATTTTTATTCTTTAAAATGTTATGTTGTCTACATGAATATGAAGTGTATATATATATAACATTAATAGTACCACTATAATTGAACATGTCTATGTGTAAGCATGGGTTAGAAGGTAAATAGTAAGTGAAAGTCAATTTTCTTAACAAATTATAAAAGAAACATTAATAAAAACAAAAAGGGAAATGTTAAACAATGCCCTTAGATCATTGGTTTAAGAGGTATTTTTAGAAACATTTTATTAGGAGTATAATAAAACAATAAATGTTATTGACAGGTTTTTATATTTCCAATAAAAGTGATGTCAAAACTTTTCTATTATGGTTTATTAACAATTACCTTAAAAGAATCGATTAACATGACCCAAACAAAAATTATATTAGCAATTTTTATATCTCAAATAGCAAGAAAAAAGGGTTATTAGCCAAAATAAATTTAAAAAAATTGAATAAGTATATTTAAACATTAAAAAACTACTAAAATTTTTGGGCTTAGCCCCAAAAATGTATTGAGACCCTGTGAAAAATGGAGATAAAATTATCTAACTGATTTATGATTGGCGTGATGAGGCTAACGAAAAACATGATCCTATCAAGATCTTCTTCGATTGAGGGCATCAACTTTGGTTTTCCTTCTGAAGTCCCTGTACTGCAAGTACCATGAGACAAATTAATTACTTCACAAAACAAATTACTATTTAAAACCCACAAAAAACGAGGAATTCATGAGAGAGAGTGTAAGACCTCATTATCATTTCAGTTATAGGGTGGCTAGCAATGTGGTCGATACCATACTGGCCGATATGTACGGTACTGATACATATACCGATATCGAAACATCAACGTTTCGTACCAGTTTAAATACCAACCGTACCAGCCGATTTCGAACAATACCACCCAATATCAGGTGTACCGGCTATTACATATTTTTTTTTTTTTTTTTTAGTTTTATAATTTTTAAATTTTTGTAAGGGCAGAATGATAACTTACTTGCATTAACTTCTTAGTATTATATGTTTTCTTATTATGCAATGAACAATTAAGCTTTCTATTTTTAATATGTATATATTTTTTTTTAATTGATGTAAAAGTCTAAAATTATGAATAATTTGTTTTGAATTGAGGTAATGTTTTATGGTATTATTATTATTATTATTATTATTATTATTATTATTATTATTATTATTATTATTATTATTATTATTATTATTATTATTATTGTTATTGTTGTTGTTGTTGTTGTTATTATATGTACACACACACACATACATACATACATACATATATATAAAATAACGGTAAACCCAAAACGGTACACCGGTATTAACTGGTACCGAAATATATTATTTCATTGGTCAAACCGATACAGCTTCCGATACGAGATTGACTTCCTTAGTCGCTAGTAACGAGAGAGCCAGAGAGGAATCTTCACCATTAGCAATTCTTTGGATGTAAGGGCGAATAGCCTTGTAAGTAACGACAGAGACACTTTGCTTGAACTCCAACATATTTTTTGATCCTTTCATATATTTAATAAGATACTCGGTTGCGCTATTTTGAGTTAATATCTCTTTCCAATATTAATATCTCTTCATCAGCCTTTGCAATAAGTCTCTCAATCTCCCTTAATGCCTCCTTGTTCTTCCCATCCATGTTATCAGATAGAGATGAGCAGAAATTGTAGCAAAAGGCAGTTGGAGTCTTAATATTTAGTATTGGTTTATATAATGAGTTTGGTTAAGTAAAATGCCTCTCTCTCTCTCTCTCTCTCTCCTATTTTTTTTTATATATATCAAATTTTGCCCCAAAATTCGGGGTCTTTCTCTAGTAAGGGGTCCTAAACAATGGCCTAAGTAGCCTAGGCTTAGGTCTAGGGCCGACTCTGACTAGTACTATTTCTTATTAGATCATATTAACAGATACCTTGAGGACATTTTTATATATGAAATACCTGAGCTTTATTAAAATCATGCAAAAGTCATTACATTTCAAGCTAATGCATGCTTGATAGGTGCTGGATCATCCTCAATCTAGGTTACAAATATTTCTAAACTTTTGGCGTAATGTGCCAAGGTGTGAGCCAGCATATTTCCTTAACGGTCGAACATGTGAGAGTTGTACTGATCTGAAGTCTTGGAGTCGTGCAAGACAAGAGGCAACGACGTTCGCTATTGCTGCAAAAGGCGTGTTGGTCCCAGTGAGTACACCATGGAGTACTTCCTAGTCGCATTCAAAGACCATGTCCTGTAGTCCGATGTCCCATGCGAAGTCAATAGCTTCTTCCATTGCCTTAGCTTCTGCCTCCAATGGACCAAGTGGCACCCACATCATTTTGCTCATTGATGCAACTTTTTGTCGTGTATGGTCCCTGATGACGACCCCGACACCTACTACCTGAAGAAAGCAAAAAACAACGCTATCGACGTTCACCTTGTTCTAGGGGCTTTGTGGCGAAACCCATGTGGTGTTTGTGGTGACAGTTTGGACCATGATCTTGTGGTTTGTGAGCCGATATTCCTCTAACAACTTGACTGCCATCTAAAGAATGAGTGTGTCGGGTTGTTGTGATCCATCTGTTTGAGCTACATTCCGATTCTTCCATAGACTCTACGATAGTGATACTAAGTCCTGGTACCTCATCACCGACATGTTGGTGGAAAATAAGATGCTAGAGAAAGTCTAGGAAATTGTCAAACGGTAGGTCGTGGCTATGGATAGGTAGGCTCAAGTTAAGCCAAACAACCTGCGCTTTCTCGCAAGCCCATAATGTATGTCCGCGTATTTCCACTGCATGGCCACAAGGGCCACAAGTGGGATCATCCAGGATTTTTCTGCACTACAGGTTGGACTTCGTTAGGAGTAAATTCTTGCACGCTCACCATGCGAAGGACCGGATTTTGTTGAGAACATTAAGGCGCCATAGAGTTTTCCAAAACATGCCACTATTTTGGTTATTCAATGGACCACCAGAAGACCCATTTGGAGTGTGTGAAAGGGAGAGGGCAACTTTATAGGCCGAGTTCACCGTGAAGCAAACGTTCAGCGTGTACGCCCAAATAATATGATCCGGTGGGTGGCGAAGGCTCAATGGAATACTTAGGATTGCCTAGGCATCATGTGGTAGGAAGATTTCTTTAATGAAGCCAATCCTCCACATTCCAAAATCATGATCAATGAGAGTGCTTACGTGTGCATCCATTGGCAGTGCATGTTGGTGGGTGGTGACGCAGAAAGTAGAACAAGTGGGCAGCCACTTATCAGTCCAAATTTTGATGGAGTTCCCATTGCTAACCTGCATCGGTAGCCTTGCTTGACTATCCCCTAAGCAACCATGATGCTTCTCCACGCATATGATGGTTTTGTCCCCATTTCAGCTTTAAGGAAGTTAGTTTCAAGAAAATACCGAGCTTTGAAGACTCTGTGGACTAGTGAGGAAGTGTTTGTTTGTAGGGGCCAACCTTGCTTGGCTAGGAAAGCGAGGTTGAAAGCCTTTAGGTCCCAAAATCCCAAGCCGTCGTCAATTTTGGGTACACAAATTTTATCCCAGCTAGTCCATGCTACCTTGTTTCTTCCATTGTTTTGTCCCCCACCAAAAACTTCTGGCCATACTTGTTAGTTCATCACATAAGGCATGTGGAAGTTGAAACACACTCATCGTATAAGTTGGGATTGCTTGAGCTACCACCTTTATAAGAATCTCCTTCCCTACATGAGAAAATAGTTCTTCCTTCCAACCTGAAAGCTTATTGTTTAATTTTTCCTTCAAAGCTTGGAAAGTGTTACGCCTTTATTTTCCTACCAAGGATGGCAGCCCCAAGTAAGTTTCATGTTGCCGAATGACTTTAGCCCCAAAACGTTTTTTAATGGCATCCTAGATATCTTGGGAGGTGTTGTGGCTAAAATATAGAGAGGTCTTCTCACGATTCAGTTGCTAGCCAGATGAGGATTCATAGATTTCCAAAACTTCCTTAAGTGTGGAACATTCTTCAATGGTGGTGTGGGGGGTAAAAGCGCCAAAAACTCCATGTGGGCCTAGGGCCTAGCCCGAGGGCAGGGCTCAACCAAAGGGGTCGTGGATAGGGCCTCCTAAAAAATGGAGGCCGAAACGCCTGTCGACCAGGCTGCCGGTAGGATTTATGCTGGTCCGAGGAGAAAGTCTCCTCGGACTAAGAGACCCTTGTCCGAGGAGCATAGTACGTTGTCCAGGGAAGGACTCCTAAAGCTCAGCGAGTCGTTCTCCGCCCAAACGGGACGCGGAGGAGGGGGACAAAAAGTACGCGCACTATGCAAAGCTGCTGCCACCGCATTAAATGCCTTCCACCTACCCGCCTGGCCACATTAATGGGAAAATGACTTCTGAGGGGACGGTGAACAGCCCTAAGGGCATTGAGGAGCGTTTTCAGGGAAAAGACAGGTGAGGACCAGAGATGGGGAGTATAAATAGAGAAGGGGGAACCACTGGAAGGGGATCCGGATTTTTCTAAGAAGAAAAGGAAGTCTCTCTCTCTCCCTCCCTCTTGAAAAACAGAACGACAGTCAGCACAAAAGCTCTTCGGCTCGCGTCCGACAGGGGAAATAGGCCACTCCACTAGCCAGCCGTGTCCCGGAAGCGGACTTGGATCTCACACCATAGCCTTCTAAAGCACCAAGAGTTCTAGGCTTTAAACCCATTCTCTACAAATTCTATTGTAAAGGCCACTTGGGCCGGCCCAGTCACTCATTTGGGCCAAAGGCCAACTTTGTGTCCTTACAGGTGGCTTTGCAAAAGATTAGGCTATCATCTGCAAAAAAGAGATGAGACATTTTTGGGCCCCTTAGACATACAGCTACACCACTCAAAAGTCCCAACTCCACTGATTTCATGATTAAAGATGATAAGCCTTTTGCACAAAAAAGAAACAAAAAAGGGGGAAAAGGGGTCCCCTTGACGTAAACCCCTAGAGGGGATGATGTGTCCTCAAGGTTGCCTATTGATAATTATAGAATATATGACTGTGCTAATACATCTCATCATAATTTTCACCCATGATTCATGGAAACTCATTTTATACATTATTTTTTCCAAGCATCCCCACTCAACTCTATCAAAAGCTTTACTCATATCAAACTTCAAGATCATTTCCCCAACTTTACCACTAATTGATATAATGCATGGTTTCAAAGGAAACTAGGATATTATCAGCGATGAGGTGGTCAGACATGAAGGTGCTTTGGTTTTCACTAATAATTTTTGGGAGGAAGTGTTTTAGGCGATTTGCTAGGACTTTTGAAGCTAAACGGGATATGACATTGCTAAGACTGATGGGTCGGTATTGGGTGATCTTTTTTGGGTTTTTACTTTTGGCATAAGCACAACATGAGTCTCATTAAAATTTGGGTGGGGGGTGATGCCATGATTAAGGAACTTCAGGACAGTTTTGTAACACAATCACCAACTAAAGACCAAAAATGTTGATAAAAAAGAGGGGGCATACCTTCAAGACCAAGAGACATTTTGGGGTTCATTTGTTTCAATGCTCTGTAAACTTCATCAGCTTTGAATTCCTTCATAACAAAGTCATTCATGTCAATGGACACCACAGGCTCCACAGCTTCTATTAGAGTGGTTGAATCTGTTTGCCCTTGTGAGTGGAAATGTCTGTGAAGTAGTTGACAATGATACTTTCTATCTGCTACTCATCATCCTGCCAAACCCCAATTAAGTCACATACATCGAGAATCACATAACGCTGCTTGCAGTTGATGGCTTTGGTATGGAAGAAGCTCGTGTTGCAGTCTCCATCAGTAAGCCAAAAGTTACACGAGCGTTGTTTCCACATGGTACTCTCAGCATCTAGCCAAACATTCAGTGCATTGCAAACATCTCTGATCTCATTGTCTGTTTCCAGGCTACTAGGTTGTTGCTCCAACAATTGTAGTTTGCTTTCCAGTTGCTCTATTTTTTGCCCCACATGGCCATACTCCATCTTGTTCCAAGTCTGTAACCTCGTGCCATGATTCTTGAACCACTTCAGAATAGCGAGGGTCCCTCAGCCACATCTCCTCAAATCGGAAGAGCTTTTTGGCTGGTCATCATTAACGGCTGTTATTTTTTAGGTGAAGGGAGAGCATAAAATGATCCAACGTTGACATAGATATGTGGTGGACAACATCACCATGGAAGATCAACTGCCATGCATTGTTTGCAAGTGCTTTGTCAAGTCTTATCTTTAGACTTCCTCCAGTGCGATCAGTTTTAGACCAAGTGAACAAATGAAGCCCAGGTTGTGAAAACCACAAACGTTGATGAATCGGCAGAATCGGTCTATGTGTCTACCTGGTCGAAGTCTACCTCCAAATTTTTCAGATTGGCTAGTAATCTCATTGTAATCCCCGATGTAGAGCCACGACAGTTGGTTTGTTCGGCCAACAGATTCTAAAATAGACCACATCTCCTCCCTTTTACTAGTGTTTGGTTGCCCATAAAAACCGGTTAGACGCCACTTCGCACCAGCTGTGTTACATGTGATGTGCCCTTCAATATGCCAACGTGAGAAGCCTTGGACTGCCACCTTAGTTTTTGGTTTCCATAGGAAGGCTAGACCATGGCTTTGATCCATGCTAGATACAACTAAGCCTTGAGTGTAACCAAGTTCTTGCTTTTTGTATTTCATTTCTTCATGTGACAATTTGGTCTCCATCAAGAAAACCAACTAAAGAGCTTCTTTATTCAGTGCTCGCTGGAGAGCACAAACTATACGAGAGTTCCCAAGCCCTCGACAGTTCCAACTAATGGTACTCATTAGGCCTAGTGATGCCGCGTAGCAGCCACTGCCGATCCTAGTTGTTCTGCAAAAATCTTACCCAACATACAAGTTTCAATCTCAAACTTCTACTTTTTATCATTGTCAACGTACCAACCTATGTCTTCAGACTTGCGTTTGGATCCTAGCTGGGCTGTGTCTGTATCCATGGCATTTGGGTGGGATTGGGCTAGGATAATTCTTTTCCATTTCCTTTGGTTTTGGCCTGTAGCAAGGTGTGTGGCATCAATAAGCCCATTGTGAGGCCCATCCAACACATGTGTGCCCTCCAAGGATGTGACCATTATGGCATCAAGTGTGATAGTACACAATTCCATATTTTTCACTATTTCATTGAAGGCGCCACTTTAAACGTCATATTATTATCGGTTGCCTCATCATTAGCATTTTAAGTCGTGATCAATCCCTGCGAGATGTAAACGGAAAAGATCGTGACTTTTCAAAATCTTCATGTTTGTTGGGATATGTCTATGGGCATCCGTTTCTTAGATTTTAGCATTTTCCTTATCTCCTGTAGCAATTATGATAATGGCTGGTGTGGTCGGAGGCTCGCCGGCAGCGGCAGTGGCGGTGGTGGCATCAAAGAGTGTCCCGGTAGCCGTGGGAATAAAGCTGCGGTAAGGCTGTGGTGGCTGAACTGGGTGGTTCTAAAGTCGTTCATTGCTAGCTCTCAACCACGCACCTTATTGTTGCTCGTCCTTAAATAGAGTACCCTTACTACGTATCCACACTTTGTAGTCTTTCTCATTGTGGTTTAGTACACCACACCAACAACAAAAAATTGGCATGCGCTTATACGGGAAGGATACCCATAAAGGATATGCGTCACCTATGTCCACCATCCTTCCTCGGCAGAGAGTTTGGCTAATATCCATGTTGATCCTTACTCGGAGACATTGCCCTCGACAGTCTCCCCTTGGGCCCGTGTCAACTTGTTCAACAACTCCGAGGGTGCCCCCTATAGCTTCAGCATTTGCCTTACTCATATGTTGGATTGGTAGATCATGAACCTATACCCAGAAACTTTCCTTGTCAAACTTGGCATTCTTTACCACCTCATTCTTTCCTGGTTTGTAGAGAACGAGCAAGTACTTATCAAAAGACCACGGTCCTCGCATCAGTATGTGATCTAGGTCGTACTCATAATCAAAAAGAATCATAATTGTATTGGAGCCAAGGTCACGGATGTCAAAACTTTTTTCAGTTTTCCACATGCTATTTGGTGTACAGAAGACCGCTTCCATGTTGATGTGTCGCTTGGTGAAGAACTTGGCCATAAGTACCTTACTATCGCCTGTAGGATTAGAGGTTAAAGGGACTGTCTGAGCTTCTTTCGGTTTCATTGATAAGCAGTCCCATTTACTCGTGATATCATCCATGGTGTGGAGTTGGGAGAAGACAAGGGTATAGGTGTGAGGTGGGATGAGGGTGGAGGAGTAGAAAGTGTAGAAGACAAAATTGGTGTAGGAAAGAAAAAGAGGTCCCACCTGAGGGGAAAAAGGCCTATCAAAAGATAGGAAGTAGTTTCACCTCTAAGTTTTCCAAAGAAAACCTAGAGGAGAAAAAGGCACATATCCTTAAGGGCAATTGTTAATTAACCATAATAGAAAAGTTTTGAAAGCTTGGATTTGTGTTGAAACACAAGAGCAGTTTAAAGCCCAAATTAAAGGATTACGGCTCAGTTGATTTTACTCTAACTTATACTAAGTGCAGAATAGAGTAAATGCAAGCGAACAAATAATAAAACTACTCTAAGCCATATTCATCATATACCAGCAATAAAATGAAAGCTAAAAGAGTAGGGAAGAGAAATGCAAACACAAGACAACACGCAGATATGTCATCGAAGAGAAAACCGAAGAACTCAACGAAAAACCTCTCCGCCGCCCTCCAAGTGGTAATCGATCCACACAATAAATTGGGATATACGAATAGCAAGAGACTCTCTAATCCTAATCTACCCAGTGCACCTAAGCCCTCTAAGCTCCTACTCTATCAAGGCTTCTTAGAATCGTATCTTGTCTAGCTTTCCGGATCCCACAATGTGCCCGATTGCATTCGCCAAATCTTGGCTTCTTCTAATGCTTCCCAGTAGCACTAAAATCTCACTTGACACTCAGATTGGGTGTGGGAAGTGTTTGGACTATCAACCTCTCAAGAATATGGATATGGAAAGGTAGGAGTATGAGGAAAACCACAAAAGATTGTGTAGATGATTATGGGTATAACAATCTCTAACTCTCAAGTATGTTTGCTAGGATTTTCTCTCTAAAAAACACTACTTATAATATGTGGGTAATGTGGGTATATATAGTGTGAGTGAAAACATGGTGGAGCAGATAAGCCAAAATAGCAAAATAGAATGTTTCGCGGGTATCTTGCAGGAAGGCCTTACCCGCGAGCTACTCACGAAAACTAGCTGTCACCAGATTGTCATGAATCTTCGAAATTTCAGTCATGTGCTCTTCACATGGCTTACTTCGCATGAAGTTTACTAGGATGATACTCGCGAAAACCACTTATTCTTCAATGCAAGCTTGAGTTTTCACACTCTCTCTCACACACAACCCATACAATGAAATCCCACATAAAATACAAGGTAAACATAATTGAACAAAATTATAATCAAATTTGGCACGGAATTAAAGCCAACACAAAATAGTTGTAAATAACAACTTTACAAATTTTAACACTAATTTCATGAAAAACATAAAAAACTGTTAACAATATTTATTATTTTATCATTCTTCTAATAAAATGTTTTAAAAAATGGTTCCTAAACCCTGGTTAACTTTTCTCTTTCTTTTTTTGGTTTGGAGGCTACATTAATTGCCCTAACAAGTTAAACATCTTTTTTCAAATGACCATTTTTGTTAGGGATGCATCATAACATCTAATGGCGTGTGAGTTATGTAAGAAATGGCAATAACTTGCTATTCTATCTTGAAATTTGACTTTTGTGAATTTGGGATGTTGAACACCAATTTGTGGTGGAAATATTATGTGTGCGCCACTTGTACCTAAATATGTGTCAGCATTACTCATGCTTCAGGGGGGTTCAACGACTTGATAAAAAAGAATTATAGGTATAAAATATTAGTTTTTTAGTTTAATTGACTTTTAAAAATATGGAAATATGGAAGGTTTATTACGTTTGTGTATAATTATCATGTTATAATAACATACAAAGTTAGTGATTAAAAAAATAAGTAAAGTTAGTGATTCTTCAAATATTTGATTGGTTAAGTAGATACATAATGTATTATTTATATATGTATGGATGATTGCGGTTCTTTGGGTCAATAATTAATACAATACACATTGGTTGAGTTTTATCATTCAGATTAAATATTAATTTTATAAAAACAATGATATATAGATAATGAAAATTGCATAAAAATAAATAATGTTATTCAAACTTTACAAAATAAAATGGTTATACCTATCTTACCTTAACACATTAAATTGCTTAACAAAAGATTTTAAAAAAAATATACGTGGGTTTTTCGCTCATTTCATTCCCATTGGGCTACAAATGGACTTGTCAATATTTGAGCTTTCATGGCTCAAAGTTTTGAATTAAAATGATAGGAAAGCAATAGAGTACGTCAAGAAGACCTTGTGAAACTTTATAATGTTAGTTTCCACACTTCTACGCGTTGATAAAGAACTCTTTGATTGAAGAAGTGGTCCAAATGGATAGAATAAAAGTATAAAACCATTGGGTTTATTCGGCATTTTATTTTTGCACAATTTATTGGACTGGTGTATAAAGTATGAACATGCATTCTTGCCAAAGTTTAATGTTTAAAGATGCTTCTGCCTCATTTCAAAAAAGAAAAAAACAATGCTTCAGCCTTCTCAGCAAAAAAAATAATAATAAATAATGCTACAGCCTTAAAGCCCATGTTCCATAGCCATATTAAAAACACCTTCATAATGAGAATCCTATGAGTTAATTGAGTGTTCCAAACCCACATAAAAAAATACCCTCATCCAATCTAATAAGAGAGACAACTGAATTGTCAGTGGCTTTCAAATAGGAGGAATTGTATTTTAATAATATTAATATTTTGTGAAACTGAACCATGGGCTTCATTGGCTGAGTTTTTTTTTTTTCTTTTTTTTGGGTGGGTGGGGAGTGGCTTTTGAAAACCATCTGCCTTTGTATAATTGTTTTCATAGGTATATTCCTTCAATTTTTTTAAGATAAAGTTTAATTATAAAATTAGTTATAACCTACAATTTTATTCAATATTATTTTATTGAAAGCGAATTTTGATAAATCTATCATTAAATTTAGTGGCAGAGCCAACATTTCAATTCAGGGGTAGTATTGAAATCAAAAGCAATCTGAAAAAATTAATTCATATTAATAGCAAACTAAATAAACAAATATATATTAATGTAATTTAGAGAATAGTCTAAATAAATAGAGTTTAAACAAGTAATTTGATTTCTTAAAATAAATTATTGTAAAAGTGTTAAGAATATAACAATGTACTAGCAATGTTGTATTCTCACCGCCTTGAATGCTCTTAAAAAATTATGTTGAATTCAACATTTTTTTCTCTATTCTTTTAAGCAATTAAAATTTGGATTATAGCAAAAACACAGAGTTTGAGATTCAAAAAAATAAAATAAAAACTAAGAGATAAGAAAAAGAGTGGAAGATAGGGTTTTAGTGCTATATATGAATATAGGTAGGCCATTTTATAAATAAATAAAAAAATTAATGATTATGTAGAACCCACCAATAGGAGAGCTAGTATTTTCACAAGTTGCCATTGGAAATTATATAATTGGTAGACAATAAAATAATGTAAGTGGTGGGCCTAAATAAAAATTGATGGTTCACCAATTGTGAAATTTATTGTAAGAAATATTATTGTTCTGACAATTACGAAATTTATTGTGAAAACAATTGTATATGTACATTATTTACTATAAATAGCTTAGAAACTTGTCAAAAGGGCAATATTGTTAGTTTTAAGTGGGCCATTGAACTTTGTTTTCATTGGAAAAAGAGGAAAGTGTGCTATGTACTTAGAGCAACCACATTAGTTTGAGGAAAAAATTTTCCATTTTGCACATCTAAAACTTATTTTCTCTATTTAACAGTCTCATTTTTACAAAACACTCACATCAATTAGTCTATTATACACATTTATTCAAATAAAATATAAGGCTTGTAATCAGGTTTATTTGCAAATGAACATCAAAATATCATTACAACAGAAGGAAAACATGTTTAATAAAAATAATTTCTTAATATTTTTTGTGTATATTTTTCAAAAAAATTGAAACAACAATAAAACATCACGTGTGAGTTATCTACAGTTGATACTTGATAGCAAAGCAAATCTTTGGTGACATAATACATATGCATACTTTTTTTTTTTTTGTTTGGAGAAGAATACATATGCATACTAAGTTAATAGAATATACAACTTGACTGAAAATGTAGATAATAAAATGTCTGCACAATAAATCCCACAACTCTAAATGTATAAGAGTTACCTTGAGCACAAATCTATGCAACATAGGGGATGCCATTAGAAAGGAAGTGCAATTAAGGAGGCCATTCCTGAAATGGTTATACATACCCAATTTCAGTTGCCTAAGATTTCTTAACTCTGGAATTATGCGGAACCGGCGTTCCTGAACAATTGAACCAAGATATAAGAGCACATTCATAAACAAACATTGATGTATGGGAAAGAAAAATACAATGCAGAATCATCAAATTTATGACTAACCAAAATGTAGCTTATATCAAGTTTCTCCAGCTGAGAGAGAGAACGTAAAATTGAGCAATCATTTTTAAATAAATATTGAGCATAGTCAGCCATCACAGTCAGAGAAACAAAATTGGGAACATCACCTAGAACGGCCTTCAATGTCTTGTGCCCAAAATATTTGAAAGAAACAAGATTTATAGCATGAATCTCAATCTGTTTGAAATGGACGCAGTTTATCATCTCGATCTAAATGCTTTGGCTTGGGCGAAGGGGCAGAAGTCTTTAAATTCTCCAGAGACCACGAGCCTTCCACATATAAGCTTGCAGTGAATGGGCAATTAGATAAAAGTCAAAGAGAGGTCTGTTAAGCTTTCAATGAATGGGCAATTCTCCTAAAAACTAGTTTGTAAAACCTATATAGTGAGTATCATTAGCTCACTTTGGGTGAATTAGTTATATTGATAAGTAAGAGTTAATAATAGATTTGAAATTTTTAAAAAAACAAACTAAATATTATATAAGATCATACTAATCACACTCAATCACATGTTTCTTTTTTCAATTTCTGTTTTGATCTATTTTAATAAAAAATGGCACGCTCTTGATTGTTCATGACATATTAGTTGTTTGAATGATGTGACGTGTTAATTGGTCATCATAGTTAAAAGATTGGTTTTTACCTTATAACTTAGCCTTTGAACTTAAATCAAGGGTTTTAGATTAGTTCCTACCCATGTAATTTTTGTCTTTTTAAAATATAACTAGGATCGAAGCCATGAAATTTTTTTCTTAAATTGTATCTAGAACTAAAGACATGTGATTTGATATAGTTATTTTTAACAAGATGTATACTTTTATCATAAAAACTCAGTAGTCTAAATGATAGTGTAAAACTACTAGAGCATGTTTAGACCCTCAAATTTTAATTACGGCTTGATTGATTTTAATCTAAACCTACTTAATGTGGAATATACATAATTATCAAATTAATCAATCAAAGCATTCAACAATTGCATGGATGAACAAATAGGTTCAAGGCAAATATGTACAGGGCAGCAGGGAAAAGGATAGCGAACCCAAGATAGCACGGTGAGGTGTTATTGAAGAGGAAAATCGAAAAACTCGGTGTAAAAATCTCTCCACGGCCCTCCAAGTTGAAATGATCCACTAGTGAATAAATTTGAGTACAAAGATACTAAAAAGACCCTCCAAGTCTAATCTACCCAAAGTACTTAAGCCCTCCAAGCTCTAGCTATCAATGGACTTCACTAATTCATGTCTTCACTTGCTTCCTGGATCCTGCAACACCGCTCAATTGCACCCCCAAGCCTCACCGCCTTTTTTTGGCAAAAACTCAATACTTCCCAGGCTCCAAAACACTCTTTACACTCTGAAAGGGCGTGAGTTGTGTTTGGGTACAAATCTCCTCTCAAGGTATGACAATAGGAAAAGGAAAGGAAAAAAGACTATCAAAGAATTCTCACTTAAGGATAGTAGCTTTCTCTAAAATGGTGGGTGTTATAGAAACCTCTCTCTAGGGTTTTCTTTTCAATGGGCTCCTTACAATTTTGTGAGAAATGAGAGTATATATAGTATGGATGAAAGGTATAAGAGTCTCACTTAAAATCCCAACTATCAATGCATCTCACGGGTCATCTCGCAAGTTGGCCAAGTCACGAGATTACTCGTGAGATACACTAACTCTTCAGTTTCCGACATGTGCTTCTTATGTGACATTCAACTGTCTTGATCAAATTTTCACCACTTAAGACTAAACTTATTACAATTAAATCCCACAAAATACAGGAAAATAAATTAATAAAATTACAACACTTTTTGTCACTCAATAAAGTCAACATAAATGTTATGTAAAAATCATAATTTAACATATCGTATCAACAACAATGACTCTTTTCATATGGTGTTCTTTTTTCTTTTTTCTTTTTTCTTTTTTCTTTTTTCTTTTTTACGTATAAATAAAATAAGTGGTGAATCCATGTATAACCCTCAATCTAGGAATAAATATAATTATTTGAAAATATAATTATTTGAACTGTTATTTTATGGAGCACCAACATGATCTCACCAATTCAGGTCGGTTTGGCTAGAAAGGAACCACCAAACCGAAGTTGAGGCTTCTCACATGGGGTTACAACATACCTCTTATTATTTGAAGTTCCATTAAAGTTTAAATATTATGTCACCCTTAAAAAAAAGTTTAAAGATTATGAATCATAATTACTATTTCTCATCAATTTTAACTTTTGAGAGAAAATGATAGTTTAATTTTGATATTGGACCATGTACTAGCTAGACTTATTCTTATTCTTGGTATTAAAAAAAAAAAGTTTGTGGATTCTGTAACATGGTGCACATTGGAAAAGAACTCTAAAACAAGGACGGGGCAGGATCAATGAAAATTCTCTAGCAGAATGTGCATACGACGATGGCCATTACAATCACCAAGTGCCTTGGCGATGTTGGCATTCCCTAAACCTATTACCATCAAAATGAGAAAAAGATGCACTAGTCTGAGATCTCTTGGGGTCGACCATGATCCTGAAACGAATTGAAATCAAATGCAAAGGATCATCAACATAAGACTCAATGGAATGAGTGTGCGCATGAGGCTTCCTATGGATACATGCATCTAGCCCAATAACAATGTAACAAAGTCAGTCATGTCACTTGGACAATAATTTCACTCTCTCAGGAAGTAAGAGCTTATTTTTCAAAAAGTTTCATCAAAAGATTAATAATAAAAATGAAATATTATATAATAAATTTTATGTTCTATATTATAATTGTGTTAAATAGACCTCAATTCTTCTTCTATTTTTCACCATTTTTTACATTATTTATTTATTTATTTACATATTTATTTTATGGAAAACAATAAATTTGGTACATTATAAGAATATAAGTTTTAAGGACATTAAAATTATTAATAAAGTTTTCTTTTTCAAAATGAAACTCTGTTATCAAATTTCTAGAAGTTTGAAAATGATTATTCCAATTTAAATTGCTTGATTAATCTTCATAAGTTTTTGTGTTAATAGTAAAAGTTTGGTCTCACATGTGTCATGTTTTCATTTTAATGTTTGATTTCATATTCATATGCCCTTTATGTTTCAAAATTTTTTCATTTTTTAGCCTTTTACATTTGATTTAGTTTTTTTGTTTGGTCATTCACGAAAATGAAAATTTTAAAACATAAAATGTCACACATAAAACTAAACCGAATATAAAGAGTCAAAATGGAAATTTTGAAAGGTAAATCAAAGTGGTCGATACCCTACCCGTACCGGCCGGTACATACCGTACCGGCCAGTGCACCGATACCGGTACACTCCTATTTTGTACCGAAAAAAATACTGGCTATACCGGCAAATTTCAGCTGTACCGGCAGCGTATCGGCCACACCGGACCGAAACACAAAATACTATGTTTTTTTTTTTTTTTGTAATTATGGCAATTTTTGTCTCTAAAATAATCAATGATGAAAGTATTTTGTAAATAATTTCATTATTTCACCTAACCTTTGATCTCTCTAATTTTTTTACTTAATTTGGATTTGGTATGTGTGTATATATAATAAATGTATAAAATAGCGGTAAACCCGAAACGATACACCGGTATTGACCGGTATCCGAAATATATCGTACCACTGGTCAAACTGGTACAGCCTCCAGTACGGTATTGATTTCCTTGAGATAAATGGCTAAATTGAAAACAAATCAAATATAAAGGGCTACAATAAAAATTTGAAACGTAAAAAGCCAAAATGAAAATAACCCTAAACTTTAAGAACCAAAAGTGTACTTAGTCTTAAAATATTTTATATTGTTCCCATTTTTATTTTTATTTTTGTTATTTTTTTCTCAGAAGTTTTATTTTATATTTTTATAAATCAATTGTAACAACAAGTGGAGAGGAGAGATTCCAACCTTGATTCCCCTCAAAAGTTATACCATGCTTAAACACCTATATAAAGTATATTTTCGTGCAAATCGTCTTACATTTTTTAACTTTTTATTAATAATCAATTAATCATGTAATTTTAAGCAATAAAAGTAACGAAAATAGTATGTAACTATGGATAAAACAGTTTTTTTTCTCTAGTGGATATGATATCTAATATCCAGTTCTCAATTTTCTTTTATAATTTTTCAGAATATGGACGAGTGGATTGTGGTGGTGATTGGTTGAGAGGCTCTTAAGAAAAACAACCACCACTCGTTCCAATCGACCAAAAACAAACAGCCAAATCCACTCACTTCTACCTCCCTTTCCACACGCAAACAAAAAGAATCAAAATGGAAAAAAAAAAATAAAAAATAAAAAATAAAATAAAAAATAAAAAATAAAAAAGAAATCCAATTCAAAATGTACAGTCTTCCATTCCTATTCCAACACCTAACCCTTCACCAAAGTCCATGGCCAAGAATCTACCTGAATAATAAAACCTTCCATAATATTCCACTCTCTCATCCACTTATCTTTTGAGAAATGACTCCCTCTTATTGCTTATCTTCAACCAGAAACACTACTACATCTGGAGCAGCAGCATTCTTTCTGCAGAAATCTCACCTCTACCTTCCCAAACATCGGTCTCTCTTGGTTCCCAATCATGAAACCCAACTCTCCAAGGGGGAGACTTTATTTCTCAAGCCGCAAGTACTATCACCCAAGTCTTGTTTTCCCACCTTGAGGCTAAAAAATTCTAAATTCATACACCCTTTTGCAAGCATATCGTCTTTTGCTGAAGCTGAAGGAGAAGAAGAACAAAAGGAAGAAATCAAAGTTAATGAACATCGTCATGAAGTTGAGAAAAGTACAAAGGAAGACGAGGAATACTTGCCTGGAATGGCTCAGGCCTTTCATATATCTTCAAGCACTGCTTCTGCTATAGCTATATGCATAGCATTTATGGCTCTAAGTCTTCCACTGTTGATGAAGTCTTTGGGGCAGGGTTTGTCCCTGAAGACCAAGCTGTTATCCTATGCAACCCTGCTATCTGGGTTTTACATGGCTTGGAACATTGGAGCCAATGATGTGGCCAATGCTATGGGGACCTCGGTGGGTTCAGGGGCGTTGACACTTCGGCAGGCTGTGTTGACAGCTGCGGTGTTGGAGTTCTCTGGGGCATTGTCGATGGGCACACATGTGACAAGTACAATGCAGAAAGGTATTCTTGTTGCTACTATGTTTCAAGGAAAGGATACTCTACTTTTCGCTGGCTTGCTGTCTTCTTTGGCTGCTGCTGGTACTTGGTTACAGGTACATAGATATATATTGTGGTTTTTTAGAGTATGTTACTATGTTTTGCAAATTAGTTTTGAAGTTCTGTTGGTTGTTAATTACTTTCTTTCTGGGATGATACATGGCTATCACCAACCAAACATGGTAATGGAAATTAAGTTAATCCAATGCTATATTTTCAGGCTATAAATACTTATAAACGATTATGGGAGTCTAATGTCTACAGTATATGATTATAAACACATAACTACATTGAATTTAATTTTTATTGGAAATGTAATACTTTTCATGTTTCATTGGTCAATGGAACTATATTTGAATTTAATTGAAAAATCTAATGTATGAACCTAAATTTTATCCTAGTAATCAGATTATATTTGTCGAAATCATTGAAAGTGCTTGCACACGTGCAGTCATGCTCTATCATATTAGTATCTTGTTCAAATAAGTATGACATATAGTATTAGGTGGTTGAAATTCTATCGTATATTAGTATTTTGTTCATTACAATTCCCTGGATTGTTGTTGTTTATGTTAATCGTTAGATGCATATTAACAGTTTGGTTAGGTTGATTCTGTCTTCGGCCATTTCGTTTGCTCTTAACTTAATGGAACTAATCACTCAACGAGACCGAAAGTGAATATAATAATATAATATCAATAAGTCTTTGTGGATATGGCACAGATCTAAATGGGAACAAAAACTATGCGTGACTAAGAACATTTTGTAATATAAAAACTGTTCTCTATGGGATTAAACACAGTAGTAGAATACTAGGAATCCGTTTCTATTTATATGCGTGCGCACAGGAGTATATTATACTGAAGGGTAATATGTGGTGCTAGTCTTCCAGCTATGTCTGAAATTCCTTAAATAAGCATTTGCTTTCAATTTCCATAAAAAATAAATTAAAATTTAAAAAAAAAAAATGTATCTACCTTAAAGATATTTGGATCTTAAGAATATAAAGTTTCTTTAGTAACAGACTAAAATAGTTTACAACTTCTTTCATCTGAGGGCATTTGCATTTATTTTTAGTGTACTATTTATAGGCAAAGACCATAGAAAGGAGCATCCTGATACTAAGATGCATTTTTCTTCCCTTGAAATCACCAGCATGGAAAATTCCTTGAGATCTACAACTGAAGACAGACGGGAATAACAATGAAATTTGGTTAAATAATCTAAACAAGTTGCTTAGTACAGCGTGTTTTTCTTAGCAAGATACGTCCCTATTCAAAATTCTTCCAAGGGTACTAGGAGTTTCATAATCTCATCGTGGTCTTGCAAGTCACTGTTTTGGATGTGAATTGCAGATTGATTTCTCCAAAGGTGCATGTATGATATCTTTAAGAAATGGAGAAAAAAGAAGATATATCTTTGAACTTTATGAAATAGAACATAATTTTGAACATTCAACACTGGCATTTGTACCAGAGACAACGGCTTTGAAAAACATTCTGCTAAATTCTTGATTAAACTTGTATCTCCTTTCTATAGTTACTTTTCCATAGAATATCCAGAACTAATGGTACCGAAGGAGGATGAATATCCTAAAATTTCATGATAAATAGTTATTGGAACTGCAATAGTAGTCAATCGCTTCCTGACTCACAAAACATTCAAAAATTTGTACATTTCAGCATTACTCACTTGATCAACATAGAGACTTCTCTAAATTAGAAAATTTACTCTTAGGTGTACTTGCTTGTCAGGTCACATAGGATATGCTAAATACGACTTCTCTTTAGTTTTACAGTCGAACTATAGTCTTTGATTTATAATTATTTATCCGGTGTTATGCAGGTTGCATCATATTACGGATGGCCGGTCTCAACCACACATTGTATAGTAGGATCGATGGTCGGATTTGGACTTGCATATGGAGGAGTCGGTGCCGTTTTCTGGAGTTCACTGGCAAGGGTGATTTCTTCATGGGTGATCTCACCGATAATGGGAGCACTGGTGTCATTTCTTGTCTACAAATGCATCCGTAGGGTATGTTCTCAATCTCTGGGACTCAAATAATAAGAAAGCTCACTGCCTTACATCCTATGTGGATTTGCCTTGACTAACCTGCTTACAGCGCTTCGGTAAGGAAGGATAATCCTGCTTCTTAGTTTGCTTACTTTGAAACCTTGAGTCATTTTAGGCATTGTATGGAGATACTTTGTCAACAACAACAAAAAATTATACAACAAATGACAAGAGGCTTGAATCTTAAGACTCCTAAAAAAAATCATAATCCATAAGCATTGTGGGTGACTTCTTGTACCTTATACTTCCTCGTTATTACTTTCAACAAGCGGCACAAGCCAAACATAAAGAAGCTACTCCTTAAACCTTAATCATAAAGTATGTATAAGCAGCTATTAGCTTTCATTGAAACATGAGTAATTGACATAATAATTACATTCTTACAATCCTAATTTCTTTTCCAGTTTGTGTACAGTGCCCCAAATCCAGGACAAGCTGCAGCTGCAGCTGCACCAGTTGCTGTGTTTGCTGGTGTAACTGGAATCTCTTTTGCAGCCTTCCCTCTTAGCAAGAGCTTGCCTTTGGCAGCGACTCAGGCTTTAGCCTTCGGAACTGCTGGGGCAGTCCTTGTAAACAGGATTATCCGAAAACAGCTAGGCCATCTCCTTCTTCAGCCAACTACATCACTATCAGAGCCAAAAGAGGGAACCGTCCCCAGCAAAAATATAGGGTTTCTCTCTGATATTGCAGGTCCGAAGGGTACCCAGCTAGAGATAGTATATGGCGTCTTTGGGTACATGCAGATACTATCAGCCTGCTTCATGTCATTTGCCCATGGAGGAAATGATGTCTCCAATGCAATAGGTCCTCTAGCTGCTGCATTATCCATACTTCATGGAGGTGCCAGTGGAGCTGAGATTGTTATTCCACTAGATGTTCTTGCATGGGGAGGATTTGGTATTGTTGCAGGGCTTGCAATGTGGGGGTATAGAGTGATTGCAACAATTGGGAAGAAAATAACAGAACTCACACCAACTAGGGGATTTGCAGCGGAGTTTGCTGCAGCCTCTGTGGTTCTATTTGCATCAAAGCTGGGACTACCCATCTCAGCAACCCATACTCTAGTGGGTGCAGTCATGGGGGTGGGGTTTGCAAGAGGACTTAACAGTGTTAGAACGGAAACAGTGAGGGAGATTGTGGTCTCTTGGGCTGTGACAATTCCAGTTGGTGCTACTCTTTCTGTTCTCTATACATGGATCTTGACCAAGCTTTTGTCTTATATTTTGTGAGTGTACATTCAATATTTTGTGAGTGTACATTCAAAAGATTTTAAGCTACCTGTGTGATTAATTAAATTACAAAAACTTTTTTTTCCCAGTGATTTGTAGAATAACATCCTTGTCTGAGCTAACATGCTTTCCTCCATATGGAAGTCAAGTGTCGCTATTTATTTGAAACTGAGTAACAAATTTGGTTTTCTTGCATAATGAGTTCAAAAACCGTTCTTAATATCCTACACTGTGTGATGTACCTATATATCGAGCACCTTTTAAAGGACCACACACACATACACACACAAATATATAGACAAAGTTTAGTTACAAAATTAATTATAGCCTAAGGTTACAACCTTATTCAATAAAATAAACATTATTATATATTTTGAAAATTTTATCGTTAAATCGCATGTTCTTTACACTCTTGATACACATATCAAATTTTGTATCAATCAGATATTATTTACTATATGATCTATAAGTTTACATTTTATACATAATTATATACCACAAAATCTTGCAATTTAAACACTTTATTGATGATATACCTATTAATCTTCAACTTTTTAAAAATTTTGCAAGTATGGAGTATATATATAAGAAGTAAATGTAATCTAATAGTGGATTTTTCAAAATTCACCTCTAATAAAAAGATATTAAATGAGATTGTAGCCTTAGTTTACAACCAATTTTGTAGCTAAACTTTTTCCAATATATATATGAATGCTACCAATATATAATAGCTATAACTGTCTAAAATTGTTGTTTGAAACATTACAAATGTTGGAAATTATGGACTAAGAAGATATGACATCCATAAATGTTACATGGTATCTTATCAATCTAGCAAGGAATATGTTCAAGTATCTGATAGATAAGATAAGGTATCTACTTATTTCTGTTTTAGCCTCCAAATACTGTGTTAAAGTCAAGAGGAATGACTGTCAGACAGCATCTAAGTTTCATTCATTCCCGTTTAGATAATCCTCTTCATTTTCTCTTCGACTTATGTACAACTATGACCTAGTCACATAAAGGGTTTCAGCAGCAGTATCGTGCTTTGTGGATAATTGCTGTTATCGGAGACAGTAGTAATCTCTAAACTACAAGTTGATGTCAGCAAGCTCATGCTCTATATACGGTGCAGAGCAAGCGGGTTCAATGGCCAGTAGAGCTAAGAATTTAGTTTTTGAAGTTTTATTTTGAAGACACTGGGAGCAGTTAAATAAGTACTATCTCAACATTGTTATCATTGCTAAAACCCTACTTTATTCACAAAGAGAAACCATTGTGATCACTGTTGCTAAGCATCTTTAAACTGCATGTCATTAAAATCCAGTAAAGCTTGGTATTAAATAATGATCTAAATTCTTAACAAAATTTCCGTATATTTGGACTACTTTTACGTTTCTTGAACTCAGATAAATTAATATAGGCAACCTTGGAGCCATGCTGCAGGACCATATTTCAAACTATGGTACAAGAGAACAATTCCTAAATGAGATGAGCTAGTTAGTAGAAGCTAGTACACTAGGAAGCCAAGCCATAGCCACAAGGCTTTCATCCTAGGCAGAAATTTAATTTTACTAGATAAACTACCTCTTGGTTCAAAAATTTAAGCTCCTACTTTAATACTATGGTAAAATACCACTAATCTCAAAAACTTAAGCTAATAGAAGATGATGAATTTCACTGCATAACAATTTTTGGTAAACGCTCCATTTTATATTTTTTGGGACAAGCAGGATAAGTAGACAAGGAATAACACTAGTAATATGTGTTATATAAAAACTACCACAGGAACAAAATGAAACCAAATGGAGGAAATTTAAACAAAAAGAAAAAAGAATAAACACTTAGAGATCCAGTGAAATTTTGGGATACCAGAAGATTTTGACAAAATTTATCCGTAGTGTCTAGAAATATAGTAATAAATATTATAAAAAAAAAAAGTGTTTAGAAATATACTGATGAGTCCTATAATCTAGGGTACAGCACCTTATGCATATTATAGCACTGAAAATAGTGAACTTTCAATTCACCATAGTGAGTACATTTCCCTCTCAGGTTTCTCCATGCATTTTTTTAGAAATCTGTATAAATAATCAGAATTTTATTCAAAAGAGGAGACTCCTTACGTACACAAAGCTCATATAAAAGCTCTCGTAATCTTCTCCATGCAATCAACACATTTATATTAGCTATTCACTTGCTCGGAAAGACAACGTACCACATGTGGAGAAGCATCTCATAGAACCAAGTCATGGAGAGAGCTCATGTACAGAAGTTAGGCTGGGCTCCCATGGAAATCCTCTGAATGATTTTGCCCTTGGGAGGGGGGGTACAAAAGGTGTTTTATTTCTTATACCTTTTTTCTTTGAACATTTTGACCACCTCTCCCTGGATAGATAAAATTATTTTGCAGAACAAACAGATTTCTCCATACTTACTTCACCTACATCAATGATCTTTAAATCCCACTCTTCTTCTTTGGAAATTTCTTTGACATGGGCCTTCCTGGGTATCTACGCTTCAGTTTCTGTACGGTCCTGGATGGGATTATATAATATTTCTGACCAGGCAAGAGATTCTCTTCTGGGTGTAAGAGGGACTTATGTGGATTTGTGAAAACTTCTGTCCGGGCAACAAACATCCCAGGATATTTTTCCATCAATTGAGTTGCAGGAACCGCATCTTGATACCGCTCCTCTCGCCCACCTGCATGAACTATCCTCACAAAAATATTCTTTGATTGTAGGCTAATGTCCAATGATATGGAAACTCCCGATATTCTTCTAAATTCTGTGTCCTCGGAAGCTCCTACTAAGTATTTCTTCCTTCTAGTTTCTCTGTTATGACCCATACCCAGCAACTGAACACACCCCTTCATCATAGCCAGCAATCAAATGCCATATATCCAAATGTTTCATTATATTCCACTAGCAGGGTATACAGAGCACTTCTATTTGCCAGAGGTATACTAGCACCAATGAGCATTGACAAATGTATATTCTATTTTATTTTTCATGGCCGGCTCTTATAACTAATAATTTCCAATAGGCAGCAGTGATGAAACCAAGGCTCAGCAAAGTCAAAAACATGGAAGAAGGAACGGCTTCATCTGTATCTCTTCTTGGAGTAATTTTTGTCTCTTCTTGGAAGTGAAAACCAAAGTGAGCCTAGTACAAAGGATGATAAATCATCACCTAGGCCCCATTAGCTTGCCAATTTGAAATTGTGCCAACTTTGCAAGCACATCCTTGTACCAGATTCATAATCCCATAAGCCTGACAATACCTGGCGTTCCAGCTTCTTCAGTCTCCCACTAATCCAATTGTTGTGGAGAACAAGACAACCCTTCTTCACACAGGCGGCTTTAACATTTTTCTTCCTCCACAGATCTAGGTAAGCACCATTGGGGAAGAGGTCTCTGTCCAAAAAATAAACAGTCAGATTTGTTTCAGGTTCCACACATCTATTGTCACCCACGCGATAGGATCCACCTTCCCCGCATAACGTGTCATAGAAGCTTGGCTGCTCAGAGAGGCCAGAAGTTGCTGCATGCTTCACCACCCTCTCCATAGCAGCAATTGTTGAATCATCACAACGAGCAAAGTAGAAACCAGAGTTTAAGCGCCTAGGTAAGTTTATCGGCCCTGCATATTAGCAAAGAGGGATGAGCATGTCGCACTAAATATAAATTAATCCTCGTAATGGAAGAATCACTAAAAATTGACCCCACTAAAAATATTTCGGACTATGAAGAATAAAAATAAAAATAAAAATAAATAAATAAAACAACCTCCATCTATTTCTGTAAACCTACCAAACAATAGAAGAAAAAAAATTAAGAAATTTGATTTTTAAGTGATCACACCAATGTCAACCACATATTCAAGTTATCCAATCAATTATTATTTTCCTCCCTTAACAGTATATTTGTATTCTGCACCTTTTACCCATCAGAAAAGGAGTGATTATTTCAAGTTTGAGATGCTTAGAGTATACCTGTTGTTTTGTATTCATCCGACTGTGCCACAAGAAAAGCAGGGCCAAAAGTGTAAAGCAACGGCAATGGATTTCCAAACCAATATACATCCACATCACTAAGCAGTACATTGTAACCAAGCTTCAGTATCGTCAAAACCATTCTGGACTTCACTTTGGTCACCCTTTGAAAGCATTTTGTTCCGAAGTGGCAATCATTGAAGCTGATGTTACTTGGAGCTAATGGATCCTTGAAAACTGGCAGGCCCTATCAGTAAATACCAAGTACTTAAATTTAGATTTCACACACCTTAGGGGCAATCTTCCAACAGCACGATGGAATGCAAGGCACAACTCAGCTTATTCCATTTGGACCCATCAGAAGCTATCCTCCCCCCCCCCGAACAAACAAAAAGAAAAAAAGAGCAATTGGTTTTACTACCTGAAGATATAGCACTAAAGTAAGAACAGCTTTAAGATTCTATTAAAAATATGAAGACATATGGAGATTAGTGCCAAGTCCCAACAACACAAACAAGCTTCAAGATGTGAGATCAAGCAGAATGTTCGTAGTAATATGGTACACAAGTTTCCCCAGACTTGGCTGCAATATGTTGTTAACCAAACTCACCCTGCTTGATGAATAAACTAGATTCCTTATTTTATTTGCATGTGCATATGCATGTACATAAACATGTGCGACAAAAGAAGTTGGTTAGATAAAGAAAGTCAATTAGCAAAATAATTGACAAAAAACTTTGTGAAGCAGTGAAGCAGAAATACCTGCAAGACAGAGAACTGATAGGTTTCCTGGTCAAGAGCACAAATCATAAAATTTGTAATCAGGAGGCGGCGTAAGCTGCACACCCAACTCATTAACATGTCCTTGTAACTATATCCAACAACTGCAAGAACAACTGTCTTGTTCTTGTCTGCAATAAAAGGAAGGAGCGACTCCAAGGAGAATGAAAATTCTAATGGTGCTGAGAGCTTCATATGATCCTTCAGAGAGCAATCCGGTATTTTTTGCAGTGAATTAATACCATCAATACAAGCCATGATCCTCCTTTTCCACCAGGGATGCAAGATCCTTTCCTTCCATAATCTGAATGAACTCTGGTATCCATATGGATATACAAAGTTTTCCGTTGGGTTGAAGAAAATATATTTTCCGTCACACTTCAATAGTTTTACAAGGCTAGAATAATTAGCTTCTTGATACAACAAGGATCCATACAGTGCCCCAATAAGGGAATTTCCAACATACTCCCAGCTTCTCATCTCAATACCTGAAACTTTGGAATTTCCAACTACTCCACTAGACCAAGGCTCTGGATCATATAGGTGGAAACTTGAGATGGTCCAACTGGAGTCAAACACAAACCTGAAATCAGATGACATGGCCTCGTTAACAACCCAATTGTTGTGAATCCCTTTCCCATACAAGAACGGAGGAAGAACTCCAGCATGTAAGGGCAAATCCCCGCTGTTCCATGCCATAAGCATTCTCCCTTTACAATGATTCCACTGCCAACTTTGACATAGTATCTCCTGCAACTGAATGAACAGAGTACAATTAAATGGAGTTGTCTCACATGGCCCAGAAACTTTCAATCTGGAACAGGTTCTTTTGTACCTCCTGGGTTCTCATCCACTTGCCATCCCCTCTTCGCCAACGGTTCCCAGCCTCATCCAAGTAGAATGGGAAGTGGGAAATATTTCGTGAAGAAGCAACAAGGAGCCAATCATGGTCAAGTTCATAAGCATAGTTAAGAGTGGAAATGAAGTCATTGAGAAGAATGGTCTCAGGATCGATGAGAACAAAAATATCTGACATGAATGACCGCGATCTTGCTATCATGGAATGGAAGAATGGAATACCAAGAAACCTAGATACATACAGGCAGATCATAAGGCAATGTATTCAATGTTTTTCCTTGTAAATAAGGCAAGAAACAGTTCACTAACATGCAAGAGTACAAAATCATAACCATTATCTATCATATCTTCTCATATCTTCTTTAAAATGTTTTTTTGTAAAGTTTAATTATAAAAAATAAAAAAATAGAAAAGGTTTTTTGTAAAGAAAATCTCATAGGATGCTGTTCATTATTGTCTATAAGATTGTATAATATAAGTAACTGGACATTCAGTTTATACGCCTGGTAGACTTGCTCACAGGATATATTGTTTTTATACGTTTGATGTATTTGAAATCAAATTAAATCAATACAAAATCTTTCCTCAAACAATATATATTTGTAGAAAAAATAATTTTCTTGTATGTGGATTACATAACAGGGGGAAATTTTAGTTCAAAATGACACAAGGTTAAACGAATTGTGCAATAGAGTCTGAACACCAACAGGCTTTTAAAATTTTAACTATATAGTAATGCCATAATAATGAACAAAATCAAGTTTATTTTAAACATGCTACCTGCAGACATTTTCTCATTGACTACTTTGCCCTAGTATTCTTATATGACCCATATTTGTTTATCCTTATATCAACACCAAATTGTTTTATGTATATGCTAGGTTCTTTAAATGTAGAACCTGATGCTGAAATTTCTATCAAACATATTTGTTTACCCATATTTGGACTACAGATTGATGCTGTGCCTGCTTTGTCTTTAATGAAACCTTAGAAACAACCTAAAGCAACCACAGCAGACTATCTGTGTCAAGCACATGTCTAATACCTCTTCCACCAGGTATTATAGAAAACATAAAGGCTTTTTATTGGGAATCTTCTGATGTACATAATATCAACTTGACAACTTCTATATTCATTGACAAAAAGAAAAAAAAGGTATCCAAAATCTTGTGCTGGAAAACAAATTACTTTCCTGTTTAAAAAATGCCAATTATCCTAAAAGTGTAAGCTGTTTATAATTAGTAAATGTAATCATTTATAATACTAGAACAAATTGCAAATTGTCCCAAAAACTTAAGCGGATGTAGTTAATTTAATCACCATTATTTTAATACTATACTGTTCCCAGTCAGACAGCAGTCTGCTATGTTAGCAACTAGAGGGAACTACATCCATATATAAATCATCTAGTTGTTCTGAAGCCCAGCACAAGATATCAAATCGAAGCTCTATACATATAGCAATTGCCTTCAAATTAATGCAGTCAATCAACTTAATGGATAAAGAAATCAAAAACTAACTCATTTGCTTACGTGAAATCAATGTTGGGTTCAACCAAAACCCTTGAACCGAAATCACCAGCGAAGGAAACAACAGAAGGGTGTTGGCTGAAGAGAACAACAGTAATTTGTGGGGACAGAGCAAGCCATGACCGAATAGCTAGACTCTGCCTAGCCCCAACGGAGCCATTAAATGGGCTAGGAGCTGAGAAAATGGTAATTCTGGGTTTTCCCAGATCACCAAGATTGAGTTTTGACACTTTGATCCGATCATTGAGAGAAGGTAAATTCTGAGTAACATAGAGGGAGAGAGCAATCAACACAAATCCAGATAGCCAAATTGAGCATAGTCCAACCTGAAATGCCTGTGAAACAAAAAAAAAAAAACAAACTGCTTAGCAGTTAGCAACAATACATATGAACATAGAGAGGGAAGTGAAAAGAGAAAGAACCTTCATTGCTGTATTATGGAGAAGAATGAAATGAAGTTTGTGATGGATTTGTTTTGTTTAGTTTATTTATGAAGCCGGTGCTGAGTTAGTGGGAGAGAGAGAGAGAGAGAGAGAGAGAGGCATGGCAGTGAAACTTTAACTGAAAGAAACAAAATGCACAAGTAACGAACTTGCCACTACTGTACTATGACAATCAGCGCCACCAAGTCCGGGAAGGCCATGAGCCACGTGAGGGTTTTGTCGTTGTGGACACGTCAGTTTCCACTTTCCATTGAAAAGTGAACCTTCTTTTTTATTTTCAATTGAATAAGCGAACTGCGTCAACGAAGTTAGAGACGCAGAGATTTGTTTGCCGACGGAAAAATGGTATTACCGTAATAAAATACACAACTTTTATCACTGCTCTTTTATCACAACTCGCGCGCATATTGCAAGGTGTGGCTTGTGAGTAGTGAAAAAATATTTGGTGGGTTTATAACTCCACCGTTCACAGCTCGCCGCATGTGTCAGTTATGATAAAGTTGTACATTATATTGTGATCTTAGCTAGGGGTGTGCATGGGTCGGGTTGGGTCGGGTTGAGGGAATTTTTTGACCCAACCCACCATAGTGGGTCAAAAAAAATTCGACCCAACCCGACCCATCACATATGTCCAACCCAACCCAACCCAACCCACATGGGTCGGGTTGAACCCATGGGTTAGGCTTTTTTTTTTTTTAAAAAATTTAAATTGAACTTATATTTTTTTATTAATTATATAATATATTTAAATATATATTAAAGAAAGTAATAGGATTTTATATTATATATGTTTGTAGGATTTTATTTTATATTATATAATATATTTTATATTATATATTACTAAGTTTTAACTTAAAAAAATATTTATTAAATATATAATATATTTTAAATATATATTAAAATATGAGTGGGTCGGGTCGGGTTTGGCGGGTTGGTAATTTTATGACCCAAACCCAACCCAACCCGCTATAAAAAAAAAATTTATAACCCAACCCAACCCACCAAGCCCTAAAAACCGACCCAACCCGGCGGGTTGGGTCGAGTTGGGTCGGGTTTGGCGAATCGATAGGTTTTCTGCACACCCCTAATCTTAGCATAGTTCTTGTTTAGGAGGTAAAGCATATTAGAAGTTCGGGCTCCTGTTTTTGACAAAATAGCTCTTGTTTTTGACAAAATACTGTGTTTGAATCTTCTCTACCTAAAAACTAATACTAAATCTTTTTACATAATTCCTCCCCAAAAAAAAATCAATTTTTTGGGTTATAAGACTTTAGGTTTAAAAGTATTAGAACTTTAATTTGTAATGTTAGCAAACCATGATCAAAACGTTTAATCTTGTTTTAGCTTGCTCAAAGTATGTTTAAGTTGTAAAGTTGGAATCGAGTATTTTGCAGGATTTACTGTGTAAATCTGTCTGGCTCGATCAATCGAAAATTAGACTTGATCTATCGAAGCTCGTGCAGATTTTTTTTCTGCAGAATTTTCCAACTCTGCCCAAGCCCGGTTTTACATGTAAGGTTTTACATTATGCCCTAGGTGTAAAAGGGAAAACTCTAACCATGTTTTAAGGATGCTCTTTATGCTGTGTGTGTGAATCTTTTGTAAGATCTAGAGGTATTTGTCTGCACATACACTTAGGATTATCAAGATCTAGACTAATGTCAAGAGCTTAGTGATCAATTCAGTTGCAGATACAAGAGCTTAAAGTTATACAAGCAGGAGTACTTGTGCTTGCTAGAAATTCAAGAAAGAAGTAGTCCGTGGACTCGGAGCTGTCACGTGGTCGTGGTAGTAAGTTCCCTACTCGAGGTAACAATAGGATATTAGTAGTCTAAGTCGCTATTGTGCAAACTTTAATTCTTTCATAGTGGATTCAGGTTTACCTTGAGGATAGCTAGGTTAAATCCTCCCCAGGTTTTTTAACAATTTGGTTTCCTGGGTTATCATATTGTTGTGTTCTTTATTTTCCACGCTTTACAATGATATGATTTATATGTGTTAACCTAAATCTGCATAATTTACCTAAGTTAATCACTTGGCTAAATAACTAGGTTAATCTGGTTGTATTTAAGGGATCTAAAAACGTACACTATTTACACCTTTCTTATTGCACACTGCCTTATACTCACTATTAAATCATTTTAAAATTGTGAAAGTTTGAACTCGTGTTTTAAAAATACAATTTTAATTGAAACATAGCAGTTTGTGTTCGGTGAATGCTAAAATATGTGCAATTTTGAAACTATCTTCATAGAGGTCATAGAAGAATAGAATGGATAAATTATTGAAGAATGAAATGAGATGATATATTCAATTACGTATGTGTGAGGGAATTTATAAAAGGATATGAAAGTAAATAAGTATATACTTTTACCATTATGCTCATTGTCAATGTGGATGCTGATGGGACTGATGAACTCCCCTTCTCTGGACGACATTATCTAATATACTCGTCCACCTTGACACAGCACGGACAAACACAGGCGAATCATTAATAAGAGCATTCAATGCCTCAGACGGTTACCAATTAGTCAGATCTTTGGAACCTCATCAAATTCCATATTTATGAGCCCTAAGGCATTACAAAAAAGGCACTAAAGCTACAGTTAAGGCCCCAACGGCTAGTAACCATGAAGCTGTATATATACAGCTTGAACAGAGACAAACCGGGTACAGAATATTGACCCTAAAAATACTCTTAGACATACTAACTTTGACATCGGAGGCGTTGTGGTATGCACCATACCGGTGACCACCCTAGGAGGACCTTTGCCCTATGCTCGCAGGGACAGTGACGAGGATTCGACATCATCTGGACGAACCTACAGAACTGACAATTCACGCATCATCAGTTTGGCACCGTCTATGGGGAACGACAATTTCGCACTAAGGTTCAAGAGTATAGTTCCAGTCATTCGTTAAGTTCAGATGGAGTCCAACCAAGATCCTGCAGCACTAGCTCTGCAGATCCAAACACTTACAGCTAGTGTGGAAGAACTCATCAGACAAAATCAAGAGATAAGGCAGCGACTCCAACAGGAAGACAACCATTCCAAAGTCAATCAGGAAGACGAGGGAGATAGCCAAAGACAGAGCGACTGTCGAAGACCAACCACTCCAGATGGACCAAGCTCAGAGCTATGAAAAAGGAGATGGACGAGCTGAAGAACACCATTAAAGGGAAAACAGATCGAAGCCTTGACAAAATGGTCAGGACGACGGATTCCCCCTTTACGGCAGCAGTTTTAGAATGTCTGATGCCGTCAAAGTTTTGCCTGCCACAGCTTGTGCCATTTGACAGACTCAAGGACCCCTTGGACCACCTTAACACTTTCAAGATGACACTAGGTCTCCAACAACCCCCTGAAGAAATACTGTGCCGCTCTTTCCCCACTACTCTTAAAGGAGTTGCAAGGGAATGGTTCGCGAAGCTACCCTCATCATCCATCGACAGCTTCGAGTAGTTGAGCAGTTCCTTCCTATGCCACTTCGTTGGAGGACAACACCCGAGGAGTCTAGCAAACCACTTACTCACCATCAAACAGGGAGAGAAGGAAACCCTGAGGTCGTACGTGAAGCATTTCACTCAGGAAACTTTAGAGGTGGACGAAGTTCATGACAAGGTGCAATTAACAACCTTTAAAGCTGGGTTGAAATCCAGGGAGTTCATGGTCTCTCTCACGAAGAATCCTTTAAAAACGATGGCAGAAATGCTCTTGAAGGCACAAAAGTGTTAGATAAATACATGTTTGTATCGCATACAAAACATACGCAACGGAAAAATAACGGATCTACTTCATTCATAAATGTTAACATGTACTATGTAAGTTTCAAAATTTAAGAACAAGAAAGTGTACCTTGATGCGGTGAATTTCAAAAAACGAATATCAGAAGCACTTGGGAATACTTTTAATCTTCACTCCAATTCCACTAACGCCCAAGGAGTGTGGTCTCTCAATCAATTTTCTAAGAGAGAATGTCAAAGTGTCTAACACTTCTTACACACCATTTTATAATAGTGTTATATTTCACCTCTACAAAATTCTGTATGTTTCTCCCTTTATATCTAACTGATTATCTAATTGAGCTGACCTTTTGGGCCTTTCCAATTGGGCTTAAGTGTATGGCTTGGAGTAGGACCAAAATAGACCAATAAAACACTAGCTCCAATAAGCCTTGGGCTTTTCTATCAACTCTTAACAAGTTCAAAGTTTCCATTAACTATATTTAATACCACTATATAAATATAGTTGCACTCTATGCCTTATTTATAAATTATATCCCAAGATTTTATTATGCATGCAACCCTTTCATAAAATATTCGTAATAGTACAAAGTCATGAATATAGACTGCCACTATGCAGATTACTACATCTTAATTTCTTGAGTACTCAGTTTAATTCTTTAAGTTATTCATCATATATTTATGAAATTCAATTCCATAAATATATATATGTAACTCCTTACTAAAGTAGTTAGGTCTAACACTTTGAATAACCAAACCCATTAAACTAATCTCAAGGAAATATTTTGTATCTCCGTTAAGAGATTATGAATTCTATCTTGAGAATATATGTTTCATCAACACTAAATGTGGTTGCCCAACATACTGAGATTTTGATCATATCTTTAGACCTCACTCCTGATATATCAAGGCAATCTACACTTTATGATCAGGTTCATTATCCTCTCAGGATTAAGAGTTCATGTAAATATAAGTCATAAGTTTATTATTCATTTGACAGTCGTTAAAAGAATAATAAATCTTACAACTGTCTAGTTCAATATGTTTTAACTCTTAAAACATATCAACATAGCAACTAGAAATCTCCATTTTCATAATCAAGACAAATCATTTTAGTTGATATGTTATAGTCTTCGCAAATGAAATGTCCAATCTCATCACCGACTATGAACTAAAATTCTAAGTTTACAAAGAACTTGTAATTTATATTTTCTGTGATTAAATCAAATACTATGCATCTCATAGACTATACGATAATATCTCAATATTCATGTTACCATTATTTTAGATAAAAATAAAATAATTTTATTAAACACAATATTAAGTCATACATAATGTCTTACATAGCATCATACAATAGGATTTAAAGGGCACACATCCTAGCAAAAAGTACATGAACACCGATGACGCTTTAGCTACGATAAAAGACGTAGAGAAAACCAATGAAAAAGGAGAGAAAGAGGACAACCGGAAAGGATGGAAAAGGGAACGCTCAAATCATCAAACTAACGACGAGGTAAAAGGAAAGAGGAAAAAGCTCCTCAAACGATAAAATTCAATCGTTTAATTATGCTTGTTGACAAAATTTTGGTACAGATTAAAGAGGAGCACTACCTCAAATGGCCTAGGCCATTACATTCGTCACCCAACGTGCATGATAGGAAAAAGTATTGCCATTTCCATAAGGATCATGACCATTACACAGAGGATTGTAGAGACCTGAAGGAGCAGATAGAAGAGCTCATACGAAAAAGGAAACTGCAGAGGTTTATGAAGAAAGGAGAACCTAGTAGGTCCAAGGATGATGACAAGAACAATCATGAAGCCTCACCAAAGGAAGAGGATTGTACGTCCTAACGTCTACAAAGCGTAATCGGGGAGATAAAGACGATCATAGGCGGGCCATCTATAGGAAGATCGTTCAAATCCCTCAAGAAGTCATATCAGAGGCAGGTGAACAGCATCCACAGGATACCCCCCTTGAAACAAGGATGAACAGACAGGAATATGTTTTTCTCTAAAGAAGACGTCAAAGGAGTAAAGCAACCTCATGATGACCCCTTAGTCATAATGCTCACAATAGAAAGGTTCAACACCAAAAGAATCCTTGTGGATAATGGCAGCTCCTCGGACATCATTTACCTCTCTGATTTTCAACAGTTGAAGCTATATCCAAAAAGACTATGCCTTTTTAAGTCCCCCCTAGTTAGCTTCAGTGGAGACAAGGTGTTTCCCAAAGGCATAGTGACGTTAACAGTCACAGTAGGATCTTAAACACAACAGATGACTCGTCAGTTGGATTTCCTAGTGGTATATTGTCCCTCTTCATACAATGTGATCATAGGAAGGCCCACACTCAACCACTGGAAGGCGGCCACTTCCACGTATTGCCTGAAGGTGAAATTCCCAACAGAAAACGGTGTAGGCAAAGTAAAAGGAGATCAAGTACTGGCCAGGGAATGTTACTAGGCCGTGTTAGCCGCAAAAGAAAATTATACATGGATGATCGAGGAGAGGGAAGAAGATAAAGTGGAAGCCCTGGAGACAGTAGAGTTGGTCGAAGGAGAAACAACAAAGACGACCAGAATAAGGATGGCTTTGAGTCCTGAGATGAGGATGAGACTTATCCGATTCCTTAAAGAGAACATGGATGTCTTCGCATGGAGTCGCGAGGATATGCCTGGCATATCCCCAAAGGTCATCCAGCATAGGCTAAATGTGGACCCCAAGAAGAAGCTCTTCCAACAAAGACGATGGGTCTTCGCTCCAAAACAGAACCAAGCAATTACAGACGAGATCAACAAGTTGTTATCAGCAGGCTTCATTCGAGAGGTCTACTACCCAGATTGGCTCACCAATGTTGTCCTAGTGAAGAAAACGAATGGAAAATGGAGAATATGCATAGACTTCACAGACCTAAACAAAGCTTACCCAAAGGACAGTTTTCTTCTGCCCAAGATAGACCAGCTAGTGGATTCTACAGCAAGGCATAAATTACTAACGTTCATGGATGCATTCTCAGAATGCAATCAAATAAAGATGGTTGAAGAAGACTAGTAGAAAACTGCTTTCATCACGAACCAAGGGCTCTATTGCTATAAGGTAATGCTCTTCGGATTGAAAAATGCAGGAGCGGCCTACTAGGGGTTAATGAATAAAATTTTCAGCAAGCAAATCGGGAGAAACATGGAAGTATATGTGGATGACATGCTCGTCAAGAGTAAAGAGGAACTTGCTCATCTGGACGATCTCAAAGAAATGTTCAATACACTCAGGCAATACCAGATAAAGTTGAACCCTAGTAAGTATGTCTTTGGAGTAGCCTCAGGGAAGTTCTTGAGATACATGGTAACGCAAAGGGTGATAGAAGCAAACCTAGAGAAGGTACGAGCTATACTTGACATGACATCACTAAAGACCATCAAAGAAGTCCAGAAGCTTATAGGAAGGATAGTGGGGCTCAACAGGTTCGTCCCTAAAGCGACGGACAAATGCTTACCCTTCTTCAAGACATTGAAGCAAGCTTTTGCTTGGACTGACAAATGCGAGGTAGCTTCTCAAGAACTCAAGAACTACCTAAGCAATCCAACTCTCTTGAGTCTGTCCAAGGAGGGGGAAAACCTGTATTTGTATCTGGCAGTATCAGTCATAGCCGTCAGCGTAGCCTTGATTCAAGAAGAGGACAAGAAACAGCTCCCAGTTTACTTTGTCAACTAAGCTTTCCAAAAGGCAGAATCCAAGTATCCTAGGATGGAGAAGATTGCATTCCCGTTAATAGTAGCTTCACGCAAATTGCGACCTTATTTTCAGGCGAACCCCATCTTATTAATGATAGACTAACCCATTAAGAAGTCCATGAACAAGCCTAAGGTAGCAGGGAGAATGATCTAGTGGGCAATCGAGCTTAGCTAGTTCGACATTGAATACCACCCCAGGACAGCTATTAAAGCACAGGCATTGGCGGATTTCATTGCATAGTTCACCATCCCGGACAACGATAGCCTCCCCAACAAAGCAAAAAGATGGACGATACAAACCGATGGTTTGTCAGCCCAAAAGAGGGGAGGAGTAGGGGTTGGTATCATCACCCCTGATGGAGAAATGCTTAAATACGGGGTTTAGCTAAAATTCCTAACCACCAATAATGAAGCCGAGTACGAAGGAATATTGACAGGGCTAAGTGTCAGGAAAGCACTAGGAGTTAAAAATTTGCTCCTCCAAAGTCATTCTAAGCTGGTGATAGGACAGATAAAGGAGGAATATGAAGCAAAGGAGGAGAGAATGCAAAAATATCTTAGGCTGACAAAGCACTTAACACAAGAATTTGATGGGGTGGAATTCGTGCAGATCACCAGAAGCCAGAACATGATAGCAGACGAGATCGTGAAGCAAGCGTAGTTGGAAGAAAGACCAACGAGTGAGGGCCTAGAAATAGAAGTTTGAAAACACCCCAGCATTAAAGAAGTCTCTACTTTCGCAATCCAGAGCACAAACAGCTAGATGACCCCAATCATATCCTTCCTTAGAGATGGACATCTTCCACGAGATGTTGAGGACGCAAGAAAGGTCAGGAAAAGAGCAGCCAGATTCACAATCCTGAACGATACCTTGTACAAAAAAGGCTTCTCCATGTCGTACTTGAAGTACGTTGACAAAGAAGAGGCCAAATACATCCTAGAGGAGATCCATGAAGGGCTTTGCGTAGACTATGTAGGTCCTAGATCCTTGGTAAGTAAAGTTATCAGAACAAGTTACTTCTAGCCTACTTTGTAGGTGGACGAAAGGGAGCTCGTCAAGAAATACGACAAATGCCAGAGGTTTGGGAATGTCCAACACCTTCCAACAGAGAAGCTGACAACGATAGCCTCCCCATGGCCATTTGCACAATAGGAAATTGACATCGTTGGCCTATTACCTCGAGGTAAGAGGCAAGTAAAGTTTCTACTAGTCACTATTGACTACTTCACAAAATGGGTTAAAACAGAGGCATTATCAACCATCACTGAAGCAAAAATCCAGAGTTTCGTATGGAAGAACATAATTTGTAGATTAGGGATTCTACGGACGATCATATCAGACAATGAGCGGTAGTTCGACAGTCAAGGCTTCAGGGATTTTTGCTAAAGCCTAGGGATCAAAAATCGGTACTCATCCCTAGGACACTAACAAGCGAATGGACAGATGGAGGTGACTAATCGAACACTACTCAAGATCATCAAAGTCAAGTTGGACGACTCTAAGGGAGCCTAGCCGGAGGAATTGCCCAATGTCTTATGGGCTTATAGGACTACAGCAAGAACCCCGACAGGAGAAACCCCGACAAGAGAAACCCCCTTCAGACTTACTTATGGCACTGAGGCAGTAATCCCGGTCGAGGTGGAAATAACTAGCATCAGACAAGAGACGTTCCACGAAGAAAGCAATGATGATCAACTAAAGGTCAACCTGGATTGCTTGGACAAGGTCAAAGACGGAGCCTCCAACAGAATGACGAAGTATCAAAGGAAGATGGCCAAGTACTACAACAAGAGAGTGAAGCTCAAACGACTTGACGTAGGGGACATTGTCTTGTGCAAAGTCACTCTGGCAACCAAAGACCCAGCCCAAGGGAAACTCGGCCCAACTTGGGAAGGACCCTACCGGGTCATCCATTACTCTAGACAAGGCAGTTATCATATGAAAACCTTAGACGGACAGAGACTGCCACAACCATGTAAGGACTATTCAGCCAATGACCTAATGCAAGCAAACCTAACAACTTAAAAGCCAAAAATTGGCTAAGTAACAAGATTCCGCTCTGACGGATGTAAGTTACTGACGAAGTCAAGAATGACAAAATCCCTTAAATGGGTTTAAGTCACAAAAATTGGCTAAGTAACAAGATTTCACTCTGACAGATGTAACTTACTAACGAAGCCAAGATTGACAAGATCCCTTAAATGGGTGTAAGTCACAATAATATGCTAAGTAACAAGATTCTGCTCTAACGGATGTAAGTTACTAACAAAGCCAAGAATGACAAGATCCCTTAAATGGGCGTAAGTCACAAAAATTGGTTAAGTAACAAGATTCCACTCTGACAAATATAAGTTACTGATGGGACAAGATCCCCATCAACGAGTATGAGCCGCAATAGAAACTTTAACTAAGTCACTAAGTATCATGCAAGGAAGGAATAGAAACAAGTAAGTGTGAAAATTACTAATATAACTAAAGGCCCAAAAACAATGGGCAACCAACATTGTTTCAATACAGTAGGTAAAAGCTCATAAACACTGGGCAAAAACATCGTTCTTAAAGTAGAATAAAGTAGAATAAACATCGTTCTTAAAGTAGAATAAAATCATCGTTCTAAAACTTGAATTAAAAAGCCCAAAACACACCGAGCACCCAAAAATAAAATAAAAGCAGGTAAACAGGTTCAAGCATCTGTCAGAGGCAGAGGGGTGTCTCTAGGAGCATCACCCTCAGAAGCTGTGGACTGAGAAGCTTCATCAACTACCATCTCCTTGTCCACCTCTTCAAGGTCTAGGTTCTCTAAATCCACTCCGACTGGATGCTTGACAAGATACCGCCTCAAGAGCTCGAAACCTTTGAAGTATCAGCTGAAGAGGATGGTGTTGTACTCCTCCATCACCTGGAAGGCTTCCACAGACTTCACAGCAATCGTCTAGATTTTTTCCTTCGCTACCAAAAGCTTGCTCGTCCTTCTTTGAAACTAGTTGCTTTTCCATCCTCAACTCGTCGGAGAGGCCCTTAACCTATTCCTTGACGGTGTTAGCCTCGTCCATGATAGCAATCAGATCCTTCTTCAGTTTGGAGTTCTCTGCCTCCAAAACCTCCACCCGAGACACCGCGGACACAACCTTCGCTTCCTAGGTAAGGAACTCTGAAGTGATGTGAAAGCTCTCCCCCAGCCCCTAAAAAAAAAAAGAGGACTCAGACCTCAGAATAATGCCAAAAAAAAAGGGGGGGGGCTGAATTTGCACGAGTACACTACTTGGACAAGCTTGTGGAGATGATGGCCCACAACCTCGTTGGGAGACGTGCTCGAGAATACTTGCATCTCCTTGGTAGTAAAGGTCTCTTGAGCCCTTGCCAATGCAACCCCAGCATCGTCCTAAAGACTAGACGAATGAGAGTCAGCTTTATCCTTCCCCTTGTCACCAGTACGCTGCCTCTTCCATTAGGGAATGATCTCTTCAACCGAGGTAACTGAAGAGGCTGTCATCGTCGTCTCAGTCCCGGGGGTGGCTGGGGTAGCTGCAGTGACGGAGGCCCCCTTCTCCACCACGCTCACAACTCTGGCCCTAAGGTTGGAAAGGGGCTCGTTCTTCTTGGCCCTGATTCATGCGTACATCCCCTGATTAAACTCCGTAGTCATCTCTGCAAAAGGAAAATACTTGTAAAAAAAAAATGAGAGAAAAAGGTGAAGAAAGGAGCAGCATGGACGAACTCAACAAACACTTACTCTTTTTCTGCTCAATTTCCATATTTCGCAGGATGAAAGCAGAGGGCTCTAGACCAAGGCAGTGGAAAGCTAGAGTCCATGGGTCAACCAGATCGTCAAAATCTTCTATTGTCCTCACGTACTCGATAGCCGCTTCAACACGTTACCTGCATTTGCTTTAAAGCTTTGGCTGTCTTTTAACTGTGCACGAAATAGCAGGCAAGAAAGTTAATGGTGACAAAATGTGAGCCAAGAAAAAATAAATTAATAATATTGACGAAGGACTGGTGGAAAGACGACGCACCTAGACTCGAGGTTCCCCACCGATGGAGCAACCTAGGGACGTCTCCCCAAACTTCGCTAGAAAGGGTCTCCCACTCATCCCCGAAGACAAAAAAGAATTGGGACTTCTAGTACCGGAACGACAAGGGCAAGTCCCCGACGATCCTAGCTTCCCTGAGCCAAGGCACTAGCTTGTAGTACCTATACTCCTTGGATTCTTTCAAATGATACAAGTAAACAAGCTCATCCACCTTAATCATATCTCCGTCGGTAACAACTAGCCATATCTCCATTTAGCTAACCACTATCCTTCAAGAGTTGGGCATAAGTTGCCCAAGAGCAATTTTGAAATGATTTAAAAGCTCCATGATAAAGGGATGGACCGGGAATCTAAGCCCACTCAGGAAGTCAGCCTCGTAGAAGCATACCTCCCCAAGCGAGAAGTGGTATGCTCATTCCTCCTCACGAGAAAGACGAACCCTAACCCTATCAAGGAATTGGAATCTACCCTTAAATCTGGAAAGAGTCTCACCATCTAAACCACACACCTCCCTAATGGCATGGAAAGCCCTTACCTCACAAGGGACGGAGACGTTGGTATCTACCTCCACAAGGTCGTCGCTAGACGACAACCCAGTCTCAAGCTCACTCGACCTCACCTCAAACATTACCTCTCGCTCATTCACCAAACCCTCAAACCAGTCAATTGATTAACAAAGCAAGATGAGCAAATCACTCAACACAATGCCTAAACTACTACCCTCAAAAACAAAATTCTTAACCAAAGGGAAAAAGGCGCAGGAAGCACCTAAAGAAGCCCCCAAACACGCAAAAAAGATGGAGACTGAGGGGCAAGATACCCTAACCTTAGAGCTACAAACCATGAAAACCAGAAAACGAAGAAAGAGAGAAGAATCCTAAAAAAAAGGAGGGGGGGAGCAAAAATTAGAAATCAAGCAGTATTTATCCACACCATAGAGAAGCAAAGGAAAAGGGAAATAGAATGCAACAGAATGCAACAACTCGAAGAAAATCGCAAAGACAGTTTGGAGGAGAAGAAGCACAGAGCAATGATTGAGAGTTGGAGAAAGTGAAGAGGAAAGTGAAATGAAGGGAAGTTTGAAAACCAAGGCACAAAAAACTAAAAATAAACGGGAAACCCAATAGTCACACAATTGGAGCATTAACCTCACTGGTCAGAACACACCACATGGCCACGATGTATGTGAAGCTGCCACTACGCATTAAATGTGGAGCGAAACCCCAAGAGCCGTGTCTGGCCAGAAAACCTTTCATCTTCTGAGGGTCGTCATGACACACCATGACGACTTCAGAACCTGGGGGGCAACTGATGGGACTGGCGAACTCCCCTCCTCTAGACGACATTATCTAATATACTTGTCCACCTTGGCACAGCACAGACGAACACAAGCGAATCATTAATAAAACCATTTAATACCTCAAACGGTTACCAATCAGGTGGCAAACCGTTGGAACCTCATCAAATTCCATATTCATGAGCCCTAAGGTGTTACAAATAGGGCACTAAAGCTCCAGCTAGGAACCATGAAGCTGTATATATACAGCTTGAACAGAGACAAACCGGGTACAAAATATTGAACCTAAAAATACTCTTAGACATATATATCTGATACTTAGAACTTTCTTATTTCTCTAAAAATGCTTCTATATACTAACTTTGACATCAGAGGTATTGTGGTAGGCACCACACCGATGACCACCCTAAGAGGACCTTTTCCCTACGTTCACAGAGACAGTGATGAGGATTTGACATCATCTAGACGAACCTACAAAATTGATGATTAACGCATCATCAGATGCTTTTGAAGTAATTGCTCTTTGTACCTGCTACCAATGTTACTAGCCCAATCTATTATGGCTGATTGCAAGGCCATTGTCCAAGTTTTCAAGGAAGCCGAACTCCAGCACTGCTACAGGGAAGTTCGAGGCTGCTGATGCCCTTGCCAGAATTGGTTTTAGGCAACCAGAATCTTTTATTGCCTATGATCACGCTCCCTTCGTGTTTATGGAGGCTTTGCATTTGGATTAAAAAAATACAAGGATAAAAGTATACTTTGATTACTCTCTCTCGATTAGCAAGGGGGAAACGATTGTTTGCGCTCTTTCAAGAGTAGTGCAAATAAGAGAATAGAATACAATAAACGTCTACCACTTTACCATTCCATTTCATCACACAAAATTCTCATACAACGAAATATATGTAAACCATTCCATAATAATTATTTCTCATTTCATTCCATTCAATTCCCAGTTTCCCCTGTAGGCCTTGCCCTTTAGGCCTTGTAGCGTTGCAGAGGTGGGTGAGCGGAGACTGGAGAGAAATGAAAGTACTGGGAAGTTGGGTCAGAGGGGTTTTGAGTAAGGCGTGGGCCATGGGTCGCAAAAATGGACGTACTAATTGCTATTGAAATTGAATGAAAAGATTTTTTGAAGCCAAAAAAAATTGAATGAAAAGATTATCATGATTGTGGATCAAAACAAATTGTGTTTTGTTCTTAAAAAAAATGTCCTCTCTCTCTCTCTCTCTCTCACACACACACACACACACAGTGTTGGTTTTCTCCTTCAAGAACAATTTTTAAGAACATGACAAATCAAAATCAAATGGAAATACAATAACCAAAAACCTCTGGTAATGACTTCCACGCTGTAGATACAATTACAAATGATAAAACACTAAAAAAAGTGCAATCCTAAAGACGACAAAACTGGAATACAAATTTCTCCACAAGTAGGAGAGTTAAGAGATAAGATATCTGCCTACCTTGATGCATCATTAACCTGTCTAAAATGTAATTTTCATGCAATTATACTGCCAACTAAAGATTACAGGATACCAGGACTCATTCTAGTTCCCTCACACCCACATGATGTCAACCAAATACATCATTCAACCCCTGATGCGCACCAGATTTACGAGTGCAACTCAAGCTTCAAGGCTGATCTAGAAAATATTTCCACCAGAAATTCCCATCAAAGCCCATAATCTTCCTTTTCTTCAATTATCTATGCCGTCGAACAGGTGATCTGGATCTTGACCTTCTTCCCCTGCATTTAAATTTGTAGCATAAATAGACTAGATGATGTTAAAGAGTTAAAATTCAGAAGCCTAACACTTTCACCTGATTTTCTTATTGTTATGATGATGGGTGTGTGTGTCACAAAATTAACACAATCCTAATTTAAGAGACAACATACCTGGTGGTATCAAGAGAAGAGTAGGGAGAATGCCTGCGCTGAGAATGCTTGCTATGTGGGGACCGCGAAACTTGTCTAGAAATGAAAACACCCATCATACTGATTTGGTGAGTTAAATGTATTCAGAGGAGAAATGTTCAACCTTTTGCAGTCAAACTTGATAAGCAGCTTCCAGTTAGCATAAAAATATTATGCTTCTAATTATATTAAACTAGAGAAATATAATTGAAACACCAAAACAAAAAAGGGGAGCATGTTGCCAAATCCTGGACAAGAACTGTAGATCCACCTACTGAGGATTTTTGGCTTAACAATCAAATGAAAACATGAGAAATTTGCTCCATAGAATCCAGCTTTCACATTTACTAAGAATTGCACTCACTTGCAACTGTCCATATATTTTAGCCTCAAGCACCAATGACACCTCCTTCCCTTGTAAGAGCAAGGTGAGGGTGACATCATAGGTTTGAAACTCAAATATGCGTGTATAGTTACCAATAAAAAAAAAATTGACCATTTATTATCAGACAGAATAAACCATATGCACGTGCCAGATGCATCAAAATGAAATGACATAACTGTAAATATTTGTCCATACCTGAACATATCACTAAATTTATGATGATCAATTTTTAAGTAGAAGAAAGCAGTGAAAAGGTAAAACCATAATCAGTAGCACCAAGAGTGGTAGAAATATAATAATAATAATAATAATAATAATAAGAGATTAATTGATTAGAGAAACACCCCAAATTCACCAAAAAATTAAGAGTGTCCTCTATAATGATGAGGGGGAAACTGGCCTCATGCCTATAATGAGAAATTTTTTTATATTAAGTAAATTATTTCAGTAAAAAGTGCAAAAGGGGCATAACCATGGTTTCCAGGACTGTACCCACCAGTTTGACCCATTCAACTGTGAACCAGCTAGTATTCCAGTCCAATTATCAATAAAAATCAGAAATATCTCAGAATTGCTGAGAACCGGAGAATTTACGGTTGAACCATCAAAACCGAAAACTGGACCGGTCAAACAGGTTGTCAAGGGAGAGTGATAAGTAAGAAAATATCAGATAATCGGGAATATGCTAAAGCGAGGAGGATCCAGTGGAGAGTCAGTAAAGTCTCGCCCTCCTTATCAAGAAAATCAGTCAATCCCAACTGCATGGACTGTACCATCGCTTGGAGAGTCGATCCAGAGGAGAATTAACTGCTATTACTAGAGATTTCTTGGATCTGTTAATTGGCAACACCTTTCTCAGTGGTGACAATCCCACAACTTCCATAGTGGTGGCAGCTTACCAGCATGCTTTGTGGAGTGCATCTGTGCACTGTGACATTCAAAGAAACAATGGTGGCATCTCTGGAAATTAAAAAGAAGTTAACCTAAAGTCTTATTGTGGATGGCTATATATTGGCCATTGGATAGGAGCAAAATGGGAATGGAAGGTGGAGACTAGGATGGTATTGTATTTGTTTAATATTTTTTAAATATAACCGTTTGTTAAATATTTGTTTTTGGTTAAAATAAATGAGGATTTATTGTTTGCCACATTTTCTTTATTTGGACAGTTCAATTTTTTTTTTTTTTTTTTTTTTTTTGATAGGTAATAACAAGCTTTATTGATAATAAAAGTACAATGAATTTATGACAGTAAACTCACTGCACTGAAAAGAATTTGGACAGTTCAAATATATGTATTGAATTAAAAATATATATTATTTTTCTAATGATAATTTGGTTATTTATAGTTAGTGTTTTGTTATTTCCACTTTCTTAATTTAATAAGATTTAAGATTCACTTACAAATTGTTCTTAAGTTTTTGAATTTTTTGGTAAATATTATTAGTTATTATTTAGTTAATATAGAATTATTTACTAATTATTAATTAAATTCTTTTATTTATGACATCACCGGTTTGATCACCAACCTTGGTTGAACCAGAAAACCGAGGGCCACTCTATTTTCCAGTTCTTTGTCCAGTCCAGATTTTAAAATCAGTCCACTCTATACAAGATACACGCCAGAAACTAAGAAAAAAAATAACAAAGAACAAGCATTTCAAGTAAATTGAAGAAGAAAATTTTCCCTGAAGTGTTCATCCACTCAAATAAAGATTTGCATAATGAAAGTTTCAGGTCTATAATTGAACAGCTATAATTAGAATTTCAAGATTAACGTTGAGTGTTTATATATAAACAGAAGGGCATGGGTCACTATTTGCAACCAAATAAAAATAGAGGTAGGGGGAGAGAATATGTATGGGAAAGAGAGATTTGACAACACCTTATGCAGAATTAACAAATATATAAGATATAAGAAAATGGTTAAGTCAACTCAACTAGATCTTATTCATTTAAAACTACGCATAAAGAAAGTCTTATAGCACAAACCTCACAACTCTCACAAATCAAGTAACAAAAACTTCTTTTTTTATAAGTACAAATCGGATAACAAAAAACTGAAAGACCAATAATTCTGTTTTCATTCTAATGTATCTTTATGCAAGATTGCACCACTAGCTGCCTCCACAGAAAACATGATTGATATCATAAATTAATGATAAATCTGCCTTTAGATAGAATTTAAAAAATAAATTACTGAAAATTGAATGTGTATTACCACTAATAAATGTACTGAATCAGTTAACTTCCCAATTTTAAACCACGAAAGAATTTGTGCGTAAATTAAGTAATATGCTGGATTTAAACATTGAACAGATGTTGAACTAGACCATTGCATTTTTGGTTCCTTGAAAAATACCAAATAATAAAGCTACTCATCCCTTTTTTAAATTAACTCAGTGACTATGATAATAGCTCCATGTCATACAATCAAGTATTTTGTTTTTAGTGCTACTTATAATGTGGGCTCAATTTGATATTCATAGGATGTCCAAACACTCCCTTGATGTTTCACAATGCAAACCTGGATAAAAAAGTAAAGAGATCTTAATAAATACATACCTTCTCCTAGACCTGACAGGTGATGGTGATAAGTTACGTTTTCTCGATTGCAGCTTCCTGCAGTATATGATCATGCATAAGGACCATATAACAAAACAGAAAGAAGAGAGGCAGAATCAGAAGATTTTAATGGTGAACCTTTTAGAATTGTCTGAGGCATCATCACTTGAATCATTGGCATGACTAACTGAGTTGTCTTTACTGTTTCTACCCTTACTGCTGATGGAAGAAGAACGCCTTCTTTTGTGCCTGCTTGACTCGCTTGCATTTTTATGTCTAGATCTATCTTCCTCCTCATCCTTTCTGCGTTCCTGTTTTCTTTTGGTATCTTCTTTAGCACTAGCTCTATGGAGCCTGTCTGTTTCTTTTCTGTCATCCTTGACCTCAAGACGGTCAGACCTTTTTCTTGACTCAGAATCCTTTGTTTTTTCCCCAGGCTTAGAACTTTGATCTTTCTTTCTCTCCTTTGACCCATCATCTTCTTTTCCCCTTCTTGAATGCCTTTCATCTTGTCTCCTGCGCTCATCTCCATTCTCATCTGCCCTTATCTTACTACCATCCTTCCCAGAACTCTTTTTACTCTCATGTCGATCACTTTTATCTAACTTCCTTCTCGTTTCACTGTGGTGGGGATCATCTGTTGATGCTCTCTTAACATTGACATACTCTCCAGGATGTTCAGATTCCCTTACTCCTGCAGTGTTCTTCGATCTAGAGGAAGTGGTTCCATCTAGCATTTTTCCACTAACATTGATTCCGTCATCAGTATCTTCAGAAACCACCTTGGAAGAATATGAGGGTCTCATATCTCTATCCACCCTATTATTATTCATCTCACTAATAGTATCACCATTGTTGCTCTCCTTTGTTTTCTGACTTCTATTGTCCTCTTTCAGTTCTACCTTGGAAATTCCATTCTCAGTGGCACCATATGCATCTTCTGAAAGCTTTTCAATGCTTGACTGCTGAAGAACAGGATTAGAATTTGGTACACTGGAGGTCTTGATTTCATCATCTCCATCATCATCATCAGAAGCATAATTTGCAAGACCTAAAATATTTCCGGGGGAACTGGTACTAGATTCTTCACCGACACTTTTAGTGTCAGAATCCTTTGCTAGGGTGGGAATTAGAACTTTTGCAGATGGCTTAGGAACTGGGACTGCTGGGTGAGATGATGGCAATACCTTATGATTGTAAGTGACAGTGTTCTGGTCAACTATAACAACAAAAAATCACATCATAGTCATTATTTTTTTTTTAAATGGCAGAGTTAGAGAACTTCAAATCCAGCATCAAAGATACATAGAAACTAACAGAAAATTTAGAGGTCATGAGACAATTACCATCAGCTGTTAGATCATCTTCAGTAAGAACCTTAGTTGCAATTTCATCAAACAGCTCGTCAGTAACCTAATAAAAAACATTAAAGTTAGCACTACAGTAGAAAGAAATTAAAAAAGACAAACATCACTCTCAGCAGCTGTAACCTTTAAAAGAACTTCAGTTAGAACACGTTTTATTTCCTGGTTAATTGCTGCAGTTCTTGCCGCTTCCACATAATCCTGCAGAGCAATTATGGCAAATCAATAACAAAAGACTAATGAGCGCAACCAATAACTATATTATAAAGGGAAAAAAAAAAAAAAACCCTAAACCAAAGAGGGGGGAAGGGGGAAGCAAGGGAGTTTTTTTTAATATAAATAAACATCGGAGAATCACAAGGCAAAACAGGTAAAATAAAACCTCATCATCATCATCTTCTTCGGTTGACCTAGAAGAATCGACGCTTTTACTATCTGCCTGATCAGCCTTCCCAAAAGATTTATCAATGCCTTCATCCTCATTGGATGTTTCCTCCTTAAGATGGTCTACAGAAGTTGTAATGACTGCTTTCTTTATTTCTTCTTTAATCCAATTAGGCACTGACGGCTGGCAACAATTCCAAAGCATTTTAAATAGTGAGATAAATTCAACAACAGCTATGCCACTTTTAAAGCATTAACACTGACAAAATTACCTTTTTAGGGCGTTCAGGAATAGTTGAAATTCCATATGCATCAGCAGAGAAGGTTGTCGTAGGATGAAGTGCAGTTCCAGCACTTAGGGCAAAGGGTGCACCACCAGATGGAATTGTAGGCTGACCTGGTCCAGGGAATCTTCCAAATGGTGGTGCAGTATGTGCAGGAATGGAGGAATGTATGGCTATGGAAGGATCATGCTGCTACATGAAACAAATGTCAGCAAATTCTTTGATACGAAGGTTCTAGAGTCTAGAGTCTAGAATTGAAGGACAACTCAGAAAGCCAGAATAAGACCTGTGCCCCTGATGCAATATCTGGAGAAATTGAAGGATAAACCAAACCAGGTGTAACAGGGGGATTCCAATTATTTAATTGCCCTGCTGCAACAGGGTCAACACCTCTTACAGGTCCAACTGAATCATGATGAGCATAACTGGATTGCATGTGTGAGTCATAATCATGGTTAAACCTAGGTGCAAAATCCAAAGGCTGATCAGCAGGATTAACTGTGGAATCAGCCGACTGATTGCCATACATGAAGGGTGCAGGCAGTGGATGCACATGGTGCTGTCCCTCCTGAGCTGAGGAATTTGGAGGAGGCAACAATTTGTATGACTGCTGATTTTGATCTGCAGTATCTTCTTTACCTGCCAATTAAGTGAGTAGTCAAAAAGCAAACAAGAAAAAGTGTAAGTGTGTGCACGTGCCTGTATTGGGTGGAGTCATGGGGGATTGAAGTTCAAACGGCTATCAAGAATCACAAACTTAAGGGTAATGCAGACAAATCTTGGCTTGTTTAGACTTCAAATTTTTATGTGATTTAAAGACAAGTGAAGTAAACATCCTCTAATGAAATTCTCTGATGTAGGCCAATAGAAGTTTACACTGCTTCTCATCATAATTACAGCAAAAGTTGTAATTAAACTTGAAACATAAAAAACATTTCTTTTATAAGTGTAAAGTCAGAATAAAAAAAAGGGGACAGATGGAGTATATTAAATATATACCCAGAAGATCCCCTTAGTAGTCAAGAGTACAAAAGAGTCAATAAAATCATACAAAGTTGGAGGTCTACCCCCATCCAAAGATATCCAAAAGAAAGAGACCAAACAAACTGAGATTTCAATCTCTCTACAAACAACTCTTGCCCCTCAAAAATCCTCATTTTCCTCTTCCTCCAAATATGCCACATCAAGCATGATGGCACCACATTGTATACTCGACTACTGAAAGATTTAGGACTACAACAAAAGCAATGAAGCAATTCACAAACCAGTCTTCAGCATAACCCATTTCACTCCAAAAAATACAAAGGCTCATAGCTCCCTCCCTATTGAGCAATGCATCAACAAATGATCAACAATCTCACCACATTACTTACACATAAAACTATAATTCACTTTTTTTTTTTTTAAATTATGATTCACTAAAGGCATAACCCATTTGACAAGCTTGTTTATAGTTAAAATCCTCCCCAATGAAGCAGTCCTCAAAGGAACCTTCACGCACCATATTGCCTTCCATGGAAAATCTAAAAGGGTCAGACCCTCTTAGCACCACATACTATGATCAAACACTAAAACAGCCAATCTTGCTCAACTTTCACTACATATCTTACCTCTCTATTCTTGCACAAGCTGAATACAACACCTAAAAGAAATTGGCAAAAATCCACTTCCCAATCTTGAGCAGGCCTCACAAACATAAAATAATTATAAAAAAGGCAGGTCTCTATAATCTGTATAACCCATTTACATTGCCAAGCATCAAACACAGCAATTTTCCATTAAAAAAAAAACTAATGCACCATTATTACTTATAAAAAAAAAACCATTATTCCATACATTCATAACTGTTCCTCACTAGCTGAGTCAATTCCACATGGATAATTTTTTCTAGGCACAAAGATCAGTCTTCACAACTTTGGATGTTCTAATATAATGCCAGTTAACATGCTCAATGCTTGTTACAAAATAAAAATTGTCAAATTATTAAATTATTGTAACAAAAAGGAATCCACATATGGGACGTAGACCTGCAAAAGAGTATGTCAATGTAAAACATCACAGTGCACTGGATATCGTGATATTACTGGTATAAATTAGTCTACAAGAATTTCCAATTGTAAAACTGCATGTAAAGAAGAGAGCATGAATCACACATAGGGCACAAAGAGAACTAAAATTAATGCAAATCAATCAATAAAAGAAAGTGTCACAAGTGTTTAGGACAGTAACAGAGAACTATTATTTCAAACAAACTTTGAGAAAGAAACACTTCATACCACAGCTTAGATATCTGCTAAACAACCACTTGCCATTAACCATATTGAATAAGGGATGGAGTGATAGAAGGAACTACAGCAGGAGAACCAACATCACCCCATCTCCAAAACCCACCAGAAGCAAAGGTGAAAGGAAATTCCAATTAAATATAACATACATGCAGATAAGAGTCTTGAAAGTCAAAAAATTCATGCACTTCAGTGATTGCTCTATGAAAGTACCCAATTATGGATTAATGACAGAATTGGAATATAGAATTAATTAGTAATAGAAGCATTTCTTCAAAACAAGTTTCGCATGCAAGCTCAATATGCTAGTGAATTATTACCTGTAATAGAGGAATAACTAGAAGGTACCTCCTGCTGATGAACAGATGAACTTGCGGGCATATTTCCTTGTTGGTGAAACATAGCACTCGAATCTCCAGCCAAAGTCCCGTCTCTAACATTGTAAGGCAGGTGTGCATCTGGAACATGAGAAAATGGTTCAGAACTGAATACATTCTCCTGGGCATGAAGTACTGATGGCCAGAGTAGAGGCGCACCTGATACTGGAAACTGTTGATAGCTTGATGCAGGATGAGATTGATTTTGAATATCCAAATAATGAGAATCAACAGATTGTGGATACTGATCATAATAATGACTTTGGTCTTCTATCCTGCCAGCTGGTGTAAATTGAGACTGTGAATGCTGATTCTCTATTGCAGTTTTAGCATCTGCCCACGCTCTAGCCCTAGCAGCCCAATCTTCTTCATTGCTATGGACTGTCATTATAAAGATCATGAAAAGTTAAAGCCAAATTCATTTACATACAGAAGGGGATGCTCAATTTGAGACAAACTTAATAAAAGTATTACTTAAAAGGTAAGATATGGCTCACCCTCAAACCATAAGTAGCAGAACTAGAAAACTGTTTCACATTAAGAGTCTAACAAATTGCAGGTCAAACCACTTATATGTATTGGTTATTGTGATTAGAAATTCTTTTTTGATAAATAGGATTCTCACTGTGAGAACCTATAGAAAGTAACATGTATGATGGCCATCACCACCTTAATAATCAAGCCCTCTCTTTTACCTATCACAAACTAAAACCCCACATACTTCCTTCTACCACATAAACATCAAATAACTCATCAAACCACTTATTAATTCCTAACACAACCACAAAAACACAATCTTTCACAATACTAAACTTTAGACCCACATCAAATCAGGGACATCTAGATATTCTGATAACATTGGTGCAGTGCATATGCTCACCATCAACACCTCAAATACATTGCATACCCCTAAAAGTTAAGAAAAAAAGGGGTACCAGAATATGTCAATCATTCATTTCTACATAACCAATTACAAAATTTAAAAACCACAGATATCAACCCAACTAAAGAGATGCCAATTTAGCAGTCACGCATGTTATATACATCACCGACACTCATCTCAAATGATGCAGCCATCACCTTCTCAATTTCTATCAAAACAGAACAACTATCATTCAGTCATTTCAAAACAAGCTACCGACATATCAGTCCAGATGCAGAGTTAAGACTTGAGACAATCCAATAGCAAAGTTACTCAAAGGGCCCAAATTTGACACCAAAATTTATGTTTTCCATTAACATGCAAGTTGGTCAAAGGAAAACATGGTGTGAACAATGATAAAGCAATGCATTTCCATGTGAAAATGGCAAATAAACTTGTATACAAAAACTTACCAGGATAATTATAACTTTGTTGTTGACCCCAATTTGAAGTGCCCCATTCCTACAAAACAAGATTATGAGTTAAAAACCATTCAATATGCGAAATTACTTACGATTCAACTAAAAGAACTAACAAATCTACCATTAAAGAAATGGCAACTAATCACAGCTCAATAAAGTTCATAATCCAACATGAAAGTATAGAGATTGATAGATAAAAATAACAGACTCAAGTCAACACCAGAGTCCTTAACATACATAACATTATGAAAAAAAAAAAAAACTGGTAAAGAAAACTAAAACCCTAGAAAGAGAATCACAAAGGCAAGATTAGAATAAAACCAAAACAAAAGGCTAAGCAACAAAAAGACTTTAAAAGAGAAAGCAAGAAGTACCTGATTGGCCTGAGGATAAGACTGAGGAACCTGTGAATGAGGTGGCGGAGGAGGAGGAGGGAGGTGTGGACGAGGAGGAGGAGGAGGAGGAGGGAACTGGTTGTGGTGGACGGGGGGGTGCGTAGGATAAGGGTTAGGTGGAGGTGGAGGATAAGAAGGAGGAGGAGGGAGGTGGTCGGAGTGAGGAGGAGGAGGAGGAGGTGGCGGAGGCCACTGTGGCGGAGGCGACGGGGACTGAGAAGGGTGGTATTGGAATTGGTTGGGGAACCATGGGGCTTGTGGCCTTTGCGGCTGGAATTGCTGGTGTTGGTGGTGGTGGAGGTGGTGGTGGGGATCCGACGTGGATGGCGGAAGTGGTGGCTGTGGCGGCCTCATATTCATGTACATCTGAGACTGCTGGTACGCGTCCATGCGGTTTCGAGTTTTTTTAATATAGGATGGGATGGCTTGGAGGGAAAGGGTTTACAGGAGTGGTAGTGCAGGGGGTGAATTAATGGATGAATGAAACAACGAAGGTTAAGGCAAAAAGGATCTTAGGTGGTGAGGGAGTAGGGAAGTTTCCAGTAAGGTTTACAGTTTGGAATTACTACTCTTTTGCAACTTCTGAGGACTTTTAGGCCTACTAGGTCAATGGACCATTTTTTGGAATCCAATAATCGCCTCTTGTTAGGATTGATTGAATTAATTCATATTACTTTTTTTTGGGGATAATTTGGTAACGTTGTTCAAATAACGTTGTTCGTATATTTTAAAAATACGCGTAGGTAAAAAAGTATGTAAAAATACATATAATATTGTATAAATACTAAAAATTGTTGTTTAAAATACACTACTAAACAACCCTTGGGTTGCGTATGGGCTTAGAGATTAAGGTCAATTTATTTTTTTATAAGAAATGCTAATGGATATCCATAAGGCAATGGTTAATAATTTATTTAAATAAAGTTTTTATAGGAAAAGAAATAAAACTAATTAATATTTGACAATTTTTTGCATTTCTCGTAAAAGTGGTATTAAAACTTTTCTAAAATAAATTGTTAACCATTACCCTAAACACACCCATTAATGTGACTCTTTTACTATTTAGCTTTTTTTTATTTTTATAAACTGTATATTCATTCAAAGAAAAGGAAAGCAAGAGGGGGTATCTCCCTTACAAATTGCCTCAATGGAAAGGGGAAGCATACCTTCAGAAAAACAAAACGGTTGCATATAGTTAAGAGCAAATCTTGCAGCTACATTGGCTACAGAGTCGTTACTCCTACGCACCCAACCAAAACTACAAGAAGAAAAACCAGAAGATAAGCTATGGATCTTACAGATGAAAATGTCAATAGACCAATTGGGAATCTGATCAGGGTGTTCAAAGCGTCAAAGCAGATTTTTTAGTCTCCCTCGAACATGACAAGATACCAACGATTTTGGATGGCAAGATGGATAGCCCAAAGAAGTGCCAAAGCTTCTGTTTGTAAAGGAGAGCAGAGTTGGTTCACTTTTCCCCAAATGAAGAGCACCTTTCCAAGGTGATTTCTGGCAACCACAGCTAGAGCAAACTTTGATGAGATTAGAGCCGCATCCACATTAATTTTGATGTAATCTGGTGGAAGAGGTGACTAGTAGGTAGAGCATGATCTCTAGATGGGGAGGTTGGTTAGGGCGAAAACTTTAGAGATTTCTTGAAACCTTGCGTACACATGATACTTGGCATTGATCAGGTCGGCTTGCTCTTGTTTAAAAAGCTTGTGGTTTCTAGAATTCCAAATTTCATCCATGATGAGTGCCATGTTTAGAGTTACAGTTCATTGCTCATTTGCTAGAATTGGTGCATTAGGTGGGTTAATGATCAACTTTAATAAGTCTTCACCTAAGGTAAGAGGTGCAGTATCAATCCTAATGCCCCAACCTGCAACTGCCCAAAGGACTTAAGCAAACTAACATTCTAAAAAAAGGTGGGTGCTACTCTCAACTTCATTGTTGCAAAATGTGCAAGCGAAGTCCATATGTTGCATTCTTCGTTGGAGGTTCTCTCTAGTGGGAATGACATTGGATACAATTCTCCATAAAAACATTTTCAGTCGTTCCAGAAGCCTTGCTTTCCACAAATCCTTCCAATAGGAGTAAACTGGGCTTCCATCACGGACTTGGGTAAAAGCCACACAGTGAACAGATTTTACAATAAAGGTTCCCTTGGGGTCAGGCAGCCAAATGATCCTATCTTGCTTGGGGTGGTGTGGGATTGGGATTGAGAGGAGTGCCTGCTCATCTTCAGTTGAGAAGACTTCTTTTACCATGTCTTCATCCTATGCTTTAAAGGTATGGTCAATGAAATGTTGTGCCTTGATTGGGAGTTGGAGGTAGTCACCTATCCTTGGCTTCGGCTTAAAATTTTCAATCCAAGTCATCCACAGATCAGCCCATACGTTAATGGATTTCCCATCTCCTACTAGGAAGCAAGCTCATTTTTCAATCAACTTCCTTGCTCTTTCTATCGCACGCCATGTAGGAGAAGCAGATTTACTTGGCTCTGCACTAAGTCAATCCTCCTTAACTTTATACTTTGATCGCAACACTTCCATACATAGGCTTTGTTTACTAGAAGCCACCATCCAAGCGAACTTGGCTAGAAGTGCTTCATTAACCTCTCTTGTTTTTTTGCTTATTTTTGTTACTATTCAACTTATTTTTACTATTATTCATAGCTCTCACTACACTTTTTGATACCTTTCATGAATCTCACTATATTATTTTTGTTAGCTTTTACTTTTATCTACAGTACTTTCAACAACAAAAAAATTTAATTTCAGCTAAATAAGTTATTCCCAAACAAACTCTTAATTTTCTAGAATTATCCACAATTCAGCAACCAAAAAAAAAAAAAAAAAGATTATCCGCAATAATCTTTTACCTCATTGCACTTAACTTTCTAGAATTGGGCTTTGATTAGTTTAACTAATAAAGTATTTTGTTGTTCAATAAGAGATTTGGGAGTTGTTCCCCACTTTCACCAAAACCAACTAGTGCCTTGATGTGATGATAGAAAGCAATCATCAAGAGCAACATAAGTCAAAACTATATCTTTTATAAATAAAATAAAATTTAAATTTATAGAACGAAAGTGATAACTCTATTTTGATGGTTCCTACATTTTTATTTTGATGTTAAATCTAACACGATTTAGTATCAAGAAACCAAATTACCCCTCTTTTCCCATAAAAATTGAAAATAAAATTTACCCCTCTTTGTCTTAGTAAAAACGTGACTCACTAAAGACCAATGATGTTTTCATCAATTTATCACCTCAATTAGAAGTCTTACAAAAGCGCATATATATATATATATATATATATCCCTACAAACAAGCGTGTTCAAGTTACCAATTGCACTATGTGATGAGATGACTTCAATGGTTCATAAATTTTGGTGGGGGCAGAATCAAAAGTGGTCTAAAATGGCATGGCTAAGTTGGGACTAGATGTGTCTACCTAAGGAAGAAGGAGGTTTAGGGTTTTGAGACTTAAGGGCATTCAATACTGCCTTATTGGCAAAGCAAGGCTGGCTTTTACAAACATGCACAAATTCTTTGGTTCATCGAGTGTTTAAAGCTAGATACTTCCCTCATTGTGACTTCCTATCCACTGAATTAGGTCACCACCCATCATATGCTTGGAGAAGCATTTTCTCGGCCCATTCAGTTGTCCGTAATGGTCCCCAGTGGCAGGTGGGGAATGGGAAATCTATTAGGGTTTGGCATGATAGATGGCTCCAAATCCACCCACTTTCAAGCTCACTTCACCACTGGTTGGACTATCTTTTGATGCATGGGTGAGCTCCCTCGTTGACCCTTAGGATAAATGCTAGCATACAGACATGGTTAGACAAACTTTCTCTCCTGATGATGCCACCACAATCTTAAGCAACCCCCTGAGTGCTAGATTATCAACTGATCGATTAGCATAGGCTTATTCCGCCAAAGAAAATTTCACGATTCATAGTGCGTACAAGTTGCTACTTTTGGTTCGATTCTCGAACCTTCTAAGTTCTAATGGGCAGAACAGTGCAGCGTTCTGGAAATCTTTGTGGGGCCTTAATGTTCCAAACAAGATAAAAAAACTTTGCATGGCATGCAAGCCATAATATACTTTCAACCAAAGCCAACCTTTGTCATAGGAAAGTCTTAGATAATCCACCATGTGAGCCTTGCGGAATGGAAGCCGAAAGTAGTGGGCACTTATTTTGGCAATGTAACAAAGCTCAAGAAATATGGACAACCTCTGGATTTCCGATTGACTCAAGTAGGGCACATTTCAATGAATTCGTTGATCTCTTATGGAATTTAAAGTTTGTGTAGCATGTTGGCGATGAAATCCTGGAATTATTCATTATCATTGCTTGGAGCATTTGGTTAAATCGGAACCTAGTTCAGCAAGGGAAAGCTGATCAATCAGCTAGTATGATTATTTACAAAGCCAGATCAGTGATTAAGGAATTTCAGGTGGCAAACTTTTGGCCTTTAGGATCATCTGTGAAAGAAGTGGAACTGTGGATCAACCCAAAACCTCCATGGTATAAAATCAACATAGATGGAGCAATTTTTCTTCAGCAGCATGCAATGGGTGTGGGCATAGTTATTTGTGATCATGAAGGCAGGGTGGTGGTTGCGTTAAGTAAGAAGATTCATTACCCTTTGGGGCCTTCAGAATCTGAAACGAAAGCAATGGAGGAAGCTATGGACTATGGAGTTTGCCTAGGATGTTGGTATTCAGGATGCGCACTTTGAGAGTGACTGACTTAGGGCCTGTTTGGTTTAGGCTTGTTTTGAGTAATATCACTGAAAACTCATAACTCAGCGATGAAAAAATGTGGAACCCACACCAGTTTGGTTTTTTGGCTTGATTTTCACCTTGGGTTTCCTTCACTCAAAAATTTTGAGTTAGAGTGATGAAAACAGGAAACACAAAAATGGTGTTTTCAAAAACTGAGATACAAAACTCAATGGCACTAAGGTAAATATTCAGACTTTGTGGGCCCCATAGGCTTCTATGTTGTCTTGTCCATTCAGTGCTGTTTGGTATTACCGTTCCAAACAACCACAGCAACCCACCGAAACACAAACCCAGCACCACCACAACCGATCTTCGCTGAAACACAAACCTAGCCCCACCCAGCGCCACCACAGCAATCCACCGTAACAAAACACCATCGAAACAAACCCAGCACCACCACAACCGATCTTCGCCGAAACACAAACCTAGCCCCACCCAATGCCGCCACAGCAACCCACCACAACAAAACACCAACTGAAACCCAAAAACCTAATCTCAGACCCGACCTCCACCGTGACCCATAACCCAATCTCCACCCTGACCCATAACCCAATCTCCACTGATTCAAACCAACCAAAAACAGCAAAGAAAGAAATAGAAAAGAAAGAAAAAAAAAACCAAATATAGATTGAAAAGGGGAGAGACAAAGAAAGCTGAGAAAGAAACGGAAAAGAGTGGAAAAAAAAAATTAGATATAGAGCGAAGAGGGTTGAGACAAAGAAAGAGAGACAAAAAAAAAATTGATAGAAAAGAGAGACAGAAAAATGAAAGGTGAGAGGATGCCTGGGAGAAGTAAAGGAGGAAGATTTTTTTGTTAATGACGCGCAAGTAGCAATAGTAATAACATTGGGTGGGGTCCACGGTTTTAGCAAAAGTTGTAAAGATATGTAACTAAGTTATGTGTCCAAACAGCTGTTTTGCAATTTTTGAGTCAAGGTGAAATTTGAGTAGAGAGTTACGAGTTTTGAGTTTTAGTTATGGGTTTTGAAAATTGAGTTATAAAAATTCAGACATCTCTAAACCAAACAGACTTTTATACTCTCTAATGCTATTCAAGGCCTGCGTAATCCACTAGTAGTCATCTCTAAAGTTGTCACTAGTTTTTGTCATAGACTGCAAGTTTTTAGATCTATGCTTGTTCCCCATGTTAGGCATTGCGGTAATAAACCCACACATATTTTAGCTTAAAATGCCAAAGGCATTAGTAGTTTTTTAACTTGGGTAGAAGAGGATCCAACTGTCATTGAGTCGGCTTTGGCTCAGGATGTACTGAATTTATCTTCATCTTAATAAAGTTATCAGCCTTTTCAAAAAAAAAAAAAAACTAAGAATAATATGTGCAACCACATTTCCGGATCACTAGTTTCACACTTTCACAAACAAAAAGAATTAAAAAAAGAAGACATTTCCTGATCAGTAAAGCGGCTTCACAATTGATGGGATGATTCCACAAATAATTTCTTACGCACGCTGGCCGATTCATTTGGCAATTTTGGCTGTTGTAAAAAAAGAGGATGTTTGTGCTTTGGGTAAAGAAGCAACTGTTCTATTCCAAGTGTATCTACATGAAATTTCATAATTATCACAAGTTGTAATAGCTAATTAAAAAATTTATCAAAATATGGCAGAGGATCATAGTGTGCTGATTCTGGAACATCTGACCAAAAAAGCTTTAGTCCACAAAATTATCAAATCATTTCAAATAAAAACTGATAACAATATCTGAAAGAAAGAGACCATGAGCCAAAACCAGATTGCCAGTCTGCCAATCATATGAACTTTTAGCATTAGTATAATAACTACGTTAATTACTCAGACAAGCTTCCAAAGTGACTTGTGAGTCTTTGTACAAAGCCTAATGGAAGTCGAAAGTATGATTATACAATTACAACAAAAAATGACAGTGCAATAAAATCAATGAAAGCATTATCCAGGGACCAAATTACATTTATCAGAACCCGTGCCTGATAGATATGCTGCTAATCAAGATTTGACTGTCATACTTGTCTTAGCTGGCTTTCTTACCTTGGCATCATAAATAATGAATTGAGACTATGATACTGCATATTCTGTTGACGCTGCCTCCCATAATCTATGGAGGCTAAAAATGCATTGCTGCAACTGCTTCAGTAATACATTTGTATACACTCCTTTCCTCTTTTCCAAACCATGCCGAGTTTTTTCTTTTGGAATATTATGAATACATGTGTCAACAGTGAAAAAGATGCTTGAACTCTATGCCACATCAAAGAAGCCTGTGGAGAAATAAAAAGGGAACATCTAACACAGTCCAAGATCATGCCACGGCATCAGCCTGTCTTCTAGTCAGTCTAGCATATATGCCATCTTGGAGGAGAAGATCCCTGTGACTGCCCATCTGACCATTGGAATAGAGGTAGAAGTTACATTCACAGCTTACTTTTTTTTAGGTGGGTTTGGGGGAGAGAATGACAGGGGCACATTGAATTTAAAGCTTACACTTCAGGACAGAATAGAATGTGCACAAAAGACAAGCCAATCACAGTTTTTCAGTAATCTCACAGTAAAGCCATGTAGCTCTTGTTTATAAGTTATAACTCTTTCCACAATCTTATCATATTATAAGAGGGCAGCCCTAATATGAGTTCTATATCCAATAAAAAAGGACTATGACACAAATTATTGGATTCATTGTCCAGTTATATCTGTCTCATGTTTAGGAACGGGGGAGTGTGGGATCAATTCCCAATAAGGCTTTTTGAGCCTCAATGGACAGTAGTGATACCATTTAAGCAAGGTTTCCCTTGGGTGAGCTCTGCTTTGTTTTAGAGATTCAAAATAAATGGACAGAAAACCAACCTCAACAACTTGACCACCATCCATTACCACAATCCGGTCAGCGGCTTGAATTGTAGAAAGCCTGTACAAAATGGGTAATCAAAAATTCAGGTTCAAAATTAAAACACTAGAAATGAGCACTTTGAGAACGCACCTGTGTGCAATAACTATAACACTTCTCTTTGTCGATAAGTCACTTCTGACAGCACGAAGAACACCCTAGACACAAAGGCAAATGATACATCAATATCTTGCTCCATTTTTTTTTTCGTAGGTAATGATACAGAATCATCTCTCTTTATTTGTCCTCCATGTGAGAATCAGAGTATGTGCATGTGTTGACATGGAATTATTGCTAGATGCAGCTACCTTGACATTGTGCTCACTCTCTGCATCTAATGCACTAGTGGCTTCATCAAGGATCAATATGGTAGGGTCCCGAAGAATGGCCCGAGCAATAGCGATTCGCTGCTTTTGTCCCCCACTTAGCAAATCATCATCAACGAGTGTTTGGTAACCATTAGGCAGTGACGAGATAAAGTCATGGGCATATGCCTGCTTGGCAGCCCACTCAATATCCTCCTGCTTTATATCTCGAGTACATCCATATCTGATATTTGAACTAATATCCATACGGAAAAGTCTGGGTTCCTGTTCAAAATTCTTAGTAAGAAGAAAATATCTAAAATTAACAGAATTTATTTGTGCTGAAATTAGATCAGAACCTGTCCCACAAGTCCAATTCTTTCCCTCCACCACATGACATCCATCTCTTTAAGAGGGAAACCATCTATCAAAATCTGCAATTAAAATCACAATTACAAATGAAAGAATCAACTGATGCATCTAGACACCAACTATTATAAAGAAAGATTAATCAATGCCTACCAACGATTATATCCAAAAACCCTCCAAGTAGAGCAGCAATCAAAATCTAGAATTACTAGTAACTGGCAATTAGAGATTCAACTGACGGACATCCACACGGACCACACCCTGGTTACTTGAATGTAAATAAAAACAAAGAAATGTTGGAATTTGGGACTAGCGGAGGGGTACTCACACAAATAAGAAATTTTAACATCCACATAAAACTAGAAAGTTTAAAGTGATTCATCCATGTCTGAATCCACGGGCAATACTAACAAAAAAAACAACTATCAACTATATGGATTAAAATTACACTCAACCAAACCTCACAGGCTATAATCAAACAATACTCATAGACCTCATAAACTTAAACACACTCAAAACCTCTCACAAACACAATCCAAATCCCAAATCACTGAATCGCATACACCCAAAACCCCACAAAAAAGATACTCAAACCTCTCACAAAAAAGATACTTAAAATCCCAAAACCCCAGTACACCCAATGTTACTCTCATTCAAAAAGAATAGACAAAAAAGCATTGTTACAAATCTGATTAAAGCAAAGACCTGTGATGAAACTACCAAACTCTTTAGTTCAAAGGGAACCTCCCCGAGTACTAAGTGCTTGGGGACTAAAGGTTTAATGTAGTAGTAGGACATTTCTAACCAATATATAATAAATAAATAAATAAATAAGACCATCATATGCAAAAGAGCCAAACACAATTACATAAATAGGAAATACTTAGAAACCCGTTCTTCATTGCTGAAGTTAGGTCCAAGAATTTTATACGAAATGACTTAGTTGAGAAGCTGACATTAACATGTTTGTGGCCAAGGGTAATCCTCAATGACTTACTCTTAAATGATTCAAGAAGTAATATTTAGCATAAATACCATATCTTCAGGCAATTATTTGTTTTCTTTTTAGAACTTTTCCTATTAACATACACAAAATCCTTCCGATTTGATATTATTAGAATTGTGGTCAAGTGATTAAATTCACCATTTCACAATAATTTAAGCTTTTGGAACAATTAGTAATTTATCATGGTATCAAATTAGGTGATCTTGAGTTCAAAAAAAAAAAAATTAATATCCCACATGTTAGGTGCAGTGTAGTCAAAGGCAAGCCAAGCACTAGCCTAGATGCCCAGGTGAGGCAAGGCGCCACTATGAAGCCTTAAAGGCTCTAAGGTGAGGCTCCTTTAATGAGGCCCTCGCCTTTTCAGCCTAGGCGAGCAAGGCGATTGCCTTAAGCCATAAAAAAGTGCTAAGGCGAGAGCCTCAATGATGTTGTTGCTGTTGTTTTTTTTTTTTTTTTTTTTTTTCTAATTTTTAATAGAAGGTTGTTGTATCATTAGATTATTAATTTTAAAAAGCATGTTATAAAACCTATTGATAGATAAATTAATTTCAATTAATTTACAAGAGTTTGTAGTAAAACGTATGTTAGATTAATTGATTTCTAGTAGAAGCTTGTTGTAAAACCTATTGTTAGAATAACTAATAAAGCTTAAACTATGTTAATCCTACTTTGAAATCATTTGATAGACCTAATTTTTCATGCAGCACATTCAAAAACACTTTATTATAATATTTTAATACACTAGGAATTGTATATGTATAATAAATATATTTAGAATTTGGTGTCTCACTTTTCTCAGGCTAGCGCCTTTTTGTCGCCTCACGCCTTGGGCAATAAAAGGCCTTGGCGCCTTAAGCTCGCCTTTCACTTTTGACTACCTTGTTTGGGCCCCACTTATTAAGGGGCCTAAATTCACTCTTGAGGGAATGGCTAGAATTGTGGTTAAGTGATTAAATCCATTATTTCCTAACAGTTAAAGCTTTTAGAACAATCCGTAATTCATCAAATATGCTAGTGATAAATAACTATTAAAAAAAAAAAAAATGCTAGTGATAAATAATTCTAAGGTTAAAGAAATTACCTGACCATTTGTTGGCTCATAAAGACGGAGCAAAAGATTCACCAGTGTGCTTTTTCCACTACCACTAAGACCAACCTAAACAATATTAAAACAAGTATAAGTCTATTTCTTATGATCATTGTGGGACACAAAGGATCAAATAAAGCAAAGAGAAGCACTTTCTTACAATTGCAACCACTTCACTAGGATGCATTGAAATGTTTACATGTCGCAGCACAGGTACCTGTACAGATGACTAATTATTAGTTCATTCTGAAGTAGCCACACTAGCAATTTTGAGCAAAAGTCCAATCATAAATCCAATTAGGATCAGGTAGACTAATCAAATAAAGCAAGAAGCATCAGAAGTGCTAGTGGAAGACTCTAATAAAATGAATTATTGGATTTAACCATCAGTTAGTTTGAACAAGGCTAGTGCCAGATGAACTATGTACTGTTATGATAGGAATTCTTCCCACTAAATGCATTGCAACGAGAAGTAATGACATAGCATCCTAAAGCACTATTGGAAATGCCTTACACGCTACATGAAAAGCTAATTAGGTCCTAGATAATTAAAGATAGTCCTCTTGATATTGACTATAAATGCATGTTCCTAAGACAACCAACACATTGAGATACTCTACCATTTGACTAAAGTTTTTCCTGCACCATAGGGTAGGAAACATCTTCTGCATGCAAGTATTCTTTTCTACTATAGCACCTCAAACTCAAAGATGTTGTAGAGCATAAGAAATGTTATTAAAAACAGGGGTTTTGAAAATCATAAGCTAGATGGAGTATTTATAATATTGAGCATGGGAAAAGTACCGTTGGCCTTGAAGGATAATGAAAAGAAACATTTACGAACTCAATATGTCCCAATATCCTATGCAACTTCAACCCTGTCAAAAAATGACATTAAAACCCACAATTTCACTATTAAAAAAAAAATCTTATAATTACAAAGTAAGGATTTCTTTCAATTGATTAAATTAAAATTTTGATGCTTCTTTTTTTAACCATATTTATGCCTCAATTTACTGTTACCAAGGTATTAAGTGTGCTACTAATAAGTCTTCTTACTGGAATCATCTTACTGAGATAAATATTCAAATTGTAATCTTAAGCATCTTGTGCAAACATTAAATGAAGTATCCAGTCACCTCAAACATCCCATTATAAGTTAGCATCATGTCTAAATGTAAGCGAAATTATTTTGTTTAAATACAATTATATAATTAAATAAATAAATAAAGTTTAATGTTGTTCAGTGCACTAGGTCAATTAGAGAAATGGAGCTTTTTGAAAATGAAATTAAAAAAAAATAATGTTGATTAGTAAGCTTATATTGTTTGAATTCACATGTTATCTTCTTCCTTTTTATATCTTTTATCAATTATTTTAAAATATTAGTTCCCTGCTTCATTCATGCAAGCGCCTTTATCATGTCCTGGCTTAGGCAATCTTGGTACCTATAGCCGTAGGGCTGCCTTTCATCTTTGAGTCTGTGATGTTCAAGAAATTATGTTGCCAAGGAACATGCAATGAGGAAATATTTCATGAGACGTACACATTCCAGCGGAAAAACAAAAAATGCAAAAGGAATATTCCCATCCAAAATATATAGGATAAGGCTATAATGGCATTTAACTAAGGCAGGACTATTACGTGATAGTCTACATTTAAATACTTGAAGAACTTCAGAAGAAACAACTTTATGACCATGAAAAAAAAAACTGTTTAAACTGAAAACCTAAATATAATTGACAGTTACATAATAATTACATATTCCTAGTTGGAAAATACTTCAATCACCAATACTTCTTTCACAGTGGTCGTTAAGAAACATGTTAATCGAATGCATCAACAACGCATTTGTTCCTCAATTTGAAAAACCATTGTGATACAAAATTTAAAGGCAGAATTAAGAATGCATGTGCAGTTTAACACTACAATTCCTAAAAGATAGGTCAATAAATGATTTAAAGAAAGCATGGAAAATGGACTAATTCAACATAAAACAATTTAATTATGTGAGACCTTCCATTTAACTCCATAAAATCCTTACCTTTTGATACGAATTGATTACTGGGCAAGAGATCCATCAATTGGAAGACTTTTTCACTTGCCCCAACCGATTGCATCAATGATGATAAATTGTCCCCCACCCACCATGTTGAATAAATTAGCCATTCGCTATACAATATAAACTTTGTAAGTTGCTCTGCTGTTATATGACCAGCTAGAATAGATGTTCCTCCTAACAGAACAGCAATAACCTATAAATCAAATTCACAAATGAAAACATAAGTACCAAAACTTAAAATGGACCCAAAAACACACAAAAAATAAAATTCTCATCTGAATTATCTGATTTTTAAAATAAGTAATATTACAAAGTTGCTAAAGCTTTAGCATTTATCCATCAAACTATCCATTCATTCATAATATTTGATTTTTATGCACTAATGCCGAATTACACATGCTTCTTTTTAAGTCCAAAAGATTGCAGCTGAAAATTATTTCTTGGATCCAAGAAACAATTTTCTTAAAACACGATTAGAGACAATAAAAACAAAAACATATTAGCTGGTAAATACTGCAACATAGCTACCTCTATCTGTACCAATAAGAAAATATGAATTGAAGCCAAAATTCAAAGCAGAAAGCAACAACTTACATTTAAATCACATAGATTATTGAGTGTCAATTGAAACTTTTCATTCAAGAATTTTGAAAATTTTGAGCAGGAAAAACATGCAGAGATGATTATCTGAAACACTAAAAATCTTTTAATTTTGAAAATCAATCAGAAAGCAAGACCTGTGTTGAGTGATAAAGAGTATTGAAGCTCATATTCCAAAAACCATACGCAGCACTTTGTCGCAAGCTTATATCAGCTAACTTCCCCAGCCAATGCTTGTACCTATACATGTGTTTGGATAATTATCTGTTAAAATCAGTTAACAATACAGCACATGCATGTTTCCATATGTTTCCAAATAAAACGTTTAAGTGCACTGGGGTACAGAAAATTAAGTTTGGAATCACTATGGAAGAAAGACATGGCCACTAATAGCAATTTTACCTTCCAAGTTCATCTTCCTCTGTTCCATAAACACGGACAGTTCTCATCAGAGAGAATGTCTCTTGAGCAACCTGAAATAGATAATGAAATGCGGCTTTTATAGAAATCATTGAGGAAGCAGAATTTTCAATAACAAACTATAGACAAGGAGTCTTATTCTACTTCATTAGCAGAAGCAGTACATTCTTGGGTTAACTTTGCTGCCTTCTTCTGATAACTACAAAAAGGACACATGAAATGTCAACAAAATTTCCACAGAAATAGAAACAAAAAAAGGAGAGAGAAAGAGAGACATTGAAGGAAATAAACAACAGATAAGTGTGTGCGGGTGTTTTGTGTCTCAGCATGTTCAATCAATATCTTCCATAAAGTCAATGGGCATCTTTTTCTCCTAAGCCTTCCCTTCCCATCTCTTTGGGAATCCTATAATTTGAAGAAAATTTACACCTTAAACTGGAACATTCTAGTGTCCTTTACACACATAGGTCATTTCTAATATTGGCTTTTCTTATCTTGACATGCTCCCACCTAACTCATTCAGATCACACCGTGTTATTTACAAGTACATTCTTTAAGGTAAGGTCACATTTCAACTTAGAAAATCTCAAAAGACAGAATAAAACCTTACCTGCCATAGAGCAGCATAATTGCTGCTAAAGTAGAGCATATCAACAATGTACATAAACCAAGTGGCCAAGACAGAATTATCAAGTAAATCAATGCGCCCGTTCCCTAAAACAGAATAATGAGAAACAAAAAATTAATCCTCAAATTGAATGCAAAATCTGAAAGGCATTAATTGTTTTATCAGCGAAAAAAACCTGTAAGAGATTGCGTAATATCAGATTAAGATCATTCCCAATAACCCGTGACACTTGCTGACAATCTGCCCCAAGCCTACTTGTCAAATCACCAACCGTTTCAGTGTCAAAAAAGGATATATCCTACAACAAAGATACTGCCAAAATAAGTTAAACTACACCAACTCTAAACAGATCTAACTTGCTTGATAGATGCAAATGACAGCGTATTTCAGAACCTGTAGGAGAAGGGAAGAATATAATGTTTCCCTCATTCGCTTGACCTGTGGAATGTTATAAAAACTCTGGTCACTATCGAGCCAATAATCAAAAATTAATGTTTGAACACAAGTAGCAAGTGATGGTAAGACAGAAAGTGAAACAAAACAGAAACTTAATTCATTTCACATCACCTTATACATGACTGCACTAAGAACAAATAAATGGCATAGCAATGTACAATGTTGAATATTTCTTGGATAAATATAAAAAATATGGTAATTTTGGTTATAGTAGACTCACAAGAATCATATTTGCCATGCCAAAGCAGCAACCTCGGACACCACTGAAGTTCAAATAAACAGAGTATGGGGTCAGCAGCTCAGTCACATCGTTCATCAAGATGGCTCAAATTTCACGCAATGAGAGTGATAAGGATTATTATACACAGCACAAGTTCAAAGCAAACAGCATAGAATAATATCAATAAATAGCCCATCATAGCGCGTATATTCATGTTCAAAATCCAAAAAAACAGCAGAAATGTTCTTCGGTACACTGTACACACATTTTTTTTGAATCATACTGATCTAATCGTAACCGTTAACATACTAAAATTTCTTATTTAATATATAATTTTTATATTATAAAAGAAATTAACAGATAAGAATAGGTAGGTATGGTATATAACTTCATGTTGAAAAAAAATGTGTACCAAAGAATGATGACATAAAGAATATTCCCATGAATCAAATCAAACCCTTAGTTGGGTTGTAAACTAGGAAGCATGGACACTTAATTTAGAGTGTCATATTCATATCATACCCATGTCATACCGGTGTCGTACCGGCCATTTCATGTTATACTTTTTCAAAAATTGCTTGGGTCACTGTGTCATACCCGTATCCGTGTCCATGCTTCCTAGGTTGTAAATGAAACAAGTTATTCATAAACAACTTGGGTTTGGCACAAAAAAACTTATTCATATTTGTTTAGCTAGTAAATTAGCCAAGCTCAAGCCTAAGTTTAGGCTCAATTATTAAATAAGCCAAACTCAAACATACTAATGTGCACGTGAACAATCTTGCAAGTATAAGGATTGACTATATTATATATGATAATATAAATATACTTATATAAACTTGAGATTAGCTTGTGTAAGTTTGTAAAAAACTTCATAAAATATCAAATTATTATTTGTAATTTATTGATAGTATGAATTGTTCATTTTGTAGTAAAATTATATATCTTTTTTATAATGTAAGACTGGTTTCTTAAACGAAAGGTATTCCACATAATTAGAACACATAATATAAATTCAAAAATCATTTAGTTATCAATTATTAGCATATATTTGTGACAACAACGACAACAAAAAGATTAGTTAAGGTTGGCAACATATATAATTTTCTTGCATTCTATTCTACCCAAAGTCATATATAAGTTGCTCAAGTTGCTCGTGAACAATCCCAAGTTTATTCTACAAGAAGAAGACCCAAGCTTAAACATATAAATGAGCTCGAGCTCGGCCCATGTTTGATATGAAATTAATTGAACAGTCCTGAACTTTAAATACTCTTCTATGACATTAATGGCTTGTTTGGAAGTTGAGAGAGAGAGAGGAGAGTAGAGGGGAAGAGAGTAGTGGGAAGGAGAGTAGAGGGAAATGGTTATCCTCCACCTTATTTGGATGTTTTTAAAATTAAGTAAGGGGGAAGAGAGTAATTAGTCTTTTCCTTTATAATTTTGTTAATATAGTAAGGGCAAATTTGATAATTCATTTTGTCAAACATTTTTATCCTCCACTATCCCTCCAAATCTCTCTAATTTGAGGGAATTAAAAATGAGGGGTTAGAGGGAGATGAAACCCCTCCAAATCCCCCCTCCTTCCTTAAAAAACTTCCAAACAAGCTATTAAATTACTCTTCTTCCCTCTACTCTAATCCTCCTCCATTTTTAAACATCCAAACAGGCCATAAATTCCTCAGGTACCAGACCAGACAAACTGGTTCTTTTTATTTTAACCCTCCATCCAAAAAAAAAAGAGTTGTTCTACTAATCTCACTACATTTCCATGACAAGCTAAGTTCACAATGAAATGAAATAGAATAATACAGGATCCACCCCAACTAAAAAAACTAAAGGTTTATGGAAAAAAAAAAAAAAAAAAACAGTAGTTTGACCAAACAAGGAAGAAGGGTAATTTGACCATACAAGATTTTGACCTGCATATTCCTGAAGTGAGACACAGCACAATCAAGAGACGCACATTCCGATGGAACACCGCGATGTCACGACTCTGTGCCGTAAATATTGAAGCAGTCAAGTAATGCGGTATCGAAATCTCCGAAAGCTGAACCACCAAAATGTTACACAAAATTCTAATTAGTAATTCAATTCCAACTTTCCAAACATGTTCTAACAGAAATGCAAACGATTTACACACAAAAAAAAAAATCACGCACCGCTGCGACAATTAGAGTAGCAAAAGCTGTAAAAATAACCCAACGGTCTTGCGCAACGAGGTGCCACATTCTGATAAGAGCTTGCAACACGGTGACCGGTTTGGCCAATAATTTGACTTCGACGTCGTCGGAGAAGCTCCACCAGCTGCCGCCGGGGAGGACTGTCCGTACGGAGCCAACCCACCGCCGAAGCCGGTCGAATAGCTCGGCATTTCGGCGGTCTCTGGAGACTTCGGGAGCGTTCTGGATGGAGAATCCGTTGATTGAAGAAGCGGATTTGAGAGGAGGCAAGAGAACGCGTTTTGGAGCAGAGGAATAGGGGTTGGGAAGAGAGAGACGGGGTTTTAGGTTGTTGGTGGTTTTAAAACGGTGGCGTTTGTGGTGAGTTTTGAAGATGGGAAGAGAAGAATAAGGGGTGGTGAGGTGTATATTGCAGAGAAGCAGAGCCATAGCCGGCGAAATGTAAAGCAATAGAAATGGAAGTTCCGTTAAGGTGGAGAGCGAAGAAAAGGTGAGATATAGAATAGAGGAGATGTTGGTGGCGGAGACGCAAGAAGAAGAAGAAGAAGAAAATTGGGTTGAGGAATTTCTGGCGTGCAAGAATATATAGTTTGGTTTGCTACTATTTTGTATTTTCACGCGATAGTACAGTAGCTACAAAAGAAGAGAAGAGAGGAAAGAGTGGGACTGGGGGACCCGGGGCGTTGGTCGGTCCTATATTCTGGGCCAATATTGTGTGTTATTGGACGAAGGGAAGGTGGAGTGACTTTTTCAAGGTTCTTTTGTTATTTTACAATTTTATTTTTCAGGAACGTTTGTTTGTTTGCGCTTACTTTCGTTTCCAGAAAGATTTTCCCAAGGCGGAAAGGTTAAGTGGTCTCCGTTTTTTTTTTTGGTTTTTTTTAAAGAGAAATACGTGGCCAAGTTGGACCCGTTTAGGCCTCCGCCTGGAGGGATATTTTCAATTTTTAAACAATATTATACATAATTTTTATACATTTTTTTACTCACACGTATTTCAAATAACTACAAACAATATTATTTAAACTTCTCTATTAAACGGGCCCTTACTTTTTTGGACAATAGTGTGAAAAACATATGGAGATTTGAGGTGAGGTTTCAAATCCCGAGAGAGAGAGAGAGAGAGAGGTTAACAAAATGTAGGAAAACAATGAAATGTAGGAAAACAAAAGTGTGATTTATTTCACACCAAAACAACTCTATTTTACGGTCAAAGAGAAAATATTTTCAGTTTGACTAGATTTTCAGTCCAACCAAACACCCATAAATGTGTTAAAATGTTTTTTTGTAAAACCTTTTCAGTCCAGCCATACACAACCCTAGATGTGAAACAATAATTTTTCAATTTTTAGACCTCAAAAGTCAAAAAGCCCAAATTTTACATTTCAATTGTCTTCCTAGTTCCCACCAACGGAGCAAGCAACAAACCAACCCCATTTCATAAGCATCCATCCTTCCAGAAATCCTTCCATAGTGAATGCTTGCCATTATTTCATAACCCTGCATATTTTGTTGGATTTGTGCGCATAATATTATCCATTTCAACCTTTATATATGCTGATGAGTACCTATCCATCAAAGATTTGGCCATTAATAACGTTTCTATAGTTGAACACATTTTTCTCTAGTGGACAACTTGGTTTCTATTAAACCATAAAATCCACAGAGTTATCAGAATGTTGTGCTGTGTAAGTGTAATCCTGGCCAGTCAAGTTTTATCTGCCCAACTAGTTTTCCAGCCATGAATTTAAGGATCCATAGTGGAACGCATCAATCCTTAATGCTAAATCAGATCCCACCATATTGCTCTTGAGAAAAGCCATTTTAATAATAAATGCTCCAAGGATTTCTCTCCCGTATGCAAGTTAAACACACAATGCACTTTCTGTTCTTACCATGTTAAATAAGTTGCAAACTATGTGGTCTAAAGTGGACCATTTTAAACACCACGTTTAATATTAAAGCATAAACATCTTATATGTTCATCTAAATTACTTTTTGTTTGTTTAACTTGAAAAGATGCCAACTTTTAATATCTTTTAAATTAATAATGGCATGGCATTTTTATAATATATATATATATATATATATATAATAGGTGAAGCAGAGAGAAACTCTAATTGGAATTCTAAATTAAAATTCTAATATATTGTTGTGCCACGTGTCAATGTAAATATGAAATTGGAGTCTAATTTGTAATTCCGATGTGCTTCTTTTTTTTCTTTTTCTTTTTTTCCACACCCGTGTATTTTTAGGATCACTTCCCTTTTCCACACCCACGTATTTTTAGGTTCACCTCCCTTTCTTTCAGGTTCACCTCTCTTTTCCACACCTACGTATTAGGTTCACCTCCCTTTTCCACATCCACGTATTTTCAGGTTCACCTCCCTTTTTCACATGGAATTTCAAAAGAATCTCTTAGTATCAATGATGCATGTATTTGGATATTTTTGTATCTTATATAAAAAGAGGTTTTTCAAATATTCCGATTGTACTTGTCTTTACAATTTTCATGGTCCTGGTTTATGTTCTGCAAAATGAATTTCAACCATTCCTAAGGTTTGATTATTGATTTTTTTCATCTACCTATACTGTCGTTCCTTTTTGTTTAAATTTTTTATTGTTTAATTATATAATTTTGTGATTTTCCTATGATTGATGTTGTATGTTTATTGTCTTTCATTTGCCTATACTTTCTTTCCTTTTTGTCAATAATTTTTATTTTTTAATTATAAAATTGTTTTGTTTTCCTATTATTGATGTTGTATATTTCTTTTCTTTTTCATAACACGTTATCAGCATGAGTCTCTACCCAATTTCGAAAGGAAGTTGTAATCTCATTATTCTTCAAATATCAAATATTATTTATGTAGTTTTTTCAACTCACTGTAAGTTTTCTTTTAAGGAATTAGTATTTATTCTATTTGTTTGTCTTTACGTTTTATGCTCATAATTTTAGTGATTTTTAATTGATAAAATTTTCTTTATGAGATTCATGTTATTCTATTGTTATATATTGTTATGAGATGCACGTTATGAGATTCACATTTAATTGATTAAAATATTTTGTTAAAAATGGTTTGTGATAAAGCAACTTAATCATAATTATATGTACCATGAATGAATCAACCTTAAATATATATGTCTATGTAGCATTCTTTCATTAAAATTTTGTATGATAAAAATATTTGTTAAAAAATGACATAATACTAAGTTTTATTAAACATGAATAAACTAAGTCTTTTAAACATGACTAAACTCATGATTAATAAATAAATAAATAAATAACAAAACCAACAATATCACTTAAATAATAAAATACAATATATTTATTGGTTTATTAAATTATATTCATTCCCGTGTAGTAACATGAGTTACATACTAGTTTTTATTAATGAGATTTATAGTCCGTTTGGATATAGCTTATTTTGCTGAAAACTAAAAACTAAAAACACTATGATAAAATAATTTTTAAATGTGTGAATAGTGCCGTGAGACCCATTTTTAATATTTTTTTTTAATAAAGTGGTTGTATGTCCCATGAATAGTACGTGAACCGTGCACTTTGTCTCCTAAAAGCTGAAACGCGTGCATTTAAAAAAAAAAAAAAGAGGAAAATGCAAAACACCATACGCAGGATTCCTAATGCTATCTAAATGCTCATTTAGCCTATGTTTAGATCAAAAGGGATAAAAGAAGCGTAGCTAAGAAGAAAATGAAAAATAACTAGAATGTACTAAATTTTAGCATATTCTAACCAGACTCCTCTCTACTTCTTTTTCCCTCCATCTCCTTCAATTTCAAACATACTAATTGATATAGAACAAAAAAATCTGACCATCTCCAATTCATCCATAGTCTCGTCTAAAGGCAAAAATATTAACTCAGCGTGAGAAGGTCCTCCATCAGGGAAGGTCGTCCATCTAGGAAGCACCTAATGGACGACCCCTCAACACTTAGAGATTTTCAAAATAAGTTTATATCTAAAAACTTATAATCTTGACCACATTCTATTATTCTGAATTATTAGCAAAATTCGCATTCATCGCTATAACTTCATACTAAGTACTTAACTTCCAATGACAGTTGCAGAGGATAAGATTGAACATTTCTAACTTCTATATCAGTTGTGAAAGTTAAGTTTGAATCATCTAACTTCCACAAATATTGGGGAAGTTACTAGATAAGTAACCACTCCAATGCTCACTATATAAGGACTTATCCACATCAAATGAAAGTAAGTTTTCACTGCTCCTAAAAAGTTGGGATTCTTGAGTTTTAGAGAAAAACTAACTTAAGCATTGGAGGGTTCTCAGCCGGTTCACCCCGGTCTCTTTTGATTCTTGTGTTTTTTTTTTTTTTTTTTTTTTTTTTTTTTTTTTTTTTTTTTTTTTTTTTTTTTCTTTTCAGGCATTCCAAGCAATCATTAGCCCATTGAAGCCTGGAGCGTTCAACCTACTATTTTTTTGTGCATCATTAGTTGGCACCATCTATGGGAAGATTAATTTTGTGTTTTGCAATTTATCTTCCTTTGACAAAGGGTTGCATGGTTCGGACAAGATCAATGACCACTAGTCTAGGCCACCATGAGAGTGGAAATGCTTCTAGTAATCCCAACAATGATCGTCAGTCAGCACTTGTTATGCAACTGCCTTCCATCCAACACATATAGTCCACAGCAACCGCTATGATGGAGTTAACCTGTCAGAACCAAGAATTGACTAGGGAAATTAATTTAAGAAGGCAACACCATGAAAGATACATGGAAGGGAAATCCTAGAGTCAAGAAGTTAGAGAAGGGGAAAATGCTAAGCTTGAGAATCAGTTAAGGGGTATCGCCTCGCGAAAGGTGCCATACTTAGAGAGGGAGGTGGATCAGATGAGGAAGGCCATGGACGAGACGAGGGAGAACACGAGAAGGACGAATCCCGTAAATGATTTAGTCCATCGGACTGATTCCCCTTTCGTGCCTTCCATCAACGGTCATCCTCTGCCTTCCAAGTTCAAGATGCCTTCCTTAGACTCATATGATGGAGCGCGCGACCTTTTTTATCATATTGCCACCTTTAAGACTACAACGTATCTTCAAGGGGTTCTAGACGAGATTATGTGTAAGGCCTTTCCTACCACCCTCAAAGGTCCGGCACGAGGGTGGTTTAGTAAAATACCTCCAAATATTGTGAGCTCTTTCGAAAAATTGAGTAAATTGTTTGTCAACAATTTTATCGGAGGAAAAAGGCATAAGCGTTCCTCGTCCAGCCTGTTGACCATAGAGCAAGGGGAAAATGAAAGCTTGTAGTCTTTCATGACTCATTTTAACAAGGATGCCTTGACTGTAGACAAGTTATTATTGGCAGCTTTTCATAATGGAGTTAATTCTGATTTATTCATCCATAAGCTTTATGAGCAAGAGTCACAAACCATGGCTGAACTAGTCCATTTAGCCCAAAACTTCATGAATGCAAAGGACGCAATCATAACCAAAAAGAGGAAGAAGGTAGAGTGAATGGAAGCAGATCTCATGTGCCATCCAGAACAGGGTTTTCATCTAAAGAAGGCTCAGACGAGGGAGAAGAAAGATCGAGACAACAAGAAGGCAAGTTCTGCTTCAGCAAGGAGTCAGCAATATACACCCTTAAACATGCCATTCGAACAAGTGCTCATGTAAATCAAGGATGACCCATCCTTGAAGGGGCCGAAAAAAATGAAGGAAAATCCCAACAAGCGCAATAAGAATAAGTATTGCCGCTTCCATAGAGACCATAGACATGACATAGACGAGTGTTTTAACTTGAAGTAGCAGATAGAGAATCTCATTAGGCAAGAAAAATTGAGAAACTTTGTTGGACGAGATCACAAGAATAAGAAGTTGAAGGGAAAGGTAGAAGAATCGTCACGGCCTCCGCTTGGAGAAATAAGAGTTATTATAGGAGGGACCTCAATAGGGCAATCTTCCAAGTCAAAGAAGGCGTATCGTCCAGGTCTCTAAACGACCTCCAAGGACGAGAGGGGCAGATGAGCAAGTCATTACGTTCACGGACAAGGACGCTGAAAGGGTTTATCACCCATATGACGACGCGATCGTCATCACATTACTCATTTCTTATTATACGACTAAGAGGGTGTTGGTAAACAATGAAAGTTTAGTAGACATTTTATATTACCTTGCCTTCTAACAAATGAGGCTTGGACGAAATCAACTTCATCTAGTAAATTCACCATCGATAGGATTTGGAAGGATGAAAGTGCAACTTGTGGGTACTATTACATTACTTGTGGTAGTAGAAGTGTATCCACAGCAGATAACTAAAGAGGTAAACTTCGTTATTGTGGACTATTCATTTTCATACAATGTTATCATTAGAAGACTAACTTTAAATAGTTGGAAGGTAGTAACGTCTACCTACCATTTGTCTGTTAAGTTCCCAATAGATTATGGAGTAGGTCAAGTGCAAAGAGACCAATTAGCCGTTAGTGAATGCTATCTAACCATGTTGGCTATGAATGAGCACATGCAGATGATGAGCATAGATGAGAGAAAGTTACCGCGGAGTCCATAGAAATGCTAGAAGACATCCCTCTAGAAGAGGGTAATCTTGAGAACTTTACCAAAATTGGAACCAGTTTGAAGGAGAAGATGAAGTAAGACCTTGTCTAGTTCTTAAGAGAAAGTATTGATGTTTTTGCATGAAGTCATGAAGACATGTCGGGAATTGACTTAAGTGTTATCACTCATCGATTGAATGTTCGCCCATTTTCCAAGCCTGTTCGTTAGAAGAAAATGATATTTTCTCTTGAGCAAGACAATGCCATCAAGGAAAAGGTCCAGAAGTTAATCACAATGCAATTTATTCGGGAAGTTTATTACTCGGATTGGTTAGCTAATGTGGTAATGGTTAAGAAGGTAAATGGCAAGTAGAGGATGTGTGTAGACTATATTGATTTGAATAAAGCTTACCCTAAGGATAGTTATTTTTTGCCACGCATTGATCAATTGGTGGAGTCAATAACAGGTCATCAGTTGCTAAGCTTCATGGACGCTTTCTTAAGATATAATTAAATAAAGATGGATGAGGCAGATTAAGAGAAGACATCCTTCATTACCAGTTAAGATTTGTTTTGTTATAAGGTGATGCTCTTCGATTTGAAGATGCGGTGGCAACTTATCAAAGGTTAGTCAATTACATGTTCTGCCTACAAATAGGACGAAATGTAGAGGTATATGTGAACGATATGCTGGGGAAGAGTTTGGACGAGGAGAAACATCTAGAGGATCTACAAGAGACCTTTGATACACTTAGATGATACAAAATAAAGCTGAATCCAACTAAGTGTGCTTTTGGGGTTTTGTCGGGGAAGTTTCTAGGATTCATGGTTTCACAAAGGGAAATTGAAGTGAATCCAGATAAGATCCAAGCTATATTGAGCATGGAACCACCAAAAAATATTAAGGAAGTCTAGTCCCTCACTGGATGAGTTGCAGCTCTAAATAGGTTTGTTTCAAAAGTTACAAATAAATGTTTACCTTTTTTCAAAATTCTCAAGATGACATTTGAAAGGACGGACGAATGCCAAAAGGCCTTCTAAGATCTTAAAGTCTACCTTATCACGGCTCCCTTGCTGAGTCCATCCATACTAGGTGAGGAGTTATATTTATATTTAGCAGTGTCCCCACACTCAGTAAGCTTAACATTGATCAGGGAAGAAGGGAATGTGTAGAAGCCTATGTATTACACAAGCCGAGCACTGAGGGGAGCAGAAGGACGATATCCGATGATGGAAAAATTGGCTTTTTCATTAGTAACAGCTTCCAGGAAGTTAAGGCATTACACCAAGCTCACGTCATTAATGTTATGACAGATCATTCGCTCAAGAAGACAATGAATAAGTTGGAGGCCGCATGTCGATTGATCCAATAGGCTATTGAGCTTAGTGAGTTTGATATTAGGTGTAAACCAAGGAATGCGATAAAGGCTCAAGTTCTAGTAGATTTCATTGCGGAATTCACTCCAGGTCATGGTGACTTAGACGACATGGAAGATGTAAAAACATGGGTCGTCCATGTAGTTGGGTCATCTACATTACATACAAGATGAATAAGAGTTGTTTTGAAGTCCCTAGAAGGAGATAAGTTGGAGTACAAGGTTTGTCTACAGTATTAAGCAACCAACAATGAAGTTGAGTACGAAGCCCTTCTTAAAGGGCTAGAATTGGCTGAGTCGTTAGAGGCAGAGTCAATACTCTTCCAAGGAGGCTCTTAGTGGGTTATAGGTCAAGTTTATGGAACGTGTTAAGCAAAGGAAGTGCGAATGAAGAAATATCTTAATAAGGTAAGATGCCTCGTTAAGAATTTTAAAGAAGTTAGATTCATTCAAGTCCTAAGGGAAGAGAACATGGAAGTAGACGCCTTAGTGAAGGAAGCATCAGAAAATGAACCAATGGACGAATTTGATGAAGTTCAATATATGCCAAGTATAGATTTTCTAGAGGTACAACAGATAGAAGGTGAAGAAAATTGGATGACCCCAATAGTCACCTCTATAAAAGACAGAAGGCTTTTAGGAGGAAGACGAGGCTAGAAGGCTAAGGATCAGATCAGCCAGGATTGTCCTTATAGACAATGTGCTATACAAAAGAGGCTTTTCTTAGCCTTACCTAAGGTATTTAGCTCTAGACAAAGCTGCCAGGCCACAAACGCGTTGACCCCTTGTGATAAATTATGTTGATTAATTAGCCAAGTTATTAATTAATCAATTTATCATGCAATATCACGTGGCAGCACAAACAAATCACCAAACTAAGTTAAGCAGCGGAAAGTAAATAACACGGTGATTTGTTCACGAATGGGGAAAACCCTTACGGCAAAAACCCCACCGGGTGATTTAAGGTCACCACTCCCGAAACTCCACTATTATCACAACAAGCAGTTACAAGCAAGGAATCCCAGTACCTTACCAACCTACAGTTGAACTCTTACCCCAATACCCAATTGGACTTGTTCTGTAGTGACAATTTCTCCTTCTGATGCACGGCTCCCAAGTACGTGACTAACCAATTTGATGCGCGGATCCCAATACGCGGCTTACCCCCTTTGCACGAATCCCAGTACGTGACTCACTCACCAACTTGAGGAAGAAGAATGTTGGCTGCAAAGTTCTTCACTTCATCAACAATGAAGATTAAGAAGCACTTGGTTACAAAACCCTAAGGCGCAAAGACGCAGTAGCTTCTTTTAGAGAGAATTAGGCTTCGGTCACCTTTTGCTCGTGTTCTCCTTGTATTCTCTTATGTGACGGCCTCAAAAATATGCCTTATATATGCCTAGGGTTGTGAGAAAAGAAACCCTACACAAATACAAAAGCTTGGCCCAAAAATCAGATCTGGAAAACTGAATTCCCGTAACCTCGATAGATACCTCGATCGATCGGGCAGCTGTCGAGCCTCATTAAATCTCGATAGATACCTCGATAGATAGCTCGATAGATAGCTATCTGTCCAGCAGCTATCCGCAGGTGTCCAGCAGCTATCCGCCAGGTGTCCACCAGGTGTCCAGCTTTAGTACACACTTTTTCTTCACTTGTTTCTTGGTCTAATCTTCATGACTTTAATACTAGACTTGAACAACATGTTCTTTGAAGTATTAAGCACATCCTAGATCTATCCAAATACAAGTGCGTTTTGTCAAAGGATTAGCCAACTACATAAAATAGCGACATATGTTAACAAACTTGAACTACATATGTCCTAACAAAAGCAAACTATGTATTGAGAGAAGTTCATGAGGGAGCGTGCGACAACTATTCAGAAGCAAGATCACTCGTCCACAAGGTCGTCCGTGCAGGTTATTACCGGCCAACCATTTAAGTTGATGCTAAGGCGTATGTCAAGGTGTGCGATCAATGTCAACGATTCAGTAACGTCCCTAGACAGCCGTCGGAGTACCTTACCCCAATGATGACCCCATGTGGATTGGATATTTTGACTAGACATATGAAGTTTTTGGTGGTGGGAATTAATTACTTCACTAAGTGGGTGGAAGCTGAACCCTTAGCAAATATTACACAACAAAATGTCAATAACTTCATCTGAAAAAGTATTGTATGCAAGTTTGGGGTACCTAGGGTACTAGTGTTTGACAATGGATGACATTTGATAACACAACTTTTAGGGATTTTTGCGAGTAATCTAGAATCAAGAATCATTTTTACTCACCCTCCCACCCACAGGCAAACGAGTAAGCAGAAGTTACAAATCGATCCTTGTTACAGATCATTAAGACTCGACTTAAGGGAGCAAAGGAAGTATGGCCAGATGAGTTGGCAGGTGTTTTATGGGCTTACAAGGCTATAGTGAGAACCCCTACAGGGGAAACTCCTTTCAAACTAGCCTATAAGAGTGAAGCAATCATACTAGCGGAAATGCACATGGCAAACCATAGGGTTATGAGGTATCAAGATGAGGAGAATGAAGAAAAACTTCGTCTTAACCTCGATCATATAGACGAGGTAAGGATGGATGTAGAGCAAAGGACAGTAAGATACAAGAGTCTTATAGTAAGGCAATATGATGCAATGGTAAAACTCAGGTGCTTCAAAATTGGGGACCTTGTCCTTAAAAGGGTCTCCTTGACAACTAGAAATCTAGCCCATGGAAAGCTAGGGCCTAATTGGGAAGGACTTTATAGGATAATCAATTGCAAAAAGCAGGGGTCATACTACTTAGAAGCCTTAGATGGAAGGAAGCTAGAACACCCTTGGAGCGTTGAGCATTTGAGAAGATACTATTAATGAAAGGTCAGCCTGAATGAGTATCACCATGGATGAGCATCATGGACGAAGTTGAAGTTATGTGTTGTTTTCCTCATATTTGCTTATGTTTGTTACTACTACCATGTGTTTTTAAATATTTTAATTCCCTAAAAGTGCATTAGTTTCTAATTTTTGCGCTATTTATGGACGAACTTGTAATGGACGAAGTCATATACTTAGTCTATTTGTTTGTATAAGTATTTTTAGTTCCTAAGGCACTAGCTTCTAAGCATGTGCCATACTTGTGGACAATATTTATGTTATGTACATGCAATGGATTTCCAATGTATATGATGTTGTGTGAATCTCTTATTTTTATAATTTCATTCAAACTAATCCACAAGAAGGATAAAGGCCAAGATGAATAAAATCTCTAGACGCAGGGGTGTAACATTTATAATCTTTCCTTGAAATAATTTCAAGGAATAAAATCTCTAGACGCAGGGGTGTAATGTTTATAAGCTTTCCTTGAAATAAGAATAAAGCGAAGAAAAATAAATCTAAGATATATTCGTCTAATTAATGGACGAGGAAAAACGTGTACGTAAGAATATTTCAGAGTCCATGGATGAATTTAACTAGCCAAATAGTCCAATCTTTGGACGAGTAAATGATGGAATTGTCTTGACCAAAAGATGAATAAAGGATCGTCCAACTTATGGGAGAAGAATAATGCAGGTTATAAGTCAAATACATGGACGAATAAAGCTAGCAAAAGAAACGCCATTCATAGACGAGTTATACTTATGAAATCTAAAGAATGATAAAAGTGTTGAACATAAAACATTTTATTCTAACATGGACGAGCTAAATGCCTCCATGAGTGGATAGACCACACTTTAAAACTGTAAAAATATTATGGACGGTATAAATAGAATTCATTCGCAAAGTATATAATGTTCAACACCAAGTAGGAAATAAAAGCAGACATTCATTCATAAAATTAGAGAAGGTAGATAACCACAGTCCAAAAACCCTTGAGTTATATAAAGCCAATAAAGGCAATTGTATTTGTTCCTCGCCTAAGGGAATTGTACTTAAATAATTTGGAAATAAAGCCCAAAACAACGGGCATCCTTAACAAATGAAAATAAATAAAATTTTCTAAAAAAGAAATGTATTATTGGGATAAACCACTGGGAGCATCACCCTTAGACTTTGGGTCGTCCTTGTTGCCAGCAGAGGCGTCCTTGGTAAGCTTTGTTGGGGCGTCGTCTACAATATTGACTTTCTCAGTGCTCGTTGGAAGTAGAGAACTCTTAGTAGCAATAGGAATCTTGAAGGAGTCAACGTTCATTTCAGGGTAAGTCTCCTTGGCATCAGCACGAAAGTCCTCATAGCCAGCAGCATAGTAGCGATTTAGACGAGTTGTAAAGTCATCTGACTTCATGAAGGCTGCAATGGCTTCCTCCTTAGCCTTCTTTAGAGACAAGTTAAGGTCTTGGACTTTCACCTCAAGATGACCTATATAAGACTCCTTCTCAACACAATCTGCCTTGAGCTCTTCCACCTTGTTATTTTGTTTCGTCTTAACTGCCATAAGACAAGTAACCTCCTCCGTCTGCTTGATCACCTCCCCTTTCTTCAAGAGGATCTCGTTGGACAGCTCCTTATTCTTCTCCTTAGTAGCCTTAGCTTCAGCATAAAGTTCCTTGGCTTAGGAGAATGTCATGTAAAACTTCAACATGGCTTGAAAAGTGGATAGACGAGGGAGAGTTAGAAATTTTCTATGAATTTCTTAAAAAAGGAACTAGAGACAATGAAAAGCTACTTACCTTAAAAAGGTCATGGATGACAGAACGTTCAAAGTCCTTCACTGATATGTTGTAACAAGAATTCACCTCTTTTTCAGTGACGAGTCTTTTGAATGACCTCCAGGCATAACCCTCGTCCAACACCAAGTTAGGGGGAAGCTTGGCTGGTTCTGAAGGATGAGTCCTATGAGGAGCTTTGGCTGAAGGAGGAGGAAGGTTTTCAGACTAGAAGGGTGGAGTGGTCTGGATGGGTACCACGTTCACTGCGGGGTCGTTTAGGTCTACCATTGAGGGAGTAAACTTTAAAATCTTGAGAGGAGGAGTCTTGTGAGACTTTTGCTTCTTGGAGCCTTGACGACTTGGAAGGTCACCAAGGTCCACTGAGCTAGATATGCCCTTCTTCTTCCCCACCTGGATGATAGGCTTTTGGACGGCAAGAGTAGTATTGTCCTGAACCTAGACATCCTCATCACCACTTGTAACAGCCTTCTCTTTGTTCTTCTTCATGGTTGCCAACCCTATGACGAAGAAAACAAAATTAGTTAAAAAAAGAGAAATGAGAGGATGGACAATACTTACTTCGACGAGTGGTTTCCTTGTGTGTAAGGTTCTCTACAAATGGCTCAGGACCAAGCCCCCAAGCTCCTAGACGATTGAAAGTCACTAAGCTATGGAATGATCTCTCAGGGAAGACACAAATTTGGTCAATATGGCTCAAATAGAATTTGTCTAAACGTGGACAACATCAACTGCAACAATACAAAAAGAAGGTTAGACGAGTAAAAAAGAGTTAGAAAAAATAAAATAAAAAACGGATGGAAGACATACCCTCAAGACAGAGATGACCTAGGGGGCTGGAAAAAGGAGAAAAGGGGGCACTATTCACTTCAACTGGGTCCCCAGCCCAATATCTAGAAATAATAAAAAAATCCTTCTTCCAAAGCTAGTCAGAAGAACTACGACCCCTAATTAAACTAAATTGGGGACCCTTGGATGAGAACTAGTAAAAACCAGGAGATTGTTTAATCTCTGAAGGCTTATAACAATAAAGGAACTCCTCCACTGTGATTGGACGATTCCCTTCAAGCATCTCACACCATAAAACTTGCACGACTGCTATCGTCCTCCATCTATTAGGATGAGCTGCTTTAGTCCAATACCTAGCCTATGGAGAAGACCTCTACAAAAAGTATTTAAAGGAAACCTAAGATCTGCTAGGAGATAGGAAGTATAAACACCAAGACCAGAAGAAGGAGAACAACACCATTCCACCTCTTTTAGTAGACAAGGTCTAAATTCATTAGGAATTTGGTATCTACCTATAAGGATCTTTAACCTACTCGCATCTAGAGTAGACGCTACCTTTGGTGCACAACTATAAATTATATTTTTTTCCTCCTCCTCGTCTTGAGGAGGACTAGCTGATCTTTCGGACGGGCTAGCCCCTGTCCCATAAGCCATCCTAGAAGAATAATGCTCGTCTAAGGAACTACTATCACTACTATTGCTAGTACTACATTCACTACTCTCATAACTATTACCACCACTTTCAGGGGCCACATCCTAGTACTCACCTATCTCTGTTTCTAGACTACTACTAGATGTAGACATAATTGGAAGAAAGAATAAAGACGAAAGCCTAAGGAAGGAGGAAAGGAAATACCTAACCAAACTAGAAGACGAGGACTAGATGAGGCTCTTGGACGAGATGGCAGAAAATAAATTATAAGAAAAGTAAAGGGTAAGAGAGAGAATGCACATATTTATAGAGCCTAAGGATGAGGTCAGCAAAACAACGTGGACCAAATAGAAAATGACACGTGGCATATTCTTGAAAAGTTGATATCTAAAAACTTATAATCTTGACCACATTCTACTATTTCGAATTATTAGCGAAATCTACATTCATCGCTATAACTTCCTACTAAGTACTTAACTTTCAATGACAGTTGTAGAGGATAAGATTGCACATTTCTAACTTCTATACCAGTTGTGGAAGTTAAGTTTGAACCATCCAACTTTCATAAATATTGGGAAAGTTGATACATAAGTGACCACTCTAAGGCTCATTATATAAGGACTCATTCACATCAAATGAAAGTAAGTTTTCATTGCTCCTAAAAAGTTGAAATTATTGAATTCTAAAGAAAAACTAACTTAAGCATGGAAGGGATATTGGTTGGTTCACCTGGCCTCCTTTGATTCTTATGTCTTTTTCTTTTTAGGCATTCCAAGCAATCACTAGTTCATTGAAGCCTCGAAGCGTTCAGCCTACTAATTTTCTATACATTGTTACTAATGTTTAGAATTTGAAAATTAGATTAAGGACACATAAGTTTAAGAGTTTTTCAATTTTCTACGTTTATAATCTACTAATCAATAATCATATCCAAGACAAAAGTCCCTCTTTAAATATATACAAGAAAATTTGAAACCGCAAGCTACTCATTTACAAAAATCAATTTTTTATATATGAACCCGGTTAGTGAGTGTTGAGTAAAATAGTCTCTGAGAGCATCCAGTAAAATTTGGAACGTGAGGAATAATCAAAACGCAGGAGGGGCTGGGCCGTCGATCACGGGACGGCACACACAGAAGTAATTGTCGCGTCAAACTTGATCGTTAGACTATTCATTTCATGGCATTTGAACGACGTATGCATCACTGTCCTAAACGGCGTCGTTTTGTCCGATTCGCCCTTCCACACTGGCGTGTTCAACGTAATAATTAATAAGTTCCGTAAACACAAAAGCAGCTCAGGGCTGCAACAGTTGCCACACGGCTCTCTCTAGTCTCGCCTACATAACGCCACGTTCACATTTCTTTCCAGACAATAACACCCTTATCAAATCCACAATTTCCAAAGCCATTGTAAGCAAAAAAAAGGGGCCTTTTAGTCCTTTCAAACTTCATCAACTACCCAAATATCTACCCCAACTGTCTTTTCAGCGGGAAACCCCATCTCTCTCTCTCTCTCTCTCTCTCTCACTCTATCTCGTTTTCTCTATCCATGGCCGTGGTTATCGGAAATCTAGCTCTGTTACTAGACGTGATTTGGCCTCGTACCGTAATAGTAGACCGAAGAACTCGTTCGGTGTCGCTCGACGTCGTTTTGAATTTGCCGAAGAGAGACCCTCACCACTATCAAGCTTACTACGCTTCAATTGCTTCCAAGAGCTTCGATTCGGACGGCGAATCTCGGCACCAGCGAGTGGTGGCGCGTGGGAAGTGGAACTCGAAAGTGAACGGCGTGGACTTTGACGCGAGCTCTAGCGACGAGGAAGGGAATGGAAACGGGGAGGGAGACGAGGAGAGTTTCGATTGGGAGAAGGAAATGCGGAGGAGAGTGAAGGAGATCGAGGAGAGGAAGGAGTTGGAGAAGAAAGCCGAGGAGTTGCAGAGTCGAATGGAGGAGGAAGGCGGCGACGAAGGCAAGGAAGAGACCGAGGAAGAGAAGAGAGCGAGAGTGAGAAAAGAGCTCGAAAAGGTTAGCTAGCTTGTAAATTAAATTCCTCTTTACGTTTTGTTTGGTTCCTCAGAAAAATTGCGAGAAAAGAAGATACAAAAGTAAACTTCAGTCTTTTGTTTTGTTTTTTTTATGTCTTTTTTTTTCAGGTGGCTAAGGAGCAGGCAGAGAGGAGAGCAACGGCACAGTTGATGTTCGAATTGGGCCAAAAGGCTTATGGGAAGGGGATGTACGGTCGGGCAATTGAGTTTCTTGAAGGTGCCCTCACTATTATCCCTAGGCCCACACTTTTTGGTGGTGAGGTTGGTTTGAATAATTTGATACCCACTACGGATCTCGCTTTTTTTTTTTTTTTTTGGGTTTTGAGATGTTTGATGATCACCTTGCTGATAACCGAAAGATGTGTTTCGATTGCGGTTTTTTTCCGTGTTTCTCCATTCTGCAGATTCAGATATGGCTTGCTATGGCTTATGAGGCCAATAATCGCCACGCGGATTGCATTGCTCTATACAAGCAATTGGAGAGGCAGCACCCCAGTGTCAGCATCCGACGCCAAGCTTCAGAACTTCGCTACATTTTGCAGGCACCAAAGCTTAAGATAACTCAAGAGGAGATGGTTACCATTCCTCTGATTGGTTCTACTTATGACAGGTATGTCTGTTAGGATTTGTTCTAGTGTTTTTGCTCTGTTGGTGCTAGGGAAATGGATCATGTGAGGCTAGAAGTCACGTTCTAGAGTTTTTCTAGAAATGAGAGGGATAAGAATGAATTGGCCACCTTGTACCCTTTCATAAATAGTTTCACTCTCATGAAGGGTTGCAATTTTAGGAACAAGTCAACCCTTTGTATAGGTCACCTCCATTCATTAGAGAAATAAACCACAGTAGAAGTTATCACCACTTCTTTAAGAGACAGAGCAGGAAATCTAGTGTGAGGGGGTCCACTATTATTATGGTGTGATCACAGATCGCCCCTATCATACAAACATCTCTCACTTGATCACACTATAACAATAGGTGATAAACTATATTGGTTGGCATGAATACATTGATACCAATTAGGCGAAAATGCCAAATCTTATCTACGACTCATCATAGATTGGCATTGGATGGTGACAGAGGCCATACATGCCCATACTATTATCAGTTTTGATTGCAACCTTTCTAATATACTTATTTTACTAATGGCATACTTTGGATGTCTTAAAAATCGCTATCTTTCAAGCGATCAACATTGGCTTTCAGTCCTATTAAAAGCTTGCAACCAGTTACTGCACTTATAATAAGTCCACAACAGAACACAGTCCACACTCTTACAAGAAAAAAAAAAGTTAGTCTTACACACCAAGCTATGTGTCGATTTCTGTTTTTCGAGTACTTCCTCTAACGCCCAATTGACAAAAGTTTTCTTGAATACCTTATCAATGACTTTGGCACAGCTTGGGCTTAAATATCACCCAGTATCATCATAATTTAATTTGTGGACTTTAAATCCATGTGATCTGTGATATCTGTACTCCTTCAGTGTCCTTCTGCCTTTAGCTGGCCAATTATGTCCCCCCTAGAAGATGCATACAATCGTTCATCCAAGCATCCCTGGATCCCCCCAACTATGCAACCATCCATTAATCATATGGAACATGTAAAATTCAGCCCTCACTCCCTTGTGCAATTTCACCATGCCACTTCTCCATTAAACATGTTATGCATTATACTCCTGCATCAGATTTAATCTGTTCTATTTAGTATTCAAGTCTTTTGTTTTTGTTTATTGCTAATAGAGTTGCATACTATTCTTCTTCTTCTTTTTTTATTTTTTTTTTATTTTTTATTTTATTACCTATCAAAAAAAAAAAAAAAAGAGTAGTATGCAACTCTATTAGATCAGTGTCTTTCTGCTCTCAAAGAGGGTTTTTTTTTTTTGATGACGTGGAACCTCACCAAGGCAGGGCCCTTTGGACCCACCCTTGGGGATTAAACCACGGATACACAACCCCATCTGCTATAACTGTGTATCAGCCTATCAGGTAATCTAAGGAAACTCTTAGTAGGGATCAAAGTCAGGATGTCTGGGTCTGTAGCTCATTCTAAGCCTCCAACTACTAGGCTGCACCATGACAGGCCTCCCAAACCTGGTTGTTAAAGACATGGAGCAGAATTTTTGTAGTTTTCTTTTGAATGCTCGGATGGCTTGACCACTAGCGTTAAGGTGGCTGGGAGTGCAGTTTGTTGCCCAAAGAAGGAAGTGGTTTAGGTTTATAACGATTGGGAGATTGGAACAAGGTGGTCATCATGATGCACATTTGTTTGCACAAGCTGGAGCCTGAATCTATTTGAATTGTCTAGGTTAAAATTTGGTTATTAGGAAACCAAATTTCTGGTGTGTTACCTCAGAACTGTCATGGGGTTGGGAGGAAAATTCTAAAATCTCAGGGAGTATGTTAGGTCCTTCCTAATGTATCAGGTTGGTGATGGGGCCAACATATCCCTCTGGCATGATCACTGGCGCCACATGGTGTCCTGTATTTCAGATATGACCATTGTGTGATCTATGATGCAGCTAGCAGTTTTAATGCTAAGTTGTCAAGTGTCCTGCAGAACTAAGCTTGGATGTGGAAGCTAGTAAGTTCAGAAGCATTAGTAATGATCCAAAGCAAGTTCCCAATGGTGCCAATCAGGGAATCTGATAGGACGATTTGTATGACTTCCAAAACAGGAGAATTTTCTTCTGCAGAAGGTTGGGTGCAGATTCCTTTTAAAGTCCCTGTGGTAAATTGGTGGAAGATGGTCTAGATTTCCAAAACAAAGGCATGCGTTTAGCTGTTAGTTTGCAACGAGGAAAAAATTTATAACAAAGGGTAGATTGGCAGCCTGGGGGGCTATAAGGGTGACTTGCTGTGTGTATTTTACAGATTAAAGATGGAAAATAGAAACCATCTCTTCTTTTTGAGTGACCTTTTTCTAAGAGAATTCAGAAGACAGTTATGCATCTATGCCTTCATGAAGACCCTAAGGTTGACTGGGAGAAACTTATTGAGTGGGGTGTTAACACCTGGAAGGGAAAACACTTGAGATCTTTGGTCTGCAGGCTGAGCTTAGGTGCTGTCATTTCTAATGTCTGGAAACAGAGAAGACTATCAAGGGTCTATGTGTTCTGAAGAGAGGCAGGTAGCTGCTATTTAACCATGAGGTGTAGGCAAAGATAGAGGAAGTGGTCCTTAGCCAGAGTCTCATCATAATAGGATTGTTTGTTGTAAATGGGGTTGCTGCATTTGTTATTTAAGAAATGGAAGGTAGCCTTTGTAGCTGTGCTTGTTCCTCACAGGATATCTAATGAGAACTTGTTCATAACTGTTTGTTTGTTTCTGGTTTCAGCGTGTTAATAAAATCCTTCTTGCCAATTAAAATAAAAAGTTTGGGCTTAGAAAGAACTTTCATATTCAGAGTCAAATGTGCCCCCTTTATCAATATTGATTGGATCCAATTTTGTAAGATTTCACAAACATGGCCCAATGACTTAAATGTTGACCGATGAATCAAAATGGCATGTTAGTTCATCAAAGCATCCAACCAATTCGGTTGTGTACTCTTGAGCATTTTCTTCTTTTCTTATGTACGTACAATTATGTCATTCATCACCAATACATCTTTTCCATCAGTCTGTCTCACCATCCTGCTCCCCATGCTTGCCTCCTTTCTGCATCTTTAACTGGCCTTTCTTATTCATAATTCAAGACCGGTTTTTTGTTGGCCATCAGTTCTCAAGCACTGTCGTGTCTTCATCTTCACTATGTAAGCTATTGCTTGGCCCTTCTCCGTTATGGTGTTCTTCTTGGCCTTTGTGCTACACAGGATTCATCACAATCACTTCAACCTACATGATTGTGGATGGTTGCTTTCCATACTTGTTCCTCATTGATCCTAGAGAAATGGAAGTCTTGTGAGGGTGGAAATCACATGCAATGAGTTTCTCTATAAAAGAAAGGGGTAAGAATAAAATCTCCTGAAGACTTGGGGTCTATTTATAATTTTATAGACACCCTTGTATCCTTTCATTAAGAGTTGCAACCCTTAAAGAGGGTGCAACTCTAGGAACAAATAAACCCCTTGTAAGGGTCATCCATTTACCAAAGAAACTCACTGCATGGGAATCATCACCATTTCTTTAGGAGACGGAGTTGGAAATCTAGTGTGAGAGGGGAGCAATATTGATACGGTGTGATCACCCTCTATAATACGAAAATGTTCACATGCACTGTATGATACTATTGTTGGTTCTAGTTATGGCAGGTAAGTTAGATTCTGTATGTTGTTCCATCTTTATTGGGCTATGGCTGTGCCTAAATTGCCTACTGAAGGTTCCTTGTCTTACCCAAAATTCCCTAGTGCTTGTGTCAGTGCTCTCATTTGTCTGTTGATAGCATTGTCGTTGATCAACCTGTCAATCATCAATCATGAAACAGAAATTTTGTGGTGCTAAAATAGCTAACTGAAGGCCCCCCCTTCTCTCTCCCTCTTCAATTTCCTCTCATTGACATGCCCATCTTTTCTCAATTGACTCTTTTAGAATGTAGGACCTTGACCAGTCAAAGTACTTAATGTGTAACCAGTTTATTTCAGAGGCTTGCTCCATCAATTCTAGAACTTATGAGAGATGCTGTTCCTTGTTGGTATTATTTGTGAGAAGATATGCTGTATATGATATGTGTTTACTTGACTTGAACAGTGTTTGTAGGCAGTCAACATAACTGAACCAATGAGAAGTATCAAGGACTTCAAGTGGCTCCAAAAATGATATAAACTCATCTTAGGGTTACCCCGTTACTTGGATACTACTATAATGCCTTCTAGTGAAAAACAAATTCATTTTTATGGACCATCTGCAATTCATATCAGACTTTAAGATGTGATGAATAAGTGAATACGACGTTCTTGGATTATTTACTGCCAACAAGAGGAGCAAACAGTGATGACTTCTAAGTTACTTTCTGTATGAGTTTTATTTCTCTGTGGAATGGGGTGGGGGTTGTCCTGGTGACTGGTGATCAAAGTTGCTGTAAGATTACTGAACTTACGCATTATTTTCTTTTTGGGTGAGTTTATTTATTAAATAGAGGATCTGTGTATATTACCTTTTGCAAATACTTTTCATCAGTTCTTTTGCTTGTTCATAAATTGAATGACATTGGCCTTGATTAATGCCATCCACGACTTTGTCCTTTTGTTTTTTACGTCTGAGAAGTATTTGAATGCATGTTCACTGACCGGACATATTTCAGATACTGATTTTTGTGACTTAGAGTACATTCCAAACTAATTGGATATATGTTCTTTTGTGTGATTATTTCAGCTATGCTGGAACATGGACTGATAAATACAAGGACAAGGATGAAAGGAGAATGGGGTCAACAACCAATCAGCTTCCATCATCTAGAGATTATTTAGGTGACTTTCTGGTTTGGCGACCCCCAATTGGATTGGAGAAAAATGGAGCTTTCTGGGCAGCTTTGACATTATGGTTGGGCTTGGTTGGAGCTGTCATCTTTCTTCAGAGATAGATCATACTAACATGTCATTTGTATTCGTCAATTCATCGTATGTGTCCAATCAAAATTATAGTAGTTGTTCTTAAGTTCTTTGTGTAATTTTATGCTCGAGTCTTTGTGAAAAAGTTGTACTTCTGAAATAGAAGGATTGTTTATATCTTAGTTTTCTTATAATGTGTGTATTCTTTCCATCTACTCTAATAAGTTCTTTCTTTACTAACACTAGCATCCCTGAAACCTTTATTGACGCACGGCTGAACTTCTTCAAAGAGACTGTCTAATTTTGTGAAGGAATTCTTAGGGCATTCACAACAGACTCCAAACCCCAAACCCATTTGTGAAATTTACAGGGCCTTGCTCCATCGGGCAGGGTACTATAGCTCAATATTTATTTTTGTAATGATTTTATCCCACAAAATTTATTTATGCTAATGATTTTTTATTCTCTTAACCATTAAAAATGAGAACTTATAATGCAATTGGTTAGGTATAGTATCGCCATAAAAATATGTAAAAAGCCCCTTTCCCATGGAACATCAAAATTTGGAGCCTCAAAATAATTAAAAGACTCAAATTCATTCTCTGGCTCCTCACTAGGGGAAATTTCCCAACCAACATGACATTAGGCAGTAAGTTCAATGTCTTCACTCTTCAATACCCTCAGCACATGATGCATTGATCAGCCTAAGACTCATGAACACACTTTTTTCTTAACTGCTTATACACAAATCATTGTTAGGCCAACTTGGTAGTATGGTCCCTTAACCTGGCCTCCTTCCAACCCAGACCAGTCAGTTAATGACTCACTTTCAATTAACCTTATGTGATTGCTTAAAATTCTAAATAGCTCCCGTTCAAATTAAATATCGACTCTCATAAAAAGAAAATAATAAAAAATTTAATACTGCCAAATTAATAGCAAATTGAAGAGAGTTTTTGTTACATCTTGTTTAATTGATTATTATTTTTGGAGTGTTAATTTTTTTAGTTATGATTTATTGTTTGTTTTTATTTTTGGAAATAAAATATGAAAACTTAGTGGAAATTTTATTAATTTGTTATTAGATAATTTTCAGTAAAAAATATTATTTGTTATATTTATTTGTATTATTGAATAAAACAGTAATTTACTTATTTATGATGTTACGGATCGGTTCAACTGATCAGGCTAGAAAATCAAAATTCACTCCTTTTGGTTAAAGATGGCCAAGTCCCTTTTGTCGTCATCCTTTTTTGAACCTCTAATTTTCTTAAACAATTTCATACTATTGGGTGTCATAAAAAATGACATTTCACCAAGAAAACCAAAAAACATTTTGAGCTTTAACTGAAAATTCAACTGTCTTATAATCGGAGTAAAAGTGATTCCATACCAAAAAGTACTAAAAATTTCTTTCGGATTTGATTATTCAAAGTTCATAGTAGGATTAAAATATATAACTAAAATAAAGAAATAATACAAATTAGCCAAATTTACAATGTAAAAGACTGTAACATGTGTTGTTCACTGCAGACATTATATGACTGGTATGAGCGGTATAAAAAGTTGAAACATTGGCTTCTTTTGACAACCACATACAAAATATCCTATTTCTTTGATAGATAGATTTCCTGGTCATGGCAGCATTATCTCTATCATTTACTACCTCTATTCCATGCTCTAAGTTTCGTAGGTGTTCAACATCACAATTTGATAGCTTAAACAGTCAGATTCGCCGTCCAAGTGTGGTTACATTTACAACAGTGTGTGAATCGAAAGAGCCACCAGCTGAGGCAGGGCTGCCGGGAAAAAATTCAAAACTTGAGATAGGGTCACCTGTTATTGTCACTGAGGCTCCCAAAATGATAAAGACTTTTGCATCAGTTCCATGCCTTAGGGTGAATTCTGGTTTAGTCAAGCCTGGTGATGTGGGAAGGTACTCTTATATATATATATATATATATATATATATATATATCTGTCTCTTCAATGTGTGAATTGTTGGCTTTTTCTGTGTTGTCTTGTGGGCTAGCATTGTGGTTCTTAGTTTTTAAGTTTTTATCAACAAGAATGTGAACAAACTACATCAATGTGTGAATATGATGCACACTACATATTATTACATTCTTATTCAGGTAAGACTTTTGCAGGATTGTGTCAAGAAAGCCTAAAGATGTATGGGCAGTTCGTCTTACCATTGGTACGTATCTCATAGATGGGAAATATTTCAAGCCCTTGGAGCTTGATGAATGATTCGGTAGGCTATGAAAAAAGTGGAGTACTAGAGGACGCCATCTTCAAGCATAAGCTGTGACGAACTTTATGGGGAAAAAATGATTGATATTTTGGGATTGTTTTCTTTCTGCTCTAGATTTTAGGTTTTTTTATGGAAATACTTTATACTAGTTGTCCTTCTATTCATGCATTCAAGGCTCACGGCTGAGCCCTTTGTTTCCACAGAGGCAAAAAGCATGTAATTGATTTTATGAGACCTTGTTAACAATGACGCATTAATGGTGCAAATATCTTTATTGATGTATACATAAATGCGACATACTATAATGTTGACTATCAATAAAAAAAAAAATATAAAAAAAAAAAAACAGAAAGCTAGTTGCAAGAGAGTGGCCTCAAAATATAAATCTATTGCGGTGATAATCCCATCATGCTAATTAGCCAACTAAAGTATACTCAATACAATTGTCAATAAACAAGCAACTATTTTTGTATTTAAAGTGGCTTACCTTTGTTTCCTAAAGCAAAAATTCTCTTCTTCTACAGTTTCATGTAACTATATATTTCTGAGTTTAATATGCATTTTACATAGATCAATATATTTTCCACAGGCTTCTTCTCTTTTAACTTGATGCCAAGACCCAGCTGAGATGGGTGTGCATCATTAAGAATTTGTAAATTTCATGAAAGCATTCTTGAAAAGAGAAAATTTCATTGAGAATGTTTAAATTTCATGAAGATAAATCGACATGCTAACTATTGACTTCTTGACAAATATGCCAGAGTTTCAAAGATAGATCATCTGGTTACATCAATGATGAAAAAAAAAAAGAACTAAAACTGAGAAGAATAAAGAATCTGTGCAAGAATATAAAAAGAATCTGTCCAAGACCATAACAACTCATAAAGAAAATATTCTACTCAATGCTTCATCCGGGATGTGAGATCAGCAAACCATGCAACAAGTTATTCATCAGCATCAGCATTAACAACAGGGTCAGATTTGGATTGACTGCACACTTCAACCAGGGGCGGTAGATCAGAAAATATTTGAGTCAATGCTTCATCTGGGGGTGTGAGATTAGCAATCCATGCATCAAGATCTTCGCCAATGTCAGCATCAATTACAAGGTCAGATTTTGATTGATGACATACTTCGACCATGAGTGGTTGATCAGAAAATATTTGACTCAATGTTTCATCTGGGGATAGGAGATCAGCCATGCATGCATCAAGCTCTTTATCAATGTCAGCATCAATCACAAGGTCAGATTTTGATTGATGACATACTTCGACCATGAGTGGTAGATCAGAAAGTATTTGACTCAATGCTTCATCTAGGGGTGGGAGATTAGCCATCCATGCATCAAGCTCTTTATCAATGTCAGCATCAATTACAAGGTCAGATTTTGATTGATGACATACTTCGACCATGAGTGGTAGATCAGAAAATATTTGACTCAATGTTTCATCTGGGGATGGGAGATCAGCAGTCCATCCAGCAAACTTGTCATCATCAGCACCAGCATCCAAACTAGGCATCTCAGGCTCAAGGCGCAGCCTTTTTCTGGGTTCTTGGGCTTGGGCATCTACTTGTTCATGTGATATCACAGAAGTTGTATTGAAGCTTGAGGCCTCTTCATCAGCAGCAGCAGTAGAATAAAAACATCTTTTGAACCCTCTTCCTTTGGCCTCCTCACAAACTGAACCTTTATTTTGTTGATCAGCAATATTCCATGCAACAAGTTTTTCACAACTTAGCATTTCAAGCCGTATTTTTCCATGTTCTTGGGTTTGAGCTTCTTCATGTTCATCAAGTGACATCATAGCAGTTGTTCCGTTGTCCTCCTCACAAACCGACCCTTTGTTTTGTTTATAGATGATGCAAAGGACTGTGTTGAGTCTTGCAGATCCTTGAACTGCTGTTTTGCCAGCAAGGGAGAATTCATGCATTATCCAATCAGTATTGTTGAATTTTCCCGAACTAACATCCTTGGCCTTAAAAGAGAACATCCTGTCGATCCCAATAAGATCGCCCTCAGAATCATGGATTCTTTTGGGCTTGCTTTTTTCAAGCCAGGTGCCACAAGAGGCAGCCCTGCACACACGATTGCCGGTTGTTTTGAGGTTGGTGAACACGTAGAGCTTGCGCTGGAAGGTGTGTAAATGATAGTACGAATGAGAATCATATAGTTCCCATGGAGGTATTTTGCCGTATACCTCACAATCATTGACAACACAACGATTTAGGTGACGGTGTTCTGTACCGTCTACCTTGCTATTCAAAATGTATATCAACTCCTTGTCCTTAGGATCAAATCTAAAACCCACACTCATCTTTCCACCAAAACAATTGAAAATTTCAAGAAACCAAAGAAACTTTCTTTTCACTGATAAAATAAACAAAACCCTCTTTTTGAATCCTTGCCTTGCGTGGAAAGTCTCAAACAAGAACTACGTTAGAAAAACATATATCATATATATAGGAACTTAGGGCGGTTGGGATAAAAGGCGGTTCAAAGTGATTAAAACTTAGTTTAAAAAATTAATTACTTTTTAAATAATTAATTAATTTTTTTATTAACTGATTAGGCTAGTATTATTTATGAGTGAGAAAATAAAACTTTAGTTTTCGAGTATGAGTGGGAATAAAAACCGGTGAAAATGGCCAAATACTACCATTTTGTAAAATTTGTAGCAAAAAAGTACTGTTTCAGAACTAAATGGGAATCTACCACTTTTCATGTACTCATGCTCACTAAAGTCAAGTTCTAAACGGTATTCGAGTTTACTAAACTCGAGTTCATAGTTTCATTCCACCGTGGTGCTGCTGACTTGAAATTTTTGCAATGAAAAAAAATAATGTAGTACTTAAACTTGGTAAACTCGAGTTCCATGCAATACAATACTCGAGCATACCATGCTTGAGTTCTTTGTAAATAAAATGGTGGTTATTTTTTTTTTCTATAGAACTCGAGCTCACCAAGGTTGAGTTCCTTGTAATATGGACCTCGAGCTTGGTAAACTCGAGTTCCTTATAACTTTTTTTTTTCTTTGGATAATCGAAAAATAAACATAAACTTAAAAATAAGTAGTTTCTTGAAGTTCTTATGGAACTCAAGTGTGGTAAACTTGAGTTCCTTATAACTTTTTTTTTTTTTTGGGATAATCGACAAATAAACATAAACTTAAAAATAAGTAGTTTAAAAAAAAAAAATTTTAAATAGAAGCATTGTAAAATATAGAGATTTTAATCTCAAAATATGAATTTTTAGATCACTCGTACCCCTTGTTCATTCATTTTTAACACACTCATCAATTTCTTACTTCTCGGCAGCGTTATGGTCAAATTGGTTAAAATATTGGGGTTTAAAAAAAAATCTCACTCCATTTTTAGCCATGGGCACACCGAAAGAAGTTTAAGCTACATATTGTTACTTTATCAATCTGTTTGGAATTACCGTGTGGTCAAATGATTGATAAGTATTGCAAAAACAGTGGACTACTCGGATATAAAGAAGAACTTAAGCTTTACCACATTTGGATATGTCAGTTCTTCAATTGTAGTGTTTCTAAGAGGAATGTGAAACATCTTTTTACGTATATCTAAATGTTTGGCTGATGATGTGAAAGTCACTTTGGCAACTTTTTTTCTTGGCGAGTTGTAGCACCCCATGTTTAGATATTGTTTACTATTTTCTCATAAAACACCTCTGGAAATTGTGGTCTCTAAATTTAAAAGTCAATCTGCATTGATAAAATTTGTTTCTAAATTAATAAAATTTGCTCTCTGCACATTATGTTTACTGTATATTCGAATCTGCTTACTACATTCATAAAATTTGTTTTTTGCATCGATTAAAATGGTTCATTATTTTCTCATAAAAATTGTTCATTTTTTCTGCATAAACTGTTAGGACATATGTAGTTCAAGTCTGTGAACATATGTCGCTATTTTATGTAATTGGCTTATCCTTAGACAAAACGCACTTTACTTGTAATTGGGTAGATTTAGGATGGGTTAAACACTTCAAGAAACTTGGGTTCAAGATTAAGTGTTGAAGCCGTCAAAGTCTGTCCAAGAAACAAGCAAGGAAGTGCTAGTTTTTAAAGCTCGACACCTACCTCGATACATGCATCTATCGAGCTTTAAGAAGTTGTTTTTCCCCAATCCTCGACAGCTTCTCGACACCTCTCGACACCTCTATCTGTCGAGAATTAAAGAAAACAGATTTCCAGTTCTGTTTCAAGTCCAATCCGTGAGTGTGTCTTTGGGACTTCTTTTCTCCTAACCCTAGACATATAAAAAGATTATTTTAAGGGCCGTAAAAAGGGATGCAAGTTGCACATTCATTCAGAACTTCCTGCTCATGCAATTTGTGATCTGAAAGACAAAGTTCGTGCCCTAGTTCATCTCTGATGATTTGAAGAACTTTGCAGCCAACAACTCTCTCTCTAGCTGGTATTTGAAGTCGCGTACTGGGATCCACGCATCTGGTTAGTCACGTACTTGGGAGCCGTGCATTGAAAGGAGAAACTGTCACTACAGAACAAGTCCAATTGGGTATTGGGTTAAGAGTTCAACTGTAGGTTGGTGAGGTACTGGGATTCCTTGCTTGTAACTGCTTGTTGTGATAATAGTGGAGTTTCGGGAGTGGTGACCTTAAATCACCCGGTGGGGTTTTTGCCGTAAGGTTTTCCCCATTCGTGAACAAATCACCGTGTTATTTATTTTCCGCTGCATTACTTAGTTTTGTGATTTGTTTGTGCTACCACGTGATATTGCATGATTAATTTGATTAATTAATAACTGGGCTAATTAATTAATTTAAGTTATCACAAAGGGTCAACGCGTTTGTGGCCTGGCAAAAACTATTTCTAGCATTCTGCATAAAATTATTTTTTGTTCAGCATTATTTAAAAAATTGTTCACTCTCTTTTCTGCATAAATTATTTTCTATTCACTATTTAAAAAATTGTTCACTGTTTTCTCGTAAAACACCTAGTGAAATCGTGATTTCTAAATTTAAAAGCCAAGTTTGAATGCTTTTTCATGTTTGAATTTCACAATAATCGAATCTATTTTTTTGCATTGATGAAATCTGTTTCTACATTAATAAAATTTGCTCTCTACACATCATGTTTACTGTTTATTCAAATCTACTGACTGCATTTATAAAATCTTTTTTCTGCATTAATTAAAATTGTTCATTATTTTCTCATAAAAATGTTCACCGTTTTCTGCATAAACTATTTCTAGGATTTTGCATAAAATTATTTTTTGTTCAGCATTATTTTAAAAGTTGTTCACTCTTTTTTCTGCATAAATTTTTTATGTTCACTATTTAAAAAATTATTCACTTTTTTTCTCATAAAACACCTAGTGAAATCGTGATTTCTAAATTTAAAAGCCAAATCTAAATGCATTTTCATGTTTAAATTTCACAATAATCGAATTTATTTTTTTGCATTAATAAAATTTGTTTCAACATTAATAAAATTTGCTCTCTACACATAATGTTTACTGTATATTCAAATCTGCTTACTGTATTCATAAAATCTATTTTCTGCATTAATTAAAACTATTTATTATTTTCACATAAAAATGTTCACTGTTTTTTGCATAAACTATTTCCAAGATTTTGCATAAAATTCTTTTCTGCATAAATTCTTTTATATTCACTATTTAAAAAATTTTTCACTGTTTTCTTATAAAACTCCAAGTGAAATCATGATTTATAAATTTAAAAGCCAAATCTAAATGCATTTTCATGTTTGAATTTCACAATAATCGAATCTATTTTTCTGCATTGATAAAATCTGTTTTCATATTAATAAAATTTTCTTTCTACACATCATGTTTATTATATATTCGAATTTGCTTATTGCATTCATAAAATCTAGTTTCTGTATTAATTAAAACTGTTCATTGTTTTCTCATAAAAATGGTTCACTATTTTCTGCATAAATTTTTTTAGCATTCTGCATAAAATTATTTTCTGTTCAGCATTATTAAAAAAATTGTTCACTCTCTTTTCTGTATAAATTATTTTATGTTCATTATTTAAAAAATTGTTCACTGTTTTCTCATAAAACACCTCCTAAAATTGTGTTCTCTAAATTTAAAAGCCAAATCTGTATGCTTTTTCATGTTTAAGTTTCATAATAATCGAATTTTTTTTTCTGCATTGATAAAATCTGTTTCTATATTAATAACATTTGCACTCTTCACATCATGTTTACTATATATTCGAATCTGCTTACTGCATTAATAAAATCTATTTTCTGCATTAATTAAACTGTTCATTGTTTTCTTTTAAAAATTGTTCATTATTTTCTGCATAAATTATTTCTAGTATTCTACATGAAATTATTTTCTAATCAGCATTATTTAAAAAATTGTTCACTCTCTTTCTGCATAAATTATTTTCTGTTCACTATTTAAAAAATTGTTCACTATTTTCTCATGAAACACCTCCTGAAATTTTGTTCTCTAAATTTAAAAGCCAAACCTGTATGCTTTTTCATGTTTAAATTTAACAATAATCGAATCTGTTTTTCTGAATTGATAAAATCTGTTTCTACATTAATAAAATTTGCTTTCTACACATCATGTTTATTGTATATTCGAATATGCTTACTGCATTCATAAAATCTTTTTTTTTGCATTAATTAAGACTGTTCACTATTTTCTCATAAAAATTGTTCACTGCATAAACTGTTTTTAGCATTGGCGCGGTTATTGCACTTAAATGGTTTTTGTGTTTTTTTTTGATATGTAACCATATGAATAATGGGCAAACTCCATGAAAGAAAAATGAATGATTCGTATAAATCACCTAATGGTAAATGCCTCGAATAATTCGAATTTGTAAAATAGTTTGAATAGTTGAATGTAAAGATTCAGGAAACATTGATGGAAAATCAATGAACGTACCAAATCAGGAAGGTGTAGATAAGACGTACAGATAGTCTAGACTTGCTGAGAAATTTGACTTCGTTGAAAGTACAAAATAATGAAAATTCAATGGAAAAGTATGTACGTTAGATGTACAGATCCTACGAATTTGTTTACAAATTTGAATTTGTTGAATGTACAAAACCGTGAAAACTCAAGGAAAAATTGTGTACATTAGATGTACAGATAGTACAAATTTATTGAAAAATTCGAATTTGTTGAGAGTGTAAAATCGTGAAAATTCAAATGAAAATTGAAGAACATACCAAATTGATTAAACTCAACAGAAAATTAATTACATTAGATGTACAGATCGTCCAAATTTGTTTCCAAATTTGAAGTCATCAAATGTACAAAATCGTGAAGAATCAATTTAAAACTTTGTACTAATGTACTAATCATCCTGATTTGATGAAAATTTTGAAATTGTTGAATGTACAAAATCATGAAATCTTAATGGAAAATCGAAATTGTTGAACGTATCAAATCGTGAAAATTCAATGGAAAGTTGTGTACATTAGATGTACAAATATTCCGGACTTGTTGAGAAATTTGATTTCGTTGGAAGTACAAAATCGTGAAAATTCAAGAGAAAATTGTGTTCATTAGATGTATAGATCATTCAAATTCATAAAACACAAAATTTATTCGTTGAATGTATAAAATCTTGAAAGTACAAAATAAAATTGTGTGAATTAGATGTACAGATAGTCTGAATTTGTTGAAAATATTGAATTCCTTAAATGTACAAAATCGTGAAAATTAAATGGAAATCTGTGTATTAATGTATTGATCATCTTGATGATGCGAAGAAAATCAGTAGGCTGGATGCTTCGGGTTTGATAGGGCTAACGATTGCCTTAGTAGCCTGAAAAAGAAAGAGAAGTGATCAAAGGTGACCGGGGTTGCCGGCCAATAACCCTCCGATGACAAAGTCAGTTTTTCTCTCAAGTATTTTCAAGTTCCAATTTTTTTGGAATGATTTTCACGTACCTTTTCTTGGTCTGAGCCAATGTTTATATAGTGTCTTAAGAGCGGTTATTGGATTTGTAACATCCCCTTGATTTGAGGAGGTTTGTATTTGAATATAACTTCCTCAACCGTTTAGGAGTTACCCTTTTTGTGCGCAACGGTCACTGGAGGTTACTCGTACAATGAGGAGATGTTTTAAACTTTCATAAATTTCTAAGTGTTCACGTGTCGTCCATAACTTCTCGTCTTAAGGTCTTCAAGGCAGCTTACCTCATCTTGATCAGGCCAAGACAGCTTACCTCGTCTTGATCACGCTAAGACAGCTTACCTCGTCTTGAGCACGTCGAGACAGCTTACCTCGTCTTGAGCACGCTACCCGTTCTGGACGATCTCCATGGATAATTGGAGTTGTATTTTATCCCCTTTGCCCCCTCTAGCCGAGTCTTGATGATTTTCAGCAAGGATCGGTTAGCTACCTCTGCTTGTCCATTTGCCTGTGGGTGGGAGGGTGAGGAATAATGGTTTCTGATTCCAAAATGCTAGCAGAAGTCTCTGAACGGTGTGTTGTCAAATTGTCGTCCATTGTCCGACACTAACACCCTTGGTACTCCAAACCTACACAGGATATTCTTCCAAACAAAATTCTTAACATTTTGCTGTGTAATCTTTGCAAGAGGTTCAGCTTCTATCCACTTAGTAAAATAGTCAATCCCTACTACCAGAAACTTCATTTGTCTGGTTCCCGGGGGGAAAGGACCTAGGATATCCAGTCCCCATTGTGCAAAGGGCCACAGGGCCATCATCAGGGTCTGAAACTCCGACGGTTGCCTAGGGATATTGCTGTAGCGCTGGCATTGGTCGCACACCTTGACATAAGCCTTGGCATCTGCCTGAACCGTGGGCCAATAGTAGCCGGCACGAATGACCTTATGGACGAGGGACCTTGCCCCCGAGTGATTTCCACATGCTCCTTCATGAACCTCCCTCAAAACATAATTTGCTTCTTCTGGAGCTAGACACCTTAGGTAGGGTTGGGATAAGCCTCGCTTGTAAAGTACTTCATTTATAAGGACGTACTTTGCAGCCCTAACCCTAAGTTTCCTAGCTTCGTTCTTGTCTTCTGGAAGCTTCCCATCTTGTAAATAGAGTACAATTGGACTCATCCAATTTTCTTCTCCTCCAATTTGTTGTATTTCCGGGAGGTCTATACTCGGCATGTATTGGACTTTGCCACACTCGTCCATGACTCCACCTGCCGACGCTGCTCGCGCCAGCGCATCTGCTTCCATGTTTTCTTCCCTCGGGAGTTGAACAAAACTCACTTCTGAAAACTTTTGCACAAGCCTCCTCACTTTGCTAAGGTATCTCTTCATTCATTCTTCCTTGGCGTCACACATTCCATTCACCTGGTTGATGACTAGCTGAGAATCTCCTCTGACAATTACTGACTCCGCTCCCAAGGACTTAGCCAATTCCAGCCCTTTGAGAAGTGCTTCATATTCAGCTTCATTGTTGGTTGTTTGGTACTGTAGGCGGGCTGCATACTCCAACTTATCACCCTCTAGGGACTGAAGTATGACTCCAATCCCTCCTGCATACATCTTAGATGATCCATCCACGTTGATAACCCACCTTCTTGTTCGTTCGTCCTTGGCCAGCTCGTCTTGGCTTGGAGTGAACTCCGCAATGAAGTCCGCCAGCGCCTGTGCCTTGACTGCATTTCTTGGTTGATACTTGACATCAAATTCACTAAGTTCCACCGCCCATTGGACTAGCCGTCCTGCAGCTTCCAACTTGCTCATCGCTTTTTTCAGGGGATGATCCGTCAAGACAATAATGATGTGAGCTTGAAAGTAGTGTCTCAGCTTCCTTGAAGCCGTGACCAAGGTAAAGGCTAACTTTTCCATCATTGGATACCATCCCTCCGCTCCTCTAAGTGCCCGACTAGTATAGTATACCGGTTTCTGCACTCGTTCTTCTTCCCTGACCAGCGCGAAACTTATGGCATGCGGGGATACCACCAAATACAAATACAGCTCTTCGCCAGGTACGGATGGACTCAGTAACGGTGCCTTTGTGAGGTAAGTCTTCAAATCTTGGAAAGCCCTTTGACACTCGTCCGTCCAATCGAACGCTTTCCTGAGGACTTTAAAGAACGGTAAACACTTGTCAGTAGCTTTCGACACAAATTTGTTGAGGGCGGCAACTCGTCCAGTCAGGGACTGTACTTCTTTGATGTTTTTCGGCGGTTCCATGTTGAGTATCGCTTGGATCTTATCTGGATTTGCTTCAATGCCTCTATGTGAAACCATGAAACCCAAGAACTTCCCTGATGAAACCCCAAAGGCACACTTACTTGGATTAAGTTTCATGTTGTACCGTCGTAGTGTGTCGAAGGTCTCTTGAAGGTCGTCCAAGTGTTTTCTCTCGTCCAAGCTTTTCACCAGCATATCATCAACATAGACCTCTACATTTCTACCAATTTGAGGACGAAACATTTGGTTCACCAGCCTCTGGTAAGTTGCCCCTGCGTTCTTCAGATCGAAAGGCATTACCTTGTAGCAAAACAAGCCTTGGCTGGTGACAAATGAAGTCTTCTCTTGGTCTGCCTCGTCCATCTTTATTTGGTTGTAGCCTGAAAAGGCGTCCATGAAGCTTAGCAACCTGTGACCAGCCGTCGAGTCTACCAGCTGATCAATGGGTACGAGCGGATAACTGTCCTTCGGGCAAGCTTTGTTTAAGTCAGTAAAGTCTACACACATTCGCCACTTACCATTGGCCTTCTTTACCATGACTACATTCGCCAACCAATCCGGGTAGTAAACTTCCCTAATGAACTCCGCCGCAATCAACTTCTGTACTTCTTCTTTGATGGCGTTGTCTCGCTCAGGAGTAAATACCCTCTTCTTCTGACGTATGGGTTTGGACGAGGGACTTACATTCAGACGATGAGTAATAACACTTGGATCAATCCCAGGCATGTCTTCATGATTCCATGCGAAAACATCAAGGCTTCTCTTCAAAAACTGGACCAGCGTATTCTTCGCCTCTTCTTCCATGCTTGCCCCTATTCTAGTAAACTTCTCAGCTCTACTATCGTCTAAGGGGACATCTTCTAACACCTCAACAGGCTCCGCTGTGATTCTTCCAGCACCCTCGTCTATGCTCATCGTCTGTAAATGCTCGTCCATAGCCAACATAGCTAGGTAGCATTCTCTAGCAGCTAACTGATCTCCTTGCACTTGACCCACGCCATGTTCAGTTGGGAACTTGACGGACAAATGGTAGGTAGAGGTTACCGCCTTCCAGCTATTCAAAGTAGGTCTTCCGATAATAGCGTTATATGATGATGAACAATCAACTACGAGGAAGTTTACCTCTCTGGTTATCTGCTGCGGGTATGTTCCAATCACTACGGGCAGTGTGACGGTGCCTACTGGTTGCACTTTCATTCCTCCAAATCCTACCAGGGGAGAACTCACTGGGCGAAGCTGATCTCGTCCTAGCCTCATTTGTTGGAACGCAGGGTAATAAAGAATGTCTGCCGAGCTTCCATTATCTACCAATACCCTTCTGGTCGTATAGTCAGCAATGAGTAAGGTAATGACAATCGCATCATCGTGGGGGTGATGGATTCTTCCAGCATCCTTGTCCGTGAACGTGATGGCTTGCTCGTCAGCTTCCCTCGTCTATGGAGATCGTCCTGACAGCTGGACGTTCTAAAAAACCTTCAGGTACGTCTTTCTGGATTTGGATGACTGCACTGCTGAGGTTCCTCCTATGATTACTCTTATTTCTACTAAGGGAGGTCGTGAGGATTCTTCCACCTTGGCCTTTAGCTTCTCGTCCTTGTGGTCTCGTCCAAGGAAATTTTTCAACTTTCCCTGCCTGATGAGGTTCTCTACCTGCTGCTTCAAATCAAAACACTCGTCCATGTCATGCCCATGGTCCCTGTGGAAGCGACAATACTTGTTCCTATTGCGCTTGTTAGGATCTCCCTTCATTTTTTCTGGCCACTTTAAGGACGGTTCGTCCTTGATTTGCATAAGGACTTGCTCTAGCGGGATATTCAAGGGGGTGTACTGTTGACTTCTTGAGGATGTACTTGCCTTTTTACCTTCCCTATCCCTTTTATCGCCTACCTGGGCCTTCTTTGGACGAGGAGCTTGATCTGAATGTCGTTGGTGACCAGCCTCCGAACGTTCTGACCTTTTCCTCTTCTTGGCTATTATTGCGTCCTCGGCGTTCATGAAATTCTGGGCTGAATGGACGAGTTCTGCCATAGTCTGAGGTTCCTGCTCGTACAATTTATGAATGAACAAGTCAAAATTGACTCCATTATGAAAAACGGCTAACAGCAACTTGTCGTCCATTTCATCCACCGTCAAGGCCTCCTTGTTGAAACGGGTAATAAAGGATCTCAAACTTTCATTCTCCCCTTGCTCAATTGTTAACAAACTAGAAGAAGAACGCTTGTGGCGTTGTCCTCTAATGAAGTTATTAACGAACATTTTACTCAACTCTTCAAATGATCCAACAGAGTTTGGGGGTATTTTGCTGAACCACACCCTCGCTGGCCCCTTCAATGTGGTAGGGAACGCTCTGCATATAATCTCATCTGGAACTCCCTGAAGATGCATGATTGTCTTAAAGGTAGCAATGTGGTCACATGGATCACGGTTTCCATCGTATGAGTCCAAGGAAGGCATCTTGAATTTAGGGGGTAAGGGATGACTATTGATGGAAGCCGTGAAAGGGGAATCCGTGCGGTGAACTAAGTCTTCCACGGGGTTCGTCCGCCTCATATTCTCCTTCATTTCCTCCATGGCTTTTCTCATCTGATCCATTTCTTTCTCCAAATGTGGCACCCTTCTTGAAGTAGTACCCCTTGTCTGATCCTCGGACTCAGCATTTTCTCCTCTGCCTTCCTGACCTTGGGGTCGTCCTTCTGCATGTCCTTCACGGTGCTGCCTCCTTATGTTGATCTCCCGGTTCAACTCCTGATTTTGGCGGGTCAATTCCGCCATAGCAGCAGCCATGGACTGCATTTGTTGAAGGGACGACGGCTGCGCGGCAGGCGCTGACTGGCGGTCGCGGTAGGGATTACTAGAAGCGTCCCTACTCTCCTGGTGGCCTGGGGTGGTAGCCCTTGATCTTGTCCGAACCATTCAGCCTTTTGTCTAGGAACAAAGAGTGATCGAAAGAATGAAACCAAAACGAATATTATTATCGTTTTCCCACAGACGGCGCCAACTGATGATGCGAAGAAAATCAGTAGGCTGGATGCTTCGGGTTCGATAGGGCTAACGATTGCCTTAGTAGCCTGAAAAAGAAAGAGAAGTGATCAAAGGTGACCGGGGTTACCGGCCAATAACCCTCCGATGACAAAGTCAGTTTTGCTCTCAAGTATTTTCAAGTTCCAATTTTTTTGGAATGATTTTCACGTACCTTTTCTTGGCCTGAGCCAACGTTTATATAGTGTCTTAAGAGCGGTTATTGGATTTGTAACATCCCCTTGATTTGAGGAGGTTTGTATTTGAATATAACTTCCTCAACCGTTTAGGAGTTACCCTTTTTGTGCGCAATGGTCACTGGAGGTTACTCGTACAATGAGGAGATGTTTTAGACTTTCATAAATTTCTAAGTGTTCACGTGTCGTCCATAACTTCTCGTCCTAAGGTCTTCAAGGCAGCTTACCTCGTCTTGATCAGGCCAAGACAGCTTACCTCGTCTTGATCACGCTGAGACAGCTTACCTCGTCTTGAGCACGCTGCCCGTTCTGGACGATCTCCATGGACAATTGGAGTTGTATTTTATCATACCACATCACATCTGAATTTGTTGAAAAATTCGAAATTGTTGAATGAACAAAATTGTGTAAACTTAATGGAAAATCAAAGAATGTACCAAATCATTGAGCAACACATGCAGCACTGCGAACATCAGTGTAGCAATGGTGGAAAACTCATCCCCAAAATTGATGCATAAACTTTCTAGGGATGCTTTGCATCCTTGAAAATGGTGCATTACAAAGGATTTCATATCTGTGTATTCATGTGAGTGTGGATGGGTACTTCTGGTCAGGGCTCAACAGTGCCGAGCTGTTAAGCAGCACATGTAGAACTGTTTATTATCTTTGGTCATTTTCAAGGATGCTAGTCAAAATGCTCTTCCCATAATCTATGACTACTGGTTAGAAGTAATAGCACATGGGTACTTCTGGTCAGGGCTCAACAGTGTTGAGCTGTTTATTATTTTTGGTCATTTTTAAGGATGCTAGTTAAAACGCTCTTCCCATAATTTGTGACTACTGGTTAGAAGTAATAGCACATGGTAAAGCCATCTTGAACCCTGAAATTCAGCTGTCAAACAATCACATCTCATAAATATGTACATTAAAAGCATCACTTTGCTTTCAGAACCATCACTCTTACAAATTAAGCATCCCCATAGCCTGAAACACTGAAATATCTCTTGTAATCGTAGCCAGCTACTGTTACGCTGCAGAGTTTGAATACATATTTAGTCGACTGTTCGATCAAACATCGTGGTCATATATGTTTGATTATGGGAGCTAATGGTGGACACATCTCACCCCAAAAATTGATGCATAAACTTTCCAAGGATGCTCTGCATCCTTGAAAACGGTGCATTGCAAAGGGTTGCATATCTGTGTATTCACGTGGCGAGTCCTTGCTTTAGGAGCCATATGGTTTTTTTGTGAAAGAGTGGTTGGTCTGTGTGGTTTGGATGAGTCGATGTGGTTTCCTACATTACAATGTGGAGGACATTGTTCAACCAAAGCACAAGAATCATATGTAGCAACAAAGAATAGCAGGGAAAAAATGAGCAAGTGATTTCATATAAACAGTGATTTCATTATCACTGTTTTCTTATAAAACACCTAGTGAAATCATGTTTTCTAAATTTAAAAGCCAAATCTGAATGCTTTTTTATGTTTGAATTTCACAATAATCAAATCTATTTTTTTGCATTGATAAAATCTGTTTCTACATTAATAAAATTTGTTCTCTGTACATCATGTTTACTGTATATTCAAATTTGCTTACTGCATTCACAAAATCTGTTTTCTGCATTAATTAAAACTATTCATTGTTTTCTCATAAAATTGTTCACTGTTTTCTGCATAAATTAACTACTTCTAAGATTTTGTATAAAATTATTTTCTGTTTAGCATTATTTAAAAAATTGTTCACTCTATTTTCTGCATAACTTATTCTCTGTTCACTATTTAAAAAATTGTTCACTGTTTTCTCCTAAAACACCTCTTGAAATTGTGTTCTCTAAATTTAAAAGTCAAATCTGAATGTTTTTTCATATTTAAATTTCACAATAATCAAATCTATTTTTCTGCATTGATAAAATTTATTTCTACATTAATAAAATTTGCTCTCTGCACATCATGTTTACTGGTTTTTGTGTGTGTGTGTGTGTTTTTTTTTTTAAAATATGTAACCATATGAATAATGGACAAACTCCATGAAAGAAAAATGAATGATTCGTATAAATCACCTGATGGCAAATTCCTCGAATAATTCAAATTTGTAAAAAAGTTTGAATTAGTTGAGTGTAGAAATTTGGGAAAAATTGATGGAAAATCAATGAACGAACCAAATCGTGAAGGTGTACATAAGATGTATAGATAGTCTAGACTTGTTAAGAAATTTGATTTCGTTGAAAGTACAAAATAATGAAAATTCAATGGAAAAGTATGTACGTTAGATGTACAGATCGTATGAATTTGTTTAAAAAATTTGAATTCGTTGAATGTACAAAATCGTGAAAATTCAATGGACATACATATCGTGAAAATTCAAGCGAAAATTGTACATTAAATGTACAGATATTCAAAATTTGTTGAAAAATTCAAATTCGTTGAATGTGTAAAATTATGAAAATTCAATGGAAAATTGAAGAACATACCAAATCGTGAAAATTCATTGGAAAATTTTGTACTTTAGATATACAGATCGTTCGGATTAGTAAAAGAATTCAAATTCATTTTTTGTACTTTGAAATAAAACAAATTTTGCAACAAGTCCTAAGTACAAGTTTAGAATCATTGTCCGAATTCATTCGTTGAATGTACAAATTCACAAAAAATCGATGGAAAATCAATGAACGTACCAAATAGTGAAGGTGTACATAAGATGTACAGATAGTCTAGACTTATTGAGAAATTTGATTTCATTGAAAGTACAAATTCATGAAAATTCAATGGAAAATTATGTACGATAGATGTACAGATTGTATGAATTTGTTTAAAAATTTGAATTCGTTAAATTTATGAAAACGTGAAAATTTGATGGAAAATTGAAGAAAGTACCAAATTATGAAAATTCTATGGAAAATTGTGTACATAGATGTACAAATAGTCCAAAATTGTTGGGAAATTTGATTTTGTAAAAAGTACAAAATCATGAAAACTAAATGTGTTAGGATATATGTGATTTGATGTTAGGAACATATGTCAACATTTTATGTATTTAATGCTTCAAGAAATAAGGTTTAAAGTTCAAGTGTTAAAGCTATACAAGTCTGTCCAAGAAACAAGGAAGGAAGTGCTGGATTTCAAATCTCGATAGCTAGTATCTATCGAGGTTTAAAAGCTGCTGAAGCCCGTGGCTCGATAGCTAGCTAGATAAATGGCTATTTATTGAGGTTTATGAAACTTAGTTTTTTAAAGCTGTTTTTCATCTAATCTGTGAGTATGTGTTTAAGCTTTCTTTTCTTACAATTCTAAATATATATAAGGATTATTTTAAGGGTCATCACATGTTGCACAATTGCACAAGAGCATAATCGCATAAGCGTGAAGAAAAATGTGACCGGAAACCTAGTTTGCCCTAGTTCTTGAAGAAGCTGCTGTGTTTGTACACCATAGGGTTTTGTGACCAAGTAACTTTGTGATATTCATCGGTTGATGAACATAAGAACTTTTTAGCCAACATCCTTCTTAATTTGGTGATTAAGTCGCGTACTAGGATCCGCACATCTATTAGTTAGTCCGTACTGGGAGTTGTGCAATACAAGGAGAGATTGTTACTACAGAACAAGTCCAATTGGGTATTGATGTAAGGGTTCAACTGTAGGTAGGTATAAGGTACTAGGATTCATTTACTTGTAACCGCTTGTTTTGATAATAGTGGATTTTCGGGAGTGGTGACCTTAAAATCATCCGGTGGGGTTTTTGCCTTAGAGGTTTTCCCCATTCGTAAACAAATCATCATGTCATTTAATTTCCACTGCACATTTAGTTATTTGGTGATTTATTTGTGCTATCACGCTCATTGCATGTAATTGAACCTAATTAATTGGTAAATTCATCACAAGGGGTTATTACATTCTTGGCCTATCAAAATGGAAAATTATGTACGTTAGATGTATAGATCGTATGAATTTGTTTAAAAATTTGAATTTGTTGAATGTACAAAATCGTGAAAATTCAATGGACATATAGATCATGTACATCAGATGTACAGGTCGTAAATTTCAAGGGAAAATTGTGTACATTAGATGTACAGATATTCAAAATTTGTTGAAAAATTTAAAATCGTTGAGTGTGTAAAATCTTGAAAATTTAATGGAAAGTTGAAGAACGTATCAAATCGTGAAAATTCAATGGAAAATTATATACATTAGATGTACAGATCGTTCGAATTTGTTTAAAAATTTGAATTCGTTGAATGTACAAATTCGTGAAAATTTGGTGGAAAATCGAAGAACATACCAAATCATGAAAATTCAATGGAAAATTATGTACATTTGATATACAAATGGTTCGGACTTGTTGAGAAATTTGGTTTCGTTGAAAGTACAAAATCTTGAAAATTCAATGATAAAATTGTCTGCATTAAATGTACAGATCATTCAAATTTGTAAAAAAGTTTGAATTCGTTGAATGTACAAATTCGAAAAATATTAATGAAAAATCAATTATCGTACCAATTCCTGAAGGCGTACATAAGATGCATAGATGGTCTAGACGGTCTAGACATGGAAAATGCATGAGTACGTAAACATAGGCAAAATCCATCAACATGAAAACAATTTACTAAAAAAAAAAAGCTAAGCATGTGAATTTGTTTCTATTTATTTTGGGTTAAGGCTTTTTATATGCCTTTTTGGGCTTTGGCTTCACTGTTCAAAATCTTTAAACAGTGAATAATTTATACTAAAAAAACAATGAACAATTTTTTAAATAATGCTGAACAGAAAATAATTTTATGTAGAATGCTAAAAATAGTTCATGCAGAAAACAGTGAACAATTTTTATGAGAAAACAATGAACAATTTTAATTAATGCAAAAAACAGATTTTATGAATGTAATAAGCAGATTTGAATATACAATAAACATGATGTGCAGAGTGCAAATTTTATTAATGTAGAAACAGATTTTATCAATGTAGAAAAATAGATTCGATTATTGTGAAATTCAAACATGAAAAAGCATTTAGATTTGGCTTTTAAATTTAGAAAACACGATTTTACTGGGTGTTTTATGAGAAAACAGTGAACAATTTATGCAGTGGATAGAGAATAATTTATGCAGAAAAGAGAGTGAACAATTTTTTAAATAATACTGAACAGAAAATAATTTTATGCAGAATGCTAGAAATAGTTTATGCAGAAAACAGTGAACAATTTTTATGAGAAAACAATGAACAATTTTTATTAATATAGAAAATAGATTTTATGAATGCAATAAGCAGATTTGAATAGTAAACATGATGTGCAGAGAGCAAATTTTATTAACGTAGAAACAGATTTTATCAATGCAAAAAAAATAGATTAGATTATTATGAAATTTAAACATGAAAAAGCATATAGATTTTGCTTTTAAATTCAGAGAACACAATTTAAGAGGTGTTTTATGAGAAAACAGTGAAAAATATCTAAATATGGGGTGCTACAACTCGCCAAGAAAAAAAGTTGCCAAAGTGACTTTCACATCATCAGCCAAACATTTAGATATACATAAAAAAATGTTTCACATTCCTCTTAGAAACACTGCAAGTCATGAACTTACATATCCAGATGTAGCTTAAACTTCTTTTGGTGTGCCCATGGCTAAAAATGGAGTGAGATTTTTCTTTTAAATGTTGTTCTAATTTCTCATTGTAGCCCCCAATATTTTAACCAATTTGACCATAACGCTTTTGAGAAGTTCAAAATTGATGAGTGTGTTAAAAATGATTGAAAAAGGGGTATGAGTGGCCTAAAAATTCATATTTTGAAATTAAAATCTCTATATTTTACAATGCTTCTATTTAAATAAATTATAAAAAAAAACTACTTATTTTTATGTTTATGTTTATTTGTCGATTATCCAAAAAAAAAAAAAAAAGTTATAAAGAACTCGAGCTTAGCAAACTTGAGTTCCATATTACAAGGAACTCGATTTCACCAAGATCGAGTACTGTAGAAAAAAAGTTGACATAAACATAAAAATAAAAATACTTGAGCCTGGTATGCTCGTATTGTGTTGCACGGAACTCAAGTTTACCAAGCTCAAGTATCACATTATTTTTTTTTAATTGCACAAATTCTAGGTTTGCAGTGCCACACTGGAGACTCCCTAGGAACTCGAGTTCACTTAACTCGAGTACTATTTAGAACTCGATTTTGTGAAATTCGAGTACTAAAAAAGTGGTAGAATGCTAAATATTTCAGAAACAGTGCTAGTTTGCTACAAATTTTGCAAAATGGTGGTATTTGGCCATTTTCACTTAAAAGCTCCTACTAAACAAGTATTCACACTCTATTTTTCTCGTGGATCTCTTTTTTTTTTTTTTACACACCCTTTTTTTTTCTTACTTTTTTTTTAATAGAAAAATTTTTAAGCATTCAACAAACTCAAATTCACCACATAGATCTCAGTGCACGAAAGCAGATGAATGAATGGAAGATTATGATACTAAAAAAAAGAAAAAAAAAAGCCTCATTTTACAAAGAGCATGTAATTAGGCTAGTATTATTTATAATGTCATAGAAAGTTGAACAAACAAAAAAATGGACAAATTCACTTCTTATTCTAAACAAAAATAAAATCAATCACATAATTTTTAAAATAAATTTTTTTTTTTTTGGTGGTCGGTAAAATCCATGTAGTCATAAATAAACACTACAACTAAGCTGACTTTTTTTAAGGTCAAATTCCTTGAAAAATGTATTAAAAAACCTCGAGAAAACTTATTTTAAGAGTTTAATAGACCCTTGATAATCTTCGAAACTTATACCATCGAAAATGAAATTTTGAAGTCCTTCGTGGCCCTTAAATAAGTGCTCTATCTTATTTTGAGGGTCAAGAGACCCTTAAATAACTTTTTACCCAGGGTTAAAAGATTTACATGTAAAACTCTTGATAAATAAGGTTATTTAAGGGTCTCTTGACCCTCAAAATAATATTTTCTTAAAAAAAAAAAACCAAAATCATACACAAAAACCACATACTACAACACATACATTAAAAGTCTAATGTATACAACCAAACACACCAAAAGTCCAATAACAAAAAAATCTAAATATACAGAAAAATTCACAATTGTTGAGATGATGTGCTATGATATTGATTTATTGCAAAAGTGATATCAATAGCCTCATATATTGTGAAATATATTGTAAAATTGATTGTCTATAGCTTGATTGAAGCAATGCTGCCAAGTATCTAACCGAAGAATATCTGAAACAGAGAGATATTTAAACACCACTAATCCCTTTATCGAGGTATATTGCTACAATTACACTTTCTTTGATCTCTAAACACAAACCTACAAAGACCTATGATGTGTATCAATTTCAATATTGAAATTACTTACGAAAAATAGAGATTCAATATTGAAATCAAGGATACAAACGGTAAAGAGAAGTAATCCTTAAAGGTGTATTCAAATGAAATCTAAAATGAATCTTTCATCACTGCCTACCATTTGAATAAAAGAGGGGAAACACCATTATAGTACCTACAGATAAACAACATAACCTTGTTCACAGCGGTTGACAGCACTGACATACTAACTATGCGCCCATTTGGCCAAACTAAAGTATGCAAGAATCAAAAGAAGATATCAGGGTGCATGGGAGCGCTATGTTTGGTTGCAGTTGCATAGCTGAATCTATTGTAGTTGCTAGGCCAATTCATGAATCCTCTTCTAGAGAAATCAAACAATGGTCATCAGGGTAGAGAAAATTTAGAAAGAATAATATAGTTAATGTAAAGTTGTAATTTACAACTGTTATGTGTTGACTTTAATTTCGTGCCAAATTTGATTGTAATTTTGTTCAATCTTTTGTACCCTGTATTTTATATGAGATTTACTTGTAAGGGTTGTGTGTGTGAGAGAGAGAGAGTGTGAAGACTCGAGGCATTTGTTGAAGACAAATGAGTTTTTTGTGGGTAGCTCGCAACTAGCCATCTTGTGAAGTGATGCATGTGCCTAGCACATGACTGGAATGCGAAGAGTCATGATAGATGGTGACAGCTGGTTTTCGCGAGTGGCTTGCGGGTAAGGCCTTCCCGCGAGATACTTATGAAATAGTCTGTTCTACTATTTTGTCCTATCTGTTCCACTAGACACTATATATACCATCATTACCCACATAGTGAGTAGAGATCTTTTCAGAGAAAAAACCCTAGCCTCAAACCCTTGAAAGTGTGAGATTATCATACCCACAATTCTCTACACTATCCATTGTGGTTTTCCTCTACTCCTACCTCTCCATTTCCAAATCATTGAGAGGCTGATAGCTCAAAAACTTACCACACCCATACTGAGTGTCTAGTGAGGTTTTGGTGCAGTTGGGAAGCATTGGAAGAAGCCAAGCTTTGGCGGATGCAATCGGGCACATTGCGGGATCCGGAAAGCTAGACAAGACAAGGTTCCAAGAAACCTTGTTGGAGTAGGAGTTTGAAGGGCTTAGGTGCACTGGGTAGACTAGGCTTGGAGGGTCTTTTGCTATTCATGTATCCCAACTTATTGTCTAGTGGATCGATTTACCACTTGGAAGGCGGTGGAGAGGTTTTTTGCTGAGTTCTTCGGTTTCCTCATCGATAAAATATCGGCGTGTTATCTTGTGTTTGCATCTCTCTTCCCCTACTCTTTTAGCTTTCTTTTGACTGCTGTGATTTTTTGAATATGGCTTAAAGTAGTTATTTTGTTTGTTCGCTTGCATTTACTCTATTCCGCACTTAGTTTAACTTAGAGTAAAATCAACTGAGTCGTATTTTTAATTTGGGGTCTAAACAGCTTTTGTTTTTTTAACACAAATCCAAAGTTTCAATTGGTATTAAAGCGGGTGCACTTGTTGTGGTTTCATTACCTAAGTGCGATCCAAGACCTCTTTTGTGATGGATCAGTCACAATCTCTCAATGCTCCACCATACTTTGATGGGAGCAACTATACTTTTTGGAAAGTCCATATGAGGGCATTCCTTTGTTCTATAGTTGAGTCCGTCTGGGATTCCATTAAGATTGGGTATGTTAGACCACAATAACCAAGTCTGAATGGGACAAGGCAGCTCTTGCTTTGGCAAATGCCAATAGCAAAGCAATTAACGATATCTTTTGTTGTGTGTCTACTGATGAATTTCACATGATACCGCATGTGAAGACCGCCAAGGAAGCTTGGGCGATTCTTGAGAGCTACCGTGTGAAGGTTACTGCTATAGAAGAAAGCAAAGATTTGGATGAGATCAAGATTCAAAAGCTAATTAGATCTCTCCAAACATATGAACTTGGACTACCTTTTCACAAACCAGGCAAATCACTTGCACTTAAAACCATCAATGAGAGAATGGATGACTCTTCCAAAGAAGATGATGTGGAGAAAGAAGTAGTATTCCTTGCAAAGAACTTCCAAAATTTTCTGAAGATAAAGAATAGTGGGAAGTCTTTTAGCAAAGGAAAGTTCTCATCATCCAAAGGTGGTAGAAAAGGAGTTCAAGAAGAAAGATGGGAAGAATTCTTAATCCCCCAAGGAGTTGTGTGCTTTGAATGCAACGGCCATGGACACATCAAGAAAGAATGTCCTGACTACTTGAGAGGGAAGGGTAAGGTGTTTGCCACTACCTTTAGCAACTCTGAAAGCTCAAATTCAGACACGAAAGAAGAGTGTGACAGTGACGGGAACTATAAGGCCTTCATGACAATTACGTCTGTTGAATTTAAGGATGAGTTGAGCAATTTGGTAAATGAACTTGGTGAGCATTTCGAGGGTAAGGAAGTTGAAGAATCGGAAGATGAAGATGTATGCCAAACTGAAGGTGAGAGCAACCTTTAAGTAGCATATGATTCTTTGCTAGAAGACTGTGGAAAATATGCCAAGGTTACGAACCATGCTATGAGCAAGATGAAGAAGATTGAAGAAGAGCATAAGTGTACTCTTGTGCAACTTAAAGAGGCAAAATGTGAAGTAGAAGGACTCAAGAGAGAGCTGGTTGATGCTTACACTAAGATCAAGTTTCTTGAACTTGAAATAATCCAAGCTAATGACAAGGTTAAGCGTATCTCCACCAAGAAACTTAACAGTGTGTTGTCCTCACAAAAATCCTCACATGATAAGACCAGTTTGGGTTATACCGGAGAAGGAAGCTCCAGCAGTGAGCCTAAAAAGGAAGTGAGGTTCGTATCAGCTAAGAGTATTGAGAAACTTAAAGAAGTGATACCTTAGATTGAGACCCCTACTGTTGAGAAGAGAACCATTGGTGTAAGACCAAAAGATAAAGAGAAGTCATTACCCAAAAATCAGAGGGGACCTCAAGTGAAGCATGCGTGTCATCATTGTGGCATTTAAGGGCACACAAGACCCAACTATTTCAAGCTTCATGCACTCAAAAAAGTTGATTCTATGAGTGGCCAAGAAAGTTCAAAGAAGAGACCAAAGGGAACACAATCTAAGGGAGAAAATAAAGGACATCTCATTGGAGACGTCATGGAAATGCTAAAGATCATCTCTCTATACCTTGCTAGCTTCACTTCGAGGCTGGAAAGCTATGTTGGTTGTGCATCTCCATCCAAGTCTCTCACCCAAAACACTCGAAAAGTGTGGGTGAAGAAGGGTACCCATGCATGATTATTTCCTATGCCCATAGGGTCATAGGTTCATGCATCATGTCATGTAAAATCTCTTTGTGTCACTGCTTTTGTTTCATAGCATGTTTCTTTTGCTAGCTACATTTTGTTCTTGTTTTTGTTGATCTTACTTTTCCTGTTATTTTTTTGAGTGTGTTTAAAAAAAAATTTTAAAACTCATAAAAATTGAAAAATTTCCAAAAAGTTCGATTGCTTGTGTTGTGTATATCACATGTGAGTTTGGCCTAGCACCTTCGTACTAATGGCGTAGTGCATTTTCGAGCTTAGCTTGTTTTGTATGCACATCTATCTTTGTGGAAAAATCTTGAAATCTATGTGTGATTGTTGTAAATTGATCTTTAAGCTTGTCATAAATGATTAGTCAATAGTCTTGTTGGTCTTGATACACACATAGACTTGTGCCTATATCTTTTCCGACGTTTTATTTTATTTTTTTGCTTAAAGAGCTCAACAAATGTAAATCTCAAAATGAAAAGAGATAATGAGTTGCAAAAGCCATCGCACATACTAGTATTTGATTAGGAAAAAGGGAAAGCTATTTGTATCATAATATATGGTGCCTTAAAAAGCTAAAGGCTTACTCACAAAGTTGAAATATCAAAAAGTTTAAGCATCGATCTCAAAATGAGATGTAGTTTGTTCAAAAATGATTATATGTTATGATTTGTAAAGAAGCTTGTTAGGACATATGTAGTCAAGCTATTGACATATGTCACTATTTTGTGTAATTAGCTTATCCTTTGACAAAACGCACTTTACTTGTAATTCGGTAGATTTAGGATGTGTTTTAATGCTTCAAGAAACAGTGTTTCAAGATCAAGTGTTAAAGTTATCAAGTTTGTCCAAGAAACAAGCTGGAAAGTGCAAATTACTAAAGCTCGACACCTGGTCTCGACACATGCATCTATCGAGCTTTAGAAGCTGTTTCAGCTCCGAGGCTCGACAGCTTCTCGACAGATCCTTGACAGATCCTCGACACCTCTATCTATCGAGATTTAAAGAAAACAGATTTTCAGTTCTGTTTTAATTCCAATCCGTGAATGTGTCTTTGGGACTTCTTTACTCCTAACCCTAGACATATAAAATAATTGTTTTAAGGGCCGTCAAAGTGATGCAAGTTGCACAAGCATTGAGTAATCCTTATTCATGCAATTTGTGATCAAAGACAAAGTTCATGCCCTAGTTCATCTATTGTGAAGAAGTTGCTATGTATTGTGCACCGTAGGGTTTTGTAACTAAGCGTCTTCTTGATCTTCATAGTGTGGATGATTTGAAGAACTTTGTAGCCAACAACTCTCTCTTTAGTTCGTGAATTGAAGTCGCGTACTCGGATTCGCGCAATTGGTTAGTCACGTACTTGGAGCCGTGCATTAAGAGGAGAAACTGTCACTACAGAACAAGTCCAATTGAGTATTGGGGTAAGAGTTCAACTGTAGGTTGGTAAGGTACTCGGATTCCTTGCTTGTAATCGCTTGTTGTGATAATAGTGGAGTTTCGGGAGTGGTGACCTTAAATCACCCGGTGGGGTTTTTGCCGTTAGGTTTTTCTAATTCGTAAACAAATCACGGTGTCTTTTATTTTCCACTGCATACTTTAATTTTGGTGATTTGTTTGTTCTGCCTCGTGAATTTGCATGTTAACTTGATTAATTAATAACTCGGCTAATTAATCAATTTAATTAATCACAAGGGGTCAACACGTTTTGTGGCCTGTCAAGTGGTATCAGAGCAGGCGCACTCTGATTACAGTTTAATTATTGTTGTGTGATCCACTGACCCCTGTTGTCATGGATAGAGGTCAATCTCTTATTATACCTTCATTGTTTGATGACACTAACTATGCATACTAGAAGGTACACATGAGAGCTTTCTTGCAGTCATTAGATGAGAAGGTGTGGTAAGCTATAGAGATAGGCTGGACCAAGCCTACAGAAGCGCCGGTCGATTGGGATGATACCAAGATCAATGCGGCAAATTTCAATAGCAGAGTATTGAATGCCCTATTTAGTGCAGTCACCAATGAGGAGTTCAAGAAAATTTCCTCCACAGAAACTGCTAAGGAAGCATGGACCATTCTCCAGACAACCTATGAGGGAACCAAGGCTGTCAAGGATTCAAAGTTACAGAGACTCACTACAAGCTTTGAAGAAATCAAGATGGAGGAGGATGAGTCATTTGATGAGTTCTATGCAAAGCTCAAAGACATAGTGAACTCAGCTTTTAATCTTGGGAAAACCATTCCTGAACCCAAGATAGTAAGGAAATTGCTCAGATCTTTACCCGAGAGATTCCATACTAAGATCACGGCAATAGAGGAATCGAAGGATATTGACAGGATTCCTCTGACTGAGTTGGTTGGAAATCTGCAAACCTACGAGCTAGGGTTGACTAGGATGGGCAAATCAAGTAAGGGAAAGAGCATGGCACTAAAGGCCAAGAGCAGTAATACAGATGATTCTTTAGACGATGAAGATTCTAAAATGAAGTCCTATATTACTAGGCAATTTAAGAAATTCATGAAGAATGCCAATGGTAAAGGCTTCAACAAGGACCGTAGGCAATCCAGTTCTTCTCAGTTCAAGAACTCAGATAAAGGGAAGAAGGATGCCAAGGACGGCGGTTAGTACACTGTTCCCGCTGGACCGAAATGCTTTGAGTGTCAAGGCTTCGGACACATGAAACAAGAATGTCCAACATACCTCAGTAGCATTGGGAAGAGCGAGGCACTTGCTGCTACCTTAAGCAACACAGAGCCCGAGGATGATTTCGACACTAAAGATGACGGAATCTTGAATGCCTTCACTGCCACTGTTAATCCTACTGATGGGATTACTGAAGAAGTAGATAAAGAAAAGGAATTGGTGGATGCCAAGTTTGAAACTATGGATGATCAAGATGATATCCATACCGACTATGAGAAACTGTACAAGCTTTCTGAGAAGCATGATAAGCTCTATATGCTGGCCACCAAGAAACTTAGTGATGTGGAACTTGACCGTGAGGAGCTTTCCACTAAGGTGGATGAAGCAAATTAGACCATTGGGGCACTGAGGTTCGAGAACAATTTCTTGGTTGAGAAGACCAAAGAAGCTTGAAGCGGAGCTCTTTCAAGTTAGAGCAAAATTGGAGAGGACATCAAGTGCAAAGCTGGATGAGATGCTAAGTGTTCAGAAATTTTCTTTGGATCGTACAGGATTGGGGTATGAATTCTCTCTCTCTAATACTCCTTCTACTAGTACTACTATTTTTGTTCCTCCTGCTAATAACATTAAAATTGAGAATAAAGATGTTAAAACTAAATTAGCAAGTGAGAACTTAGACAAGAGCAAGTCTATCCTAGGAGCATCCCCTAAGCTTGAAAAAAGGTAAACTACAAACCCTAGGACTTAAAAAGGTTATCTCTCAAAAGCCCAAACAGAAGAAGCAGCATCTCTGCTATTATTGTGGTGTTGTTGGTCATACTCGACCAAATTGCTACAAGTGGCTAGCCACTTAACAAAGCAATGGCATGACAGCATCTGGGAACTAGAATCAGCTTCAGACCTCTCTTGCTCCTCTTGGAGACATTCTGAAAGCCCTCATGTTCCTTTCGAACTTGAACGGTTTAAATTCTTCCCCCTCATCACCGGTTCAAGGGTTGACAAAAAGGAAAGGTTCTTCCAAGGTGTGGAAGGAAAAGGGCAAGTGATTTTGTTCACTTCATCTTCTCTCTCCTCGTTTTATTGTTTGAGTCAGTCTAGTTTATGCATTGTTTTGCTTTCTTTAACATGTTTTTGTTTATGTGTGTTAGGACATATGTAGTTGTTCAAACTTGTGAACATATGTCGCTATTTTATGTAATTGGCTTATCCTTAGACAAAACGCACTTTACTTGTAATTGGGTAGATCTAGGATGGGTTAAACACTTCAAGAAACAGTGGTTCAAGTTTAAGTGTTGAAGCCGTCAAAGTCTGTCCAAGATACAAGCAAGGAAGTGCAAGATTTTAAAGCTCGATAGATAACCTCGACAGATACATCTATCGAGATTTAAAGAAGCTGTTTAGCCCGAGCCTCGACAGCTGTCTCGACACCTCTCGACACCTCTATCTGTCGAGAATTAAAGAAAACAGAATTCCAAGTCTGTTTCAAGTCCAATCCGTGTGTGTGTCTTTGGGACTTCTTTTCTCCTAACCCTAGACATATAAAAGGATTATTTTAAAGGCTGTAAAAAGGGCTGTACAAGTGAATAAGCAGAAATCACAAGATACAAGTTGCATCTTCTCTCTTCATGCAAATTGTGATCTGTGAGAAAAAGTTCGTGCCCTAGTTCATCTCTGATGATTTGAAGAACTTTGCAGCCAACATTCTTTCTTTCTCAAGTTGGTGAGTGAGTCACGTACTGGGATTCGTGCAAAGGAGTAAGACGCGTACTGGGATCCGCGCATCACATTGGTTAGTCACGTACTGGGAGCCGTGCATTGAACTGGAGAAATTGTCACTACAGAACGAGTCCAATTGGGTATTGGGGTAAGAGTTCAACTGTAGGTTGGTGAGGTACTGGGATTCCTTACTTGTAACTGCTCGTTGTGATAATAGTGGAGTTTCGGGAGTGGTGACCTTAAATCACCCGGTGGGGTTTTTGCCTTAGGGTTTTCCCCATTCGTGAACAAATCACCGTGTTATTTATTTTCCGCTGCATAATTTAGTTTCGGTGATTTGTTTGTGCTGCCACGTAAATTTGCATGTTAATTTGATTAATTAATAACTGGGCTAATTTAATTAATCTAAATTATCACAAGGGGTCAACGCGTTTGTGGCCTGTCAAGTGGTATCAGAGCAAGCACACTCTGATTAGGGTTTAATCTATTGTGTGTGATCCATTGACCCCTGTTGTCATGGAAAAATTACAGTCTCTCAGCTGAAGAGAACTGTGATATCAAATACATCTTGTTTTTCTAATCTCCCTTCCTTGAGTGTCTCAGAAAACACAAGTCTAAAAGTTATTTGATTCCCTCCATGATGACTGTTGGAAAAGATCTCAGTATATACAAGCAGGAACTAGACTGTCTCAAATTCAAAATGTGCAAAGGAGTCTGCTTAAACAGAGTTAAAGTTAAAGGCCTGGCTCGGAAGAAGCAGATGAGAGAAGATACCATTCCCACTGATCTGCTATCTAAGCATGAAGTGTGTTTCATGATGAAGTCCGCATTCAAAGTAATGGACACGTGCCTATGGTACCTTGATAGTGGCTGCTCTAGACACATGACTGGAGACCGATCCCTCTTCAAAGTCTTCGAGTCTAAGAAAGGTGGAAATGTCACCTTTGGTGATGGGAGCAAATCTCAGATAAAAGGGAAAGGAATTATCTCTCTACCTGGACTACCAGACATTGCAAATGTTCTCTATGTGGATGGCCTAAGAGTGAACCTGTTGAGTATAAGCCAGATATGTGATCAAGACTTCATGGTGTTATTCTCCAAAGGAAAATGTCTTGTTATGGATGAATCTGGAAAGAAACTCATAAGTGGGGTACGTACTCTAGACAACTGTTATGGTTTAGTGCCTGATGCTGATATTGTTTGCAATAGTATTCGGTTGCCAAATGAAGACTTGTGGCACCAACGGATGGGGCATGCTAGTTACAAACATCTCTCTATTGTATCTAAGCATGAGTCTGTTCTAGGAATGCCAAAGCTGAGTAGGTTGAACAATGTTGTGTGTGGACCATGTCAACTTGGAAAACAGACGAAAGCCAAGCATCCAAGCACCCAGACATCAGCAACATCCAGACCTTTGGAGCTATTGCATTTAGATCTTATGGGTCCTACGAGAACCGAATCTCTTGGAGGAAAGAGATACATCATGGTTGTAGTAGATGACTTCACCAGGTACACTTGGGTTATTCTTCTACGATCCAAGTCTGATGCTCCTGAGCACATTGAAACATTGTGCACAAGACTACAAAATGAGAAGAACCTGAAAATTGACCGAATTCGAAGTGATCATGGTAAAGAATTCGAAAATTCATATATGGAGTCATTCTGCACAAGATCAGGTATATCTCAAGAATTCTCTGCTCCTATTACTCCTCAGCAGAACGGTGTAGTAGAAAGAAAGAACAGGGTTATCCAGGAGATGGCAAGAGCCATGCTGCACAGTAAGGATGTGGCTAGAAATCTATGGGGAGAAGCAGTTAACACTGCATGTCACACAGTGAACAGAGTATACTTCAGACCTGGCACCAAAAAGACTCCATATGAGTTGTGGAAAGGAAGAAAGCCAAATGTGAAGTATTTCAGGATTTTTGGTAGCACTTGTTTCATCCTAAAGGATAGAGAGAATGTAGGAAAGTTCGATTCCAGAAGTGATGAAGGGATATTTCTGGGATATTCTACCACAAGTAAGGCTTATCGGGTATATAACAAAAGAACTATGAAGGTCATGGAAACTGTAAATGTTGTTATTGATGAGTCTTCAGATATCAATCCTGAGAAAATTGATGAGGAACTTCCCAAAGACATTCTCCCTCCAGAACCTAGGAGAGCTCTAGAGGTCATGGAACAAGAGCCTACATCCCCAAGTACTCCTGGCACTCCCAGTGTTGTAGAAGAGCCAGCAGACATTCCTACATCCCCAGATTCCGAGTGTCATGAAGACAAAAGACCTTCCTCCAGAATCAAATCAAATCATCCTCCAGAAACTATCGTGGGAAACATGAATGAACTCACATTGCGGAAACGCACAGTTGATAAATGTGTTGCTAACTTTGTGTCATACTCTTGCTATTTGTCACAGGTTGAACCCACTAAAGTTGAGGAAGCTCTTCAGGATGAAAGTTGGGTAGAAGCAATGCATGATGAGCTGCTTCAGTTTCAGAGGAATGATGTGTGGACCTTAGTTCCCAGACCGGAGGGCGAGCATGTCATCGGCACCAAATGGATATTCCGAAATAAGACTGATGAGGAGGGTAATGTAATCCGAAACAAGGCTCGACTTGTAGCCCAGGGATACACTCAGATGGAGGGCATAGACTATGATGAAACATTCGCCCCAGTTGCTCGTATGGAGTCCATCAGAGTCCTTCTTGCTTTAGCATGTCACTTGAAGTTCAAGCTATATCAGATGGATGTGAAAACCGCCTTCTTAAATGGATTGCTTAAAGAGGATGTTTATGTGGCTCAACCTAAAGGGTTCATCGATCCTCACTTTCCGGATCATGTGCTGTACCTCAAAAAGGCACTCTATGGATTAAAGCAAGCACCCAGAGCTTGGTATGACCGGTTGACACAATATTTGATATCCCATGGGTTCACAAGAGGACAGGCTGATCAAACTCTCTTCATCAAAAGAAAAGCTGGTGAGCTGGTGGTTGCTCAAGTCTATGTTGATGATATCATCTTTGGATCCACTAAGGATGAGCTTGCTCAAGAATTCTCGACACTCATGCAAGCAGAGTTTGAGATGAGCATGATCGGGGAGTTGTCTCACTTCCTTGGACTGCAGATTCGTCAACAAGATTCAGGTATATTCATCTCTCAATCTAAATATGCTAAGAATCTTGTGCAAAAGTTTGGTTTGGAATCTGCTAGTTCTGTTAGAACCCCATGAGCCCAAATGTTAAACTCACTGTTGACATGTTAGGTAAAAGTGTAGATTCTTCACTTTATAGAAGCATGATAGGTAGTCTTCTTTACCTTACTGCTAGTAGACCTGACATTAGCTACAGTGTAGGAGTATGTGCTAGATATCAGGCTAATCCCAAAGAGTCACATATGACTGCTTTAAAAAGGATCATCAAGTATGTCAAAACTACTGCCAACTTTGGTGTGTGGTATAGCAAAGACACAAATAATGTCTTAGCTGGATATTCTGATGCTGATTGGGCTGGGAATGCTGATGATAGAAAAAGCACCTCAGGAGGTTGTTTTTATGTGGGAAATAACTTGGTCTCTTGGATGAGCAAGAAGCAAAACTCCATCTCATTATCCACTGCTGAAGCTGAGTACATTGCTGCTGGTAGCTGTTGCACCCAACTCCTATGGATGCAAAAACTCCTTCATGATTATGGTATTCGTCAAGAACATCTCACCATCTATTGTGACAATACCAGTGCCATCAATATCTCTAAGAATCCTGTTCAGCATTCTCGAACCAAGCACATAGAGATTCGACATCACTTCATTAGGGAGCTTGTCGAAGATGGTGTTCTTACTCTTGAGTTTATCCACACCGATGACCAAAAAGCTGATTTGTTCACCAAACCTTTGGATAGCAAACGTTTTGAGTTCCTTCGTCAAAACATCGGTGTTATATCCATGGATTGATCTCCTTCTATCTTTCCTCCTCCTCATGCATGTGCATCTAGTTTTATGCATTGTTTTGCTTTACATGTTTTTGTTTGTGTGTTTTCAGTTTTGTGTTTTATTTTTGCTTCTCTTATAAAAATAAAAAAAAATTGAAAAAATGAAAAATACAAAAACAGTGTGTGTTTGTGTGCATCAGTTCATGTGAACTTTTGTAATGGCCATTGAAACAGAGTTTTCTAAACTTTGTGTCATCTATAGCTTAGATGAGCACTCTTCTGCACAACTAAGCGAGTGAGCTCTGTAGCTCTTTGTTTGTGATGAGTAAGGTTAAGTGATCTCTTCTTCTTAACACTCGTATCACTCTTTTTGACGGGTTGAACTAGAAAATCCTAAGAGAAAGGCATAAATAACCATCTCACCACTGTTACTCGCCAATCATAATATGACATCTGTATGCTTCGGCATAGCAAAAGTGCAATGTCAATGACATCTGTATGCTTCGGCATAGCAAAAGTGCAATGTCAAGGACACCTGTATGCTTCGGCATAGCAAAAGTGCAGTGTCACAAGCTTAACATCATTGGGTATTTCTTTTCTTTCTCTTGTATGCCCATGCATGATATGCTTGTTAAAAGAAAATATGCAAAGAAATAATAAGCAAAAAGATTAAAAATGCTTTAAAATATGGTTGCAAGCGTGTTTTCTAGGAGATGTGGGAGTTATAGGATGTACCTCAAAGGTGATAGTCCCCATCGAGCAGTTATGATTGTGTGTGAGTTAAAGTGATTTTCTCATATCTCAAATCGTCATAACATTGAGACACTTATGCAATCTTGCGATGTTTTCACACACAACACGCAATACTCTTTGCTATTCTTGATACATGTGCAGGTACAATGTGATTTGGCCATCACAAGGTTGACATGCGTTAATGTGTGCTCATTAAACTGTCTTAACTCGTTTTTGAAAGATAAAATTGGTTAGACTTGTTTAATGTGTGTGTGCGTGTTTTGAGATACATGTGCATCATATTTCTTGTTGAGAGATGTTTTTGAGAGCTTAATGTGTTGGTTGTATCCTTGGTTGAGTTGCATGCATGATTGCATTCATGTCTGTGTTTTTCCTCTTTTGAAAAACTGCTTTGAAAGGCATCTCGACACCTCCTCGATACCTCTCGACACATAGCCATCTGTCGAGATCCCTAGACTCATTCTTATCGCAGTCTCGACAGATACCTCGATAGCAGCTGGATCGATCGAGAAACTTTCTGTTTGCTCGATAGCTCCTCGATAGCTTCTGGATCGATCGAGGTCACCACATGCTTGTTTCTTCTTCCTCGATAGCTAACCTCGATAGCTTCATCTGTCCACGAGCATTTCTCGACAGCTTACCTCGACAGCTACCTCGACAGATCTCGATACCTGCATCTGTCGAGATTTACTGAGATTCTATATAAGGGTCCTTCGCGATTTTGAAATCACTTCTCTCGATCTCTCTCGCTCGAAAACACTTGGATCTCTCTCAAAATCTTTTCCCTCTCCCTCCAAACCTCTCTCAAGGCTTTCTCAAGTGTTTCTTCACTTTCTTCATCATTTGGTAAGCCTTTTATCTCTCATTTCATGCATTGCATTGTTTTCAAAACCCTAGGTTTGTGTTTTTTTGAAAATTTTTGGGAGTTTTCAAAATTGTCGGGATTTTCCTGAAATTTTTGGGTTGGTTTTCGAGTTCTGATCTTCAAAACCACATGCATTGCATCACATTAGCATTCTAATTGTATTTTCATGCATTTAGATGTGTGCCTTCCTATTGTGTGCTGTTAGGTTTGGATTGGGCTGAGCCCATGATGTGTTTTGAGTTGCATGTCACATGCTCATGCATTTTCATGCATACGTTCTTTTCATTTCAATATTTCTTTCTGCCAATATTGAATTGTTTGGGACTTTTCTGTTTGTCTCTTCTTTCCCCCTCTTCTATGTTTACGTTAGTAGCGTCTATGGCTCCTAAACGTAAGTCTATTCCTCCTAGGAACCCCATGCGTTCTAAGGGGCAGTCTTCTTCTGATTCTACCCCTGTGTCTGTTCGGTTCCGTGATGAGAAAGCCCATAAGGATTTCTCGGAGAACTTTTCTAAACGCGGTGTTCATTCGGAACGCCACGTCGTCTTGGCAGACTTTGCCGACACTGACCTTCCCGATGTCATTCACACTCGGGGATGGGAGTTACTGTGTGACGTCCCGGTCACGTCTCCTCTCGTGCTGATTCAGGAGTTTTACTCCAACATCCACGGGATTGATTCGTCAGTACCTTCCTTCTTCTCTAGCGTTCGAGGTACGCGCTTCTGTGTCACCCCAGAGCTTGTCTCTGAGGTACTCCATGTCCCTAGGGTGGATCATCCCGATTACCCTAGTTGTGAGCGTCTCTGGACTGTGTCCAAAGACGAGATGATCTCGGCATTCTGTGAACGTCCTACCCTTTGGGGAGATCACATGTACACACCATGTCGACCTTTTGCTAAAGGTCCTAGATTTCTTAACATGGTGATGACCTTTGTTTTGCACCCACTGTCTCACTACAACTCGATCACAGAGCCTCGTGCTCGGTTCTTGTTGTCCCTCCTTGAGGATCTCTCTATAGACTTTCCTTCTCACTTCATCTTTTCTATTATCGATGTCTATAGAGATACGGCCACCCGTGATAAGCTCATTTTCCCTTCCGCTATCACGAGGATTTTGGGTCGTTTTTCCATTCCCTTCCCTACGTCCGATCATTATCATGTCATGTCTGCCATAGACGCCGCTACCGTAAAACGTAGCGAGGCACAGTTCAGATCGCGACAGCCGGATGCTGCACCTCCTTCCACCCGTCCGACCACCTCCAGATCCGCTCGAGCATCTACCTCTTCTTCTACGAGCGAGGTCACACTGGGAGACGTCATGACGCTGTTACAGCGCATGGACGCTCGCCTCGATACACTCACCACTGAGTTGTATCAGGTGAATGTCCGTGTTGGCCGCATCGCTAGGCGACAGGCGACCATGGGCGGCTTTGCATCAGAGGCTTCTCCTCCGCCACCTCATGCGTCGTCTGAGACCGAGGCTGATGATGATGGCGATGATGATGATGCTTCCGATGATGATGATGATGGAGATGCTGACTCATCGGATGAGATGTCTACTTGACACTCTACCCTTTGTCACTCGTGACAAAAAGGGGGAGTAGTTTTGTATGAGAGTAGTCATACTTAGGGGGAGTGTTAGCATAGGACATAGGACATTTTTGTTAGGGGGAGTGTGCTTTGAGGGATGTAGTGAGATGATCAGATGTATTTCTTTTCTTTCCTTATCTTTTAGAGATACTTTGATCATGTTCTACCATACATTGTACTTATATTCTTCTTATATATGATGATGTATGTTTCTTTCACCTACCTTTCATGTGTTGTTTCTTTTCTGTCTTTATACACATGTTTCTTTACTTGTATGCAATCTATTATTTCTGTTTCACACAAAGATGCCTTGATGTGTTTTGTTTATAAGTGTTTCAGAAATACAGGTTGTCAAAGTCTTCTTGCCATAAACTCTCTTCTTGCAAAGTTTTTCAAGAGTTTGTGTTAGGATAGATTTTACTGTATGTAACAAGTGAATATGAGTTGAGTGATTTATGACTTCTCTCATATCTTCATTTGTATGTTGTGGTTTTGTCACGGATTGCCAAAGGGGGAGATTGTTAGGACATATGTAGTTGTTCAAACTTGTGAACATATGTCGCTATTTTATGTAATTGGCTTATCCTTAGACAAAACGCACTTTACTTGTAATTGGGTAGATCTAGGATGGGTTAAACACTTCAAGAAACAGTGGTTCAAGTTTAAGTGTTGAAGCCGTCAAAGTCTGTCCAAGATACAAGCAAGGAAGTGCAAGATTTTAAAGCTCGATAGATAACCTCGACAGATACATCTATCGAGATTTAAAGAAGCTGTTTAGCCCGAGCCTCGACAGCTGTCTCGACACCTCTCGACACCTCTATCTGTCGAGAATTAAAGAAAACAGAATTCCAAGTCTGTTTCAAGTCCAATCCGTGTGTGTGTCTTTGGGACTTCTTTTCTCCTAACCCTAGACATATAAAAGGATTATTTTAAGGGCTGTAAAAAGGGCTGTACAAGTGAATAAGCAGAAATCACAAGATACAAGTTGCATCTTCTCTCTTCATGCAAATTGTGATCTGTGAGAAAAAGTTCGTGCCCTAGTTCATCTCTGATGATTTGAAGAACTTTGCAGCCAACATTCTTTCTTTCTCAAGTTGGTGAGTGAGTCACGTACTGGGATTCGTGCAAAGGAGTAAGACGCGTACTGGGATCCGCGCATCACATTGGTTAGTCACGTACTGGGAGCCGTGCATTGAACTGGAGAAATTGTCACTACAGAACGAGTCCAATTGGGTATTGGGGTAAGAGTTCAACTGTAGGTTGGTGAGGTACTGGGATTCCTTACTTGTAACTGCTCGTTGTGATAATAGTGGAGTTTCGGGAGTGGTGACCTTAAATCACCCGGTGGGGTTTTTGCCTTAGGGTTTTCCCCATTCGTGAACAAATCACCGTGTTATTTATTTTCCGCTGCATAATTTAGTTTCGGTGATTTGTTTGTGCTGCCACGTAAATTTGCATGTTAATTTGATTAATTAATAACTGGGCTAATTTAATTAATCTAAATTATCACAAGGGGTCAACGCGTTTGTGGCCTGTCAATGTGTTTTCAGTTTTGTGTTTTATTTTTTACTTTTCTGATAAAAATAAAAAAAAATTTTGAAAAAAAAATTACAAAAACAGTGTGTGTTTGTGTACATTGGTTCTTGTGAACCTTAAAATGGCTATTGAAACAAAGTTTTCTAAACTTTGTATCATCTGTAGCTTAGATGAGCATTTATATGCACAACTAAGCAAGTGAGCTTTGTAGCTCTTTGTTTGTGATGAATAAGGTTAAGTGATCTCTTATATTTAACACTTGTATCACTCTTTTTGACGGGTAGGACTAGAAAATCCTAAGAGAAAGGCATAAATAACCATCTCACCACTGTTACTCGCTAATTATGATATAACATATGTATGCTTCGCCATAGCAAAAGTGCAATGTCAATGACATCTGTATGCTTCGGCATAGCAAAAGTGCAATGTCAAAAGTTTAACATAATTGGGTTTTTCTTTTCTTTCTCTTATATGCCCATGCATGATATGTTTAATAAAAGAAAATATGCAAAGAAATAATAGCAAAAAGATCAAAATGTTTTAAAATATGATTGCAAGCGTGTTTTCCAGGAGATGTGGGAGTTATAGGATGTACCTCGAAGGTGATAGTCCCCATCAAATAGTTATGATTGTGTGTGAGTTAAAGTGATTTTCTCATATCTCAAATCGTCATAACCTTGAGATACTTACGCAATCTTGCGATGTTTTCACACACAACACGCAATATTCTTTGCTATTCTTGATACATGTGTAGGTACAATGTGATTTGGCCATCACAAGGTTTACATGTGTTAATGTATGCTCACTAAACTGTCGTAACTCATTTTTAAAATATAAAATTGGTTAGACTTGTTTAGTGTGTGTGTGCGTGTTTTGGAATACATGGGCATTAAATTATTGTTGAGAGATGATTTTGAGAGCTTAATGTGTTGCTTGGATTATTGGTTGAGTTGCATGCGTGATTGCATTCATGTCTGTGTTTTTCCTCTCTTGAAAAACTGTTTTTAAGGCAATCTTGACACCTCCACGTCACCTTCTCGACACCTAGCTGTCTGTCGAGCTTCTCAATCTTTTTCTTATCACAGTCTCGACACATTCTTGACACCTGGTGGATCGATCGAGAAACTTTCTGTCTGCTCGATAGCTTCTCCACAGCTTCTGGATCGATCGAGATTCTTTAGTGGTTGATCCTTCTTTCTCGACACATGTTCTCGATAGATGTATTTGTCGAAGTTCATTTTCTCGATACCTATCTCGATACCTGTCTCGATACCTGTCTCGACACCTCTCGATACCTGCATCTGTCGAGAATTACTAAAGGTCTATATAGGGGTTTGTCGCAATTTTTCTCTCATTTCGCTCGATCTTTCTCTCGATACTTCACTATTCTCTCTCCTAAAACCTCTCTCACTCACTCTAAACCCCCCTCCTAAGGATTATTCAAGCTTTTTCTCAAGATTTTCCTCACTTGGTAAGCTTTAACCCTCTCATTCTTCATGCATTTCATGTTTTAAAAACCTAGGTTGTGAGGCTTTTGAAAACTTTTGGGGTTTTTCAAAATTGATGAGTGTTTAATGAAGTTTTTGGGTTGGTTTTATAGATTTAATCTTTAAAACTACATGCATTGCATCACATTAGCATTCTAATAGTATTTTTATGCCTTTAGATGTGTGCAAACTTGTTGTGTGCTGGTAGGATTGGATTGGGCTGAGCGCATGATGTTTTTATATTGTATGTCACATGTTCATGCATTTCCCATGCATACGTTCCTTCTTTTCATTTTTTCTCTTCCTATATTGAACTGTTTGGGATTTTTCTGTGTGTTTCCCTTCTTCTTTTTCTCTCTATGTTTGCGTTAGTAGTGTCTATGGCACCTAAGCGTAAATCCATTCCATCCCAGAACCCTCTACGTTCTAAGAGATCTTCTTCTTCTTCTGATTCTACTCTCATGTCTATCCGGTTCCGTGATGAGAAAGCCCAAAAGGACTTCTCGGAGAACTTCTCTAAACGAGGTGTTCATTCGGAATGCCAAGTTATCTTGACAGACTTTGCCGACACTAACCTACCTGATGTCATTCACAGTCGGGCTTGGGAGTCACTGTGTGATGTCCCGGTCACTTGTCCTCTCGTGTTGATACATGATTTTTACTCCAACATCCACGGGATTGATTCTTCAGTACTTCTCTTCTATTCTAGCGTTCGAGGTACGCGTTTTGCTGTTACTCCGGAGCTGGTCTCCGAGGTTCTTCACGTTCCGAGGGTGGATCATCTTGATTACCCTGGATGTGAGCGTCTATGGATTGTGTCTAAAGACGAGATGATCTCTGTGCTCTGTGAGCGCCCTTCCATATGGGGAGATCCTCAGTACACACCATACAGGCCTTTTGCTAAAGGTCCTCGTTTCCTTAACACGGTGATAACTTTTGTTTTGCACCCACTATCTCACTACAACTCTATTACAGAGCCTCGTGCTCGATTTTTGTTGTCTCTTTTAGAGCACCTTACTATATAATTCCCTTCACACTTTATCTTCTCTATCATAGATGTCTATAGAGATACGGCCACCCGTAATAAGCTCATTTTCCTTTCTGCTATCACGAGGATTCTTCGCCGTTTTTCCATCCCTTTTCCATCTTCCGATCATTTTCATGTTATGTCTACCATAGACGCCGCTACCGTAAAACGTAGTGAGGCACAGTTTCAATCGCGACAGTTGGATTCTACTGCTCCTTCTTCCTGTTCGACTCCCCACAGATCTGCTCGAGCGACATCTACTCCCTCCTCTTCTTCAAGCGACGTCACTCTTGGAGACATCATGGCGCAGCTTCAGCGCATGCATGCTTACCTCGATGCACTCTCCATAGAGTTGTATCAGGTAAACGTTCTTGTTCGTCGCATCTCCAGGCGACAGGCGACCTTAGGCAGCTTTGCTTCTGAGGCTTCTCCTCCGCCTCCTCATGTCGCTTCTGAGACTGAGGATGATGATGACGGTGATGACGATGATGCTTCTGATGATGATGATGGAGATGCGAGCTCTTCTGATGAGATGTCTACTTGACACTCTACCCTTTGTCACTCGTGACAAAAAAGGGGAGTAGTTTTGTGTATGAGAGTAGTCATACTTATGGGAAGAGCTAGTATAGGACATTTTTGATAGGGGGAGTGTTGATATAAGGGATGTAGTGAGGATTACATGTATTTCTTTTCTTTTCTATCTGTTTAGAGATACATTGATCATGTACCCCGGTCTTGTGACCATTTATTGACATACATTGTGCTTATTTCTTGATATATATGTTGATGTATGTTTCTTTCACCTATCTCTCCATGTGTTGTTACTTTTCTATCTTTATACACATGTTTCTCTTACTTGTATGCAATCTATTATTTCTGCTTCACACAAAGATGCCTTGATGTGTTTTGTTTAAAAGTATTTCAGAAATACAGGTTGTCAAAGTCTACTTGTCATAAACTCTCTTCTTACAAAGTTTTTCAAGAGTCTGTGTTAGGATAGATTTTATTGTATTCAACAAGTGAATATGAGTTAAGTGATTTATGACTTCTCTCATATGTTAATTTGTTTGTTGTGGTTTTGTCACGGATTACCAAAGGGGGAGATTGTTAGGACATATGTAGTCAAGCTGTTGACATATGTTACTATTTTGTGTAATTGGCTTATCCTTTGACAAAACGTACTTTACTTGTAATTGGGTAGATTTAGGATGTGTTTTAACGCTTCAAGAAACAGTGTTTCAAGATCAAGTGTTGAAGTCATCAAGTCTGTCCAAGAAACAAGCTGAAAAGTGCAAACTACTAAAGCTCGACACCTAGTCTCGACACATGCATCTATCGAGCTTTAGAAGCTGTTTCAGCCTCGAGGCTCGACAGTTTCTCGACAGATCCTCGACACTTCTATCCGTCGAGATTTAAAGAAAACAGATTTTCAGTTCTGTTTTAATTCCAATCCGTGAATGTGTCTTTGGAACTTCTTTTCTTCTAACCCTAGACATATAAAAGGATTGTTTTAAGGGCCGTCAAAGTGATGCAAGTTGCATAAGCATTGAGTAATCCTTATTCATGTAATTTGTGATCAAAGATAAAGTTCATGCCCTAGTTCATCTATTGTGAAGAAGTTGCTGTGTATTGTGCACCGTAGGGTTTTGTAACCAAGCATCTTCTTGATCTTTATCATATGGATGATTTGAAGAACTTTGCAGCCAATAACTCTCTCTCTAGTTGGTGAATTGAAGTCGCGTACTCGGCTCCGCGCAATTGGTTAGTCACGTACTTGGAACTATGCATTAAGAGGAGAAACTGTCACTACAGAACAAGTCCAATTGGGTATTGGGGTAAGGGTTCAATTGTAGATTGGTAAGGAACTCAGATTCCTTGCTTGTAATCGCTTGTTGTGATAATAGTGGAGTTTCGGGAATGATGACCTTAAATCATCCGGTGGGGTTTTTGCTGTCAGGTTTTTCCCATTCGTAAACAAATCACCGTGTCTTTTATTTTCCGCTGCATACTTTAGTTTTGGTGATTTGTTTGTGCTGCCTCGTGAATTTGCATGTTAACTTGATTAATTAATAACTCAGCTAATTAATCAATTTAATTAATCACAAGGGGTCAACACGTTTGTGGCCTGTCAAAGCCAAATGAAAATCGTCAAAAAAATGTAATCATTTTCTTGTGGGAGATCATATATGTTCATTTCTATAATTGAGATAGTTCACTTAACTTAGTACTAGTTGTGTATGACTTGATTGAATTGATTATTGAAGCTTCATTCTAGACTAAAGACTATTCCATATTTGATACTCACACACAACACACAAGACTTTGTTCAATGAATGCTTATTTCATTTGTGTGATTGTATGCGATCAAATGTGATGCGTTTACTCAATTACTTGTCGATCAAACCCAAAAAGATTTTTGAGTATTTTTATATGTTTTTGAAAATATTTTTATACTTTCGTGCTTTAAGTTTTTGTTCAAAATGCATTTTTGTGTTGTTCTTCAAAAACTGATTCAGAGGCATTTTTGCGTCGCGACTAAAAGCTTCCGGCAAAAAGAGTATAAGGGAAATCTAAAAATCTCATTTTTCATACAGAGAGTATCGCGACTATTTTGCATCCAAGCTCTTCCTGCGAAATGTTTTTTAGGCAAAAACTGGAAAACACAATTTCAGACAAAGACTTTCGTGATTGTATCGCGACTGTTTCAAGACTAAAAGCTTCCCGCGAAAGTGTTTGTGCTTCAGTGGTGTTTTTCGCGAGTAATGTTGCGACTATCTAACCCGCAAAAAAAAAAAAAAAAAAAAAAAACGTGTTTTTAGTTTTATAGGGTTGATGTGACTGGGTTTTTAAAGCACTTTGTATTTCCCTCGCACTACCTCTCTCGAACCTCTCTCAATCCAAATCTTATTTTCTCTCAAAACCCCATCTTTTTCAAGATTGTTTTCTGTAAAATCAACTTCAAGGTATGTTTTCTAAAACATTCTTTTCATTTCTGTCTTAAATTATGTAGAAATTATCTTAGGGTTATAAATTTTGGGGATTTTCAAAACAAGGGTTGGGTTCATGATTTTTAAGCAAAATTTTTTCAATATTTTGATTGGGCTGAGTCCCATTTGGTTTGTGTGTATTTGTGTTGGCCCCTTGTGGCATTCTAAACATATATTTAGGCATATTTCCATGTGTTCATGCATTGCCCACATGTGTAGAACAATGTTGCAAGCTAAGTATTTGACAAAATGTTCAAGTGACATTTTTGTATTGTTTTGGACTCAAATGAGTTTCAATGTTTGGGTTTACCCTTGATTGAACATGCTTGACATGTTTTGATCATTGCGGGTGTGTTTCACACACTTTGCCCAATTTGTGCCTATATGCCATGCCATGCATCACCTAGGTACACACAAGGCACAATTCGTGCATCAACTCATGCACTCACATGCACAGTTGATATATTATTGCATTTGTGCTTTTGTTTACATGTTTTAACACTGTTATGTTATGTTTTAAGTATTTGTGCTTATTTGTTTTGGGCTAACTTGAATCTAACCAAGTTTTGTGGTCTGTCTTTGTGTTCTAGCACCTGTTTCTTTTCTTTGTTGTCTGTATTCATATGCAAATGTCACCCTTCAAGAACTTAGCTGTAAAAGGGAGAAGTAGCAAAGGAAAAGAACCAGTGATAGATCTTGACAGTTTTACCCCAAAGCCAAAGAGGACTAGATCTTCAATAGGGCTTATGATGTTGACAAATTCAGGTTATACACTGCATCTCAAGATTATGAGAAATATTTCAAAGATGCCCCCTTGTTGGTTAAAAGAGCAGTTGACCAAGCCTCTCTCCTAGATACGAGCATTCCAAAATGGTTTGCTATCAAGGATTGGAATTTCCTTTTGTCAAGTTTTGATGAATCGTACGAGAATATGGTGAAGGAATTCTATGCGAATGCCATTGCTGAGGGAGATGAGCTGAAATGTTGGGTTAGAGGAAAGATTTCACAATAACACCTACTTATCTTGCTGACATTCTACGTATTAACCGGCCTATGTTTCCGAAGCTCTCGTTGTACGATGAGTTAGATCCTGAGCAGGACTTTCTTCGGGAAACTCTAGGAAAGAACTTGGAATTCTCTTCCAATGGAAAAGCGGTGAGTGTTGCATCACTATCACCTGAATTGAGACTGCTCACATCAATCATGTTCCACAACCTCTATCCTCTCTCAAGTACTGATTACATGAATCTCGGTTGGGCTTTATTTCTCCATGACCTGGTCCATGATGAAGAGATTGACATTTGCTCTCATATCTTCCACATCTTATTCAAAACAGCCGAGAGGACTGCCTTAAGGAACTGCCTTCCCTTTAGTTGCCTTATTGTTGACACCTCATTTTGCAACCTGCATTTAACTTCACTTGGAGGGTAAAAGGGTAATTTCACCTTAGAAATATGTATCTTGATTCTGGTCATTAGATCCTTAATCTCATTTCACCAAAATAATCTTGATGTTGTAACGATCAAATTGACTGGTTATAGGCCCTAATCGGACCATCAGATTGAAAGTTATCATCAAATCAAGTTTTAATGGCCTAAATGCACTATCACAAATTGAGTCCGACCTTATGTGATTATGAACAATTGATTCCAATTGGTTATAATTATAATCAATTTGAAATTAATGATGTGTCATAATTTGATTGGTTAGGACTACATTTTATGGTAAGGTTGCATACACCTAATTAATTAGATAGTTAAACATTAATTATTCAATGATTAATTTGTGCAATTATCTTTTAATTAGGGTAAATTTGGAACTAATTAGGTCTAAAATAGGAGTGATGGGAGCCTATTAATGGTAATTGGAAACTAATTTGGGACCTATTAATGTAAATTGTGCTGAAACCATTTTCTAACAAATGACCTCTGCTCACTATTTCATCGATATCTCTCAGAATATTTTGAATCTATGAATGAGGTTAATTTTCTCATAAACTAGACATCTGGGGCTTCAATTTGAGCATAAGAACAAGGTAATTCCAATCAGAATTGAGTCAGATATGATTTTTCAAAGTTGGCTCTACAGGCTGTTACAACAGCTATGGGAAAACCGAATTTTGGCTTGCTCTTCACTCCCACCAATCTCTACATTTAATGCTCCAGATTTCTCCCAAGGCTAAAATGAGGTCTAGGTTTATGATTCTTTGTCAACCCTCATTAATGGCCTTCCATTCATATTTCCTCCACCACTACTATATAAACCTCCCCTCTCCTTCATTCCAACACAAAAAACCCCCCTCTCTTCTCCTCTCTTGAGTTCTAGAAAATTAAGTAGTCTTGTCATATCTTGGTCTTCTTGAGACTCAAGGTACTGAGTGAGACTTACTCTTCCTTTCCTAACTCTTCTTTTCCTCCACTTATAGGACCTCCCTCAAGAGTCTCCTCATCCACCATATGGATTTAGCATGAAAGTATAATCTCTTTCCCTAACTTGTTTTTTGTGTTGCCATGATAAAAATTTAGGATTAAAGCATGATAGTAATTATTTAAATTCTCTTGAATATATTTGAATGTTCTTATGTGTTCTTCATATGTTCTTGTTGTTCATCACATATTCATGCATAAGCACTAGTTTTAATCTTAAATTCACATAAAAAATATGAAAAACATGTTTGTTTCATAATTCTTTCAAATCTTTGAATCTAGGATATCACCATCCACACACATTCACTAGAATTCATTTTTCAATCCAAATGCAATGCTTAATAAATTGAATTAGGGTTCATCACATGCACACACCTTAAATTCAACATGTAAATTGATTGACATATTGGATGATATGATATGAATATTGGCCACCATAGTCTATAAGACCGGTTTCACCGGGCAAAGTGGGTGCCTAACACCTTCCTACCTTGTAACATAGCCTCCGAACTTATATCAAGGGTCAATAGGTCAAATGCTTATCCATGTAATTTTCAATTTTTAGATTGTAACTAGGAAACAAAGCCATGTACTTTATCTTAAATTGTATCTAGGACCAAAGCCATGTAATTTTCCTATGATCAATGTAAATTCAATTGAAAATTAATAAAATGAGGAATTTTTCAATTTTGGTTTTCTTATTTTTCCAATAATTAAATAAGTGGCAACTCCATTGTAAAACCCTTAATCTAAAGGGAAAAATATAACTAGTCAAACCTCCATTTTGAGAGGCAATAACACGACTCCACCCATTCACGTGGGTTTGGCCCAACACACATATATAAAATGGGCCGAGGGCGTGGTCTCTCACACTTATCTCAAAAATTCTAAAGCTGAAAGGTGTTCACTTGTTGGAAGATGAGAGACCATACCCACGACCTAATCCAATTAGCGCGCATTCTCTTAATGCCAGCATTACTCACACCTAGAAGGCAACCAAGCAAGAGAGTAGTGCTCCTCATGCTAGTTCAAGCTCTAGCTATCATGCTCTTGATGAGAAGTTAGACATCATTATGTCATCCATTCAAGACATGAACACCAAGCTATCTGGACTTGCATCTACCTTGCACTCTTATCATATTCGCTTCGACACGAAGTTCACTTCTCTCCAAACTCAATTGGATCAAATACAAAGGAAACTAGAGGAAGATGACGACTAACTCCTTTGGCCATTTTGGTCAAAAAGGGGGAGAAAATTTTGAGGGGGAGTTGCACATTATGAGGGGGAGCATAGTGGAGCATAGCATAGCACATGCACTTCATAGACATATTTTTGGTGGTTTGGTTGTTTACTTTCTTTTGCCATAGTCTAGAACGCTTTTATTTTCATTGCTTTCTTTTAAAGCTTTAAGTACTTTGGTTTAATTCCAGTTCAACGTTCAGTACTTTGTGTTTATCTCATTGCTTTGTAGCATTTTTTTTTTTTGGTACTTTTAGTTTATTTTGAGTACTACACTCTTGTGCCCTTGTTGGATCTTGTATCTTAAATGCAAATACTTCGGTATTTTGCATTGGTTGAGCGTTTTGGACGTGCAATTAATTATTTCTTTGCACTTAATTGCATTGTGTGTTCGGATGATCCTTTACTAGTTAAATGATCATTATAGTCATTCCTTAATGACTGTTCTTGTATGATCAAGTTATGCTTCAGAGTTTATATCTTGTTGTTTACCTTGATTGCATTATACTTGTTCCTATACGTACCTTGTATTCAACTCGTCATGAGCTTAATGAAAGTTTTGTCTGTGTGTGAGTGTTTCAAGATACAAGTTTATTTGTGCAAATGCTTCACAGCTTCTAGATTAGGTATGAGTGAGTTTTGTCATTATTCCCAAACTCACGTTTAAGTCTAGAGTCTATTATAGAGTATTTTGTCACAGAATAGCCAAAGGGGGAGATTGTAAAGTTGTAATTTACAACTATGATGTGGTGGCTTTAATTCCGTGCCAAATTTAATTGTAATTTTGTTCAATCTTTTGTACCCTATATTTTATGTGGGATTTATTTGTAAGGGTTGTGAGAGAGAGAGAGAGAGTATGTGTGAAGACTTAAGGCATCTATTGAAGACAAAGGAGTTTTCGCGGGTAGCTTGCAACTAGCCATCCCGCGAAGTGATGCATGTGCCTAACACATGACTAGAATGTGAAGAGTCATGATAGATGGTGACAGCTGGTTTTCGCGAGTGTCTCACGGGTAAGGCCTTCCCTGCGAGATACCTACAAAACAGTTTGTTCTGCTATTTTGTCCTATCTGCTCCACTACATCCTCATGCACACTATATGTACCATCATTACCCACATAGTGAGTAGAGAGTTTTTCAGAGAGAAAACCCTAGCCTTAAACCCTTGAGAGTGCGAGATTGTCATACCCACAATTCTCTACACCATCCATTGTGGTTTTCCTCTACTTCTACCTCTCCATTTCCAAATCCTTGAGAGGTTGATAACTCAGACACTTTCCATACCTATACTGAGTGTCTAGTGAGGTTTTGATGCAGTTGGGAAGCATTGGAAGAAGCCAAGCTTTGGCAGATGTAATTGGGCGCATTGCGGGATCTAGAAAGTTAGACAAGACATAGTTCCGAGAAGCCTTGTTGGAGTAGGAGCTTGAAGGGCTTAGGTGCATTGGGTAGAATAGGCTTGGAGGGTCTTTTGCTATTCGTGTATCCCAACTTATTGTCTAATGGATCGATTTACCGCTTGGAGGGCGGCGGAGAGGTTTTTCGTCGAGTTTTTCAGTTTCCTCTTCGATAACACATCGGCGTGTTATCTTGTGTTTGCATCTCTCTTCCCCTACTCTTTTAGCTTTCTTTCTACTGCTGTGATTTGTTGAATTTGGCTTAGAGTAGTTGTTTTGTTTGTTCGCTCGTATTTACTCTATTTCGTACTTAGTTTAAGTTAGAGTAAAATCAACTAAGCTTTATTTTTACTTTGGGGTCAAAACAGCTTTTGCTTTTTTAACACAAATTCGAGCTTTTAGTTAATTTAATCAATGATCCAATCCAAATGAGCAATGAAGGTAGACTAAATGCACAATTTTTATGAATGCAAAATTCTTTCAAATGCAACACAACATATATACAAAACCACAACACAACCAATTGGCAACAGCATGGACTGCAGACAAGTCCCTAATAGGCAGGTAAAGCAACAAATTGCATTTTAAAAACCTTCAACGGCATAATATACCCTTTGCAGATATACAAACATTAAAACTAAAATGAATTTTGATAAAAAGAGACTGAAATCTACTAAATTTTAGTATATTGCAACCGTGTTCCCCTCTACTCTTCTTTCTAGTCCCTTCATCTCTCTTTCTTTCAAACATTATCTCCTAAAGAATTTTAATCTTTAAAGACAAAATTCGCTTGAGGGCTAAAGTTTATCAACCAACAAACTAATGTTTATTACCACGTTCGTTGCATAAATTATGAAGAAATAAGCGCCTTACTCTTTTTCTTTTTTCTTTTCTTTTCTTTTTGCCAATTATGATCTCCTAAAGAAATATTAAATGCCTAAGGGTTTTACCATCATGAAAGAAAAAAATTTAGAAACTAGGGAAAAAAACTGCAATACTTTCAACAAGTTAATGTGTAGCAAAATGCTGCAACAGCAAATTTTGAATTTTCCTTCAAGTGTATCCATATTACATGGTACAATGGTTTTCAATTTGATATCTTGAAGAGAAAACCATCAAATTATACAAGCTTCATTTTCAAGCTTGAAGATTCGAAGACTGGCTTAAAGACATGATTTTTTTTTTTTTTTTACTAACAACTAAAACATGTTAATTTAATTTATTGAGGGAAATAAGGTTTCAAGCAAATTTAACTAGCACAAAAATCATCCTGTAGGAGTGAGAATGAAGATCAGAACAAAGGCTTAAAGAGAAGTGATGGTATTTCATAAACATTGCTTTTCTTGGAATTCCCATCTCTCATTGTTGTACCAACTTCATATAGCTATCCAGATTTACAGAACCTAATTTCAACTATTTACTTGGAAAGGGAATTTGAATGTGGGCAAAAAAGAAAAAAAAAAAAAAACGAAAAGAAAACTAGGACCATAGAGCAAAATCAAACTCTTAAGAACCAAAAAGAAATATCCAGAAACTGGGTTTGTATTTTTTCTCTAGAATCAACCAAGAAATGAAGCAAACCCCCTAGTTAATGCTCAAAACAATGGGAGAAATACTCACTGATTTTCAATGGAATATAACAGAGCACGTTGTTTCTTCAACTAATGAAGTAAAAAAACAAATAAGGGAAGAGGGAAAATCCAGTATCTTGGCATTATCTTTCCTGGGTTTCCACACACAACCATAAAACCCAACAAAATCCATTTTATACTATCAATGCTCATTTACTACCTCTCCATTTCACAAAGACTTCATTTCTGATTACGTGATTACTACATGGATTTTTTTTTTTTTTTTTTTTATGACGATCGAATTTTGTAAAGTCTCAGGTTATCTTTCCATTTTATTGAGATTAAAAGCTATAACTGAAGTAAAAGTTCAATTTTACCAAGTTAAAGTCAAAGAGTACTAGTTCTCCAACATGGTGATCTTTCATGGGGGGAGGTATTTGGCTGTCTTAACCGTGCTTACATCTGGACGTTTGCTTATATAACTGCCTTTGTTTACTGATGTATCAATGACATTGTTAAAATTAGCACTAAGGTGATGGGCATTATGTTTTGAAATGAATGAACAAAGTGCCTTACTATGTCAAATGGAATAGGGAATTGGGAATTAAAGTCAGATGTCTTAAATTGTACTGTTTATGTGTGGCCATGCTTATTTGTGTATGCACATTTGGAAAAAGAATGGCTGTAGATTCATTTTAACTAATTACTATAACTTGTAAATGAGATCTAGTGACTTTGAATATACCTTTCCATTAGCCACCACTACTGGTGTTTAATATTTTGTGTAGCATTAGTAGTTTCAATATATTTGGAAATAAGACTTGATGCTGTTAATGAAAGAGTGTTTTTAAATTCATGATTATTTCGGCTTCATATCATTTTCTCTTTTAATAGGCGAATATCGTTAATCTTTTAGGATGATAAAAAGCCCTCATTATGAACTAAATTTTAGTTGTCTTGATAAAGGCATGTAATGTGATTTTCTGTAGCACTTTTGTGTTGAATGCTTACCTTTTGTTTCTTTCTTCAGATTCGGCTCTAACAAGTTTTTTAGATAGCTTATGCTTTTTTGTTTGTGGTTGTTGCAGACATCATCTTTCTTTCTTCACATTTTTAAGGTTCAGTTTATGGAGAAAAGAATATAGATTGGAGGGAAGCAACCTTTTAGTTTATTTCTTGCTTCTATATCCCTTCTTCTTAGTGAGCTGGTGCCTTTTGCAGAGGACTTGGCAGTGTAATAGCGTCATATCGAGGAAGGACCTTTGATCTTACAACCAAAGTTTGGGTTTAGAGTTTAGGTACGTTCTTGGGAAGGTATTGGGCACCCAAGATTGCCCAACCCTAAGGTTAGCCTCCCATCATTGTATCCTATATCTTAAACTCATTAAAAACATACTCAACACTTGTATCTATAGCATACTTCTAAGTATACAATCATGGCATTGTTCATCCCAAAGCACATACTTATCAATCTATCCAAACAAAAGGTAGCCAAACATATTGAAGAAACCCTAACATTCATCTAACATATGAAAACCCTATCATACATCCAAAACAAAGTAGCAACTTGTACATGGCAGCAAAGCATATCATCATAGCAAGGAAAACCTATTACAGAACCCTAATCATACATGTAAGCATGTTCCACCACAAAGTAAAACCCTAACACAAAAGCATGAACATTACTAATGCATGACTTACCCTTTACTTATCTCTTAGCATAATAACACTTATGACATTAATGCATGAACATGTGAATGGATGACATTAAAATTAAGAAACCCTAATCTAGACATGTGATAACAAACAAACATGTTAAAAGGTAAACAAGCAAATATGGGGCTTAAAAACATGTGAAAAAGAGGCTACACAGATCAAACATGTGAATGCAGAAACAAAACAACAAAAATTAGGGTTTCTAGGTAACGACATCACACATGCTAGAATAGGCCTGCATACACATGACTTCAGCCTACTTGTGCAAGCTAGATCATGCGTACATAAACTTAACATAGAAACAGAGCAGAAGCCAAACAAAAAAGAATACGTAAATCTAGTAGCCTAACATGCTTAAAGACATAAAGAAAGCATACGATAGGCCAAAAATGTATTGACCCATTGTGATGAATTAACCAATTAATTAGCCAAGTGAATTAATTAGGTTCAATCACATGCAATGAGCATGGTAGCACAAACAAATCACTAAATAACTAAATATGCAGGGAAAATTAAATGACAATGTGATTTGTTTACGAATGAGAAAACCTACACGGCAAAAACCTACACGGCAAAAACCTCACTGAGTAATTTTAAGGTCACCACTCTCAAGAATCCACTATTATCAAAACAAGCGGTTACAAGTAAAGGAATCTCAGTACCTTATACCAACCTACAATTGAACTCTTACCCCAATACCGAATTGGACTTGTTATGTAGTGACAATCTCTTCTTGTATTGCACGGCTCCCAGTACGTGACTAAATAAAAGATGCGTGGATCCCAATACGCGACTTGATCACCAACTTGAGAAGGATGTTAGTTGCAAAGTTCTTCTATTCATCACACGATGAAGATCATGAAGTTGCTTGGTCACAAAACCCTACGGTGTATAAACACAATAACTTCTTCAAGAGAAAGAAAAACTAGGGCAAATTAGGTTTTCACACTTGTGGAAATGTGTTCTTCACTGTGCAACCTATGACAGCCCTTAAAATAATCCTTATATATGTTTAGGATTGTGAGAAAAAAAAAAAACCTAAACATATACTCATGGATTAGATGAAAAACAGCTCTGAAAAACTGAGTTTCATAAACCTTGATAGATAGTCATCTATCGAGATAGCTGTCGAGCCATGGGCTTTAGTAGCTTTTAAACCTCAATAGATACTAACTGTCGAGATTTAAAATCCAATACTTTTTCACTTGTTTCTTGGACAGACTTACATGGCTTTAACACTTGAACTTGAAACTTTGTTTCTTGAACTATTAAACACATCCTAGATCTACCCAATTACAAGTGCATTTTGTCAAAGGATTAATCAATACATAAAATGTTGACATATGTTCCTAACATCAAATCACATGTGTCTAAACAATCTCCTTATTTGGCAATTCGTGACAAAACCGCAACAAACAACTGAACATATGAGAGAAGTCATAAATCACTCAACTCATACTTACTTGTTGATTGCAATAAAATCTATCCTAACACAAACTCTTGAAAAACTTCGTAAGAAGAGAGTTCATGGCAAGGAAGACTTTGACAACCTGTATTTCTAAAACACTTAAACAAAACTCATCAAGGCATCTTTATGTGAAACAGAAATAAAAGATTGCATACAATATATAAGAAACATATGTATAAAGAGAGAAAAGAAACAACACATGTAAAGATAGGTGAAAAAACTGCAATAACAACCTCAAATGTATATATATCAATAAGTACAAGGTTTACTATCACAATATGATCACAAGATCTAAAGTACATGAACAATGTATCTAAAATAAAGAGAAAAGAAAAAGATACATCAAAATCCTCACTACATCCCTAAAAAATATGAACACTCCCCCTATATCCTAAACTATCCCTCCCCCTATGAGTATGACCACTCTGATCTCAAAACTACTCCCCCTTTTTGCCACGAGTGACAAAGGAGTAAGTACATCAAGTAGACATCTCATTATCACTAGGTGAGCGAGCATCATCACCCTCATCAGCATCATCACTGCCAGAGCTAACGTCACTCTCTTCCTCGGACGTCGGTGGAGATGGAGAAGAAGCAACCATGAAACCACCCATGATAGCCTGTCATCGTGCGATACGACCAACACGGGTGTTCACATGACACAACTCATCACTAAGTATGTCAAGGTGAGCATTCATGCGCACAAGCTGTGCCATGATGGCCTTGAGTGTTACTCCACCCGCTGAAGACGAAGGAGCATAGGTGGATTGAGCGGTAGAAGCTAAAGGATCAGCCGTCTCGGTCTAAGTCCGCCTCAAGCGAAGCTGTGCAAAACTTCGCTTAACGGTAGCAGCATAAATGGCGCATATGAACGTGAAGTGGGCAGACTCTAAATAGGAGACATAAAAAATGGTGAAGGAGCCACGTGAAAGCCAAAGGAAAAATGAGTTTATCACGGGTCGCTATATCTTTATAGACATCTGTAAGGGAGAGCATAAAGTGAAAAGGGAAATCAATCGAAAGATCTTCAATGAGGGACAACAAAAAGCGAGCACGAGACTCTGTGATAGTGTTATAGTGAAACAATGGGTGTAGAAAAAAAGTCATAACCATGTTAATGAACCTCGGACCTTTAGCAAAGGTTGAGCAACGGGTGTATTGACGGTCACCCCAAGAAGAAGGTGTCTCACAGAATTGAGACGTGAGTTCGTCTTTGGACATTGTCCTTATATGCTCATAGCCATAGTAGTCAGGATGCGCTACCCTAGGAACGTGTAGTACCTCGGATACAATACTTGGAGTAATTAGCATGCGTATACCCTGAACACGAGTGACAAACTGTGGTATAGAATAGTCAAATCCGTGCATATTGGAGTAGAACTCCTGTATGATCACGAAAGGGCATGTGACCGGGATGTCACATAGTGACTCCCAACCCCTACTGTGGATGACAGTGAGTAGGTCAGTGTCAAAAAAATCTAACAGAATGATTTGGCATTCCGAATGAATGCCTCGTCATGAAAAGTTCTCCAAAAAGTCCTTGCGGGCTTTATCATCACGGAACTGAATATGAGATGGAGTGGGGTTAGAAGGAGAAGAAGATGAAGATGCCCCAAAATGAAGAGGGTTCTGGGACAGAGTGGATTTACGTTTAGGTGCCATGATGCAACTAACGTAAGAGGAAGAGAGAGAGAGAAAGAGAGGGGGACAATCAGAAAAGTACCAAGCAGCACATATATCAAAATATATAGAATTGGACGTACATATGCATGAGAATGCATGAACATGTGACATGCAAATATAAATTCATCATGGGCTCAGCCTAATCCAAACCTACCAGTACACAAAACTGTTGGGATATGTGTCCTTAAATCCTATTGTATGATGCTATGTATTTTATTATGTAAGACATTATGTGTGACTTAATGTCCAAGATAACTCCATCTCAAAAAGGCTCAAAAGTTTTGAAAAATCTATGGTTAATAAAGTTGTATTATTTTTTGAAAATATTGGTAACATGAATATTGGGACATTATCATATAGTCCATGAGATGCATAGTATGTGATTTATGTGATTTAATCACAGAAGATATAAATCACAAGTTCTTTGTAAACTCAGAAATATAGTTCATAGTCGGTGATGAAATTGGGCATTTCATCTGCGAAGACTATAACGTATCAACTAAGATGATTTGTCTTGATCATGGAAATGGAGATTTCTAGTTGATATGCTGATATGTTTTAAGAGTTAAGACATATTGAACTGGACCGGCGTGAGATTTATTATTCTCCTAATGACTGTCAATTGAATAATAAACTCACGACTTATATTTGCATGAACTTTTAATCTTGAGAGGATAATGGACCTGATCATGGAGTGTAGGTTGCTTTGATATATCAGGAGTGAGATCTATGGTAACGGTCAAAATCTCAGTATGTTGGGCAGCCACATTTAGTGTTGACGGAACATATATCCAAACAGCATTTTAAGCTCAAAGTCTTACACAACTAAATGTAAGTCTAACCAATTTTATATTTCTTTGTTCTATGAGCATACATCCCTCACTACATCCCTAAAAAATATGAATCCCCCTATATCTAATCCCTCCTTTTAAGATGGAATTCATAGTCTCTTAATAGAGATACAAAATATTCCCTTGAGATAAGTTTAATGAGTTTGTTATTCAGAGAGTTGGGCCTAACTACTTTAGTAAGGAGTTATTAAAGTATATATTTATGGAATTGGATTTCATAAATATATGATGAATAACTTAAAGAATTGAACTGGGTACTCAAGGAATTAAGATGTAGTAATAAACAAAGTGGCAGTCTGCTTTCATGACTTTGTGTTACTATGAATATTTTATGAAGGGGTTGCATGTATAATAAAGTCTTAGGATATAATTTATTAATAAGGCCTAGAGTGCAACTATATTTATATAGTGGTATTAAATATAGTTAATGGTAACTTTGGACTTGTCAAGAGTTGACAGAAAAGCCCAAGGCCCATTGGAGCTAGTGTCTTATTGGTCCCTTTTGGTCCCACTCCAAGCCACACACTTAAGCCCAATTGGAAAGGCCCAAAAGGACAGCCCAATTAGATAATCAGTTAGATACAAAGGGAGAATCACACAGAATTTTGCTGTAGAGAATTTGGAGAGAATTCATAGAGAGAGTTTTTGAGAGAACACTCTTGAGAAGTGGTGTAAAAAGTGTTAGACACTTTTTGACATTCTCCTTTTGGAACTGATTGAGAGACTACACATCTTGGGCGTTAGTGGAATTGGAGTGAAGATTGAAAGTATTCCCAAGTGATTCTCATCTTCAAGTTTTGAAATTCACAGCTCCAAGGTACACTCTCTTGTTCTTATATTCTGAAACTTAAATAGTACATGTTAACCTTTATGTATGAAGTAGATCCGTTCGTTATTTATTTTTTCCTTTCGCTGCGCTGTATGATTCCATCAAAAACAACAACAAGGTCAACACACATCTAAAATGCATGAAACATTGTTATAATGCACATGTGATGCAATGCATGAAGTTTAAAGATGATTTTAACAAAAACCCATCTCAAACTTTTAACAAAAACTCAAAAGTTTTGAAAAATCTCAAACAATTTCAAAACCCCTAAAAGTTAGGTCAAAGATCATGAAAATGCATGATAAAGATGAAGAAAGTATCATACCAGATGAGGAACAAAGATCTTGAGACCGAAAAAGAAGTAAGGAAGAAGTTTGTAGTGCTTGAGAAGTGTTTTGGGAGGTGAAAAGGCTGAAAGTATCAAAAGAGATCAAAGGAATGAGATCTAAAATCACGATGCCTCTTTATATAGAAACTTCATAAAGCTCGATCGATCAAGAACTATTGAGCTTTAAAGAGGCGTTTTTCAGCTATCGAACTAGCTATTGAGGATCTAACAAGAGGTTTTCTCAACAAAGAAGCTCGATGGATCGAGGTAGCCATTGAGCAGATAGAAAGTTTCTCGATTGATTGAGCTAGCTATTGAGAGCTATCAAGATATAAAGAAAAGCTGAAGGGTCTTGATAGATAGCCTAGGTGTTGAGAGCTATTGAGAACCTATCAAATTTGCTTAAAAACAGTTTTTTCAAGGAAGAGAAAAACACATATATGGATGCAATCAAGAATGCTACTCAACCAAAGATCCAAACAGCATTTTAAGCTTTCAAAATCATCTCTCAGTCAAGATAAATGTCATGCATTTAGATCCAAAACACATACACACACTAAACAAGTCTAACCAATTTTATATTTCAAAAATAAGTTAAGACAGTTTAGTGAGCATACATTAACACATGTAAATCTTGTGATGATCAAATCACATTGTACCAGCACATGTATCAAAAGTAGCAAAGAATATTGTGTGTTGTGTGTGAAAACATTGCAAGATTGCATAAATGTCTCTACGTTATAACGATTTAAGACATGAGAAAATCTCTTTAACTCACATACAATCATAACTGTTTCATGGAAACTATCACCTTCGAGGTATATCGTATAACTCTCATATCTCTTAGAATACACGCTTGCAATCATACATAAAGCATTTTGATCTTTTTACTTTTATTTTTCTTTGCATATTTTTCTTTTATTAAGCATATCATGCATGGGCATACAAGAGAGAGAAAAGAAATACTGAATTATGTTAACCTTTTTGACATTGCACTTTTGTTATACTGAAGCATACAGATGTCATTTCATGATTGGTGGGCAACTGTGGTGAGATGGTTAATTAAGCATTTCTTTTAATATTTTCTAGTCCTTCTAGTCAAAAAGAGTGATACAAGTGTTAAGTACAAGAGATCACTTAATCTTACTCATCACAAACACCAGCCATAAAGCTCACTTGCTTAGTTGTGCATATAAATGCTCATCTAAGGTGCAAGAGATACAAAGTTTAGAAAATTTTGTTTCATTGGTCATTCAAGGTACACAAGTACCAATGTACACAAACACATACTGTTTTTGAATTTTTTTTTATTTTTCATTTTTTTATGAAAGAAAAGCAAAATAAAAACAAAATTGAAAAATAACCAAACAAAAACATGTTAAATAAAGCAATGCATAAAAACTAGATTGTCTCAAAATAAGAAAGCAAAACACACAAGTAATGCAAACACAACAAAAAGAGGGAGAGAATGAGAAAAAGTGACAGAATCACTTGGAGCCTTTTTCCTTCCATACTTTGGAGGAACCTTTTCTTTGAGCAAACTCTTGAATCGGTGGTGAGGGGGAAGAGTTGAAACTGTTCAAGTACGAAAGGAATATGAAGGCTTTGAGTAGATCTCCAAGAGGAGCAAAAGAGGATGGAAGCTGATTTTGGTTTCCCTACGAAAGTATGCTGTTGTTGGAAAAACATGGTTTGTATCTTATACAAAACATATGCAGTGGAAAATTAACGGATCTATTTCATTCACAATTGATAACATGCACTATGTAAATTTCAGAATTTAAGAATAAGAAAGCGTACCTTGGTATGATGAATTTTAAAACAAAGATTAGAAGCACTTGGGAACACTTTTAATCTTCACTCAAATTCCACTAACATCCAAGAAGTGTGGTCTCTTAATTAGTTTTCGAAGGGAGAAATGATTGAGTGACATTTTTTTTTTACCCATATACACACACTAACTATAATATTCTGCATGTTTTTCTCTTTGTATCTAATTGATTATCTAATTGGGTTAGCCTTTTAGGTCTTTCCAATTGGGCTTTAGTATGTGGCTTGAGTGGGACCAAAAGGGACTAACAAGACACTAGCTCCAATAAGTCTTGGACTTTTCTGTCAACTCTTGACAAGTCCAAAGTTACTATTAACTATATTTAATACCACTATATAAATATAGTTGCACTTTAGGCCTTATTTATAAATTATATCCCAAAATTTTATTATACATGCAACCCCTTCATAAAATATTCAATGTACTACAAAGTTATGAATGTAGACTGTCGCTTTGTAAATTACTACATCTTAATTCCTTGAGTACTTATTTTAATCCTTTAAGTTATTCATCATATATTTCTGAAATTTAATTCCATAAATATATACTTTAGTAACTCCTTACTAAAGTGGTTAGGCCTAACTCTCTGAATAACCAAACCCCGTTAAACTTATCTCAATGGAATATTTTATATCTCTGTTAAGAGACTATGAATTTCATCTTGAGAATATATGATCCATCAACACTATATGTGGTTGCCCAACATATTGAGATTTTGATCGTGACTTTAGATCTCACTTCTGATATATCAAAGTAACCTACACTTCATGATCAGGTCCTTTATCCTCTCAGGATTAAGAGTTCATGTAAATATAAGTCGTGAGTTTATTATTCAATTAACAGTCATTAGGAGAATAATAAATCTCACAGCAGTTCAGTTCAATATGTTTTAACGCTTAAAACATATCAAAATACCAAATAGAAATCTCCATTTCCATGATTGAGACAAATCATCTTAGTCGATATGTTATAGTCTTCGCAGTTGAAATGCCCAATTTCATCACCGACTACGAATTAAAATTTTGAGTTTTCAAAGAACTTGTGATTTATATCTTCTATGACTTTTCACATAAATCACATACTATGCATCTTATGGATTATATGATAATGTTCCAATATTTATGTTACAATTATTTTTAGATAATAATAAAACAATTTTATTAGTTACAATATTAAGTCATACATAATGTCATATATATAGCATCATACAATAGGATTTAAGAGTGCACATCCTAATAGCTGTTGCTTTACTGAGTGGCTAACCACTTATAGCAATTAGGTTGAGTATGTCTAGCTACGTCGTAGTGATGACAGAGATGCTACTTCTTCTCTTTAAACTTTTGAGCATTACCCTTCTTAGCCCTAGGGTTTTTGGTTTCTTTCTTAGCAAGCTTAAGGGGTGCTCCTAAGATAGATTTACCTTTGTTTCAGTTCTCACTAGCTATCATAGTTTTTGCATAATTATTCTCGGAATCAATATTGTTAGCTAGAGAAACAAAAACATTAGTACTAGAAGAAGCAATAATAGGAGAAGAAAAATCATACCCTAAACCGGATTGATCGGAGACAGATTTTTGCATGCTGAGCATCTAATTAAGCTTTACACTTGAGATCCTCTCCAACTGAGCTCTAACTTGGAATAGTTCCGCCTCGAGCTTCTTGATCTTCTCAGCCAAGAAGTTGTTTTCAAACTTCAGTGCTCTAATAGTCTGATTTGCTTCATCAAACTTTGTAAAGAGTTATTTTTGTTCAAGCTCCATATCACTGAGTTTCTTGGTGGCCAACCTATACAACTTCTTATATTTTTTCAAGACCTTGTATAACTTTGCATAGGCTGTGTGGATGTCATCTTGCTCATCTATCTTCTCAAATTTGGATTCCACCAAGTCTTCTTCTTCATCCATATCTTCCACAATCCTCTCAGTAGGATTGACACTGGTAGTGAAGGCATTTAGAATTCCATCATTCTCATTTCTAGAATCACCCTTAGGTTCGGTGTCCCTTGAAGTTGCAGCAAGTGCCTTACTTTTCCCAATGGACTTGAGATAGGTAGGGCACTCTTGTTTCATGTGACCGAAACCTTGACACCTGAAATACTTAGGTCCTTAGGGAACAGTGTATTGATTGCCATCCCTAGCATCCTTCTTCCCTTTGTCTTGACTCTTAGACTGAGAAGAACTTGATTGCCTATAATCCTTGTCAAAGCCTTTTGTATTTGCATTTTACATGAATTTCTTAAATTTTCTGGTGATATAGGACTTCATTTTAGAATCTTCATTGTCGGAAGACTAATCTGTGTCACTGTTCTTGGCCTTTTATGTCATGCTCTTGCCCTTACCTGACTTGCCAATCTTTGTCAAACCTAACTCATAGGTCTGCAAATTACCAATGACTTTGTTAGAGGAATCTTGTCAATATCCTTTGATTCCTCAATGGCGGTGATCTTGGCATGAAATCTCTTAGGCAGAAATTTAAGCACCTTTCTCACAATCTTGGGTTCGGGAATGGTTTCCCCAAGATTGAAAGTTGAGTTCATTATGTCCTTGAGCCTAGCTTAGAACTCATCAAATGACTCATCCTCCTCCATCTTGATTTATTTGAAGCTAGTAGCGAGCCTCTGAAACTTCGAATCCTTGACAGCCTTGTTTCCTTCATAGGTTGTCTAGAGAATTGTCCACACCTCCTTTGCAGTTTCAGTGGACGAGATCTTCTTGAACTCCTCATTTGTGACTGCACTGAATAAAACATTCAATGCCCTGCTGTTGAAGTTTTCCACCTTGATCCCCAAAACTTTTTTTCCCAAAACTTGTTTTGTTTTTCCTATTTTTATAGGGGGAGAAGCTTCTTTTTATTCCTTTTTGTTCATAGGGGGAGTTGTTGCTGTTCATAAGGGGAGTTGTCTTTATTCTTTATAGAGCTGGATTCATTTGTATCCTTGATTCTCTATTTTCTCTTGACTTTTATTGTGTACATATTCTGTTTACTCTTTATTTGAGTTGTCTTTGTCAATACGTGACAAAAAGAGGGAGAAATAGATGAAATTTTTGGAAAAGGTTTTTTAAAATGTTTTGTTTAAGGGGGAGATGAAATTGTTTTTGAAAGGGGGAGAATATAAATTTTTTTTTGATGTATCTAATTTAGGGGGAGAGTTAGTTTATTTTTGTTTTTATATTGTGTTTCATATTGGTTTACATGTATTTTCCACACATGCACTTATGATTTGTTTAGTGTTTCAGGAATTTACAGGTTAATTCATTCGAAGCTGTTGTCTACTCTTGCAACTGGTAGGTAGTGGTTAGTTTGAATTGTATTTTGGGCAAAAATGTGTAATTGGGCATTTTATTGTATTGGGTTGTTCTTGTATTTGAGCATTTCATTTTGTATGAAAGTTTTGTCACGAATTGCCAAAAAGGGAGATTGTTAGTTTCTAAAAGTTTAGAACAACTGGCAATTCGTGAACACAAACTTGTCTAAATATAGATCCTAGAGTCTATAGGTATTTTTAGACAATGCTTAAGGTGATACAAGTCAAGATTCAAGAACAAGCAAGCCGCAGAAAGAAGAATTGAAAATTTGTCTAGTTCGACTGATTGAGAGATAGGCTCGATCGATCGAGGGTTGTATTTATAGAATTTTAATTAAGGTTGAACCAAGCCAGTTCTCAAGCCCATTAAGTAATCGAGAGATAGGCTCGATCGATCGAGAGATGTATTTATAGAATTTTAATTAAGATCCAAACAGCATTTCAAGCCCATTAAGAATTAGGGTTTCAAATCTATTTCTTCTAGTATATATAAAAAAACCCTAGCCACATTTTTGGGGTTATTGATATGTTGTATGTGTGAATCTCTTGTGAGATCTAGAGGTGTTTACCTTTATACATACTTAGGATTATCAAGATCAAGATTAATGTCGAGAACTTGGTGATCGTTTCAGTTGCTATTTCAAGAGCTTAAAGAAAAACAAATGGTGTACTTGTGGATGTTGTGGATCTAAAAAAGAAGTAGTCTGTGGACTCGGAGCTATTACGTGGTCGTGGTAGCAATAGAATGTTAGTGGTCTAAGTCGTTATTGTAAAACTTCACTTCTTTTATAGTGGATCCTATTTTACCTTGAAGATTGTTAGGTTAAATTCTCCACAAGTTTTTTACCAATTTAGTTTTCCTTGGTTATCATATCGTGTATTCTTTATATTTTTGCATTACTTTACATGATATGATTTGTTTGTATTAACCTAGATTTGAATAATTTACTTAAGTAATCACTTGGCTAAATAATTAGGTTAAACAACTAGTGTTTTAAGGGGTCTAAAAGTGTACATTCTCTTTCCCTACATGTTTTCATATTTATATACGTTCTCTTTTTATCTTTATTAAAACTATCAAGTTTAGTATTTGTGATGGAATTTTTTTTTTTGTCACTACATGTTTGTTTTTGATATCTACTATCAAAGATACCTCTCTCTCTCTCTCTCTTTCTCTCTCTCTTATTTTGATTTCTCTATATATAATCTTGATTTTTGATTTGTTTTAATGCATGTGTTTCATAGATTGCTTTCTTTGTATATGATAACTAAGGTTGAATGATCATGCTATTAAAGATTGATTATTATTTTCTATTGTTCTTAAACTTTGGTGTTTTGATTGTTTTACTTTAGATTAATCTTTTTGGGAGTAATGTAAGTGTGCAATCACCTCAATCTACATTCTACAGGGAGCAGGAGCCGTAAGTTTTCTGGTCTTCATGCTTAATGGTTGACCCACCCCTAAGCATAATGGCCTGAAGTTCACATGGGAGAAATAATAAAAAAATTTGACACGGAGAAACTTTTATTTTCTTTTTCTTCACATTTATTTGTTTTTATTTTTTTATTTGCATTTGGATTTACATAATGTGAGTGTGTTGATGATATGTGAGGTTTCATCATTGGAATCTATAGTTATTTTATATTTCCATATTTATTTTTTTAGAAACATATTCATTGTCATTTTTTTCCATACGTATACACACAAATATTTGCACTACCAATAACGTAGATGAGAATAAATGAATTGTCTTCACCATTGACTCATAGAGGGATACAATTATAAAAAAATTTAAAGATTATATCAAAATTAAGGAAAACAATACTTATTTATCCCAAGGTTTTTGATTCTCAACTTTATAGGACTTATCACTCTCAAGAATCCACTATTATTAGTCATAAGCGATTACAAGTAAAAGGAATCTCAATACCTAATACCAACTTACAGTTGAACCTTTACCCTAATACCCAATTGGACTTGTATTGTAGCGGCAATCTCTCCGTTTAATGCATGAATCCCAATACGTGACTAACTAATGATGCACGGATCTCACTATGTGACTAACACACCAACTTGAAGAAGATGTTGGTTGCAAAGTTCATCAGTTCATCAACATGAAGATTAAGAAGCTCCTTGGTCACAAAACTCTTGGCGCAAAGACGCATTAGCTTTTACAAATAGAATGATGAATTAGGGCAATTTCTGTGTCCGGTCATAATATGTGTGCATTCTATTTTCAATTACCCTTGCATCACTTGTGACGACTCTTAAAATAATCCTTATATATGTCTAAGATTGTGAGAAAAGAAACACTACACAAATACTCAAGGATATGCGTGCAATCAGATTTGAAAAGTCTGATTTCATAATTCTCGACAGATACAGCTTCTGTGGAGCTCAACATTAAATCTCGATAAATGGGCTTTTGTCGAGACTTTTGTTGAGCTTTAATGAACAACACTTCTTCACTTGTTTCTTGAACAAATTTGCATGGTTTTAACACTTGACATGAACAACATATTTCTTGAAGTCTTAAATCATCCTAGATCCATCCAATTACACATAAAGTGCGTTTTGTCAAAGGATTAACCAATTACATCAAAAATGTCCCAAAAAACTATTAAATTTTTAATGTGAAATTTTTAAGATACATGATGAGTGTTATATTTTTTTTATTGACAATAACTATAAAATCTTATGGTGTCTATTTTAAGAAATTTATTGCTTAATAAAAGTTTACATTAATGCTTTACATATGAATCAAGTGAAATAAAGACTAAAAAGAAGATTTCAACTGTTAATCAACACGAAGGTAATATTCTATAATTATATATCCACCATCTCCTAATTAGAAAATTAAGGGAGATTTGAGAGAATTTGTTTATATTTAAATGTGATATATGGTTATATTTTTTATGCTACATTTGTTTTCATGTTAATTATGAGTTATTCTTTCTCTAACTTGGACTTCCCAAAATGCCTAAGACAATTTTGACATAATAACATATTTTTTATATCCATTGTTACCCTTTTTTAATTTTTTATTCATACTTAGACTATCAAAAATAAGTTTGGCATAAAAAAAATAATTTCCTTTATCATTGGAATCTATAGTTACATTTCATATTTCCATATTATTTTTTTAGAAACATATTCTTCCTGTTCCCCCTACACACACACACACGCACACAAAATATTTTTACTACCAATAACATATATGAGAATAAATGAATTGTCTTCATCATTGTCTCATTATGGGATATAATTTGTTTTTTCTGTTTAGACCCCTTAAATCAGATTATTTAACCTAATATAATATCCAAGTGATTACTTAGGTTTATTATTCAGATTTAGGTTAAACAATAATAAATCATATCATGCACAACAATGGAAAATATAAAGAACACAATGATATGATGACTCAAGAAAATCAATGAAACCAATAGTTTAAAGGTAAAAACCTGTGATGGATTTGACCTAGCTATCCTCAAAGTAAAACAAATCCACTATAAGAGAATTGAAGTTTTTACAATGAGATTTAACCTTAAATCTATTGCTACATCAAGTAGTAACTTACTAACATGATCACATGAAAGCTTTGAATCCACGGACTCCTCCTCTTCTTGGATTTGTAGAACACAAACTCCTACGTTTGTGACTTTGATATCCCATTCAAAGATTTCAGATCACCATCAGTAGCTGATCTTGTTTGCAGCAACTTCTACAATGCAATACCAAATCTTGAGATTCTTCAGAGAATATGGCCGGTAGATAACTTTGGAGAGCTTTGGGTACAAAAACCCTAAATCTACAATTGGAGGCACAAGATACATTCTTTTCTCCCTAAAAGCTCTAAAAATTCTCTCTAGGGTTAGCTTATAATGTCTTTTAAATACTGGAAAAAAACAAATCGCGATTTGGGCTTCAAATGGTCAAGTTATGTACGTTTGTTGATTTTTTGCTGATATGTGACTTTCAATTGATCAAACAACAATCGGGCATCAATCGAACAACAATCGAGAGCAATCGGATTGCAACTCACTTTTTTCATCCTGAACATGAGTTTTTTATGTTGGACTTGAAAGTACACCTTTCTAACTCAATAATACTTACTTTTTGTCATGGTTTGCCAACACTACAAACTCAAAACCTAACATAGTTATATAAAAAATTTAAAGATTATATGAAAGATAAGGAAAATTATACTTGTTAATCATAAGGTTTTGGATTCTCAACTTTATAAGACTTATGATTTCAAAAGTTTACTATCTTGGATAATTTTAATGGGGAACAATAATGAAAATAATCTGTCAAACAATTGTAAATTGAAAAGATTCGAAAAAAAAATGATGGTAAAGTACTGTTTATTGACAAAATTAATAATTCTAGTACCTCTATTGAAAAAACTTTTCTTTTTCTCCCATTTTCTAGTACCTCTATGACAATTGCACCACCTTAATTAAAAACAATTTGCTATATCAACATAAGATTGGAATCATGGAATAAAAGAAAAAGCTAGGCCAAAGATATATTATTCTTCAAATCAATTATTGTACCTGCAAGTACCAAGGAAATTATTTTTTCTACGAAATTAATTTTTGATAGTCTAAGAATAAAAAATTAAAAAAAGTAACAACGGGTATAAAAATATGTTCTAATGTCAAAGTTTTCTTAGACAATTTTTTTTTTTTACTATTTTCTTAGACAATTTGGGAAGTCCAAGTTAGAGAAGAAATTACTCATAATTAACATGAAAAGCATGTAGCATAAAAAATATAACTGTATATCCCATTTAAATATAAACAAATCTCCTCAAATCTCGTATCAAAAAAAAAACTCCTCAAATCTTCCTTAATTTGCTAACTAGGAGATGTTGGATATATAATTATAGAATATTACCTTCGTGCTGATTAACCGTTGAAATATACTTTTTAGTTTTTATTTAACTTGATTCATATGTAAAGCTTTAATGTAAATTTTTCTTATGCAATGAATTTCTTGAAATAGACACCATAAGTTTTTAAAGTTATTACCAATAAAAAATATAACACTCATTATATTTCTTTAGAAATTCAAATTAAAAATATAATAGTTATTTAAGGATTAATAATAAAAATTTATAAATGATATAAAATAAAAACTGTAAGTAGCACAGCTTAACAACTAGTTGGATCTAAAGAATCAGTAGCCCATAAAAGGTACAACTTTTTCAAAGTTGTAAAACATTTAACTTGAACTCATTTCATATATATTGATTTTTTTTTTTTTTTTTAAATGCCAAATTATAGGTATGCAAACATTTTTCCTATTATTGTCAAGCTATTGGCAATTTGGCATTTCACAATGACAAGTTATTAATGCCAACATTCAACTTGCACGAATTTCATTAAGGAAGAAATACTAAGATTATTATACGCTAACCATTAAGAGATTAGTCATTGTTGTCTCTTATAGTCTAAGCAATTTTAACTCGCATCTCATTTCTATTATGGTCTAAAATTTATCTATAAGAATAGGCTACATCATAATAAATATGGATAAGTCAAGGACTACAATGAATTTATTCATAATCTAAGTCTACTAAATTAAGTGGACTTATTTCAATATAGCAATATTTTACATCATAAAAATATTGCATAATTTCACAAAAACTTTAACGTATAACATAATGTTGGGCCAAATTATTCTAACATATATAGTAGTACATGTTGCCAAGAGAATCAATTGGAGGACAAATCGGGGCGTTAAAGTTGCAAATACACTGACTAGGAATTCAAGGTGGAGGGAAAACAGGGCAGTCTCCTCTTCCACCGCGGTGCCATTGACTACATAACTTGACATAACGAGCCCTAGTCGTACAAGTCCAAGCAGTACGACACTCCTCTGCCTTGACTTTGGGAATCATTTTCTCACCTAAAAAAAACAACAACCATTAGCTTTTACGTTATACAAAATTAACACCAAAAAGTGGGTTCCAGTTAGCTCAATTGGTAAAGTCTCTGATAGTTGAATAAAAAATCTGGGGTCCGATCCCCGCTTACACCAAAAACTGATTGATGTCTAGGTCTGATAACAAAGAGCGCTCATCAGAAGCGGACACCATAGGTTAAAATTTTCTCCAAAAAAAAAAAAAAATTAACACCAAAAAACCATACTGTAAATAATTTAAAATAGCCCATATATAATTTTAAAAATGACCTCAATATTACATCGATATTTTGTGTGTTAGACATGTATTTTTGTACAAGTCTGTTGCAAAGAAGTATTTAAAGATTTGGTAGTCCATGATACTTTGTTTTTTGGAACACTTGAATATATTTTGTGCTATTATACTTAATCTAGAATTTAATACAACATATCAAGTGAGTTCCAAAACAAATCAACCAATTAACCAAAGGTTCAACTATTTTGATTGTAACTACATAATTTGGACCTTAGCAAATAATAATTTAGATTTTTTTTGCAACAACAAGTAAAAGAAGAGTGATATGAATCAAAATTCGGGCCAAAATGGGCAAATGCCCTTTTCATGCAAAAAAATCAGCGTTTTGCCCATTTTTCCGAACTAATTAGGAAAATGTTCTTATTTTGAAACTCGATTTTCTTAAAATCGAGTTTCAATGTAAAACTCAATTTGTAGAAAATCGAGTATAGGGCGATCAAACTAAAAAAAAAAAAATTGCATGGAACTTGAGTTCATGGAGCTCGAGTTCCATGCAAAAACGTTGCTATGGGGTTTTAAAATGCTGCTATAGGGCTCCTTGAATGCAGCTATATGATCAAACAAAAAAAAAACTTGCAAGTTTGATCGCTCCATACCTATAGCTTTTTTAAAGCCCTATAGTGGCGTTTTAAATGGAACTCAAGTAATCCATGCAAGTTTTATTTTTTTATTTTAAGTTTGATCATATAGTTGCGTTCATGGAGCCCTATAGAGGCGTTTTTGCATGGAACTCGAGCTCTATGAACTCGAGTTTCATGAATTTTTTTTTTTTTTTAAAGTTTGATTGGCCCATACTTGATTTTCTACAAATCGAGTTTCAAAACATGAGAATTTCCCTAATTAGTTTGGGAAAGGGAGTAAAATGCTGGATTTTTTGTGTGAAATGGGCATTTGCGCATTTTGGCCTCAAAATTCGCCTTAAAGAGACAAGAACAATAAAATATTGATTGATCACGAGGAGGACAAGAAAGAAGTAAAAGATAAAATGCTTTGCCATCTTTGATATGTGGTGCACTGGTACCTGTGGTGTCTATGCCCCTTTTATTGGTTTTTTTTTTTTTTTGGAGTAAGTCTATATCACGCATTTAATTTATTTTAATTTGAATTGGTAATATTGGATAAATAATGGTAGAGATATATTTTCTTTATTTATATAAATTAGTTTAGATTAGGATTAATTTTGATTAATTAGTTTGGATTAGGGTCAGTTTTATTGATAGATTAGATGAAGTTAGTATTTATCTTTGGAAAAATGTAATGTCCGTATCAAATCTTAAATGGTAAGTTGTTACTTTTTTTTTTTTTTGAGAATCAAATGGTAAGTTGTTACTGGTTGTTACTAATACGCAAAAAAGAAATTTTAATAATGGACTTAAATTAAAACCAATAATAGCATGCCACCTATTATTTATTCTGAAAATATTATAGACGTTGCATTAATCTTTTCTTAATCTATTTTATCTTGTATAAATTTAGATGTTGATAATGAACGAAAAACAATATTCATAAATTTTTAAGGGCACACTTGGTATGATGTAATAAATCTTGTAGTGAAATGATTCATGTGTAATAAATATTTGGTCATTTGGTCATTTTTTTATACAAAGAATTGTTATTTCTTAGGAAGAACTATTTCTAAAATTGAGAAATAAATATTCATTTCTAAAAAGGGGTCAAATAGACATACTTTCTAAGATGCCTATAATAGTTATTCCTTGGGACATATAACAAATTTTATGATTAACATACTTCCAAAAAAATACAAACTTTCCATATGCATAATTTTTTTTACAAATTTTCCATAGTAACACTCAAACTTATGAATGAGAAAATTTTTTCCCTTACAATATAATTTTATTTCCAGTAATAAATATTACTATTCCTAATGTAATCTCACCACTCAATGTGCCAAACATGGTCTGAGTTTTAAATTGTCAGCTAATTTAAGTTGGAGGTTCAAACTTCCTCAAAGTACTCCATTTATAATTAGGATTCACTTGTTCGCTCTAAATAACTAATAAAAATTGGGTCCATGAAAATTGGTGTGAGAGCAATGGAAGCTCACAAAATAGTATCAAGGCTTGCAAGTTTGTGCAACTAAAAAGTAGTAAAAATGCGTTAAAAAAAGGATTGCAAGGACAGAGAACAAACTTGGATTTAGGTGAGAGAGGGGGGAAGCATAAAAAAAATCTTTTTAAAACTCAAAATTAATATTTATTTTGTATTAAGAAACCGTCAACAAAAGGAAGACACAAAATCATTGTTTTGTAATACGTTACAATGTACTCAATTATGAAAAGAGAACTTAGTACTTTTTTAAGATAATTTCAATGTCATCTACAATTGAACATGTAAGAACCTTAATATTAAACCACACTGTAAATAATTTAAAATGGCCCATATATAATATTAAAAAATGAACCTTAATATTACATGGATATTTTGCGTGTTAGACATGATTTTTTTGTACAAGTCTATTGGAAAGAGGTATTTAAAGATTTGGTAGTCCATGATACTTAGTTTTTTGGAACACCGGAATTAATTTTATGCTATCATAATTAATCGAGAATTAAATACAATATATTAAGTGAGATTCAAAACGAATCAACCAATTAAACATAAGGTTCAACTATTTCGATTGTAACTACATAATTAGGACCTTGGCAAATAATAATTTAGATTTTTTTGGGACAGCAAGTTAAAGAAGAGTGATATGAATCAAAATTCGCCTTAAAGAGACAAGAATAATAAAATATTGATTGAAATAGTTACCGTAGTTGATCAGGAGGAGGACAAGAAAGAAGTAAAAGAAAAAATGTTTTGCCATCTTTGATATGTGATGCCCTATTACCTGTTTACTTTATTTTAATTTGAATTGATAATATTGGATAAATAATGGTAGTGATATATTTTATTTATTAATATAAACTAGTATGTAACCCATGCTACCGCACGGGAATGGATATAATTTAATAAAACAATGAAAAAAATATATTGCATTTTATTATTTAAGTGATACTATTGGTTTTGTTTTGTTTTTTATTATTATTATTAATCGTGAGTTTAGTCATATTTAAAAGATTTAGTTTATTCATGTTAATAAATCTTAGTATTATGTAATTTTTTAACAAATATTTTTATCATACAAAATTCTAAAGAAAGAATGCTACATAGATATATATATATATATATATATATAAATATATATATATATATATATATATATATATATATATTCAAGGTTGATTCATAGACGGTACATATAACTATAATTAAGTTGCTTTATCATAAAACAATTTTTAACAAAATATTTTAATCAAGTAAATGTGAATCTCATAACATGCATCTCATAACAATATATAATAATAGAATAACGTGAATCTCATTAAAAAAAATTTAATCAATTAAAAGTCACTAAAATTATGAGCATAAAACGTAAAGACAAACAAATAGGATAAGTGCTAATTGTATATATGATCTGCAATATAGCTTGAGTTCATGTCTTCACCAATCGTATATAAGTCTGAGTTTTAATAAGTAAAGATCTAAGAAGATTGTGGTTCAATCTTGAGAAGATTCTCATATTTAATAATAAAAAAAAAAAATTATACATCCAAAGTCTACCTTTGCAGTAAACACTATATATCTCTTTAACACTCCAAAGAAAAAAAAAAAAGAAAAAAGAGCCCATCATCAATCCTATAAACCAAAAATTCTTGAGAGAAAGAGATTGAGAACATAGGACGAAAATAAATAGATCTAATGAAAATAAAGAGTGAGAGCTAGATTATAAACTCCATAAAACTTGCAAACAAAAAAATAATAATAATAAAAGAAAATCATATCTAATTAACAATTACCTTGCATATGAAGCCAGCCTTTGTAAAGGAGATATATAATTGATCTGCAAAACAGAGGGAGAGAAAGAGAGATTAGATTGAATTTTGCAGAGACGGAACGAAACAAAAAAAAAAATCTTGGTAAAGCAGATTTAGTAGAGAAGTAAAAATTGAATTTTGCAAAAAGAGAGAGAGAAAAAGAGAGGAGGTTCGGATGAATATGAGTAGTGGAGGCGTGTTTTTTTTTTTTTTTTTTTTGAGAAAAAATACATGAAATCAAAAAATTACAATAGGAATCGATGGAAAACCTTTTCTTATATAGGAGGGTTGTATTGGAGATGGGGAGATAAACCTTGAAATATGCAGATGTGGGGAGATGAACCTTGAAACACGCAGGTGTGATGAACCTTGAAATAGGCAAATGTGGGAAGATGAACCTTGAAATACGCAGGTGTGATGAACCTTGAAATACACAGGTGTGGAAAAAAAAAAGAACACATCGAAATTACAATTGATCCGCTTAAATTTAGACAAATGGAACCACATGAATCTTGACACATGGCACAAAATTAGGATTCTAATTTAGAATTGTAATTGGAGATTCTCTCTGCTTCACCTATTATATATATATATAGATCAGAGTAAATTACGATTAATTTGATTAATTTTTAATAATTAGTTTGGATTAGGGTTAGTTTTATTGATAGGTTAGATGAAGTTAGTATTTATTTTTCGAAAAATGTTATGTCTCTAACAAATCTTATGTGAAAAGTTGTTGCGGGTTGTTACTAATAGGCAGATAGGGAATTTCAGTGATGGACTGAAATGAAAACCAATATCAGCATGCCAACCAAGATTTGTTATGAAAATATTATGAACATAACATTACTCTTATCTCTATCTATTTTGTCTTGTATAAATTTAGATGTTGATAATGAGTGAAAAAGAATATTCATAAATTTTTAAGGGCACATTTGGTATGATGTAATAGATCTTGTAACGAAATGATTCATGTATAATAACCATTTAGTGATTTGGTAAAAACAATTTTTATAGAGAATAGTTATTTCTTATCATGAACTATTTCTAAAATTAAGGATTAAACATTCATTTCTAAAAATGGGTCTAATAGACATACTTTTTAAGATGCCTATAATAGTTATTCTTTAGCCTATATAACAAATTTTATTATTAAGATACTTTTAAAAAAAATTCAAACTTTCCCTATGCATAATTTTTTAACAAATTTTTCATAGTAACACCCAGACTTATGAATGGGAAAAATTATTCCCTTACAATATAATTTTTTTCCAGTAACAAATTTTACTATTCCTAACGTAATCTCACCACTCAGTGTGCCAAACATGGTCTGAGTTTTAAATTGTTAGCTAATCTAAGTTGGAGGTTCAAACTTCCTTAAAGTACTCCATTTATAATTAGGATTCATTGTTCACTCAAAATAACTAATAAAAATTGGGTCCATAAAAATTGGTGTGAAGGCAATGGAAGCTCACAAAATAGTATCTAGGATTGCAAGTTTTTGGAACTAAAAAGTAGAAAAAATGTGCATAAACAAAGGATTGCATGGACGGAGAACAAACTTTGATTTTGGGGAGAGAGGGGGGGGGGGGGGGGGGGGGGGGGGGGGTAAGCATAAAAAAAATCTTTATAAAACTTCAAATTAGCAATTATTTTGTATTAAGAAACCGTCAAAGGAAGATACAAAATCATTGTTCTGTAATACATTAAAATGTAATCATTTACGAAAAGAGAACTTAGCACTTTTTTAAGAAAATTTCAATGTCATCTACAATTGAATATGTAAGAATTGTTGCAATGATGTCCCATTTCAATGAATAACATCATAGTATCTACAAAAAAACTCATCTTCCTTTTTGTTATGAAAGTTTGTTTTCATGATATTCATAGCTGAAAATGCTTGCATTGTAGTTTTTACTCTCTCTTCTCTCGGTTAGGCTGCTTAAAATATTCAATTTTTTGTCTTCGATGTGTGCATCTGCCGTTGGGTAAACCAAACCCAGTCCAATGATGAAGGAAATTATTTTTTTGTGCCAAAATTATTTTTGATAGTCTAAGTAAGAATTACAAAAAAAAAAAGAAAAAAAAAAGAAAACAACAAAAAACAACAACAACAACAACAATGGATATAAAAATATATTCTTATGTCAAATTTTTAATAGACATTTTGTGAAGTCCGAGTTAGAGAAAACATTACCTCATAATTAAGATGAAAAAAATGTAGCATAAAAAATATAACTATATATACCATTTAAATATAAACAAATCTTCTCAAATCTCCCATAATTTGCTAAATAGGAAATGGTGGATATATAATTATAGACAATACCTTCATGTTGAGTAAATGTAGACATCATTTTTTTTTTTTTTTTTGTTTAACTTTATTCATATGTAAATCTTTAATGTAAACTTTTATTAAGCAATAAATTTCTTGAAATAGACAACTTAAAATTTTATAGTTATTATTAAAAAAATAAATAAAACTCATTATATTTCCTAAGAAATTCACATTGAAAATGTAATAGTTATTTAAGGATGAATAATTACAAATTTATAATAAAATAAAATAAAAACTGTGTGAAGCACAACTTCACACCAAGTTAGATCTAAAGAATCATAGTCCAAAAATGGTACAACTCTTTTAAAGTTGATAGGCAAAAATCGTATTGATCCATTGTGATAGATTAATTGATTAATTAACCAAGTTTAATTAATTAACTAATTTAACATGCAAATGCATGGTAGCACAAACAAATCACCAATAAACTAAAGTGCAGTGGAAAATAAATTGACACGGTGATTTGTTTATGAATGGAGAAAACCTCCAAGGCAAAAACCTCACCGGGTAATTTTAAGGTCATCACTCCCGAGAATCCACTATTATCACAATAAGCGGTTACAAGTAAAAAATCCCAGTACCTTATACCAACTTACAGTTGAACCCTTATCTCAATACCCAATTGGACTTATTCTGTAGTGATAATTTCTCCTTTTGATGCACGGCTCCCAGTATGTGACTAAACAATTACGCGGATATCAATACGCAACTTAAATCACCAACTTGAGAAAGATGTTGGCTGCAAAGTTCTTCAGTTCATCCTTACAATGAAGATGCACGGTTATAAAACCCTACAGTGCACAAACACAGCAGCTTCTTCACAAAGAGATGAACTGGGGCAAACTTTATCTCCAGTCACAAATTGCTTGAACAGACTTTGCTTAATGCTTGTGCAACTTGTGTCTCAACTGTGTTACCAGATACGACCCTTAAAATAATCCTTATATATGTTTAGGGTTATGAGAAAAGAAGGGTCAAAGACATGTCCACGGATTGGAATTAAAACAGATCTGAAAGTCTGTTTTCTCTTAAACCTCGACAGCTAGAGGTGTCGAGATACTGTCGAGCCTCGGGGTTGGAACAGTTTCTTAAGCTCGATAGATGCTAAGTCTCAAGCTTTAATGACAGTCACTTCTTTAACTTGTTTCTTTGACAGACTTGTACAGCTTTAACACTTGATCTTGAAACCTTATTTCTTGAAGTATTAAAAACATCCTAGATCTATCTAAATACAAGCATAGTGTGTTTTGTCAAAGAATTAGCCAATTACATAAAAGAACGACATATGTTCTTAACAAGTGAACCACATATGTCCTAACAAAAGTTGTAAAATGTGTAACTTGAACTCATCTTATATATTTTAAAAATTTTTTTTAAATGCCAAATTATCGGCGTGCAAGCATTTTTCTTATAATTGTCGAGCTATTGGCATTTGACAATGACAAGTTATTATGACCAACATTCAACTTGCATGAATTTCATTAAGGACGGAATGCTAAGATTATTAAGCGCTAACCATTAAGAGATTGGTCCTTGTTGTCTCTTATACACTACAACAAACTTTAGTTATTTCAACCCTCTTTTATCAAGGGTTTACTAAAATCTGTCAATACAACTTACAAATAGAAATGCGGAAGGCTATATCACTTAACTTTATTTCAAATATTATTTGGTCACTCAAAATAAGTTAGAACATCCATGAAATAAATGTGAAAAAAAAAATGCGTCAGTTTGTTCAGCCCAAAACCCTTGGTAAAAAATTACAAACTTTTCAGCCCTTGAAAAAAGCCCACAACAAAATTTGCATCCCTTGGAAAAAGCCCACAACAAAGTTTAAAAATATAGCCCAAAACATAACCAACCTATCTTCACTCGTAGAGCTCTTATCACTCTCATTGTCGAAATTGAGATAGCCTGAAATTTCTCAGAGCTCATAGACTCAACGATCATGGAGATCTCATAGAGCTCGACGATCATCAATTTGGTACGTAATCACAAACCCTAATTTCTCGGTTTTGTGACTCTTCATCTCTAATCACAAACCCTAGGGCGTTGTGTTTCTCAGCTTCGATTAAGTACGAATCACAAACCCTAGGGTGTTGTCTTTGATTTTTTTATTTTTTTGGTTTACACACACTTTTTCATCGATTTCCCCATGATTTTCGTTTCACATTTCTCAGAAAACTGAGCTCATCATTGATTTCCCTATTTCGATTTCTAATTGATCATTCGCTTTAGAATCTCACTGTAACGTAATCGTTTTCCTCAGGTTGTAGCACAGAAAGTGAAGGAAGCCGAAATCACTGAGCAAGACTCACTTCTTCTGGTAATCATCATCAGAATTCCAATTTTTCTGTCTTTCAACTTCAATTACGGACAATCGCATTTGAATTTCTTTAGCAGAAATTTACATCTGAGTATATTTTCCTTGTTTATGTGATCAGATTCAATTTTCTTTTAGAAAATCCATAGAATTATTTTTCGTTACTTCATACTCTGTTTCGAGTACTCCATGTAAAATTTGGTTCAAACAAATGGAAATTATTTCTCATTTAATTTTTTGCTAGATCTTAGAGATTTAAGATCGAGAAATTTAATGGTCATTTGCACTGTATGTGTGTGCAGTTTTTGTGTTTAATGTGTGGTGTGTGTGGTTGTCTGAGGGTGAGGTTGTTTGGGTATGGCAGAGTTGGTTATTCGACGTAGACTGGGTTTTGAAGCTTTTGGTTATAGGTTTGCTGGGTTTGTGATTGGGTGTTGCCATGGGATTATGGGAATGTTAGCTTTGTCCAACACAAATACTTGGCGAGATTGCCGGCCTCAAGTGCCTGACTAAGCTCTCTGTTTGCCATTTTTCCATTAGGTAAGTGTGTATGTTGCTCTGTATTTAGCTCTGCTCTGCTTGTCTGCTGAGATGGAACTTAAAATAGTTGAGAAAATTTTGAATTTTTGTGTGGGTATTTGTGTAACTTGTTTGGTTTAGTTGAATTGAATTATTTTATATTTGACTCTGTTTTGTTCAGCACCTGTTATGCTTTATCTAATTGGTACTGAGCAATTTTAACTTGCATTTCCTTCCTATTATGGTCTAACAATTTATCTATAAGAGCAGGCTACATCATAATAGATATGGATAAATCAAGGACTAAAATTAATTTATTCATAATCTTAATCTACTAAATCAAGCAAACTTTTTTCAATACAGCAATATCTTACGTCATAAAAATATTGCATAATTTCACAAAAACTTTAGCGCATAACATAATGTTGGGCCACATTATTCTAACATGTATATAGTAGTACATGATGCCAAGAGAATCAACTAGGAGGACAAATCGGGGCGTTAAAGTTGCAAACACACTGACTAGGAATTCCAGGTGGAGGAAAAACAGAGCAGTCTCCTATTCCACCACGGTGCCGTTGACTACATAACTTGACGCAACGAGCCCTTGTCGTACATCGCCAAGCAGTATGACACTCGTCTGCTTTGACGTTAGGTATCAGTTTCTCACCTAAAGAAAAACACCAACCATTGGCTTTTATGTTATACAAAATTAACACCAAAAAACCATACTGTAAATAATTTAAAATGGCCCGTATATAATATTAAAAAATGAACCTTAATATTACATCAATATTTTGTGTGTTAAGCATGAATTGTTGTACAAGTCTATTGCAAAGAAGTATTTAAAGATTTGGTAGTCCAAGATACTTAGTTTTTTGGAACACCTGAATAAATTTTGAGCAATCATACTTAATCTAGAATAAAATACAAGATATCAAGTGAGTTTCAAAACAAATCAATCAATTTAACCTAAGGTTCAACTATTCCGATTGTAACAATATAATTTGAAGCTTAGCAAATAATATATTAGATTTTTTTGCGACAAGAAGTAAAAGATGTGTGATATGAATCAAAATTCGCCCTAAAGAGGCAAGAATAACAAAATATTGATTGAAATAGTTACCACAGTTGATCACGAGGAGGACAAGAAAGAAGTAAAAGATAAAATGTTTTGCCATCTTTGATATGTGGTGCATTGGTACCAGTGGTGCTTATGCCCCTTTTATAGGGGTTTTATTTTTAGAGTAAGTTTATGTTACACGTTTAATTTGTTTTAATTTCAATTGGTAATTTTGGATAAATAATGGTAGAGATATATTTTCTTTATTAATATAAATTAGATTAGATTAGGATTAATTTGATTATTTTGTATTGATTAGTTTAGATTTGGGTCAGTTTTATTGATAGGTGAGTTGCAGTTAGTATTTATCTTTGGAAAAATGTTATGTCTGTCACAAATCTTAAATGCTGAGTTGTTACTGGTTGTTACTAATAGGCCAAAAGGAAATTTCAATCATAGACTTAAATTAAAATCAATAACAGCATGCCACTTAAGATTGTTATGAAAATATTATAGACGTAGCAATACTCTTATCTATATCTATTTTGTCTTGTATAAATTTAAATGTTGATAATGAACAAAAAACAATATTCATAAATTTTTAAGGTCACATTTTTGTATGATGTAATAAATCTTGTAATGAAATGATTAACGTGTAATAAATATTTGGTGATTTGGTAATATTTTTTTACAAAGAATAGATATTTCTTAGTAAGAACTATTTCTAAAATTGTGGAATAAATATTCATCCCTAAAAAGGGGTCTAATAGACATACTTTCTAAGATGCCTATAATAGTTATTCCTTAGGACATACAACAAATTTTCTGATTAACATACTTCCAAAAAAAATACTATCTTTCCATATGCAAAAATTTTTTAGTGATTTGGTAAAAAATAAATTTATAGAGAATAGTTATTTCTTATCAAGAACTATTTCTAAAACTGAGAATTAAACATTCATTTCGAAAAAATGGGTCTAATAGACATACTTTTTAAGGTGCCTATAATAGTTATTCTTTAGCCTATATAACAAATTTTATGATTAAGATACTCTAAAAAAAAATTTCAAACTTTCCATATGCTTAATTTTTTTTCAAATTTTCCATAGTAACACCCAAACTTATGAATGGGAAAAATTATTCCCTTACAATATAACTTTTTTCCAGTAATAAATATTGCCATTCCTAACGTCATCTCACAACTCAGTTTGCCAAACGTGGTCTGAGTTTTAAATTTTTAGCTAATCTAAGTTTGAGGTTCAAACTTCCTCAAAGCACTCTAATTATAATTAGGATTCACTTGTCCCCTCAAAATAACTAATAAAAATTGGTGTGAGGGCAATGGAAGCTCACAAATAGTATCCAGGATTGCAAGTTTGTGCAACTAAAAAGTAGTAAAAATGTTTTAAAAAAAGGATTGCATGGACGGAGAACAAACTTGGATTTAGGGGAGAGAGGGGGGAAGCATAAAAAAAATCTTTATAAAACTCCAAATTAGCATTTATTTTGTATTAAGAAACCGTGAACAAAAGGAACACACAAAATCATTGTTTTGTAAAACATTACAATGTAATCATTTATGAAAAGAGAACTAAGCACTTTTTTAAGAACATTTCAATGTAATCTACAATTGAATATGTAAGAATTGTCGCAATGATGTCCCATTTCAATGAATAACATCATAGCATCTACAAAAAACTCATCTTCCTTTTCGTTGTGAAAGTTCTTTTTGATGATATTCATAGCCGAAAATGCTTGCGTTGTAGTTTTTACTCTCTCTTCTCTGAGTTAGGCTGCTTAAAACATTCGATTTTTTGTGTTTGTCTTCAATGTGTGCATCTGCTGCTGGGTAAGGGCAAAATTATTTTATTTAAAATTTTTAAAGTGTTTGGTTGTTTATTTTGGGTAAAATTTGTTAACTGGGCTTATGTCTTTTATAGCTTTGCTATTGGTAATTTTTGTTGTTGAACTAATTTTTTTGGGGTTTGTAAATTTATTTTCAAATTTTAGATCTAGGATATCAAACTCTTCAAATGATAAGTCCTAGAAAGTTGAGAAACCAAAACCTTCTGATTAATAAGTATTATTTTCCTTAATATTCATATAATCATTAAAATATTTTTATAATTGTATCCCAATATGAGTCAATGATGAAGACAATTCATTTATTCTCATATACGTTATTGGTAGTACAAATATTTGTGTTTGTATATGTATGAAAAAAAAAGAGAATGAATATGTTTCTGAAAGAATAAATATGGAAATATAAAATAGGACAACATATTCTAATGGGGTTTGGTTTATCTTCAGTACTTTTTTAATTGGATATATCATTTTCTTTTAAATATACAACGTCAAGTGATAGTGGGGTTTAATCATCACATTTTTTTTAGTTAGTTGGTGATGTGACAATCTCTTGTTAAATCAAATAGAGATTCATTTTTAAAAAGTACTGGAAGTAAATCAAACCCATTTCAATGATGAAGGAAATTATTTTTTCGTGCCAAAATTATTTTTGATAGTCAAAGTAAGAATAAAAAAAAAACAACAACAATGGATATGAAAATATGTTCTTATGTCAAATTTTTAATAGACATTTTGGGAAGTCCAAGTTAGAGAAAACATTACTCACAATTAAGTTGAAGAAAATGTAGCATAAAAAATATAACTATATCTACCATTTAAATATAAACAAATCTTCTCAAATCTCCCTTAATTTGCTAAATAGGAGATGGTGGATATATAATTATAGATAATACCTTCCTGTTGATTAACCGTAGAAATTTCTCTTTTTTTTTTTTTTTTTAATTTAACTTTAGTCATATGTAAATCTTTAATCCAAACTTTTATTAAGCAATAAATTTCTTGAAATAGATCCCATAAGATTTTATAGTTATTAACAATAAATAAAAAAAAAAAGGAAAAACACATTATATTTCCTAAGAAATTCACATTGAAAATGTAATAGTTATTTAAGGGTGAATAATTACAAATTTATAATATAATAAAATAAAAACTGTGGTAAGCACAACTTCACAACAAGTTAGATCTAAAGAATCATAGTCCAAAAAAGGTACAACTCTTTTAAAGTTGTAAAATTGGCAACTTGAACTTATTTTATATATTTTGAATTTCTATTTTCAAAATGCCAAATTATTGGTGTGCAAACAATTTTCTTATTATTGTCGAGCTATTGGCATTTGACAATGACAAGTTATTATGGCCAACATTCAACTTGCATGAATTTCATTGAGGAAGGAATGCTAAGATTATTAAGCGCTAACCATTAAGAGATTGGTCTTTGTTGTCTCTTATAGTCTGAGCAATTTTAACTTGCATCTCCTTTCTATTATGGTCTAACAATTTATCTATAAGAACAGACTACATCATAATAGATATGGATAAATCAAGAACTACAATTAATTTATTTATAATCTTAACCTACTAAATCAAGCAAACTTATTTCAATATAGCAATATTTTACGTCATAAAAATATTGCATAATTTCACAAAAACTTTAGCGCATAACATAATGTTCGGCCACATTATTTTAACATATATATAGTAGTACATGTTGCCAAGAGAATCAACTAGGAGGACAAATCGGGGCGTTAAAGTTGCAAACACATTGACTAGGAATTCCAGGTGGAGGAAAAACAGAGCAGTCTCCTATTCCACCACGGTGACGTTGACTACATAACTTGACGCAACGAGCCCTTGTCGTACAACGCCAAGCAGTATGGCACTCGTCTGCTTTGACTTTGGGTATCATTTTCTCACCTAAAGAAAAACACCAACCATTAGCTTTTATGTTATACAAATTAACACCAAAAAACCATACTGTAAATAATTTAAAATGGCCCGTATATAATATTAAAAAATGAACATTAATATTACATCAATATTATGTGTGTTAAACATGAATTGTTGTACAAGTCTATTGCAAAGAAGTATTTAAAGATTTGGTAGTCCATGATACTTAGTTTTTTGGAACACCTGAATAAATTTTGTGCTGTCATACTTAATCTAGAATAAAATACAAGATATCAAGTGAGTTTCAAAACAAATCAATCAATTTAACCTAAGGTTCAACTATTCCGATTGTAACCACATAATTTGGAGCTTAGCAAATTATAATTTAGATTTTTTTTTTTGCGACAAGAAGTAAAAGAAGTGTGATATGAATCAAAATTCGCCTTAAAGAGGCAAGAATAACAAAATATTGATTGAAATAGTTACCACAGTTGATCACGAGGAGGACAAGAAAGAAGTAAAAGATAAAATGTTTTGCCATCTTTGATATGTGGTGCATTGGTACCTGTGGTGCTTATGCCCCTTTTATAGGGGTTTTATTTTTAGAGTAAGTTTATGTTACACGTTTAATTTATTTTAATTTGAATTGGTAATTTTGGATAAATAATGGTAGAGATATATTTTCTTTATTAACATAAATTAGATTAGATTTGGATTAATTTGATTTTTTTTTTTATTGATTAGTTTGGATTAGGGTCGGTTTTATTGATAGGTGAGTTAAAGTTATTATTTATCTTTGGAAAAATGTTATGTCTGTAACAAATCTTAAATGCCGAGTTGTTACTGGTTATTACTAATAGGCCAAAAGGAAATTTCAATGATAGACTTAAATTAAAATCAATAACAACATGCTACCTAAGATTGTTCTGAAAATATTATAGACGTAGCAATACTCTTATCGATATCTATTTTGTCTTGTATAAATTTGAATGTTGATAATGAATGAAAAACAATATTCATAAATTTTTAAGGGCAAATTTTTGTATGATGTAATAAATCTTGTAATGAAATGATTAACGTGTAATAAATATTTGGTGATTTGGTAATATTTTTTTACAAAGAATAGATATTTCTTAGTAAGAACTATTTCTAAAATTGTCAAATAAATATTCATCTCTAAAAAGGGGTCTAATAGACATACTTTCTAAGATGCCTATAATAGTTATTCCTTAGGACATTTAACAAATTTTATGATTAACATGCTTCCAAAAAAATACAATCTTTCCATACGCAAAATTTTTTTAGTGATTTGGTAAAACATAAATTTATAGAGAATAGTTATTTCTTATCAAGAACTATTTCTAAAACTGAGAATTAAACATACATTTCTAAAAATGGGTCTAATAGACATACTTTTAAGGTGCCTATAATAGTTATTCTTTAGCCTATATAACAAATTTTATGATTAAGATACTTTCAAAAAAAATTCAAACTTTCCATATGCTTAAATTTTTTACAAATTTCCATAGTAACACCCAAACTTATGAATGGGAAAAATTATTCCCTTACAATATAACTTTTTTCCAGTAATAAGTATTGCCATTCCTAACGTCATCTCACAACTTAGTGTGCCAAACATGGTCTGAGTTTTAAATTTTTAGCTAATCTAAGTTTGAGGTTCAAACTTCCTCAAAGCACTCCATTTATAATTAGGATTCACTTGTTCCTCAAAATAACTAATAAAAATTGGTGTGAGGGCAATGGAAGCTCACAAAATAGTATCCAGGATTGCAAGTTTGTGCAACTAAAAAGTAGTAAAAATGTGTTAAAAAAAAGGATTGCATGGACGGAGAACAAACTTGGATTTAGGGGAGAGAGGGGGGAAGCATAAAAAAAATCTTTATAAAACTCCAAATTAGCATTTATTTTGTATTAAGAAACCGTGAACAAAAGGAAGACACAAAATCATTGTTTTGTAAAACATTACAATGTAATCATTTATGAAAAGAGAACTTAGCACTTTTTTAAGAAAATTTCAATGTAATCTACAATTGAATATGTAAGAATTGTCGCAATGATGTCCCATTTCAATGAATAACATCATAGCACCTACAAAAAAAACTCATCTTCCTTTTCGTTGTGAAAGTTCGTTTTGATGATATTCATAGCCGAAAATGCTTGTGTGTTTTTACTCTCTCTTCTCTGAGTTAGGCTGCTTAAAACATTCGATTTTTTGTGTTTGTCTTCAATTTGTGCATCTGCTGCTGGGTAAGGGCAAAATTATTTTATTTAAAAATTTTAAAGTGTTTGGTTGTTTATTTTGGGTAAAATTTGTTAATTGGGCTTATGTCTTTTATAGCTTTGCTATTGGTAATTTTTGTTGTTGAACTAATTTTTTTGGGGTTTGTAAATTTATTTTCAAATTTTAGATCTAAGATATCAAACTTTTCAAATGATAAGTCCTAGAAAGTTGAGAAACCAAAACCTTATGATTAATAAGTATTATTTTCCTTAATATTCATATAATCATTAAAATATTTTTATAATTGTATCCCAATATGAGTCAATGATGAAGACAATTCATTTATTCTCATATACGTTATTGGTAGTACAAATATTTGTGTTTGTATATGTATGGAAAAAAAAAAAGAGAATGAATATGTTTCTAAAAGAATAAATATGGAAATATAAAATAGGACAACAGATTCTAATGGGGTTTGGTTTATCTTCAGTACTTTTTTAATTGGATATATCATTTTCTTTAAAATATACAACGGCAAGTGATAGTGGGGTTTAATCACCACATTTTGTTTAGTTAGTGGGCAATGTGGCAATCTCTCATTAAATCAAATAGAGATTCATTTTTAAAAAAGTACTGGAAGTAAATCAAACCCATTTCAATGATGAAGGAAATTATTTTTTCGTGCCAAAATTATTTTTGATAGTCAAAGTAAGAATAAAAAAAAAAAAAAAAAACAACAATGGATATGAAAATATGTTCTTATGTCAAATTTTTAATAGACATTTTGGGAAGTCAAAGTTAGAGAAAACATTACTCATAATTAAGATGAAGAAAATGTAGCATAAAAAATATAACTATATATACCATTTAAATATAAAAAAATCTTCTCAAATCTCCCTTAATTTGCTAAATAGGAGGTGGTGGATATATAATTATAGATAATACCTTCCTGTTGATTAACCGTAGAATTTTTTTTTTTTTTTTTTTTTTTGAGAAACCAGACTGTTAGTAGCCTGGGCTTTTATTCAACTGAAAACAAACTTCAATGAATGTCAAATTCTACAAGAGGGATAATGTCCTCAGGAAGGGATTCAATCCACACCTGAGTCTCCCTAGAAATCTTGGCTTTTTTGGCTAGAGCATCTGCTACAACGTTGCAGTGTCTAGTATTAAAACTAAAGCTATAAGAAGAAAGAGCAGCAACTTGGTGTAGGATGTCTTCAATAATGTGGCCATTCGTCAAGTGGTCCGACTGATCTTGGGAAATAGCTTGGAACACTTGGAGAGAATCACCTTCGAAGACAACGTCTTGTAGTCCTAGTTCCATTGCAAACTGCACCGCACAGCGACAAGCAAGGGCTTCTAGCTCCACAACGGACTGAGCTGCAAGAACTGGCATGGATAATGCCCCAATGGCCTCACCACGCCAGTCTCGAATGATCACACCTATCCCTGCTTGGTTGCTAGACTTTGAAACAACCGCATCAAAATTAGCTTTGAACTTACTTTCATCAGGTGGACGCCATTGCTAAGGTAGAGGAGGGACCGCGGCAGCTGGGGTCTGATCTATTGTCTCTAAATATTCTTGTAGGTAGCTTCCAGCCAAAGCACTAATTCGGTTGAGAATTTGGACTGGAAGGTTATGACGCAAAGCATTACGGCGGTTCCACAACATCCATGCCATGGTGGTGAAGATCTCGGCTCTATAATCGTCCTTGAACTGCATCTGATGGTCAAGAAGGCCTTGGAAGCTTGTCGTGTGAGCATTAGCATGGGGCTGGGACCAGGAAAGTGTACTCCAGACCGGTTCTAGTGTTGAGCAAGACCAAAGAGCGTGGAGAGTGTCCTTGGGCTGGGCTTGACAGGCGCTGCATATATCTGATGTGGCTATGTGTCTTCGAACCAGATTGGACATGGTGGGTAGAGCCTCGTTGCATGCACGCCAGGCAAAGTGCTTGAGTTTGTTTGGCACTCTCAGCTGCCACAAACTTCTCCAAAACAGCTTTTGGATATCAGGCGAAGAGGATCCTGCATGGTTAGTGGAATTACATGACATAAGGAGCTTATAAGCACTCTTAGTTGAGAACTTACCTGAGGGAGTGAGGCCCCATATGATTCGATCAGGGGGAAGCCTTAAACTTATGGGCATGCCACAAATGATAGAAGCTTCATGGGGTAGGAATAGTTGATTTACCAAATTTGAACTCCACTCTCTCAAATTAGGATTAATTAGGGAGCTCACCTTGGTACCTGGAGCAACTGTGGGAAGAGGAGAGATGACTGATCTATTGGATTTAACTGGCAACCACTTGTCCTCCCTTATTCTAACAGAGTGCCCATTCCCGATCCTCCAAACCATTCCTTTACGAATCACATCTCTAGCACCTATGATGCTTTTCCATGCATAGGACCCTAAGGAAGAATCCTTAGCTTCCAGGATTGAGCAATCCGGAAAAAAACGAGCTTTGAAAACTCTATGACATAAAGAATCCGGATTATTAATCATGTGCCACAACTGCTTTGCCAATAAGGAATCATTAAATTTTTCAATGTCTTTAAATCCCATCCCCCCCTTCTCCTTGTCTTCACACATTCTCTCCCACTTAACCCAATGCATTTTATTTCTTCCCCACTGTACCCCTACCAGAATTTACGAATGAGAATCTCTAAGTCTTTGATCAAGCCTTTAGGGAGCTTGAAACAGCTCATGGTGTAAGTGGGTATAGCTTGGATGACAGCTTTGATTAGCACCTCTCTACCAGCTTGTGAAAGGAGCTTCTCCTTCCAACCTTGTAGTTTCCTCCACACTCTTTCTTTAATGTAGGCAAAACTTTGTTTTTTAGCATGCCTTACCAATGTTGGCAAACCCAAATATTTTTCATATTGACAAATAGCTGGCACACCTAAGAGTTGTAGAATCTAAGTTTGTATATCTTGCTGGGTGTTGGCACTGAAGAAGATGTTTGTTTTCTCTCTATTAATTTTCTGTCCTGTGCCTTTTTCATAGATTGACAGTAAATTCAGGACCTTCTGACACTCATCCACTCTAGCTCGACAAAAAAGGATACTGTCATCTGCAAAAAATAGATGAGATACCCATGGGCCATTTCTGCAAATAGATACACCTCTGATGTCACTGTTAGCTTCAGATTTTTTTATAAGACCTTGTAAACCCATAGCACAGAGGAGGAACAAATAGGGTGATAAAGGGTCACCCTGTCTAAGTCCCCTCGTAGGCTTAACATGACCCACAGGTAGGCCATTGAGTAGGACAGAGTAGGATACAGTACTCATGCAGGATGATATATGAGAAATCAGTTTATTTGGAAAACCTAAGTGTTCCATAACCTTCACCAAGAAAACCCATTCCACCCGATCATAAGCCTTACTCATATCTAACTTTAGAGCCATGAATCCCAATTTACCTTGGGTTTTCCTTTTAAGGTAATGCAAGGTTTCAAATGCCACAAGAACATTATCAGTGATAAGTCTACCTGAGAGAAAAGCACTTTGAGAATCGTCAATCACATGGGATAAAATATTTTTCAAATGGTTAACCACCACTTTAGCAATAAGTTTGTAAACCACATTACACAAGCTAATTGGTCTAAATTCAGCTACTCGTTTCGGGTTTTTTACCTTTGGAATAAGGGCAATGAAGGTAGAATTAAGGGACTCATGAACTACACCTGAATTTAATGCATTAAGAACAATAGTAATTACATCCTCACCAACAATATGCCAATAAGTTTTATAAAAGATGGGAGACATACCATCGGGTCCAGGTGCAGTAAGTGGGGCCATTTGTTTGAGAGCGAGGAGTACCTCATTAGCTTGATAGTCACGACTTAAGGAGGCACTCATTTCAGCTGTGATCACCGGTTGCAAACCCATTAGGATTTCATCAAATTGGGTCGGGTTGGTTGTTGTGAACATATTCTGGAAATAAGCTTCAACCACTCTACCCAAATCAGCCTCCTCATCGACCCATATTCCATCCTCATCTTCCAAGCCCAAGATCAGATTACGTTTATTTCTCTGGGTTGCTCTACAGTGGAAATATCTGGTATTTTTATCAACTTCCTTTAGCCAAGCTGTACGGGAACGCTGCTTCCACATGCATTCTTCCTTATTTTTCAACTTCTCAATATCAGCACGTAGCTTATGCACACGGGTTGGGTCAGAAACATAGCCACCCGATTCCTCAAATTCCTTCAACTCCTTAAGCTTTTTAGTTAGGGAATTACGGACATGACCAAAGGATTGCCGATTCCACACTTGCAAGCCTTCTTGGACTGATCCGAGCTTATTATTATAATCCTATACCGAAGCTGCATGCCTAGCCGAGCCCCAAGAATCTTGGATTACCTTCTCGCATGAGGCATCCTTAATCCACATGGCCTCAAATCTGAAAGGTCTGCCACGCCTATAGAAGCACTTTAACTCAGAGTCTGTGCACAAGAGGATTGGCTTATGGTCGGAGTGAAAGGCATCTAAGTGGTGAATCCGGGAAGTAGGAAATTTCAGTATCCACTCCACTGTAGCAACACCCCTATCTAGGTAAATCCACACATTGTGAGCCCCAGGTCTCCTATTGCACCATGTAAAAGGGTAGCCATTGAACCCCAAATCCTTCAATCTACAGTCATCCAAGGCATCTCGAAATAGTTTCATCTGCCTTTCCGGTCGATCACGCCAGCCAAGTTTCTCCTCCCCCAACAAAATTTCATTAAAGTCACCCATACAAAGCCAAGGAAGAGATAATCGAGAACTTAAAGCACGTAGCAAACACCAGGAGTTTTCCCGGCTGGCGGTATCAGGGTCTCCATAGAAGCCCGTGAACCGCCAGGCGTCATCAACTCCATGATCCACAATTGCATCAATGTGGTTCTCAGAATAAGACTAAACATTCACTGAACAATCTGCTTTCCAGAGCAAAGCAAGACCACCACCTGTGTTAACACGAGAGACAACAAAAATATTAGTAAACTGCAATTTTCTACCAATTCTTTCCATCGTAGTTTTTTCAACTTTGGTTTCCATTAAGAAAACCATTTTGGGATCTTTTTTGCTCACCAAAGTGGCAAGCTCGTCCTCTGTCTATGGGTTCCCAAGCCCACGACAGTTTCAGCTAAGGCAACTCATTGAGATGGGTGGGACTGGATACTAGTCTCCACCTGAATATTTTCCTGCTCATTCCACTCACACCCTGCTCTTCGCTGCTTTTTTGATCCCTGCCCATCTTCCACATCCAATCCCGGTCTTCTATCTGGATTGCACTCTAATGGCCTAGTCTGATGGTTCGTATTAGCCATACGGGCAAGCCTCTTAAAAGACTTTAGGGAGGTAGGTGTGGGTTGGTTGCCACCCATAATGTTGCACTTACTATGTGGGGTACGTGTTTGCCTTGAAGGTGGGTGGTCTTGCATGGAAAGTGCATGGTCTTGTGAGAGGTCCACCACTTCCTTGGCTTTTGGACCAAAGTTGTAGTTCAATCCAGGAGTATTTCCCATGCACTGATCCATACTTAGTCCCTAGATACTCATAGTCAAACACTCCATGGGACCTGATTCAACAACTTCTTGCAACTTTTGGACTTTGTTGACCCCACCACTTGCCACATGATGAAGATTGGTTGCTTGTGACTCCTCCATTATAACTTCCCTCATGAACTCACGGTCAACCTCATCTCCAGAGTTTGATTTGGCTGTTGAGGAATTGGCATCAGAGTCTTGGGACGGGGAGTGAGCTCCTTTGCTACCCGGTTTCCTCCACCAAGGAGCCTTTGTGCGTGAAGAACCATGGATAACAGCTACTGTCTTTCTGGTGGACCTGAAGGCTTCAGCCCGCATCCATTCTCCAAATTGTTGCTCATCCTTTTTCAGTTTTCCTTTACCCCTAATCCACAACTCACAGTCCCTTTCACCATGGGATAGTCGACCACACCAATAGCAAAAATTAGGGAGGCGTTCATATTGAATTCCTACCCAACCAATCTGTTTGCCCTCAGACCACAGCTTTTGACACCTTGGCAGCGGTTTGGAGATGTCAATGGATAAGCGCACCCTCAAGAATTCACTTCCGTTACCATCGTCTTCTGGATCCGCCACCTCGATAACCTTGCCAATGGAGTTACCTATGGCTTCACCCGTGGCTTGATTTAGGCTCTTCTCGGGAACATTATGAAGCTGCACCCAGAATGTAGCCCGTGAGAACTCTAAAGATGGGATTTCTTCCACCGCCGTGACCCTCTCAAAAATTACAATGTGTTTATCAAATGTCCACGGTTCGAACTCTAGCACACGTTCAAGATCTAGGTTGTCCTCAAATTCAAACATAAGAATGTTGTCACCAATATCCCGGATCTTAAGTTCTCCAACAGGTTTCCACAAAGGCTTGAAAGTGCGAGCAACCGAGTCAACGTTCAGGGTTCTTTTAGTGAAAAAACGCCCAGCTAAACGGTGAATACTCTCTTCCACCGGTTGTGGGTTTCAATCCCGTGCTCCTCATCTTCATCCAAAGTAAGGCGTGACCATAAACTATCTAGGCCGGCCATGCTTGTAAACTGTGAGACAAAAAGAAGAACACAACTCTAACAATACCAATCGTTGGCCACAAGAGATGCAGAACAAACGAAATAGAAAAAGCCTGAGAAAACAATCCGTCCTACTAGGTGCTTTTGCGGCTAGAGGGAACAAAACCTAAACGCTATAAGGGACTTTTATTCTACAGGCGGCGGAGGGAACCCTAGCAGCCAGATAAACTTGTAATTAAATTTAAATTTTGTTTTTTTTTTTTTTTTTGTACTTATTTACAATATATGTAAATAAATGGTCACAAGACCAGTATACAAGAGGCTAATGTAAGTAAAGGAAAGAAAAAAATGCGTGTAAACCTCATTACATCCCTCAAAAACTATAAACACTCTCCCTATAAAAAAAATGTCCTATACTAGCTCTCTCCCTAAGTACAAGACTACTCTCATCCCAAAATTACTCCTTTTTATCACGAATGACAAAGGGTAAGTCATTAAGAGGTCGTCATCTCATTAACACTAAAAGAGCTAGCATCCTCACTTCGCCGATCAGAACCTCTGAACTCTTCAATATATGAACTCCACCCTTTTGCACGGATCTCAGTACATGACTAAACAAAGATGCACGGCTCCCAGTGCATGCCATGCATGACTAACTCATCAACTTGAGAAGGATGTTGGCTGCAAAGTTCTTCACTTCATCACTAATGAAGATCAAGAAGCACTTGGTTACAAAACCCTAAGGCACAAAGAAGTAGTAGCTTCTTTCAAAGAGAATAAGACATCGGTCACCTTTTGCATGTGTTCTCCTTGTATTCTCATATGTGACGGCTTTTAAAATAAGCCTTATATATGTTTAGGGTTGTAAGAAAATAAACCTTTATGAAAATTCTGATTTTGTAATTCTCGATAGAGAGTATTTGTTGAGCAGCTGTTGAGCCTCGATAGATAGTATTTATCAAGATTCTGTTGAGAATCTTTCCAACTTTAATAAACAACCTTTTTCATTTGTTTCTTGGATAGATTTGCATGGCTTCAATACTTGGACTTGGAATTATTGTTCCTTGAAGTATTAAACACATCCTAGATCTATCCAATTACAAGTAAAGTGCATTTTGTCAATGGATTAGCCAATTCTAAATGACATATGTTCTTAACATGATTCACATATATTCTAACAGAGGGAGAAGAGGATCGGAAGAAGATGATGACCCAGAACCTCGAAGAGGGTTCTGAGCTAGAGTAGGTTTATGTTTGGGTGCCATCATGCATTCTATCCGAGAGAGAGAGAGAAGGAACAAAAACATATCACAACACAAACAGAGAAAGGAAAGAAAAGATACATATGCGTGAAATATGCATGAACATGTGACGTGCAAAATTTAAGTGCATCATGGGTAAAACCCAATCCAAACCTATTAGCACACAATCCATATTTAATCAAACACACATCTAAAATGCATGAAACATGGTTATAATGCAATGAGAATGTAATACATGATCATAAAACATTAAATTCACAAACCCCAACCCAAAAATTTCAAGAAAAACTCAAAAACCCAAAAATTTTGAAAAACCCCAAAACCTAGGTCTAAATGCATTAAATGCATGTAAAGATTAGATTAAGAACACTTACCAAGGGATTGAGACTTGATTTAGGCCGAAAGGAAGTGGGTTGAAGGATTTGAGTGAGGGAGAGAGTGTTTGAGAGAGGAAAAGACAATTTCTGTCGAGGAGAAGTGAAAAAAAATGAAATCTGATTTGCACTCAGCCTATATAAGGAAATCACAGCTCGATGGATCAAAGTATATGTCAAGCACTAAATCCGGGCAGAAGTGAATCTGTTGAGGTGCTTTCGAGGTGCTGTTGATGGCAAAAATACCTCGATGGGTCGAGAAGCTGTCGAGAATCTAGCGGCTAGACAGAGAGCTCAGAAAATTGGCTCGATGGATTGAAGAAGCTGTCAAGATTCTATCGAGAAGAAACCTAGAAATCTCGGTGGATCGAGAATGCGTTAAACTCTATCGAGACAAGAGAAAGAAAGGCTCGATAGAAGTGGAATCTGTTGAGGATTTGTCGAGAAGTTATCGAGCTTGAGGAGCAGAGTTTTTCAAAGAAAGGAAAAATACATGAAGATGAATGCAACAAGCAAGCAACTCAAACAGAGATTCAATCAACATATTAAGCTCTCAAAACATCTCTCAACATATTTGCAAAGCATTTAGAGATCCAAAGACACACACACACACACACTAAATAAGTCTAACTAATTCTATATTTCAAAAACAAGTTAAGACAATTTAGAGAGCATATATTAACATATGTATTCCTTGTGATGGCCAAATCACATTGTGCCTGCACATGTATCAAAAGTAGCAAAGAGTTTGCGTGTTGTGTGTGAAAAATGTAGCAAGAGTGCATAAGTGTCTCATATTATGACGATTTGGGATATAAGAAAATCAAATACACTCACACATAATCATAACTGCTTGATGGGGACTATCACTTTTGAGGTATATCTTATAACTCCCACATCTCTTAGAAACACACTTGCAACCATATTTAAAAGCATTTTGATTCTTTTTGCTTTTATTTTTCTTTGCATATTTTCTTTTTAAACATATCATGCACGGGCAAAGATAGAGAGAGAAGAAATACCCAATTATGTAAACCAAAACATCACAATTTTGCTATGCCAAAGCACATAGATGTTATACATGATTAGCAGGCTTTAGTGGTGAGATGATTATTTATACATTTCTTTTAGGATTTTCTAAAAGAGACAAACTTAATCGTGCTCATCACAAACATGAGCCACAAAGCTCACTTGCTTAGTTGTGCATTAAAGCGCTCATCTAACCTACAAGAGATACAAAATTTAGAAAATTTTGTTTCAATGGCCATCCATGATACACAAGTACCAATATACACAAACACATACTATTTTTGTATTTTTCTTATTTTTCAATTTTTTTTATTATAAAAAATAAATAAAACAAAACTGATTCTGGTTTACGGATGAGAGCATATTATTGCTTTGTTGAGTGGCTAACCACTTGTAGCAATTTGGACAAGTATGCCCTGAAACTCCACAGTGATGGCAAAAAAGATGCTTCTTTTGTTGAGACTTTTTGTTGTTATCCCTTTTAGTCCTAGGGTTTCTAGTCTCTTTCTTTTCAACCTTAGGGGGTGCTCCTAAAATAAATTTGCCTCTATCTAAGTTCTTACTAGCTATTTCAATTTTAGCTTCATCATTCTTAGAATTGACATTATCAGCAAGTGAGACAAACACAGTTGTACTAGATGAGGCATTATTAGGAGAAGAGAAATCATACCCCAAATTGGTTTTATCAGAAACAGCTTTTTGAAAGCTTAGCATCTCATCAAGCTTTGCACTGGAAGTCCTCTTCAATTGAGATTTGACCTGGAACAATTTCGCTTCAAGCTTCTTTGTCCTTTCAGCCAAGAAATTGTTCTTGAACCGCAGTACTCCAATGGTTTAATTGGCTTCACCAACCTTAGTAGAGAGTTCCTCTCGATCTAGTTCCACATCTCTTAACTTCTTGGTGGCCAACCTATGCAATTTCTCGTGCTTCTCTGAAACCTTGTACAACTTAGCATAAGCTGTATGGATGTCATCTTGTTCATCCATTTTGTCAAACTTTGAATGTACCAAATCCTCTTCTTCATCCACTGTTTCCATAGTCCCCTCAGTAGGATCAATTGTAGTAGTGAAAGCACTCAAGACTTCCTCATTAACACTGTTATTTAACTCAGTATCAGGTTCGGTGTCACTTAAGGTAGCAACAAAAGCCTTGCTTTTCCCAATTGACTTGAGATATGTTGGACATTTTTGTTTCATGTATCCAAAACCTTGACATCCGAAGCACTTTGGTCTGAAGGGAATGGTGTACTGAACGCCATCTTTAGTATCCTTCTTCCCTCTGTCTTGACTTTTAAATTGAGAAGAACTGGATTACTTGCGGTCCTTGTCAAAGCATTTCACACTGGCATTTTTCACGAACTTCTTGAATTGCCTTGTAATGTAGGATTTCATCTTAGAATCCTCATCATTTGAAGACTCATCTGTCTCATTACTCATGGCCTTTAATGCCATGCTCTTAACTTTGCTTCCTTTCCTAAGTCTAGTTAAACGCAATTCCTAGGTTGTCAAGTTGCCAATCAGCTCCGTCAAAGGAATAGAGTCAATGTCCTTTAATTCTTCAATTACTGTAATCTTGGCATGAAATCTCTCAGGGAGAGATATGAGCATCTTTCTTACAACTTTAGGTTCAGGAATAGTTTACCCAAGATTAAAGGCTGAGTTAACTATGTTCTTGAGTTTGGCGTAGAACTCATCAAAGGACTCATCCTCCTCCATCTTTATCTCCTCAAAGCTAGTAGTGAGCTTTTGGAGCTTTGAATTCTTGACAGCCTTAGTCCCTTTATAGGTTGTTTGGAGGATGGTCCATGCTTCCTTCGCATTATTAATAGAGGATATCTTTTTGAATTCCTCATTGGTGACCGTACTGAAAATGACATTCAATGCTCTGCTGTTGAATTTTGCCACTTTGATCTTTGCATCATCCCAATCAGCCGACACTTCCTTTGGCTTTGCCTAGCCAATCTCCACAGCTTACCATACCTTTTCACCTAAAGACTACAAGAAAGCTCATGCGTACTTTCTATTATGCATAGTTAGTGCCATTAAATAAAGGAGCTATAATAAGAGATTGTCCTATATCTATGACAAATAGGGGTCAATGAATCACACAATAAATATTAACCCTAATCAGAGTGTGCTTGCTCTGATACTTATTGATAGGCAAAAAACGTATTGACCTATTTGGCAAATTAATTAATTAATTATCCAAGTTCATTAATTAAGTTAATTTAACATGCAATAACGTGGTAGCACAAATAAATTTGACACTGCGATTTATTTACGAATAGGGAAAACCTCCAAGGAAAAACCCCACTGGGTGAATTTAAGGTCACTACTCTTGAGAATCACCTATTATCAATCACAAGTGGTTATAAGTAAAAGAATCTCAGTACCTAATACCAACCTACAGTTGAACCCTTACCCTAATACTCAATTGGGACTTGTATTGTAGCGGTAATCTCTCCGTTCAATGCATGAATCCCAATGCATGAATCCCAATACATGACAAACCAATGATGCACGGATCCCAGTACATGACTAACACACCAACTTGAAGAAGATCTTTCCTGCAAAGATCTTTAGTTTATCAACATGAAGATCAAGAAGTTCCTTGGTCCCAAAATCCTTGGTGTGAAAATGCAGTAGCTTCTACAAAGAGAATGATGAACTAGGGCAATTTCTGTCTACGGTCACAATATGCGTGTATTCTATTTTCAATTACCCTTGCATCACTTGTGACGGCTCTTAAAATAATTCTTATATATGTTTAGGGTTGTGAGAAAAGAAACCCTACACAAATATTCAAGTACACAGATACAACTTCTGTCGAGCTTTTGTCAAACTTCAACATTAAATCTCGATAGATAGGCTTCTTTCGAGACTTCTTCACTTGTTTCTTAGACAAATTTGCATGACTTTAACACTTGACATGAACAACCTGTTTCTTGAAGTTTTAAACCATCCTAGATCTACCTAATTATAAGTAAAGTGTGTTTTGTTAAAAGATTAGCCAATTACATCAAATATATCCCTAACAACTATTACATTTTTAATGTAAAGTTCTTAAGAAATATAATGAGTGTTATATTTTATTATTGATAATAACTATAAAATCTTATGGTGTCTATTTCAAGAAATTTATTGCTTAAGAAAAGTTTATATTAATGCTTTACATAGGAATCAAGTTAAATAAAGACTAAAAAGAAGATTTCAACTGTTAATCAACACGAAGGTAATATTCTATAATTATATAACCACGATCTCCTAATTAGCAAATTAAGGGAGATTTGAGAGGATTTGTTTATATTTAATTGCAATATATAGTTATATTTTTTATTCTACATTTTTTCATGTTAATTATGAGTAATGTTTTTTGTAACTTGGACTTCCCAAAATGTCTAAGAAAATTTTGACATAATAACATATTTTTATATCCATTGTTACCCTTTTTTCAATTTTTTATTCATACTTAGACTATCAAAAATAAATTTGGTATAAAAAAATAATTTCCTTCATCATTGGAATCTATGGTTACATTTCATATTTCCATATTATTTTTTTTGAAACATATTCATTGTTTTTTCCCCCTACACACACACAAAATAATTTTTATTGCCAATAACGCATATGAGAATAAATGAATTGTCTTCATCATTGTCTCATCATGGGATATAATTTGTTTTTTTTGTTTAGAGCCCTTAAATTAGATTTTTTAACCTAATATATTATCCAAGTGATTACTTAGATTTATTATTCAGATCTAGGTTAAACAGTAATAAATCATATCATGCACAGCAACGGAAAATATAAAGAACACAACGATATGATGATTCAGGAAAATCAATGAAACTAACAGTTTCAAGGTAAAAACTTGTGATGGATTTGACCTAATTATCCTCAAAGTAAAAAAAATCCACTATAAGAGAATTGAAGTTTTTACAAAAAGATTTAACCCTATATCTATTGCTACCATAAGTAGTAACTTACTGACATGACCACGTGTAGGTTTTGAATCTACGGACTTTCTCCTCTTGGATTTGTAGAACACAAACTCCTACGTTTGTGACTTTGAGATCCCACTCAAAGGTTTTAAATTACCATCAGTAATTGATCTTGTACGCAGCAAATTCTACAACACTAGATCTTGAGATTCTTTAAAGAATATTGCCGGTAGATAACTTTAGAGAGCATTGGGTACATAAAACCTAAATCTACAATTGGAGGCCCAAGATATACTCTTTTCTCTCTAAAAACTCCTTCTAGGGTTAGCTTTTAATGTCTTTTAAATACTGGAAAAAATGGATCGCGATTTAGGCTTCAAATATTCAAGTTATGGGCTTTTTACATTTGGTGATTTTTTGTTGGTATGCAACTTCTAATCAATTAAACAACAATCGAGCATCAATCGAATAACAATCAAGAGCAATCAAGAGAACCAGATTGCAACTCAATTTTTTCATCCTGAATATGAGTTTTTTATATTGGACTTGAAAGTACACCATCCTAACTCAATAATACTTACTTTTTGTCTATAACTGCTCGATAGATAGGGTATCTGTCGAGGTTTATGAAAAACAGATTTTTAATTTTGATTTTCATCTAATCTATGAATGCCTGTTTGGGCTTTCTTTTCTCACAACCCTAAACATATACAAGGATTATTTTAAGGGCCGTCACACATGAGCATAATTGAACAAGAGCACAATTGCACAAGTGCGAAGAAAAGTGTGACGAGAAACCTAATTTGCCCTAATTTATCTTGAAGAAGCTGCTATGTTTGAACACCATAAATTTTTGTGACGAAGCAACTTCATCATTTTCATCGTGTGATGAACTAATGAACTTTGCAACCAACATCCTTCTCAAGTTGGTGATAAAGTTGCGTACTAGGATTCGCGCATCTATTGGTTAGTCACAGATTAAGAGCCGTGCAATACAAGGAGAGATTGTCACTATAGAATAAGTTCAATTGAGTATTAGGATAAGGGTTCAACTGTAGGTTGGTATAAGGTACTAGGATTCTTTTACTTGTAAACGCTTGTTTTGATAATGTTAGGACATATGTGATTTGATGTTAAGAACATATGTCAACATTTTATGTATTGGCTAATCCTTTGACAAAATGCACTTTACTTGTAATTGGGTAGATCTATGATGTGTTTAATATTTCAAGAAATAAGGTTTCAAATTCAAGTGTTAAAGTCATGCAAGTCTATCCAAGAAACAAGTGAAGAAGTGGTGGATTTTAAATCTCGATAGTTAGCTCAACAGCTAGAGTCTATCGAGGTTTAAAAGCTACTGAAGCCCGTGGCTCGACAACTAGCTCGATAGATGGCTATCTATCAAGGTTTATGAACTCAGTTTTTCAGAGCTGTTTTTCATCCAATTCGTGAGTATGTGTTTGGGCTTTCTTTTCTCACAATGCTAAACATATATAAGGATTATTTTAAGGGCCATCACAGGTTGCACAGTGAAAAGCACAGTTGCACAAGAGCACAATTCCACAAGTGTGAAGAAAGGTGTGACGGAAACCTAGTTTGCCCTAATTCTTCTTTCTCTTGAAGAAGCTCCTATATTTGTACACCATAGGGTTTTGTGACCAAGCAACTTCATGATCTTCATCATGTGATGAATAGAAGAACTTTGTAACTAACATCCTTCTCACTTTAGTGATCAAGTCGCATATTGGGATTTGCTCAACTTTTGGTTAGTCATGTATTAGGAGTCGTGCAATACAAAGAGAGATTGTCACTACAAAACTAGTCCAATTGGGTATTGAGGTAAAGGTTCAACTGTAGGTTGGTATAAGGTACTGGGGTTCCTTTACTTGTAACCACTTGTTTTGATAATAATGGATTCTCGAGAGTGGTGATCTTAAAATCACCCGATGGGATTTTTACCATGTAGGTTTTTTTCATTTGTAAACAAATCATCGTGTCATTTAATTTCCACTGCATATTTTATTATTTGGTAATTTATTTGTGCTACCACGTTCATTGCATGTAATTAAACCTAATTAATTTACTTAGCTATTTAATTAGATATCAAGTGGTATTAGAGTAGGCACACTCTGATTAGGGTTTAATCTTTGCTGTGAGATCTATTGACTCCTATTTGTCATGGATAGAGACAGCCACTCATTATACATCCTTTATTTGATGGAATTAACTATGCATACTAGAAAGTACGCATGAGAGTTTTCTTGCAATCATTAGATGAGAAAGTGTGGTAAGTTATGGAGATAGGTTGAGCCAAGCCGATTGAAGCGCTGGTCGACTAGGATGATGCAAAGAAAATATAGGAGGTGGGGAAAAGTTAAAACACAAACCAAACTTAAAAAAAAAATTGAGGTTACACATGAACACAAATATTCTCTCTTTCAATAAATGCAAACTTGACACTATTTGACCCATTATTATCCATCATAACTCTTTAGAAAAATAATTTTTGCAGTTCACACATATAAATAGCAAATACAAAAAAGTACATAATTCAAAAATTAATTAATCAATTTTTAAATCAAGTTAAGTACCCAGTTTAGCAAAGTGTATGCATGTTATGTGTGAAAACAATGTGAGATATGATTGCAAAACTGCAAGATAGATATAGAAAACAATGCAATGCATGTGAATCCTAAACATAAATGATGCATGAAAAAAAAATTTGGTCAAAAACTGAAAATTTTCCAATTTCGATCGGTCAAGCATCGATCGAATATCAATCAAGTCAGGTAGAAAGTAATGATTAAAAGTTAAGGGATTTTTGACCAGTAGAAAAACACATTCAATCGATCGAAATTCTGGAAATTTGAATTTTGAAAAACTACAGAAGATTATGCAGAAAACAACTCAACCCAAGTAATTTCATGAATAAAATGCATGAGAATGAGTTTAAATGTTTTTCAAAAACATGAGTTTTCAACCCAGAACTTCAGAACAAGGTTTTTAATCATCAAAAACATAGTTTTCCAACCCTCAAACATATTTTGCATCAAACACCATAGAAAACATAATCTTGGATGGCCAAACCAAATTCACACAATTTCATGTACTAAGTTTAGCCAAAAACAACTTGTGAAGTGTGTGCAACTAGTTACAGCGTGAGATACATGTGAGGTGATATGTAGATAGAAATTAATTACGTTTTTTAAATAATTCATCACATGTGTTTGAAAGTGACTACCACCTAAAGAGTTGCATTATATAACTTTCACATCTCCTAGAAAATAAGCTTGCAATCATGAAAGTTTCATGTAATACCTCATAAAGTACACACAAATTTTATTTTATTTGAATTTATTATATCCGAGGCTACACCTTATGTTCTTTTTGTGCATGTGCTACACTTTCTCGAGCACAAAATTTTATGATATGCACTAAGATGTTCGTGATTGACTAGTAAACAGTGGTGAGATAGTTATTTATGCCTTTCTCTTAGGATTTTTTAGTCCTTAAAATCAAAAGCATGTGACTTCAAAAACAAGATCATGTGATTAAAAACTATAAACAATTCTCACACAACATGCACTACATAGCTAAAACTAACAAAGTGCAGTAAAATAACCTCATTCAAGCTAAACAAGGTACACAAGTTATTGTACGTAGCAATACAAAGTTATTTAATTCTTTCAATAAAATATTCGTAGTAATACAAAGTTATTGTACGTGCAACACCTTCATAAAATATTCGTAATAATACAAAGTTATGAATAAAGACTGCCACTTTGAAAATTACTACATCTTAATTCCTTGAGTATCCGGTTTAATCCTTTAAGTTATTCATAATATATTTATAAAATCCAATTCTATAAATATATATTTTAGTAATTCCTTACTAAAATGGTTAGGCCTAACACTCTGAATAACCAAAGCCATTAAACTTATTTCAAGGGAATATTTTGTATCTCTGTCCAGAGACTATGAATTCCATCTTAAGAATATATGTTTCATCAACACTAAATGTGGTTGCTCAATATGCTGAGGTTTTGATCGTGAATTTAGACCCCACTTCTGATATATCAAAGCAACCTACACTTCATGATCAGGTCCATTAAGAGTTCATGTAAATAGAAGTCGTGAGTTTATTATTCATTTGACAGTCGTTAGGAGAATACTAAATCTCACTGTGGTCTAGTTTAGTATGTCTTAACTCTTAAAACATATCAACATACTAATTAGAAATCTCTATTTCCATGATCAAGACAAATCATCTTATTTGATATGTTATAGTCTTCGCAGATGAAATGCCTAATTTTATAATTGACTACGAACTAAAATTCTGAGTTTACAAAGAACTTGTGATTATTTCTTCTGTGACTAAATCATATAAATCACATACTATGCATCTTATGGACTATATGATAATGTCTCAATATTCATGTTACCATTATTTTAGATAACAATAAAACAAATTTATTAATCACAACATTAAGTCATACATAATGTCATACATAGTATCATACAATAAGATTTAAGGACACATATCCTAACAATCTCCCGCTTTCCCTAAAGACTATTGTGCACTAATCTAACTCTTATTTCCTCCAAATGTGATTTGAAAGTCCTTTGGGGCAAGGTTTTGGTAAAGGGATCCACTAGATTCTTTGCACTTTTAATCTTTGCGACTACTACATCTTCATGAGCAACAATGTCTCGAATGATGTGGTACTTTTTTTCTATGTACTTTCCTTTCTTGTAATTCCTTGGATCCTTGGATTATGCAACCGTTCCACTATTGTCGTAGAACAATGTAATAGGAACTTGCTTAATTCTCACAACACTAAAATCAGAAAGGAATTTCTTAAGCCAAACAGCTTCCTTTGCCGCTTCACAAGCAGCAACATATTCAGCTTCCATGGCAGAGTTGGCAATACAAGATTGCTTAGCGCTCCTTTAACTTATGGCTCCTCCTCCAAGATGAACACACAATCTAAAGTGGGCTTTTTGAAATTAAGATCTGACTGAAAATCTGAATCTATATAGCCAATGGGAATCAATTCCTCACAACGATAAGCAAGCATATAATCTCTTATTCTCCTTAGATACTTGAAAATATACTTTACAGCTTGCCAATGTTTAAGTCCTAGATTTAATTGATATCGACTGACCATGCTAACTGAATAACAAATATCCGGTTTAGTACAAAACATGGCATATATGAGACTTCCCACCACAGAAGCATAGGGAATTTGTCTCATCATGTTTTCTTCCTCAAGAGTCTTAGGCCTTTGGTCATTAGATAGAGGAATTCCATGTCTAAAAGGAAATAATCATTTCTTGGAGTTTTGCATGCTAAACTGTTCTAGAACCTTATCTATATATCCAACATCTTTACAATATTTCATACATGATTGGAATACATAGAATCCAATTTAGATTTTATAACTTGGACTCAATGATGTGCATCTATATCATTCATTACTTCTTCATAAGTGTAAGAATCAGATTCAGCCTCTCCTGAGATAGCTTCATAAGCTTCTCCCAAACCTATGAATCTTATAGGTGCTGAACAATCCCCCCATTACGATGAGGCACCTGTGTACTAGACATCTCATGAGTAGTATCTTGTGGTATATCTAATACAATCACATCATACCTAGTTTCATCTATTAGTTGTTCAACTACAAGTTCATCTATTTCAGCCAAAAAAACTTTGCTTCAAGGATTATAATTATTCACATAATCATAATCCAAAAATTTGGCATCGGTACTATCAAACACTTTGTTATCCTTATGATTATAGAATAAATTACCCTTAATTTCTTTTGAATATCTTAAAAACATGCACACTTCTGTTTTTGATTCCAACTTATCGGACTTCGTTTTCAACACATGTGCTAGACATCCCTAAATGTGGAGATATTTCATACTAGGCTTGTACCCACTCTATAATTCCTTGGGTGTGTTGGGAACAGATTTTGATGGAACCAAATTCAAAGTATGCATTGCATTTTTTAGTGCATATCCCCAAAAAGAAACTGCTAAAGTTGAATAACTCATCATGGACCTAACCATTTCCAAAAGAGTCCTATTCCTTCTTTTCACGACACTATTTTGTTGAGGAGTTCCAAGTGTAGTCAATTGGAATACAATCCCATTTTGAATTAGATAATCCTTGAAATCCCCAAGAAGGTATTCGCTACATCAATCAGATTGAATGATCTTTTCGCGTTTACCTAATTGATTTTCAATTTCAGTCCTAAACTCTTTGAACTTGTCAAAGACTTCTGACTTTCGTCTCATTAGGTACACATAACCATATCTTGAGTAATTATCCATAAAAGTGATTAAGTACTCATAACCTCATTTTTCTTGGAACGATATAGGACTATATACATCTGTATGAACTAATTTAAGCAATTCTTAGACTCTTCTACCTTTTGCATTAAAAGGTTGTTTGGTTATTTTACCCTCCAAACAAGATTCACAAACTGAAAATTCATCAAAGTCCAATGGCTCTAAAAGTCTATCTTAGATTAATCTTTGAAATTTATTTGGATTAATGTGACCCAAATGCAAGTGCCAAAAATATGCATCATTAGAAGGAAACTTTCTCTTTAATGATTTTACATGAGAGTTATTATCTAATTCAAAATTGTATAATTCATGCTTATCAGGAGTCAAAATATAAAGACTATCCACAATATTCCAAAAGAGATCAATAATTTATCATTCTTTATTACAATATTGTCTTTCAGGATAATACAATACCCATGTATACCTAAATAAGTTGCAAAAATTAAATTCCTACGAACATTAGGTACATATAGATAGTCTTTCAATATAAAAACTCTAAAACTAAAACATAAATTAAACATTCCAATAGCTACAACTGGAATCCTGCTCCCATCAGCCAAAGTAAGAAACAATTCTCACTCATTTAGCCTTCTGGTCTCTTGGAACCCTTGCAAAGAATTGCAAATATGATTAGTACAACTTGAATCCACACACTAGGAATTCGTGGGATTTTGTACTAAACATATTTCAGGAAGGAATGAGCATTTCATACCCTTATTCTTAACAACTATGAATTTTGGACAATTCCTCTTCCAATGCCCTTTCTCACCACAATAGAAACATTTTCCTTTGGTTTTCTTTCCTTTGTTGGCAACTCCTAAAGCTATTTGTTTACCATCTTGCTTGGTGAAGTCTTTCTTCTTCTTCTTCTTCTTTTTCTTCTTCCTCTTCTTCTTCTTCTTACATTTATCTTTCGACTTAGTTTGAGAAGAAGAAGCTTCACCCAAATTGACTTCAACACTGGATGTACCAAGAATGCCTTCCACCGCCACTAATTCATTCATTAATTTAGACAATGAATAAATCTTTTTGTTCATGTTATAATTAAGTATAAATTCCTTGACTAATTCTGGTAGTGACTGGAGTATGATAGGCCACAAATGCGTTGACCCCTTGTGATGAATTAAATTAATTAATTAACCAAGTTTTTAATTAATCAAGTTAACATGCAAATTCACGTGGTAGCACAAACAAATCACTAATAAACTAAAGTATGCAATGGAAATAAAATTGACACGGTGATTTTTTTACAAATGGGAAAAACCTAACAGCAAAAACTCCACCGGGTGATTTAAGGTCACCACTCCCGAAACTATACTATTATCATAACAAGCGGTTACAAGTAAAAGAATTTCAGCACCTTACCAACTTACAGTTGAACCCTTACCCCAATACCCAATTGGACTTGTTCTGTAATGATAGTTTCTCCTTTTAATGCACGGTTCCCAGTACGTGACTAACCAATTGTGCGGATCCCAATACGCGACTTCAATTCACCAACTAGAGAGAGAGTTGTTAGCTGTAAAGTTCTTCAATTCATCCACACGATGAAGATCAAGAAGATGCTTGGTTACAAAACCCTACGGTGCACATTACACAACAACTTCTTCACAAGAGAAATGAACTAGGACATGAACTTTGTCTTGGATCACAAATAGCTTGAACAAGAATTTCTCAATGCTTGTGCAACTTGTGTACTTGTGCATCCTTCGACGGACCTTAAAATAATCCTTTTATATGTCTAGGGTTAGAAGAAAAGAAGTCTCAAAGACACATTCACGAATTAAAATCAAAACAGAACTTAGAATCTGTTTTTCATAAATCTCGACAGATAGAGGTGTCGAGGATCTGTTGAGAAGCTGTCGAGCCTCGGGGCTGAAACAGCTTCTAAATCTCGATAGATGCATATGTCGAGACTAGGTGTTGAGTTTTAGTAACTTGCACTTTTCAGCTTGTTTCTTGGACAGACTTGATGACTTCAACACTTGATCTTGAAACACAGTTTCTTGAAGCGTTAAACACATTCTAATTCTACCCAATTACAAGTAAAATCTGTTCTGTCAAAGGATAAGCTAATTACATAAAATAATGATATATGTTCAAAACAACTTGAACCACATATGTCCTAACAGAGTATTATATCCACTTGGAATTCTCCATCAATGTCGACACCTAAAACTTCTAATGTATTCAAGATAGAGATCATTTTAAGACAATGCTCCCTCATTGAATTACCTTTAGCCATTTTGGCATTATAAATTTGCCTTATAGATTCTTGCCTCGGAGAACGGCCTTGCTCACCAAACATCTCCTTTAGACTTAGCATAATGTTTGAAGCTAGTTCTACATCCTGTATTTGATACTATAGAACATTTGAAATAGATGCTAAGTTATAGCACTAAGCCATCTCATTAGATTTCTGCCCACGATCATATAGCTGTTTTCCCTCAAGATGAGCATTTAATGAAAGAAAACTAGGACACGACTGAGTAAGTACATATTTGTGCTCTTCAGCTATAAGAATAATGTCCAAATTTCTTTTCCAGTCAACATAGTTGGATCTAGTCAGTTTGTTTTGATTTAGAATAGCAACAAGTAGGCTAAATGATGCTATGATAAAATCTAAAAACAAGAAACATGAATATAATAAGTAAACTGGATATTATCAATTTAGCGTATAAGCATATAATATAGAGTCTTAATAAAACCATAATATAATATATACAACGATAACCCAATCCCATGTTTATAATTCCTTGATAGCAAGTTTATTATAAACACTATGATTAATTGAGAACTATTATAATTATTAGTGCTATCATGATAACTTTTATCAAACACTAATAATATGTTGTATTACCTTTAGCCTCTAAGTAATAATGACATAGCTCCTATGGGAGGTTAACATTACACTTAGTCTAGTGTACACCATTATCTAAAATCATGTGTAGCCACATTTCATCTCCCTTTATAGTGTTTAAACTTGTAGTACCATGAAACAAAACACCCTCCTTTGGGATTGCGACGCATATACGCCAAAACGAGGTGCTTGTTCACACTACTTTAAACGGGTAAGTTCAATCTTGTAGTACTATAAAATAAACACTCTCTTTTGGGATTGTGAGGCATATACGCCAAAACAATGTGCTTATCTCACACTACTATGAACTAATAATGGAGGCCGTGAGATCCAACCCTTGTATCTCTCTCCCACTAGATATTTTTAAAATTAAAGGGTTTTTATTTAGAAATCGTGTGTAATCTAATCACACACAGCCTTGCACTTAATCCATTTGAAAACACTTTAAAAAATTCAGAATTTTCCTTCTCTCGATTGATCAAGCAGCAATCGAGTAACGATCGAGTAGGCAGATTTTCACTCGATCAATCGAAGGTAATTCTCGATCGATCGAGACACGTGAAAACCGATTTTTTCAGAATTTTTCTTGAACAGTTTTCAACGGTTTTTCATGAACAAACAAACATCATATGAACAAAATGGACAGAAAACGATATTAAAACTTAATTCCATTGATGCTATAGCCTTAAAGTTCAATTTAACATACTTAAACTCAAATTTAAACAACATCATAATATCAATATCAGTTTTTATCAAACAATAATTTTAACAACCATGCAAAAAATTAATTTCTAACAACATGAAGCTATTGTCATTAATTCCAAAACACACAAAACATGTTATACAATTCAAAATTGAAGACCGCCTTGATACCAATTGATGGAAAAATATATGTCTGTATCACATACAAAACATATGCAGTGAAAAATTAACAGATCTACTTCATTTGCAATTAATAACATGCACTATGTATATTTCAGAATTCAAGAACAAGAGAGCATACCTTAGTGCGGTGAAATTTAAAAATAAAAGACTGGAAGCATTTGGGAATACTTTAAATTTTCACTATAATTCCACTAACGCCCAAGAAGTGTGGTCCCTCAATCAGTTCAAGGGAGAATAAGAGAGAGTGGCTTACACTCACACATACACACCATTTCATAATAATGTCATTCACTTCTTAAAATTCTGTATGTTTCTCTTTTTGTATTTAACTGATTATCTAATTAGGCTGGCCTTTTGAGCATTTCCAATTGGGCTTAAATGTGTGACTTGGAGTGAGACCAAAATGGACTAATAAGACACTAACTCCAATGGGCCTTGGGCTTTTCTGCCAACTTTTGACAAGTCCAAAGTTACTATTAACTATATTTAATATCACTATATAAATATAGTTGCACTCTAGGCCTTATTTATAAATTATATCCCAAGAATTTATTATACATGCAACCCTTTCATAAAATATTCATAGTAATACAAAGTCATGAATATAGATTGCCACTTTGAAAATTACTACATCTTAATTCCTTGAGTGCCCAGTTTAATCCTTTAAGTTATTCATCATATATTAATTAAATCCAATTCCATAAATATATACTTTAGTAACTCCTTATTAAAGTTGTTAGGCCTAACACTCTGAATAACTAAACTCATTAAACTTATCTCAAGGGAATATTTTGTACCTCTGTTAAGAGGCTATGATTTTTATTTTGAGAATATATGTTCTATCAACACTAAATTTGGTTGCCCAACATATTGAGGTTTTGATCGTGACTTTAGACCTCACTCTTGGTATATCAAAGCAACTTATACTTTATGATCAGGTCCATTATCCTCTCAGAATTAAGAGTTCATATAAATAGAAGTTGAGTTTATTATTCATTTGACAGTCGTTAGGAGAATATTAAATCTCATAGCAGCCCAATTCAATATATTTTAACTCTTAAAACATATCAACAAACTAACTAAAAATCTCTATTTCTATGATCAAGATAAATCATCTTAGTTGATATGTTATGGTCTTAGCAGATGAAATGCCCAATTTCATCACCGACTACGAACTAAAATTCTGAGTTGATAAAGAACTTGTGATTTATATTTTTTGTGACTAAATCACATACTATGTATCTCATGGACTATATGATAATGTCATAATATTTATGTTACCATTATTTTAGATAATAATAAAACAAATTTATTAATCACAACATTAAGTCATACATAATGTCATACATAGTACCATACAATAGGATTTAAGGGCACACATCCTAACAATCTTATCTATATATACTATAGAACCAAAGTCTCTAAATTTTGGTTGACCTTACCATATTCTGGCATATCATCATTTTTTATTTATATATATATTTTTAATTTGATTTAATCCTTTCAATTTTATACTCAACTGATTCTTAAAAAGAAGAATTAATACCCTACAGTCTAGATTTATTATGCGACTCATTCTCTTCTCTTTGGCTCTGTCTCCACTCTCCAATCTTACCAATTCAGCAAATCTCTTTCTTTTGTTTCCTATGCTCTCCATTGACAAATACAAACAGTCTACAGTTGACGCTAGTCTACCAAGTAAAGCAAAATCTGAACCCCATCGTCAAAATCAAAGAATCTACAGCTGAGGCCAGCCTTCTCTGAAAAGCAAATTCTGAACCCAAGTTAAGTATTTTGATTCACTTTCAATTGAAAACCTATCTACCTGTAGGGATGGCAATTTAGATCCGACCCGCGGATACCCGGCCCGGCCCAACCCTAATGAGTCGGATTTTACCCGGTCCGACAAAGAATAGGGTCGGGTATGGGTTTTAAAAAAAAAAACCCGAAGCGGATCCGAGTCGGGTTCGGATTTTATTAAAAAAATCCGAAACCCGACCCGAAATTTGGCCCGGATAAATACCCGGTTATGTTAAATTACTAAAAACCATCCCTATATATATATATATATATATATATATTATCATATTAGTAACCCTACCCTAAATCACTACAGCCCAGCCGCCCCTTCCTATTAGCCCTTTCTCACGCCTTATTCCTCAACACTCAACAGCCCTCGTCACGCCTCACTGCCTTAACAACAGCTCGTCACGCCTCAGTAGCCCCTCCTCAAATTTTGCCATTCCATTCCAGTGGGCTCTGTAAGTAGTGAAGGTGTTAATTTGATGGGGTGCTATACTTTAGACTTGGTCAGCTGACTATCAGGTTTGGTTTGGTTTCAGGTTTCTTTCTTAAAGTTCACTTTCATGCTAGTCTTGGTCATTGGCGAATTTGGTCTACTTTCCAACTCCAATTTTGTTGCGTTCTAGAATAATTATATTATTCAAGCTGACTAATTAATTTCCATTGGAGATAGTCTAGACTGCTATGTTTTTGAAAGTCATAGCAAACAATCTACACTTAGCACCATGTCAGTCCCTTGCAAACAATTAGCAGCATTCATATTAATATTAAGTCTCAGTTGAATGAATTTCTGAAGTTATGCTACCCATTTAACAGTGTTGATTTCTGAATTCTTGTCTGACTATTAGATCAAGTTATTGATTGAATTTGAGTAACAAGAGTCAAACATTAGGCAGGTGTAGAAATTGCCTAAAAGATGACTGGGCTTTTTTTTCTTATTTAATAAACGGTAATTTATATTATCTAATCTGGGCTTTGCTGCAACTTGCAATGCATAATTTAGGGTAATAGTGTTGTCATATATTACATCGAAGACTATTCATCCCTATGCCTGTGTATTTATCCAGTTTTTGCCATTCCATTCCAGAACCTTTTTTTTTTGTTTCATGTGTGTGTATATATATATATATATATATATATATATATGTTAGTCATCATTTGGGCGTTTGGCCCATGTTTATATCTTTGATGCTTTTAGCTCATAAGAATGAGAAAAATGGTCCTAATAATAATAACCAAACATTTAACGTTGGAAATTGGTAATGGGAATTCAAAGTTTCAAACACAATTGGATATGGTTTTGTCTATATCTTGAATGGGCTTGATCTAGGAAAAAAATTGTAATGGGCTTTAAATTTTTTTTTTTTTTTTTTTGGTGGGGCCAGATTTGGGCCCAAGCGATAAACGGGGCCCAGCGGGGTGGGTCTGGGCCTTGAGAAAAAAAACCCGATTAATAATCAGGCTGGGTCCGGGTCGCGGGTCTTGGCCCGCGGGTCGGGTCCGGATATGCAAAAACCCGGCCCAAACCCGACCCGTTGCCATTCCTATCTACCTGTTATTATTTTCTATATATTGCTCTCTCTCTCTCTCTCTCTCTCTCTCTCTCTCTCCATTTTAATTGGTCTCCCTCCATCTTGCAATTCACTTTGTTATTGGTATGTTTTATTGAAGCATTTGCAATATTCTGCAAGGACAACTTGAGCACTTTCATTTTGATGCTTGCTCTATTGCCTACTTTTGCTTCCCTTTTGCTTATGTCTTTTGTGCGAATCTATAAAGCAAGTAGAGTTGATGACAAGAAACATTTGAATGCTTTCCTTGCAATTGTGGTGGTATTTTTTTTTTCTAATCTAGATTGTAATGTAGTTAAATATGATTTATGCTTGGGCATTTTCTCTGAATTTGTTTTGATTTAGGCTTAGGTTTAAATATGTGATTTTTTGAAAGAACTGTTTTTTTTTTTTCTCTCTATTTTTCTTTATAGAAACAGTTCAATGAATAGTGAGACTAAGATATTCTTCCCTTTGATTTTTGAATTTGATTGCAATTGTCTATTTTTTTCATATACTTACTGATATATATTATTTACTATGTGTCTTATTGTGGTAAAAGTTGAATACTTTAATGGGGTTTTTAAACTTGGGCTTCTTCCTCTACAAATTGAAGATTCTTCCATAATTTTTTTTTTTTTTTTGGTTATTAGTTTTGGATTTGCATTACTTTCTTGTTGTTGTTAATTTCATACCAATGCGTAGAATTGGATCATGGGTGAATTATAAATTGGATTCACAGATTGATGGGGTTAGATGTAGATTAGTGGATGCATTAGATTTTTATGTTCCTAGCTGTGTTATGCGTTTGATACATGTATGTTTGTTGCTTTGATTGATTCAAAAAATATTGTATAGTTTAAATCACCAATGGCCCTTTTAATTGATAGGTTTTGGATCATACTGAATTGAATGCTGTCCTTTTTTCAAAATTCCAAACCCTTACATAATACTCATTGAGACAAAAGATCAACCATTGAGTATTACCATGTTACAAATATGAAAACATATTAGAATAGTTAATGTTAGGACATATGTGATTCATGTTAGGAATATATGTCAATATAGAATTGACTAATCCTTTGACAAAACATATTTTACTTGTCATTTGGTAGATCTAGTATGTGTTTAATGCTTCAAGAAATAAGATTTCAAATTCAAGTGTTAAAGTCATGCAAGTCTGTCCAAGAATCAAGTGAAGAAGTGCTGATTCATTAAAGCTTGACAGCTCTCAACAGATAGCTATCTATCAAGGTTTAATGAGTCTCAACAGCTCTCAATAGATTCTATTTATCAAGGTCTCGACAGCTCTCGATAGATTCTATCTATCGAGAATTACAAAAATCAGTTTTTCAGATTTGATTTTTGGCCCATGCTTATGTATTTGTGTAGGGTTTCTTTTCTCACAATTCTAGACATATATAAGGCTTATTTTTAAGGCTGTCAATATATAGAATACAAGAAGCACACATGCAAAAGGTGACCGATGCCTTATTCTCTCTGAAAGAAGCTACTGCGTCTTTGCACTTTAGGGTTTTGTAACCAAGTGCATCTTGATCTTCATTATTGATAAAGTGAAGAACTTTGCAGTCAACATTCTTCTTCCTCAAATTGGTAAGTGAGTCACGTACTAGGATTCTTGCAAAGGAGTTAGTCACGTATTGGGATTCGTGCAAAAGAGTATGCCGAATACTGTGATTTGCACATTGATTGGTTAGTCATGTACTGGGAGCTGTGCATTGAAAATGAGAGACTGTTACTACCAAACAAGTCCAATTGAGTATTGAGATAAGGGTTCAATTATAGGTTGGTATAAGGTACTGTGATTCCTTTACTTGTAATCGCTTGCTGTGATAATAGTAAATTCTCGGCGGGAGTGGTGATCTTAAAATCACCTAATGTGGTTTTTGCCTAAGAGGTTTTCTCCATTCGTAAAATGTGTTTTGTTGGTGATTTGTTTGTGTTACCACGTACATTGCATGTTAATTTAATTAATTAATAAACTTAGGTAATTAATAAATTAATTCATCACAAGGGGTCAATATGTTTTTAGCCTATCAATTAACTCTCTTCTAACATGTTCAAATAATGCAGTGAAATGAAAACTTAAATTTATATTACTAAAATAAATCTGTCCCCCCCCCCCTCCCCCAGTTTTGCCAATTACCTAAAATGAGTCATTGATTTCACTGTTGATGTTGCCACCTTTGTAAAACTTATACCACAATTTTTTTTTTCTCTTATTGAAATACATTAGATAGGCTCATAGACATTCGGACAGGTTAAAACATTCATGAAACTTATGCCACAACAAAAAATTTCATTTCATTTTGAAATAAATTAGATGGGCATTATAACTTTGCTTGAAAATTTTTACTATATATGACAACTGTTTTCAAGATAGTTATTTTAATAAAAGATATATTTAGGAAAAATATATTTCTAAATTTAAGCTAAGCATATGGATAGGGTATCTAACTAAGGGGAAATAATTATATTAATCCTTGGAATAATTCTAGAAGGAACATTTATATAAGGCTTGGTAGTCATAATTGAATGAAAGTTGAAGCTGAGTTTCATTTTCCTAAATTTGTGTTTGTCAAAAGAGGATGAAAAATGAAAGAAAGATACATTTCTCATAATTTAACCGGAAGAAAACATATATTTAAATATTTCTTCCCAATTAAGTGATGGTATCTTAATATCTTTTGATTACATTTTTGTTTATAGTTTGTGAAAGATCTAATGTTATAACATTTGAAATAATCTTTTAAATTACCATAAATAAATATGCAATATAAACAAAATTTATAATTTTTTTTTTAAAATCTTATTTTCAATAGCTTTTGCTTACATTGCATGGGTTAGCGACTAGTTGCTAGAAATAAAACTCTTAAAGATACTCAATGAAGAGCTGTTATAATGGATTTTCTCTTTAGGTTTTCTCTATTATTTTTTTTCCAATTGTCCTTGATAATTGATTAGGGATAAAATATCGTTTAATTGCAAGTAGGCTTTAGGATTGAGGTGGCTACAAAAACAACTGTGGGAAGCCAAGTTGGTGCCTTCCGTAATAAGATTAAAAGTTAAAAGTTAATTTATTTGATAAAATGCAAGTTACACTCTTAAAATTTGAGAGTGTTTGGATTTTAATATCCTAAAATTTCAGAACTTAGAATTTACCCCATAAAGTTTGGGGTTTGGATTTTCCACTCCCAAATTCTGAAACTTTAGGGTATAAAATTCAAATACCCTCAAACTTTAGAGAGTAAAATCCAAATACTCCTAAAATTTAGGAGGTAAAATCCAAATTCTAAAACGTTAGAGTGTAAAATCCAAACACCTCGAGATTGTAAGGGGTAAAAACAAAATTTTGAAATTTCAAGGTGTAAAATCCAAAAGCCCTCAAACTTTAGAAGTATAATTCGCAATTTACCTTAATTTATTTACAAAAAGTTTAAATTATTTCAAATAAAACCGAGACAAACGGTAGTGTTTGACTCAAAAATAGTACATAAAATTAGTCGCTAACCCGTGCAATTCACGGGAAAGCTATTGAGTATGAGATTTTTTTTTTTAAAAAAATCATTAATTTTGTTTATGTTGTATTTTTTAAGATAGTTTAAGAGATTATTTCAAATCCTCATTCATTATAATCAACCACTAATGCCAAATCTCATTACTTTCTAAAGTATAAGTAAGAGAATATTTTATTCAATTCAAAAGTGTGTCAACACAAAAAACATCACCTATTCATGTATCTTTACATTCGATATTTACAAACTTTGTTCAAGGAGAGAGAGAGAGAGAGAGAGAGAGAGAGAGAGAGTACAAACTTTGAGAAGAAGATATCTAACATTTATATTATAGGGAACATGCTTTTTTATTTTTTCATTGTGGTAAAGAAAGTACTAAGGAGAGCAATGGGATTAACAAGGTAAAAAAAAATCTCTATGATTAGTATTACATGTAACATTGATTGTCTTTGATTCTGCCAAGGCAGAAAGCCTCTTACCTGTAAATATATCCCTCCACCTTTATTGCTAATTGAGAAAATAATCCAATAGAAGCCTTGCTATGTTGTCTTCTGCATAACCTCTTGCCCAAACAAAAGCAAACACCCTCCAAATAAATCTGCAATTATAATAAATAAAAAAATGTACTCATTGATTTGAACTAAATTCTGAATCAAAATACAACTAACTAAATTTATTAAAATGGTTTTCTCATAAATACAACTTTATATGTAAAATGTGAGTTGAATTCTAATTCAAACCACCTAAATGCAATGCAAATCAATTTTAAAAGTCAAATGCAAAAAATCAATTGTAGAGATCTAGCATTTAGGGGTTATTTACGATGATAAGCATAATTTTTCAATTATTTAAAGTAAAAACTAAGCTAATCAAACAATTAAATAATTCACTGTAAATCTTAATTGGTGAAAATAAGCAAGAAGCTTTTAAATAAAAGTGGAAGTGCACTAACAAATTCCCTTCATAAACACAGTAAATCTATGAATTAAAAACCTCAAATTTTCAATACAATCACACAAAACTCATAAAACCCAATTAAATACTAAACCCATAAAGCCACAAGTTCACTAAAAAAAAACTCAACTTGGTGAGCGGAGGCCAACTAGAGAGGTGAGGAGAAGGAGGAGTAGATGGAGAAATTGCCGGAGGAAGAAGTGGATTAGAAGTTTGATGGTTTTGTGAGAAGAAAATAAAAGAGAGAGAGAGAGAGAGAGAGAGAGAGGCAAATCATTGTGCGTACATTGAGGCTTTGGTTGAAAGGTGGAGATTTCATAAAATAGTCAAGCTATTTTTTTTAAAAAGAAAATTAAATCTTAGGTGGCACAATATAAGAAGATCAATAAAAGTTGAAAAGTTTTGGTTTCATAGTATATATAGATAATTTAAAATTCAACTTTTTGTAAACAAATTAGGGTAAATTGCAAATAATACCTCTAAAGTTTGAGGGTATTTGAATTTTACGACTTAAAATTTCAACATTTGGCTTTTACCCCCTACAGTTTGAGGGTATTTGAATTTTACATTCTAACGTTTTAGAATTTGAATTTTACCTTAAAAATTTTATGAATATTTGGATTTTACTCTCTAAAGTTTGGGATATTTGGATTTTACATTCTAAAGTTTCAGAATTTAAGAGCGTGAAATCCAAACACCCTCAAATTTTAAGAGGTAAAATCTAAATTCTAAAATGTTAGGGTATAAAATACAAATACTCTCAAACTTCAGGGGTAGGTTTTATAGTATGTAGGTTTTATAGTATGTATATAGATGAGCAAAAAACTAGCCTACTTTCCTTCCTTCATTTAATCTGGGCTTTTTCTTGGGTCTAGGAAACTCAGAGCCGAATATTAATTGGACCAACCAAAAATATCCAGTGCGGCCATTCTCAGGCCCAACCCAACACTCTCCATTTTCAACCCATTCAAAATTCCACCACTACCCCCACTCACCCCCAAACCCTAAGGGTAAATCTGTCACCCCAAAAAACCCATCCCCTCATTTCTCACATAAAATCCCCAAACCCTAGCCCCCATCTCTCTCTCACTCCTCTCTGAGGCGCGCCGAAGACCCCAACACACAGAGAGACCGAGAGCGAGAGATTCCAACAATGGCGACACGTTTCAAGAAGAACAGGAAGAAGCGCGGACACGTGAGCGCCGGACACGGCCGGATCGGCAAGCACAGGAAGCATCCTGGAGGTCGTGGAAACGCCGGAGGCATGCACCACCACCGGATCTTGTTCGACAAGTACCATCCTGGGTTCTTCGGCAAAGTCGGTATGCGCTACTTCCACAAGCTTCGCAACAAGTTCTACTGCCCAATCGTTAATGTCGACAAGCTCTGGTCCCTCCTCCCCAACGATGTCAAGGACAAGGCCTCCAACGACAGTGCTCCTGTGATCGATGTCACTCAGTTCGGGTACTTCAAGGTTTTGGGCAAGGGTGTTCTTCCCGAGAACAAGCCTGTCGTTGTTAAAGCCAAGCTCATCTCGAAGATCGCAGAGAAGAAGATCAAGGAGGCTGGTGGTGCTGTGGTACTCACTGCTTAGGTTTCGGTACTTTTTTAGGTTCCTATATGAAAATTTTGGTTTATTCGCGAACCCTTTTGAGACGTGTTTGGTATTATTATTGTTATCTGTTTAATGAAAGTTTTGAATCATGGGATTATTGTTATATGTTTGTTTTTGTTTTTGGAATGGTAGATTCAATCGGTTTATTATGCATGATATATGATATTTTATTGTTATTATGGATGATTGGCTTGGGGATGTTATGATATGAGATTTCATTTCCCTTTATAGAGGTGTTTGTATAAGCTGTTGAAAACTGTGTTTTTGAGTTTAAAATGAGCTTTTGTAGAAGAAGCTATATGAGGAGTTGTGGTTGCAAAACAGAGTTTTGGGTTTTAAAAACGCTTTTTTAAAATCCCAAAACGGACCCATATTAACTGTTTTGAGTTAGGATATTGATTGAGCATTTTTATTTTGATGCTAGAAATGGATCAGATATTGTTGGGGGGGGGGGTTTAGGTTTTATCTCGTTTGTGATATTGTAGTGGTGGATTTTATTGGATTCTTAATGTTTCATTTTGTGATTCTGGTAGGTTGATGATGATGATGATAATGGTTTGGTGAGTGTTAGTACTGAGTAGAGATATTAAGATGGTTTGTGATATTTTACTGGCGTATTTTGTTGGGCTCTTAATGTTCACATCTGATTTGGGTTGATTGATGCAATGATGATGACACTTTGGTGAGTGGGGATTTTTATTTTCTTGTGAGAGTATATGCTTTAGGGTACATGGGTCATGGTGTTTCAGATCTGTGGATAAATATATTAGTATAGAGTTTGTTTAATTGGGACTGGGCACTGAAAAAGTTGTGAGGATTTTTATGTGTGATGAGTGTGGTTCTAGAAGTGTTGTGCTGCATTTTTTGTTAGAATGATGGATTTATGAAATTGCATTTAGCTATAGAAAGCCCTTTTAGCCAGTCAGTTGTTTCTTCCGTATAACTCGGGGAATTGTTCCTATTTGACTCTTTATTTCTGTCTTAAATTCTCATTTCAATCTATTTTGTCTTCTTGTTACTCTGAATCTGTTACTTATGTGCAATTTGTGTATTCTGACTCTTATTTTATTAACATGCCATACTTGAAGACCTTCCCTACATTTTGTTAATGAGCCCTTTCTTAAATGTTACCCTCTTTTCTCAAGAACGTGAGTGGGAGGTGAGGTTGTGGGTTCAAAACCAATTAGATATTTGTGTGACTTTCCAATGGGAGAAGGCACATGGGCTTGCTAACAGTTCTTTTGGATTAGGGTGTGATACTGTTATGTGATGGGATCAATATCCTGCTTCAATTAGTGTAAGTTCCATCTAGTGACATGGGTTCTGATACATTGTCATGCTGTTGAAGGTTGTAAATTTTTGTATTGCATTGCTTGTGGGATAGAACTAAAAGATATGAAAAGTTCATTGTTGCCATAGTTACATACTCATTCATTTCGCAACCTTTTGTTTTGTGCTCTTTATATTTTTTCCTTGGCTTGGATTACTCTTTGCTCTCTGCTTTCTTTTGGCCATTTTTAAGTTTTGCTCTAATAGGAATTCTCTGCTTTCTTGTGGCTTTTAGTTGTATCGATCAGCTAGAATTTGCACCTATTTGTATCTATTTAGTGATTAGACTGCAAGTTTCATTGATTCCTCTCACTTCTTCTTTTCCACTTGCTTCCACTAGGTCAACCTACCCTGAAAAATTGTCTGCTTACACAGTATCAAGGCCTATCAACCACGGGATTCCTTTTTCAACTAGTGATTTTTTTGCCATTCTCGGCATTTTCATTTTGAAATTTGTGCTTCACTTAAGATCATCGTTGGTATGCTTAAGTTCAAAGCACGGAGCCCCAAGGCGTGAACGTTTTTTTGTCTCAAAAGCTAGGCTCATTTAAAGCACAATTTAGGAGCGCCTTTTCAAAAAAAGCTCATAGCACGCTTTTTGGTGTTTTTATTTATTTATTTTTTTTCCAAAAAAAAAAAAAAAAACTAAAAAACTAAAACTGAATTAACAGTCTAGGATTTTGACATTATTGTTATAAACCATTTATTTGACATATTTTTAGTGCAACTTATTAAAAAAAATTGAGCAAAACTTGTCTCGAAACTCACAACCTTTGAGTTCTTCTCTGTTTGTAATTTTATTTTTTCTTGATTTTCTCTCCTTGAAACTGGAAACCACTCAACTTCTCCTTATTCTATTCTTCCCCTTTATGATATTTGCTTGGATTCAATTACCATAATGCGATGTCCAAGTATGCTTATCTCAATCATGAAAAAAAGGTACGATATAGGGTGGGTTTGGTTTAGCATTTTAAAATTGGGCTTTTTGAAAATGTCGAGTTTTCAAAATGTGATTATAAAAAAGTTGAGTGTTAAGTAAAAACTGTTAAAAAAATGTTTTTTGAAAAAGTTGAGTATTAGAAAAAGCTAGGTGTTTGATTAGTACTAATTAAAATGGTTGTTTGAGTGGTAAGTTATAAAAAAAGACAGTATATATAAAGGAGTTTATTTCATACTTAAATCAATACTGTGAAATTATTATTTTTTTATTAATATTAGCTAATAATAACCTATCACTTAAGATTTATTGTGAAATTATTTTGATAATTGATAGTGATTTTAATTTGAACGTATTATTACAATTATTTTTTTTTCTCTTTTTAAAGAAAATTAGTTTTTTCTCACTAATATTAGCTAATAATAACCTACCACTTAAGATTTATTGTGAAAGTATTGTGATAACAATTTTTTTTTATCGTTTTTTTATTTTTTCTCTTTCTTTTTTTTATCCTCAATGTACTGCATTTTTTTTTTGTCCTCCACACATGTACCCCTTCCTCTTTTCTTTTTATCCTTCTTTCCTCTTTTTTTTTCCCTACCACTCATCAAATTCCAGAATGTTCCTTTTTTTTTTTCTACTCCTCCAAACTCCAGAACGTTCCTTTTTCCTTTTTTTTTTTGCAAGAAGTCATCCGTCCACAGAGATACTGCAAGATCTCATCTGTCCACAGAGCTACCGCAAGAACTCATCCGTCCTCTTGGAGAGACTCTTCAACTTCTTCTCCAAACCTCCATAATCCATCCACCGCAAGATGGGTACAAACTCCAATTAAAAGATTTTGCTATAGTCTGATTTTTTTTTTTTTTGTTTTTTTTTTTTTTGTTTTGCATTTTGAGGAATCCTAATTTGCAAGGGATTGATTTTTTTTCCCCCTTAGCTAATTTGGAAATTTGTTATAGATTTTTTTTGCGTTTGGATTTGGAAATTTGTTATTGAGAGGGCAGAGCAGAGAGATGAGAGATGAGAGATGAGAGGCTCTGAAGGGCAATTTGGTAACTGCACATTTGGTCCAACGGATACATTCATCAACGCGCAACCACTTTTCTAAGTTGGTCTGAAGTGACCTATAAATGTTATGCGTGTTCTATGAAGAAATGAAAAACGCAACCAAACACAGGAACAGTGTTTACTTTTTCAAAAAGTGCATTTTGGGGCTACAAAAGCAGGTAACATATTTTTATTTGTGGAATATATAGTAGTGCAAAAAGAGTAAGAAAAAAATTTAGACTTGTATTTGTGCACAAGTATGCCCCTCCTTTTTACCAACACCGCATAAGATGTCTTATGACTAGCATTTGGTAAACAGTCACACTGCTTAAGATGTTTTATGGCTAGCATTCCGTAAACAGTGACCAGGTGACTGTATACAAGTAATTTTTCCAACTGTTTAAAGTTGGAAAAATTACTTGTGGCTTCTTCCACCATTATTCTTGCGTTTTTGGTGATATTAAGAAATCATGTCACGGGGATGAGGCATGATTGGATTGATATCATTCTGTATTTTTAGATTTGGTTGGGTATCGTTCTGCACTTTTAGATCATGGACTCGTGAAGTTATTGTGTTTGTGATGTTGGAATAGGCGATAGAGCATTAGTAATTTAGTGTTGCTTGGGTGGAGGTGTCCAATCAGAAAAGTGGGGAAAAAGTAATGCAGGATAACATAACTTGCCTAAAAGAACCAAACAACCTTAAGTTGGCTAAGAAAAATTTTAGTCAAATTATAGAACCAGACACGTGATGGGATGCTATCCTGAACATGCTATTTAGATCTATATAGATCATTCACGTTGGCCTGAGCTAGGGTTGTAAACAAACCAAGTCATTCATGAACAACTCGGGCTCAGTTCAATAAAAAACTTGTTCATGTTCGTTCATTTATAAATAAGACGAGCTTAAGCTTTAGTTTTAGACTTATTTGATAAACAAGTCGAGTTCAAGAAAAAAAAAAAAAAAAAAAAATTTATGAACAAGCTTGTGAACAAGAGCACTTGATACAAATCATGTCAAGCTTAGGCTCGTTTATAGCTTGATATATGTTTACGAAATAAACTCATTATTATAACATTACACATATGTTTTGGAATGTTAATTTATAGTTTGTTTATTCATATATGTTTTGATATGTTAAGTATTTAGATTTGTGAAGATTATAGTTGCATAGATGACAAATGTGGATGTAAAAATTGTATTTTGAACAATTACTCAAGCTATAAACAATGAATAATGAATGAATGAATTTAATTATGTAAAGTTGTAATTTGAACAATTTCTAATCACGGGTGGAATTAGAAGCTTGATAAAATGTGTATATATATTTTTTTGTTTACTTGATTTTTGATGATATAAGCATTTGATGATGCAAATCTTTTAAATCCCAAGCTAAAAAGCTTGACTTGAGCTTAAGTTTAAGCTTGATATTAAACTCGAGTTTGGCTTGGCTAATTAATTAAGCCAAGTCAAGTCAAGCCAAACACAAGGTTTTTGGCATTCTCACAAGCTCGAGTTCAAGCTTTATCGAACCATGCGTGTTTGAGCTTGACTTGTTTATAGCGCTAGCTCTTGAGCAAAATTTTAGTCAAATTTAACAAAAAAAATAACTTTTCTACTTAATGTAGTTTGTTTTTCACTTCCATTTACGTTGAGCTCTTTTTTTTTTTTTTTTTTTTCCTACTCTATTTTAAGTACTACTTTTTTTTAATATATATATATATATATATATATATATATATATTATTCACAAACTCTTGTACCTCTTCTTCATCAACTCTGCCAAGCTAGGCACCATTTTGTTACCTTGCCTTTTTCCTCAAAATTCCTATCCCTCTTGATCTGAGTCCCACCCTAATCCTAACCTCGCAAAATTAAATTATTTGGTGTAGATCTTGTTGAAGATACAGTGCTAGTTAGGTTTGATCATGTGCTATATGTTAGGGTTTATGCCCTAAAATCCAATTTATTGGTATGTTATAAATAATTAAATTATTTAATTATAAAAAACTATTAGTAAATGAACTAATTGGACATTATCATAGTCCTTGAGATGCATTGTATGTGATTTAGTTACAAAAGATATAATCACAAATTTCTTGTAAACTCAAAATGTAGTTCGTAGTCAGTGATGAAATTAGGCATTTTATCTGCAAAGATTATAAAACATCAGCTAAGATGATTTGTCTTGATCATGATAGTCGAGACTTCTAATTGATGTGTTGAATTGGACCGCTGTGAGATTAATTATTCAATTAACAACTATCACTTGAATAATAAATCTCACAACTTCTAATTTCATAGATTTTCAATCCTAAGAGGATAGTTAACCCGATCATGAAGTGTAGATTACTTTGATATATTAGGAGTGAGATATAATTTCAAAATCTTAGTATACTGGGTAATCACACGTAGTGTTGAGGGAACACATATTCTCAAGATGAAATCCATAATCTATTTGTAGAAAGATATGAAGGATTCCCCTGAAATAAGTTTAATAGGAATTAGTTATTTAGTGCCTACCACTTTAGTAAGGAGTTACTAAAGTTTATATTTAATGAAATTATATTTTATAAATATGAATAACTAAAAGATTAAATCTGGGCCTCAAGGAATAAAATAGCTATTTACAAAGTGATATTTCATTATGAATTTGTACACTATGGATATTTCATGAAGGGGTCAAATGATATCATATTAGAGTATTGAGATATAATTTATTAATAAGGCCTAAAGTGCAATTATATTTTCATAGTGGTACTTGTTATATAATTAATGGTTACTTTGGACTTGTTTCTTTGGTTTCATCCCAATCCATATACTAAAACTCAATTGGGCTGGCCCAAAAGGTTAACCTAATTAGATAATTAGTTTATATTTAAGAAGAGTTACTAAATAAAATAACTTTCCAGGCAGTTAAAAATGTACATATGATTAAAAGAAGAGAAAAATAGTTTTTCTCTGCAAGATCTTTTGAATACATTTTTCCAAAGAAAATTCAACGTACTTAAGAACTGATTGGTAGACTATTTATCTTGGGCACCATGTGCAATTAGGGTGAAGATTTAAGATCTTCTCAAGTTGTGTTTTTGAATTTCATTGCATTAAGGTACGCTTTCAGTTCTTTGTTCTAGAATTCAATGTTATATGTTATCTCTCAAGATTGAAGTAGATCCTTATGTTTCTTCCGCTGCGGGTTTTATATGAGATGGAAAACTAGTTTTTCCAAGATTGTATGTAACAACCTTATTACTGTTGACCTTTCTTTAGTTGTATGGTGAAATTTGCCTGGATTAGGAGAATGTCTATCTATTTCTAATGCTCTTGCATTTTGTTGATCTCTCTCTCCCCCTCTCTCTCGCCCTCTCCCTTGTATTTTTTTTTATCTCATTGTCTCCATAGCAATAGCTAGTAGGATTTGAGTGCAGTGTGTTGTGCAATGTTGATTGTTGCCTTAGCTAGCTAGACATCACTGAAGGTTTTGATGATATTGTTTTGGTTACTAGATGATCAAAAATTCTAAAACCACATAATAAACCACAACTTTTGCCATAAATGTCCACGTGACAAACTATGAGTGGTAGAGAAAAACTTGTGGAACTATGTGAAAGTGACATTATGTAGCTAGTCACAGTTTGCAACATAAGATAGTTGTGGCAAAAGTTGTGACTTTTTATATAGCACTAGAATTACTCCTAGGTGATGGGTGGGTGGTTTGGTTTTTAAGGATGTATATTTTGTTGAGTGAGTAATAATGGGACATTGTTCTACATCTTGATTTAATGATTTATAGTCTAATTGGATTAATTAGTGCTAAATACATCTTTGATTTATAGTCTAATTGGACTAGTGCTAAATACGGAAATATAGTTTGAAGAATATATATTTGCATGAGTATGCTCCAGTTTTGTAATTTAGTACATGGTTATGAATTTATGTTGCTTTTGTTGTGTTTGCCAGAAAGAGGAAGGAGAAGGGGGTTGAATTGGCAATCCAGATTAACCAAACACTAGCAGTTGGAAAAAGGTATAGGCTAACAAAAACCCAACCCCTTTTAGCTTAGCTTCACTAGAAATTAGCCGATCTTAAAATTGATCTAGATTGTCAGACAATACGAAGAAATTTTATTGCTTCTAGCAAGGAAAGTGAAATCATGAGCTCTGTGGCCCAGGCCAAAAAAGTTGAATAAAATTAGGCTAATTAGCTTTAAAATGCTGATGTCAAATACTGATTAGCTGAACAATGATAATCTTATTATTTTGCAAAAAAAAAAAAAAAAAAACTCAGGCATGTTTCCTTGAACTCTCAGCTCTCGTTTGTTTTCTCTACATCACTCTCTTTCGGCCCTCCCCATTTCCTTATTCTGTCTACAGCAATTGATGCCTGCATTTCACACCAATTTAGTCAATCCTTCCATTCTTAACACGGGCTAATTTTGAGCATTGTTTGTATAAAGTAACTATTTAATATGGGCAGTGTTAATTACACACACCATTTTGCACGCATGTCTATTTACGACGATTTCAATTCAAATTCACTTGTGTATAGACTCTGCGCAAAATGGCATGTGTAATAGGTTTTACTGATTTATGTTTATTGTTCCAGTTAGAAAGATTGAAGACAATTGTTTTTCGTTTTTGTTTTTTGTTTTGTTTTGTGTTTTTGTTTTTTGAGTAAAAGGAATTTCATTAGAAGCCACATATACATAAGATAAATATGAAAAAAGTTTACCTCTTTGTTCCAGTTGGTCCTATAAACTATAAAGAAAAGGACACAAGTTTGTACAATTGTTCCTACTATCATGCCGTACCAAATCCCCTGCAAAATTGAGAATGACACAAAAGTTCATGTTTCACATTAAAAGAAGGGACAAGAAGTTCATTTACACGGTGATGCATGGCTTATCTGATGTAATAAGATCCTCTTGAGTATTGCACGTTTGTGATTGATTTCACTTTTCATAATTTTATCTCATAATTATTAAAGACAAGACTGAATCACGTTAACTAAAAGTAGAATTTTAAAAAATATAAAAAATTATCAATCTAAAGTAGAGAAGTAAGAAAAATAAAAATAAAAAATAAAAAATCCATGAAAAAATTGAGAGAGAGAGAGCATTTTTCTTTAAGGGAAAACTATGCATAAAATGAAAGAGGTAGTGATAAATTTATAGTAAGAGGGTGTGAATAAGAAAAGACAAAAAATAAAGGAAGATGAAGGGAAAGAGGAAGAATGATATTAATGTAGAGGATAATGAAGAGATGAAAAGATAAGAGAGGGAGAAAGATTGGAGAAGTGTAAATATTTAAAAAAATAAATGTTAAAAACAATTCTAGGAAAGTTGGAAAGAAAAAAGATGAAAGTTAGAAGGAAAAAAGCTTTTATATATGTTATAATACTGAATAACTGTATTGTATTTTTTACTGAGTATAATGTGTGCCTTTATATTGAGTGTAACAATAATAAATGAAGAGTGTAGTGCAAGAATGTGTGCTATACTTAAGCTTATATATATATATGTATATATATATATATATATATATATATATATAGATTACTAGTAGGCTTGCTTGCTACTTCCACTATTTCACTTGGAAATAGAAATGAAATAAACAAAAAATAGGAGAGCAAGATTTACCGTGACACCCCAATCAAGCTTGTAACCCAGAATGAGACCCAGAGGGATCCCTAAAACGTAGTAACATGCGATGTTCACATAGGCAACAATACCTTGCCATCCTGCTCCAATGGCCACCCCTGCGAAAAAAACATTATTCACCCAATTAATTAAAATCTATTTCCATTTCCCTCAAGAATCTGAATTTTTATTTAAATGAAGAAGATAATATGATATAAAGACTAAAGAGGGTGTATTATAAAACAAAAGATTGAAAATTTTTTAACTAGAAAATTCTAAGTTTCTAACCAGAGAGAACAGGTTGAACATTATCAATGACGATGCAAAGAGCCAGTATTGGTGTAAGCTGTTTAACGAGAGTTTCAACACTTGCATCACTCGAAAACAAGGATGGGTACAGGTTTCGTGTCAAGATTAAAATGACTGAGATGATAACACCAATCAAGAATGAAGTCATCACGGCCACCACTAATGAAAATTTAGCTGTTCTTGGATGAGCTGCTCCCAATTCATTTGACACTCTTACACTGCAAAAAATATATTTTGGTTTTAATTTTTCACACATTTTGCAATCGAGTGTGTGTGTGTATATATATATACAGCTTTATTGAGGTGTGTTTATCTGTCACTAACCTTATAGCTGCATTCATTCCAAGAGATTCCATAATTGTCCAGACCAATATGTTCATGCTACGACAAACATTGGCATTGCAGAAAATCGTTAATAAAAAATAAATTATATTCAAAGCACAATAATGATAGAATAGCTTTAGAGCAATTATATTAGTCCATAGATAATCTTGCAAAATACAAAAAGTAGCTCTTTTTACACATATTGACCAAAACAACCCACATCAGTGGATGTAAAATTGTGCATAAATATACTAGAGTTACAGTAACCGTGCATATATACACGGTTATTGTAGCTCTTATATACATTATTTTAATAATTTCTAATTTCGCTCCTTTTTTTCCCTCTTTCTTTTCCATTTGCAAAACCAACGCCCCCATCATCTGCTTCTTCCTCTGATACACACACTCCCACAGACAAAATAAAAAATCAACCACAGAAATAAAAAATCAACCAAAAAATCAACAACAAAATCAACCACAGACACCACAAAACCAAACACACCCACATATGGACACAGCAACGGAGACAGAGAGAGTGGATCGATGCTTGTGGCGGATCGACACGCTTGGATCAAAGTTTTAGATCAGCGTGCTTGGATCAGAGTGCTTAGATCGGCGGGCTTGGATCAGCGTTCTTCTTGCTGTGCTTGGATCGGAGTTTTAGATGGAAATTTCAGATCGGCGTTTGGAATAGAGAGGAAATTTCAGCTTGGATCGAAGTTTCAAATTGATACCATACTCCCTACTTGGATTGAAATTTCATAGAGGAGTGAAAATGTTGGAATAGAGGAGTTTCAGAGAAGACTCTAGAATAGAGTCTCGTGAGTGGAGAGAGAGGGTTTGAGATAAAATAATAATAAAAAAAGTGAGAAAATGATTATTTAAATAAAACAGATGATAAAATAGATAAACTGATGTGAGTGTTTTGTAAAAGTGAATGTGTAAAATAAAAAAAGTAGGTTTTTAGTGTAAAAATGAGTGTGTAAAATACACTAACTGATGTTGTTGCTTTTAGGGCCATGTATTGCACTGGCTTCATGTATTCAAAGCACAATAGTATTATAACGATTATATAACTTTTTTCAGCTCGCAAAAATTGTTATTTCAAATACAAATTAAATTTTCCTAGACTTTATTAAAAAGATCCCATCAAGAAAACATAGCTAATATTTTCTTCCACTTTATACATTTGATATTGTAAGGACTAATAAAGTTGATACAAAACAATTAGAACTAGATCTCATTAAGAAAACATAAATAAAAATTGGTTTAAATAAACGAAATCAAACATTCAGCAAAAAAAAAAAAAAAAAAAAACGAAATCAAACAATCTCTGACATTCTACTCATTGAATGCACATATTTGAAAACGCCAAGAGCTAGCAAGAATTAAAGATTGAAATTTTGTCACCAATTGATAAAAAATATATATTATCTCATAAAACATAACAGAAAAGTACACCTCCAGGAAAAAAAAAAATATATATATATATATATATTAAAATTTAAAAAAATAAAAACAAAGTTTTCCTTCCTTACACTAAATAAAAAAATAGATTTATATAATTACTTATATTTGTACATGCGATGTCGATGATCATATTTTACATATGAGAAAGAAATTTTATGAAAAAAAATGAGTGTTAAATTAAAAAAATTTCATCAAGTTTTTAATATTAAAAAAAATCTAAAATTATAAATCTATTGATCATTGATTAAATTATAACAAATCAATAATCAATTAAATTATTAAAGAAAAAATGCAATTTCCCAGCGGTATCGATGAGGCTTATATTCCATGACAATTCACAAACAAACAGACAGCTCGACCCAAGTGCTCCTTGGACCCCATGCACCTAGTGCATCATGAGTCTATGACGTCTCGAATTATTAATTTTATTTATACCATCTATTCAACTACACTAAAAGCAAATCATTTTTGTTCATCAAAAAAAGAAGCAAATCATTTTTGACCAACCATTCAACAATCTTTTGAAATCTGAGTAACAGTGATTTATTCCATTTTTTATATTGTTCAATTGTAACAGATCACAAAGTTTGTCATGCTAACCATTATAAATAGTAAATTAAATAATTCGAGATGTCAACAACTCTTAGATAGGTCATTTGTGGGATGTGATCTGTGTGAAAATTTGAAGCTCACAGAATATTCAACAATGGCGGAATCTAAAGGGAGTGAGAGAGCAGAGAAAGAACAAATTTCAGTAAAGAGAAAAATTGTATTTTATTGAGCTTAACTTTCATACACTATGCACTTCTATTTATATACATCATTACAGAATAGGTTAGCCTAGAACCTTCCAAAGATTCTCTAATAACTAACTTGTAACTACCATAACTAACACCCTTGATTCAAGGGATGCCAGCTCACTTGTAACCGTTTGCAACTAACTCCCTCTGTTCCCTCTGTAACTGCCTGGACTGAAGCCTGGAGTTTGGGTGTTTCTTCACACGTGCAGAGAAGTCAAGGACCAAGGCTGAAACGTCATCGTTGCACTTAAGTAATTGTCAAAACGTCACCGTTGCACTTAAAAGCATACGGCACCGTTTTGTCTTTAGAAGGTTAATTATAAACTAGCCGTTGCTTCTCTCTTCATCTTTCTCAGTTTTGGTTTTGAACTCTAATTTGGGGCTTCCTTTATCAATCTGATGGGAACAAGCGTCTATATATAGTCTATTCAAAATCTTTACAAATAGTTGGGCAACTAATCGATCTTGAAGAGTCACTAACAGATGCTAATGAGGATATCCAAGGTTGGTTGAATAATGGATGCAATTGATGCAATCGCCTAAGACTACCGAATAAAAGAAGGCCTCAACTTGTAAAAAGAAATATATATATATATATATATATATATATAATATTTATCTATTTATTTTAATTACAAAAAAAAATAGTCCTTTTATTAGTCAATAAAATGCATTAAAGTGGTCCCATTCTATCCTAAATTGCAGAAGATTAAAAAGGAAAAAAACAATGCATAATCTACTCACTGTCACACTCCACAGTGATAGTGCACACTGCACACAACTTGATACTTGATAGAATGATAGTCTGATAGGACTCAACTGTTGAGTATATAATATTTTATAATCTAAAAATGTTAAAAAAAATTTCATAACTACTGTGCCAGTGCAAGAGATCTCCGCATATAGCTATTAGCTAGCCCCCATCCACATGGCTACACTGCCTACACATTCACTAACCCGGTGACCACGAGTTGTGCTAGGATCACCAAAAATGGCACAACTTTGTGCCACAACTTGCCACGTGCGCAAGTTGTGACAGGTGAAGGAGTGTTTGTGGGCCATGTGAGGACACACCTTCACCAATTACAACTCACCATGTGGCGAGTTGTGGTACAAGGTTGTGCCATTTTTGGTGGTCCTATCATTATAACCACTCACATAGGCCACACCCACGCCCAATGTATACCCACTCAAATAAATATATATTTTTTTATGCAAGCTTTTACTTTATGGATTATTATAAATTATCACACTAACTAATAATTTAATATATATATATATATATATATATCATTTCATATTAACTCAATTGTATTATAATGGTACTAATTTATTGAATTATTGAACTATGTAATAAATTAATTTTTATTTGTGTAGGTTTAGATTTTTAAAGTATAAAGTGGTCATGACGTTAGAAAATTTGCAATAACCAATTAGTAATTTTGTGTCTCAAAAAACAAGGAAAATAGATTTTGAATAAATTTTTTTAATAAATATTTAAATATAAAAAAGACTCTGCTTAAAATTTTCGCTTAAGGCCTCCAAATTTGTTGAGCTGGCCCTGAGTATATCATGAATGGTTAATTGTCCTTTTTTGTTCTCATTGTGTTGAAGTGTAGTTAGCCAGAGCACTTGTCCAAAATTGACATGAGTAGGGGTGTTTGTGGTGTGGTGCGGTTTTGGGTTATTTTTAACATCGTGGAGTAGTTAAGCTAAAATCATAATTGTACTGTATTTTATCTTTGCGGTCACATGTGCGGTGCAGTGCGGTGCGGTGCAGTGCGGTTTAGATTTTTAGCCAAAACCATAATCGCATCATAACTTATTTTTGTGGTCATATGTGCGGTGTGGTGTCTAAGATGCAGTTTGAACAGTTTGAAGTTGATATATTTTTCAAATTTTGGACTTTTTCTACCTAGCCCAAAACTTATTTTTCCTTTTGTTTTGGGTCAAATTTTAAACTAATAAGCTAGTTTTTCTTTATTTTGGATTGACTTTCTTAGTCAACACTTACTAGGTTTATCAAACTAATTTTTTTTTAATAAAAAACTAAGTTTATTAAATTATTAATAATATATTTAATATTAAAAATAAATAAATATATTAATATATAAAGATGGTGCAATATGGTTTGTGCCGTTTTTTATTACTATAAAACTGTAAACACCACTGCACCATGCAGCGCAGTATAACAGGGATATACGCACCAAAAAAAGAGGGACAGCATGAGAAACGTGACGAAAGAAATAATGATGAAGAACGAACTAAATACTTGCAAAGAAAATTATGTGGAAATATATATAACAGGGATATACGCAAAAAAAAGAAGAGAATTCCTCTGATTCTGTGGTCATGTCACATTGTGTGTAGTTGCAACAACCAATGTCTTAGAGCATTCACATCAGCTTATTTAAAACTTCCATCTATTTTACACCAAAAAACTTACCTTTTTTATTTTACATTACCACATTTTCAAAACAACCACATCAGTTCATTTATTTTACACCTCTATTCTAATTAAATAATATTATTTATTAAAACACCCTCAACCACACCGATCATACCTTTACTCTTTTTCAGCTCTCTCAATCTCAAGATTCTAAAAAAAAAACTCTCTCAGTCTCATCGGTCCTCTCCTTCCGTCATTCTCTCCCTCACAGCCGCCTCACCCAGCCTGCCTCGCCGCCGATCTAGCTCGCCGACTCACGTAGCTCGCCGCCTCACCTAGCTCGCCGACTCAGCCCTCCACCGATTCGGAATCCCTCTTTCCTTCGCCGACTCAGCCCACCCCTAACCGACGACCCTTCGCCTCCCACCCCTAACCGACGACCCTTCGCCTCCCACCCCCAACCGACGACAGCAATGGAAGACCCGACGGCAGCAGATCGGGTGGTAGCAGTGGCAGTAGATCGGGCGGCTCCGTTGGGCATTTCACTTGAGTTTTCCGTTGGGTATGGCTTGGGCTGGGTTTTCCGATGGGTTTGGACCGTTTTTGGGTGGGGTTTACCGGTGAGTTTTGATTTATTTTGAGTTGGGTTTTTAGTGGGTTTGTTTTGATTTTGAGTTGGATTTTCTAATTGCTTTTCCATTGATTTTGGGTTAATTTTATGGTGATTTTGGGTTAATTTTCTGTCGATTTTGGGTTAATTGTCTGTGCTAGGTTGTGGTGTTTGGTGGTGGCGCTGGGTTGGTTATTCTGGCGCGCTGGGTTGTTGTAATGGTTGGGGAAGAGAAAGTCTGATCGATGAGAGAGAAAGAAAGAGTAAAAAAATCGTCTAAAAGTGAACAGTAGCCGTGTATATTTACACGGCTACTGTTCATTTACATGGCTGGGTGTATAATTTGCACATCTTTACACCCACTGATGTGGGTGATTTTTTGATCAAAATGTGTAAAAATTGTTGCTTTTTGTATTTTACATGAGTATTCATGGGCTGATGTGAATGCTCTAAATAGTTTGTTGTTTCGAGTATCGATTATCGACGACCATTTATTACTAGTTTTGACTGTTTTGTGACGTTGACGATGAAGATATTATGGAGATGGGAATATATAGTTTTTATGATATATGGTCACAGCTCACAAGGGCTAGTACAAAGTAAAAGCATTGCTTATTCTTACTCTTATTAGAGGGGAAGAAAATTAAGAAAAAAAACACACGACATTAAGACAGACAGATCCAATTGCATGTGGATGTGGCCAGGGACGAAACTAAGATTCAAAGTCGAAGGGGGCAAATATAATTTTCTTGAGGGGGGCAAATACAATTTTTCTTGGGCTAATTTTCTTAAAAATTAAATATATATCTACTATTTAATATTTTAAAAAAAAATTTGTTAGGGGGGGCACAGCCCCCTCAGCTTGTACATGGTTCCGTCCTGGATGTGGTAGTCATCCTTTTGCATATAGAGAGAGTATTCAAATTACTAATTTAGAGAGTTTTGCTTAGAAAAAGATTGAATGCAGTGAGATGAGTTGTCTTATTCTAAATTATGTCACTGCATATGTCACAGGCAATTTGACCATTGACATATTAGTATTTGACGCTCATTGCGGGTGCTTGGTGTATATATAGGAATGTATGATACATTGGATGCGTTGAAAAATTTTACATGATTAATTAGGGAGAGAGAGAGAGAGTTACCATATGGACAAGGCATCTACTGAAACTTCAGCATTTTGTAGATATCCAGCAAAGAGAATTAACGCCATGAAGTACCACACTTCCAAGCTGCACAAGATTAATTTAAATATATTTTCATCATTTCAAGGATTAGATTTAAAATTGAATGATGTGAATCCCATAAATCAAAGTATAATCGTATATTAAAAAAAAGGTATGAACCAATTGAAAAAGGGAGATCTCCTTGGGTGCATGTGTCCCATCATGGGTTTTTTTTTTTTTTTTTTTTTTTTTTTTTTTTTTTTTGCTGAATACTCCTCTAGTAGTAATATAATCATATAGGGTTATTGTTTAATGATAAGATTATATGCGAAGTAAAAATACTAATAATTTTGAAAAGTACAGTAATAAACTACTAAATCATTTCTAACCTTTCAGGAAAATAGAAAAGAGAAGAGAAAGAGTAATAATAATAAGGTCAAACATGAAACAACTTTGTTCAATAATAGACCGGAAAGAATAAAGCATTTTATTCTAAATAGTAGAAATTATACTACAAACTTTATTCAGCAAAATGTATATATATATATATATATATATATATATATGAGTTCAGTTAATAGATACTCTTAAAGTATTTGCTAATAAGTCATTCGGAAAAAAATGTTAATACTTGATACTACTTTTATGGAGAATATAAAGAACAATATAAAAAGTTAATTGATTTTTTCTATTCTTATAAAAAGCTTCTAAAAATATTTTCTAACTCATCCCCTTAAATCAAGAAACTTTCAAGTTTCAATAATGTGACAATAGGCATTCAATAATTGGGTACACAAGTCAACTCAACTTGAATCTAAGAAAAATTTCTTTTTTTAGAGTGTTGTGTTAATAAGTATCGCAAGTGTTAATGGGTATTGCAAGGTGCATATTAACAACAATTATTTTTTAATTTTTTTTAATATTTTTATAGCTTTATCTTATTTTTTTAGTTTTATAATTACTGTTTGATGTCTTTTTTTTACTTTTTTTTCTGACATTTTTCTTTTGTCTTTTTGCACTTTCAGTACTTGTTAACCGTTCCCCTTTTTAAAATTTAGGTGGGAAGGAAAGTATGCACCCCAGATTGACCAGAAAGAACAAATAACTAAGCATTTTAATACTACTGCTGGATCAAGATTTGATTTATTTTTTTGAGAGCGTCTAAGGAATATTAAATAATTATGAACTACAATACAGACAAACAGGTTCTTTTAAAAAAATTACTGTGGGGGCCAGAGACGTCCGGATGGCTGCGTGGGCCTTAGGCCTGGCCCAAGGACACTGTTCGGCCCAAGAAGCCACGAAAAGGGAGGAGGTCATTAAAGACCCAAAGGCCATGGGCCCATCAGGGAGACCACCGCGTAGGTGGCCGCGTCCGAGGAGGACATCACTCCTAACGGCAAGGGCTAGAGCTGAGGAACGGGATCCCATGGGACGCCGAGGAAGGGGAGCAAGCGGGACGTGCCCTGCAAAAAGGTTACTGCCTCCGCATTAAAAGCTTCCACCTACCCGCCTGGCCGCATTAATGAGGAGATAACTTCTGAAGGGACGGAGGTCAGCTTTATAGTCTTGGGGAGCGTTTTCAGGGACGGGACTGGTGGCAGCCAGAGGAGGGGAGTATAAATAGAATGGGGGATGCTGCAAGAAAGGGGATCGGGATTAAGGGAAAGGGAAGAAGAAGAAGGTTCTCTCTTTCTCTCCCTTGAAGCACAGAGCGCCGCCCAGCATAGAGGCTCCTCGGCCCACGTCCGAGAAGGGAGTTGGGCTAATCTGCTAGCAAGCCGCTTCACAGAAGCGGGCTTGGACCTTACACCGCATCCTTCTACAAGTACCCAGGGGTCTAGGCTTTGAACCCACTCTCTACAAATTCTATTGTAAAGGCAACTTGGGCCAGCCCAGCCACACCTTTGGGCCATAGGCCATTTTGTGTCCTTACAATTGGCGCCATCTGTGGGAAGCCTTGACCAGAGGGACCGGAAGCGCCATGGAAGGCTCAGGTTCACGTCACGCGGAGTCCAGGGGATCCCAGCGGGAAGATCAGTTCGCGCGGTTGGAAAGAGAGCACGATGCCAGTGCCCACACGGGGCGTACGCGCGGGAGGAGTCATGCCCGCGGTGGTAGTAGGGCCTCCAGCGAGAAAAGTGTTGAGACCCTGCAAAGGGAGGTTGACCATTTAAGAAGAAAGCTGCGCCGGGAAAAACGGAGGCGTACGCCCTCCCCTTCAGACCGGTCTTCTGCGGATGTCAGCAGTAGCACCGGCAGTTCCAGGTCGAGGACTCCCCTTCGCGAGTCCTCTTCCCAGGAGGACGAGCAACATCGCCAACCTAAGGACAAGAGGACGTCCTCCAGAGGCCTGGCCAACAATGCACTGAGTAAGGCGCTCCACCAGATTTCCAAGTCGCCCTTCACCCGGAGGATCGAGAAGGGAAAACTTCCAAGGAGGTTCGCCCAGCCAGCCTTCACCGTTTACAACGGAAGAACGGACCCAGTGGAGCACATGAGCCACTTCAGCCAGAGGATGGCAGTGCACTCGAAGAACGAGACCCTGATGTGCAAGGTCTTCCCTTCCAGCCTAGGACCCGTCGCGATGAGATGGTTTAACAGCCTAAAAGCAGGTTCTGTCAACTCTTTCGCGGAGCTCACCAGGGCATTTGGCTCGCGGTTTATCACGTGCAGCAGGATCCCTCGGCTGATAGATTCTCTGTTGTCCATGGCTATGAGAGAGGGAGAGACCCTCAGAGCCTATACCGACAGATATTGGGAGATGTACAATGAGATTGAGGGAGACTTCGACGAAGTTGCCATAAGCACTTTCAAGGTCGGCCTACCGAACGAGCACGACCTGAGGAAGTCGCTGACCAGGCGGCCTGTCAAGAGTGTGCGACGGCTCATGGACCGCATTGATGAGTATACGCGGGTGGAGGAGGATCAATTACAGGTGAAGGCTAGGGCGAAGGTTATCCCTCAGGAAAGGAGGGATTTCAGGTCGGACGGGTACAGCAACAATAGGCCGAGGAGAGAGTTCATCGGGCAACCTCGTCGGGCGCCAGCGCAAGTACTCGGCATCGCATTTCGCGAGCCCATACAACGGGTGTTTGAGAAAATCCGCCACGAGCCCTATTTCCGGTGGCCCAACAAAATGATAGGCGATCCCTCGAAACGTAACCAGAACCTCCACTGCCAATACCACCAAGAGCACGGCCATACGACCGAGAACTGCAAGAGCTTGCGGTTCTATCTGGAACAGCTGGCAAAGGATGGAAAGTTGGGACAGTTCGTGCACCAGCGAGAGGAGCAAGGGGGGCAAACTGGGCCGGTGAACCGAGGCCATCACGCCCCTAGGCCCCCGCTGGGGACCATCAATACCATCCTGGCCACTCTCGGGAGGACCGGTTCACGCCCTCCCCGGATAATGTCCCTAGCACGAACTTCCGCCGAGGAATCCACTTCCAAGCCGAAGAGGATCAAGAGCAACGGGCCGCCCCCAATGACCTTCTCGGACACCGACAAGGAGGGGACGATCCAACCCCACGACGACGCGTTAGTTATAACGCTGAGAATCGGGGGATATGACGTGAAGAGGGTGATGGTGGACCAGGGGAGTGGCGCAGACATCATGTACCCTGACCTATTTAAGGGGCTGAACTTGAGGGAAGAGGACCTGTCGGCCTACGACTCGCCTCTGATAAGCTTCGAGGGGAGGACAGTGGTGCCGAAGGGACAAATCAAACTGCCTGTACAATCGGGCCCGGCAGTGGTGGAGGTAGACTTCATCGTGGTAGACGCCTACTCTCCTTACACGGCCATTGTGGGGAGGCCTTCGCTGCACACCCTGGGGGCCGTCTCATCCACCCTCCACCTCAAGGTGAAGTTTCCTTTTTGCGGCCAAGTAAAGGAAATCCTGGGAAGTCAGTCCGCGGCGAGACAGTGCCTGACAGCAGCAGTTCTGCGCAAACTGGAACCCGAGCCCTCGGCGCCCACTGCTCCGGTCCTATAGCAATTAGCCTCTTCTGCCACGACTAGAGGGGCAGTGGCAGAAGGGCCCGGATGCGAGGGGTTGGACAGAGTCCTTGTCGGCGACGACCCAGAGAGGTTCTTCCAGATTGGTGCTCAGCTGCCGACCGAAGAAAGGGAAGAGTTGGTCGCGCTCTTGAGGAAAAACCTCGATGTGTTTGCATGGGACGAGCATGAGATGCCTGGAATCGACCCAAACTTCATCTGCCACCACCTGAACGTTAACCCGGCGGCAGTGCCAAAGAAGCAACCTCCTCGGCGCTCTTCCGCGGAGCACTCAGAGGCCGTAAAGGAGGAAGTCATTAAGCTCAAGAGGGCAGGAGCTATCAAAGAGGTGTTCTATCCTGAATGGCTGGCGCACACGGTGGTGGTGAAGAAGAAGAACGGGAAATGGAGAGTGTGTGTGGACTTCACAGACCTCAACAAGGCCTGTCCCAAGGACCCATTCCCGATGCCGCGCATAGATCAGCTTGTAGATGCGACGGTTAGCCACCCTCGCATGAGTTTCCTGGACGCCTTCCAGGGATACCACCAGATACCCCTGGCCTTGGAAGACCAGGAGAAGACCGCCTTCGTGACCCCCACCGGCAACTATCATTACAAGGTGATGCCCTTTGGTCTGAAAAACGCAGGGGCCACCTATCAGAGGATGATGACCCGGATGTTCGAGGCTCAGTTGGGGAAGACTGTCGAGGTATACGTAGACAACATGGTAGTGAAGAGCAGGGCCGTATCGGACCACGTGGCCGACCTCGATAGCACATTCCGGACTCTGCGGGAACATAAGTTACGACTGAATGCCACCAAGTGCTCCTTCGGCGTGGGATCGGGTAAATTCCTGGGCTACATGCTTACTCACAGGGGTATCGAGGCCAACCCCGAGCAGATCTCCGCGATCTGTAACCTGCAACCACCTCGAAACTCGAAAGAGGTCCAGAAGCTGGCCGGAATGACAGCTGCCCTTAGCAGGTTCATCTCACGATCGGCGGACAGATGCCGACCGTTCTTTCAGCTGCTAAACAAATGGAAGGGATTCGAATGGACCGAGGAGTGCTCCTTGGCGTTCCAACAGCTGAAGGAATACCTCTCTCGACCACCCATTATGTCTCGCCCCGATCCAGACGAGGTACTGTTTGCGTACTTCGCCGTGGCTGCCCACGCAGTTAGCCTGGTTCTAATACGGGACGACGGCGGCATACAACGGCCGGTTTACTACATCAGCAAGTCTCTGCAGGAGGCCGAGGTTCGGTACTTACCCTTGGAAAAGGCGGTTTTGGCCATAGTGCACGCGACGCGCCGGCTCCCACATTACTTCCAATCTCACACGGTCGTCGTATTAACTCAACTCCCACTCCAATCAGTGCTGCGGAGCGCTGACTACTCTAGTAGAATCGCCAAATGGGGAACCTTTTTGGGGGCCTTCGACATTAAGTATTTACCTCGTACATCTGTAAAGGGCCAAGTCCTGGCCGACCTGGTGGCGGAGTTCACTGAACCTTCCCCGGAAGAAAACCTGGGGGGATGGGGCGCCGGCGGAAAGCCTGTCGGTGCGATCTCGAGCGAGACGCATCCGGTGTGGAAGCTCTACGTTGACGGAGCGGCAAACCAGAGGGGTTCAGGCACGGGAATAGTGTTGACGTCCCCTGAGGGGATCACCTTAGAAAAATCCTTGAGGCTAGCGTTCTCGGCCACAAACAACGAAGCCGAGTACGAAGCTCTGCTGGCAGGAATGGAAATGGCACAGAAAATGGGGGCAAGGTCGGTGCTAGTATTTTCTGACTCACAGCTGGTGGTTGGTCAGATGGGAGGGAAACTGGAGGCTAGGGAGCCGAGGATGCGGAACTATCTGGCCCGCGCGAAGCACTTACAAGCCAAATTCGAGTCCTTCGGGTTGTCACATGTTTCGAGGAGCGGAAACACCCACACTGACTCGCTCGCCACTCTCGCTACCACCTCGGCCCATGGGCTCCCTCGGGTCATTCTCGTTGAGGACATGTTCAAGCCAACTGGGCAGGAAAGCTACACCCCTCGGATCCAGCAAGTCAGAGTTGGGCGTAGTTGGATGGACCCCATTGCTTCCTTCCTTAAGCACGACATACTGCCGGAGGACAAATCTGAAGCCAACAAGATCCGCCGAAAGGCTCCGCGCTTTTGGCTGTCCGAGGACCAAAAGCTTTATAAACGCTCCTTCTCGGGGCCCTACCTGTTGTGTGTACATCCGGAAGAGACGGAACAGATCTTAGAAGAGCTACACGAGGGAATTTGCGGTAGCCACACGGGCGGAAGGTCGTTGGCCCACAGGGCCCTCACGCAGGGGTACTGGTGGCCGAACATGCAAAGAGAAGCGCAAGAGTACGCGAGGAAGTGTGACCAATGTCAGAGGTATGCTCCCAACATCCACCAACCCGGCGGTGTTCTTAATCCATTGGTCAGCCCGTGGCCGTTCGCACAGTGGGGCCTGGATATAGTAGGACCGTTTCCAAGAGCGGCAGGCAACAAGCGATGGCTGATTGTCGGAACAGACTACTTCACTAAGTGGGTAGAAGCAGAACCCCTCTCGAATATCCGGGACGTGGATGCGAAGAGATTTGTTTGGAAGAACATCGTCACCAGGTTCGGGATCCCGCGCACTCTAATCTCGGATAATGGACTGCAGTTCGACAGCAAGGCCTTCAGAAAATACTGCGGGAACCTCGGCATCACGAACAGGTACTCCACTCCGGCCTACCCGCAGGGTAACGGCCAGGCTGAGGCGACCAATAAGTCGATAGTCAACGGACTCAAGAAAAGATTAGACGATGCGAAGGGCAGATGGGTGGATGAAATACCCCATGTGCTGTGGACTTACCGAACCACGCCACGGAGGTCCACGGGAGAGACTCCCTTCGCGATGACGTATGGCGCCGAGGCCGTAATACCCTTAGAAATGGGGTTCCCGACGATGAGGGCGCAGTCGTTCGCCCCGGACGCTAATGATAACACGCTACTGAATGAGCTGGATTTAGTAGAAGAAAGAAGGGAAAACGCCATGGTCCGATTGGCTTGTTATCAACAGAAGCTCAAGCAAGGATATGACTCTCACGTGCGGTCTAGACCTCTCGCTCCAAGAGACCTTGTCCTGAAAAAGGTCGTGGGAATAGCAAAGGACCCATCATGGGGGAAGTTGGGGCCGAATTGGGAGGGACCCTACCGGATAACCTCAATAGCTGGTGTGGGGGCCTACTATCTAGCCGACCTGGATGACAAACCTGTAAAGCGACCTTTTAATGTAAATAACCTTCGAAGGTATTACTACTGATGAAAGGCGTGTCCGCCATATTTTCAGATATCATTGTCCTGTTCCGATTGTCAAGTACTATCATCTCTATCGGTATAATTCATCCCACTTAATGTGTTAAATGTCAAACTGGGACTAAGCCAGGTCCTTAGACCTTCTGCCTCAGGAAAATTTTAACGCACATACGATTTATCGCCTAAGTTACATGTTAATATCGACCTCGGCTAAGCTAGGTCCTCGGACCTTCTGCCTTGGGAAAAATTTAACATACAATCTATCCCATTTAATGTGTTAAATGTCAACTGGGGCTAAGCCAGGTCCTTAGACCTTCTGCCTTAGGAAAATTTTAACACGCCGACGGTTTATCATGTTAATGGCATCCTTGGCTAAGCCAGGTCCGAGGACCTTCTGCCTTGTGAAAATTTAACATGCACATTATTCACTCTTATTCATTCCTATTAAGTGTTAATGTCAACTTTGGTTACGCTAGGTCCTCGGACCTTCTGCCTTGGGAAAATTTAACACGGATCAATATTAAATAAAGTGTTAAATGTCAACTGGGGCTAAGCCAGGTCCTTAGACCTTCTGCCTTGTGAAAATTTAACATGCACATTATTCACTCTTATTCATTCCTATTAAGTGTTAATGTCAACCTTGGTTACGCCAGGTCCTCGGACCTTCTGCATTGGGAAAATTTAACACGGATCAATATTAAATAAAGTGTTAAATGTCAACTGGGGCTAAGCCAGGTCCTTAGACCTTCTGCCTTAGGAAAATTTTAATACGCCGACGGTTTATCATGTTAATGGCATCCTTGGCTAAGCCAGGTCCGAGGACCTTCTGCCTTGTGAAAATTTAACATGCACATTATTCACTCTTATTCATTCCTATTAAGTGTTAATGTCAACCTTGGTTACGCCAGGTCCTCGGACCTTCTGCCTTGGGAAAATTTAACACGGATCAATATTAAATAAAGTGTTAAATGTCAACTGGGGCTAAGCCAGGTCCTTAGACCTTCTGCCTTAGGAAAATTTTAACACGCCGACGGTTTATCATGTTAATGGCATCCTTGGCTAAGCCAGGTTCGAGGACCTTCTGCCTTGTGAAAATTTAACATGCACATTATTCACTCTTATTCATTCCTATTAAGTGTTAATGTCAACCTTGGTTACGCCAGGTCCTCGGACCTTCTGCCTTGGGAAGATTTAACACGGATCAATATTAAATAAAGTGTTAAATGTCAACTGGGGCTAAGCCAGGTCCTTAGACCTTCTGCCTTAGGAAAATTTTAACACCCAAACGGTTTATCATGTTAATGTCAACCTTGGCTAAGCCAGGTCCGAGGACCTTCTGCCTTGTCAAAATTTAACATGCACATTATTCACTTCTATTCGTTCCTATTAAGTGTTAACGTCCAATTTATCTCGTTTAATGTGTTAAATGTCGACTGGGGCTGTGCCAGGTCCTCAGACCTTCTGCCTTAGGGAAACTCTGACACGTACAATTTATTGTTTGAATTAAGTGTCAATATCAGCCTTGGTCAGGACAGGTCCTCGGACCCCCTGCCAGGGGAAAGCTTAACGCGCTTCAATTATTTTAAACGTTACCGTGGGAAAGTCTAACACTGTTCCTTTTTCGTTGAACGTTAATATCCATCTTTTACTTGAGCACTAGCATCACGCTAAGCACATGGGCCCCTGGTTCGTTAGCATTTTTTATCCAAAGAATTACCTAAGTGTTAACGAAAGCCTATAAAAAGAACCTCTTGCGCAAACAAAGGAAACATATCCCAAACATTTACGGAGTAATCATTCACAGAAAAATAGTTCAATCACAAACAAACATAGCTCATGATCACTAATAAAATAGTTACGGACAAACTGTCAAGAAAAGGTCCTCTAGATGAAAATAAAGGAACAAAAACAGAGACCAGCAGCTCAAGCTCCAGCCACTTGGGGAAAATCCTTTGCTCCTTGGGCCTCCGGCTGGGGCGCATCTTCGGGCTCCGCCTCGACAGGGGCTTCCTGGCCTGGGTCCGAGGGGACTGGAGGAAGAACAGGGGTCACCAGGGGAGTTGAGGTTGCCGCAGGAGGGGGAGCCTCGAACTCGCGGATATCGGGAGGATACCATATGTTCTCGGCCTTCCTCCATTCGGACGTTGAAGGAGCACCCGCCGTGTTGAGGGCTTCGGACCAGACCTGGCGGCAGTATTCCCTGCACAGGTCTGCCAGTTCTTCAACAAGGCGGGTCTCGGTCTCCTCAACCCCCCTCTGGAAGGAGGCGGCCGAAGCGGCATCCGCGGCCACCTTAGCGGCTTGGGCCTCCTCCTTAGCCCTCGCCAACTCCTCCTTTAGTGCGGCATTCTCCCCCTTCGCCGCGGCGAGCTCCTCTTTGCAGCCGAGAAGCTCCTTCCTCTGGCTCTCAGCCTGAGCCGTAGCATTCTGAAGGCCGGCCTCGGCGCTCCTTTTAGCCTGCTCCTCTGCCTTCAGTTTTTGCCCAAGTTTAACGTTCTCCGCCTCGACGCGGCAGAGAGCCTTCTCCGTCTCCACTCGGACATTCAGCTCATAGGAGGCCTTCTTCCTGGCGTCCTCCACCCACCGTTCAGCCACAGCGACCTCCTGGATGGCCTGCATGCACGCGAAAAGTATGAGTGAGAGAGTGCACAAGTTTAGGACTGGCATAAACAAACCATGGCGAGATGAAGCATACCAGCCCTAAGTCCCTCTTCAGAGAGAGGAACAGCTGCGGCTGCTGCATCTGCTCGAGGGCCTCCATATCCTTGGGGAGGAGCAGAGGCTTCTCCAAGGCCTCGGCCAGATACAGGGAGTGCCCCTTTTGATACTCCCTTATGCTGGCGCGTTCGGGAATGGGACTCCCGTCCACCTCCAGCGCCGGGGACCAAAACCCTGAGGCTCGGCGCACCTCAGCCAGTGGATGGCTCTCCCCGCTCTCCACCGAGTGGGCGCGTGGCCTGACCTTGGCGGCCTTCTGCTGCTGCTGCTGCTGCTGCTGTTGGTGTTGTTGGTGTTGCTGTTGCTTAAGCTTTTTCTGACGAGCCTCCTCGGCCTCGTCTTCTTCTTTCTTCCTCTTCTTCTTAGCGTCGGCGGGGGGAAGCTTGGGGTCGGCGTGCGGAGGAGGGGGAGAGGGAAGCTGGGGTGGGAGGTGAGACCCGGAGGCACCCTTCTTAGCCACCTGGGCACCTCGAGCGCCCATGAGGGATCGCAGACTGTTCATGTCGTCCTCCTCGGTACTACTGTCGACCTTGGAGATTATTAAGCCTTTGATGCCCGAACACTGGGTGGCCTCGTCGTCGGAGACCTCAACGACGCCGACTTCCTCCTCGGCAGGAATTCTCGGCGGTCTAACCGAGACTGGAACTGCGCGCACCGGCGGAGCGTACAGAATCACCGCGGGGTCGTCGGGGATGTCGCGTGGGGCGAGAAAACCGGGCTTGGTGACGTCTATTCGTCTCCGCCTTTTGTCACAGGCGAGGATTGCGTCCTCAACCTCCCCGAAAGCGGTGGACAACGGCTCGTACCCCAAGATTAGATGGGCGGCCCTCACTTGTAAGTCCTCGTGCACAAACACCTCGGACCTCAGCACCCTATTTAAGTCTCGGACGTTGACGTCGGAGAGGCTGGGGGAAACGTGCTGCTTATCTGCGAAAAGACATCCAAAAGAAGAGTTACAATCAAGTTCGGCAACAAAGATAGGCAGTAAGGACGACGGGCGTCAAAATTCCCAAAAGTGAAGGCAAAGGAACTGAAACGTAAACGAAAGCCCAAAACCTAAGACAATCACACCTGGTTTCCCCTCTTGAACAGGGCAATGGATCACGTCGTACCATCTCCCGGATGCGACGACGTAGTCATCCTTCATCCCTTTGTTGGACTTAGGGAGACACGATATGAGCCTCACGACGCTCGACCGGGACTTTAGGTAATACCCTTTGGACGTGAGCGGGTGGCACTCGTACATATAGACCACGTCCCGCCACGTGAGGTTCAAACCCATCTGCTCATTTAGAGCGTCTACACTCCCTAGGACCCTAAACATATTGGGCGTGCACTGATCGGGGCACAGCCGGTGATTGCGAAGGTATTCCCTAGTGACGGGACCCATGGGGAGGGTCATGCCGCCCTCCAGGAAGGCGATGATGGGGATGACCACCTGCCCGTTCCCCCTGGAATCAGCCACCGCCTCAGGCTGGCAATATTTAAGTTCCACTTCCGGGGGGATGTGGAACTTGGCTCGGAACCCTTCCATACCGGATTCGGAGTCGACCAGACACTTAAATCTACCCATAGTGTCCCAGACTAAGGAGCGAACCTAGAAGGTGGAAGGGAAACTTGACAGCCGAGGAGAAAAAGGTTAAGATGGCGAAAACTTACGAAGAGAGAAGGACACAACTTTGAGAGTGCTTCAGTAGACGAAATGAAAGTGTTTGTTTCCAGGAGCGCGATTATTTTCTGGGGAGCGAAAAGGTGGATGCGCGACTTCCCAAACGCTTAGGGATCTTGGAGAAGCAAGCATTTATGAGGCCTGACCCGCACGAACTTTCAGGAAGAATCACAGCCGCACGATCCGTATCTCACCGTCCAACGTGGGCGACAGGGAGTTACTCAGTGCAGTAAATGCGGGTGTTGTGCGTTACGAGGCGTCGCGGGCTATCTGAGAGGGCGCGGGAGAAATTCTGCACGCGCTGCATTTAAAGGGGCACGTGGAAGAAACACTTGTGAGTCAAAAACTCATTTCCCCTCTCGGATCGAGGTCAAATAAATTTTTGAGGGGCTATTGTGGGGGCCAGAGACGTCCGGATGGCTGCGTGGGCCTTAGGCCTGGCCCAAGGACACTGTTCGGCCCAAGAAGCCACGAAAAGGGAGGAGGTCATTAAAGACCCAAAGGCCATGGGCCCATCAGGGAGACCACCGCGTAGGTGGCCGCGTCCGAGGAGGACATGACTCCTAACGGCAAGGGCTAGAGCTGAGGAACGGGATCCCATGGGACGCCGAGGAAGGGGAGCAAGCGGGACGTGCCCTGCAAAAAGGTTACTGCCTCCGCATTAAAAGCTTCCACCTACCCGCTTGGCCGCATTAATGAGGAGATGACTTCTGAAGGGACGGAGGTCAGCTTTATAGTCTTGGGGAGCGTTTTCAGGGACGGGACTGGTGGCAGCCAGAGGAGGGGAGTATAAATAGAATGGGGGATGCTGCAAGAAAGGGGATCGGGATTAAGGGAAAGGGAAGAAGAAGAAGGTTCTCTCTTTCTCTCCCTTGAAGCACAGAGCGCCGCCCAGCATAGAGGCTCCTCGGCCCACGTCCGAGAAGGGAGTTGGGCTAATCTGCTAGCAAGCCGCATCACAGAAGCGGGCTTGGACCTTACACCGCATCCTTCTACAAGTACCCAGGGGTCTAGGCTTTGAACCCACTCTCTACAAATTCTATTGTAAAGGCAACTTGGGCCAGCTCAGCCACACCTTTGGGCCATAGGCCATTTTGTGTCCTTACAATTACTATAAAAAATAAAATTAAAAATAAATATTTATTTTTATAGGTACAAATTCAAGATCATTTATATGGGTTTTCATTCGTGTACAATTAGATTGTTTATCTGTAAAAATTATTTGATGTTATATTCGATACATGTTCTAAAAATAAAAAATAAATGTAGATACATTTAACATGTATCCAATGTACTTGATACTAAATTCAAGATGATTATATATGTTTTTCTTGGTATGATTTGGATTTTTGAAAAATTTTAAATACAGTATAACTGATGCTTAATTATGACATGATTAAACAAAGGGAAATTCATTCTTCTTGAGTTTGAATTTGTGTTTCTTGTTAATTTCGTGTCTAACAAAGCAGATGAAATTAAGTGAGTTTGATATCTCATATTTTCATTAGCATATTTAGTATTTACTGAAAGGTAAGACCTAAAAAAAAAAATTATCTTATTTTTCAAAATAATTAGTCTATTTGTTTATTTGTAAAGTTGAAATAAAAACTGAAAATAAACACAAAATTGGTTTAAAACTTTTTCTGCAAAAACAGTCACTGAGTTGATACTTGATACATTCATGTCGCAAAATGGCATCCATGGACCAATGCCACCTAGTTTTCCTTTAAAGTTAGAATACGACACAAGTTAGAATTTTCCAAACGAAGGTACAGTATCTTCACAGAATTCTACAATGTGTTACTTATAAGGTCACCCAAAATTTTTGAACATATGGTATATTTTCTCAAATAAAACATAGCATTTTGTAAAGGCCATTTTTCTAGGACATCCAAACATGATTAGAAGAAGATAATCAATAATAAAAACTGAAGGAAAAAGCTGAGGACTCAAGAGTCAGAAGTAACGTAACCGTACCTACACGTACATTAATTTGTCTTTGTCAACTAGTGCTCTACACATATAAGTTCAGGTCATTTTTTTGTGTGGATAAAGTTCAGGTATATTTAATAATATACTAAATGATGTTTTTAATATTTATATTTAAAAAAAATGTTAAATTCTACAAGTATTGAAAAAAACATATGAAAAACCTGCAATTTAATGAGTCGTTGACAAGTGACAACTCATGTTTTCAATGTAAGCCAGGGAAGGTCGGAAATTATTAAAATGATATATATATATATATATATATATATGTATATATATTGCTAAAATGCAAAACTGACTTTCTAACTTTCTTCAGATTTATTTCTCCTCTAATTTTACTTTCATTTATTTTAGTCCTCTAAATTTCATATTTATTTAATTAAAATCTTTCCGTTAACTTTTGTTAAAATTTTTTGAAAAAGAAAATCTAGAAAATATTTTTCAATCATTAATTGAATTTTTTTAATTTAAAAAATTTGAAGAAAAATTTATAAAATTGAAAAATTAACCACAACATATAACAAAAGATGATGAAAAAACCTTAATTGAATAAACTTGAAAGTTAAAGGACTGAAATGAACAAACGCAAAGATAGAAGACTGAAGTAAAATCTAAAAAAACTTAGATGGTTAATTTTGCATTTTATCCCCTTTTATTTTTTTAATATATAAAGTCCTTAATTAGTTGTGTCTAACGTCTCCTTCAGTGCAGAGGATTAATGGATTAAACCCATAACCATAATTATTTCACATCAAAAAAATTTATACTGTGTACATGCTATAGTCTATATGTATAGGCTTGGAAACACGAACATTACCGGTACGGTAGGGACGGAGCTAGGCTTGGACTTGCTCCCCTAATTTTTTATATAAAAAATATTAGTATATATATAGATATAAATTTTAGCAATTTTATTTTATAAAATTACACTTTGTCCCCTTAACAAAATCAATTATTATTTTAAGAGTAATACTATAGTCACAAACTTTTTAATAATATTTGTACAAACTGTTGAGATAGCAAATTTTTATTGGTTCATATTTGGGTCCATCACTTATATTATTTTTTTACTTACTAATACCACTCACCACATCATTATATAATTTATAATAATAAAAAAGTTCGTATATTTAATATTTATCTCCTTTTAAAGACCATAAAAAATGTATAGATTTAAGATCTAAAACAAAATATAAAAGCCAAAAAAAGGACCCTCAGTGTAGTAACAAAACTAGAGGCTGGAGTTACTGTACATAGCAAGTAGCAAAAGTGTCCTTTAATTCTAAGTTCTGGCTTTGTCTCTAAATATAAGTATAATACGATAACCTGAGTAATTTATGAAAAATTATAACATAAAATAGCTGGCCATACGATATCGATGTAACATAGGTATGAAACAAACACGACACCGGTGCGGCATTTTAAACGAAATGTACGTGCTTCTTAGGTTACATATAAAATGTAAATACTTTGATGTCTCTAAATGTGAAGTAATAATTTTCCTAAACAAAATAGTGTTAACGGTGACATTACATGAGTTTCTTACCAGATCATTACTGCGGAGGCCAGAGATAACTTAACGAATCCCCAAAGATTATGAAACGCCTTCAATGAGAACCCAGACCAAGCTCGACCACAACTCCCACTTAAAATATACAACAGCTGCACTATCACTATGAACCACCAAGCCGAGTCCAACACCACCGCTGCACCCACCAGACCCCAACCTAACTTCAAGATCAAAAGCCAGCTAAACACTGTGTGCAGAGCCAATGTAACAGCCGCAATCAAAGCTATCACAACGATCTTGCTCTGTGATTGCAGAAACTTGACCATCGGAAAATTTAGAGCGTAAGCAAATAGCTGCGGAAGCATATAAAGTGCAAACACTCCCGCTGCGTCCGAAATTGCTTCAGTCTGTCCAATCAGTTTCAACAGAGGCGCCGCGAAGATGTACAAAAGACTGAGAAACAAACCTGTGGTGGTCAGGATCACCCATGACCTCTGCATGTAAATTCCTAGCATATCAATCTGTCCTGCCCCAAACGCTTGCCCGCACAGTGTTTCGAGTGCGCTTCCCATCCCGAGCTATTGAAATTCAATTTTGTTAAGAGTAGATATGTGGAGAAAGAAAACCAATTGAGATACAAAGAATCAATATTGTTAACTGTGTGTATTGTAATATTGACACTAGAGGGTACCAAGATGCCCAGCGAGAAGCCGGCGATGACAGAGTTTTCCATGGAGAAAGCAGCGAGGTCGAGTGTGCCGACCTGGCCCAGAAAGACTTGAGTGACGGCACCGAGAGAGTATTGGCATAAGGAGGTGAAGATGGCTGGGCCGGCGAGGTACCAGAGCTTCTTTGATTCAGTAAGGAACGCTCTGTAGAAATCGACAGGACTTTTAATGGGAGGGATGTCAACAGCATCGGCGTTAAAGGTAGCAGTAGATGAAGTGTGTATTGCTACTGGAAGGGACTGTAGCTGGTGTTCTTGCTCTTGGTCCACTTCTCTGGAGGACGAGAGAAGTGGTTGATTACCATTCTCCATGAGAGAGAGAGAGAGAGAGAGAGAGAGAGAGGAGTTCTAAGATGGAGAGAAGGACTTATTACTGGTAAATTGTTGTAGGAAATGATTTGATGTGATCTTCATTAATTCAGACAAGTATATATAGTATTTAAGCTCCATACTTTTAGGTTTATTATTATTATTATTATTTATTTTTATTTTAAGGGTTCTTAAGGGATTTTTCGTTACCTTATGTGCACAATATGTTCATTAAGGTGACATTGTTCGAATCACTCAACTACTACCCAGCAACTTGTGAAGTGATATGAGGACTCGTACTACTGAGCCAAACCCTTTTAGTTTGTTTTTATTGGAAGAGATAAGATTTATTGGAACATAATTTATTGTGAGTTAGCTTTTGTTTAGTTATCATAAAAGGAATTGGTATGAGGTTGTTTACTTATATAAAAAAAATTAGTAATATTGTTTGTTTTTATAAAAAATTTTATGACCACCGTCTTTCTCACAATTATTCTATTTGGCAAATTATGAGTGATGGAGAAAAAATATTTAGTTTGTGTGAAAATAAAAGATGATCAGTCACAGTCTACCACATAAGCTAATTGCGAGAAAGAGTTTGGTAAAGGTTCTGGTCTTGGAATAACTATTACTCTATTAACTTAATCCATTACTTATGTAATGCATGAATGGTTTTTGTACCGAAAGAAAACTTCTCTCTATAGCACATCAAGTCCACCTACAGAGGACAATTCACACGTCCAATTTCACAATTTGTTGAGTTGTGGGAATGTGAGTGGTCTACATAAAGTGGTGGGTTGCACAAAGTATAAAATGTCCACCACTCATAATTCCACAATTCAAGAAGTTGAGAAATTCTGTGTCTACAATGCACTCGATGCTTTACACTTTGAATTAAGTTTGATTGAATTTTTTTTGTTAAACCAATCATCCACTATCAATTGTACTTGTGAGCTATGACATTAAAAATTTCATAATCACTATTTCACACACACACACACACACACACACACACACACATATTAATAGCCAAAATTGAAAGAAAATCCAATTAAATTTTAAATTGGAGTCTAATTTTGTCATGTGTCTCATTTAATAATAATAATAATAATAATAATAATAATAATAATAATAATAATAATAATAGGTAAAACTGAAAGAAAATCTAACTAGATTTCAAATTGGAATTCAATTAGAGTCTAATTTTGCACCATGTGTCTCATCTAATATAAATTTTAAATTTTTGTGCCAAGTAAGTTAATTTAGTGTAAAAATTGGATTTCAATTAGAGTTTAATTTTGCGCCATGTATCCCATCTAATCTAATCTAAGTTTTTAAATTTTTATGCTAAATGAGTTAATTTAGTATAGAAAATGAGGAGTCTAATATAAATAAACCATAAAAACCTTAATCATATAGCTAAAAACAATTCGAATTTAAAGTCAATTATGGAATATACCATGACTATGTAATATCTATATATTTTAACCAAAGTTTAGAGAAAATTCAATTAGAATCAAAATTGGAATTTTCTTTTGTTAGCTTTCCATACAAATTAAATTGTTTAGACTCTAAACAAAATTGGAATCAAAATTGGATTTTGCTTTTGCTTTTGTATGTGAATATATTGAACGTAACAAATTGTAATTGTGTTGAACGATCTCATACACCTATCCTCTTTTAATTTAGAAGATACTATTTGCCCAGTTTATTATTTTAGTTTGTGCTGTATTTAGTAGAATTTTGCAGACAATAATTATGAATTGATATTGTATATGTAGTATCCAATAATGATTTTCAAAATCATATACATAATAGCAATGTAATAAGAAACTTGACGTAATCAATTTCATGAATATTGTAAGGAAAAACTATTTTAGTACCTCCAAATATCATGACCAAACTATGTCTTATATGTTTAATAACACAAACTAACATCAACAGCACAACTACAATTCATCATTCCCGTGAATAAGCATTGGTTATATACTAGTTTTTAAATTTATGTGTCAAGTAAATTATTAAGTACAAAAATCAAAGGGTCAAAATTCAATTAGATTCTAAATTAAATTTTAATTGAAGTTCAATTTTGTGCCAAGTGTCCCATCTAATTTTTTAATTTTTGTGGTAAGTGAATTATTGGATGTAAAAACTGAAAAGTTTATATCCAATTAGATTCTAAATCATGTCTAATTTTACGCCATATGTCTTATATAATTTTTAAATTTGTATGTCAAGTGAATTATTAGGTGCAAAAATTAAAGAGTTTAAATTCTATTAGATTCTAAATTAAATTTTAATTGAAGTTCAATTTTGTGCCATGTGTCCCATCTAATTTTTTAATTTTTGTGGCAAGTGAATTATTGAATGCAAAAATTGAAAAGTCTAAATCCAATTAGGTTCTAAATCATGTCTAATTTTGCGCCATATGTCTCATATAATTTTTAAATTTGTATGTCAAGTGAATTATTAGGTGCAAAAATTAAAGAGTTTAAATTCTATTAGATTCTAAATTGAATTTTAATTGAGGTTAAATTTTGTGCCATGTGTCCCATCTAATTTTTGTGGCAAGTGAATTATTCGATGCGAAAACCAATGAGTCTAAATCTAATTAGATTCAAAATCATATATATATATATATATATATATTTTTGTGGGAAGCTGGGCCCAGGTGGCCATGTCAGCCTACTTGACTAAGGCCCAGCGTGAAGCCCGAGGCCCATCAAGTGAATTGAGCTTGATATGCTCGGGGGGAGCTAGCCTTGGGCCTTATCGCAATGGGCCCAACCCCTGAAATAGGGACCATGGCTGAGGGGACAGCACTTGAGAGGTTCCTAAGTGGTCGGCAAGACGTTGACTAAAAACAAAGGTGGTCAGCGTGAGACGCGACCCTAGCGAGATCGGTAGCCTAGGACTAATAATGCCAGTAGGGAGCCACCCCCGAACACTATTCGATGTCTAGAACAAGTTCTAAGGGAATCCTCTAAATTCGTGAGGATCCCTTAAGGATTATGATGAATGTAGGAATATGTGTATGAGTTGGGAGATAATGATGACAACCCCACTAACAAGAGACTATAAGAAGAAGAAGAAGACAGAGGAATGGGGCTTGGAAGAATTGGGGAGAGGGACGGAGCGAGTTATAGAGAGAAAGACGCAAGGAAACATGAAGAGCTGGGGGAAAACAGTGATAAGGAATCTGATTAAGGCTTGGAGAAGACACACCAAGCTAAGTTGGGAGTCCCATTAGTAAGATTACGAAGTAGCCCACGTAGAAATTAATTGGGGGCCCAAATACCATTATTCAATTAGTATTTGATGCTCATAATTGGCGTCGTCTGTGGGGATCCTACCCCACCTAAGGCTTCGAATGAGCTTGGTGTCTACCAGTCATGGAAGGTCCACGCGAAGGTGAAGGAGCTATAGGTGGCAATCAGTCTAGAGCCTCCTTAAGGGAGCAGAGAAGTTAAGAACAAGAGTGCAGAAGGGAAGAACAACACATGTAAGATGGGCATGAGACCAGAGTGGATTCAGGTGAAGGATCATCTCAAATGGAGTAATCTATTTCCAGCATCCCCGAATGGTCCCATCGAAGAGATTGGATGCAAGAGTTGGAAAATCTTTGCAAATAGGTCAATGACCTTGAAATTGAGCTAAAGGGGAGACGTTGTAGGAGGGATCAAGAAAAGTCCTCTAATGATCCTAATTATGAGGTAAAAGAGGAGGCAAGAACGGGAGTGTAGAAAGGAACAACAACACATGCAAGATGGGCATGAGACCAGAGTGGATTCAGGTGAAGGATTATCTCAAGGGGAGCAATTTGTGTCCAATATCGCCAAGTGGTCTTGGGGAAGAGATCGGATGCGAGAGTTAGAAAATCTCCGCAAATAAGTCAATGACCTTGAAATTAAGCTAAGGGGGAGATGTCGTAGGAGGGATCAGGAAGGGTCCTTTAATGATCCTAATTACGAGGTAGAAGAGTCATCCAGAGGGAGTGGTTCGCGAAGGTCTAGGTACCGATCCCGCAAAACTGTAGCATAACGTGATGAGTCGCCCCACCATGGTCGGCATGGGTATAGCAACGTGGCGCTAGATGCCATGAGCCGAGCTTTAAGGAGGGCTGCCTAATCACCCTATTAAGAAGAAATGGTAATGCCGAGACGATTTGCTCACCTTCCGTTCACCATATACGATGGAAAGACCAACCTTGTCGAACACGTAAGTCATTACTTACAAATGATGTCGCTATACTCATAGAATGATGGTTTGATGTGCAAGGTCTTCCCATCTAGCCTTGGACCAACGGTGATGAGATGGTTCAATGGCCTAAGAAAGGGATTTATTCAAAATTTTGGAGAATTGATGCAAGCATTCGGGGCGTGGTTTATCACATGTAGTAAGGTTCCCCAGCCGATTGGAGCGCTATTGTCCATGAGGATGAGGAGCAAGGAGACCATCCAGTCTTATACCAACAGATACTAGGAGCTGTATAATGAGATAAAGGGCGGGATTGGACAAGTGGCCGCTAGCACTTTCCGATTAGGGTTACCCAAGGAATCAAAATTGAGAGATTCTTTAACCATGTGACCACTAGAAGACATGCACCAGTTGATGAGAAGAATAGAAGTGTACAAGAGGCTAGAAGACGATAGATTACAGGGAAATGGTAAAGCACCTACCTCATCCCAATATCGTAAGGAGTATCGCCCCGAGAAGTTCCAACAGAGGGCCAGGAGGGGCCTGAACCGCTCGCCAAAGGGGTTAATGTGGCATTCAAGGAACCTGTTTACAAAATCTTGGAGCGCATCAAGAACAATCCATACTTCTGATAGCTAGGGAAGATGGGTGGAGACCTGGCCAAAAGAAATCAAAGTTTATATTGCATGTACCATAGGGAAAAGGGGCACATCACTGAGCAATGTCGTGTGCTAAAAGATCACCTAGAGCAGCTAGTGAAGGCAAGACATCTCAAGGAGTTCATAATCGGCCATGAGGGGGGCAATGTTAGGCAGGGGTCAGGGAGTCAGAACGACTGAGCATTTTCGGGGAGTCGGAGCCACATTCTTTGTTACATTTACTTTTGTGTTTTAGTAAAGTTTGTACTAACGTTAGCATTTTTTAAGATTATATGATAATAAGTGGTATACACAGACACACAAATGCATAATAGGTCTCCAAAATATTATAACAACAAAAACTCAACCCAATTGAAAACTACAAACTTTGGGGGGCGGGGGGGGGGGGGGGGGTGGGAATTGTTTAGATGCTTTAGTTTTTATAAGCCAATATTCTACACAATAGATGGTCAACATTACCCATCTAATCTTTCACTTGGCAACATACCAAACAATCTGTATTCAAAATTTATTACGATCTATTGTCTTATCTAAGGTAAGGTAAACTTCTATTCTAATAGAATAATAATAATTTTTTGTTAAATTTTATTCTTGAGCTAGGATATTTGATTCTTGATATAAATTTAATTTTTGTTTGGTTAGTATTGATTCATAAAATTATTTTTTGATTCATCAAATCAACCTTAGTTTCGTTAGTATTAAATAAATTTATTTAATTGAAATTTAAATACAAAGGCCCCACTTAAAAATATTACCCTAGGCTATATTGAGTCAGTCATGTCTCTAACCTTTTAGTATTGTGTCAAAATAGTTTATATTGTTAAATGATGGATAGAAAAGATTGAATTAACTAATGGTGATAATAAAATAATTTTTATGCCACATAAACTTCCGCATGGACTTCCATGTGGCTTGAATTACAAAATAAAATTTATATTAAAAAAAACTCAAGTAAACTAGAATATGTAACTACTTATAATTTTCATATGCTTAAAAACCTAACATAAACTCTAATTCTTTCCCCCAAATAGAAATATTAAAAAAAAAACGCACACACAACTTAATATCTAACTTTCTTTTCCTTAGTTTTCTAAAAACCAAACATAAATTGATTAGACTCATGGCTGTTGAGGCACTCCAAGAGAGAGACAATTCCTCCACCACCAATGCCTACCAAACTCACACCCAATGATCTCTCATCCCTACTCAGGTAAACTTGCTCCCCATCAACTCACTAATTTTCAACTCCTATTCATCACCTACTATTAGGTTCAAGACTTTAGGGACTAATGTATTAGAACTTCAATATGTAATGTGTTGCAAACCATGATCAAAACATAGAGTCTAGGTTTAAGCTTGCTCAAAGTATGTTTAATTATAAAATTGGAATCGAGTGATTGCAGAAATTATTGGACAAAATCTGCAAGGCTCGATCAATTGAAAATTAGATTCGATCGATTGAAACTCGTGCAAATTTAATTTTCTGCTGAATTTCCATTTCAACCCAAGCCCATTTGACGTGTAGGGTTTTATGTTTTACTTCACATATAAAAGGAAAAACTCTAGCTACATTTTAGAGTCTTCTTTTTGAGTGTTGTGTGGTGAATCTTTTGTGAGATCTTGAGGTGTTTACCTTCATACACATGCATAGGATTATTAAGATTAAGATTCGCGTCAAGAACTTGATGATCACTTCAGTTGCTGCTTAAAGAACTTAAAGAAGATCTGAAACTTTTGAGAGGTGTCTCAAAGTCACAAGTAGGAGAACTTGTGGTTGTAGCAGATTAAGGAAAGAAGTAGTCAATGAACTCAGAGCTGTCACGTAGTCGTGGTAGTAAGTTCTCTATACGAGGTAGTAATAGGATGCTAGTGGTCTAAGTCTTATTGTAAAAACTTCAATTCTTTTATAGTGAATCTATTTTTACTTTGAGGATAGCTAGGTTAAATATTTCCCAGGTTTTTTAACGGTTAGGTTTTCCTGGGTTATTATATCATTGCATTCTTTATATTTCTGTATTATTTACATGATATGATTTATATGTTTTAATCTAGAACTGAATAATTTATCTAAGTAATCACTTAGCTAGATAATTAGGTTAAACATATTGTGTTAAGGGGTCTAAAACTTCACACTTACAAGAACTTCATCGCTGTTTGCCACGCCTCCATTGACAACAATTAAATTTGTATCATCCCATTAGTAACAGACTCATCGATCACGTTAACTTTTTTTTATCCATGCTTAATGATGAATGCTATTTTGACGCTATTAAAATATTAAAAACTAAACTGATACATTTAATATATTAGAGATCATTTAGACACGTACGTAGGACAAGTGTTAGGAGCCGAAATTGAAACTAAACCTAGCATATAATCAAGTACGATGATGTTAAGGATACTAAGCTCTACTTTGTAGTAAGTTCTTAAATTTATAAGTAGGGATTTAAAATTTTCTAGCTTGAGTAATGATAGGGATCCAACAAAAGTTGATAACTATTTGACAACATTCCTATCATTAATTGTTTCTGTCTGCCTAGAAAAGCTACTGTAAAAATCTGGAACGATAACTGTGATGTCGACCATTAATGATACATGAACTTCTAGAACCAACGGTCATATACAAGGCTATAGAAGTTATATGGACTTTAGCCTGTCATAATACTCATGACTCAAAAATAGCAACACACATGAAGCAACATATCTATTTCATATATCTTGGCGTCATTCATTTCGTCCCCATTCAAATTGAACTCCTCTAGCCAAAAAGCATTAGTGTTTAGTGAACTAATCATTAGCACATATGAATATGATATACCCGGACCAAACGAAGAGAAATAAAAACTAAATAAATAAAGAAAATCTTAGTAGATACTCATTTTCTTAATAGGAAAAAAAAAAATCAATTTTTGCATACTTGTAAAATCCAGAGAACAAAAGTAATGTTTTGTGATGAGGACAATTGAAGTTCCAACGATTGGTAGGTGGTTTGGCATGGGAAAAATAAAAAAATGAATATTTTATATGTTAGCCGCTAAATGCTAAATGCTAAAAATTGCTGGGGAATAAATTTTTTATATGTTACCTGCTAAATATATATTCTATAGCTTCAAACTTCGGGTTTGCTAGGACTTTAAAACACATTCTTGTGGGAAGAACTACAAGTCAACGCATTTTTTTTCTTATATTCAATAATCTTATTCACTTGTACTTTCTCAGGAGCGCTGTCATGACTCATGGCTCGTGATAATTGATAAAAGTGTGGCTTATCTGCAGTATTTTTTTAAGTGAAATTTCTTTTTATTTTAATGAGAGACTATCACATCACCTACTAACTAAATCAAAAATAAAGATTAAAACCCACCATCATTTGCTATTGTATATTTAAAATAAAAGAACATGTCTAGTTAAAAAAAATTACTGGAGGTAAGTTAAACCCAGGTGAATACATTTCATTAGCTATTACACACAATCAATCAAGTAATTCTTAGGTAATCTTAGAGCATGGTGAATATATAGTGCTCCCTCCTCTTACATTTATGATATGAATTATTCATTAAATTCATGATAAGATCTATCATGAATGTGAGAGGAGGAAACATTATTTTGTTATACTCCTAATGTCCTTAAGTATTTTTCTAATCATACACTTACTTTCTTTTTTGCATTATGGATAAAAATAAATAAAATCGTAACTTTAAGTTACAATTTGAAAGCAAAAGGAAAGTGTGTGTACACTAATGTAAATTTTTATTTTTTATTTTTTTAGGAACATACATACACTCGTGTAAAATAATCAGTGTGAAATATATATTACAATTGGTAGTTGCAATCTGGTTGCATCAATATTTTATGTTTGATAGCTTCGAAGAGTGAGAGGCTAGAACAACCTTTGTGTGGTAAAACGCTAAAATCTACTAGTCAACCCCATCTTGCTCGCCAAGTACATTTTTTTTGGCTGAATAGCTCGCCAAGTACTTCCTCAAAAGAATGTTAGTTATCAGTCGTTATTAATTTCAGAGTCACTACAAACGTAAGATAGAGATTAGAGAGCGATCAAAAACAGCCATAATTTTTTATTTTTTGAAGTGAAAAAAGGTATACAATTTGATCATATTGAAGAAAAGAAAGAGTCGTGCCCAATGCCAAAGCCTGGCAATGGCATAGTGACATGAACAAGAGGACAATGTGATGTTGAAGCTGCTATGTCCTTTTTGTATGTCTTTGGATTTTGTAGAATAAATAAACAATTAGATTGACCGAATCTCTCTATCTCTCTCAACCTCGTTCGCTAAATTCCGCTTATTGCCACCAATATATATGGTTTTCAATTCACTGAATTGAGGAGCTGGACAACACAAAAAATATTTGAAATTAAAGAAAATTGTTTTTTTTTTTTTAACATTTTTATGATGGCTACATTTATTGATGAATTATGTAACCCTTTATAGTTCAGATAGAAGCATATATTTTCCCAAGCGGGAGATACAATGAAGTCGAAATGATATGAAAGGTTCTTGTCAAAAAAAAAAAGAAATGATATGAAAGGGGTGACAATAGGGCGGGGCGGGTTCAAAGGATGGGGTCTTTGCCTCTGCCCCGCATGGTTTTGTCTTATCCCATCTCTGTCTCACCTTGCAAGACAGGGGAAATTTTCTTGCCCCATCCCCACCTCTTGGGGCCCCACGAAGCCCCGCCCCACCCCACCCCACCCCACCTCACCTCGTAAAACTCTACTTGTTAATTTGCCCACAACTATTGCAATTGTTTTCAATAAAACCTATTTCGTTAATAAAAATATACTTGAGATTAAAAATAAATTTATTCTATCAAATTAAAATAATTTTTAGCAAAAATTGAATAATATTATTAAAGTGTTTAATAAGAAAATATATATAAAAAAAAATCTCATAATACAAAATTAATGATTCAATATTATATACATTTGTTTATAATAAAGACAAAAGAAAATGTAAAAATTGGTACCTTATTTTCAACCTTGCTAGAGAAAAAAAAAATGCAAAAATCCTTGTTGGGTAGAATAAAATAAGTTGATGATATGTTTGTTTAAATAATAGGGTTTTAGGGTATGAAAAGTTTATAATTTAACCCTTATTAATGCAGGGCGGGGATGAGGCAGGAATGAGGCGGGTTGGGTCTAAAAATCTAAACCCATCCCCACCCCGCCCCATGGTGTGGGGCTATAATCTCACCCCATCCCCGCCCCACGACCTTTGTGGGGTGGGAAAACCAGTGTAAGGCGAAGCAGGGAGGGGCGGGTCAAGTGGGGCGGGGCAAAATTTTCATTCCTATATGAAAGGTTCATTTATTTCTAGCACACTGGCATGGTAGCTCAAAGTTTTACTTACCTAATAGTAAAACTACTAAGAGTGCATTTGACTTTATTTAAGTATAAGAAAATTATTAAATAATGGACAACCTTAAATTGATATGTTCTCTCTTACGTTGAAGTCCTATTATATTCATAAAATGTACGATAATGAAGTGAAAAGTATTATTAGATAGATAAATAGACATAGGAGATCGACTTGTGATATGTATCTTAATCCCATTTTGGAAATGGAGAATGAGAGAGACAAAGATCTATTATGGTTTGTTCAAGAAATTTTTTTTGTTTAAAATTCATTCAAGCGATCGAATTGTTGCGTGAGATCAAGTAAAGTTATAGTTTACATGATCACTTAAGCAAAGTGTGCTGCACACAAGAAAGTCAATACTGTATCAGAAGCTGTTTCGATTTGGTTAGGGAAACGAAATATTTTGGTACTGGTTAATAATGGAGTAGCGTTTCGGGTTTACTGCTAATTCAATATATTATTATATAAATTGAAATTCCTTTAGGTGTATATACACACACAAACACATTTAAATTTGTTTATTTTTTTTATAGGTTCATTGGTCAAAATCCATATTATTTGTAGGTTTATACTTATTATTTTTATTTATTTTTTTATTTCTTAGAAGATATGCTTGTACTTATCTAAACTCTTAACAAAAATGGTAGTAGAATTTATCTAATAATATAAAAGAAAAAGAAAAATAGAAAGAGGAAAGAGTGGTTGTAAAAAATTTTAAATTACCATTTGGACTTATCCAAAGTTATCATGAATTACAAACTTCATTTATTTGTTTTTTATAGTTGGATGGCAATAAAAAAAATTGAATCTAACGTGTAGCAATAGTATTGTCATAAGTCATTCATGTGGGTCAGTGGGTGTATTAATGTGTTGTCATTCAAGGCACATTTATGAGGTGTTTGGTAGGGAGAATTCACATTACATCTAGCATCCAGATTATTAAAAATGTAATGCCTTACAATTTAGATGCTTAGAAATATAACTATTCCTATGTTTGGTTTAATTGTGAATCTAATAAGATTTTTAGGAACGTGAGATTATAATGTTTGGTTTATTTCTAGAAATTTTAATTGAATTATTTATTTTTCCCTTTCTATCCTTAAATTTGTAAATCCAATAAAAGTCTTTTTTAAAAAAAAAAAAAAAATTCTTCTAAATAAATAATGAAAAACAAATTATAAACTATAAATTATAAATTATGACAAATTCATTAAAACTATAGTTTAACATTTCAAAATGACAAATACAATACAAAAATAACTATTTAAAATCTCAAATGCTTTATTCTTAATAATAATTTTTAAAAGAACTTAATTCATAACAAAATAATCTAACAACGTCTAGGTCTATAAGACTATAGAAGTAGCAATAAAAATAAAAGTAGTTCATCAACAATGAAACAAATGCGATATTTTACAAGTATAATGTATTCACCCTTGCAACTGTGAGCACTTGAATAACATAGTCATACCTAAACAAAACAAAACCAAGAACTAAGATACGAATAGATACATTAACAAATATCCATGAAAATAGATCCATTAATAATTTGTTGAGCAATACACATATAACAATAAAAGTGAATACCTAGCAACAATGGAGGGTCCCCTTCAAACTTTTTTTTTTTTTTTTTTTTCACACGTGAAACTTAAATAGAACTTTGTTAATAAATATAACAACAGAGTTGTCTATCCATTTTTTTTTTTGTTTTGGTAGGAAGAGATAATGTTGTTTTGGCAGGAAGAGATAAAGACAAATGAAAAGATATTGATGATTTGTTTTATATTTTTTCTTAATTGCTTAATGATAAGGAAAATAAGTTAAAATTGTCAATTTATAAAAAATACAATTTCCTTTAATCTTGGGAATCTGGATTCCCACCTGTTTTAAAGGGAATTCACATTCATACTGAAAGGGGTTAAAGGGGGAATCCAGATTCCCTTGGAATCCGATTCCTTAGTGTGATTTGCAACCAAACATTAGAATCTTTAAGCATTCCTGAAAATCTTAAAACATTATCTCGTACCAAAAGCCACATTAACAAAATTCAAAGGAGGTTTTGGGATATGAAATGAAAATAGAAAAAGAAAAAAGAGAGTAGAGACTAGAGAGAGCCTGATAGTGTCTGGTCCAAGTTTTTGAGCAAAGAAGAAGAGGAAGAGATTTGAGGGGTGGGCCACAGGCGAAATGAAATTTATCATCGAAATATTGGCAACAACAGCGATGATGTGATTTTCCCTTTTACTGTCGATTTTTAAAAAAATTTTTTTTTTGGCCGGTTTTCATTTTCCGGTCAAAAACCGGTATATACCCCTATATGACCAAAATGGCCCCGATACAACCGGTATTTAAATTGGTACAAAATAGCTACGTTTCTGTACCAGCCTAAGCATCGAAATGGTAAATACTACCGTACCAGCTGGTACGGTACGGTACGGTATCAACTCCACACCTACACATGTAAAGTCAAGGAAACATTCTTATTGAGACATTTTAGGTTTGCTGCAAGCTTTGCTTGAGTGAAGTGTCAAGTAAAATCATTCCAGGCTTCAAAAAATCCTATAGAATGGTACAAAAAGGTGTTTAAATTAAATTATTTCAATTGCTGGATTGGAGGATAGGGAAGACAAGGCTTCAATACACTTTGGAGTCAATCAAAGTTGGGATAGAAAATTTTTTTAAAAAAAATTTGCATTTGTATTAAGCTATAAACAGACCACTGCGCACTTTTGGCACGATGATCACTTCATAAGTATAAATGCTTGTGGGGGAGTGGGGGGCAAAGGCCGAGACTCAAGTCTCCAAGGAGGTTCACACACATATACACTTAAATTAGGTCAAAGTAGAATTTCTATCTTGAATAAAAAAATAAAATAAAAATAACAAAGCTATTGATGATGCACAAAAATCGCTAGTGAGTTAATCGTCCACACACATGCCAATGGGTGTACTTAAAGAGCAAAAGAGAAGAACCAATCAAAGGGCTCTGGTGGGGTACTGGCCAAAGACCTTTCGTAGGTTAAGTTAGTGATAAAAGATTCCCTAAGAACTCAAGAGTGCAAGAGCTAGGGAGAATTCACGTACCTTGGGCAAGGTTTGTGGCACTAGGGATCGTCAGGCCTGACGATCCTTCAAAGGGTTGTTCCTCATCAGGACTAATCCGCCTATGGGACTGATCAACTGCCCCCCACTCCGTGAGTCATCGGGATGGTCTACGGGTTGCGAAGTTGTCATAAATGCTTGTCATAAATAAGGGTAATTATGTCTTTCTGACTGGGCTACTGACATGCGTCACCTTTTAACTTGAGGAATCAAGCAATGCGACGCTTCAATTTCCATGCCATGTCATCCTATAAATAGTCCAATGCTGTTATTATCCTCATTATCCAAAAATTCTTCCATCCTAATCCCAGAGCTCAATCGTTGGTCTTGAGCTTTGTCGGTTTCCTTGCTTTGTCGGTATTAATTATTCGTCCGTTTCCTAGGTATGCTTCTTCGGTTTATCTTTTTCTCCTTTCCACTTTCTCTTTTCCTTTTATTTTTGTTGGTTTGTAAGTAGAATCTTAGTTTTCATTCGTCTCTTATAGGTGAGGGATGTTTGGAGATAGTGAGGCGACGAGTGAGCATACCTCGTCGATCCGCATGGGTTCGAATGACAACTTGTCTAGTCTTAGGCCAAAGTATTCTTTTGATGACTTGTTGGTATCTGATAGGAGTTCATCCTCAGAATCCTCATCGGGGGAGGCCAGCCTGTCGGGGCGACGATTGCGGGAAGTCATTTAGCCCGAAGATTGGTCCAACCATGATTTCCTCGTAGATATGAGTGACGAGGTCTTTAGTAGGCTAAAACCCCATTTCCAGATACCTAACAATGTGCATATTAGGAAGGGTGACTTAGGAGAGAAGTGTTACGATGGAAAGTCGTCTGATGTAGGCTTTTACAAGGCTGCTTTCATAGTAGGGCTTCGTCTGCTTTTCTCCACCCTGCATCATTAGTTAGCCTCTTACCTGGGCGTGTTTGTTAGTCAGATAGCCCCGAATGCTTGGAGGATTTTTATCGGGGCTAAGGTGCTATGGGGACAACTCAATAAGGGCAATCATTCCCTCACTTTGGAGGAGTTTTTTTATTGCTACAAACCTCAGAAAATTTCCCGATCCAAGGCTTTTTATAATTTTGTTTGTCGTCGAGCTACCCTAAGTCTGATATCTGACATGCTCGATTCTAATCATCAGTGGAAAGCCAACATTTTCTTTGTGCAAGGGATTAATTGGATTTGTAGTCTCGAAGAGTGGAGTAGTGTAGGGTCTTTTTATGACCATTCTTGGGGGCAATTACTCAAGTCCTATGAATCGTCGATATACTCTTGGATTGTCGGTTTTTGTAGGTCGTCAGTTTCCGTAGGTCGTTGATAGACACTTTATTTGTTGAACTGACTGATTTTTGTTTTGTGTCATCCAAAGTTTGCCCGACGATCCTTCCCGAGCAAAAGGCTTTTTGGAGAGGGTTTTTGAGATTCCCTTTAAGGAGAGGTCCTAGAAGAAGCTTGTTAATTTGGACAAGGTTCATGCTTATTGTGGTGGACCCATCCCTACCAAGGAAGCCCGATGACTAGACCGCTTTTTGAGAATTCGTAAGTGCTTTTCTTTCATTCGTCATGATTTTTGTTTTAGCTTAGACCCATGCACTTTCTAATGCACCCGTTGGTTTCAAAGATGGAGTCATCAAAGAATAAGCTAGTAGTAAAAAATAGGTAGAAGGATATCAAGAAAGCCGCTGCAGCCTTGAGAGCCCAAGGTAGGGGATCGTTGACTCAAACCTCTCATGCCTCCAAGAAGAGGAAGCATAACCCTGATGTTCAGTCATCAGGTAAGGGTGCCGGTGGTTCGTCCGCATGTCCAGAGGTACACGAGGTAGCTGCTAATCCTCCTTGTCACAGAGTTAGGAAAGGTCTTATGACCTCCTAGGGCCCTGTCATTCCTCCTCCCCTTCCCTTGCTAGTGAAAGATATGGAATATATCGTGGACACTGCCCATTCCATCATCTGAGACCCAGATTTGGATGAGTCTTCAAAGCATGAGATGACCCTTTGGGCAACTCTGGTCTTCATGATATGATGAAGGTAAGTCTATTCATTTGTCCCTTAGCTATTGAGTTGTCCGTCTATATTGATCGTCCTTTTACTTTGATCGTCACCTTACCTTGATCGTCTCCTTAATTTGATTGTTTCTCCTTATTTAGGGCTTGGTAAGGATGCGGGCTTTATAGGTCCGTTGTGCATTTAGGGAGGCATCAATCAAACGCTTGAAGGAGTGCATAGGGTCTGAAGGGGATGCTTTGATGAAATTCAAGGAATCTTCTTGGACCCTTGGCCAAGAAGTGGTTGATCTAAAGGCCAAGCTAAGCGGGATGACCCATCAGGTTAACAATCTAGCGAAGGAGAATGCTCTTTCAAAACCCGAGGTGGCTGCACTCTATGAGCATATGGGAAAGGTGAAAAAGGAGGCCAATGAGGAGTATCGAGGATATCAACCTTACTTTAATGAAATAAGGGTTGAAGACTTTCGAAAATTGGCTGTCCTTATGTTCCTAGACTTGTACTTCTCCCAAATCCAGATCAAGCTTACTGCCCCAACAACTCCTACTGCCGATCCTATTCCTGAGGATGTAGAGACTGATGAAGAGTTGGTGGTGACCGCCGGGCTAGGTGGGGTGGCCGACGATCCCTTGAACCCTTTAGTGCAAAACAATGACCCTCCTGTTGGTCCTTAAAAGAGTATTCCCTTTTTTCTTTTTATTAGCTTTTTTGTTTGTAAGTTGAGAACAATGATGGCCCTTTGTTTTGGGCATTTAATTTTATCTTTGCCCCTTGTTTTGGGCTTATGTTTCATACTTTTAACCTCTTATAATGTATTTTGCGCAAGTGTTGGTGTTCGTCAATTAGACTTTTGAATCGTCAGTATATTATATTTTTGTTGCATCATCGGTTAACCATAACCCACCATTGAATCATCGGTTTACTTTGACCTTTGGATCGTCAATTCACTTTTGAATCGTTAGTTCACCACATTATTGAGTCATCGGTTTACTTTGTCCTTTGAATCGTTAGCTTATTGAATTGTCGGTTTACCATGTTTATTGTGGATCCATCGGTTTAGCGATTTTTACTTCTTTGTTGGGTACTAAGTTTGATGATTCATCGTCCATTTCATTTAATGCCTTCTGCACCCCCAGCCAATGGGTTACACTTTTTTGGGCTTTGGCAAATGTGAAACATGTTAACATCCAACCCTTAGGTAGGACTTAGAATTTGATCAAGTGCATGAAGGCATCCTTGATCGTCGGTTCAACCCTTAGATAGGACTTAGGATATGATAAGGTGCACGAGGGCATCCTTGATCGTTGGTCTATCCCTTTGGTAAGACTTAGGATATGATCAGGTGCACGAGGGCATCCTTGATCGTCGGTCCAACCCTTAGGTAGCACTTAGGATATGATCAGGTCCACGATGGCATCCTTAATCATCAGTCCATCCCTTAGGTAGGACTTAGGATTTGGTCAGGGCACGAGGGCATCCTTGATTATTGGTCCAACCCTTAGGTAGGACTTAGGACATAAGGGCATCCCTAATCGTCGGTCCAACCCTTAGGTTGGACTTAGGACACGAGGGCATCCTTGATTATTGGTCCCACCCTTAGTTAGGACTTAGGATATGATCAGGTGCACAGGGGCATATTTGATCGTCAGTCCTTCCCTTAGGTAGGACTTAGAATTTAATCAGGTGCACGAGGGCATCCTTGATTGTCTGTCTATTCGCCCTTTAAATAGGGCTAAGCATTTCCTTATTTTAGATAATAATAACTCCCTTTGGAAATAAACGGAATAAAAATGTTGATAACTTGTTGTTTGATCAGCCAAAAAAATGGAAAAATTAAAGAAAAGCAAAATTATAGAAAAGTGATAACATAAGCGATAACATAAGTTGCTACTGTTATACTATTGATAGTATCTCTTGAGGTGATCAGTATTCCAAGGATGGTGTAGCCTTTGGCCATCAAGTGTCTCCAAATAGTAGATGCCCTCCCTGTTGTAATCATAGATCTTGTATGGGCTTCCCAATTGGGTCCTAACTTCCCTTGTGTGGGATCTTTGGTGGCCGTAGTCACTTTGCTCAAGGCAATGTCTCCGATGCTGAAGTGTCAAGGCTTTACCTCGGTGTTATAGTGTTTGGCCATGATGTCTTGGTATCAGGACATTCATTGTTCAGCGGCCACCCTTACCTCGTCTAGCAAATCCAAGTTCAGACGGATCCCTTCTTCATTCTTCCCTTCGTCATGGTGACCCATCCTATAGCTTGCTATTCCCATTTTTGCGGGGATGATAGCCTTACTCTCGAATGCTAAGCAGAATGGTGTTTCTCGTGTAGGTGTTCGAACGGTTGTTCTATATGCCCATAAGACGCTTGGTAGCTTGTCTGGCCATATCCTCTTTTCCCCCTCCAGCCGAGTCTTGATCAATTTGAGTAAAGATCGGTTTGTAACCTCAACTTGCCCATTGGCTTATGAGTGGGCAGGTGAAGAGTAGTGGTTTTTGATCCCCAATTAATTGCAAAGTCTGTGAATGCATCATTATCAAACTGTTTGCCATTGTCAGAGACGAGGACCCAAAGGATCCTAAATTTGTAGATAGTTCTCTTCCAGACGAAGTTACAGACATTCTTCTCTGTGATGGTTGCTAGTGGTTCTGCTTCTACCCATTTGGTGAAGTAGTCGATCCCTATGATAGGCCACAAATGCGTTGACCCCTTGTGATGAATTAAATTGATTAATTAGCTAAGTTATTAATTAATCAAATTATCATGCAAATTTACGTGGCAGCACAAACAAATCACCAATAACTAAAGTATGCAGCGGAAAATAAATTGACACGATGATTTGTTCACGAATGGGGAAAACCTGATGGCAAAAACACTACCGGGTGATTTAAGATCACCACTCCCAAAACTCCACTATTATCACAACAAGCGGTTACAAGTAAAGGAATCCCAGTACCTTACCAACCTATAGTTGAACCCTTACTCCAATACCCAATTGGACTTATTCTATAGTAACAATTTCTCCTTTTGATGCACGGCTCCCAATACGTGAGTAACCAATTTGATGCGCGGATCCCAGTACGTGACTTACTCCTTTGCACGAATCCCAGTACGTGACTAACTCCATAGTAACCCTTTGATTGTTGTAGTTGATTTGCAGCAGCTTCACATAAAAACACCAATAAGATCTTTAATGTTGGTGCAAGAGACTTTGCTTGGTTATAAAACCCAAAAGCGTACAAGAAACGCAGCAAGAACTCTTTCTTCTATAAGAGGAGGCTAGGGTTTCAGAAAGAAACCTTATGAAGCTCTCTGGGGTTGGGTTTTTTTTTTTCCACCTCCTTTAAATAGGAGCTTACTGGGCTCTCCTATTCCAAATAGGTTTACACAAACCTTGGACTTTCCTAGTCTAATAAGAATTATACAAACCCATAAAAAATTAGCCTTTTAGAGTAAAAAAGTTGCTGGCTATAATCTGACTCCCATAAGCTCGATCAATCGAGACATTTGTCGAGCTTTAATGAATCTCGACAGATCGAGATTCTATCGAGGAGGTATCTAGACCTACAGTTTGCATTTTTCTTGAGCAGTTCTTGAGTAATCTTCATGTCTTCAATTTAACCACTTGTAATGATCATCTTGAACCTACTTAGATTTACCCAAATACAAGTAAATTGCGTTTTGTCAAAGGATATGCCAATTACATAAAAATATGTCCCCAACACCCTACAACTAGGAATTTGAGTTGTCACATTGCCATTAGAAAGGGTCTCATGATGTATAGTCCCCATTGAACAAAATGCCATGGTGCGTTCATCCGGGTGAATGGTTCGAATGGTTGCCTAATAACATTGCTGAAGCCCTGGCACTTGTCACATGCCTTCATGTAGGATTGGGCATCCTTTTGCATTATAGGCCAATAGTATCTTACTCGTATGAGTTTGTGGACTAGTGATCGTACCCCTGAATGGATTTCACACACCTCTTCATGGACTTCCCTCTTGATGTAGTCTGCTTCGTCAAGGGTCAATCACCTTAGGTATGGTCAGGAGAAGCCCCTCTTGTAAAGTACATCTGCTATCAACACGAAGCGTGTTGCCAGAACTTTCAACTGTCGGGATTTATCTAAATCTTCGGGAAGTGTCCCATTTTTTAGGTAAGCAACTATCAGGGTAGTCTAGTCAACACCCCTCAGAATCATTTGTATGTCCAACTCTTCAATGGCAGGACTGCTAAACAAAGGATCGGATCCTCTAATCAGTCGTACTGTGTTTCGCGGATGCAGCTTTGGCCAATCGATCAGCGTGTTCAGTCTTTCCTCTCGGGACTTGTAAAAATTTTACCTCAAAAGTTTAATCTGTCCGCCTCTGAATAAAATCAAGATACTTTTTCATTCACTCGCCCTTGGCTTCGTATTCCCCATTGATATGCCTAATGACAACCTAGGAGTCGCTACAAAGGACGACTAACACGACCCCAATTGCTTTGGCCAAAACAAGGCCCATGAGAATGGCTTCGTATTCGGCCTCATTATTAATCGAAGGGAATTGTAGTCGGATGACGCAATCGATGATATCTCCTTTAGGGGATTGGAGGACCACTCTAATCCCTTCGACCCGTTTGTTGGATGATCCATCTATTTGAACTCTCTAAAGGTTGCTCCCCAATCGTTGATCTCGCCTATGGTGAATTCAGCAATGAAGTCAGCCAAGGCCTAGGCCTTGATCGCAGTCCTTGGGCGGTACTGTATGTCGAATTCGCTCAGTTCTATCACCCAAAGGACCAATCGTCTGGTGTCCTCTAGATTATCTATTGTCTTCTGAAGGGGCTTTTTTGTTTGAACAACTATGGTATTAGCTTGGAAGTACAGCCTGAGCCTGCGGGTTGTCATGATCAGCTTGAAGGCTAACTTTTCCATAGGGGGATATCTTGTTTCTACTCCCTTTACTGCTCAACTAGTATAGTACACGGGCAATTGTACTTAATCCTTTTCCCAGATCAGGGCTGAATTGACGGTCTTAGGGGATACGGCCAGGTATAGGAAGAGTTCTTCATTGGGCTTGGACGGACTAAGGAGTGGTGGCTTTCAACTCTTCAAATGCATTTTGGCATTTGTCAGTCTATTCAAAAACTTTCTTCAGAACTTTGAAGAATGGCAAGCATTTGTCCGTCACCTGCGAGACGAACTCGTTGACTGTAATGACTCTTACGTTTAGGCTCTGTACCTCTTTGACGGTCTTCGAGGGGCTCAACTGTAGGATTGCTCAGATCTTGTTGGGGTTAACTTCGACACCCCGTTGAGATACTATGAAGCAGAGGAACTTACCAGATGATACTCTAAACACATATTTGCTAGGATTGAGCTTCATTCTGTAGAGGCAAAAATTCTCGAACGTCTCCCTAAGATCATGCAAGTGATGATCCTCCTTTTTGCATTTTACCACCATGTCATCTATGTATACCTCAACGTTTCATCTGATCTGTTGGTTGAACATCTTGTTCACAAGCCTTTGGTATGTTGCCCTTGCGTTCTTTAATCCAAATGGCATGAACTTGTAGTAGAAAAGGCCCTAGTTGATGACGAACGATGTCTTCTCTTGGTCTGAGTCCTCCATGAAGCTTAACAACTGGTGTCCTACCGTCAAATCCATAAGGAGGTCGATTATGGGAGGGGGTAGCTATCCTTTGGACAAGCTCTATTTAGGTTAGTGAAGTTTACACACATTCTCCACTTCCCATTTGCTTTCTTTACCATGACCAAGTTGGCCAATCACTCGGGGTAGTAAACTTCTCTAATGAAACCCACGTCCAACAGTTTGCGAACCTCTTCAGTTATGGCATTGTCCCTTTCTAAAGCGAAGACCTGCTTTCTTTGGCGAACGAGTGGCAAGGATGGGGAAACGTTGAGCTAATGGACCATGATGCTTAGATCAATCCTGGGCATATTTTCATGACTCCAAGTGAAGATGTCCAAGTTTTTTCCTAGGAAAAAGATTAGCCCATCCCGAATCAAAGGGCTGGCCTGCGTACCGATGCGAGTTACCCGGTCCGAGTGTTCTTCATCTAGGGAGATAGTCTCTAATTCCTCCGTTAGCTCTACATTTACCCGCCATTTTTCAATGTTCATAGTGGTCACTTGCTCGTCCATCTTCAGCATAGCTACATAGCATTCTCGGGCGGTCACCTGATCCCCTCGGGCCTTTCCTTTGCCATACTCTATTGGGAATTTCAGTAGTAGGTGATATATGGATGTAGCTGCCCTCCATGCATTGAGCGTTGGGCGCCCTATGATGGCATTGTAAGCTGACAAACAGTCCACTACTAAGAAAGTGACATCTCTTATGATTTGCTGAGGATAGGTGCCTAAAATGACCAGTAATGTAATGGATCTGACGGGCATGACCTTCATTTTGCCGAAGCCCACCAGAGGGATGTCTGTTGTGGTGAGCCATTCCCTATTGATCCTCATCTATTCAAAGGCAGGGTAGTAGAGGATGTCAGCTGAGCTTCCGTTATCCACAGGACCCGTTGAGTGTTGAAGTCCGAAATGGTCAGATTAGTTACCAAGGCATTGTCATGTGAGTGATGGACCCGTCGAGCATCCTCCTTAGTGAAGCTAATCGTTGGATCATCCATTTGAGAAATTTTGGCAACGACTGGTGAATTGAACGTTATGCACCATCCATAGGTATGTCTTCCTTGCTTTCCTCGAGGATCTGATCGTGGCACCTCCCCCGACATCACTCTTATCTCTCCAAGTGGTGCCTTAGGTTGCTTCTCAGCCTGTTAATTTGGCTCTTGGTCCCTTGGTGGGTTTTCTCTTACCCTTTCTTACCCTACGAACCGTTGTAATTTACCTTGTCTAATGAAGGCTTTTATCCATTGCTTTAGGTCATAGCAATCGGAGGTGTAATGTACATGGTTGCAATGGAAGTAGGAGTACTTATTCCTCGGTCTTTTATTTGGATAGCCCTTCAGCTTACTAGGCCATAACAGTGAGATATCCCTAATCTGCATTAGGACCTGATTGAGCGGGGCATTGAATGGGGTAAAGCTGGTCATTCATCCTGGTAGGGGTCTTAACCTTCGTTCATCCCTTTTGTCGCCCGTTTTGGCTATCTTCCTTCCCTTCTCCATGCTTCTCTCACTTCTTCGTTCTGCCTCCTTTGGCAATCACAACATCCTCATCATTTATATCTTTTGTGGCTCAGTACAACATGTCAGCCATAGTCTTCGAGTCGTTCTTGTAAGCCAAGAATAGGAACTTCTCGGATTGGAGTCTGTTGGTGAAGGTAGTGACCAGGACCTTATCATTGACTTCGTTGATTAGTGGTGCCTCTTTGTTGAATCAAGTGACATACAACCTCAAGATCTCATCATCCCATTGCTTGATGTTTAGGAGGCTTGCTGAGGACCTCTTATATCGTTGGCCTCTAATCAAGTATGTGACGAAAAGCCCACTTAACTCCTTGAAGGTTGAGACGGTATTGGGAGTTATCTTGCTGAACCATACTCAAGCTAGTCCTTTGAGAGTGGTGGGGAAGGCTCTGCACATGATTTCATCTAGGGCTTTTTGCAAATGCATAAGGGTCTTGAATGATTCGAGGTTGTCAAGGGAGTCCCTTGACCCGTCGTAAGCTTCCACTTGTGGAATTCTGAAATTGTCTAGAAGGGGGAAAGATGTAACTGGTGCGGTGAAGGGAGAGTCTGTACGATGGACTAATTCGTCCAAGCAAGTGGACACTCGATCGTTCATGGCATTCATCATCATATCCATCTTTTCTTTCATCATTTGCATCTCTTGCGCCATGTGCAACGCGCAGACCTCTAACTCGGTGGGACGACTGGTATCTTGTTGGTCGTGCCTACTGATGGCATTGCTTTCCTCTTGGTAGTCCCTCTCTTGGTGGTCATTACTATTCTACTCACCATTATGATCGTTCAACTCTCAATCGTTCGACTGCCCCAGTAGTTGCTCCAACTCATGGTTCTGTTGTGTGAGTTGTTCAACTACAGCAGCCAGGGTCTGCACATACCTTTTCAATGCATTGGATGGGTTCCTAGTCTTTGGTTAGTGGTGGCCATTGATCGCGCCTGGACCATGTAACTCTTTGTCTTTGTAATGGCATTATGGCTTATCATAGGTTTGCCACAGACGACGCCAATTAATGATGCACAAAAATCGTCAGTGAGTTGATCATCCACACTTGTGCCAATGAGTGTACCTAAAAAACAAAAGAGAAGAACAAATCAAAGGACACCAGTGGGGTACTGGCCAAAGACCCTCCGAAGGTTAAGTCAGTGATAGCAGAATTCCCAAGAACTCAAGAGTGCAAAAGCTAGGTTGAATTCATGTACCTTAAGAAGGGTAAGGTTTGTGGTTTATATAATGGTGGAGAGCTGACCCGAACCTTGATTTGGGAGAATTTCCTTGTAGAGAGAAGGGTCCCAAAATACCCAGGATCACCTTTCCATATATAAGAGGTCTAATTGCGTGATAGGGTCTTTGGCCGTGGTGTGTGAGGAATTTCCATGTAAGGTTGCGTAGGTGGGCCCTACATATCTGTGGGGAAACCTAGATGACGGGTCGTTTTGGCACTAGGGATCATCGGGCCTGACGATCCTTCAAAGGGTTGTTCCTCATTGGGACTGATCGTCCCAGGGGTTTGATCTTCCCTCAGGGACTAATCGTCCCTTAGGGGGGTCAATCGTCCCTCTCGAGGGTTGATCTGTCCTTCTGATCCTTAGTCATCCCTTTCTAAGGTAGGTTCAAAATTTTCCTCATCAGCAGTTACACCGAAAAAGATAAACAAACTAACTTACTAAAAATCTTGCTAACATGTCGAAATAGAATTGGCAGATCAAATTCACATATGGCATTGGTTGTAACTAACTCCTAATCATAACTTTACTCTACCTCTATACCACCTGTAGCTTACGAGCTATATATACAATCACTACTAGAACAACTATTGTATTACATCTGTTCTTAACAAAGTCACATTCAAAAGGGCTTGCAGCATTTGCTTCACCAAGGAATGGATCAAATGGAAACAATTTTGATTTGGCAAAGATAACATCCCCCATCATTACTTTACACACTACAACACAAGTGGAATTGTTTGGCCATACCATTACATAAAAGATTCTCTAAGCCAAAGAATGCTCTTGGAAACCTTTTTTTTTTTTTATAACCTTTTTAACATTCTTCAAAGGATCAAGTGAGGAACCTAAAAAAATAACTTGGTTCCTAGACCACCAGATTCTATTAAACATTATAGCTTCAAAAAGAGTGAAGTTGTTTCCATCTTCAATATTTTAACTCAGCTATGAGATATCTAATTTGAAGGCCAAATATGAGGAAAGGATGCCCAAGGTATTTACCCTTATTGACAAATGAGAGACAGACCAATTGATAACAACAAATGGGCATTTTAGGAGAAGATGTTCTAGTGCTTCTAGTTCATACTTCCACAATGTTTGAATTACGTGGTTAAATCCACCTTCTTTGTTAGGACATAGGTAGATATTGTTAGAAACATATGTTATATAAATTAGCTAATCATTTGACAAAATGCACTTTACTTGTAATTGGGTAGATCTAGGATGGGTTTAGTACTTCAAGGAACAAGAGTTCAAGTTTAGTATTGAAACCATGCAAATCTGTCAAAGAAACAAGTGAAGAAGTGTTGTTTATTAAAGCTCAACCGATAGCTCGACAGATTCATATCCATCGAGGTTTAATGATGAAGCTCGACAGCAGCTTGACAGAAGCTGTATTTGTCGAGAATTACGAAATTCAGATTTCTAGATCTGGTTTCACGCATATCCAGGGTTTCACGCATATCCATATCCATGTGTAGGGTTTCTTTTCTCACAGCCTTAAACATATATAAGAATTATTTTAAGGGTCGTCAAAGGTGATGCAAAGTAATGCAAATTGATGCAACTCAATGCAAATTGATTGTGCATGCAAATTGTGACCCGAGACAGAATTTGCCCTCGTTCATCATATTTCTTATAGAAGCTGCTGCGTCTTTGCGCCAAGGGTTTTTTAACCAATGAGCTTTTTGATCTTTATTGTTGGATGAACTGAAGAACTTTGCAGCCAACATCTTCTTCAAGTTGGTGTGTTAGTCGCGTACTTGGATCCATGCATCACTTGGTTAGTTACGTACTGGGAGCCGTGCATTGAAATGAGAGATTTTCATTACATCACAAGTCCAATTGGGTATTGGGGTAAGGGTTCAACTGTAGGTTGGCATTAGGTACTATGATTTCTTTTATTTGTAACCGTTTGTTTTGATAATAGTGGATTATCAAGAGCGATGACCTTAAATTCACCTGGTGGGGTTTTGCCTCAGTGTTTTCCCCATTCATAAACAAATCACCTGTGTCAAATTTAGTTTTCGCTGCATTTAATTTAGTTGGTGATTTGTTTATGCTACCACACTTGGTTAATTAATTGATTAATTTTACCAAAGGGGTCAATACATTCTTGGCCTATTATTCTTCACATAGTTTAAATGTTTGGGAGAATTGGTAATTTAACACACAAAGCACATCTTGTGTCTAATTGATAAGGTCCTAACAGTAACACTAGTAGTTGGTGAATCAACTGGCCTTTGAATGAAATAGCAGTAATGCTTTATGCTTAAGTGATGGTTGGTAGCAACTACACTAATGGTTTTTGATGTACTAGCATTTCCATTTGTGCTGCTCTGTAATGTAATTAGACATGAGCTTGTCCTAATTACATGTGTTGTATTCCAATTAGACTTGTGATTTAGTTTGTTATAGTTGTTAGGCTAAGTTAGCTGAATTTAGTTACTTGAGTGGCTGTAAGTAACTGCCAAAGGTTCAAGTAGGTTAGAATAAATACTGTAATTGAGCTTGTAAAGGATATTCATTGAATAAGATTGATTTTGATTCCCTCTATCTCTTGTCTTTTCTTTTATTTTCACTAGGAGACCTAGCTGTCAAGTCATTTTTAACTCTATTTTAATTAATCATAGTTAAATTTAATTATAGTTAAAATTTAAATAAATTGACATAATTTAAACTCTACGTTTGTTCCATTTTAAACCATAGCCATTAAATAGTCATTCTCCATTTCACTTGAACATGTGAAACGCAAAGGCATAATTTAGACTCTATTTTCTTTTCTTTTTTTGGTGAAATGGAAGATAATATTCAAACTACGAAATAGAAACACCAAGTTCACAAGGGCATGCCCTATTATGATACATTCCTACAAAATCAAAGAACAAAAGAGGGGCAATAGAGGGAGGGGGGTTACAAACTGATTACAATTAGAGGGGGAATTGGCTCCTATGTTAGGACATATGTGATTCAATGTTTAGGAACATATGCCAATATTTATGTATTTGGTTAATCCTTTGACAAAACGCATTTTACTTGTATTTGGGTAGATCTAGGAAGTGTTTAATACTTCAAGAAACCTTGTTTCAAGTTCAACTGTTAAAGCCATGCAAGTCTATCCAAGAATCAAGTTAGAAAGTGCTGGATTCTAAAGCTTGATAGCTACTCGACACCTCTCAATAGCTAGGTCGATCGATTGAGAAATTTTCTAGATGCTCGATAGCTTCTCGATATCTCGCAAGTGAAGAGGTGCTAAGATTCATTAAATCTCGATAGCTCTCGTTACCTCTCGATAGCTCGCAACAGGTACGAAATTCAGTTTTTCAAATCTGATTTCCGGTTCATGCTTATGTATTTGTGTAGGGTTTCTTTTCTCACAACCCTAGATATATATAAGGCTTATTTTAAAGGCCGTCACATATGAGAATACAAGGAGAACATATGAAAAAGGTGACCAAAGCCTTATTCTCTCTGAAAGAAGCTATTGCATCTTTGCGTCTTAGGGTTTTGTAACCAAGTGCTTCTTGATCTTCATTATTGATGAAGTGAAGAACTTTGTAGCCAACATTCTTCTTCCTCAAGTTGGTGAGTGAGTCACGTACTGGGATTAGTGCATAGGAGTTAGTCATGTACTGAGATCCGTGCATCAAAAGGGTGGCATTCATATATTGAAGAGTTTAGAGGTTCTGATGCGGTAAAAGGTTCTACTGTAAGTTCATCTATGGGGATTGTAGAGTCTAGGGACAAAGGTTTTGAACTAGATCTAAAACTTCTCTTTACTATAGTGGATTGCTTTTTGGGAAGGTTTTCCCCTAGGTTTTTTACTATGAAACTAGTTTGTTTCATTGGTTTTCCTAGGTCATCATATCTTGTCTTATTTACTTTTTCGCTGCATATGTTTTTGACATGATATTGATGTTTGTTTGTTTGTTTTAACAAGTTTTATTCATAATAAACCTAATTAATGCCTATAGCTCTATTGCAATGCTGGAGGAGGCACTAATGGACTTGGCAAACCCTGTAATCCATTGCCCACTGATGTCAGTAATAAGGCCTACACATCCTGAAAGCCCCTTGGTAGCTGTATAGGATCCATCTGTATTTAATTTGGCCCAACCTAAGGTTGGCTTGATCCATTTCACCTCCTTAGTCATCATGGACCTATCTTTCCTTAGGTTAATCACACAGTAAACAAATTCCCTGGTTTGATTCTCAACCTACTGGTAGAGGCCTGGGTTGGCTGCCATTTGCTTAAAATTTTTATGGGTGCGTTAAAGCCAAATGTTCCAAATACCAAATAAAAAAAGAGCTCCAGGGGTAAGCTTTAGTTCCTGCTTGAGTTGAACAGTTGGTATTATCACAGATCTAGGTCTCCAAGTCTGCTAAAAAGGACTACAGCAGTGAGGTATGGCATTAAGCTGCATTCCAAAACTCCTGGGTAGTGGGGCAATCCCTAAGGGCATGTAGAATGTCTTCATCGCCCTCTAAACAGAATTCGCATCCACCGAATCCCTCACCACCACTCCTGGGTAGTGCAGGCACTTCCATAGGAAAATATGGTTTTTGGGAGAGTGGCAAATTTCCAAATCCACTTCCTATGGAAGTTAGGGGTGTGAGGTTCCTCTCCAGTGGCAAGCATGTAAGAATTCTTAGGGTCAAACTCCCCATTAGTGCTTGATATCCAACATCTTTGATCCCCTCTTACTGCTACTCTCCTTAGAAGGGTAGCTAGGATGGCTTGCTGTACAAGGTTGCTGAAGTCAAAAGATAGATTGCTAAAATCCTACCTCTCATTGCAAATTACATCCTTGACTAATACATTCTCGTCTCCCCCTTTGAAAAGGACCCTAAATTAGAGATCTGACAAGGCCCATACTAAGCCATTTATCGTGCCAAAAATTTAAAGTGCTGCTGCTACCAATGATCCATTTTGATCCTTTCTCACAGATAGTAGCACCCCTTCTCATCACAGCTTAGATTTCAGACTTCGTTCCTTTGCTGGTGGTAGGCCTATGATGATATTTCTTTTTTAACATCTCTGCCTATTTAGCATCAACAACATTCTCCATCCTCCAGCACAATTTGGCTACCATGGCTAAATTTCTCCCTTTGGCCTTATGAATACCAAGACCCCCTGTAGATTTAGGCTTGGTAACTGTCTTCCAGTTAACCATATGCATCCTCTTAGCTTCCTTAGTAGATCCCTATAGGAAATTTCTATTAATCCTATCCACCCCATTCAGAACTCTACACGGCAACATACAACCTTGCATTACATAGGATGGGATGGCTACTATAACAAATTGAGAGAGGACTACCCGTCCTACCATTGAGAGAAGGTTAGATTTCCACCCCTGCAACTTGTTTTGAACCCTATCAATAACGAAATTGAAATCTTGTGATGACAACCCAAGCAATTTTAAGGGAAAGCCTAAGTACTTCCCAAAATTTAGGGTGGAGTTTATGCTCATGATCTCACACATCTCTTCCCAGAGGTTTGGATCAACAGTGGGGCAGAAATAAACCGTCGACTTATGAAGACTCACCTTCTGGCCCAAAAACTCACAAAAGGAATCCAAGGTTTCCCTCACATTACAACAATTTTTACTATCAGCTTTGGCAAACAAAACTAGATCATCTGCAAAAAACAAGTGAGAGAATGAAGGGCCATTTCTAGAAGCTTTCATTGGGTCCCACAAATTAGCCTCACACTTCTCCTTGATTAACACTCCCAGCATCTCCATACACATAATGAACAGATAGGGGGAAAGGGGGTTGCCTTGGAGGATCCCCCTAGCTGGAAGGAAAGGGTCAAGCATACCCCCATTTAGTAGCATCGACTTGGAAGATGTTAATACACAACTCATAATTAGTTTGATTAGATTTGTGGGCAACTTATAAATGTTTAGAATGTCCCTAATAAAGTGCCACTCTAGTCTATCATACGCTTTATCCAAGTCAATTTTCAAAGTAATATATCCAACTTTCCCTTTCTTGAGGCTCATAGTATGTATAAGCTCTTGGGCAATAATCATGTTATCAAGCCCTATTCTCCTAGGGACAAAGGCAGTTTGGAGAGGTGATATGAGATTAGGAAGCAAGGGCCTTAACCTCATCACAAAAATTTTAGTAACGACCTTATAGATGGTATTACACAGACTAATGGGTCTGAAGGCACCGAGACAGTCAGCTCCTTAACACTTAGGTATAGGGGTTATAAAAGTTTCGTTTAGGTGGGAAGGAATAGTACCAATCTGAAAGATCTTGCTAACTTCATCAAATATGGCATAGCTCACTATAGGCCAATAAGATTGAAAAAACCCTGTATAAAGGCCATTGGGCCCCGGGGCTTTAAGGGGTTTAAGACTAAATAATCCTTCGTCAACTTCAAGGAGAGTCAGACCAGCTAAAAGACGATTCCTATCCTTAGTGGAAATGTGACAAGGCCAAGAAGGAATGTCCTAAACATTTAGAGGGGAGCTCACAACACCTGTGCTAAACAAATCCTTGAATCCCTCCCTAATAAGCACTGCCACATTAACTTCATTGTGAACCCAGTTTCCTTGTTCACCATTTAAGCAAGTGATTTGATTTCTCTTTTTCCTAACCGGGGTGGAGGTTTGGAAAAACTTGGTGTTTCTATCACCCTGAATTAGCCAACTATACTGAGACTTTACTAACCAAAATTCTTCCTCTTGAATTAAAATATCAAAGTACTCCTTACGAAGTTGATTCTCCAGATTCAACAAGAAGTCTTTGGGGCCATTAGTAATGCTATTCTAAATGCCTCTTAGTCGAGCCTCAACCCTATTCTTCTTGTGAAAATATTACCAAAGGTTTCTGTATTCCAAATCTTTACATTCTCGGTAAAATTGTCAATATTAGCTTTGAAGGCCTCGTCAATAACCCAAGAGTCATCACCACCTTTGAAAAGAGAGGTTGAGACATTCAGACAGGTTGGAACAGAAAGGGCCTGGGAAATTTTGAGGTTGGGGTTTTATCTAAAGTCAGCAAGACGAGGCAATGGTCCGAGTGAGTACAGGCCAAGTGATGTATGGCTAGGGGTTTGGCCACTCCATCCAGGCAGGGTCTGTTAGTGGAAGAAACCCTAGCTTTTGACTCTAAGGCCATCATCTCTTCTAGGTTGAACCACCCCCAAATCATGGTGGGACTTGCTCTGATCAGTGTTAGCATTCCTACTCATAAAGGCATTATTTTCCCTTGGCCCACTGGCACTTGCAGTTTGCTTCCGTGGAGACTCTTGTTTCCTTTCCCTTTTGCACTAGTCCTTCGCGATTTTTGGAGTCCCTCGGCCTAAGCGCCCGAACCAGAGGATAGATTCCCACTGTGAGTGTTAGGTGAAGTAGTTGTGTTCACGCTACCTACGACACGGGTTTCAGGGGAGGTTTGGTTTTAGGAAGGGCTGCTAGACTAGAAGAGAAAATGAAATTTCGGACCCTTTTCCGAGTCGTAAGCCGTCACCTTTTCCCCTACACTTTCTAAGAGTTCTTGTCTCTCTTTTCTTCTTTTCCCTTCAGTAGAGCCCAAAGCCCCCGTCATGTCACTTCGAAAGCAAGAGCGTTGTGCACGAGAGTAGTGGGCCTCAAGATTTACTACAGTTCTTAAGCCTTGAACCGAATCAGGTTTTCGGCTAGTGGCACGTGATCTCGAAATCCTGGGCCTGGGTTTCTTACGCTGAACTAGCATCCAAGGCCCAAAATCCTAACTAGCTATCTCCTTGCCTTTCCCCTCATTGTGGGGCCCATTCTCTTCAATTTCAACTATCTCTTCCCCTGCTAACGTTGCCTCTGTTGTAGGTTTAGGAGTGCATGGATCAACCCTTACTGTGTAAGGACACCTTCCTTTCGATGCCCCACTCAACCACAAGCGAAGCAGAGGGTAATGATGCCTTCATATTGGATTTCCTGTACCCATCCTTCTAATAGGATTTTTCTAATCAGTGGCTTGTTCAAGTCCACCTAAACACACATTCGAGCACAACGACCTCACACCTCAGCTGCCGTGTTTGAGTCAATCCTTAGGACTGGTTCCAATGGTGCTGCCAACCTCTTTAAGGACACTTAACTCATAATATTCAATAGGAAGTTCTGGCAACCTAATCCAAACCACTATCATATTACAAACCGCATTAGCAGGCCTAAAGTTTGGTTCCCACACTCTAAAGGTCAAAAAATGATCTCCAATAAACCAAAGTTCTCCTTTGAGCACATTATCATAGTCTTCCACAAGTTCGAACCTTATGACGAAAAAGTCCTTCCCCAGGTCTGCACGATCTAGCCAGCTCGTTGGTTTCCATAAACTCATCACCTTTGCATACAGATAGTGATAGCCCACAGATCTGCCAAAGACTTTGACTATAAGTGCGTGTGCCCACTTGGCACGAATGAGTTTCCTTGTATCATTGGACAGCTTAACTGCTAACAGACCTTTGTTAATATCTTCAATATCCATATTTTTTTGTGCATCCCCTTCCTCTGTTGAAAGTAGGTAGAAAGCCTGAGCAAAAGCCCCCGAGATCTCCCCCACAAGCTTGTCTCTATAGGACGTTAGGGCTCCAAAGGCCGGTGACCCCTCTGATTCCTTGATCTTCTTCGTACTACGATTAAGCTCAGCATCTTCTTCTCTCGACCTCTCATGCTCAGAGTACTCACAGTCCATCTTCTTCTCTCTGTAGCTAGTGGATTATAACTTTACCTATAATTTAGACTTTATTTTCTCCGCTTTAAATCATAATCAAATGGTCCATTTCAAGTGAAATTGAGAGGATTTTTATGCAACTTATTATATATTTTTATTTATTTATTAGAATAATGAAAACAAGTACAAGAGCAGGGATCCATATTATATGTGGACAAAGGACAAGGGCTAAAGATTAATTACATTTCAGACTTGTTCCTTGATATGGACATTTCATAATCGGAATTAATTTTATGGATTGTGCTATGTTGCCGCTTGTCAGGCATCCTAAGTTAACTGTGGACCAAAAGTAGGAAAATCCCAAGTTTCGAGTATGCCCTAAGGACACACAATAGTATATCATTTTTGGAAAAAGTTTTATTGGGAATTGAAAAAGTTTTACAGTTTTGTCAATTGTCTATAAAATATTTCCAAAAATGGATGGCTTAATGTGTGCCCTTAAGGCACACATTAACCAGACCCTCTCTCTCTCTCTATATATATATATATATATATTTGGGAAAGAATCAATTCTCAAGCCCAATGATGTCCAAGTATAATAATGCCCAAGTGCAGTGCAGCCCAATATATATATATATATATATATATATATATGTTGGAAGAAATCACTTCTCAAGCCCAATGAAGTCCAAGTATAATGAGGCCCAAGTGCAGTGCAGCCCAAGTCCAGCATTTAGCAGCCTTTCAGTGTTGTACAAGTTAGTTATCATGTTAGTTATGCAACAAAGAGTTGTACCAATAGATATTAACCAGTTTGTTGCATAGTTACTAGTTAGTATTAGAACTAACATTTAATTAATTAACTCTGTTAGAGATCAAGCTGTACATATAGATATTAACCAATCTGAAACCGCGTTAGAGTTGTATAAGTACCTAATCTAATCTATCACAGATCAATGGGGGAGGAAATATTTCACTCAATAACTAATCTATGTTCTTGCTTACCTCACTTCCTTTGTTTCCTATACCTATTCTCTTCAATAATTAGTTTTTTTTTTTTTTTTCACAATATTCATGTGAAAGTTCAAATAGTGTGTAAAACATGTATGAACGTTTAGACCTCCAAATACAAAATAACCAACACAAGCTTATAATCAAACAATATATGTGCGGAAAATGAAATATAAGCTATAACCAAATTGGTAACACACTCTAAACCATATTTAATCATAAACACAGTAGCAATTAAAAGGTAAAGAGAAAGGGAAGAAGGATGCAAACACAAAAATAACACGCCGATATGTTATCGAAGAGGAAACTGAAGAACTCGGGGAAAAACCTCTCTGTCGTCCTTCAAGCAGTCAATAATCCACTTGAGAATGAAGTTGGAATACATAAATAACAGAAGACCCTCCAAGCCTAATCTACCTAGTGCACCTAAGCCTCCCAAACTTCTTGCTCCAATAGGGTTACGACGAACCTTGTCTTTTTTAGCTTACCGGATCTTGCAATCGCCCATTGCATTAACCAAAATGAATTGGTCCCTTCTGAACTGCTTCCTAAGCACCAAAATACCTCCTCATTGATATGGGTATGGTGAGATGAGGATTTGGCTAAATGTATCTTTCAAGGATATATCAGTGGAAATGGTGAGAGTAGAGGAATTTGGAGAATCAAAGGATGAAGATTGTGGATGAGTTAATCTTATTTTTCTCTAGGGTTTCTCTTATAAAATTCTCTTTGAAAGCTCTCTACATTTCGTGGGTATAAGGGTATTTATAGTAGAGTGTATGAGGAATGTGAAACATTAAGTTTTATCCAAACAGGGCATTCTAGTGACTCGACCTCGCGAGTTTGAGTCATGAGCTAACTACTTGGCCAGACTGAAAGTTTTATCCTGTAATGCTCCAGCTGTCACGACCCTTCAACTGCCTTGCATGCTCCACATGTGTGCCACCTTTGGCAACTTGTCAGTCGCGAGCCAGTCATGAGATCTAGTTGCGAGACTCTTCTTTAGTGTACACATTTGAGATTTCTTCACACTCTTTCACACACTACCCTTACATAATTCCCACCTAAGTACAGGGTATCTTATTGCTAAAATACAAACAAATTTGGCATGAAATAAAGCCAACACATGATTGAATAAATTCAACCATACAACCTCCCCGTTTGGCTATTCCATGACAAAACCCTAAAACAGACTCTAGACTTAAAATGTGAGCTGGGAATAGTTGCCAAAACTCACTCACACCTAACTCTAGAAACTGTGAAGCTCTTGAACCATACGAACAAGTTTTTTCCTAAAAACAATAACACAAGATGATCTTTGTAAGCAGAAATCTTGAAATGCATATGGAGTAAGCACAATGCGATCAATTACAAAAGATTCAGGCAATAAAGTATGACTTGACCAAACAAGAACAATCACTATAAATAGTGATCATAATGAACATTCACACAAGGAATGAACATTCAGACATGCAGGCTAATAAGCTTAATGCAAAGAATCATTTGCATGTCCAACACTCAACCGATATAAAAACATAAGGTAGTTGCATCAGGGATATAAAATCCAACTAGGGCATAAGAGAGAAGTACTAAAGAAAATGCATAACATTAACTAAAAGTACTAAGCTACAAACCAAAGGTACGCATATAAAGTACTGATTATGCACAAAAGATTTAAACATAATGCAAAGTGTTAAATAAAATTATAAACAACTAGCCAAAAGTATATGTGCTATTATGCATGTAATAGCTTTCTCCTTTTGAGCTCACACAACTCCCCCTTTCAATATGGACACTTCCCATTCTTATGCTGCTCTCCCCCTTACTGTATGCTATCGTCCAATCTATACAATGAGTTGCTCTCCACCTTTTTGGCACGATTAGCTAAAGGCTCTCTTCTAGTTTGCATTGAATAGCATCCAACTGCATCTTAATGGTCGTGAGACGCATTTGAACCTGATTGTTGGTGGAGTAGAGACCATTTTCAAATTTGAAAATACACTAATGGAAACCCTCAATCAAAAGACCCAACTTGTCAGCTTAAGTGCTAGTCGGCTGTAGCTCAGGAGTGATAGGAGATGCAGTCTTGGTATGCCTAGGTGTAGTATGAGTAGCTGAGCTATGACCAAATGGAGTGGCATGAGGGAAAGATTCACTCTTTGGTGCTTTGGAAGAGTGACTTTTGCTTGCTTGAAGAGACACCATGGATATTGGGCGAAGACGAACCAGTATTTTTCCATCTTTTGGTGGACAAACACCCTCAAAAACCATTATCTTCATGAGAAGACTACAAAAAGGGAGACATGTTCGTCCTGTAGTTTTTGCTATTGTCTAAAAAATGTGAGCACAAATATCAATTAGGAATCCAGTGATGAGATCACATAAGAACTGTGCTCTTCCAAGATTAATGAAGCCAGTGTTTGATAATGGATAAAGGTTCGAGAACATGATCAATGTGAGAGTCTTCAGTTCAGGGGAAAACTTTGCAGTTCCAATGGATGTGCCTTTGGATGAAATCTCATGATCTGGCCCAAGAATTTGAAAAATATCTAGCACTAGAGGAAGTCTATCATTGTATAGAGTGAGGTCGGCATTTGCTAGTCGAGTGATCTGAAGGACCTTTGCAATGGAATCTGGAGTAAGTATGAACTTTGTTCCCCGTACCCAACACTTTAGTTCAACTCTAGTGAATCTAGAATTTGAGTAGAACTCCTTAATTAATTCATCAATTGGTTCCTTGAAGTTTCTGAATAAATCAGCCCAATCTTTTTCTTCAAAAATCCTAGGAATAAAAGTTGTTCCCAGGGTATCAAATCTCACAATCCATTCCACCACAGTAGGAGCTTTCTCAAAGATGCTAGAGAAGGTCTGAGAATTGAAGGGAGTCTTGAATCTTTCACTGTTTGAGTCATGGGTTGAATGACGGGTCCGTTTCGAAACAGGGGATGATGATCATCTATCACTGGTTCTTTTCCATGAGAGGAATGGCGAGACATCTGCAAAAGAACAGGCACATAGCAGAGAACCAAATGCAAAAACCACAAAACACAAACACAAACTTGATTAGATCCAAAGCTATCCATGAAAGAAGCACAGAATTATAGATAAGACGAAATATCACTCAACACAACACAAACAGGATATACCACTCATACATGAGAAGCAAACATGAAAATAGGTAATGTAAGTATCATATTACCAACAACTAACAAAAACCATTCACCAAGCTCAGAAAAATATCCATAGACCATATTCAACACTATATTGTCAAAACTCAAACTCAAACACAAAATCCAAGAAATCAGAGGATGGAAACATATACTATATAGAGAAAATGATGAAACCCATACCTTGTCTTGAAGATTTGTGAAGAGAGATGATGAGAATGGAGGATTTGTGAGAGAAACACGATGAGTTTGGAAGAGGAAGACAATGAACAGTCACGATATGCGAGGAAAAACTGAAGAGTTTTTTAAAACTGTCTAAAAATAATTCTCAATGCCCAACACACGCATTTTTCGCAACTGGAATAAGTCGCAAACAAGTCGCCAAGTTGAGTCACCAAAAACTCGTGTGACAAATTTTGAAAAAATTTTCTAAGTGTTTTTCGCGATTGGAAGGTCTACTAGCGAGAAAGTTGCGAGGGGAGTTGCGAATCATTTTGACTAAACCTCGTGGCTGGAGCTTCCACTCGCGAACCAGTCACCATAGTGAGTTGCAAAGATGACAAAGACCTAGAATTTTGAAATTTTTCTAAGTCTTTTTCGTAACTAAGGGCTTGACCCACCAGAGAGTCGTGAAAGCTTTAAAGTAAGCTTGAGACTGGGGGCTTACGACTGGCTTCACCCACGAGACAGAGTTGCCAAAACAGAGTTGCATAGTTTTTGAAATTTTTGAAATTTTTCAAAACAAAAATACTTTCCAAAAATAATTAAAGCACTCAGAAATCTTTTTGTGTTTGATCAACATATGATTATGCATGTGCAACACATTTAATCAAGTACAATCACACAAATGAATAAGGCATTTGTTGAACATAGACATGTGTGATGTGTGTGGATATCAAATATGAGATAGTCCTTAGTCTAATGTGAAGCTTCAATGATCAATTCAACCAAGGCATACATAACTAGTACTAGGAAAAGTGACCAATCTCCATTATAGAAACCTGCATATATGACCTCCCACACAACTTGATTACATAACCTTAAAACTTTTCATTTGGCTTCTTTACAATTCATAATATTTGATCATTTTGATCTTTACATCTCTTTTTGAGATCAATGCCTAAAATTTTTAATATTTCAATTTGATGAGTAAGCCTTTGGCTTTTGGGCACCATACATTTTCATAAAAGTCGCTTTCCCTTTTTCTTAGTCAAATACTAGTATGTGCGACGGCTTTTGCAGTTCATTATCTCTTTTCATTTTGAGATTTACATTTGTTAAGTTCTTTAAGCAAAAATAAATAAATAAAAGGTGGGAAGATATATAGGCACAAGTCTATGCAAGTCTCAAGATCATCAAAACTATTAACTAATCATTCATGACAAGTTTGAAGATCTATTTACAACAGTCATATAGATGTCAAGATTTTTTCCACAAAGATATGAGTGCAAAAAGAACAAGCTACGCTCATAAATGCATAAGACCATTTGTATGAAGGTACAAGGCAAAACATGCGTGTGACATAACATAATAATGTCGATCAAACCTTTTGGATTTTCTACTTTTTATGTGTTTTTGAATTTTTGACACAAAAACAAGTAAAGATTGATAAAAGAATGTAAAGAAATTTAAAGCAAAAAGCAAACAAACAAAAATTTTTAAAACAGAGAACACACAACCAATCAATGTCCCATTACATAGGAAGTATTAATGCATAGATATGTTATAGTGCTTATGCATGTGTACCCCTTTTCACCCACACGACATGTGCGTTTGGGGTGATCTCCTTAGAGGATTGGGTACATGTTTTACAATTCTCAAACTTGAGGTTGAAGTTTGCCAAAAAAGTGGTGAATGCTTCAATCATCTTCATCACATCCCTCACTTCGAGATCACCTTCTTGAATTTTTGATTGCTAAGTAGTCCAATTCCCTTTGCCATTTCTTGGTCATCTTGTCCTTTGGGCACTTGCATTCTTTAATGCTTGAAACTTATGGTAATTAGGTTTGGTATGTCCTTGAATTCCACAATAATGGCAGAAATGTTGAGTTCTCGGACCTCTTTGTGACTTTGGGAGTGATTTCCCTTTAGCCTTATATTTAACTGCTAATTGGTTAGGAGACTTTGGCAAAATCACATTCCGCTTCTTCTCAACCTTCACTTTTTCAATAGCTGAAGTTGTTGCCATCGGTTCCTTAGCTTTCACAAACTTTATGTCCTTGTACATATTTGCACTCGAACTGCTCTCTCTAGTGTATCCCAAAATGCTCTTGTCAGAAAAGGGCTTTTGATGTGCAAGGACTTCATCAAGATTTTTGGAGGAGACTCACTCTACTTTAGCATTAGCTTGAATCACTTCAAGCTCAAGAAACATGATCTTTAAGTATGCTTCGGTTAGCTCTTCGTTTAGCATCTCAACTTCACATTTCGTCTCTTTGCACCACACTAGAAGACTTCTATAATCCTGCTCTACTCTCTTCATTTTCTTAATGGCTACTTTAGCCACTTTTGCATATTTACCAGTCTTCTCAAGAAGAGCATTATAGGTTTCTTGTAACCCCATTGTCCTTCCAACTTCCTCAACTATCCTCATCGACTCCACTTCCGTGTGCTCACCATGTTCTTCCACTAATATACTCAATTTATTCGAGGATTCCAAGTGAGCAATGGTCATAAATACGGAGAAGTTTCCTTCTCCATCATAGCTTTCTTTTAAGTCTAAATTAGAGGAGTCTAAGTCACTAAGGGTAGTGGCATACACTTTACCCTTCCCTCTCAAATAGTTTAGACACTCCTTCTTGAGATGTCCATAACCGTTGCATTCATAGCACGTGATTCCTTGAGAGGATTTAAAATCCTTCCCATATTTCTTTTTGAAACCCTTCTTCTCCTTCCAAGATTTTGGGGATTTTCCCTTGTTAGCAAACTTTCCATTCTTTTTGAACTTCAAGAACTTTTAGAAGTTCCTAACAAGATACGCCACATCATTTTTGACCCCATCCTCATTCGATGAGTCTTAAGCTTTCACTCTCTCATTGATGGTCTTTAGAACAAGAGATTTGCTCTTTCGTTATGATGGTAGGGACAGCTTATAGGCTTGAAGTGAGCCAATAAGTTCTTGAACTTTGATCTCATCGAGGTCCTTGCTCTCTTCAATGGTAGTAAGCTTTGCACGGAAGCTCTCTAATAGTGATCGTAGTATTTTTCTTACAATCTTGGAGTCATCCGTCTTTTCTCCCAAGTTAAATTTCCCAATTACCACGTCATTGAGCTTCCCATAAAATGAGTCGAATGACTCACCTTTAGCTCTTCGAACTGTGTGGTAAGCATTTGGAGCTTGGTGTCCTTCACCTTTTTGGTTCCCTCATATGTCATTTCCAAAATTTGCCACGCCTTCTTGGCAATTGTAACATGAAAGATCCTATGAAATTCATCAAGAGAAACACCACAGAAAATAACATTTAAAACCTTGCTATTAGCATTAGCTACCGCAAGAGCTGCCTTATCCCATGTGGATTTGGCAGCCTCCGGCGTAGTCCATCCAATATCTACAGCATCCCAAACACTTTCATCAATAGAACATAGGAATGCCCTCATGCATACTTTCTAAAATGCATAATTGCTTCCATAAAAAATGGAGGAGCATTAAGAGATTGAGACTGATCCATCTCAAAAGGGGTCTAGGATCACACTTAGGTCATTAAACCGCAGTAAGTGCACTCATTCTGATACCAATTGAAAGTTGAAATAGTGTGTAAAACACCTATGAACGTTTAGACCTCCAAATGCAAAATAACCAACACAAACTTATAATCAAACAATATATGTGCGGAAAATGAAATATAAGCTATATCCAATATTGGTAACACACTCTAAAACATATTTAATCACAAACACAGCAGCAATTAAAAGGTAAAGAGTAAGGGAAGAAGGATGTAAATACAAAGATAACACGTCGATGTGTTATCGAAGAGGAAACCGAAGAACTCGGTGAAAAACCTCTTCGCCGTCCTTCAAACGGTCAATAATCCACTGGAGAATGAAGTTGAGATACATGAATAACATAAGACCTTCCAAGCCTAATCTACCCAATGCACCTAAGCCCTCCAAGCTTCTTGCTTTAATAGGGTTATGCCGAACCTTGTCTTCTCTAACTTACCAGATCCCACAATCACCCATTGCATCAACCAAAATGAATTTGTCCCTTCTAAATTGCTTCCCAAGCACCAAAATACCTCCTCACTGATATGGATATGGTGAGATGAGGATTTGGCTAAATGTATCTCTCAAGGATATCAATAGAGAGGGTGAGAGTAGAGGAATTTGGAGAATCAAAGGATGAAGATTGTGGATAAATCAATCTTGTTTTTCTCTCAAAATTCTCTCTAGAAGCTCTCTACATTTCATGGGTATAAGGGTATTTATATTGGAGTGTATGAGGAATGTGAAACATCAGGTTTTATTTAAACAGGGCATTCTGGTAACTCGACCTCACGACTGAAACACGTCGCGAGCTAACTATCTAGCCAGACTAGAAGTTTTGTCTTGTAGTACTCTAGCTGTCACAACCCTTCAGCTCTCCTTCATGCTCCACACGTGTGCCACCTTTGGCGACTCGCCAGTCACGAGCCAGTCGCAAGACTTTTCTTGAGTGCACATATCTGAAGTTTCTTCACACTCTCTCACACACAATCCTTACATATCCCACCTAAATACAGGGTATCTTATTGCTAAAATACAAGCAAATTTGGCACGGAATAAAGCCAACACATGATTGAATAAATTCAACTTTACATCATGAATGTAATCTTTTTTTTTAAAGAAAAAAAGAGTTTTAACTTACGGCATCCGCTCCTGATGATAGCTTTTTATCACCAAACCAAGACACCAATCAGTTTTTGGTGTAAGCGGGAATTGAAACCTAGATTTCTTATCCAACCATCAAAGACTTAATTAATTAAGCTAAAAAGCTTAACATTGTGGGTTAGAACTAATAATTATCCTTAAAATAATCAAAAAATTGAATGAAAAACACTCAAAAAGTCAAGGTTGGAACCAAAATGTCAAACAATCACAGCGTCACTTGGCACTTTGATCACAAAAGTTTAAGTGCCGATCAACTCTTGATCATAGAACACCTAGTGTCTACTAGAACTTAGTCCAACGAAATCAAAATTTTGGATTTTAGCACTCTTTTCCAACTTGGACTTAAGTTTAAATGTTTCAAAAAAATAAACATTAGTTCAAAAAATTGTATAGATAACAAGATGGGAGGGAAATTCAAGTTTTCTACCAATTATTTTCTATAAATACAAGCAACAATCACCCAAAGAGGACATTGAGATTTCTCAAAGTGAGAGAGCTAGGAGTAACTTTATAGAAATTTTGGGAGAACTCTTGGGAAAGAGACGTAAGGTTGCTTCACTACAAAGTTACTCCAAAGAGTTTAACGTAAAACACTCTTAGCATTCTCATACACCATCGATATAATTATCTTTCAAACACTGCAATCACCTAGACAACACCACAAGCACAAGTACTCAAAGACTTATATGGAAGATCTGTGGATTGATCCAAGGAGAAAAGAGCAGTAAAGAAGTCTGGATTCTTGACGGTGATATGCCATCGAATCACTTAAGAGAGATCGTGCATATTAAAGCACTAGTATTGGTGGTTCTAAAAAGCTATATTGCTATTTTTAACACCACCAAATACCAAAAGGTGGCAACATTGGTGAAGCCAAAATCATATTTTTTTGCTCCACAGCTACAGTGTACAGCTACTTTCGGCTATGCACTGTAGCTCATATGTTAATAAATAAATAAATAAATAAAAGGTGAAATTACAATGTTGGTCTCTCAAGTTTAACTTGTATGCATAATTGATCTCTCAAGTTTGAAGCAAGCATAATTGGTCCCTCATATTTTAAAACTGAGTTGTTTTAGTCATTTTACTAACTGTCATTAGTGGTGATACTTATGTGGCGAATAGAACAACGACTTGACATTTTTTTTTAATGACGTGGCATTTATTTTATTAATGATGTGGAATTTTTTAAATAGATGAAGGACATGTGTAAGTGAAGCCATCCAAAGGCTAAAAAAGAACCCAGAAAGCAACTTACTCTCTCAATCTCTCTTTATCTTCCTCTCTCTAAAACTCCAAAGCTGAGTCTTTCTCAGTAAATTGTCGTGTTCCTTCATCTCATACACAAAGACGGTAAAAATCCACAAAGCAATGCACAAATCTCTAGTACTATAGCAATTATTGAAAAATTCCACTATCTCCATTACTCTCTCTGTCTAGCTCTCTTCAGAGTTGAGCATTAGACACTCCAAGATCAGGCTTTACCTGAGAAGTTCATTGCTTGCCAGAGAAGAAAGGGCGAAATTGGGACATTGGTTCAAGGAGAGGAAATTGAACATAAACCCTCCACCACTCAATCATAAATGGTTCCACAAGAACACTAAGGGTCCGTTTGGATACAGTTGAAACTGAAAACTGAAAAATACTGTAGTAAAATAATTTTTTTATGTGTAAAAAATGTTCACCCTTAAAATTACTGTTCATTAGCCTAAAATTACTGTTCATGGCCAATGAACAGTGCACAATGCGCATCCCATTAATGAAAAAAAAAAAAAAGAGGGGAAGGGGCTGAAACGCAGATGCTGGGCGTTTCAGCCCCTCCCAAACGCACACTAAAACTGGTAAATCCTAGTCTATAGTTGTTTTGGGTTTCAAGAAAATACAAAAGCTTGGCTAGAACTCACCTAAAAAGGAAAAAAAATATTCTTACAGGTGAAGGGGTTCCATTGTAAGTAATAATGCCTAGAAGTCCAAAAAACTAAATATATAAGATTCAAACAAAAGTGAGTTTGTCTTTGTGTAGAAGATGAAGGAAGGAGCAAGACACACTTTAAATACAAAGAGAAACACCTTTGATGCTTAGTTCAGGAGTTCTAGAGAGAATTGAGAGATAGAGAGAGATGGAGAGAGTATAACGGAGAGAGAATGAAAGAAAAGTTGCTTTATGGGAGTTTTTTTTTTTTTTTTTTAAATGGAGAAAATATGAGGGTATTGAACAAGAGGTGAGCTTATCCCATAATTTTTTAATACAAAAAATGCTACATCATTAAAAAAATGACAAATCATTGTTCCGTTAATTATGAAAGTAATACTACTAACTGTAGTTAATAAAAGAACTAATACAACTCAGTTTTAAAACTTGAGAGACGAATTGTGCTCGCTTTAAACTTGAGGGACTAATTGCACATATAGGGTAAACTTGAGGGACTAATATTGTAATTTCGCCAAAAAAATATATTATTAAATTGTTGTGTTCTTCATATAATCAATTGGGTGAAAAAATGATTTTGATGAGATGGGTTAAATCAAATTCCCACGTATATAACAATATGTCCATCCATTTTAGGATTAGATTTGAAGTTTTATAAAAAATTTACAAAATTAACATATTTAATTTCTTGCATTGCATAGAATGGCAATGTTCTTGGATAAGTGCATAATATGATATGGATATTAGTTTCATGAAGACCAATCCTCAAACTAGGCGATATGGTTACCTAACACCTTCTCATTTTGTGATTTAGCCTCTGAGCTTAGATCTTGGGTTCAAAGACCATTCCTTATCAATGTAACTTTTTTTTTTCTTTAGATTGTAATTAGGAATTTAGGGGATGTACCTTTTTTTTTTATTCTTATATTGTAATTAGGGATCAAAGTGATGTAATTTTACTTCATTTTAGATTGTACACAAGAACCAAAGCAGTGTAATTTTATTTCTCATTATGGAATTTTAAAGTTATTCAATGTATTTCATGGAAGGTTTTCTTCTCACTTATAATAAAATAAGTGACAACCTCTTTGTAAAACCCTTAATTTAAGAGATAACACATAAATAATTGAATAATCATAAAACGATGGCTCAAACCTTGATTTAAAGGGTTTTCCTTCGAGAGAACAAAATCGGTCATTCTCACTGATGGTAACAAATTAAACATTATAATTTCTATAGTGTCAAATTAAAATACCTTTTAAATCATATCAATTTAAATCTTGAATTTGTTAGTTTGATTTGGGGATTTTATTCTTGGGGTTTTTATTTTTATTTTTATTTTTATTTTTTGAGGTTTCAATTGATACTATTTTAAAAGTATATGATTCAATTTTAAAATAACAAAACTATATGGTTTAATTTTTAACAGTCTTACACTTCATGGTTCAATTTGAAATCACTCATACAGTTTTGGATTTAAAATGTAATTTGGCCCCTTTTATTGTTGAACTTGAAGGTGTGTCAGTAAAATGGATGTGGTCAAGCTTTTTAATTTAGAACTAACAATAAAAGGATTTTATTTCATATATATAAAGGTGATTTCGAAGAGGTTTAACTTACCAAAAATTGAAAATGGTTAGAGTTAAGTAAAAACGAGATACCAGTTATTTTTTTGTGGCGATTTATTTTGATAATTTTATTAGTTTAATATTTCTTTTGTCAGACCATTATAAGAGTTTTTTTTTTTTTTGGATTTTTTTCACAGGATTTTTCCTGTTATATCTATTCCTCTTTTTTTTTTTTTTTCTTTTTTGTGTTATAACTTCTTATTCTTTTTTTAATCTATTATTATATATATATATATATATATATATATATATATATATATAGTTGGAATACAACTCTTTAGTGTCAACTTTTCAATACTTCCACAAATAACCCCATTATCTAACTAAAAATAATTTAAAGTAAAAACTCAATCAAGAATTCAAATTATATTCGAATTACATTCCAATTTTTACGTCAAGCATCCTAATCATCCCCGACGTTGATGCTAAATATTTTAAATTTTTTAATAGTTTTAATTTTGTGCCAAGTATCATTTCATCTTTAATCTTTGTCAATTGTCTTTATATGTAAATTCATGAATTTAAACTTAATAAACATAAAAAAAAAAAAAAAAAAAAACTCAATTAAAAATTTATTGAAATGCTCTTATGTAAAACTTTGATTAATGTGTAATACTTCTAACCTACTTAAAACTATTTTAAGTTCATTTAAAACTAATCATGATTTTCTTATAGAAACTTATTATTAGTTCACATTTAAATTTTAATGGAAAAGTATACTATATTTGTAGTGGGGGCAAATGCAGAATGAATTTTGGGACTAATTATAATAAATATAAACACTAAGCCTAACTAGAATATCAGCCCAAGGAATAGGGATAAATCCCATGATGGCCAACTCACTTCTTAATCAACACAAAACCTCGGATCCTTGGTTAGGCCAAACATCTACCCAGGCAGCACACTGAGGTCACCTCCAAGGTCTATTCAAGCTATTGAGATAAGTTGCAAAAAAGCCAAACTTCTCCAAGGTAGTCTTTTAAAGGTTTCTAGTGATTCCATAACCGCTTCCGCATCGAGATAGGTTGTCTGCCTGACATCACAGCATTCAATGCAAAAGGACAAGCCTAAATAGTAGAAGGAGCCTCAGAAGCCTCCGTTCATGATGAATTACCTGCAAAAGAAGAGTCGGATAAGATTAGGAATTGTCCAGGTGGATATCTAAACAGTGAAGAATACCTCAGAAGTCTCCGTTCATGATGAAAAGCCCTAAAAAAAGAGCCCGATAAGACTAGAGGCAATCCAGGTAGACTGGGACAGATTAAAGGGGGCATGCAACATATGACACTAAAATTAATAGATGAGACTCTGGTGTTTTATACATGTTTTGTCCAAACTTCCCATTGTGGATCAATATCAACCCATATCACAAATTAATTGTAACACGTGTTTTGCTAAGAATCTTAATCCAGAGAAACATGGGCAACGCACCTTCAATCTTATAAAAAATTGGTTGTTCATATCTAATTTGAAAATATACACATAAAATAAATTTATTGCATCACAATTAAAAAAAAAAAATGAGAAGTAACAAATATTTTCTTTTTTCCACCTAAGACAAAACAATAAAGAAATATAAACAATATGCATATTCTACCAAATAATATATCCTTACAAGGTTTTTTAAGAGTTGAGAAAATATAAAAATAACCATTAAGAATTCAATTTAGATAGAAAATTTATTTGCATCTAATTTTAATTATAATTTTTAAAATTATAATTCTATGCATACGCATAAGATTATAGGCTAGTGTAAACAAAAGAGTAGACAGAAGAAAAACAATCAAGATAATTTTTAAAAAATAATTAGGAAACTTTTTAGTACTAAAGATAATGCATATCTTCACCCCGTGCCTCTACCGTCTTTTATAAATGCGGCTAAAGTATGTCCTATAGCTGCATTTGTAAAAATGCGGCTATAAACCCCTTAGACCTATAGTTACATGTTTTAGGCCATGGCTAAAAACGTGACTATAGGCCGAATTGACCTATAGTCACGTTTTCAAGAGTTATAGTCGCGTTTTTAAAATGTGGCTATAGGACCTTTTTTTTTTTTTTGGTAGTGTGCATTTAGTGACCAAACGCTAGCAAAGAATGTAGATATATATCAATTTAATGTTAATGGAACATATAATGAAATGAGTAATTAAGGGACCATTGCCACTGGACAGCTCAATTTTTGTATTATCTTTTAGTCTGTAGTTTTTAGTTTGGCAATTTTGGAGTTTTGAGAGAGAGAGAGAGAGAGAGAGAGAGAGAGAGCTGAGCTGAGATCACCCACTTGGATTATTCAAACCCTTTCTCTACAAAGTACGTACTTACTACAATTACTCGTGCAAATTAACTATACAAAAATAACATAATTTAACAAAACAATTGATAATAAAAACAAAGATAGGGACAAATAGTTAAAGCTGGGCTTGAAAAGAAAGTTTCTTCTAACTTTTAATAGGGGTTAGTGGTGGTAGGTGGGGTAGTAACTTAGTAGGTTTAATTTGCAAAGAGAGCTTTGCTCTTCCAGCTTTTTACAATATTGAGTTCATTACGTGCTGGAGTCTACATGCACACATGGTTGCATCGCCAACGTCATTTCGGCCACGAGAAGGGTACATGGCTATGACCAGGTTGGGATCTTTTGCTCTGACTTTTGTGCAAAACATAATGAGCTGAAGGAAAATTTTGTACCATTGTTTCTTTCGTGTTCTAGTTAATTTCACTGGTAAAATTTTTATTCTATATCGACCAATAAGAACCAAGGATTTGAACCCACCTACGAGACTACATCAGAAACCAAGTAATGTCATAATGTGAAGGTCATAAATTAGTGATGTTAGGACATATGTGATTGGTTGTTAGAAACATATGTCAACATTTTATATAATTGGCTAATACTTCAAGAAATAAGGTTTCAAGGTTAAGTGTTAAAACTATGCAAGTCTGTCCAAGAAATAAGCTGAAGAAGTGTTTGTCATTAAAGCTCGACAACTAGCATCTATCGAGACCTGTAGAGTTGTTGAAGCCCGTGGCTCGACAACAGCTCAACAAATAGGCATTTGTCGAGGTTTATGAAAAAGAGAATTTCAGATCTGTTTTGACTCCAATCCATGATTATGTGTTTGAGCTTTCTTTTCTCATAACCCTAAACATATATAAGGATTATTTTAAGAGTCGTATCTGGTTACATAGCTGAGATCAAAATTGGACAAATGCATAATTCCACAAGTGTGACTGGAAAGAAACTGTTATGTTTGTACACGGTAGGGTTTTGTGATCAAGCAACTTCACGATCTTCATCTGTTGAAGAGAAAAAGAACTTTGCAGCCAACATCTTCCTCAAGGTAGTGATTGAAGTTGCGTACTAGGATTCATACAATTGGTTAGTCACGTATTGGGAGCTGTGCATTACAAGGAGAAATTGTCACTACAGAACAAGTCTAATTGGGTATTGGGGTAAGAGTTCAACTGTAAGTTGGTATAAGGTACTGAGATTTCTCATCTGTTGAAGAGAAGAACTTTGCAACCAACATCTTCCTTAAATTGGTGATTGAAGTCGCGTTCTAGGATTCTTGCAATTGGTTAGTCACGTATTGGGAGCTATGCATTACAAGGAGAGATTGTCACTACAGAACAAGTCCAATTGGGTATTGAGGTGCGAGTTCAACTGTAGGTTGGTATAAGGTACTGTGATTCCTTTACTTATAATCGCTTGTTTTGATAATAGTGGATTCTTGAGAGTGGTGACCGTAAAATCACCTTGTGAGGTTTTTGCCTTGGAAGTTTTCTCTATTTGTAAACAAATCACCGTGTCAAAATTAATTTTCGCTGTATTTAGTTTATTGGTGATTTGTTTGTTCTACCATCCGTTTGCATGTTAAATTGATTAATTAATTAAACTTGACTAATTAATCAATTAATCCATCACAAGGGTTAATACGTTTTTGGCCTATCAAGTGGTATCAAAACAGGCACACTCTGATTATGGTTAATCTTTGTGTGTGATCCATTGACCCCTGTTTGTCATGGATGGAGGATAATCTTTGATTATACCTCTTTTATTTGATGGTACTAACTATACATAGAGATTGGCTGGACCAAGTCAAAGGAAGTGGCGGTTGATTGAGATGATGTTGAGATCAAGTCAGCAAACTTTGACAGCGGGGCATTAAATGTCTTATTCAGTGCAGTCACTAATGAGGAATTCAAGAAAATATCCTCCACTGAAACTACAAAGGAAGCATGGACTATCCTCTAGACAACCTATGAGGGAACAAAGGCTGTCAAAAATTTGAAGTTACAGAAGCTCACTACAAGCTTCAAAGACATTAAGATGGAAGAGGATGAGTCGTTTGATGATTTCTATACCGAGCTCAAGGACATAGTAAACTCTATTTTTAATCTTGGGAAAACCATTCTAGAACCCAAGATTGTGAGAAAGGTGGTCAAATCTCTGCCTCGAAAGATTCCATGCCAAGATCACTGCGATTGAGGAATCAAAGGATATTGATAAAATTTCTTTGACAGAGCTAGTCAAAAATCTACAGACCTATGAGCTGGGTTTGTCTAGAATCAGGAAGTCTAGCAAGAGCAAGAGCATGGCACTAAAGGCCAAGAGCAGTGAGACGAAAGAGTTTTCAGAAGATGAAGATTTTAAGATGAAGTCCTACATCACCAGAAAATTCAAGATGTTCATGAAGAATGCCAATGGGAAGGGCTTTGACAAGGACCGTAGGCAATTTAGTTTTTCTTAGTTCAAGGGCCAAGAAAAAGGGAAAAAGGATGCTAAGAATGGCGGTCAGTACACTATTCCTACAGGACCTAAGTGCTTTAGGTGCCAAATTTTCGGACACATGAAATAGGAGTGCCCTACATATCTCAAGACTATTGGGAAAAGGAAGGCACTTGCTACTACATTGAGCGACATCAAGCCTGAAAATGATTCCGAAAATGAGGATGACGGAATCTTGAATGCCTTCACTACCATAGTCAATCCTACTAAGGGGATTGTTGAAGATGTGGATGAAAAAGAGGAATTAGTGGAGTCCAAGTTTGAGAAGATGGATGAACAAGATGATATCCACACAGCCTATGCAAAGTTATACAAGGTCTCAGAAAAGCATGAGAAGTTGTATAGGTTGACCACCAAGAAGCTCAGTGATGTGGAACTTGAGCGTGAAGAGCTTTCCACAAAAATTGATGAAGCCAATCAAACTATTGGAGCACTGAGGTTTGAGAATAACTTATTGGCTGAGAAAATCAAGAAGCTGAGGCAAAACTATTCCAAGTTAGAGCTCAGCTGGAAAGGACTTCAAGCGTTAAGCTCGATGAAATGCTCAGTCTTCAGAAATCTGCTTCTGATCGAACCGGTTTAAGGTATGAAATTGAGAACACTAATGTCAAAACTGAATTAGCTAGTGAGAACATAAACAAGGGTAAATCTATCTTAGGAGCACCTCCTAAGCAGGATAAGAAAGAAGTTAAAAACCCTAGGGCTAAGAAGGCTAACTCTCAAAAGTCTAAACAGAAGAAGCATTATATTTGTCATCACTTTGGAGCAGCTGGTCATACTCAACTGAATTGCTATAAGTGGTTAGCCACTCAAAATAGCAACAGCATGATGGCGTCGAGAAATCAGAACTAGTTTCCATCCTCCTTTGCTTCTCTTGAAGATCTTCTCAAAGCCCTCATGTTCCTTTCAAACTTGAACGGTTTCAATTCTTCCCCTTCACCGTCGGTTTAAGAGCTTGCGAAAAGGAAAGGTTCTTCCAAGGTGTGGAAGGAAAAGGGTTCCAAGTGATTTAGTCACCTTCTCTCTCTTTCTGCCCTTCTTGTTTTTGGTTTTGCATTACTTGTGTGTTTTGCTTTACTGTTTTGAGTTAGTCTAGTTTTATGCATTGCTTTGTTTTGTTTTACATGTTGTTGTGTGTTAGTTTTCAGTTTTATTTATTTTGTTTTTTGATATAAAAAATAAAAAAATTTGAAAATTTCAAAAAAAATACAAAAACAGTGTCTATATGTGTACATTGGTACTTGTGTACCTTAGATGACCATTGAAACAAAGTTTTCTAAACTTTGTATCTTTTGTAGCATAGATGAGCATCTTTATGTACAACTAAGTAAGTGAGTTTTGTGGCTTTTTATTTGTGATGAGTAAGGTTAAGTAATCTCTTATACTTAACACTCATATCACTCTTTTTTATGGGAAAGACTAGAAAATCCTTAAAAAATGCATAAATAATCATCTCACCACTGTTATCCACCAATCATGACATGACATCTGTATGCTTCGGTATCGCAAAAGTGCAATGTCAATGACACCTGTATGCTTAGGCATAGCAAAAGTGCAATGTCAAAAGCTTAATAAAATTGGATATTTCTTTTCTCTCTTTTATATACTCATGCATGGTATGCTTAATAAAAAAAAATGCAAAGAAAATAAAAGCAAAAAGAACAAAATGCTTTAAGATATGATTGCAAGCATGTATTCTAGAAGATATGGGAGTTATAAGATGTATCTCAAAAGTGATAGTCCCCATCAAATAGTTATGATTGTATGTGAGTTAAAGTGATTTTCTCATATCTCAAATTGTCATAACATAGAGACACTTATGCAATCTTGAGATGTTTTCACACACAACACACAACACACAATATTATTTGCTACTCTTGATACATGTGCAAGTACAATGTGATTTGGCCATCCACAAGGTTTACATGTGTTAATGTATGCTCACTAAATTGTCTTGGCTTATTTTTGAAATATAAAATCGATTAAACTTGTTGTGTGTGTGTGTGTGTGTGTGTGTGTGTGGGATCAATGTGCTAAAAATTGTTGTTGAGAGATGATTTTGAGAGCTTGAAATGTAGCTTGGATCCTTGGTTAAGCTGCATGCTTGATTGCATTCATATCTGTGTTTTTCTCTTTTTGAAAAACTGTTTTTAAGCAATCTCGACAGCTCCTCGACACCTCTCGATATCTAGCTTATCTATCGAGCTCTTTAGTTGATTTTTATCGCAATCTCAATAACTCTTAACAAGTAGGTGGATTGATAGAAAAATCTCTTGTCCCCACAATAGCTTTTTGATACCTCATCGATCCATCGAGCTTATGTTATGGACATCTCTCGACACCTCTATCTATCGAGAATTACTGAGCACCTATATATAGATTTCAGCGCGATCTGATCCTCATTTTCTCGATCTCTCTCTATCTGTCCGCGCCTGTTCACCTCCTAAACACTCACTTCTCTCTCAAAACCTTCAAACCCACATGATTTTTGGCCATTTCTTGCTTCAAATCACTTGGTATGATCTCTCTTCCTCTCATTCTTCATGATCTTTTCAAGCATTCATATCTAGGTTTCGAGTTTTTGAAAATTTTTGGGGTTTTTCAAAATTGTTGAGTTTTTTGAAATTTTTGGGAAGGGTCTTGTAGATTTGATCTTAAAAACTTCATTCATTGCATCTCATGTACATTATAACTATATTTTCATGAATTTAGATGTGTGTTATATATGTTAAATTGTCTGTGTACTGGTAGGTTTGGATTGCATTGAGCCCATGATGATATTATTGTTGCACGTCACATGTTCATGCATTTTCAAGCATACGTCCTTTACCTTCAATATATTTCTGTATATTTTAACTAATTGAGCCTTTTCTGAGTGTTTCTTTCTTCCCCCTCACTTTCTAGTTTACATTAGTGCGTCAATGGCACCGAAATGTAAGTTTGTTCCGTCCTAGAACCCTCTTCATTCTAGGGCCTCTTCGTCTTCTGATCCTACCCCTTCTTCTGTTCGGTTCCGTGATGAGGATGCCCGAAAGGACTTCTCGGAGAACTTCTCTAAACGAGGTGTTCATTCGGAACACCGAGTTATTTTGTCGGATTTCGTAGACACTGACCTTCCTACTATCTTTCACAGTCGAGAATGAGAGTCACTATATGATGTCCCGATCACATGTCCTTCTGTGCTAATCCAAGAGTTCTACTCCAACATGTATGAAATTGATACTTCGGTACCTCTTTTTCATACTCGTGTTTGAGATACACATATAATGGTCACACCGGAGTTGGTATCTAATGTGCTCTGTGTACCAAGGGTTGTGCATCCTGACTACCCCGGTTGTGAGCGTTTGAGGATTGTGTCTAAAGAAAATATGATTCTGTGAGCGCCCAACTGATTGGGGTGATCGTCAGTTTACACCATGTTCGACCTTTGCTAAAGGTCCTAGATTCATGAACATGGTGATGACGTTTGTTTTGCACCATCTTTCTCACTATAACTCCATCACAAAGCCCTGTGGTTGATTTTTGCTTTCCTTTTGTGAAGATCTCACTATAGATTTTTCTTCGCATTTCATTCTTTCTATCATAGAGTTGTATAGGGATGCAACGACCCATGATAAGCTTATCTTTCCTTCAGCTATCATGTGGATTTTATGCCATTTTTCTATTCCTTTTCCCTCATCCGACCACTTCTACATTATATGTGCCATTGACTACGCTATCGTTAAACAGAGTAAGGCACAGTTTCAATCGAGGCAATCCAGTTCGGCAGCTCCTCCCACTCCTTCAACTCCATCCACCTCTGCTCCCTCTACTTCAGTGGGAGGTGTGACTTTGGATGCGATAATGGCGTAATTTCAGCGCATGGATGCTCGCCTTGATACACTTTCTACTGAGTTGTATCAGATGAACACCCGTGTCGGTCATATTGCTAGACGGCAAGCTCGCCTTGTTGGCTTTGTGGAGTCTTCCTCTCCTCTTCCCGAGGCATCCGACGATGATGGTTTCGAAGACGATGATGATGATGAGGTTAGAGATGCTAGCTCTTCCAGATCTAACGAGATGTCTACTTGACACTTTTACCCTTTGTCACTTATGACAAAAAGTGGAAGTAGTTTTGGTTATGAGAGTAGTCATGCTTAGGCGGAGGGTTAGTATATAGGAGATTTTTGTTAGGGGGAGTGTTGATATTAAAGGACATAGTGAGGATTTTGATGTATCTTCTTTCTTTCTTAGATACATTGTTCTTGTACCTTACGTCTTATGACCATGTTTACATACATTATGCTTATATTTGATATATATGTGATGATGTATGCTTTCTTTACCTACCTCTACATGTGTTGTTTCTTTTCTCTCTTTATACTCATGTTTCTTTAATTGTATGCAATCTTTTATTTCTACTTCACAAAAGGATGCCTTGACGAGTTTTGTTTAAGTGTTTCAGAAATACAGGTTGTCAAAGTCTACTTGCTATGAACTCTCTTCTTGCAAAGTTTTTCAAGAGTTTGTGTTAGGATAGATTTCATTGTACTTAACAAGTGAGTATGAGTTCAGTAATTTATGACTTCTCTCATGTGTTCATTTGTTTGTTATGGTTTTGTCACAGATTGCCAATGGGATAGATTGTTAGGACATATGTGATTGGTTGTTAGAAACATGTGTCAACATTTTATGTAATTAGCTAATCCTTCAACAAAGCGCACTTTACTTGTATTTAGATAGATCTAGAATGTCTTTAATTCTTCAAGAAACAAGGTTTCAAGATTAAGTGTTAAAACCATGCAAGTCTGTCCAAGAAACAAGCTGAAGAAGTGTTTGTCATTAAAGCTTGACAGCTAGCATCTATTGAGACCTGTAGAGCTGTTGAAGCCCGTGACTCGACAGCAGATTAACAGATAGACATCTGTCAAGGTTTATGAAAAACAGAATTTCAGATCTGTTTTGACTCCAATCAGTGATTATGTGTTTGGGCTTTCTTTTCTCACAACCCTAGACATATATAAGGATTATTTTAAGAGTCATATTTGGTTATACAGTTGAGAGCACAATTGCACAAGAGCAGAATTTCACAAGTGTGACCGGAAACCTAGTTTTGCCTTAGTTTTTGAAGAAGATGCTGTGTTTGTACACCATAGGGTTTTGTGACCAAGCAACTTCATGATCTTCATCTGTTGAAGAGAAGAAAAACTCCGCAGCCAATATCTTCCTTAAGTTGGTGACTGAAGTCGCGTACTGGGAGCCGTGCATTATAAGGAAAGATTGTCACTACAAAACAAGTCCAATTGAGTATTGGGGTTCAACTGTAAGTTGGTATAAGGTATCGGGATTCCTTTAATTGTAACTATTTGTTTTGATAATAGTGGATTCTCGGGAGTGGTGACCTTAAAATCACCTGGTGAGATTTTTGCCATGAAGGTTTTCCCCATTCGAAAACAAATCACCGTGTCAAATTTAATTTCCACTACATTTAGTTTATTGGTAATTTGTTTGTGCTACCACGCGTTTGCATGTTAAATTGATTAATTAATTAAATTTGGCTAATTAATCAATTAATCCATCACAAGGGGTCAACACGTTTTTGGCCTATTAGGTGATATTCTACCATATCTATCCCAAATTCTCATTTTCTTCTCTAAAGTTAGTGATAGATGCATATATACACGAATTGCAGCCTCAGTCAAGATTTATAAAAAGGAGAACCTTTTTAAGTCTTAAAGTTATACCAGCAAAGCCAAACTTCTCGATTGATTGAACTAAGGCTGTCCATCAACCCGTCAGACCCGACCCACCCGGCTAAACTGACCTAACCTGAAGACTCATGGTCGGACCCGAATTGCATTGCTAGTCGGATGCGGGTTTGTTAGTGTAAAAAATCGGGTTTTCAGTTCAAGTTCTAGTCTTACACATCTTGACCCGTAGAACCCGACCCGACCACTCATAAGTTATTCATGCTGGAGCCTTTTTGTCTAATCTATTTTTTTGCCAAACATTAAAATCCATTTTTCACTCACGCTCTCTCTCTCTCCTCACTCTTTCTCTCTCTAAAAGCCCTAACAATGGTGTCGGAGATTATAGAAGACGGGTTCACGGCAACGCATCTGTTCAACCAAGGCTACTCCTACACCTACAACGACGTGATTTTCCTCACGCACTACATCAATTTCTCCACCAACGATGTCTCTCTCTCCACCAACCTCACTTGCCGCCTCCCTCTCCACACTATAATTGTCTCTTCTCCGATGGACACCATCACCGAATCGGCGAAATCACTAACCCTAGCCGCTGCCGTCACCAACTTTTCCCTACTCCCACCATCTTGGGTAGAGTCACTCTTAAACCCCACTAATGGTGGATGTATTGATCTTGTGCAATCTGATCTTCGACGTAAAACATCATTGAATTTGCTTCAAATCTCCTCCAACGCTCTATTCTTGTGGATCTGATGGTGGTTGTATTGATTTTATGATGGATCATGCGGTGATGGTGGGGGGAGGGATTGTGCATCTTGTTCCGGATTTGGTCTTATCTCTCCTATTTCTCTCTCTTCGTTTCATTATCAGATCTGGGTTTGTGGTATTTTTGGTGCTATTTGGTTTTAGTCTCAAATATGGATTTGCAGTAGCTTTGGTGTTATTTGATTTCTCTAGCTTTGGATTATGGTTGTCAGTTGTGTTTTGTGGGTTTGACTTCATCTGTGATGTTCTTCAAACCCGAAATCACCTGACGACTCTGCCCACTCAATTGATGACCCGAGTCACCAGATCTGACCTGAATGTTCGGTTGGCTGCGGGTCTATTTTTTGTTCACCCAATTCAATCGGGTCGAGTGTGGGTCAACCTCAAACCTGATTCGACTCGACCCGTGGACAACCCTAGATTGAACTGCTGGACATGACATATCTAGAATTTTGATATTAGAATTAATTAATAGTTTATCACTTTTGGTTTCTTTATAAACATTTCAGGTTCTCAATAAAATAAATCTTATTCATTAAAAAATAAAAATATTTATACACAAGTGGAACAATATTAAAAAGGCAAATCCATTTGTTAGTTTGACAAAGTGGATATGAACTGCACTCCTTCTCTGGCCAAAAAATAAACCCTGCTTAAAATTATTTCCAATCTATAGTGTCTAGCTGGCTATAGTATTAATATATATATATCCGATTTTATTGATACATTTCTCTTTTATCACGATTTTTTACCCAATACTTTTTATATATCTAATCTAATCAAATGTTTTATAATAAGAGTGGTATACTTGGGGTTGGGATCCGGTGTAATAGCATCACCTAAGCAATTAACCATTGAGTGCGAGGAAAAAGTTTAAGAAAATAAAGCATAAAAATAAAATGGTAACAAGTTGGAGGTTACATTTTTTTTTTTTTTAAATTTATTCAAGTGCTATGATTAAAAGTGACTTTTAAAATTTTTGAACTCAATGTTTGATTTGTTATTGCATAGTACTATAGCCCTACACATGTAGCCTTCACTTTTTTGCCATCAGAAGCATTATTTGACTAATGCTATAATACCTCTTAGTCTCTTACAATTCTCTTAGAGCAACTGCATCAGCCCTTCTAAAATATTTCATCTATTTTACACAAAAAATCTAATTTTTCTATTTTACATCATCACTTTTACAAAACACCCACGTCAGTTTATATATTTTATTAGATATTTCAATAAAATATTCATTCTTTATAAATTTTTTATTATTTTCCCTAATAGTCATACTTTTTAATTTAAACTTATATTTTAAGTAAACTATCAACATCGGTGGTTCGGCCAATGAAGCCATTTGTGGTGGAGGTGTAATGGTCAAACCGCTAAAATAGTGTTTCCGGCAACCATCACTAGATTGGTGTCTCTGCCCACCGTGCCACCAGCACTAGTGGCCAGACCACCAAAATAATGGCTTCAGCGATTGCCGATAGATCGATGTCTTGTACCATTATTCTGCCATCAATGAAATATTTTGGTGTGTCATTTCAGGGTTACGCATTGGAGAGAGAGAGAGAGAGAGAGAGAGAGAGAGAGAGAGAGAGAGAGAGAGAGAGAGAGAGAGAGAGAGAGAGATTTATATTGTCAAAAAAAAAAAAAACATTTACAAGTAATTATAATTCTTTTATAATTAAATTATATTGTAGAGACATTTACAAGTAAGGAAGCTTCCTTTCCCCTCACTTTTAACCCCCACCACTATAATACTTTTAAGCCCCACCACTAATCTAACCCTCTCTTTTTTTTTTCCCCTTTTTTATCTCAAAAAATCCCACTTTTCTCTACATCCTCTCCCACGTTCCTTTCCCTTCATTTTTTATTTTTTGATCTTTTCCTTTGGTGTAGCTGTCTTGCACTTGTTTCTCTCCTCTCTAATGGTAGTAGCAAGCTCTCCATGGCAGTGGTGACAGTGGATTTGATTTGAGTTTGGGTTTGGGTTGATGGATTTTTTGTTGAAAGTTTGATTTTAGGTTCTAAGTTGTTGACTTTTCCAATGAAGGTTTGATTTTGGGTTTGGATTGATTTTTCTTTGTTTTTGGTTGATTTTGTGATTGGAATATCATGGGTTGTGATGGGTTGTGGTGGTGGTGATTGAGTGGTGGTTAGGCAGTGTTGAGAGTGCAGGGAAAGAGAGACTGATGAGAGCAGATATGAGAGAAAAAAATTAATAAAATAGTAATATACACATCTACAGTAACAATGCATATTTGCACAGCTAATATAGCAAATGTGTATATTTATACGACAATAGCCGGACTGATATGAAGCAAATTTAGGAAATATTGTGTAAATTTTGCATTTTTTTCTATCTTGCACAATTTTACACCCACTGATATGAGCGCTCTTACAAGTCGTTATCAAGTCTCCTTCACATTGATAAAGGGTTACATTAATTAAAAGGACTACAAATATATATATATATATATATAGATATTATGTATTTTATATTGAATTTTTATTTATATGGGTATAACAGCTCTCTCTCTCTCTCTCTCTCTCTCTCTCTCTCTCTCTCTCTATAGAAAGTATAACAGCTCAATTACTTACATAAGGACCACAACAAAAAGGAAGAGCTTATCAATGCCTATCTGTATATATAACAGCATATATTTAAAAAATGATTCATGTCAAACAAAATGAACTGTGATTATTTGGAGTAGACACAAAATAACTTTGTAGGATTGAGATCTAGGTATTGTACTATGTGTAATTGCTTTTAATGATTGAGATTAAAAGCAAAAAAAAACAACTTTTAATTTCAATCTTTGAATAAAAAAATTAAAAAGTGAATGAGGATAAAATAGGAATTGTGAAAGAAACTAGGGGTCATTGCATGCTATACGGTATTGCACAGGATTATAATCCATATTTACAAACCTTAAGGATTCAAGACTTGCAAGCTACCATTAGATGATGTTTGTCTTTGTTGCATTGTCAAGCATGCATGAAGATTGAGATCTTGCATGATGTCGTACATTAAGCGTGATGGATTTTGCATTCACCCAAACTCACTTTTGCGGACTTTGGTTTCCACATATTTTGTACATATAGGAGATGCAACCTGCATAGAAGGCAAGGAGTGGTGCAGTGCGATAATTCAGAATATTCCTCCTTGCTCTGATCGAATTTTGTATTTGTGTAAGATAGTAGCATTCAGTGCAGTAGGGATTGTGTTTTGTGTGAGTGCCACCACACTATTTTGTATTCTCTATATTCATTAGTGAAGTTTCTCCTAGGTGCCACTGCGGATGTATGCCAGAAGCCAAACCACATAAATTCTTAGTATTCTCTTCATTTCTTGTGTGTGTTTGTGTCTATTTCTATTTTTAAGTTCTCTTCTTTTCTATTATTTTATTTTTGTGAACTTTCTAAAACCTATAATATTTTCACAATCAATCTTGTACGAGATTGTTATCCAAAAGCATTTTCCCACAATAATTTGATAGTAGAGCTTATACTATTGCAATAAACATTGTTTTGAAACCTGGACTGGACTGAGAGGTCCGACCAGATTAACTAGGAACCAGATTAAAATCCGGTTTTTTAAGCACATAGAATCGTAATTTTTAAATAATTAGTGAACCTTCTGAATCGCGGTTAGACCGAATAGTTCAACAGAACCAATCACAGTTCAACCACAGTCATAGCTTGACTTTTAATTCATAAAAATAAAAAGAATTTGCTCACACCACGTCTAGAACCGGTCACAATCAATCTTGTGTGAGACTATTATTCAAAAGCATTTTCCGACAATAATTTGATAGTAGAGCTTATACTATGGCAATAAAAAAATTTTTGAAACCTAAACCAGCCTGGAAGCTCCGACGGGATTAATCAGGAACTGGGTTAAAATCCCATTTTTTAAGCATATAGAACCATAAATTTTAAATAATTAATGAACCTCCTAAACCGCGGTTAGATTGGACGGTTCAATAGAATTGATCACAGTTCAACCACGGTCAAAGCTTGACTTTTAATTCATAAAAAATAAATCATTTGCTTGCACCACGTCTAGAATCAGTCACAATCAATCTTGTGTGAGACCGTTATTCAAAAGCATTTTCCCACAATAATTTGATAGTAGAGCTTATACTATTGCAATAAACATTGTTTTGAAGCCCAAATTAACCAGGAACTGAATTAAAATTTGGTTTTTTAAGCACATAGAACCATAATTTTTAAATAATAAGTAAACTTCCGGAACCGCGATTAGACCGGACTATTCATGGTTCAACCATTGTCAAAGCTTGACTTTTAATTCATAAAAAATAAAGCATTTGCTTGCACCACATCTAGAACCTGGGTTCTAGTAACGTAAATTTTAATTAATATCCTAACCACTATGCCATAAGAATATTTAAAAGAATGCCATAAGAATAATTTAAACTTTCAATACGATATATTTATATTATAATCAACATTAATAATATTTTATTATATAATTTATTTTAATTAGTTATCTCAAAAGGGGAATATATTGAAATAATTATAATTATAATCCTTCAAATATATTCATAGTTTTATACTTAAACAATTAACTATAACTTTTAATGTTTTTTATGCTTTATTATTTTATAAACTTTCTTATAATTGTTTGAGAATAAAGTATGCTTGAGAATAAATTTATTTTGCTTAGATGTATATTTTTTTAATCAAGATTGCTCATTTTTTAAAATTGATTTCATTTTTTTATATTTTAGTTAATTTTTAATTCATTATGATGTCATCACAGTCCAACCTTGGTCTGATCTCTAAAACCTTTAACCTCTCCCTTTTTCAATTCTTTGAACGGTCCGGATTTCAAAACCATGATAATAAACTAGTATTATTAGAGTCAAGGTTCGTGTTTGATTATAATGTATATAAATCTACATATATTTCCAAGCGTATAGAGACAAAAATGTTAGTTTTAAATCTTCTCTCCAAAGTCAGAACTTTAAGCAATTACTTTTTTTTTCTTCTTCTTCTTCTTCTTCTTCTTCTTCTTGGGTCAGGCATAAACAAACCCTATCGATGTACAGGGACGACATTACTTATGCTTTAGTGTGTTCAAAAGAACCCCGTGACTTGATAAAAAAAATTATATGTATAAAATATTATTTATTAGTTTAATTTACCTTTGAAAATATTTTTGCACACCTTGACTTAAATCTTGCACACTCTGACATGGATTAGTTCAACCTAAAACTAAACAACACAAATCAGTCCATTCCCAAACAAACTAATTAATAACATAAATCACATATCTCTCTCTCATGAATCTCTTTCTCTATCTGACTATTGGTATCTCCAACTTTAAGAGTAAATAGTGAGTGTTTATGAGTTATAAGTGTGTGTCTAATACTAATTGTGTGTGTTGTTTATTTATTTATTTTTGTTATAATGTTATTTATTTGAATGTGTGATAGTATAGTACAAATATAATATAACTTTATATAATTTAATAATTACGAAATATAGATATTTTGTTACATGTGTGTATATTGTTATCATATTATAATATTATTTATTTTGTTATAAAGTTAGTGATTAAAAAAATAGTAAAGTTAGTGATTCTCAAAGCATTTGATTGGTTAAGTAGGCACATAGTGTATTATTTATATATGTCTGGATTGGTGTGGCTCTTTGGGTCAATAATTAATACAATTCATGTGAGTTGAGTTTTGGCATTCAGTTTAAAATAATTTATAAAAACAATGACAAAAAGATAATGACAATTGCTTAAAAATACAAAATGTTATACAAACTTTATAAAATAAAATGGTTATACCTATCTACATTGACAATAGATAATAATGAAAACTCATAATGATGTCAAAATATAAAAATTTGTAGAAGGAAATAGTAAATGTCATGTATTGTACGTGCAAATTAGATTTGTAAAACTCGTGTGAAAAGCGTATGAGATATTTAATAGTATATTTCGATGAAAAAGCTCAAACACAATAAAAATGGAAGCTTAAACATCGTGACGTCGAGAGAAAAGAGAAAGTAATGCAAGGAAAGTAAATATGACAATGAGATGTACGTGGAAAACCCTTTTGCAAGGGGAGAAAATACAAGGGTGAGCAAGGGTGAATGTCCCTTTTCTCAGTTGTTCTATCTGAGTTCTTGCCCTAGTAGTCTAGCCTCATGTTTCTCTTATGGTCCAAGGAATGTTGTTAGATACAAGACAGATGTCACATTGTGATTCCCCCATTTGAACCCTAATACAACTATTGTACCATATAATGGCTGGAGGAGAGAGAGTGAACACCCAAGGTCAGTATAGCAGCATGAAAAGTAACCCTACCAGTACGCGGGGAGCAATCCTTAGGCAAGAAAAAAAATCAGAGGGTTTAAGAGCAATGCACATGCCCCCAATAGTGGTCTAGCACGAACACAACCAATGGGAGGGAAGGATTTCACAACCTCTAACCAAAGAGAGTCACTATCCCCTTTGGTGAGTGTTGGTTGTCCATGTCAAGTGCAAATCTCATTTTCCCTAAGATGATCATGCTATTGGCACAAACCAAAGATCCCTTTTTCCTGCCAACGCTTATTTTCCTTGGTCACAGCCATTCCACGAATAGGGTCCAGATCCAACCATGTCAGCATTCTCCCATGCTTTGGTTGGTGTACTGTACACATATTTATTTGATTTTTTTTTTTTTTTGGTTCGATAACTCGATATATTCAAGTTTTTTTTTTTCCATAAATTTTATTAAAATTTTAATTTTTAATGACCACCATTATCACCATCACTAGAAGCATGCCAACATGCAAGAGGGCAAATGGCACCTTTAATTATACCTACTACTTGCAAAGCACTCTTGTTTATGTCTCTCACATATCATCCTACTATATATCCATATTTTTAAATAAATAAATAAAAAACTTAGAGCCACATATATATCATGTGTACACCCAATCCCATTACTAATTATTTGTAAGAAAGCAATTCCCTTTATTATTATATTAGAAGAAACAAGACCAAGTGCCAATGCCCGGCCTCGATCGAACCCAAGTGGCCATGTCAGCCCACTTGAATAAAAGCCCAACGTGAAGCCTGAGGCCCATCAAGCGAATTGAGCTTGATATGCACGGGGGGGAGTTAGCCTTGGGCCTTATCACAGTGTGCCCAACCCCGAAATTGGAACCATGGTAGAGGGGACGGGGCCTGAAAGGTTCCTAAGTGGTCGGCAAGATGTTGACCGATAACAAAGGTGGTCGGGGTGAGATGCAACCCTAGCGAGATCAGTACCCAAGGACTAATAGTGCAAGTGGGGAGCCACCCTTGAACACTATTCGGCATTTGGAACAAGTTCCAAGGGAATCGTCTAAATTCGTGAGGATCCCTTAGGGATTCTAATGAACATAGGAATATGTGTAGGAGTGGGGAGATAATGATGACAACCCTACTAAGAAAAGACTATAAGAAGGAGAAGAAGGCAAAGGAATGGGGGTTGGAAGAATTGGGGAGAGGAAGGGAGCGAATTACAGAGAAAAAGACACAAGGAAACATGGAAAGCTAGGGGAAAATGGGGAAAGGGAATCGGATTAAAGCCTGAAGAAGACACACCAAGATAAGTTAGGAGCCCCATTAGTAGGATTATGAAGTAGCCCATGTAGAAATTAATTGGGGGCCCAAATACCATTATTCAAGTAGTATTCGATGCTCACAATATACATATAGTCAAATTTGAGAGGAAATCGTCTAATTTTTTGGCAAAATCAAAGAGTCTAAATCCAATTAGATTCTAAATTATATATATATATATATAATTGTGATTGATTTTAAATGTACTCGTACATATGCACAGGTTACACACTAGTGATTACTAAAGGTTAAGACTTATTTTTTAACATAAATTAAAACTATAGGATTTTGACATTATTGATATAAACCATTGATTTGACATATTTTTAGTGCAACTTACTTATTAAAAGAAAATATTTTGAGTGTAACTTTTCTTGAAACCCACAACCTTTGAGTTCTTCTCTATTTTTATTTTAATTTTTTCTTAATCTTTTCTCCTTGAAACTGTACCCCATCCAGCTTCGTCTTCTTATTCAATTTTTTCCCTTTTGGATATTTGCTTGGTATCAATTGCAATATTGCTATATCCTCATATTCTTAGCTCATTCATGAAAAAAAAAAGTATGGTATAATACATTTGTGCTAACTGTTTAGTTACTTCAGTGGTTAATGTTGAACATAAAAAATTAATTCTTATAAACTTATAGTCATTAAGTGATTAAATTATTAACTAATATTACTAATTAGTCATAGGGCATTGTGGATATTGAAGATATAAGAAAGGATATTATTCTTATCTAGCTGATCCAAAAAAATAAAATGACTTGACTTGTAATTTTTTTGTTAAAATTGCAAAAGTAGGGTTCCTCTAAATGTGATATGAATTATATAAAAAAATTTATTTCAGTTTACATGATAATTTGTTTGTTGTATTTCTCATTAATAATAAATATAAATTATTTCATAAAAATATGTGTTTCACTTCAATACTTAGGTTCCAAGAGATCTTTGCCCCCTTAAGTGCAACCCCTCACTGTTACAAACACTACTTTTTTTTTTTTTTTGAGAAACTTACAAACACTACTTAAGATATTTTATGGCTAGCATTTGGTAAACAGTGGCCATGTGACTGTATTAAAGTAATTTTTCCTTCTGTTCAAAGCTGGACTTGTGGCTTCTTCCACAGTTCCACCATTTTTCTTGCGTTCTTGGGGATATTAAGAAATCATGTCACGGGGATGCGGCATGATTGGATTGATATCATTCTGTACTTTTAGGTTTGGTTTGGTAATCATTTTGTACTTTCAGATTATGGACTCATGAAGTTATTGTGTTTGTGATGTTGGAATAGGCAATAGAGCATTGGTATTTTTTTGTTGCTTGGGTGGAGGTGTCCAATCAGAAAAGTGGGGAAAAAGTAATGCAGAATATAACATGAGGCTAACCAAGCAAGTTGTTAGAGCATTCTTAAGAAAGGTTGTAAATGCTATAAATGTTATTTTTTAGCATCTAAAACCACAAAACTTTACTCCATCAAACATCCTATATCTTAAAATTTTTGCATTCATGCTACAATGTGCTCTCAAAAATGAGAGTGCACTGTAGCTCAAATCTTATAATAAAAATAATTTTTTATTGCTCTCTCATCTCTCTCCCTGTACTCTTCTTTCTTTTTCTCTCACTGGTGTCTTCTTCACTCATTTCTTCTTTCCTTCTTTCCTTCTCTCACTAGTCTCACTTCTTTTCTCTTTTCTTCTTTCTTTCTCTTTTCTTCATTGACCGGCATCCACAACTGAAAACCATGGTGGTAGTGGTTCGGTGAAACCGTGAAGAAGATGAGGTCAAGTTTGTGGTTTGTGGGTCTCTACTGTTGATCGAGGTGGCTGGGTTGCGTTGGTTCGGCGATCATGGCTGGGTTTCGACAAGTGTGGCTGGGTTTGGGTGGGTTATTTGATTTGATTTTAGGTGAGAAATTTCAAAAATATGCTCTTTCTAATTTTGAGTTTGTGATTTCTAACATGGGTTTGTGATTTGTGGTGGTACTGGGTTTGATTGGTGGTTTTGATGTTGGTTTGTTGAGTTTTTGATTTGGTTTGGGTGGTGGGAATCCTGATTTACAGAGGTTGTGGGTGCTGCCGGTGATGGTGGCTAGGGCTGTGCTATGGTGGTTTGTGGTTGGGTTTGTGTGGTGGGTTTGTGGGTGATGGGTTTGTGGTAGTTGGCTGTTAGGTGAGGTGGCTATTGGCTGTTGGGTGTGGTGGCTATTGGGTTTTGTTATACCAGTGGTGGTAGTGGTGAGTGGAGGTGATGGTGTGGCTGTGAGAAAGAGAGAGACAGAAGAGAGAGACAAAGCAGAGAGGAAAAATAAAAAATTATTAAAAAATAATAAAGAAACAATATATAAATGAAATGGTAAAATTTATAAAAGGTTTAATATAAGTTGTATTGTAAAGTGTTGTGTTATATATTATAAAATTGGGTTTTAAAATGGTAAATGCTAAATTTTGTAGAATTGTTGATGAGAATGCTCTTAACACGTGATAGGATGCTATCCTGAACATGGTATTTAGATCATTCACGTCTCCCTAAGCAAAATTTTTGTCAAATTTAACGGAAAAAGCTCACTTTTTTACTTAATGCAGCTTGTTTTTCTTTTTTCTTTTTTATGGTTAATCAGCTTGTTTTTCACTTCCATTTGCGATGAGCTCTTTTTCTTACTACTCTACATATATTTTTTTAAGAGGAATCTTACTACTCTATTTAAGTACTGTTTTTTTTTTTTTAATATATATTTTATTCACAAACTCTTGTACCTCTACTTCATCAACTCTGCCAAGCTAGGCACCATTTTGTTTCCTTGCCTTTTTCCTCATAGATCTTGTTGAAGATACAGTACTACTAGTTAGGTTTGACCGTGTGCTGTAACAGTTTTTTTAGTGTTGACCTTTCTTGAGTTGTATGGTGCAATTTGCTTGGATTAGGAGGATGTCTAATCTATTTCTAAAGCGCTTGTATTTTGCTAATCTCTCTCTCTCTCTCTCTCTCTCTCTCTCTCTCTCTTCTTTTCCCTTCTATTTTGTTGATCTCATTGTCTTCATAGTAGTAGCCAATAGGATTTGAGTGCAGTGTGTTGTGCAATGTCGATTGTTGCCTTAGCTAGCTAGATGTCACTTAAGTTCTTGATGATACTATTTTGGTTACTGGTTGATCAAAAATTCTAAAACTACATAATAAATCATAACTTTTGTCACAACTGTTCATGTGTTAAACTGTAAGTAATAGAAGAAAATTGGTGAGACCATGTGAAAGTTAAATATTGATGCCGCTAGTCACAGTTTGCTATGTAAGATAATTATGACAAAAGTTGTGACTTTTTATGTAATAGCACTAGAATTACTCTTGGGTGATGAGTGGGTGGTTTGGTTTTTGTGGATATATATTTTGTTGAATGAGTAATAATGCGTCATTGTTCTACATCTTGATTTATAGTCTAATTGGATTAATTAGTGCTAAATACATCATGATTTATAGTCTAATTGGACTAGTGCTAAATTCGGAAATATAATTTGAAGAGTATTTGCATAGTTTTGTATTTAGCAAATGATATAAATTTATGTTGCTTGTATTGTGTTTGCCAGAAAGAGGAAGGATGATATCTAGCCCGGATTAACCAAACACTCGCAGTTGGATAAAGGCATAGGCTAACCAAAAAGCCAACTCCTTTTAGCTTAGGTCCGCTAACAATTAGCGGATCTACTGAGTAAAAATTGATCTCGATTTTCAGGCAATACGAAGAAATATTATTTGCTTCTAGTAAGGAAGTGAAATCATGAGCTCTCTTTGTCCCAGACCAAAAAAATTGAATAAAATTAAGCTAACTAGCTTCAAAGTGCTGATGTCAAATACTCATTAGCTGAACAATGATAATCTTATTATTCTGCAAAAAAAAAAACTCAGGCATGTTTCCTTGAACTCTCAGCTCTCGTTTGTTTTCTCTACATCACTCTCTTTCGGCCCTCCCCATTTCCTTATTCTGTCTTCAGCAATTGATGCCTGCATTTCACACCAATTTAGTCAATCCTTCCATTCTTAACATGGGCTAATCGTTGAACACTGTTTGTGTTATGCAACTATATATTTAAGATTGAAGATGATTGTTTTCTTTCTTTCATTTTTATTTTTATAAAATGAATTTCATTGAGGATGGTCTTGCTAGTGTATGCTATGTGAAACAAAGGTTTACCTCTTTGTTCCAGTTTGTCCTATAAACTATAATGAAAAGAACACCAGTCTGTACGATCGTTCCAACCATCATGCCCTACCAAATCCCCTGCAAGATTGAGAATGACAATGGAGTTCATGTTTCACATTAAAAAGAAAGGGTACGAAATTCATTTACTTGGTGATACATGGCTTATCTGAAGCAATAAGGTCCTCTTTGGGTATTACAAGTTTGTGATTGTTTTTTCTTTTCATAATTTTCTCTCATAATTATTAAACATTCCTAGTATGCTTGCTTGCTACTTCCACCATTTTCACTTGGTAATAGAGATCAAATAAACAAAAAACAGGAGACCATGACTTACCGTGACGCCCCAATCAAGCTTGTAACCCAGAATGAGACCCAAAGGGATCCCAAAAACGTAGTAGCATGCGATGTTCACATAAGCAACAATACCTTGCCATCTTGCCCCAATGGCCACCCCTGTGAAAAAAAATTATTCACCCAATTAATTAAAATCTATTTCCATATCCCTCAAGAATCTGAATTTTTATTTAAAAGAAGAAGATAATATGATATAAAGACTAAAGACGCCAATGAGTTATTAAACAAAAGACCATAATTTTTTAACTAGAAAATTCCAAGTTTCTAACCAGAGAGAACGGGTTGAACATTGTTAACGATGATACAAAGAGCCAGTACTGGTGTAAGCTCTTTAACGAGAGTTTCAACACTTGCATCACTCGAAAACAAGGATGGGTACACGTTTCGTGACAGGATTAGAATGATTGAGATGATAACACCGATCAAGAATGAGGTTACCACAGCCACCGCTAATGAAAATTTAGCTGTTCTTGGATGAGATGCTCCCAATTCATTTGACACTCTCACACTGCAAAAAAATATATTTTGGTTTTTGTTAGAAATACTGAATGACTGTGTTTTATTTCTTACTGAAATAATATACATGAGTACCTTTATATAAGAGGCATATGAGTGCAGTACAAGTAAGAGTGTAGTACAAGAATGTGTGCTATACAAGTAATCTAGTTGGGCCTAAAGCCCACAATACCATACACGTTAATAGCCCCCCTCAAATTCAAGGTGTATGTGAGACCAGCTTGAGGTTGTCGACTAAATCATGAAGACGTCTCTTAGGATGTGACTTGGTGAAGATATCAACAAATTGATATTTGGAGGAGACAGAGAAGAGCTTGAGAGCACCATGAACAAGATGATAACGGATAAAATGACAATCAATCTCAATATGTTTAGTTTGTTTATGAAAGACATTATTGTGAGCAATACGAATGGCACTCTGATTATCACAATAAAGAGGAGTAGCAGAGGACGTGGACACACCTAAGTTCGTAAGTAGCCATCGTAGCTAAAGGAGTTTAGATGTGGTATCAGCAAGGGCACGATATTCTACTTCAGTACTAGAGTGGGCCACAAAGGTTTGCTTCTTACTTCTCCAGGAAATCAAGGAAGAGCCAAGGAAAAAGCAATAGCTAGTGGTGGACTTGCGATCAGTAAGATCTCCTGCCCAATCAACATCAGAGAATGCACAGAGTACAAGAGGAGACCGAGTTGAGTAGAAAAGGCCATGGAAGAGAGTGCCCTTCAAGTATCGAAGAATGTGCAGAACAACAGCGTATTGAGTCGATCGAGGAGCAGACAAATACTGGCTGACCTGATAAATAGCATAGGAAATATCTGGACGAGTAACTGTGAGATAAAATAGGCTACTAACCAATCATCTGTAAAGAGAAGGATTAGCCAATGGTTTCCCCTTCATGAGAGTCAGGTGCGCATTAAGCTCAACTGGAGTGTCAACAGTATTGCTGTCAGTGAGTCCAGCTCAAGATAAAAGGTCAGAAGCATACTTGACTTGAGTAACATAAAGACCATCTGTGGAATGAGTGATTTCAAGACCCAAGAAATAGCTAAGGTGTCCAAGATCTTTCATCTCAAACTGCTGATTGAAAAAATCCTTGAGTTCTTGTACGCCATTTAGGTCATCACCAGTTATGATTATATCATCCACATAGAGGAGAAGTAAAATGGTGCCTTTATCAGTGCGATGAAGGAATAAGACAGCATCATAAGGACTGGCAGTGTAACCCAGGCAAAAGATGGTAGAGCTGAACTTTGCAAACCAAGCTTATGGTGCTTGTTTAAGACCATACAATGCACGCCAAAGGTGACAAACGTTGTTTGATTCAATAGAGAGACTTGGAAGAGGTTGCATATAAACTTCTTCACTCAAATCCCCATTAAGGAAGGCATTTTTAACATCCATCTGAAAAGGGTCCAATTTTCTAGCAGTGACAACAGCCAAGAGGGCACGAACAAATGAGATGCAAGCAACTGGAGTAAAGGTCTCTTCATAATCAATCTCATACTCCTGTGTAAAACCTTTCACAACAAGACGAGCCTTATACCGCTCAATGGACCCATCAGAGTGAGTCTTAATTTTGTAAATCTACTTACAACTATTCACAGACTGTCTAGGAGGGAGAGTAACCAAATCCCACATATGGTTTTTGGTTAATGCATCAAGTTCCTCTTTTATTGCAATTTGCCATAAAGGGTCAGTGGAGGTCTCACGATAGGTCTGAAGCTTGTGGAGTGTAGCAAGGGCAGTATAACAATGATAATCGAGTAAATGTGTAGGAACGGATCTTACCCGGGTTGAGTAACGGGGTGGAATGTCTTGTGGAGGATCTTCAGGTGAAGCAGGAGCAAAGGACCCAGGCTCAAGTTGGGGCAGCTTGTCATCAACCTGTTCATCTTCAACCTGTCCAAAAGAAGCATTAAAAATATCTAGAGGAGGGATAGAGAAGTCCAAAGGAGGATAAAGACTATTTGGAGAAGGAACATGAGACTCATCTGGAAAAACTTCTAAAACAGATGAGGTCGTTAGGGAATAATGAAAATGAGAGAGTTCAACAAACAAGCGGTGTTCCTAGAAGACAACATTATGAGAAATACGAAGACGATGAGATACAGGATCGTAACACCGGTACCCCTTTTGTGTTTCGCCATAACCAAGAAAATAGCAAAGTTTAGACCGAGGCTCAAGTTTGTTGTGCTCATGAGGTTGAAGAAGAACGAAACAAGCTGATCCGAAGGAGCGAAGGTGATGATAGTCAGGTGGTGACCCAAAGAGGCACTCATACAGAATTTGATTATGGATGACAGTGCTTAGAATGTAGTTAATAGCATGAAGAGCATGAAGAGCAACTTCACCCCAAAATGGGGAAGGAACTTTGGTAGAAAGAAGAAGAGCACGAACAGTGTCAAGAATGTGACGAAATTTTCGTTCAGCTGGACCATTTTGTTGAGAGGTATTTGGACAAGTTAGATGATATACTGTGCCATAGGAGTGTAATAGAGCTTGAAAAGCATATTGAGCATATTCAAGAGCATTATCAGATCGAAAAATTTTGATACGTTTGGAGAATTATGTTTCAACCATTTTTGCAAAGTTACTATATATTGGCAAAATTTCAAAATGAGATTTCATAGGAAAGATCTAATTATAACGAGAATAATCATCAATAAAAACAACAAAATATCGAGATCTACCAATACTAGCAACAGGAGAAGGTCCCCAAACATTAGAATGAATTAACTTAAAAATGCTATTAGAAATAGAATCACTATTATTAAAAGGCAAAGCTGGTTGTTTTCCTAATTGACATGAAGTACAATCAAAATTGTCTTTGGACATAGAACCTAACAAACCCTTAGAAGCTAACTATTGTACTTGAGAAGAGGGTGTATGACCAACACAAGAATGCCAAAGTGCGAGAGAAGGTAAGGAAGAAACCGCAACAGCAGTAGCAACAAACACTGAAGCAACAGGTGGAAGATGAAGATTGTCCATAGGAAACATATGCCCAACTCTAGCACCAGTCCCATGCTTTTGTCCTGTCCTCAGATCCTACACAATACATCCAGAATAGTAAAAAATATGGCGATATCCTAGTTTAGATAATTGTCCCACATAGCACAAACTATAGGATAGGTCAAGTACATAGAAGACCCCAGGAATAGAGATGTTGGAGGTCAATACAAAACCTAGGCTATTTCCATGCATGGTGGAACCATCAACTATATGAATATTTAGAGGATGTGGTGCAGGGTCAAGTTTGGAGAATAAGGACAAGTGAGGTGTCATGTGATTGCAACAGGCAGAATCAAAAAGCCAAGTTTGAGACTTACCGGGCAAAACTAAGAGAGTAGTGGAAAGAGATGCATTACCAGCCATACGAACAGCCTGAGCTATAATCTCCTGTAGTTCAGTAGGTGAGAGGTTGATAGTGAATCCAGAAGACTGGGACTCAGCTAAAATGGGAGGCATTGATGGAGTAGACTCAGTATTAGCAACTGTAGCAGTAGATTTGTTGCGACGGTAACAAGTCTCAATAGTGTGGCCAAGACGCTTGCAATAGTTGTAGAACTTTTTGTTGATCTGCTTGTGATGATTGCTAGAAGTAGAAGGATCACCTAATTGCTGAGGTTGCTTTATGGGCGAAGCAGAAGGAGTAATATCCAGAACATTACACTTATTCTGGGCTTGAAGGGTTGCAAGGCAAGCTTCTTCTCTAACCAACTCATTTACAGCAATATCAAGAGATGGAGGAGGATTGTGATTAAAAAGCTGAACTCGAATGGGTTCATAGTCCTTGTGGAGTGACATCAGGAACTCATAGAGACGAAATTCATCTCTAACAATAGCATATTGTTAAGCATCTTTTGAGCATGCCCAGGTTGGATCAGAAAGGTTAATTTGGTCCTAAATGAAGCGAAGCTGATCATAGTAGTCATTAATGGATTGCCCTGGTTCTTGCCTGAGTTGATGCAATTCAACCACTAATTGATATTTCATGGATTCATGAGTAGTGGAGTATCTTTTGGCCAACATATCTCATGCTGATTTTGCATCTTCAAAGCTGCCAATAAATTGGAGATGGAGGGAATAAAAGTGCTTCAAATCCATGTGAGGATCATGTGGTTGTGACCATCCCATTCAATCATGCAATTGAGGAAGGCTGTATCATCTTCACTTGCCTTCTTCACTAGCTTAAGACCAAGATAAGTAATTCTTATTCCCCTCCAATACAGTATTGATGGGGCGAGGAAGAAAAACATCCTTTTTATCCATTTAGAGACACAATATGCAAAACAGACTGCAAAAAATGAAATCTACGTGAAAAACTGAGTAAAGAGAACCTAGACTGAAAAAGTCAACTCTGGGAAAAAGTCAACGGTCAAAGTCAACACTAGGTCAAAGTCAACGGTAAGAGATGATGACGTAAGCAAGATGACGTGGCACTAACGTCAACAGGTGACTGGATACTGACGTAAGCAAGGGCTGACGTGGCACTGCTGACGTCACAGATGACGTTAGCCTGGAAGAGTTGACGATGCGTGGGGTGCGTGGGCTGCAGCATAGATTCTTTGAGTGGTTCGTGGCGGCGCGTGTGGTCTCTGATGGCTTCGCGGTTTCCACGAGCGTGTAGATCGATGCAAGTTGATCTCAGTGGTACTTGTAAAAAGTTGATTGGAGCAAAAGTCGCGACGGCGGAACTCCTCAACGGCAGCTGCTACAGGTTTGGAACCTAAGGACAATGTCTGGAAGACGCCGGAGGTTCAATGGCGAAAGACTGTGGCTGTTGCTGTGATGGCGGAAGCGATATTGAGAATGGAGTTACACCAATAAAGACAAAACTGCTAAGAAAAGATCCGAGTAATGACTCTGATACCATGTTAGAAATACTGAATGACTGTGTTGTATTTCTTACTGAAATAATATACATGAGTGCATTTATATAGAATGCATATGAGTGTAGTATAAGTAAATATGATTGTAGTACAAGTAAGAGTATAGTACAAGAATATGTGCTATACAAGTAATCTAGTTGGGCCTAAAGCCCACAATACTATACACGTTAACAGTTTTAATTTTTCAGACATTTTTGCGATCGAGTACAGATATATATATATATATATATATATATATATATATATATAGCTTTGTTGAGGTGTGTTTCTCTGTCACTAACCTAATAGCTGCATTCATTCCAAGATCTTCCATAATTGTCCAGCCCAATATGTTCATGCTACGACAACCATTGGCATAGCAGGAAATGGTTAATAAAAAAAAATTATAATCAAAGCACAATGATAGAATTAATTTCTTAGACTTTATAAAAAGATCCTATTAAGAAAACGTAACTAAATTTTTCTTACACTTTATACAAATGATATTGTAAGGACTGATAAAGTTGATAGAAACAATTAGAACAAGATCTCATTAAGAAAACACAAATAAAAATTGGTTTAAATAAACAAAATCAAACAATCTCTGACATTCTACTCATTGAATGCACATATTTGAAAATGCCAAGAGCAAGAATTAAAGATTGAAATTTCTGTCACAAATTGATAAAAAAATATATATTACCTCATAAAACAAAACAGAAAAGTACACCTCAATTTTTTTAAATATATATATATATATATATTAACAAAATAAAAGCGAAGTTTTTCTTCCTTACACCAAATAAAAAAAATAGATCTATATATTTACTTATATTTGTACATGCGATGTTGATTACATATGACTATATGAGAAAGAAATTTTCTGAAAAAACTGTGTTAAATTTAGAATTTTCATCAAGTTTTGATATAAAAAAAATTTTAAAATTTTAAATTTATTGATCATTGATTAAATTATAATAAAACTTTACCACACACACATACATATATATATATATATATATAAAATGGGACACGACCTTATCAACTTTGATGGAGGAGGTATAAAAGAAAGAACAATGAGATGCAATTTCACAATTTAGCTATTAAAAAAAAATGCAATTTCACAAATGATCATTGTTTTTAAACCCAGACCGGTCTGTCCAATTTGACTGAGTTAACGAGAACCGATTCTTGGATCGATTCTTAAAAATTGATGAAAATATGCTGTTGGCAGGACTTAAACCTAGACCGTTTGTGAATTTTACCATCTATTCAACCACACTTCATGCAAATCACTTTTGACCAACTATTCAACAATCTTTTGAAATCCGAGTAATAGTGATTTATTCCATTTTTTATATTGTTCAATTGTAATAGATCACAAATTAAGTTTACCATGGTAACCATTATAAATAGTAAATTAAATAATTTGAAATGTCACCAACTCTTAGATAGGTTATTTGTGGGATGTGATTTGATGGGAACAGTCCTCTATATATAGTCTATTCAAAATCTTTATAAATAGTTGGGCAACTAATCTGGGAGAGTCACTGACAGATGCTAATGAGGATATCATGAATGATTTCAAACCCAAAATGATATATATATATATATATTAAGACAGAAATCACAACTACCTGCTTCAATCTAATGAAAATCTATAATTTTATTCTTTTTTAAAAATTAAATATAAAACTTCTAAATGTGTTACTTTAAACCTCCTACTTTAATTACTGTACCAAACAAAACCACATAACATATGGTCCAAGTGTTTCAAAATTTTCAAGCTTTTGACACAATAACGAAAGTGTGGACTTTGAAGTGGCACATTTGAAATTATGGGTTGCATTTCTCACATGAATATAATTTTTTTTTCCATTAACTTTCCCCTTTATGATATGTTTGTCAAATATTGGTTGCAACTTGAATGAGTTTTCATCTCCCAAAGGAAGGTTCTTTTTTAAAAAAAAATTAACGTTAAGAAAGTTTTTATTCGGTTTTTTTGGCTGAATAGTAAGTTTGTTTCTTCAAGAAAAAGGGAAATGGGTCTGCTCATTAGACTTTCACAGCTTATTATTTTGATTGTGCTATGTATCTTGATCTGATTTATTGTCCTTTTTGTTCTCATTGTGTTGAAGTGCAATTAGCATGAGAACTCGTCCACAATTGACATGATTACTCACAATAAAAAACGAAAAAGGAAAGGAAAGTTGCTAGCACGAGTTCTTGCTAGTTACTAAAAAAACAAAACAGAGCTGCTGGTGGCATGAGTTCTTACCAAAAAAATGACAGCATGAGAAATTTGACGAAAGTATAAGTGTTAATGACGAAGAACGAACTAAACGCTTGCAAGCAAATTAGGTGGAAACATATATGGGTAACAGGGATGTATGCAAAAAATAAAATAAAATGAAGAATTCCTCTGATTTTGACAATTTGTGGTCATGTCATGTTGTGTTGCTGCAACAACCAATGTCTTAGGGCATGTTGGTACATATCTTTAAACACATGTTTTCAATTTTTAAACAACATTATACGTGTTTTTACATACTTTTTTACTCACACGTATTTCTAAAAAAATTGAAAATTGTTGTTTAAACACACATACCAAACATACCCTAATTTAGTTGTTTGTCGTTTCGAGTTTTATTAGGAAAACAAAGAAAGAAGAATCTAAGATTGATGAGTTTCTGTATATTGCATTAATTGAAGAGGAATTACAGTGCTGTATGTGTGTGTGTGTGTGTGTGTGTGTATACACGAGGAAGGGAAACAGGGGAAACTAACTAACTACCAGAATTTCCCTCCAAGCCTAACTAACAACCACACACGTGCTACCCACATGTTAATTACTAAGGCTATACACAATAATACAAAACTACATGTTGTATAGGATAAAATAAAAACAAACACTGCTCTCTGTCGTTTAAGCAGAGTTATGAACTTTCTTCTTCCCTTGATCTTGTAGTTTGTCATGAACCTTTCTAATCTTCTTTGTATTATCTTGACCCCCCCCCCCCCTCCCCCCCCCCTCAAGTGGAAGAGGGGCATGGATATTAACCGTATTTAACTTGGACACAAGAAATGCAAATTGATGAGCATTTAAAGCCTTTGTCAACAAATCTACCATTTGAGAATTGGTCTTAAAAATGTAGCATTCTAATAAACCCTTCTAAAACCTTATCTCTCACTAGGTGACAGTCTATCTCAATATGTTTTGTTCTTTCATGAAAAACTGGATTTGCCGCAATATGAAGAGCTGTCTGGCCGTCATAGAAAAGAAAAGCTGCTTTAGGATGCTTGACTTGAAGATCACTAAGTAAATACAAAAGCCAAATGACTTCACAAACAGCTACTGCCATGGCTCGATACTCTAATTCTGCTGAGGATCTTGAAATCGATTACTGCTTTTTAAACTTCCAGGGGACTAGGGACTCACCAAGAAAGACACAAAAACTAGTCACAGACCTTTTGGTGTCAGGGCAGGAAGCCCAATCTGCATATATGAAGGCCTTCAAGTGTAGGTTTGACTTGCTTGAAAAAAACAAACCCTGACCTGGTATTGCCTTGAGGTACTGCAGTACTTTATTGGCTGTATATAAATGTGGTTCTCTAGGATGTGCCATGAATTGACTCAAATGATTCATAGCAAAAGTGATATCAGGTCTAGTTATAGTTAAGTATAAAATCCTTCCTATTAGTCTCTTATAAGAACTAGGATCTTGCAGAGCCTTACCTTCATATTTACTAAGCTTGACATTAGGATCCATTGGAACCTGAGCTAGTTTACACCCCATCATGCCAGTATCACTCAACAGATTTAGTATGTACTTCCTTTGACACAAGCTAATGCCATTTGTTGTTCTTGCCACTTCAACACCCAAAAAGAACTTTAAGTCACCCAAGTCCTTCAATTTAAATTGCTAGTCAAGCAGAACCTTTAACTCATCTACTGCCTGCTTGTTATCATTAGAAATGAAAATATCATAAACATACACTAAAAGAGCAATGAAGGAAGTAGAAGTCTTCTTAACAAACGGAGAGTAATCAGCCCTGGATTGAGTAAAGCCTAGCATGAGTAAGGCAGTGGAAAACTTAGCAAACCATTGCCTACTTGCTTGTTTTAGACCATACAATGACTTAACAAGCTTACATACAAGCCCCCCTTGCTGTGGAAGCCTGGTGGAAGATCCGTATAAACCTCTTCCTTCAAATCACCACAAAGGAAGGCATTGTTGACATCAAGTTGACAAAGATGCCAACCTTACATAGTAGCCATTGCAAGAAGACATTTGACAGAAACCAATTTGGTAACAAGGGAAAAGGTCTCTAGATAGACAAGGCCTTCCTTTTGAGTGAAGTCTTTAGCAACCAATCAGGACTTATACCTTTCCACACTCCCATCAGATTTATATTTCACTTTATACACCCAATAGTCTTCTTATGAGAAGGTAAAGGAGTGAGAACCCAAGTATGGTTAGCTTCAAAGGCAGAAATCTGAGCAGCCATAACATCTCTCCACTTGGGATCCTTAGCTGCCTGATGATAGAACTTAGGCTCCTCAATAGATGAGAGCATGTTACAAAAATGCAAATGCTTAGGTGATAACCTGTGAGATGAAAAATAGGCAGACAAAGGGTGGACAGTGCTAGAAGACACCTGATTACACTTGTAATCAGCCAAATAAGCAGGTTTAGTACTGACCCTAGTAGATTTCCTAAGTGAAATAGACTGAGAAGGAGGCAAGGAAGAGTCAGATAAAATAGCAGGAGGTTCAACAAATAAGGAAATGGACTGATCAGACAACACAACAGGTGGATCAACAGACATGGAAGGGGACTAACCAGGCAAAACAGCAGGTTGAGCAATAGTTTGAGCATCAGGCAAAGAACCAACTAAAATGGAAGAAGGACTAGATGAAGTACTTAGAGGTATGCCTGTAGAAACAAACTTAGTACTAGAGGAAACATCAAAGGTAGGATTACAAGAAGCAGGTAAAGGGATTGATAAAGGAGGGGAATTAGACAACAAAGATTTATAAGATGGAGAAAAAGGAAAGATTGATTCATAAAAAGTAACATCTCCAGAAATAGAAATCTTCCTAGTATGCAGATTAAGGACTTTGTAACCTTTCATATTGAAGGGGTAACCAAGGAAGACACAAGGCAATGCTTTAGAGTCAAATTTCAACCTATGAACAGAAGGAGTAGATATAAAACATAAACAACCAAACACTCTAAGATGATCAAAAGAAGGTTGTTTATGAAAAATGAGTTCAAAAGGAGACTTGTTATGTAACAAAGGAACAGGCAACCTATTAATGAGGTAGGTGGCAGTGAGGATGCAATCACCCCAATAAACAGAAGGAAGGTTGGATTGGAGTTTAAGAGATCTAGCAACATTCAAAATATGTTAGTGCTTCCTTTCAACCACAGAATTTTGTTGTGGTGTATATGCACAACTCTTTTGATGCACAATACCATGAGCACTATAAAAATCAGTTAAGGAGAACTCAAGGTCATTGTCAAATCCGATGGCTTTAATATGTATGTTAAATTGGGTTTAAACCATGGTATAAAATGAAGTTAAAAGGTGTTTAACATTAGATTTCGAATTCATGAGGTACACCCAATTAGACCTGGTAGCATCATCAACAATTGTAAGAAAAAACTTAAAACCATCATGAGTGCAAATAAAATATAGACCCTAAACATCCACATGAATTAAGGAAAAAGGTTCATTACACATATTATTGTGAGAAGGAAATGGCAACCTTTTTTGCTTAGCTAAAGTGCAGATGATACAAACATCAATGCATTAAGCAGAAAAAGAAGGCAATACATTTTGTAAAACTGACATTCTACTCAAAGATGAATGACCTAATCTTTATTGAAAACAGAAGAAGAACAAGCTAACTTGGGAAACTTGTGAATGGATAGATGCTCTGACAAAGAAGGTGTAGTCCTAGAAGTACTCTTCTGTAGTAGATATAAACTATTATGGACTTCACCCATTCCAATTGTCTTCCAACATGAAAGATCTTGAATGAAACAATATTGAGATAAAAACACAAGATACAAAGGCAATCTTTGAGTAAGTTGACTCACAGACAACAGATTGAATGAGAAAGAAGGAACACAAAGAACATGATCAAGAATGATAGAATTAGAGAGTTCAACAATGCCAATGTGAGTGACATGTGCTGATTCACCATTAGGCAATTCCATAATACAATGACAAACAGTGGTATAATGCTGAAAAAGAGAGATAGCACAAACTATATGATCACTTGCACCTGTATCCATGAGCCAAGTATCAACACCAAAAGCAGTTTTGTTCACAAGTTTGGTAGAAAATATGAAGTGCTTGAGATTTCCTGCTAGGGGTGTGGACTGAGAACATGAAGCTTGATTGAAAGTAACATTATTTGCCATAGGAATAGTGTTGGTTTGAGCTTCATTCCTTCTAATCATAGCAGGTAATCTTTGACATTGCCCCATTGTAAAAGGAAAAGCTTGTTAAGTGGTAACAGCTAAGTCTTGAACAACATCAAAAGATGAAACTTGATTATCCCTTGGCTTGGTCTTGTAGCCAGGAGGATAACCATGGAGTTTGTAGTACTTCTCCGTGGTGTCACCACACAAACCACAGTGGCTGTAAGTGGGTTTCTCCTTGCGTTTCTTGAAGATCTTGGAATCAAGGTTCATGGTCTTTGCTACAAGTGTTGTAGACTCCACAAAATGACCATTGCTGCTACCTTACCCAACTGATCTTTGCTTCTCATCTTGAATCAACAAGGAGAACACTTTCTTGATAAATGGAATTGGATCCATCAATAGAATCCGTCCTCAATATGAGAGAAAGAATCATTGAGACCAATCAAAAATTGCATAACAGCTTCTCTTGATGAATATTAGAGATCTTCTCCTTCACATTACACACACACTTCTCACAAGAACAAGTAGGAAGTGGTTCATAATTATGAAATTCATCCCACAAAATTGAAAGTTTGGTGAAATACTCAGTCACAGATAGCTCACCTTGAGAAAAACTTGTTAGATCCTTCTGCAATTGATAAACCCTAGGTCCATTACCCTAGGAAAACATGCTTTGAAGCTTATTTTAGACTTCCTTAGCAGTCTTACAATACACCATGCTTGTGGCAATCTCGGGAGAAACACAACTGATGATCCAAGAAACCACAATATCATTGCATCATACCTAGCTTTGAACCAAGAGAGGAACTTTCTCCATGGCTAAAGTCAGAGAAACTGGTCCATCAATCAACCAGACCTTGTTCTTGATCCTGAGAGCTCTCTCCATATATCGTGCCCACGTAGGATAGTCTCACCTCCAATCAATGGTTGTGAGACTAATATCGCACTAGGACTTTCAGCATGATGAAGACATAAAGGATGTGATTCGTCAATGGTGATGCTTGTAGAAGCTTGACCAAAGGAAGCCATTGATAAAGCTTCGAGATTCTGAAGAAAAAAACCCTAACTTTTAGGGAAAAGGATTGGGAAATTTGTTTGAAAAAACTTAAGCGAAAGCCAAAAACTGCCCTGATACCATATTAGGAAGACAGAGATAGAAGAATTGGGGATTGATGAATTTTTGTATATTGCATTAATTGAAGAGGAATTTCGGTGCTATATATATATATATATATATACACACACACACAAAGAAGGGAAACAAGGGAAACTAACTAACTACCAAAATTTCTCTCCAAGCCTAACTAACAGAACTAACAACCACATACGTGCTACCCACATGTTAATTACTAAGGCTATACACAGTAATACAAAACTACATGTCATATAGGATAAAATAAAAATAAAAACACAAACACTGCTCTCTATCGTTTAAGCAAAGTTATGAATTTTCTTCTTCCCTTGATCTTGTAGTTTGTCCTAAACCTTTCTATTCTTCTTTGTATTATCTTGACAAGTATCGATTATCGACGACCGTTTATTACTATTTTGACTGTTTGGCGATGTTGACGTGAAGATATTATGGAGAATGGGAATAGATAGATTTTATGATATATGGTCACAACTCACAAGGGCTACTAGAAAGTAAAACTATTGCTTATTCCTATTCTTATTAGAGGAAAAAAAAAATGCACGATTAGCACAAATTAGAGGACATTTACAGATCCAACTGCATAAAATGTGGTAGTCATCTTAAATTTTGTGTACAAAGAGAGTATTGAAATTATTAATTTAGAGTATTAGACACTATTTCGGTAGTTTCTTGTCTTCTGAACTTGAAGTGAGTTGAGTGTCTTAGAAAAAAATTGAATGAAGTGAGACAAGCGTCGTCCTATTCTAATTTGTCATTACATATGTCACAAGCGATTTGACTGTTGACATATTAGAACTTGATGCTCATTGGCGTCTGGCATGTACATATAGACCCCATTCAACAAAAGGGACGTTAACGGATAAATTTTAAGGTAATTGTTAATAAATTATAATAGAAAAATTGTAACATAAATTTTGTAGAAAATATAAAAAGTTATCAACAACTTCTATTGTTTTATCATTCTTTCAATAAAATGTTTTTAAAAATCAATATATTTAGAGTATTAGTTACCGTTTACCACCAAAAAATATCAACTATAAAATTTAGTACCATATGGCAGCAACTTATCCCACCAAATAATATCAACTATAAGATTTAGTACCATATGGGCACCAACTTATCCCGCACAGTGATAGTTGGTGTGGTATGTATCGTTTTCCTTTATTTATGACTAAACGATGAATTTTATTAAGGAAAAAAGGGATCAGTCCCCGAGTCTATACCTCCAAGATGTGGATTGATAGATTGGAAATGAAAAGAGCCCTAAAACGATTCCAAAAAGGAAAATTTTGTGTCCGGTAATTGAAAATTTTATGTCCGGTATATTAGATATTTCTCACATAAATGTAGATTTTATGTGTGGAATTCACATGTGGATTCTATCTCTATATAGAGGAATGTATGATATATTGGATGTATTGAAAAATTTTATATGATCAATGAGAAAGAGAGAGAGAGAGAGAGAGAGAGAGAGTTACCATATGGACAAGGCATCTACTGAAACTTCCGCATTTTGTAGATATCCAGCAAAGAGAATTAGCGCCATGAAGTACCACACTTCCTAGCTGCACAAAGATTAATTTAGAGATATATTCATCATTTTAAGGATTAGATTTAATATTGATCAATGTTGAATGACATGTGAATCCCACAAATCGAAGTAAAATCATATGAGCCAATTGAAAAAGGGAGATCTCATTTGGGTGCGTGTCACCCATCATGGATTTTTTTTTTTTTTTTTTTTTGGGCTGAAAACTTCTTTCTAAGTATTATAATCATATAGGATAATTGTTTACTGATAAGATTATATGCAAAGTAATAATACTAATACTTTTTGGAAAGTACAATAATAAACTACTAAATCATTTCTAATCTTTCATTAAAATAATACAAAAGAGAAAGTGAAAAAGTGTAACAATAACACGCGCAGATATGAAACAACTTTGTTCAATAATAGACCAAAAAGAATAAAGCATTTTATACCAAATAGTATAAATTACCGTGAAGATTCGTTTTATCTTTTAGGATGAAATAATTGAACTACAAACTTTATTCAACAAAAATAAAAAGGCTTAGTTAACGGATGTCCTTAAGATATTTGTTAATAAACTATTTTAAGAAAATTTTAATACTATTTTTATAAAAAATATAAAAAACTATCAAAAAAATTTAATTAATTTTTTTTTTCTATAAATTATTTACAAAAAGATATTTACTAAACCAATTCCCTTAGGTCAAGAACCTGCATTCAATGATTGGGCACACAAGTCGACTCAAATAGAATCTAAGAATACTTTCTTTCTTTAAATTTAGGTGGGAAGGAAACTGCGCACCCCAGATTGACCAGAGAGAACAAATTAAGCATTTAATACTACTGCTTGATCAAGATTTCATGTATTGTTTAAGAGGGTTTAAGGAATGTTAAATAATTATGAACTACAATGCAGGCAAACAGGTTATTTTTATAGGTACAAATTCAAGATCATTTATATGGATTTTTATTTGTGTACAATTTGATTATTCATTTGTAAAAAATATTTAATGTTATATTAGATACATGTTCTAAAAAAAAAAATACCTGTAGATACATTGAACATGTATCCAATGTGTACTTGATAATAAATTAGAGATGATTATATATATGTTTTTCTTGGTAAAATTTGACTTCTAAAAAAAAAATAGTTATAGTATAACTGATGCTTAATTATGACATGATTACACAAAGGGATATTCATTCTGTTTGAGTTTGAATTTGTGCGTCTAACAAAGCAGATGATGTGAGTTTGATATCTCATATTTTCATTAACATATTTAGTATTTACTGAAAGGTAAATAGTTAGCTTATTTTTTAAAATAAATAGTCTGTTTGTTTATTTGTAAAGTTGAAAAAAAAAACTGAAAATAAACACAAAATTAGTTAAAAACTTTTTCAGCGAAAAACAGCCACTGAATTGATAATTGATACTTGATACATTCATGTGGGGCTGGCATACTGGCATCCACGGACCAATTGGCCACCTAGTTTTCCTTTAAAGTTGTAGAATACGACACAGGTTAGAATTTTCCAAACGAAGGTACAATATTTTCACAAAATTCTACCATGTATTACTTATAAGGTCACCCACAATTTTTGAACATATAGTATATTTTCTCAAATAAAACATTGCATTTTTTAAAGCTCATTTTTATAGGATATCCAAACATGATTATAAGAAGATAATCAATGTTGAAAACTTTTTGATACAAGATAAGAATTCTACTCTAACCTAATCTAAGTGTATATGTACGTGAAACTTCCTTTTAAAAACTTGAACCCCAGCCTTTAACACCCACACTCTACAAACACAATAACTTATATTTGTGGAGTGACTATCGCACCTAATACGTGCAAAGATTACATACAAGTTTCTTACCAGAGCATTACTGCGGAGGCCAGAGATGACTTAAAGAATCCCCAAATATTATGAAACGCCTTCAATGAGAACCCAGACCAAGCTCGACCACAACTCCCACTTAAAATATACAACAGCTGCACAATCACTATGAACCACCCAGTGCCGACCCAAGGCCTAGGCAAGTTAGGCCTAGGCCTAAGGCCCCCCCAAAAAAAAAAAAATTCTTAAGAAAAAAGGCCCCACCTTTTATATTTAAAGGCCCAAATTTTTATAAAATTATATATATTTTTTAAAGGTTGTACATTTTTTTTTATTGGTAATGTTAAAGATAATACAAATTTTACTATTAGCTTACAAATTTCTATGTTATTAATCACAAATTGATAAAGTTCATCAATGAAAGACAATGTCACGTTATATTTTGAACATTTTATAGTGCTTTTAATTAGCGCATCTTTTTCATTTTTATTAAGACTCTCAAAGTATGAAACCTATAGAACCTTAACTCAATTGAAATCCTAAAATATTTCAAAAAGATGTTGCAAATGTGTTAAATCATCAATTATAGATTAATCTCCTGGAATAGTTTGAGACTTTGATTTTTGTAAACTAATATCCTACAAAGCCAATATAAAATTAAAAATTAGATCACAACTTTATTTAACTATGCATCGTCTTATATCTAAAATAAAGTATCTTTTTCAATCGCAATATATTTTTATTTCTTTTTATTAATATTTATAGTTCAACTATGATATTCAATTCTCTATATGAAATTAACATTAGTCTAGTTGGTATTATTTATGTATTTAATATATATCAAATTAACATTAATTTGATTAGTATTAAATAATTTTGTTTAATTAATATTTACATATTAAAAGTAAAACATAAATTTTTATTTCTACACAATATCAACAAAAATATGTTGGCAAAATTACAAATGACTTATTGGAACCACTATTTGACGATTCCAACACCACCGCCGCACCCACCAGACCCCAACCTAACTTCAAGATCAAAAGCCAGCTAAACACTGTGTGCAGAACCAATGCCACAGCCGCAATTAAAGCTATCACAAAGATCTTCCTCTGTGATTGCAGAAACTTGACCATCGGAAAATTTAGAGCGTAAGCAAATAGCTGCGGAAGCATATAAAGTGCGAACACTCCCGCGGCGTCCGATACTGCTTCAGTCTGTCCGATCAGTTTCAACAGTGGCGCCGCGAAGATGTACAAAAGACTGAGAAACAAACCTGTGGTGGTCAGGATCACACATGACCTTTGCATGTAAATTCCTAGCATATCAATTTGCCCTGCTCCAAACGCTTGCCCACATAGTGTTTCGAGTGCGCTTCCCATTCCGAGCTATTGAAATTCAATTTTGTTAGAGTAGACATATGCACAAAGAAAACCAATTAAGATAGAAAAAATCAATATTGTTAACTGTGTGTATTGTAATATTAACAGTAGAGGGTACCATGATGCCCAGCGAGAAGCCGGCGAAGACAGAGTTTTCCACGGAGAAAGCGGCGAGTTCGAGTGTGCCGATCTGGCCCAGAAAGACTTGAGTGACTGCACCGAGAGAGTATTTGCATATGGAGGTGAAGATGGCTGGGCCGGCGAGGTACCAGAGCTTCTTTGATTCAGTAACGAACGCTCTGTAGAAATCGACAGGACTCTTGATGGGAGGATGTCAGCAGCATCGGCGTTAAAGGTAGCAATAGAAGTGTGTATTTCTACTGGAAGGGACTGTAGCTGGTGTTCTTGCTCTTGGTGCACTTCTCTGGAGGACGAGAGAAGTGGTTGATTACCATTCTCCATGAGAGAGAGAGGGATAGGCCCTATAAGACGGAGAGGACTTATTACTAGTAAATTGTAATAGGAAATGATTTGATGCTAACTGCATTAATTCAGACAAGTATATATAGCGTCCATTTGGATAGAGCTTATTGCTGAAAACTAAAAACACTGTAGCAAAATAATTTTTAAATGTATAAATAGTACTGCGGAACTCATTTTTAATAAAAAATTATTAAAAAAGTACATGAACAGTACTCATACAGTGCGCGCACAGTATGCGCACAGTGCGCGTACAGTGCGCACTACACCCTGTCCCCGCAGTAGAACCGGAAAAAAAAAAAAAAAAAAAAAAAAAAAAAAAAAGGTTGAAAACGTGAAAATGTAAACGCATAAAAAAAATAAAAAATAAATAAAAAAGCTCAATCCAAACGAATATATAGTATTTAAGCTCCACACTTTTAGGTTTTTTTTTTATTATTTATTTTTATTTTTATTTTTATTTTATGGGGTTCTTAATAGATTTCTTGTTAGTGTCACTAATTGAATCACTCAATTACTGTTAAATAATATATGAAACGATATGGGGACTCATACTGCTGAGCCATACCCTTTTATTTTTTTTTATTGACAAAGATAAGATTTATTGAAACATGAATTTATTGTGAGATAACCATTGTTTAGTCATCATAAAAGGAATTGGTATAAGGTTGTTTACTTATATAAAAAAAATTAGTAATATTGTTTGCTTTTTTTTTTTAAGTCTATGACTACCGTTTTTCTCACAATTATTCTATTTGGCAAACTATGAATGATGAAGAAAAAATGGTTAGTTCATGTAAAGATAACATGTCTAGCATGCAAACCAATGGGCCACGCACATTTTGTTGGTTAGGAATGAAAAATTAATAAATATAAACCAATTTAAGTATCAAATATATTAAAAAATTAAATGACCCATCACGGTTTGACCTTAGTTAAACCTTAGTTTGACTTCAAAAACCTTGAATCTCTCAATTTCATGGTTCATTAAACGGTCTGGATTTCAAAACCATGACTTGCAATGCACTCAATGCTTTACACTTTGAATTAAGTTAGATTGAAGTTTTTTTTTTGTTAAACCAATCATCCACTATCAATTATACTTGTGAGCTGTGACATAATAAAATTTTCATAGCAACTATTTCACACACACACACACACACACACACACACACACACACACACACACACATATATATATATATATATATTAATAGCTAAAGTTGAGAGAAAATCCAATTAAAGTCTAATTTTGCACCACTTGTCTCATCTAATATTTAAATTTGTGTGTCAAGTGAATTATTAGGTACAAAAATCAAAGGGTCTAAATTCAATTAGATTTTAAATTGAATTTTAATTGAAGTTCAATTTTGTGCAATGTGTCTCATCAAATTTTTTAATTTTTGTGACAAGTGAATTATTGAGGATAAAAACCGAAGAGTTTATATCTAGTTAGATTCTAAATTATGTCTAATTTTGCACCATGTCTCGTATATTTTTTAAATTTTTGTGTCAAGTGAATTATTAGGTGCAAAAATCAAAGGATCTAAATTCAATTAGATTCTAAATTGAATTTTAATTGAAGTTCAATTTTGTGCCATGTGTCCCATCTAATTTTTTAATTTTTGTGGTAAGTGAATTATTGAGTGCAAAAACCAAGGAGTCTAGATCTAATTAGATTCAAAATCATTTATATATATATATATATATATATATATATGTGATTTTGAATCTAATTAGATCTAGACTCTTCAATTTTTGCGAAAATTAGATGAGGCACGTAACTCCAAATTAGACTCCAATTTAGAATTATATATATGTATGTATGTATGTATGTATGTATGTATGTAATTCTGATTGGTTTCAAATGTACCCGTACATATGCATGGGGTTGCACACTAGTGATTACCAAAGGTTAAGACATTTTTTTAACATAAATTAAAGCTATAAGATTTTGACATTATTGATATAAACCATAGATTTGACATATTTTTAGTGAACCTTATCCCAAAAAAAATATTTTGAGTCTAAGTTGTCTTGAAACCCACAACATCCAAGTTATTCTCTATTTTTATTTTTTCTTGATTTGTTCTCCTTGAAACCGTACCCCACCCAACTTCGTCTTCTTATTCAATTTTTTCCCCATTTGGATATTTGCTTGGTATCAATTACAATATTGCTTTGTCCTCATATTCTTAGCTCATTCATGAAAAAAAAAAAAGAGTATGATATGATATATTTGTGCTAATTTTTTTAGTTACTTCAGCGGTTGATATTGAACATAACAAACTAATTCTTATAGTCTTATAGTCATTATGTGATTAAATTATTAACTAATATTACTAATTAGTCATAGGGCATTATGGATATTGGAGATTTAAGAAAGGATATTATTCATATCTAGCTGATCCAAAAAACTAAAATGACTTGACTTGTAATTTTTTTGTTAAAATTGCATAAGCAGGGTTTCTCTAAATGTTATATGAATTATATAAAAAAAAATTATTTCAATTTACATGATAATTTGATTGTTGTATCTCTTATTAATAATAATTTTAAGTTATTTTTAAAAAATGTGCATTTCACTTCAACACTTAGACTCCAAAAGGTCTTTGCGCTTAATTGCATCTCTCACTACTACCACCACTACTGAAGAAATTTTATGACTAGCATTTGGTAAATAGTGGCCATGTGACTGTATAAAAGTAATTATTTTAACTGTTAAAAGCTGGACTTGTGGCTTCTTCCACAGTTCCACCATTATTCATGCGTTCTTGGTGATATTAAGAAACCATGTCACTGGGATGAGGCATGATTGGATTGATATCATTCTGTACTTTTAGACTTGGTTTGGTAATCCTTTTGTACTTTTAGATTAAGGACTCCTGAAGTTATTGTGTTTGTGATGTTGGAATAGGCAATAGAGCACTGGTATCTTTATGTTGCTTGGGTGGAGGTGTCTAATCAGAAAAGTGGGGAAAAAGTAATGCAGGATATAACATGAGGCTAACCTGCCTAAACGAGGGGATATTTTCAAAGTAGCAGTGTGAGGAGGAAGCATATCGTAAATTATGATGGGTTTGAAAGAATGTTGCAAATAAGCATTCCGAGTTTCAAAAACTCAATTTCAATCTAAAACTCTAGTGTTAAAGACTCTATTCTCACTTGGTGATTTGGCAATATAATGCCACATAGATCTCGAGTCTTAGAGAGTTGACTTTCAAATTGTACTTGAAGAACATCCTCTCTGAAGAAGAACAGAGACGATTTGAATTTGAAGAGGCACGATCTGATATGAAGAGGAAAAACGAAGAGATGATTTGAAGAGGCATAAGCTAATCTGAAGAGGAAGAACGAAGAGACGATTTGACGAGACACAATCTGGTCTTCAGATTTGTCATCGTAGAACGAAGAAGAAGGAAAAAATAAAACGCAAGAAAGAAGGAGAAGAAACCCAGCAGAACATTGAAGAAACCCAGCAGATAAAGAAACCCAGAGACGCAGATGAAGAAACCCAGAGACGAAGAACAGAGATGAAGAACGGTGAAACTCGAGTTTTTAAAACTTGGGTCTTAAAAGCTTCCATGTGGATTTTTCATCCACATCAACTCCTACCGCTTACAAATCGAGACTTAAAAACTCAATTTTTATCTTAGAACTCGAGTTTTGAACAAAGATGAAGAACGGTGAAACTCGAGTTTTTAAAACTTGAGTCTTTAAAGCTTCCATGTGGATTTTTCATCCACATCAGCTCCTACTGCTTACAAATCGAGACTTAAAAACTCAATTTTTATCTTAGAACTCGAGTTTTAGACACTTGAGATGCTATTTTCCATTGTTGTTTTGAAACGTGATAACTAACTAAATTTTTTTTTATTTAATGTTATTTGAAAAAAAAAAAAAAAAATCGCCTTAAAGAACCAAACAAGTTAACACGTGATGGGATGCTATCCTCAACATGGTAATTAAATCATTCACGTTGCCCTAAGCAAAATTTTAGTCAAATTTTACAGAAAAAGCCCACTTTTCTACTTAATGCAGCTTGTTTTCACTTCCATTTGCGTTGGGCTCTTTTTTTTACTACTCTATTTAAGTACTTTTTTTTTTAATATATATTTTATTCACAAACTCTCGTACCTCTTCTTTACCAACTCTGCCAAGCTAGGCATCATTTTGTTTCCTTGCCTTTTTCTTCATAGATCTTGTTGAAGATACAGTACTGCTAGTTAGGTTTGACTATGTGCTGTATGTAGCAATTTTTTTAGTGTTGACCTTTCCTGAGTTGTATGGTGTAATTTGCCTAGATTAGGAGGATGTCTAATCTATCTCTAATGCTCTTGCATTTTGTTGATATCTCTCTCCCTCTCTCTCTCTCTCTCCCTATCTTCTTTTCCCTTGTATTTTGTTGATCTCATTGTCTCCATAGCAATAGCCAGCAGGATTTGAGTGCTGTTTGTTGTGCAATGTCGATTAATGTTGCCTTAGATAGCTAAACGTCCCTTAAGTTCTTGATGATACAGTTTCGTTTACTGCAGGGTGATCAAAAACTCTAAAACCACGTAATAATCCACGACTTTTGTCATAACTGTCCATGTGTTAAACTGTAAGTGATAGAGGAAAACTAACGAGACCATGTGAAAGCTACAAGTTATATAAGATAGTTGTAACAAAAATTATAACTTTTTATGTAGCACTAGAATTACTCTTGGATGATGAGTAGGTGATTTGATTTTTGTGGATATATATTTTGTCAAATTGAGTAATAATGCGTCATTGTTCTACATCGTGATTTATAGTCTGATTGGACTAGTGCTAAATTCAGAAATATAATTTGAGAAATATTTGCATGAGTATACTCTAGTTTTGTAATTTAGCAAATGGTTATAAATTTATTTTACTTTTATTGTGTTTGCCAGAAAGAGGAAGGATGATATCTAGCCCAGATTAACCAAACACTAGCAGTTGGAAAAAGGCATAGGCTAACCAAAAAGCCAACTCCTTTTAGCTTAGCTCCGCTAAAAGTTAGCGGATCTACTGAGTTAAAATTGATCTAGATTGTCAGGCAATGCGAAGAAATTTTATTGCTTCTAGCAAGGAAGTGAAATCATGAGCTCTTCGGCCCAGGCCAAAAAAGTTGAATAAAATTAGGCTAATTAGCTTTAAAATGCTGATGTCAAATACTCATTCGCTGAACAATGATAATCTTATTATTCTGCCAAAAAAAAAAAAAAAAACTCGGGCATGTTTCCTTGAACTCTCAGCTCTCGTTTGTTTTCTCTACATCACTCTCTTTCGGCCCTCCCCATTTCCTTATTCTGTCTTCAGCAATTGATGCCTGCATTTCACACCAATTTAGTCAATCCTTCCATTCTTAACATGGGCTAATCGTTGAACACTGTTTGTGTTATGCAACTATATATTTAAGATTGAAGATGACTGTTTTCTTTCTTTCATTTTTATTTTTATATAATGAATTTCATTGAGGATGGTTTGGCTAGTGTATGCTATGTGAAAAAAAAAGTTTACCTCTCTGTTCCAGTTGGTCCTATAAACTATAATGAAAAGAACACCAGTCTGTACGATCGTTCCAATCATCATGCCGTACCAAATCCCCTGCAAGATTGAGAATGACAATGGAGTTCATGTTTCACATTAAAAAGAAAGGGTACGAAATTCATTGACTTGGTGATACATGGCTATCTGAAGCAATAAGGTCCTCTTTGGGTATTACAAGTTTGTGATTGTTTTTTCTTTTCATAATTTTCTCTCATAATTATTAAACATTCCTAGTATGCTTGCTTGCTACTTCCACCATTTTCACTTGGTAATAGAGATGCAATAAACAAAAAACAGAGAGCATGACTTACCGTGACACCCCAATCAAGCTTGTAACCCAGAACGAGACCCAAAGGGATCCCAAAAACGTAGTAGCATGCGATGTTCACATAAGCAACAATACCTTGCCATCCTGCCCCAATGGCCACCCCTGTGAAAAAAAATTATTCACCCAATTAATTAAAATCTATTTCCATATCCCTCAAGAATCTGAATTTCTATTTAAAAGAAGAAGATAATATGATATAAGGACTAAAGACACCAATGAGTTATAAAACAAAAGATCATAATTTTTTAACTAGAAAATTCTAAGTCTCTAACCAGAGAGAACGGGTTGAACATTGTTAACGATGATGCAAAGAGCCAGTACTGGTGTAAGCTCTTTAACGAGAATTTCAACACTTGCATCACTCGAAAACAAGGATGGGTACACGTTTCGTGACAGGATTAGAATGATTGAGATGATAATACCGATCAAGAATGAGGTTACCACGGCCACCACTAATGAAAATTTAGCTGTTCTTGGATGAGATGCTCCCAATTCATTTGACACTCTCACACTGCAAAAAATATATTTTGGTTTTAAATTTTCAGACATTTTGCGATCGAGTACAGAAATATATATAGCTTTGCTGAGGTGTGTTTCTCTGTCACTAACCTTATAGCTGCATTCATTCCAAGAGCTTCCATAATTGTCCAGCCCAATATGTTCATGCTACGACAAGCATTGGCATAGCAGGAAATGGTTAATCGAAAATAAATTATAATCAAAGAACAATGATTGAATTAATTTCTTAGACTTTATAAAAAGATCCTATTAAGAAAACGTAACTACTATTTTCTTACTTTATACAAACTAGCTTGTAACTCCAAGCATATACGTAGATACACTTAAAGATATATAATAAAATGTATAATACAATTTTTATATATATAATTTAAATACTATTGATAGTCATTTTTATATTGTGTTAATTCTTTAAAAAAATTTGTAAGGATAATATTAGGTATAAAATGTAAATTATCCATGTTATTTATTATTGTGAAGCACTTTTTTTTTTTTTTTACTATTCATTTATTCTAAATTATTTAATTTTTGTACTTAATAACTCACTTAGATGAATATTTATGATGTGGTTTCACATTTGATTCTAAAATTAAGAAATAAAACTCTTTAAGAATAAATAATTAATTAGAACACATGACTCAAAATTGGAACTCTAATTTGAATTTCTCTCAGCTCACCTATTATTATTATTATTATTATTATTATTATTATTATTATTATTATTATTATTATTATTATTATTATATTGTAAGGACTAATAAAGTTGATACAAACAATTAGAACAAGATCTCATTAAGAAAACATAAATAAAAATTGATTTAAATAAACAAAATCAAACAATCTCTGACATTCTACTCATTGAATGCACATTTTTGAAAATGCCAAGAGCAAGAATTAAAGATTGAAATTTCTGTCACAAATTGATTAAAAAAAAAAATTATATATATATATATATTACCTCATAAAACATAACAGAAAAGTACACCTCAAAAAATTAATTTTTTTTTAAATATATATATATATATTAAAAAAATAAAAGCGAAGTTTTTCTTCCTTACACTAAATAAAAACAATAGATTTATATATTTACTTATATTTGTACATGCGATGTCGATGAACATATTTTACATATGAGAAAGAAATTTTTTGAAAAAAATGTGTTAAATTTAAAATTTTCACCAAGTTTTGATATAATAAAAAAAAGTAAAATTTTCATCAATTTTTGATATAAAAAAATCTAAAATTTAAAATCTATTGATCATTGATTAAATTATAATAAAACTTTACCATTATATATCTATATATATATATATATATATATAATGGGACACGACCTTATCAACTCTGATGGAAGAGGCATAAAAGAAAGAACAATGAGATGCAATTTCACAATTTAGCTATTATAAAATTTAAAAAAAATAAAAATGCAAGTTCACAAATGGTGATCATTGTTTTTAAATCCGAACCAGCTTGTCCAGTTTGACCAGGTTAACCAGGAATCGATCCTTGGACCGGTTCTTAAAAATTGATGAAAATATGCTGCTGGCAAGACTTAAACCTATTTTCAACAGGTAAAATATGGGCAGTTTAACATTTTAATGTGAACATAAATAATTTACAGAAAGAGAGTGAACATTTTTTTAAATAATCTAAAGAAATAGTAATTTTATGCAAAATTCAGAAATATTTTACAGAAAACGTGAATGAATTTTTTTGGAAAAACAAATGGTTATAAATTAATACTCCAGAAAACAATTTTTAGGAAGCCTATGATATTACTAAATTAACCAAACACTAGTTGAGCATGCAAATCATTGGGCCACGAACATATTTTTGATCAGGAATGAAAACTTAATAAATAAAAATCAATATAAGTATCAAATATATTAAAAACTTAAATTTCACATCGAGGTTTAACCTTAGTTGAACCTCGGTCCGATCTAAAAAATCTTAAACTTCTTCTTTTTTAGGTATATTAAATGGTCCGAGGTTCAAAATAATGACTTTGATGACTAATGAAGGCTTATATTCCATGAAAATTCACAAACAAACAGACAACTCGACCCAAGTGCTCTTGCACCCCACGCACTTAGAGCATTCACATCAGTGAATGCATAAATGTGTATAAATGTGCAAAATGATAAAAAAATTATTAATTTTACACATTTTAAGCAAAAAAGTACCCACATCAGTGGGTGTAAAATCATCTAAATTCCTCTATAATATTCACGTTGCTACAGTGCCCGTGTAAATTTACATGGGCACTATAGCATGTGTATTGATTATATTATTAGTTTTTTCTCTCTCCTACCTGACTCTCACCTCCCTCTCTCTCAGGCGCACAGTCTTTATCTCATCTCTTTCATTTTTTCTTCTTCCTCTAGCTTCCGCTGATCTTCCTCTAGCTTCCACCGATCGCCATCGCCGCCGATGAGAACAAGGTCGAGCAAGCAGTGGGTTTTGATCGCCATCGCCAATGAGAACAAGATCACCATCGCTGATCTTCCTCTAGCTTCCGCTGATTGCCATCGCTGATAAGAACAAGATCGCCATCGCTGATTTTTGGTTGAGCTTAAGGCCGGCAGCCATCGCGAGGAGGTGACGGTGCTACGAGGCGTCGATCTTACTCAGGCTGGAGACCTCGATCTCACTCCGATCCGTTGGTTTAAAGGAATCATCTTGTACCGGTGAAGGACGCAGAGGATCGGAGGGATGACGTGGCGGGAGATGAGAACTATGGCGATCAATGGCGGGCTGAATTGGACGGGCAATCTGGACGATGGTTTTTTTTTTTTTCCCCTGGTTTTTGTGGGTGTGGGTCGGTGATGATCTTGCCGCCGATTGGGTGGGTGATGATCCTGGTTGGGAGGTGATGATGGTGGCTGGAGTGATTGTTGATTGTGAGGGAGGGATTATAAAAAATTATAAAAAAAATGAATATTTTATTGAGTAAACATGTAAAATAGATAAACTGATGTGGGTGTATTGTAAAAGTGAGTGTGTAAAATAGAAAAAGTAAATTTTTTCGTATAAATAGATGAAAATTTTGAACGAGCTGATGTGAATGCTCTTAGTGCATTATGACATCTCGAATTATTAATTTTACCATCTATTCAACAACACTCCAAGCAAATCATTTTTGACCAACTATTCAACAATCTATTGAAATCCGAGTAACAGTGATTTATTCCATTTTTTATATTGTTCAATTGTAACATATCACAAATTAAGTTTGCCATGGTAACCATTATAAATAGTAAATTATATAATTCGAGATGTCACCAACTCTTAAATAGGTTATTTGTGGGATGTGATTTGATGGGAACAAGCCTCTATATATAGTATATTCAAAAACTTTATAAATAGTTGGGCAACTAATCTTGAAGAGTCACTAACAGATGCTAATACGGATATCATGAATGATTACAAACCAAAAAAGAAATTAATATATATATATATATATATATATATATTAAGACGAAAACCACAACTACCTGCTCCAATCTAATGAAAATATATAATTTTATTCTTTTTAAATAATTAAATATAATACTTCTAAATGTGTTTCTTTAAACCTCCTACTTTAATTATTGTACCAAACAAAACCACATAACATATGGTCCAAGTGTTTCAAAATTTTCAAGCTTTTGACACAATGAAAGTGTGGACTTTGGAGTGGCACATTTGAAATTATGGGTCGTATTTATCACAAGAATATAATGTTTTTTTTTTCCATTAACTTTCCCCTTTATGTTATGTTTGTCAAATATTGGTTGCAACTTGAAAGAATTATTTATTTATTTTAAATTTTAAATAAGTGAGTTTTCAAGTCCCAAAGGAAGGTGCTTTTAAAAAAAAAAATTAATGTTAAGAAAGTTTTTCATTCGTTTTTTTTTTTTGGTTGCTGAATGGTAAGTTTCTTTCTTCAAGAAAAAGGGAAATGGGTCCGCTCATTAGACTTTCACAGCTTATTATTTTGTTTGTGCTATGTATCTTGATCTGATTTATTGTCCTTTTTGTTCTCATTGTGTTGAAGTGCAGTTAGCATGAGAACTTGTCCACAATTGACATGATTACTTAACAACAACAAAAACGAAAAAGGAAAGGAAAGTTGCTAGCACGAGTTCTTCCTAGTTACTAATGTACCCTAAAAGAACAAAACAGAGCTGCTGGCGGCATGATTTCTTACCAAAAAAATATGGACAGCATGAGAAACGTGATGAAAGTATAAGAAAAAATGATGAAGAACGAACTAAACACTTGCAAGCAAATTAGGTGGAAACATACACGGGTAACACGGATGTATGCAAAATAAAAGAGTGAATAAATCTAGAACCACAACAATTTTCACAACTTTAACCACAACTTGTTTATGTGATGAATTATAAGTAGTGAAAATAAAATAATAGCTCTATGTAAATCCATAATTCCATCACTTATGAGATACCACGTAGCAAAATTGTAACAAAGAGAAAATTCCTCTGATTTTGACATTTTGTGGTCATGTCACATTGTGTTATTGCAACAACCAATGCCTTAATTGTTTGTGGTTTTGAGTATCTATTATTGACGACCATTTATTAATATTTTGACTGTTTGGTGACGTTGACAATGAAGATATTATGGAGAATGAAAATAGATAGGTTTTATGATGGATTTTACTGACGGGCAAACAATAGTATTTTTTTTTTTAAAGAAGTTTTATTAAAAATTAAAAAAGTTTAACAATTTTTTTAATTTTTCATAAAATATTTCTAAAATTAGATAATTTAACATGTGCCTTTAAAACACACATTAACCAGACCTTTTTATGATATATGCTCACAACTCACAGGGGTTACTAGAAAGTAAAAGCATTGCTTATTCCTATTCTTATTAGAGGGGAAGAAAATTAAGGGAAAAAAAAAAAGACATGCATGATTAGCACAATTTATAGGACATAGATCCAACTGCATAAAATGTGGTAGTCATCTTTATGCGTATAGAGAGAGTTTTGAAATTATTAATTTAGAGTATTAGACACTATTTTAGTATTTTCTTGTCTTCTCAACTTGAAGTGACTGAGTACTGTCTTAGAAAAAAATTGAATGAAGTGAGACAAGAGTCATCTGTCATCCTCTTTTAATTTATGTCACTGCATATGTCACAAGCGATTTGACTGTTGACATATTGGAATATGACGCTTGACTCTTTCAAACAAACAAAACGTATGTACTTAAAAGTAAGGCGAAAAGGTGCTTTTTGGTCCTTATATTTTGGGCCTATTTTTGATTTAGTCTCTAAATTGATTTAGCTCCTAGGTCAGTCCCTGATTTTTAAAAATCGTTTTTAAAATAGTCCCTACCGTCAACCCAGTTACAGAAAACGCTGACATGTCAAACAGAATACACTGTTTGCTGACGTGGCTAATAAAATAATAATAAAAATATATATTTAACATTTTTTAAATGCCATGTCAGCTTTTTTTGAATTAAAAAAAGCCACGTCAGTTTAATTAGAAAAAATAATTTATATTTTTCAATTTCAATTTAATTCAAACTAAATTAAAGAAACAAACTTTTAAATTTTATTATTATTATTGCTTTCATTATATTTTAGGTAAGAACACAACAACTTGTTCTTCATGTTCTTCCTAAGTCCAAGAACAATCAAACTCAGAATAAGAGCACAATCAAACCCACAAGAATGCAACATTTCATACAAAATCCCTATCCTCCACCGAAACCTCCAGAACATGAAAAAATCATCAAACTCAAACCCACATGAGAAAACCAACCTAGAAAAATCATCAAACCTCCAACCCAGAAAAATGTCAAACCCAAAAACCTCAAACCCAGAACTTCACCACCGAATGACCCACCAAAACCCAAAATCTCAAACCCCAAACCCAGAGAACAGCATAAACCTCAAACCCAGAATCTCAGAGAACAGCACAAACTTCACCACCGAATGACCCACCAAAACCCAAAATCTTAAAAATGTCCAACCCAGAAACCTCAAACCCAAAAACCTCAAACCTCAAAACTCACCCACAGCACAACAGCCACCGTGACCACCTAAAATCCAACAACAACACCACCACCACCATTGCCAAATCCATGCCCACAAACCTTAATAGACCGGATTCTACCACCAAACAAACCAGACTCCACCACCGAATGACCCACCAAAACCCAAACCCACACAACCCACTCACCGATTCCATAACCCAGTCACCGACTCCACAACCCAGCCATCGATTCCCACAACCCAGCCATTGATTCCCACAACCCAGTCACCGATTTCCATAACCCAACCACCGATTCATCAATTCCATAGCCCAGCAAGCACCGTGACCTACGCCTCAACCTCGACCTCGACCACGCCGATTTGAGAGAGATGGACCGAGACAGAGAAAGGAAAGAACAAAACAGAGAGTGGGGAGAGAGGAAGATATGAGAGAAAATATATGAGAGAACAAAACGGAGAAGAAGGCTGAGCGAAATTAGTTAGGTTATGAATTTTTATTTGTTAAGAAATTATTTTAGTTTAAATTAGATTTTAGGTTTTTTAAAAAATTTAATTTACTTTTTTTTTTAATTTTGTTAGCTGGCTTTTATTTTATTAATTTAAATTCTGACATGGCATTTAAAAAATGTTAAATATATATTTTTATTATTATTTTATTAACCACGTCAGCAAATGTCATTCCGTTTGAAGTCAGATTTTCTGTAACTGTTGACGGTAGGGACTATTTTAAAAATGATTTTTAAAAATCAGGGACTGACCTAGGAGCTAAATTAATTTATGGACCAAATCGAGAATAGGCCCAAAATGTAGGGACCAAAAGTGCATTTTCGCCTAAAAGTAATTATAAATAAATTATAATAAAAAAAATTAACATCACATTTATAAAAAATTGTCAACCACATTTATTATTTTATTATTTTTTTTAATAAAATGTTTTTAAAAGTCAATAACCTTCAAATATTGGTTGACATCTCCATCAAATAATATCAATTATAAGATTTAGTACCACATGGGCACAAGATTTTTTTTTTTTTGGAGAAAAATATGGGCACCAACTTATCCCACCAAATAATATCAACAATAAGATTTAGTACCATATGGGCACCAACTTATCCCGTAAAATGGTAGTTGGTGTGGTATGAATCATTTTCCTTTATTTTTGGCTAAACGATGAATTTTATTAAGGAAAAAAGGGATCAGTCCCCGAGTCTATACCTCCAAGATGTGGATTGATAGATTGGAGATGAAAAGAGCCCTAAAACCATTACAAAAAGAGTCTAGGCTGCATGGCCATGGGCAGCACTGTGTGTGGTATGTATGGCTTGGTAAGTGAAAATTGTATGTCCGGTATATTAGATATTTCTCACATAAATGTAGATTTTATGTGTGGAATTCACATGTGGATTCTATCTCTATATAAAGGAATGTGTGATATATTGGATGCATTGAAAATTTTATATGATCAATGAGAGAGAGAGAGGGAGAGAGAGAGAGAGAGAGGGAGAGAGAGTTACCATATGGACAAGGCATCTACTGAAACTTCCGCATTTTTTAGATATCCAGCAAAGAGAATTAGCGCCATGAAGTACCACACTTCCAAGCTGCACAAAGATTAATTTAGAGATATATTCATCATTTTAAGGATTAGATTTAAAATTGATCAATGTTAAATGATATGTGAATCCCACAAATCGAAGTAAAATCATATGAACCAATTGAAAAAGGGAGATCTCATTTGGGTGCGTGTCGCCCATCATGGATTTTTTCTTTTTTTTTTTGGCTGAGTACTCCTTTCTTAGTAATGTAATCATATAGGATTTTTTTTTTTTTTTTTTTTTTTGCTGAATGTATAGGATAATTGTTTAATGATAAGATTATATGCAAAGTAATAATACTAATACTTTTTGGAAAGTACAGTAATAAACTACTAAATCAGTTCTAACCTTTCATTAAAATAATAGAAAAGAGAAAGAGAAAAGGAGCAATAATAACACGCCCAGACATGAAACAACTTTGTTTAATAATAGACCAGGAAGTATAAAGCATTTTATACCATATAGTATAAATTACCATGAGGATTCATTTTATCATCTAGGATGAAATAATTAAACTACAAACTTTATTCAGCCCAAAAAAAAAAAAAAAGAGTTTAGTTAAAAGATGTCCTTAAAATATTTGTTAATGCCTTGGAATTGGGGCCCTTTTCTTTTTTCTTTTGTTATATATATATATATATATATATATATATATATAGCCCTCCATTACTTTCCCAATCGGAGATTGTACACACACAGTCACACAAAATCATTTTCGTGACTCATAAGATCAAATACAAGCTCTCTCTCTCTCTCTCTCTCTCATTTTTCTCATTTTATGGAAAATGAAAAAAAAAAAAAAAAAAACTATTAAAACATTAGGTGATCATTACACCAAAGATATAAAATGATAACAATGTTGAAATCTGAAGGAAGAAGACAAGAGCTCAAAACTCAGAAAAAGTAATGAACTAATAGAGACAGCCTATATATGCATTAAATTGTCTTTGTCGCCCTAAACATATAAGTTCAGGTTTTTTTTTTTTTTTTTTGTTGGTAAAATTAAGGTATATTTAATACTATACTAAATCATATTTTAAATATTTATATTACAAAAATGTTAAATTCTACACATATTGAAAAAAAAAAAAAAAAAAAAACACGTGAAAACCTGCAATCAAATAAGTCATTGACAAGTGACAACACATGTTTTCAAAGTAAGCTAGGAAGGTTGGAAATTATTAAATTTATTACATTTTTTTTTTTTAAGATATGAAGTCCTAAAATACTCGTGCCTATCCTCTCGTCCAATGCACAGCAGTATAAGATGAAACTCATAATTATAATTATTTCACATCAAAAAAATTTAATTTGTGTACATACTATATGTTATATGCGAGGAAATGCAAACACGGGTACAAATATGGTATGATACGCTAACAAAAACAATTTTAATAATTGATACATCACTAATATAATATAGGTATAACACAAATAAAACATGAATACCACATTTTAAATGAAGTGCTTGTGCTTCCTATGTTATGCGTAAAATAAAGATAATTGGGATGTCTCTAAATGTGAAGTAGCAATTTTCCTAATCGGATGGTGTTAACAGTCACATTACATATGAGTTTCTTACCAGAGCATTACTGCGGAGGCCAGAGATAACTTAACGAATCCCCAAAGATTATGAAACGCCTTCAATGAGAACCCAGACCAAGCTCGACCACAACTCCCACTTAAAATATACAACAGCTGCACTATCACTATGAACCACCAGGCCGAGTCCAACACCACCGCTGCACCCACCAGACCCCAACCTAACTTCAAGATCAAAAGCCAGCTAAACACTGTGTGCAGAGCCAACGTAACAGCCGCAATCAAAGCTATCACAAAGATCTTGCTCTGTGATTGCAGAAACTTGACCATCGGAAAATTTAGAGCGTAAGCAAATAGCTGCGGAAGCATATAAAGTGCGAACACTCCTGCTGCGTCCGATATTGCTTCAGTCTGTCCAATCAGTTTCAACAGTGGCGCCGCAAAGAAGTACAATAGACTGAGAAACAAACCTGTGGTGGTCAGGATCACCCATGACCTTTGCATGTAAATTCCTAGCATATCCATCTGTCCTGCTCCAAACGCTTGCCCACATAGTGTTTCGAGTGCGCTTCCCATTCCGAGCTATTGAAATTCAATTTTGTTAGAGTAGATACACAAAGAAAACCAATTGAGATACAAAGAATCAAAACTGTTAACTGTGTATTGTAAAATTAACAGTAGAGGGTACCATGATGCCCAGTGAGAAGCCGGCGATGACAGAGTTTTCGATGGAGAAAGCGGCGAGGTCGAGTGTGCCGACCTGGCCCAGAAAGACTTGAGTGATGGCACCAAGAGAGTATTGGCATATGGAGGTGAAGATGGCCGGACCGGCGAGGTACCAGAGCTTCTTTGATTCAGTAAGGAACGCTCTGTAAAAATCGACAGGACTTTTGATGGGAGGGATGTCAGCAGAATCGGCGGTAAAGGTAGCAGTAGAGGAAGTGTGTATTTGTACTGGAAGGGACTGCAGCTGGTGTTCTTGCTCTTGGTCCCCTTCTCTGGAGGACGAGAGAAGTGGCTGATTACCATTTTCCATGATTGAAATAGATAGAGAGAGAGAGAGAGAGAGGAGGAGAGAGAGAGAGGGATAGGACTTATAAGAGGGATAGAAGGACTTATTTATAGTAAATTGTAGTCGGAAACGATAGAAGGACTTATTCAGACAAGTATATATAATATTTAAGCTCCATACTTTTAGTTTTTTTTTTTAATTATTTATTTTTATTTTAAGGGGTTCTGTATGGACTTTTTATTATGCACACAATATATTTGTTGAAGTGTTACCATTCAATTAATATCAAACATAATGTAAAGCGATATGAGGACTCAAACTACTAAGCCATGCCCTTTTGGTTTGTTTTTATTGACAGAGATAAGATTTATTGGAGCATGAACTTATTGTGAGATAGCTTTTGTTTTAGCTATCATAAAAGGAATTGGCACGAGGTTGTTTACTTATATAAAAGAATTAGTAAGATTGTTTGCTTTTTAAAAAAGTCTATGACCACAGTTTTTCTCACAATTATTTTATTTGGCAAACTATGAGTGATGAAGAAAAAATAGTTAATTCATGTGAAAGTATTAAACAATCAATCACAATTTACAACATAAAATAATTGTGGAAAAGATTGTGGTAAAGGTTTTGGTCTTGGAATAACTATTACTCTACTAACTTAGTCCATTACCTATGTAATGCACGAATGGTTTTTGTACTGAAACAAAACTTCTCTCTATAGCACATCAAGTCCACTTACAGACGATATTTCACACATCCAATTTCACAATTTGTTGAATTGTGAGAATGTGAGTGGTCTACATAAAGTGGTGGGCTACACAAAGTATAAAATATTCACTACTCATAGTTACACAATTCAACAAGTTGAGAAATTCTGCTTTTCCAATGCACTCAATGATTTACACTCTGAATTAAGTTTGATTGAATCTTTTTTTGTTAAACCAATCATCCACTATCAATTAAACTTATGAGCCGTGACATATTAAAATTTTCATAGTCATATGAAAAATTCAATTAGATTCTAAATTAAATTTTTATGGAAGTTCAATTTTGTGCCATGTGTCTCATCTAATTTTTTAATTTTTGTGGCAAGTGAATTATTGAGTGCAAAAATTGAAGAATCTATATCCAATTAGATCCTAAATCATATATATAATTGTGATTGGTTTTACACGAGGTTACACACTAGGGATTACTAAAGGTAAAGACTTATGTAGAATATAACTGTTGTATTATACATATCTCAACTAAATTCAATTACATAATTCTTTTGACAAATAAATTACAAGATTAGTAAAAGATTGTTTTTATTGCAGTGAACAATACAATTATGTATTTGAATTTAATTAAAGAACTAAAGAAATAGAACCTAAGAGACCGTATCTAAATTTTGTCTATTTTAAAATTAACAATGATATTTAAGGATCAATGGTAACTATCTATTATAATTTAATACATAGTTTGATATGCACCATAACTTTAAAAGATCTACAATCAGTATCCAAAGTTAATGTTAATTTATAACAAAAGCAGCAGGGGCAAGTCAGCCACAGCGTGCATGCCATATTATTTTACAACTTCTCAAGATCATCACCTAGAGATGAGCCTTCTTCCATCATTTATTACTTGAAACTACTCCACTACAGTCAACTAACCTTATGGTTCGTTTGAATTAAAAAATAGAAAGGGGAAGTATACTAGAATTAGACGGAAATTTCATTAAAGTCTGCCAAGCATGCCATTAAAGCTTGCCATAGCTAACCTAGTTCCATTCCGCTGAGGAAAAGAATTTTTCCTATCAAAATTAATACCATAAGCTACTTTCTAGTTTCTCCTTCTAATAACCAATCTTGGCAATAAAGCTTACATACACAAAAACCAATTGGGAGCTCATTGCCCCAAACATTTTGAATCAAATCACCAATGAGTGTTGACATGAGTAGCAAACTTGGCTCTCCATCTTAAACTCAATCAAGGAGCTAAGCACATCTAGACATAAAATGAGGTAAGGTAAAGAAATTAAAGACCCGTCAACCTTTTACTAATATATTGTATGTACATTGAGCAAAAACAATTGCATGTACTAAATAATCGTGAATATATATGAATGTACATTGTACTCGTTTCACTTTTGTTTAACGTTTGGATAGGTGGAAAGAGGAGGGAAAGAAAGGGCTGGGTGGAAAAATTATTTCCTTCGTTTGGTTGATAGGAGAGAAAAGAAATGATATACATATAGGAAGCAAATCTACCCAATGTTGCAATATCTGCCCAATTTGAGCTGAAATGGACCGAAACAATGACAGAAAAAAGTGAGGCCTGACATATTTGACTTTTCGGGATAATTAAACCTTAAAAAAACAAAAACAAAAAACAAAAAAATCCTAGCCTTATTGAGCACACATGTGCGCAGTATGTCATTTATTTATCATCTATTAAATAAATAATTTCTTAGGTTTTTCAACAAAAAAATAATAATAATAATTTGGTAGTAGCTAATTCTTTCGTATTACACATTTCAAATTATAGGTATCTTGTGGACTTTAAATCTGGTACGATAGAGCGGGATACCGACATGGTACTAGAGCTTCTAGAACCAATGTTAATAAATTGAAAAAATCTTAGACCGTAATCTCTTTCACAATTTTTTTTTTTTTTTTTTTTTTGTGTGTGCCTGTAATGTGGGAGTGTGAGTTGTGAAGAAAAGATTTTGAGTTCATGTATAAGTGATACACAATTACTTATAGGTCCGTTTGAGAATAATTTATTTAACTTTTTATTGAAAAATTTTGTTAAAAATATATTAAAGTATACTTATACCTTAAATATATTTTAAAAGAGGAGAAATTGAAGGAAAAAATATGGTTTTAAAAAACTGTATATAAAAGCTAAAATTTAAAAATTAAAGCTTAAAGCTGGTGTCAAACTCTCCCATAACCTATTAGTTCAAGTTGTGGTAAAGAAGTTTTGAAATATTACGTGGTTTAGCATGTCATACTCATAAGTCATACCACAGAATTAGCATCAAGCATATCGCCCCCATTCAAATTGAACTCATGATTAGCAATAGTAGATATGATTTTCCTGGACCAGCTCCGAATTTTTTTTCTAATAAAAAATCTAATTAGATTCTCATTTTCTTGGTTGAAAAAAAAGTTAGCATATCTGACGTCATAAGTTAAAAAAAATTTAAAAAAAAAAAATCCGCCTCGTGGATGAATCGGGCATTTTTTATGTCAACGGAATGTTAGGTGGTTTGTCATTACAAACGAAATGGAAAAATAAAAAAAAATGGTAGATTTTTGTACCATACCATGACAAACGACAATTGCTAAAAATTGTAGGGGATCTATTTTTTACGTTAGCTGCTAATAGATAAATACAAAATACTGTTTAGCTTCAAACTTTTTGGGCTACCTTTTTTAGGGAGAGAAAAATTTTTAGGGTCCATTTGGTATATGTATTTAAAAATTAAAAATTATTGTATAAAATATTTATAAAAATATATGTGAGTGAAAAAATATATAAAAATATGTATAATATTATTTAAAAATAAAAAATTATTGTTTGAAAATACAAACTAAACACTCTCTAAAAGCTTGTTGTTGTAACAACATTTTTTTTTCCCCCTCATTGAAGCCAAAAGGTCAAAAAAGGCAGAAAACAGAAAAAACACTTATCTCTTTCTCTCTCCAATAAATATAAATATAAATATAAATATATATATATATATATATACATATTTATTTAATGTTTACAACCAATAAATAGAAAGTTGTATATTTAAAACTATACTATTCACAATTGTTAAAAAAATAACAATATATACTTAGTATCTTTTTGAATCCTCGTTTTTCTTTCACGTTTGAATTTTTTGCATGTTTTTTTAGCTTATATAAACAGTAATTTTACCATTTATGCACACAAATTTACCATGTAAAGACAAAATATACTATTTATATACTGTTTATAAATCTCATAATATTATTTATATATATTTAAAAAATATTTTATTATAATATTTTTAATTTTCAGTTTCAAGTATTAATTGATAAAATAGCAACTGAACAATTTTTTACGCTCAATCCAATGCACTTGCACAGAATGACCAGCCTCTTCCAAAATTATAATATAATAACAAAAGCAAAAAGGACAATTCCCTATTCACTTCACGTGTACTTTCTGAAGAACTGTGTTATGATAATTTCAACGATATTGGACGTTGTACCAATTTTTTGGCTTCTGAGTAGATACCATATGCTTCCAACTTTTCGTGTTTGCTGGCTTTGAAGAGTAAAAAGCTACTTAACATTTTATCAAAAAAAAGGGACTTAACAACCTCGATGTAGTTAAATCTACAAGTCAAACCCATATACTTATCCACTTTACTACTTCGTCAAGAATGTTCGTTATCAATCAATTATCAAACGTGAGAGAGAGAGACCAAAAGAGCCAAACAGCTACAAATTTTTTTTTTTTTTTTTAATTTAGATTTTTGGACAAGGCTTCAAACGACAACTTTCTGCTCGTGGATGTTACTCAGTTTAGGTAATTCAAGGTTTTGGGCAAGAGTGTTCTCACTGTGTCGTTATAGCCAAGCGTGTGTCGAAGATCACGGAGAAGAAGATAAAGGACGTTGGTTTTGTTATGGTATTTACTACTTACATCCATGACAGAATCAGGATTTTAATTAAGATGACAAGATTTAAGGTCAATATTAAAAATAAATAAACTAAAAAGATTATCAATATTATAACAAAATACACAAACAATTGTAAACAACTATAATTGTCATATAAAATTATACACATGAACTATAATTTATTTGTGTATATTTAGATTAACTTCATCAATAGCCCTCAATGATTATAGAGATATATCTCTAAACTTGTATATACATCTCTCTAGATTGATTGCTTTAAGGAAAATGTAGAATTAAACTTTTTGTTCGCTATTTTTCAAAGTACTTAAATTTGGATTCATAGAAAAAACATATAGTTTGATATATATATATATATATATATATAATTCTAAACAATGTTGCATCACCCAATAACTTGTTATTGAATTCATATTACCATTGGATTATTTGTTCTATATGTTCTTAACATGCATACTAATATTAATGCCACTCAATTATTATTTACTAATGAGTAGTGTATGAATGGTCGTCTATAACTTGCAAACCGTCTATAACAACAATGAGTAAAAGTACAAACGAGCATAAACGCATTAATTCCAAACAACATTCAATGATCGAATGATAAATAGGCATGGGACCGTTATCTTCGTCCAATAATGTGCACTTAAAGGTCGGTTACAGACAGCAAACATGGGGATTAAATGACCATCATTAAGCATTAAATCCACCAACTACAATGTAACATTAAACGGGGTATTAACTAGTTTAAGGCTATATATAAAGCCACGAAAGATAGGTAAAAGGACACAATTTACACACACTACAGAATTGAAATTCCTAAAGAGTTGAAACTAACTTCAGAACCGGAGGGTCCTTGGCAGGCCCCAAACCGATGCTGTTATCTATTTGTTGCTTTCTCTTACACAGGATTTCAGGTTGCCCATCGAACTAAAGAGGAACATACTAATGAGGTGAAATTGTGCTTCATCAATTTGGTGTCATCTGTGGGGAAACCGACCATAAGCCGTTGAACTCCCTACTGACTAAGTTTCGCAAAATCGATGGACTCAGACGTTATTCCACCACCAGATTCGGTGGTAACGGCTCAACAAATCCAAGCACTAACAGCTAATGTGCAAGAATTGATGAAACAAAACAAATACTTGAAGCAGAAGGCGCATCCTAAAGACACGAGTCTGTCGCAGTCTCAACGTAATCGCAACGACAACAACGACAACAAGGGTCTGATTCAGTAAACTGCCAACAGCATCTATTGCAAATTTCGATCAGTTGAGCGACTCCTTTGTTCGCCACTTTATTGGAGGTCAACACCATAAAAGGCCCACCTCCTACCTGTTAATTGTGAGACAGCAAGAAGGGGAAATCCTGAGGGAGTATGTGAAACACTTCAACAAAGTAATGTTGGAAATTGACGAAGCGGACGACCAGGTGATAATGACGACCTTCCAAGCAAGGTTGAACAATCCTGACCTAATTTTCTCCCTAGGGAAGAGTCCTCTAACGTCAATGGCGGACTTGTTATTCAAAGAACAAAAGTACATGAATGGGGAAAATGCACTAACTACAAAGGGATAGGCAGGTAAGCGGAAGAAAGAAGAAACCGTTGAGTCCCAAGGATAAAAGAAAGATTGGAAGGATAATCTCATAGATGCAAAGGTCGGCAAAAGCAGCCTAAAGACATCATCAAAGAAGAAGCTAAATTTCACCCCTTTGCTGATACTAGTAGACAAAATCCTCGTGCAAATAAAGGACGACCCCGCACTGAAATGGCCTAAGCATCTGAGCTTATCCCCAAAGCGAAAAGATACAAAGAAGTACTGACATTTCCACAAAGATCATGGTCATTATACAGACGAGTGCCAAGATTTGAAAGAACAGATTGAGGAGCTGATCTAGAGAGGAAAGCTTCAAAAGTTTGTGAAGAAAGATTATCAAGTTCGTTAGCGAGTAGATGAGAAGTCCACCGACGATCATAAAGAAGAAGATCAAGATAATCCCAAACAGATAGTAGGAGAAATAAGAAGAGTCACTAGAGGACCGGTCATCAGAGGATCGTACAAGTCCTTAAGAAAGGCAATTCAAAGGCAAGTGAACAGTGTCCATGTTAAACACCCAGTAGCAAAACTTCATTGCACCAAGAATGATGACATTATCTTCTCCGAACGAGATGTAAAGGGGATCAGGCAGCCACATGACGACCAACTTACCATCATGCTAACAATTGAAGGGTACAACACTCAAAGAGTTTTGGTGGATAACGACAGCTTGGCGGATGTGATGTAAATGACGGTGTTATAGCAGTTGAAGTTGGATCCAAAATGCCTCAAACCTTTCAAATCCCCCTTGCTCAGTTTTAGTGGACACCAAGTGTATTGGAAGGACGTTATTTCATTGCAAATTATAGCAGGAACGTATCCCATTTAGATGCAAGGATGGTAGACTTTCTGATTGTCGATTGCCCTTCATCTTATTATGTGATCCTTGGACGACCGACACTTAATCGTCTCAAGGAAGCAACTTCCACATACTACCTGAAGGTAAAATTTCCAACCTCTCACAAAATCAGAGAGATATGTGGAAACCAGCTCTTAGCTAGGGAATGTTACCAAGCAATTTTGGCGTCTGGAGAGAATCACACCTGGATGGTAGAGGAAGAAGCGTCCAAACCCACGGAGGAAATAGAAAATATTGAATTGGTGGAAGAAAAATCCATCCAAAACTACCAAGGTAGGAAGGAGCTCCAACTGTCCTTAAAGGACGAACTCGTGAAGTTTTTGAAAAAGAACATGGACTTCTTTGCATCGAGCCATGAAGATATGCTAGGGATTGACGAACAAGTAATAGTGCACAATCTCAATGCTGACCCAAAAAAGAAACTCGTCCAACAGAACGCAGGTATTATACCGCATTCATTACTAGCTAAGGATTATACCGCTATAAAGTTATGCTGTTCAGACTGAAGAACGCAGGTGCCACACACTAGAGATTGGTGAACCAGATGTTCAGTAAGCAAATAGGAGAGAATATGGAAGTCTATATGAATGACATGCTCGTAAAAAGTAAGGAAGCCAAAACCCACCTAAAAGACCTCTAAGAGATGTTTGATACTTTAAGAAGGTACAGAATGAAGCTCAATCATGTGAAATGTGTCTTCGGGGTCTCGTTAGGGAAATTCCTAGGCTTCATGATATCACAGCGAGGGATTAAAGCAACTCCAGGGAAGGTCAAAGCAATACTCGACATGACCTCCCTAAGAACAGTTAAGGAAGTGCAAAGGCTGATAGGACGAGTGCCAGCATTAAACAAGTTTGTCTTAAAGGCCACAAATAAGTGTCTTCCATTCTTTAAAACTCTTAAACATGCCTTCCATTGGACAAATGAGTGTGAGGCAACCTTCTAAAGCCTCAAGAAGTATCTGGCAAAACCTTTGTTGCTGAGCTCATCAGTTAAGGGGAAGGGCTATTCTTGTATCTTGTTGTGTCACAAACAGCAGTCAGCTTGGCGTTGATCTGTGAAGAATCCAAAATACAATGCCCAGTGTACTACATAAGCCAGACAAAATTCCCACAAATAAAGTAGATGGCCTTCTCACTAACCGTGGCTTCGAGGAAGCTTCATCCATACATCCAAGCTCATACCATCATGGTAATGATGGACCAACAAAGCAACGAGCAAGCCAGATGCCGCAGGGTGCACGGTCCAATAGGTCGTAAAGCTAAGCCAATTTGATATTGAGTACAAGCCAAGAGCATCAATCAAAGCTTAGGCCCAAGAAAATTTTATTGCAAAATTTACTATTCCTAACTCAAATTAGCAGACAGAATATTGGACAATCTACACAGATGGCTAATCTATTATAGGTCTTGGAGGTGTTGGTATCATTGTAACAACGCTTGAGAAAGACACCCTCAGATATAGAGTTCAATTCCAATTCCCACTAACAACGAACAATGAAGCAGAATATGAAGCAATCCTCGCAAACTTGAGAATTTCAAAGACCATGGAGGTCAGAAATTTGAAGTTGAAAACAGACTCAAAACTGGTTGTTGGCCAAATGACCAACGAGTATGAAGCAAAGGAACAGAGAATAAAGAACTACCTCAAGATAGTAACTTAGCTCATTGACGAGCTCGATGATGTTAAGGTCGAATGAATTCCATGAGAGGAAAATTCAGCTGCTGACAAGATAGCTAGACTAGCCTCAATTGAGGATGCCTCAGCAGCGACAGACTTGCTCATGGAAGTCTAGACAAACCCAAGCATTGACTAGCTGCATAACTTTTCAGTCCAACAATCAGGTACTTGGATGGATCCAATTCTTTCTTATATAAGAGACGGCCAACTACCATCTTATTCATCAGAAGCAAAGAAGGTTAGCGTCAGGGTAGCTAGATTCACCATCATGAATGGTGAACTTTACAAAAGAGAATTTTCACTACCATATTTGAAATGCCTGACTCTGAAGGAAGAAATGTATTTATTGCGCGAGATCCATGAAAAGGTATGTGGAAATCATTCAGGACCTCAATTCTTGGTGGAAAAAACGATCAGGGTAGGATACTTTCGGCCGACTATGCATAAGGATGCGATTGAACTTGTCAAGAAATGCGATAAGTGTCACTGGTTAGGGAATGTGCAGCATATACCTGGAGAGTTACTAACGAGCATCTCCTCGCCTTGGCCATTCTCCACATTGGGAATTGATATTGTTGGTCTATTTCCTCGAGGGAAAAAGCAAGTGAAGTTTCTGCTCGTTGTCATTGATTACTTCACCAAATGGGTAGAAGCAGAGCCACTAGCAGTAATTACAGAAGGAAAAATACAAAGTTTCGTCTGGAAAAGCATTTTCTACAGGTTTGGAATCCCCAAGACGATCATCTCTGATAATGTTTGATAGTTTGATAGTAAAAAATTCAGGGAATTTGATGCAGAGCTGGGGATACAGAACTATATTCTTCTCTTGGGAATCCACAAGCTAATGGGAAGACAGAAGTAACAAATTGTACTTTGCTCAAACTCATTAAAGCATGACTCGAGAGGGCAAAAGGTGCATGGCCCAAAGAGTTACTTGGGGTGTCATGGGCCTACCAGACGACAGCAAGAACACCAACAAGAGAAACTCCATTCAAGTTGGCCTTTGGTACTGAAATAGTCATTCCTACAGAAGTAGGAGTATCCAGCCTTAGGCAAGCTCATTATGACGAAAGTACAAACAATGACAAGTTGAAGCTCAACTTAGATTGTTTAGCTGAAGTCAAAGATGAGGCAACCCTAAGAATTGCTTGATATCAACAAAAAAATGGAAAAGTATCACAATCAGAGGGTGAAACTTAGAAGGTTCAACCCCAACGACATGGTGTTGTGAAGAGTCTCACAAGCTACTAGAGATCTAGCTCAAGGGAAGTTAGAACCTACTTAGGAGGGTCCCTACAAGGCCGTCCGTTACTCCAGAAAAGGAAGCTATTACCTGAAGGACCTTAACGGCAAGCCACTCCCACGTCCATGGAACGTGGAGCATCTTAAGAAGTACTATCAATAAAAAGAACCTTGGTTTAATAAGCTCTATCTTTCAGAGCACCTCGCCTGATGATGTATTAGATAAGCGAGATTTCATTGTTTTCCTATAAGCATTTCTTTTCGTTTTTTGATCAAGTTATTTTCAGAAATTTCCTTGTAATCCCCTCGTAAATGAGGATGCATGAAATAATAAGGCTCTCTAAGTCATCCCTTTTTCAGTGAGTTTGATAAATTTCAAGATTAAGGTCAAAGACGAAAAGGAGGTACCATTGACCAAACGACGAGTTTGAAACATAAGACGTGGTAATAAATCTAACGACGAGTTAAAATCACAGAAAATGGTAATAACTCTAACAACGAGTTAAAATCATAAGTGTGGTAACAACTCTAACAAAGAGTTAACATCATGAAACATGATAAAAACTCAAATGACAAGTTAAATCACATAATACGGTGAAAACTCAAATGACAAGTTAAAATCATAAGCATGGTACTAACTCTAACAACGAGTTAAAACCATAAAACATGATAAAAACTCAAATGACGAGTTAAAACCATAAAGATGGTAATAACTCTAACAAGTTAAAATCATGAAACACGATAAAAACTCAAATGTCGAGTTTAAATTACAGGAGTAATGAGTAAAAATCACCAAATATGGTAAAAACTCGAATGATGAGTTTCAATCATAAGTGTTGTAATAACTCAAGCAATAAGTGTAAATTGCAAAACGGAATAAAAACTTGGACAACAAGTTTGGATCAAAAGCATGATAGAAACTCTAACTACGAGTAAAAATCATAAGTACGCGAACTTCAAAGGAGGAAAGGCTGAATAAGTAAACAAAGCCTAAACAAGTGTATCATTCATAAAAACAAAAGCCTCAAAACAGGAGGCACCCATTATTTTCAAGTTAAAATCCTTAAAATAGAGGGCAACCATTGTCTTTAAGTTAAAGAAAAAAGAGGGAGGAGAAAGGGAGCTACTTAAAAAAAAAAAAAATCTCTCAAGGAGCATTAACGACCTCCTCAGCATGGCCCACGTCCATAGAAGCCTCATCAATGACTCCACCTACAACAGCACCATCTCCTTCAACAACATTATCAACTTCAGTGACAGTTTCATCTTCCTTCTCTTTGGTCTCATCGACAAGAATCTCAGTATCAATAAATTCAAAGTCTAGATTTGCAAAGTCCGCAACTTGGGTCGTAATGCTTCATCATCCATCTACAAAGAAGCTCAAAGTCCTTAAATTATTGAACGAATTGAAGAACAGAGAAGCGGTCAGATTCAAGAAACTTGGCAATCACTTTCTCACGTTCCTCTTCTATCTTCAGAATGGCAACTTGAACTTCTTCATCTTTTTGAATGACAAGCTTCTTCTCCACCTTCAGTGCATCCTTAAGCTCTTTCACCTTCTCCTTGGCCTTCGTCGCTTGGTCCACAGCCTCAATCAGGTTCTTCCTAAGCTTTGAACTCTCGGCCTCAATCGAGCCAACCTTGGAGTTTCTTACCACTACTTTTTCCTCACTGCTTAGGTAATCTGTTGTCAAGCGTAAAGACTCACCCAAAACCTGGAAAGCGAAGGAAGGTTTAGAACTCTCAAACAAGTGTAAATACTCGAGGAATTGTTAAGTAAAATACTTGCACCAACATATGAATATGACGGCTGACCAACTCATAAGAAGGAACTGATGAGAGGCCCTTGAGCTCATCATCTGTTATGATGTTATGAGCTCGTCCAAGAGCTGTAACAGGATCTTCCCAAACACTGTTGCCAACCTTATTATTCCCTTTAGAGCTGGTGGTTGGAAGAGTGAAGGTCATCATCTCAAGGGAAGAAGTAGGGGAAGACGGAGTACCAAAGAGGGATAAGGGGGTAGGGGTTTCGTCCTTTCCCTCGTCCAGCTTGCGCTTCTTCGACCTAGGATTAAGTAGGAATAAAGGCTCATTCTTCAGACTCTTCACACGAGCATACTTATCCTTACTGTACATGGTAGCCATTTCTGCAAAATGGAAGATTAGAAGACTTAACCAATAAAGCAAGGAGAAGCAAAGAGAGAGGTTAAGTAATCTTTTTTAGGACAAATGCCGAAAGTTCAGGTCCAAGGCAACAGTTGTATAAATGATAAGGATCCACGAGATCATCGAAGTCATCAACAGTAAGGGAAAACTCAAGAGCAGCTTGAATGCACCCTTTGTAACGCTCTTCCAACACAGGACAATCAGAAACTACAAGACATGTTAATAAGGAATGGTCTGAGAATGAAGAGTTAAAATAACTAATTTAATGAAAAAGTGTAGAGATGCACCAAGTGAAGGAATTTTCCATTTCCTTAGCAACCACGGGACCTCACCCTACAAGTTGTCAGTCATGGTTTCCCATCCAAATCCAAAGACAAAGAAGTATCGTGATTTCCAGTCACGAAAGGAAGTAGGAAAGCTACAGAAAATCCTAAATTCCTTATTCCAAGGCAAGAGTTCAAAATACCCATAATGGGTAAAAGGTTTCAAACGGTATAAGTAAAGAAATTTATTTAAGGTAATCATGTCCTCATCATGGACAGATACCCAGATTGACATGCATCCAATAATCATCCTCCAAGCGTTAGGAATGAGTTAACCAAGTGTGACATTAAGAACAGAGAGGAATCGCATTATAAAAGGATGAACAGGAAAACGAAGGCCACATGAAAAGGTAGCTTCGTAGAAACTCACCTCACCATGGGCAAAGGAACAAGCTTTTTCATTGGGACAAGGTAGTCTTGTGACAACCCCTACAGGGAACTAGAATCGTTTTCGTATAGATTTTATGTGCCTCTATTTCAGGAGGCAGGACTAAGAGAGAGCGTGAAAGGGAATGGAAGACGAAGGAGAAGAGGGTTTTGAAGAAGAATGGGGATTTGAAGAAAACAAAGGCTTCGACCTCAAAATCTTTATTAGAAGACTCGCTGCTCGACAACAAATCGGTTTCCAGTTTGCTAGACCTAACATCGGTATCCCTATACTCTATAGAGGTCATCTCAAAGTGATGGGTGATCAAGGAACAGTGAATCAAATGAAAAAGACTTGTCAAAATAGGTCTAAAAACCCTTACAATCCCGACTTGAGGACGATGCCCACTAGAAAATTCAAGAAAAACCCCTAGTCTAGCGAAAAAGAACAATATAGAAGGAGTCTCTCACCTAATGAAAGCAAGATCAACCATTTAACGGAATCTAGAAGTAAAGAGAGTCTTACTGTACAAAAGGTGTAGAAGGTTTCTTTTAGTTTCAGACTCCAAGTTCAGGGCATAGTGAAGAAGGAGGAGAATATAAGGAGTTTCTTTGCTAAGAAAGGAAATAAAATCAATGCGCAGAAAACACAAGGCAGGGACACAAGTGCGGCCAACACAAGAGGGTAACGTGACACTCATTTGACGAAAAAGTCACCCCATAATATATATGGTGAGACAAGAATCTCAGGGCACGAATAAAATGACGTGCTCAAGAAAAACTTTTCATATTCCCTTACTCGTCCAAGCAAAGGACAACAAGGTCATAAGGGGGGCAACTAACGAGTAGCATATGAATGGTCATTCGTAACTTGAAAATCATTTATAACAACGACGAGTAAAAGTACAGACGAGCATAAACGTATTAATTCCAAACAACATTCAATGATCGGATGATAAATAGGCACGGGACCGTTATCTCCGTCCAATAATGTGCACTTAAAGGTCGGTTACAGACAGCAAATGTGGGGATTAAATGACCATCATTAAGTATTAAATCCACCAGCTACAATGTAACATTAAACAGGATAGTAACTCAGTGTAAGACTATATAAAGCCACGAAAGACAAGTTAAAGGACACGATTTACACACACTAAAGAATTGAGATTCCTAAAGAGTTGAAACTAATTTCATCATTTGAGGGTCCTTGGCAGGCCCCAAATTGGTGTCGTTATGTATTTGGTGCTTTCTCTTACACAGGATTTCAGGTTGTCCATCGAACTGATGAGGTGAAATTGTGCTTCATCATTTACCATTCGATCCATAAACTTATATTTTATTTATTATTTTAAATTAAAAAAAATGAATTTAAACAATTGATTGATGACATGACTATTGATATTTAATCAGCTTGAAATTTTGCAAGCATGGAGAATGCATGAAGAGTATGTAATTTGATAGTGGATTTGTTAAAATCCGCATTCAATTAAAAAAATATTGAGTGATGTAACAATATTTAAAATTACACCAAGTGTAAATTGAACTCAACTTATATATAATTATTTTGAATAAAAAATAAGGCCCGATGCCAATTGAAACTCATTGAAATTAATTTATATATATATATAATTTAAAAAAAAAAAAAAAAAAGAAGGATAAGCATACAAAATGCCATGAACAATGACATGCTAAAATTGCGGAACAGGATCACAAGACACAAGATAAAATTCTTTCTAAATATAAGTGTTGTTAACTTGATTAAAATAAAAAAAGTGGGGTGAATCTCTCAATGTTGTATTGTTGTGCAACTCTTCTCCCTTTTTATCTTTTGTCAAAGCTGATTTCTTGAGCTACATTTTGTTTTGTCCCCCAACTTTGCCTATGTGATGTTGCAGAAGCCTAAAGAAAGCACACATGATACTTTCTTGATGAAACAAAAACTAAAGTATTAGCTTCTGGTAGTAAACCTTAAATCCACAAGTGGTTTTCCTGAATCTACAAGGAGATAAACTAGAATTCACCAAAGAAAGAATTTGACAAAAGTCTTTATTTATTGATAATAGTCCAATTTGCCTTTGACGGCTACAAAATATATAAATATTGAGAAAAATACTGAAAAAACTAATTCGTATTAATTACATGATTAGGTGACAAAATAACAAAACTTACCAAAAACAAAAAAACTGAGTTAAATGCATAATCATAAACTACTAACCTAAAGGGTTCAAGCGAGACCTTATTCGGACTTTTGAGCAAAAATTATTAAGGAAACAAAAATTACTATGAACGGCAAAATCATAGCTTTTAGGGCCTAAATAATGGAATTGGCCATTTTCAAGGAGTACCTCGTGGTAAAACCACAACCATTGCTCAAAAGGCCATATCGCTTTAGCCTGCCAAATTTCATGCAATTCCAACTCCAAGGCTAATGATTTTTACTAGTGTCTTTTTGCCTTGTGTTTTGATTTTAGGCACACATGAAAGTCCAGGAACGCTATGTCAGTCTGTTCTACATCAATCTCTCCTACTTGAAAAAAACTCAACCCCAAGTTCCCACTATCTGGCGCATTAGGAGGATAGTACTCATATAAGTCAGCAACATTGAAGGTGGAAGAGATATTCACGTCTGATAGAAGAGCAACTACATAAGCATTGTTGTTGATCTTTTTTATAATCTAGAATGGCACATATTTCTTGTCCTTCAACTTGTTGCAAGTACCAACGGGAAACCTCTCCTTTCTAAGGTAGACCAACACCAAATCCTCAACACTGAAGATCTTCTCACTCCTCTTCTTATTAGCAACTTCCTTGTACTTGGCATTTTTAACTTCAAGTTTCTACCTCACCTCCTCTTGCATGGCGTAGATAAAGTTAGCCATATCCTTTGCAACTTGACTCATCCTTGGAAGCTCAGGTAAAGGTACCAAGTTCAAAGCATGTTTTGGGAGCATGTAGTAGAAGTTGGCAAATGGAGACTTAGCTAACTAAGCTGTTGTAAACAAACTCTACCTAGGACAGTGCTAGATCCCACTTGTAAAGTTCTAGACCCCTTAACACAATATGTTTAACATAATATTAAGCCAAGTTGATTAACAAGTTTGTTAATTAAAACTAGGTTAAACAAATATGTGTAAATAAATATAAATCATAAAGTAAAGAACACAAAGATCTGATAACCCAAGAAAACCTAGCTAGTAAAAAACCTAGGGAGGATTTAACCTATCTATTCTCAAGGTAAAAATAGATCCACTAAGAAAGAATTGAAGTTTGTACAATAAAGACTTAGACTACTAACATCCTATTACTACCTCGAGTAGAAAACTTATAACTATGACTACGTGACAGCTCCGAGTCCACAGACTACTTCTTTCCTTAATCTGCTGCAACCACAAGTTCTCCTACTTGTGACTTTGAGACTCCACTTAAAGGTTCCAGACCTTCTTTAAATTCTTTAAGCAGCAACTAAAGTGATTATCAAGATCTTGACATGAATCTTGATCTTGATATTCCTATGTCTGTATATGAAGGTAACCACCTCTAGATCTCACAAAAGACTCACCACACAACACTCAAAAGACCTCTAAAATGTAGCTAGAGTTTTTTTCTTTTATATGTGAAGTAATACATAAAACCTTACACGTCAAACGGGCTTGAACTGAATTGGAAAATCTGCAGAAAATTTAATCTGTACGTGGTTCAATCGATCAAGTTTAATTTTCAATCGATCGAGCCTTGCAGATTTTGTCCAATAAATTCTGCAATTACTTGATTCTAATTTTACAATTAAACACACTTTGAGCAAGCCTTAACCTAGACTCTATATTTTGGTCATGGTTTGCCAATACATTACATATTGAAGTTCTAATAAATTAGTCCTTAAGGTATTAGAACCTAAAAATCTCCCCTTTTGGCAGTCCGTAACAAAACACATCACAAAAATGAAATGTTCAAAGTTGAAAATAGCCCAAGCAGATTTAAATTACAATTCAACCTAACTACTATCTATCAGTTGCCAATGTAAACAGCAGCTATGACTGAATTAACCTATAAATTCCTGAAACACTCAACAAACACATAAATGTATGTGTAGAAAATACAAATAAACCAAAATTTAACTTCTTGATTTCACAAAACATAAATTAAAAGACAAATATCATGAATAATATCATAACTATAAATCACTAATCAAATGTACCATATGTAAAACAAGAAACAATAAAACAACAAAACAAAACAAAATGTCTCATAATATCTCCCCCTAACATATACAACCCACCAAAAATAAATACATCAAAGCCATAAACCAAAAATATATCAAAAAGCTCCTAGATATAGTCTATAAACTCCAAAAACTTCGAAACTCTCCCTATCTCCATGTGTATGTACTCCCCCTTTTTATGACGAATTGCCATGGGGCAATCAAGGATTATCATCAAAAGGTGGAGTGGAACCTCTAACATGTGCCAACTCTGCTTGTAAGGTCGCAAACTCATTAAGCAAATCCAACAAAATCTGTCCATGCATTGCCTGAACAGTCACAACCATACCCAAGGTGGCAAGGATAGCGGCATCGCTCGATGTAGATGGTGGAGGATCCACGGTAGCAGTGTGATCTACAAAAGTCTCCGCAAAGGGATCGTCTGAAGGAGGAGGCCTAAATGCATCACTTGTAGAAGACTTGACTCTAGGGCGTTCAGAGCTAACTTTCAACTAAGCAACTCTTTGCCTAAGGAAGGTGGCACTTATAAGAGCTATGATATGGACAGACTCGAATGCTAGAAAGTCCTCTAAACCCAAATCTAACAAAATCCTATGAATGAAAACAGGAAAGAATAAACCATGGGATTTTGCACTACTCCTATGAACCTCTACTAGAGAGCTAATGAAAAGAGATGGAAAACTGACAAGAGCATCTCTAACTAAAGTGTACAAAAATGTACATCTCTCAATAGGAGTAGTATGAAGGTGGGAGATAGGCCAAATATTGTGACAAGAAATTTGGAAAAACAAGTAATTGAGCTCGATAAGCTCATGAGAAATGATCCAAGGATCAGTACTCCAACTCTTCACAAACTGAATGTTAGAATCATCGGAGTGGACAAAGAGGTTTGAATAGAACTCTCTAATCAAAGCAGATGAAGGAGGATGCTCTACATCTAAAAGAGGTAACCAACCTCTACGCTCAAAATTCCTCCTAATCTCCCCATCAAGCCCATCTAGTATGACCCCACGCTCAGCCCACACAGACCAAAAGATGTTCAGTTTTTCATAGGTTTCTGACACTTAAAGGTTCTAAATCTATCACTTTGGAACTTAGGGGTAGAGGGAGTTGTGGTAGATTTAGAACCTTTAAGTGTCAGAAACCTATGAAAAATCTTAATGGGTTAGAGCACAAAAATCTTAATAAATATTAATCTATATGATGCATGTAATGAATGCACATATGATGCATACTCTAATGCATTGAAATATGTTCAATTTTACTTTAGAAACCATCAATTGACTTGAACATAAAGTTTTAGTCCAAAAACCCTAAATTTGAAAAAACCAATTTTAAAAATTGAACCAAGTTGATCAATTAACCACTAAACTAGTTAGGAAACATCATACAATTAGTTAATCTATCATTTACACATGTCAATTTCACAAATTTAAGCCCAATTGAACAAAATCCCCAATTTCTCAAAGTTTCAAGCCCTAGAATTTCAAGTTTATTCCAAATCACAAAATTGATCAAATTAATGCATTAGGATCAAGTTTATATCATCTAAGAACAAAAACCCATAGATTAAAAATGATTAAAAAACAAATGAATTAAACAAAAATCCCTACAATGCTTGGTTCGAAATTTTCAAAAAAAAAAAAAAGCATGTAAATGCATGAATCACGTGATTTAATTGAAAAAGAAAGGGTAAAAGAGACTTACTAGTGCTTGAGGACAAAAACCCTTGAGAAATTTGTGGAAGAAAACGACAAAAAGGGCTTAGATTGGATTTGTCGAGGAAAAGTAGTGAGAAGAGTGTTTGAAAAGTTTTGAAAATAATGAAGAATATGTGAGAAAACTCTTTTTAAAACACTCACTGTTTGAATTTCAATTGGTTGAAATTGAGCTTTGATCGATCAAAAAATAGGTTCGATCAATCAAGTATCAATCGAGCACTAATCGAGCCAGGCAGATTCAAACCATGATTTTTATCGCAATTTCAATCGGTCCAGAAACAAATCCGATCGATCAAAAATCTGGAATTCAAAAATTTTTGAAAAACCATGCAAGTTTTATGCAAAAACCACTCAAACCACTTTGTTTCATGAATGAAATACATGAGTATGAGTTTAAAAGTTTTTCAAAAACATTTGAATTTAACCCAAATCTTCCAAAACCAAAATTTTCACACTTTTGTCCCCAAAACTCAAAAGATGAAAAATATTTTGCATCAAAATCAAAGAGCATATATTCTTGGATGGTCAAAACTAATTCACACACAATCATGTACTAGGTTTAGCAAAGAATAATTTGTTTAGTGTGTGCAACTAGTCATAGCTTGAGATACATGTGAGGTGATATGTAGATAGTAATCAATCATAATTTCTACATTATTTATCACATAAGTTTGAAAGAGACTATCACCTAAGGAGTTACATCATAACTCTCACATCTCCTAAATAACAAGCTTGCAATCATGTTTATTTCTTTTGATTTTGCCTCCTACTGTACACACCAATTTTATTTCATTATTAAATTAATATTTAAGCCAGAAAATGTACACACCAATTTAATTTATTTGTGTCATCTTTGTTATAGCCCAATAATGTACACACCAATTTTATTATTAATCCGAGACTACACTTTATAATCTTTTTTTGCATGTGTTACGCTTTCTCGAACACAAAATCTTACAATATGCACTAAGGTGTTTATGATTGGCTAGTAAACAGTGGTAAGATGGTTATTTATGCATTTCTCTTTAGATTCTAGTCCTAACAATCAAAAGCATATGACATCAAAATCAAATCATGTGATCAAAAACTATAAATAACTCCTACGCAACATGCACTACATAGCTAAAACTAGCAAATTGTATTAAAATAAGCTCGTTCAAGCTAAACAAGATACACAGGCATGTTATGTAAAGATAATAGGCCGACCTTGATTACAAAGTCCAAGATATATGATGCAAAACAAATTCCTCCTTTATTTATTTTTTATTTTTAAAAAAACAAAAACAACCTATCATGAAATGCATGAATGTAATGTAATGCAAATCCTAAAAGCAAAAAGAAAACAAAAACAGCAAAAGAAGAATGGTCACAAAGAGTATTAAGATAAAACACAATGACTATGTCAGAAAGACTCAATTTGACTGAGCCTTTTGCAACCAAAACTTCTTAGATGCAACTCTGGGTCTGGAGTTATTATTCACATTAGAATGATGAGCAACTCCAAGATTGGTATAAAGGTTTAACGCCTTTACCAATTTACCAATAAGTACCATAGGATCTTGTGCTTGAGGCACAGGTACTTTTGACTTATTTACTCGTTTTGTAGCTTGCAATTTGAAACAGTTTGGCGAGTATGCCCAGTCTTTCCACAAAAATCACAAATCCACATAGGTCTATCATGCTTCTAATCCTTAGGGAGGTTAGGATTCTTAGGCTTAGACTTTTTAAAATCAACCCTAATCTTCTTAGGAGGTGAAGTGCCTTCTACCAATTTGACAGTCTCACTCTTGAAAGGCTCAAAAGAAGGAACAAAATTAGTGGAATGGGTTTCAGACTCCGAGATGCTTTCTACAAAACCCAGACCAGTTTTTTCTAAATGAGACTTCTGAACCCTCAACAAGTTATCAAGTTTAGAACTAGCAAACCTATTTATTTGTTTTCTAGCAACAGATAATTCTAGTTCCAAGTTCTTAATCTTATCAAGCAATACCATATTTTCAATCTTCACCTTATCAATCAAAGCATTAGCATCAATTTCAGCAACAAATCTTTCTTATCAAGTTCAAGGGAGGAAATTTTCTTTAAACCTAAATCAACATTCATTGCATCTTTTGCAACAACCTTGCATAGCTTATTGAAAACTTCTTGCAAATTAGCACATTCAGAGAGTTCTCCATCGAAAGGGTTCTCTTCAACCAAACACTTTCATCAACTACAGCAGTAGCTGTGAAAGCAATGAAGTTTTCATCTTAATCACTACCAGACTCGTGATCAGAAACTTCATCATCACTAAGGGTTACATCCATAGTTTTACCCTTTGATCTCAAGTATGTAAGACATTCTAATTTCACATAACCATCCCCTTGACAACCAAAAGATTGTTGACCTAGAGAGTTACTAGAGGTTTGACCAACTTTCTCTTTTGATTTATCAGTATTATTAAGCTTAGTTGGTTCGTTCCTCTTAAAGTTTCTAGGTTCAGCATTGTTTTTACCTCTTACCCTTCTGTTGTTATTCCTAAGAAAATTTCTAAAATTCTTGGCAAGATAAGAAATCCCTATAGAAGAAAGTTCATCATCAAATTTCTTCCCATCAACATCATCAACAAACTTAAGAGCCATTGATTTGGATTTATTTGTTTTGGGTAGGTCTAGCTCATAGGACTAGAGAGATCCTGCAAGGTCATCAACAGGAATGGAGTCCTCATCCTTGCTTTCAGTAATGACAATCACTTTGGATCTAAAATCCTCAGTCAAAGATCTAAGTATCTTCCTAAAATCTTAGGTTGATCATAAATTTCATCTAAATTATAAGCAGAATTAACAATATTATTAAGTTTAGCAAATTTATGAAAACACTCATCATCAAACATTCTAATGCTTTCAAATCTAGTTGTTAACTGCTATAACTTATTAATTTTAACTTTCTTTGTGTCTTCATATACAGTTGGAGAATATTCTATGCAGTATGAGCAACCTCAACATTTGAGATTCTCTTGAATTTCTCCATAGAAACAACATTAAAAATAGCATTCATGGCCATGATAGTTTATTCCACGTCACAATGGCTTTGGTTTAGCCTAATTAGCTTTAAAATATTTGTCATTACTCATTAGCTGAGCAAAGAAAATATTTTTTTATTGTTACTGAAGAGTGAAAATAATTTCCGCAAAAATCTATAGCTAGTTTCCATGAACTCTCAATTGTCGTTTGTTTTGTCTACATCATTCTCCTTAGCCCCACCCCATTTCTTTATTCTGTCTTCAGCAATTGATGCCTGCATTTCACACCAATTTAGTTAATCCTTCCATTCTTAACACGAGTTAATTGATTGTATAATGTAACTATTTAACATGGACAGTGTTAATTACACACGTCCATTCACTACGATTTCAGTTCAAATTTACTTATTTATAGACGCATGCACAAAATGGCATGTGTAATAGGTTTTACGGATTTAAGAATATCATTCCAGTTAGAAAGATTGAAGACAACTGTTTTTCGTTTTTTTTTTTTTTTTTTTTTGGTGTCTGTAAGAGGAATTTCATTAGAAGCCACATATACATAAGATAAATGTGAAGAAAGTTTACCTCTCTGTTCCAGTTGGTCCTATAAACTATAAAGAAAAGGACACAAGTTTGTACAATTGTTCCTGTCATCATGCCGTACCAAATCCCCTGCAAAATTGAGAATGACACTAGAGAATGTTCATGTTTCACATTAAAAAAAAGGGACAAGATGTTCATTTACATGGTGATACATGGCTTATCTGATGCGATAAGATCCTCTTAAGTATTACACGTTAATTTGTGATTGTTTTCTCTTTTCATAATTTTATCTCATAATTATTAAACTTTAAACATTTATCTCCTAGGAGTTAGGGAATAATGGGAAGAGAAGAAGCTTATTTTCACTAGATAATAGAAATGAAACAAACAAAAATAGGAAGTAGAGCAAGACTTACCTTGACACCCCAATCAAGCTTGTAACCCAATATGAGACCCAAAGGGATCCCAAAAAGGTAGTAACAAGCAATGTTCACATAAGCAACAACTGCTTGCCATCCCGCTCCAATGGCCACTCCTGTAAAAAGATTAGTCATCCAATTATTCAATTCTATATTTCCTTATCCCTCAAGAATATGTTTTTTTTTTTTTTTTTTTTTTTGAGTAACTGAATTGTATTTTATGAAGAAGATAATCTATTTATATATATATATATATATATATATATAATATATAGCCAAAATTTAGAGAAACTTCAATTAGATTTTAATTAAATTCCCAATATTGCGTCATGTGTTCCATTTAATTTTTAATTTTGTACTAAGTGAATTATTGAGTTTAAAAATCGAAAATTCCAAATCCAATTAGATTCTAAGTTAGATTTCGATTAGAGTCCAACTTTCCGTTACATGTCCATATAAATTTTTAATTTTTGTGGCAAGTAGATCATTGGGTGTAAAAACCAAAAAGTTTAAAACCAATTTTATATATATATATATATATATATATATATATAATGAGAAACCATTACATATTTTATAAATTTATGGTTTAAAAAAAAAGTGTAAACTAATACTATATATAATTTAAACCTATGCATGCGCACGAGACAAAACACTAGCATGATATAAAGTCTAAAAAGGATGTGTTATAAATATAAAAGATTGGAATTTTTTTACTAGAATTAACTAAAGTTAGGAAAAACACTCATAAGAGAAAGAAGAAACTAACCAGAGAGAACAGGTTGAACATTGTTAATGACAATGCAAAGACCCAATATTGGTGTAAGCTCCTCAACGAGCGTTTTAACACTTGTATCAGTCGAAAATAAGGATGGGTACTCATTTCGTGTCGCAATTAGAATAGCTGAGAGGACAATACCGATAAAAAATGAGGTTACTACGGCCACCACCAATGAAAATTTGGCTGTTCTTGGATGAGCTGCTCCCAATTCATTTGACACTCTCACACTGCAAAATATTTCCGTTTTAATTTTTCAGTCTTTTTGAAACTTACAAGAAATAGAAAAATAGCTTGGTGGAGGTGTGTTTCTGTCACTAACCTTATAGCTGCATTCATCCCAAGAGCTACCATAATTGTCCAGCCCAATATGTTCATGCTGCGACATCATTCGCATGGCAACAAGAAAATAGGAAATGGCCAATCAAAAAGAAATTATATCCAAAGCATATTGGTAATTAGCTTTAGATCCATGCGTTGCACAGAATTTATGCATTCCTATGTGAGGAGGGAGTGAGATCTCGGATTCATCATCTTCATATTATTTTCAGTTCATACAAATAAGAGTTTGGCCAATGACTGTCGTTAGAATATTTATTAGTAAACTATTTTAAAAAAGTTTTGATACATTTTTTATGAGAAATATAATAAATTGTCAATAAAATCAGTTTTTTTTTTTCATTTCCCATAAAAAGTTTCTAAAAGTCTTTCTTAAATAGAACATTTGTTAGCAAACTCCTACAAATAATATTGTGAGGACTAATGAAATGAAGATATATATGAGAAGCCATGGAGGATGGAATTTTATATTTATTTTGGCTCTTAAGATGAAAACAAAAAAATCATAACAATTAACTTTTTCTCTGCTTGAAGCAATCTTTATTCCAAATACAAATAAAGTTTAATTAGACTTTATAACTGGTATATGCAACACTACTCTGCCTCCATGTGAAATCCTAGTGTTTGGTCTTACATGCATGAAAGATGAGAATTGCCCAATATATTATATATTAGGGGTGTGCACAACTAGACCATTGCCGACCCAACCGACCGACGCCGACAATACCGCACTGCCGCTGAAGCCGACCGATGGAGCCGAGTCTGGTGAATGGAGGGGAAACCTACTTCCAATGCCGGTGTGGTACAAAAGTCAAAAAGCAAATCTGAAACTGATTCTTGCACCAAACCGACCAATAAAGCTACTATATATACATATCCCTTGGAACAGAGTCATTTACCATAGTTTTTCTTTTTATTTTTTTAACAAAACGGCATCATTTCACTTTTTTTTTTTTTTTTTTAAAAAAAGGCGTCATTTATGCACATCCCTAACCCTAACTCCCTAGGTATAAATTCACCATTTTCTCAAACCTTCCTCCTTAACTCTCTCAGTCTCTCTCTCGCCTCTCGGCTTTGCTGGGTGCTGGCTCTCCTTGAGTCATTTTCTGACATGGCTCTCTTTCACTGCCTCACCAATCACCGGCTCACCGCTTCGCTACTGCCAGCCACTCCCTCGATAACTTAATGTCTCCACTCTCCATCTCTCACCTTGCCATTTAAAAGATTCTCTCTCTCACTTTGAGTCCAATCATCCAAGTCCATCTATGAACTATGATCTGTCTAATGTTTTTTGTTTCTAGCATTTTTCAGCAATTTGATTTTTGGCATCTGTGAACTATACCTTTTACTCTTGCTTTCATTTATTTAATTATTTTATTTAGTTAATAAATTAAATCTGGGGTTTTTTCATTGTATTGGCTTTCTCATTGTTGGACTGATTCCCTAATTGAGTAATGAGTAATTGAGTATAATTTGTATAAGTATGAGTTGGAATATGCTTTTGTGTATGGCAGGTTGGTTGTGAAATATTATTTGTAATGTTGTTTTTAGTTTTTAGTTTTGTGTTTGTGTTGTCTAAAAAAATCTTTCAAACCTGACCAAACCGATTAAATCGACTGCAAAAAACCGTACCGCTAGAAAAAACCGTACCGCAATGTGTCGAAAAACCAACCCTAAGCAGTATGCATCGGTTCTAATTATGAGAAAACCGATCTCTATCGGTTCGATAATAAATTTGGAAAAAAACCGAGCCAACCAAACCGCACACATAATATATATTGCACAATTGAGGATCCTTTGGACTCCAAGGAACAGTGACTTATTTTTTTTTCTTTCATTGTTCAGTTGTATTTGCAAAAGAAAATAGGAGCAATTCTATGAAATGTGTAAAATAGTATTACGTTTCTCATATCATATGTACGGTAGATCTTATCGTATATTTAATTAATAAGATTTCTCATTATTAAGAGAAAAATGAGTATTTTCTATAATAAAAAAGAAGAAGAAGAAGAAGAATGAGTATAACGACCTCATACTCATAAAGAGGAAAATAGACTGAACAAATTGCTAATTATTCACCCCAATTAATAATTTATCTTGCATAAACAATTTCATAATCAGTACATGAATCGCAACTAGCCAATTGATTTTCAAAACCGAAAATTCTTCGTAAATTTTAGCTTATTGGAGACATTTTGAATGCAACACCCACAGTCAACGGGAAACAAAGGGAATTCTAAACAGAGACTTAGTCCTACAGACAAATTAGATCGTGCATCGCAAGACAGTGGGAAAGTGACAGCGTTTGAATTTTAAGAAAGTTGCCTATCAAATAGTGCAAAACCATCCCAAGATGCTTGCAAGACTAAATTGCTACCAGTACTTTAAGATCTTTTTGAATTTCCAATATTTAATATCTATTTGCGTACAACAGTAGAGCATTCACATCAAATATGCTAAAAAAATTATCTATTCTAACACCTCACATTACAATACACTCAACATCTAATACTTTATTACTTTACTATTTTATTTAAATATTCTATCTTTTACCACTCAAGTCTCTTTCTATAACTTTCATTTAAATAAGGTTTTCTTTTTTTTTTTTGGTGTTTACCATACAGTAAACTGTTAAAATTTTTTTTTTTTTGAGGGAAGTAAACTGTTAAATTGTAGTTAGGTGTTAAAAAATTATAGATTTGACACCTTTGATGTAGTGGATTTGTTTAGTGTTTTGAGTTTTAAAATAGCATTTTAGCTATTTTAGGCATCTTTGATGTAAATAATCTACTTATGTGACCTTTTTTTTAGAAAGATACTACGTCCATAACATTTTTACAACAAATCATAGGTGGTTAGTTGTTATTAGTTTAAATTTGAACCTAACACTAAAATTACTCTTTTGCCATAATAATAACAACTAGTAACAACCTACCACTTAGAATTTGTTGTAAAAATGTTGTGGACATAATTTCTTTTTTTTTTTTTAAGGCAATGTAGATAATTCTAGTAGCTACTATTATTATGGTCACTTGGCTACCTTAAGCATGCGATTCTTATTCTTTCAGAAGGAAAAAAAATTTAAGAAAAACACATGCATGTTTAGCACAACTCATAGACAGATCCAACTACATAACATGTGATAGTCATCTTTTTGCGAATGGAGAGAGTATTCAAATTAATAATTAGAGTATAAGTCTATTATACACTTTTTTTTTTTTTTTCCTCAACGTGGGTGACTGAGTCTGAGTTTTAATTTGCTCAGAAAAAGATGTGAAATCGAGTAAAAGGAGTCATCCTAATCTAATTGATGTCACTGAATATGCCACGACGTTGGCGTCCTACAATTTTTTTTTTTTTTTTTGGCTGAATAGGCGTACTATAATTTAGAGACTCACTCGTGGACGTGGTCCATATCGCAGTCAGGAAACTTATAGTGGCTGTTTGGGTGAAAAAAAGGGTCAAGCATCACTTAATTACCATTACTCATTATTTATCACTTTATAACTTATTTCTTATCACTCAATAATCCCCAAATATTTCCAAAACCCGGTTTTGCACCTAACTCAATTTTGTTTTTCAACTTCAAAAACTAAAAAATGCGGGACCCATTTTTAAAACTTAAAAAACTTAAAGGTCAAAAGTTATGACTGGACTCATTCCAAAACATTTTTAAAAAAAAAATCAGTTTGTCAAAAGTTGCTACTGGACCTGAATAATGCTCTAACCGTGGGTCCTTCAATGTATGTGTATTTACAAAAATGTCATTATAACTCAGTTTTCATAACTCAAAAACACCAAAAACTTGTTTTCAATTTTGCTAACTCATTACTCAAAAGCAAATCATAGAATGATGTAAACAAAACTTGAAAATAAATCTAACATCCTTTCTCTGCATGGGTCTCGTTATATTTGAGTGATGAGTGATGATAATAAAGTGATGGATAACGGAACACCAAAATTCAAATAGCCCCTTATCTTTTAAGATTTTTTCTTTTATATTTTTGGGTTCTTGGTCCAACATGGTGGCTACCGAGTCCCCGCTACAAATGTGGATGCCACATGGTATGGACATTTCAAGAACCCAAAAAAAAAAAAAAGTATGGAAACTAATTTTTTACATACTCATTTGTTAATAAAACATGCTTTTGGTGTTGATGATTTTTCTATATGAATTGAAGAGAGAAGAGAATTCTTATTTTCTTGAACAAACTTGTATTCATGATATTATTTCCATTTCTTAATTAAAAAAATTTTCAATTTCCTATAAAAAATAATAAATAAAATAAAAAACTTTTTTCCCCTACCGTGGTGGTTGTTGTGGCATGTTTAGCTTCCACCAAGGTCATGTACATCCAGTATATTAAGGGTCCATTTGGATAGAACTTATTACTGAAAACACTGTAGTAAAATAATTTTAAAAATATGTAAATAGTACCGTGAGACCCATTTTTAATATTTTTTCTGAATAAAGTGTTTGTAGGTCCCATGAACAGTGCACTGTCTCCTAAAAGATGTTACGCGTGGATCAAAAAAAAAAAGGAGAGAAAACACAGAATGTAGAGGCAGGATAATCCTATCTAAACAGATACTAGGTCTCTCTTACATAAATATAGGATTTATGTCATTCATAAATATATATATATATATATATATAAGTATTATGTGTGGATTAATCCACCTCTCTATTATTAGAGAAATGTCTAATGAATGTACTGAATATAATTTTATAGTAAGATTGAGGTGATTTGGAGGATGATGGAGAGAGAAAAGGAAACTTACCAAATGGACAAGGCATCTACTGAAACCTCTGCATTTTTCAAATATCCGGCAAAGAGAATTAAAGCCATGAAATACCACACTTCCAAGCTACACAAGATTAATTTGAAGATATATTCATCAAAGGATTAGATTTAGGATATGCTTGAATACTGCTTATTCTACTGAAACTGAAAACTTATTACTGAAAATGCTATAGATAAAGGTAAAAGTTAGTTGAAATAGTATAGTGGGGCCTTGAATAGTAATAAAAATAAGCTAAATAGTAAAATAATTTTAATTTTCCATCTCAATCCATACGCACACTTAAATTGAATGTTGAATGATGTGAACCAACAAATCAATATTTTAGTATGAACCAATCAAAAAAGGAGAGATCTCATTTGGGTGCATGCTGTGACCCATCGTAGCCTTCCCCAGGTTGTACTAAGTAATAATACTCTAATACTTTTTAGAGAGTATAGTAATAAACTACTATATGGGTTTCAATTAGCTCAACTGGTAAAATCTCTGAATGTTGTATAAGAGATTTGGGGTTCAATCCTCGCCTACACCAAAAACTGATTAGTGTCTTGGTCTAATGATAAAGAGCTATCATCAGGAGCGGACGCCATAGGTTGAAACCCTCTAAAAAAAACTACTATAATAATGTTCCCATAAAAGAAATTAAATAAATAAATTAAAAAAAAACTTATAATAATGTACGGTAAACACAAAACAACTTTATTCGATTAATACAAACTTTCACTAGCGTGATAGACATTTTCGTTTCAATGTTAGGTGAGAAAGGAAAAATAAGGGTTTGATTCTATCCTAGTCCTATACCCGGAAAGATATAACATTTAATAGTATAAATTATGGTTATCTTCTAACCATGAATGATTAAACTACAATCTTATTCAGAGAATAAAAATGTTATAGAAGCTTCCAATTCACTAAATTTTCACTTTTTGTTAAAAGAATAGGTTGTGATTATTATAATATTATTTTCAGAAATTATTTTTAAAGTGGACCAATAACAATTTATAACTTCAATAATTATGAAAAGTATTTTTTCTTTTTAAAAATAAAAAATGAGTTTTATAACTTAATTGGTTGACACTTATTTCATTACGGAAGCATTCATAAGTCAAGTAAATCAAATCCCTTCTAACTATCAATACTACCCACTTTCACTAGCGTGATAGCAGGCATTCATTAGTAATCATTTCTCCTTGGCTAGACAAGTAAACTAAAACTTGATACCCTAAGAAAATTTACATTAAAAAAAAAAAATATTGGTCAGGGGAGGAAACCTATGATTAATAAAAATAAAGAAATAAACTGTGCAGCCCCATCCGTGGACCCGAAAGATCAAACCATTTAATACCACTTATAATTATCAGGATTCGATATATTGTTTAAAAGAATTTTTAATTAATTATCAACTACAATACAGATGTGGTCCTTTTAAAAATATTTACTTATAATGATTTTTTTTTCCTCCAACAATTTAATAATTGGAATAGAAAGGTTTTATTTTTATTTTTTTTATATATATATATGGTAGAATTTCAACTTATGACATCTACTTATAATTATTTTTATCATCAAGCAAATTCATCAATCAAAGTTTTATGTAAGCAAGATTCGCACCTTGATCTATTATACAATAACAATAAACTTTACCGGTTGAGTTAACGAAACCCACAAGTATCAGTTTTTTTTTTTTTTTTTTGAGAGAAACGCACATAAGTTGAATCTGAATATTTCTAATTAAAACATTAAAAAAAAAAAGTATAAATTGAACTAATCTTTTCTTTTTCTTTTTTTTGAAAAAGTTTCATGGCTTTAAAAACCGAACCGAGTATCGAACTGTTTTTTTCAAAATTTTCAGTTCAACCCCGGTTTTTCTCGATTTTTGACCGATTTGTCCGTTTTTTACCGATTATTGACCGGTTTTAGGGCTTTTAACTGGACTGGGCTGGACTGGTTTTCCTGTCGAACCAGTCAGACCGGTCGGTCCGGTCCGATTTTTAAAACAGTGGAAAGTTTCAACTTATAGAATCCACTACTGAACTTCAAATCTTCTATTCAATTATCAAAAATTTTACCAGTTGAATTAATTGGAACCCACAAATTGAACTAATCTAGATTATACATTTTTTCACCCACACGTATTTTCAAAAAATACAAATAACGTTACTAAAACAACATTACCAAACCGGCCTTCCAAGTACATATATTACAATATGGATAAAGTTTAGCTACAAAATTAGTTGTACCTTAAAACTACAAACTCACTCAATAAAATAAATATTACTACATATTTTAAAAATCTAACCATTAAATTGTACATTCTTTAAGCTCTTAATACACATGTCAAATTTTGTGTCAATCAGATATTATTTATTATATAATCTATAAACTTATATTTTATGTATAATTTTAAATTACAAAAACTTGTAATTTAAAATTTTAATTGATGATATAACTATTAATTTTTAAATTTTGCAAACATAGAGGATATAAGAAGAATAAGTAATCTAATGGTGAATTTGTCAAAATTTCACTTCTTATAAAAAAATATATGTATGTATTGAGTAAGGTTATAAACTAAGGCTACAATATTGGTTTTAGCCTTAGTTTACAACTTATATACAATATTGTAGCCTTAGTTTACAACCTATATTGTAACTAAACTATTGTCTTGAAATATTAAATGATGTTTTAAATAATCATTACAGGGAAAATGGTAAATTCTACACTAACATGGAAAAAAAAAAAAAAACACATAAAGAAGCTTGCAAACTATTTGCTCTAAAAAAAAAAAAAAAGAAGTCGGCAAACCAAGGAGTTATTGATAACTACTATTATTATTGTGACTAACATCTGGCTAAGATAGTGGAGAGGACTTAGGAGTCCATTACCATAAATGTGTCACCTAAAAAATTAGAAAAATTATTAGGTCCTTCAAATTATCAGAAATGTGTACTCCCCCCTTTCACATAAATAATGGATCTCACTATAAATCTAATTAGCAAGACCCACCATTCATGTGAAATAGGAGAGTACGCATTTATGGTACTGAGTAAACAATAATTTCTCAAAAAATTATTATCCATTGACTTTTTAAATAAAATAAATGGTAAGGTAGAAATTTTATTTATTAATTTTAAAAAAATAACATTATTTTGAGACATCTTAAAAGAGAATAGAAGAACAACAAATTAGAAGAAAAAAAAATCTAGATTATATACACACAAAATGTAAAATGCAAACCCTTATTATTATTTTTTATAAACAAAACAGTTTAAATATCATCAAAAGCTTTATAACTTAACTCCTCTATTTAATTATAAAAAAATATTTTAAAAAAATTTACTGTAAACAGTAATATCAGATATGAGATTCTTACCAGAGCATTACTGCGGAGGCCAGAGATAATTTAACGAAACCCCAAAGATTCTGAAACGCCTTCAATGAGAACCCAGACCAAGCTCGACCACAAGTCCCACTGAAAATATACAACAGCTGCGCTATCACGATGAGACACCAGGACGCGTCCAACACTATAGCCGCACCCACCAGACCCCATCCTAACTTCAACATAAAAAGCCAGCTAAACAGTGTGTGCAGAAGCAATACCACGGCTGCAATCAAAGCCATCACCATGATTTTGCTCTGCGATTGCAGAAACTTGGCGATCGGGAAATTCATAGCGTAAGCAAATAGCTGCGGAATCATGTAAATTGCGAACACTCCCGCTGCTTCAGATATTTCTTCGGTCTGTCCAATCAGTTTCAACAGTGGCGCCGCGAAGATGTATAAAAGACTTAGAAGCAAAGCCGTGGTGACCAGTATTACCCATGACCTTTGCATGTAGACTCCTAGCATATCAATCTTTCCTGCTCCAACCGCTTGCCCACATAGCGTTTCGAGTGCGCTTCCCATTCCAAGCTGATTGAAATTCAATTTTGTTGGAGCCACAAAAAAAAATCCCATTTTTCTCTTTTAAAAAAAGAATCAATTTTAACAAGTTCGTATTGTAATATTAAGAATAGAGGGTACCATGACGCCGAAGGAGAAGCCAGCGATGACGGAGTTTTCGATGGAGATGGCGGCGAGGTCGAGAGAGCTGACATGTCCGGCGAAGACTTGAGTGATGGCGCCGAGAGAGTACTGGCATATGGAGGTGAAGATGGCGGGGCCGGCGAGGTACCAGAGCTTTTTTGATTCAGTAAGGAACGCTCTATAGAAATCGACAGGACCTGTGATGGGGGAGATGTCAGAAGCTTCGGGGACAAAGGTAAGAGCAGAGGAAGTGGGTCTTGCTACTGGAAGAGACTGTAGCTGGTGTTCTTGATCCTCTTCTCTAGCGGAGGAGAGAAGTGGTTGCCTACCATTCTCCATGAGAGATAGAAAGATAGGACTAACCGCTAAAGACTTGTAGCAGGAAAGGATTTGATGTGAACTGCATGAATTCAGACACGTATATATAGCGCTAATAAGTTTCTAAGTTTTTTTGTTTTTTTTTAATTGACAAAGTCAAAGAGATAAGGTTTTTTTTGGGGCTTATAGGAGATTCTGGCTTTTTGTCCTTATTGAGCAAAATATTTGGTAATATATTTTTTTTTTAAAATTATTTAGATCCGTGTTTCTGTTTTGAAACTCGATTTGAACAAATTGAGTTTCAATAAAAAAAAACTCGATTGGCTTAAAATAGAGTTATGCCAAATGAAACTTAAAAAAAAAAATAATAATAATAAATAATAAATATATAAAAACTTGCATAGAATTCGAATTCATAAAACTCAAGTTCATGACCTATAGTGGCTTTTTTTAGTGCTATAACGGCGTTTTTTATGCAACTCAAGCTCCTTGAACTCGAGTTCCATGCAAGTAGTGTAATTTTTTTTTTTTTTTTTTTAAGTTTGATCGCCCTATACATATAGTTGCATTCAGGGAGTCTATAGTGGCTTTTTTATGGAACTTAAGCTCCTTGAACTCGAGTTCCATGCAATTTTTTTTTTTTTTTTTAAGTTTCATTTGGTATAACTCGAGTTCCATCCAATCAAGTTTTTTGATTGAAACTCTATTTTATTAAAATTGAGTTTCAAAATAGGGGCACGAACTTATATAGTTTGGAAGCTGGGACATAATGTCAAATATTTTGCTCAATAGGGGCAAAAAGCCAGAATCTTTGGTACTTATCATAGTGTAAATCTACTATGGAATACTTATACAAGTTACAGCATTAACTTTTGCTTCGGTGCTAGACTACAGCTAGTACACGGTTGATTCTTGAAGTAGTTGGATGTAAAAGTAAATGATGCAAGGCACTAACTGCTGTAAAAGCAATGATTATCAAAAAAAAAAAAACTGCTATAAAAGTAATTTTCCATGTCCTTGACAACCAAAACATTGTTGACCTAGAGAATTACTAGAGATTTGACCAGCTTTCTCTTTGATTTATCAGTATTATTGAGCTTAGTTGGTTCGTTCCTCTTAAAGTTTCTAGGTTCAACATTGTTTTTACCTCTTGCCCTTATGTTGTTATTTCTAAAAAAAATTCTAAAATTCTTGGTAAGATAAACAATCTTTGTAAAAGAGAGTTCATCATCAAATCTAATATCATCAACTGACTTAAGAGCCATGGATTTAGATTTATTTGTTTTGGGTAGGTCTAGCTCATAGGACTAGAGAGATCCAACAAGGTCATAAGCAAAAATGGAGTTCACATCCTTACTTTCAATAATGGTAGTCATTTTTGGTCAAAAATCCTCAATCAAGAATCTAAGTATCTTCCTAACAATCTTAGGTTGATCATAAATTTCACCCAAATTATAAGCAGAATTAACAATATCATTAAGCTTGGCAAATTCATCAAAACACTCATCATCAGACATTCTAATGCTTTCAAATCAAGTTGTTAACTGCTGCAACTTATTAATTTTAACTGTCTTTATGCCTTCATCCACAATTTGAAGAATATTCCATGCAGTATGAGCAACCTCAACATTTGAGATTCTTTTGAACTCCTCCATAGAAACAGCATTAAAATAGCATTCATAATTTTGCTATTAAAAGCAGTCGCTTCTTTTTGAGAAGTTGACCACGTGCTCACAGGAGTAGTTGGTTTCTCTCATCCGTATTCAACTGAATTTCATACTTTCTCATCAATAGACTACAGGAATGCTTTCATCCTTACTTTCCAATAGGCATAGTTATTCCCATCAAAGTAAGGTGGGATCACTAGAGAGTAACCGTGTTCTATGACAACAGGGGTCAAAGATCAACTCTTAGATTAAAGGATCTAAATACTAGAGCTAACCCGCACTAATACCACTTGTAAAGTTTTAGACCCCTTAACACAATATGTTTAACCTAATATTAAGTCAAGTTGACTAACAAGTTTGTTAATTAAAATTAGGTTAAACCAATATTTGTAAATAAATATAAAGCAGAAAATAAAGAGCATAAAGATTTAATGACCCTAAAAAACTTAACCAGTAAAAAAAACTGAGGAGAATTTAACCTAGCTATCATCAAGGTAAAAAACAGATCCACTATTAAAGAATTGAAGTTTGTACAATAAGACTTAGATCACTAACATCCTATTGCTACCTCGAGTAAAAAACTTACTACCACAACCACGTGACGGTTCCGAGTCCACGAACTACTTCTTTTCTTGATCTGCTGCAGCCACAAGCTCTCCTACTTGTGACTTTGAGACTCCACTCAAAGGTTTCAGATCTTCTTTTAAATTCTTTAAGTAGCAACTAAAGCGATCATCAAGCTCTTGACATAAATCTTTATCCAGATATCCCTATGTGTGTGTATGAAAGTAAACACCTCTAGATCTCACAAAAGATTCACCACGCAACACTCAAAAGACCTCTAAAACATAGCTAGGGTTTTTTCTTTTATTTGTGAAGTAAAACATAATACCCTACACGTTAAACGAGCTTTGACTGAATTGGAAAATCTGTAGAAAATTAAATCTGCACGTGATTCGATCGATCAAGTCTAATTTTCGATTAATCGAGGCTTACAGATTTTGTCCAATAAATTTTGCAATTACTCGATTTCAATTTTATAATTAAACACACTTTGAGCAAGCCTAAACCTAGACTCTATGTTTTGATCATGGTTAGCCAACACATTACATATTGAATTTCTAATACATTAGTCCCTAAGGTCTTAGAACCTAACACCACTGCTTGGGCTTCGCTCCTGAGATACACTGGATTAGATTCCCTAAAGTGCGGTTAACCACTTCTATCTGCCTACTAATCTGAGGATGACTAGTGCTGCTGTAATTTAAGGAAGTGTCAAAAGGCTTCCACAAGGTTCACCAGAAGTGACTAATGAACTTAGTATCACAATCAGAGGTGATGTACTTTGGCACTCCATGCAAACGCACAACTTCTTTAAAGAAAAAATTGGCCACTCGAGTAGCATCTGAAGTTTTCTTGTATGCTATGAATTAGGACATCTTCGAGTACCTATCAACCACAACAAAAATAGAATCCATACCTTGCTGGGTTCGAGGAAGACCCAGTATATAGTCCATAGACAAATCCTCTCATGGTGCTTGTGGAACTAGTAGAGGCATGTACAAACTAGTATTTTGAGATTGACCCTTGGCAGTTTAGCAGATGGGACACTTCCTCACATGATTTCCAACAACCCTTTGTGGCTAATAATACCTCTCCTCCACCAGTGCTATAGTCTTGTCTCTACCCAAATGTCTACCCAAGCTTCCACCCTCCAGCTCCCTAATAATCAACTCCTTTAATGAACTTTTAGAGATACATAATTGGTTACCTTGAAAGACAAAACCATTCTGGTTGTACATAATAATGACAGCAATATGAGTTTGTTGACACTTACCCCAAATATCACAAAAATCCTCATCATCTGCATACAGGTTCTTGAGGCAATCAAACCCTACAACTTCAATACGCAATGTAGTTAACAAAGATGATCACTTGTTGAGCACATCTATCACTTAATTAGTGACACCAGACTTGTGCTTCAATGTAAAATTGAAGCGTTGTATATAAACTATCCACCTAGCATGCATCCGACTAATGCTAGCTTAACTGTTAAAGTGCTTCAATGCCTGATGTTTTGTATATAATGCAAATTCCCTCTGAATCAAGTAATGCTCCCAATGCTTAAGGGTTTGTACCACAGCATAGAACTCCAGCTCATAGGCCAACCATTTACTCTGATCTTCATAAACTTTCTCAGTGAAGAATGCTACTGGCCTATTGTCTTGGGGAAGAAGAGTGACTATCCCAACTACAGATGCATCACACTCCACCTGAAACAATTTCTCAAAGTTGGGCAATGCTAAAACTAGCGTGGTTCTCAACTTCTCCTTAATCGAGGCAAAAATTTGTTTTACCTCCCCATCACCCATTGTCTTTGGAGTTGGCCATTCTCTAACAACACAAACCTTGCTCTCATTAACATGAATACCATCCACACTAATTACATACCCTAAGAATAGCAACTTTTTAGTCAAGAAGTTGTATTTCTTTAAGTTGATATATAACTCATTGGCTTGCAACACCGTTAGTACTTCTCACACTTAATTATAGTGGGCCGCTTTCGTCTTACTATAAATCAAGATATCGTTAAAATAAATTACCACAAACTTCCTAATAAATGGTTTCAATACCTGATTCATAAGCCTCATGAAATTATTGGGAGTATTAGACAGTCCAAAAGGCATTACCATCCATTCATACATCCCCTCATTTGTCTTGAAAGCTATCTTCCACTCATCTCCAAGTCGAATCCAAATCTGGTGATACCCACTCTTGAGATCCAACTTGGTGTAACACTTGGACCAATTCAACATATCATACATGTCATCTAGTCGAGGGAATAAGGAACCGATACTTGATTATGATCTTGTTGATGGCCCAACTATCCACACATATACACCAGCTCCCATCCTTCTTCGGTATTAGTAATGCTGGTACTGTACATGGACTCATACTCTTTCTAATTTGCCCCTTGCTCAGGAGCTCATCCACCTTCCCCTGTAAAATCTAACCCTCTTAAGGATTCGCCCTGTAGTGTGGCAGATTGGGTAGACTAGCTCCAAGAACTAAATCGATACAATGCTGAATGTCGAACATTGGTGGTAAACGATAAACCTGCAGGCAGCTCCTCCAGAAACAGCGCTTCAAACTCCTTGATCAATGGTTGGATTGTCTCAGGTATCTCAGCAACCTTCTTCAGCTCTCCATCCATCACCACTACTGCATAAACCTATTTCAACTCCTTATACTCCCTGTCAAACTCATCATCATTGTTGATTATGAGAAGTGATGGTTTCTCCTCCACTTTAGAAGTTTTGGGTACACTGTCTTCTTTAATAGCACCAAGAACAATTTTTTTGCCATTCTTAAAGAACACATACACATTATCCTTACATCTATAAGTAGCATCTACATCATACTACCAAGGTCTACCCAATATTAAACAACATGCATCCATTTCAACAACATCACAAACTATTTCATCTACAAAGCATTTACCTATAGATAAAGTAATAAGACATTGTTGAGTAACAAGGGTTTCCGTACCTTTCTTGATCCAACCTATTTTGTACGAAGAGAAATGCTTTTCTATCTTCAATCCCAGCTTAGTAACCAGAATCTTCAATGCAATATTTTATACGCTACCACTGCCAATGATCAAATCACAAACCCTCTTACTGATGGTGCAACGTGCTCTAAAGATCTCATTCCACTGATCACGGTATTCCACCCTTGGTGTGAGCAACAATCTCTGAATCACTAAAGACCTCCCTAATGACACACCTTCCTCATCTTCCTAAACCTCATTAGAATCATAGGCATATGGATCAGCATCATTATACACCTCTTCACCCCCTTGTTCACCATTTGCCTCGCCCTCTTTTGCCACCTCTAGATTCACTGCGACTCACTTAAGGCATGTGCTAGATCGATGCCCTGGCTCTTCACATCTGTAGCACTTATTCCCAGTAGGCCTAGCATAGGGGTTGGTGTTTGCTATCGGCTGGACTGCAGAACTTGCTACTGCCACTATGAATTGGTTGACACCACTATTCTCCCTAACCATGGGTTGTGATCGTGGTGTAAACATGGGTCTTTTGCCTTTGTTGGTAGTGGAACTAGATGACTCTAAACTATAGTTGGAAAACTTCAAACCTGCCCTGAGATGTTGATATTCTATTTTCTTGGATAGGGTTACAACCTCATTTAAAATATATCGGGTTTGTAAGGATACCTTATCTTATATGGAAACTCGCAACCCGTGTACAAATCTAGATATCCGTTGATCTTTAGTTTTCTCCAAATCATTTCGATTTGCCAACCTATCAAACTCCTCCATGTACTCATTAACTGTCCGAGTACCCTGCCTACAATCCTGGTATTTTCTGAACAACTCATGCTGGTAATCTGGTGGTAAGAACCAATCTACCATTAATCTCTTCATCTTCCTCCATGATCATATCGGAAGCTTTCGTTCACGGGTACAATTTAATTGAACATGATCCCAACAAGCAGATGCTCCCCCCTTCAATTTGTATGCCACCAAACACACTTGTCTGTCATCTAGAGTACCCATATAATCAAAAAAAAAAATTCCACCTCACTGACCCAATCCAAATACTTTTCAATGGAGACATTACCATTAAAGGATGGTAATTCTACTTTCATCTGATAGTCCCTCTACTCTTGATAATCTCGACCACTATCTCTTGCAGGACCATGATGATTCCCAAGGACTCCTTCAGCATACTCCATCCTCGTTGTTCTCTTCATTGTAGTCTTACTGTTTATTCCGATTTGGACCACGATAGGGAGGGCCACGTTCTCAGTTGTCACATCGCTCTTCGTCATCAAGGTTTCAGTTAAGCAAGGTGCCAAGTGCTTCATGAATCTAGTCCAAAGTTTATTGGGTCAAATCACAAAACTAGTGATTTTCATCACGAAAATCAAGGAGCTCAACCCTAATGAGGACTGGGTTGTTGACGTCATCACCATTGTCATTGTTGTAGTGGTCACCGTCTCGTCGGTTAGCCATCAGACTAGAATAAGTCAAGGCTCTAATATCAACTAATGTCGTAGAAGCTTAGAGAAAGCACACACAATGCTCTCTTGATAGAATAAAAACTTAACTACTAGCTTCTTGTAGTAAATCTCAAATCCACGAGGGGTTTCCCTGAATCTACAAGGAGATAAACTAGAATCTACCAAAAAAAGAATTTGACAAAAGTCTTTATTTATTTATAATAGTCTAATTGGCCTCTAACGGCTACAAAACAAATAAATACTAAAAAAAAAAAAGCATTTGAAACCCTAATTCACATTAATTACATGATTAGGTGAAAAAATAGAGTTAAATGCAAAATTATAAACTACTGACCTTAAGAGTCGTCCCAAAACAAGCGGAAATTTATTCTAACTTTTGAGCAAAAAGTTATTAAGGAAACAAAAATTATTATAAATGGTAAAATTGCAGTTTTCAGGGCCTAAATGATGGAATTCGCCATTTCCTAGAGTACCTCGTGACAAAACGACAATTATTGCTCAGAATGCCATTTCACTTCAGCTTGCCAAATTTCATGCAATTCCAGTTCCAAGGCCCATGATTTCTACTAGTGTTTTTTTGCCTTGCGCATTAATTTCAGATGCATGTAAGAGTCTAGGAAGGCCACGATAGTCTATTCCACATCACAATGGCTTAGGTTTAGCCTAATTAGCTTTAAAATATTTGTCATTACTCATTAGCTAAGCAAGGGAAATATTTGTTTATTGTTATTGAAGAGTGAAAATAATTTCCGCAAAAATCTATAGCTAGTTTCCATGAACTCTCAATTGTCGTTTGTTTTGTCTACATCATTCTCCTTAGCCCCACCCCATTTCTTTATTCTGTCTTCAGCAATTGATGCCTGCATTTCACACCAATTTAGTCAGTACTTCCATTCTTAACACGAGTTAATTGTTTGTATAATGTAACTATTTAACATGGACAGTGTTAATTACACACACCATTTTGCACACACGTCCATTCACTACGATTTCAGTTCAAATTTACTTATGCATAGACGCATGCACAAAATGGCATGTGTAATAGGTTTTACCGATTTAAGAATATCATTCCAGTTAGAAAGATTGAAGACAACTGTTTTTCTTTTTTTTTTTTTTTTTTTTTTTTAAGAGGAATTTCATTAGAAGCCACATATACATAAGATAGATGTGAAGAAAGTTTACCTCTTTGTTCCAGTTGGTCCTATAAACTATAAAGAAAAGGACACAAGTTTGTACAATTGTTCCTGTCATCATGCCGTACCAAATCCCCTGCAAAATTGAGAATGACACTAAAGACTAAAGAATGTTCATGTTTCACATTAAAAAAAAGGGACAAGAAGTTCATTTACATGGTGATACATGGCTTATCTGATGAGATAAGATCCTCTTGAGTATTACACGTTAATTTGTGATTGTTTTCTCTTTTCATAATTTTATCTCATAATTATTAAACTTTAAACATTTATCTCCTAGGAGTTAGGCAATAATGGGAAGAGAAGAAGCTTATTTTCACTAGATAATAGAAATGAAACGAACAAAAATAGGAAGTTGAGCAAGACTTACCTTGACACCCCAATCAAGCTTGTAACCCAATATGAGACCCAAAGGGATCCCAAAAAGGTAGTAACAAGCAATGTTCACATAAGCAACAACTGCTTGCCATCCTGCTCCAATGGCCACTCCTGTAAAAAAATTATTCATCCAATTATTAAATTCTATATTTCCTTATCCCTCAAGAATATGTTTTTTGTTTTTTTGGAGTAACTGAATTGTATTTTATGAAGAAGATAATCTATATATATATATATATCCAAAATTTAGAGAAACTTTAATTAGATTTTAATTAAATTCTCAATTTTGAGTCATGTGTCTCATTTAATTTTTAATTTTGTGTTAAGTGAATTATTGAATCTAAAAATTGAAAAGTCCAAATCCAATTAGATTTTTTTTTTATATATACAAAATAAAATTTCTACTCTAGTCTAATCTAAGTGTATGTGTGTGTGAAGCTCCCTCTAAGAGACTTGAACCCTAGTCCTTGCCCCCCACACCCCACGAACACTTATACTTATAGAATGATCATTACACTAAGGGTATGTGGTGGTAAATTCAATTAGATTCTAAATTGAATTTCAATTGGAATCCAATTTTTTGTCACCTATCCATAGTAAATCATTGGGTGTAAAAATCAAAGAGTCTAAACTCAATTTTATATATATATATATATATATATATATATATAATGAGAAACTATTACATATTTTATAAATTTATAGTTTAAAAAAAAATGTAAACTAATACTATATATAATTTAAACCTGTGCATATGCACGAGACTAAACACTAGCATGATATAAAGACTAAAGAGGATGTGTTATAAATATAAAAGATTGAAATTTTTTTACTAGAATTAACTCAAAGTTAGTAAAAACACTCAATAAGGGAAAGAAAAAACTAACCGGAGAGAACAGGTTGAATATTGTTAATGACAATGCAAAAGGCCAATATTGGTGTAAGCTCCTCAACGAGCGTTTCAACACTTGTATCAGTCGAAAATAAGGATGGGTACTCATTTCGTGTCGCAATTAGAATAGCTGAGAGGAAAATGCCGATAAAAGTTGAGGTTACTACGGCCACCACTAATGAAAATTTGGCTGTTCTTGGATGAGCTGCTCCCAATTCATTTGACACTCTCACACTGCAAAATATTTCGGTTTTAATTTTTCGGTCTTTTTGAAACTCACAAGAAATAGAAAAATAGCTTGGTGGAGGTGTGTTACTGTCACTAACCTTATAGCTGCATTCATCCCAAGAGCTACCATAAGTGTCCAGCCCAATATGTTCATGCTGCGACATCATTGGCATGGCAACAAGAAAATAGGAAATGGTCAATCAAAAATAAATTATATCAAAAGCACATTGGCAATTAGCTTTAGATCCACGCGTTGCACAGAATTTATGCATTCCTATGTGAGGAGGGAGTGAGATCTCGGATTCATCGTCTTCAATATTCAGTTCATACAAATAAGAGTTTGGCTAACGACTGTTGTTAGAATATATATTAGTAAACCATTTTTAAAAAGTTTTGATACCTCTTTTATGAAAAATATAATAAATTGTCAATAAAATCAGTTGGTTTTTTTTTTTTTTTTTTCATTTTCCATAAAAAGTTTCTGAAAGTCTTTCTTAAGAATCTTAAGAATAGAACATTTGTTAGCAAACTCCTACAAATAATATTGTGAGGACTAATGAAATGAAGATATATATGAGAAGCGATGGAGGATGGAATTTTATATGAATTTTGGCTCTAAAGATGAAAACAAAAAATTCATAACGATTAACTTTTTCTTTGCTTGAAGCAATCTTTATTCTAAATGCAAATAAAGTTATATTCTTTATAACTGGTATATGCAACATTACTCTGCCTCTATGTGAAGTACTAGTGTTTGGTCTTACACGCATGAAAGATGAGAATTGCCCAACACATTATATATTGGGCAATTGGGGATCCTTTGGACTCCAAGGAACAGTGACTTATTCCATTTCTTTCATTGTTCAATTGTATTTGCAACAGAAAACAGGAGCAATTCCATGAAATGGGTAAAATAGTAGTACGTTTCTCATATCATATGTACGGCACATCTTATCGTATATTCAATTAATAAGATTTATCATTATTAAGAGAAGAATGAGTATTTTATAAAATAATTAAAAAAAAATAAAAATAAAAATAAAAGAAGAAGAAGAAGAAGAAGAATGAGTATAACGACATTATACTCATGAAGAGGAAAATAGACTGAACAAATTGCTAGTAGTTCACCCCAATTAATAATTTATCTTTCATAAACAATTTCATAATCAGTACATGAATAGCAACTAGCCAATTGATTTTCAAAACCGAAGATTCTTCGTAATTTTAGCTTATTCGAGACATTTTGAATGCAACACCCACAATCAACGGGAAACATAGGGAATTCTAAAGAGAGACTTAGGGCCCGTTTGGTTTAGAGGTGGCTTAGTTTTCATAACTCAGTACTCAGTTTTCATTACTCAAACTCAAAACCCATAACTCATAACTCAAACTCTACTATCACTCAAAAAACTCAACACTTTTGTTTGGTCACATTACTCAGTAACGTATCTCAGCGTTTAACTTCACTTTTTGCCAAAATAATAGACCCACCCACAGACACTACAGAAGAATATGGTTGCTACCTGCGTTCCTTTTTTTTTTTTTTTTTTTTTGTTTATGCCCTTCAAACCTAGCTACACCGAAACCCAACTCCACCACCACCAACAGCAAACCCTTCATCCACCACCACCAACGGCAAACCCAGAAATCCACAACCACAACTACAACTACCACCAACAACAACCCTCAACACAACCACAACCTCCCCCAAAAAATCTGAATGAATCAAAAATCCAAACCCACCAACAGCCCTCAACCAAATGTGTTTGATTGAAAAAAAAATAAAATAAAATAAAATAAAATAAAGAAGCATCATGTCTCTGTGCGTTACACCCATCACTGTGTGAAGAAAAAAAAGAAAAAGAAAAAGAAGGAGAGCTCTAGGTCTGATTCGCCGGCGAAGCTTGATCTCTGGTCTTGGCTCAGTCCGATTCGCCGGTGAAGCTTCCGATCTCTGTGAAACATCAGGTCTCACGATCCGGCCTGGGCTCAGTCCGATTCGCCGATGAAGCTTCCGATGGTGGCGGCGGAACTGGGCTAAACCAAAGAAAGGAAGAAAGAAAGAAAGAAAAAACAGAGAGAGAAGCCGAAGAAAGAAAGAAAAAGAAAAAGTGGGAGAAGAAAGAGAGAGGTAACGCCATCATTGCTTATAGACCCCACAAAGGATAAAAATTACAATTCTACCACTGAGTTATGTATCTCAGAAATTGAAAATACCAATTTGGTGTTTTCAGTTTTCATCACTCAAACTCAAAATTTTTGAGTTTGAGTGATGAAAACAAAATTAGGAAACTAAGCCAAACAAAAAAATTGATGTGAGTTTCACCTTTTTTCATAACTGAGTTATCAGTTTTGAGTGATATAACTCAAAACAAGCCCAAACCAAACAGGTTCTTAGTCCTACAGACAAATTAGATCGTGCAATCAAATAGTACAAAACCATCCCAAGATGCTTGTAAGACTAAATTGCTACCAATACTTTAAGATCTTTTTGAATTTCCAATATTGAATATCTATTTGCATCTAGGTACAGCAGCAGAGTATTCACATCAAATATGCTAAAAAATTTATCTATTCTAATATCTCATTTTACAATACAAGCAACATCTAATACTTTATTATTTTACTATTTCTTTTAAATATTCTTTCTTTTACCACTCAAGTCTCTCTCTATAACTTTCATTAAAATAAGATTTTTTTTTTTTGTGTTTACCATACAGTAAACTGTTATGCATGCGATGCTTATTCTTTTAGAAGGGAAAAAAAATTAAGAAAAACACATGCATGTTTAGCACTCATAGACAGATCCAACTACATATCATGTGATAGTCATCTTTTTGCGAATGGAGAGTATTCAAATTAATAATTAGACAGATCCAATTACATATCATGTGATAGTCTATTATACACTATTTTTTTTTTCCCCCAACGTGGGTGACTGAGTCTGAGTTTTAATTTGCTCACAAAATGATGTGAAAGCGAGGACAAGGAATCATCCTAATCTAATTGACGTCACTGAATATGCTACGACGTTGGCGTATTATAATTTAGAGACTCACTGGCGGACGTGGTCCATACTGCAGTCAAGAAACTTATCATTTTAGATTTTTTTTTTTTTTTTTTTTTCTCTTTTTGGGTTCTTGGTCCAATATGGTGGCTACCGACTCACCGCCACTATTTTCAAATCCGGACTGAACCGAGACATCAGACCGTAAAAACTAAGTAGGGGGATGAAAATCAGTTTTTTCAGCATAAAGAACTGAATTTTTTATTAATCACTTGTGACAAGAACAGTGAGATCTAACCCTTAAGCAATTTTTTTTTTTTTTTTTAAAAACAACTTAACACAATTTTATTCTACTTAATTAAATTATCCATCTCTTACAAGGAATGAAAAAAAATTATAATTAAAATCTTTCAAAGATATTTAACTTTACTTCAAAAATTAATCATAAATTTTAATGTTTTTATGGTTATTATTTTATTTTATTAACTTTCTTATTTAATTATTAAATATATGCTTAAAAATCATTAAATTTCCCTCACATATATAGATATATTAGTCAATTTTGCAAGTTTTATAAATTTAATATCTATATTTAGGCTTTAATTAATTATTAAATTAATTATGATATCATCACAGTTCGACTCCGATTTAACCTCGATTCGACTTCAAAAACCTTGTACCTCTTCTTTTTACAGTTCAATGAACAATCCGGGTTTCGAAACCATGGTCACCGCTACAAATGTGGATGCCACATGGTATGGAAATTTCAAAAACCCCAAAAAAAAGAGTATGGAAACTAATTTTTCACTTACTTATCTGATAATAAAACATATGATTTTTTTTATACGGATTGAAGAGAGAAGAGAATTCTCATTTTCTTGAACAAGATTATTTTCTTGAACAAACTTTTATTCATGATATTATTTCTATTTCTTAATTAATAAAATTTTCAATTTCTTATAAAAAATAAATAAAAAATAAAAAACTTTTTTCCCCTACCGTGGTGGTTGTTATGGCATGTCTAGCTTCCACCAAGGTCATGTACATCCAGTATATTAGATCTCTCTTACATAAATATAGGATTTATGTCGTTCATAAAATAAAAATAAAAATAAAAAAAGTTTTATGTGTGGATTAATCCACCTCTATATTATTAGAGAAATGTATAATGAATGTATTGAATATAATTTTATAGTAAGATTGAGGTGATTTGGAGTATGGTGGAGAGAAAAGGAAACTTACCATATTGACAAGGCATCTACTGAAACCTCTGCATTTTTCAAATATCCAGCAAAGAGAATTAAAGCCATGAAATACCACACTTCCAAGCTGCACAAGATTAATTTGAAGATATATTCATCAATTTAAGCATTAGATTTAAAATTGAATGTTGAATGATGTGAACCAACAAATCAATAGTTTAGTATGAACCAATTGAAAAAAGGAGAGATCTCATTTGGGTGCATGTTGTGGCCCATCATACCCTGCCCAGGTTGTGCTAAGTAATAATACTCTAAATACTTTTTAGAAAGTATAGTAATAAACTACTATAATAATGTTCCCATAAAATAAATTTAAAAAAAAAACTTATAATAATGTACGGTATACACAAAACAACTTTATTCGATTAATACAAACTTTCACTAGCGTGATAGACATTTTCGTTTCAATTTTAGGTGAGAATGGAAAAAACAAGGGTTTGATTCTATCCTATTCCTATATCAGGAAAAATATAACATTTAATAGTATAAATTATGGTTATCTTCTAACCATGAATGATTAAACTACAATCTTATTCAGAAAATAAAAAAGTTATAGAAGCTTCCAATTCACTAAATTTTCACATTTTGTTAAAAGAATAGGTTGTGATTAGTATAATATTATTTTCAGACATTATTTTTAAAGTGGACCCATAACAATTTATAACTTCAATAATTATGAAAAGTATTGTTTATTTTTGAAAATAAAAAATGAGTTTTATAACTTAATTGGTTGACACTTATAGTTTTACGGAAGCATCCATAATTCAAGTAAATAAAATCTCTTCTTCCTAACTATCAATACTACCCGCTTTCCTTCTTACTAACTATCAATACTACCCACTTTCACTAGCATGATAGTAGGCATTCATTCGTAATCATTTCTCATTGGCTAGACAAGTAAACTAAAACTCGATACCCTAAGAAAATTTACATTTAAAAAAAAAAAAATTGGTTAGGGGAGGAAACCTGTGATTAACAAAAAAAAGAAATAAAGTGTGCAACCCCATCCATGGAAGAAAATACATGGTATTTCGGGTGCATGTGTGTAGTCCACCCTCATGTGAGTGTAAAGATGCATGCATTCGAAACACCTAATACCATCTCCATCCATGGACCAGAAAGAATAAAGCATTTAATACTACTGATAATTATCAATATTTGATATATTGGTTAAGAGAATTTTTAATTAATTATCAACTGCAATATAGATGTGGTCAGTTTAAAAATATTTACTTATAATAATTTTTTTTCCTCCGATAATTTAATAATTGGAATTGAAAGTTTTTATTTTTATTTTTTATATATACATGGTAGAATTTCAACTTATAACATTTGCTTATAATCATTTTTATCATCAAGCAGATACATCAATCAAAGTTTTATGTAAGTGAGATTCGCACCTTGATCTATTACTCAATAATAATAAACTTTACCTTTTGAGTTAACAAAACCCACAAGAATATTTTTTTTTTTTTTTTTTAAGAAGAGAAAGTATAAGTTTTTTTATTATTTGACAGAGATGCACATAAGTCGAATCTGAATATTTCTACTTAAAACATTAAAAAAAAAAAAGTATAAATTGAACCTTTTTTTTTTTTTTTAAGTTTCAACTTATAGCATCCACTATTGATAATAACTTTTTTTTCATTAGATCAAGACACCAATCAGTTTTTTGTGTAAGCGATGATTGAATTTCAGATCTTTTATTCATTTATTAGAGACTTTATTAGTTGAACTAATTGAAACCCACAAATTGAACTAATCTTGGTTGTACATTATCTACGGGAAAAATTTCAAGATAATTGTACCAGTTTTTATTTATGTACAATTTGACTATTTAATAATTTTTGGAAAAAAAAAACCAAATTAATATAATATATATTTAACTTGTATCTAATGGACTTGATAATAAATTCAAGGTATTTATGCTTTTCTTGGTCCAATTTGGATTTAATTTTAATTATAGTATAAGTGATCATAATTATAAATAAACAGAGGGATATTCGTTCTGGGTGAGTTGAATTGTGAGTCCAGAGTCTTGTTAATTTGATGTCTAGGAAACCAAATGCAATGAAGTGAAATTGCGTTGATTCACACATGCACCTACTTTTCCTTTATATCAACACAAATTGAAATTTTCAAATGGGTTCCAATTAACTCAACTGGTAAAGGTTTTTATGGTTAAATAAAATATCTGTGGTCCAATTATTATTTATACAAAAATCAATTGGTGTCTTAGTCTGATAATAAAAATCTATTATTAAGAGTAGATACTATAGATTAAAATTCTCTCAAAAAGTTGAAATTTTCAAACGAAAGAATAATATTTTTATTTATTTCCAAAAAATTATATAACGTGATATTTAAGAAATTCTTATTAATGAGTGCTATTAAGTCTTAAGAAATTTGTTAAAAAATTATTTTAAAAAATTTTAATACCACTTTCATGAAAAAAAAAGTTTTTATAAAATTAATTGCTTTTTTTCTTTTCTCATAACAAATTTCTTTAAAAAATTTTAACTATTGCTATTAGAGCATTTATTTTATTGACTTTTTCCTATTTAAAGTCACTCGCAATTTTTAAATATATCCCTGTCCCTTATCAAATAAAAATAAAGAATTTGTTAGGTCGTTTTCATAGGAGGCACAAATCAATTTGCAAAACTTGCAAGGATGAAGCAGAGGACACGATCGAAAGTAAGTAATTAACTGGTGTAGAGTCTGTAGACAGCTCTAGTGCTCTACCCGTTAATATTTTAAAGGTCCGTTTAGATAGAGCTTATTATTAAAAATTGAAAACTAAAAACACTGTAGCAAAATAATTTTTAAATGTGTGAATAGTACTGCGGGACCCATTTTTAATAAAAAATTGCTGAAAAAGTATGTGAACAGTGCACACACAATACACACATAGTGCGCGTACAATACGGGCACAGTGCGCGCAACACCATGTCCCCGCGGCAGAACCGAAAAAAAAAAAAAAAAAAAAAAAAAAAAAAAAAAAAAAAAACCTGAAACATAAACGCAAAGAAAAAAAAGCTAGATCCAAACCCAACCTAAATGGTCTCCGTCAACTTTGTTTTTCTGTTAAAAACGAGTTGGCATTGTCAACCATTTTCCTAAATAGTAGAGCGGTACATGTGTTTAACATGTTTTCAATTTTTTCAGTTTTTAAATAGCTTTAAACATATTTTTACACACATTTTCACCCACACAGATTTCTAAAAAATATAAATGTTTGGTAGCGTATTTACACACTTTTTCTTTTGAGTGAGTTTATAGTTATAAAATACAATTATTTTTGTAATTAAACTTTGCCCAGATTGTAATAGATGTAAATGAAAGGCCTGTTTAGTAATATTATTTTAATAATATTATTTACATTTTTTAAAAATATATGTAACTGAAAAATTGTATAAAAACAAGTGTAAAGGTATTCAAACACTAAAAACTATCGTTAAAAATACACTGCCAGACAGTTTAAATGCCATCAAAGCTTTATCACTTAACTCCTTTGCTCGACATTAAGTATTTTCATTCTCCTGCTATTAAATTATAAAAATATATATATATATAAAAGTTTTCTGTAAACAGTAATATCAGATGTGAGATTCTTACCAGAGCATTACTGCGGAGGCCAGAGATAATTTAACGAAACCCCAAAGATTCTGAAACGCCTTCCATGAGAACCCAGACCAAGCTCGACCACAAGTCCCACTGAAAATATACAACAGCTGCGCTATCACGATGAGACACCAGGACGCGTCCAACACTATTGCCGCACCCACCATACCCCATCCCAACTTCAACATAAAAAGCCAGCTAAACAGTGTGTGCAGAACCAATATCACAGCCGAAATCAAAGCCATCACCATGATTTTGCTCTGCGATTGCAGAAACTTGGCGATCGGGAAATTCATAGCGTAAGCAAATAGCTGCGGAATCATGTAAATTGCGAACACTCCCGCTGCTTCAGACATTTCTTCGGTCTGTCCAATCAGTTTCAACAGTGGCGCCGCGAAGATGTATAAAAGACTTAGAAGGAAAGCTGTGGTGACCAGTATCACCCATGACCTTTGCATGTAGACTCCTAGCATATCAATCTGTCCTGCTCCAACCGCTTGCCCACATAGCGTTTCGAGTGCGCTTCCCATTCCAAGCTGATAGAAATTCAATTTTGTTAGAGCCACAAAAACAAATCCCATTTTTCACTTTTTAAACAAAGAATCAATTTTAACAAGTTCGTATTGTAATATTAAGAATAGAGGGTACCATGACGCCGAAGGAGAAGCCAGCGATGACGGAGTTTTCGATGGAGATGGCGGCGAGGTCGAGAGAGCTGACATGTCCGGCGAAGACTTGAGTGATGGCGCCGAGAGAGTACTGGCATATGGAGGTGAAAATGGCGGGGCCGGCAAGGTACCAGAGCTTTTTTGATTCAGTAAGGAACGCTCTGTAGAAATCGACAGGGCCTGTGATGGGGGAGATGTCAGAGGCTTCGGGGACAAAGGTAAGAGCAGAGGAAGTGTGTCTTGCTACTGGAAGAGACTGTAGCTGGTGCTCTTGCTCTTGCTCTTGCTCCTCTTCTCTAGCGGGGGAGAGAAGTGGTTGCTTACCATTCTCCATGAGAGATAGAGAGATAGGACCTACCGCTAAAAACCTTGTTGCAGGAAAGGATTTGATGTGAACTGCATGAATTCAGATCACGTATATATATAGCATCAATAAGCTTCCAAGTTCTTCGGTTTTTTTTTTTTTTTTAATTGACCAACTCAAAGAGATAAGGTTTTTCCAGGACTTATCATAGTGTGAATCTACTATGAAATTACTTTTACAAAAGTTACAGCATTAACCCTTGCTTCGGTGCTAGACAACTGCTAGTAAGCGGTCAACTCTTGAAGTAGTTGGATGTAAAAATAAATGACACAAGGCACTAACTGCTGTAAAAGCAATTAGCCAATTAGTTAAGTTTGTTTGCTTGTATAAAAAATTAGTAAGATTGTTTACCTATGCTGATTACTGACGCAATCGCTTACCTATGTCATCTACTATATATTATACTTGTGACATTACATATTAAAAAATCTGTTGTTACTATTGCACATGATTACTAAAGTTTAATGCTTCTATGAAATTTAGTCGTTGTACTTTACAGATCTCAAATAATTTAATTAAGGAACATAAGATATAGTAACTAAGAGATAGTAGCCAAATTTTGCCCATTTTCTAAATTAACAATGATATATGTAAAATGCCTAAATTTTGTCTAGTTTCTAAATTGTAGAATGATGTTAAAAATATTATAAATTTTGTGTTACAAATTACAAAGAATTCAAACATTTTTTTATTAGATGGTTGAAGTCCACCAATTAAATCCATTGCCACATCAAACCACATTCTTTTTTTCTTTTTCTTTTTTTTTAGAATCCAGTCAACCATTTTATGCAAGCCAAAGCAAAGCTGCAGTCAAGTAATACAAGAGAGTTGACATCATTAGGGATGTCTTCCTTCCAAATTTTGGGAACAAAACAAGACTTAGCTAATACCATCGAGCCTTATAGCCTGGTGGTACTCAGTACCATATGTATCTATGAGCTCGAGGTTCTGTACCCCGCAATTACCTAGCAAAAAACAAAAAAATAAAATAAAAACAAGACTTAGCTAATTTAGCTAACTTTTGCAGCCATAATATTGCCTTTCCGTTGCACATGTGAAAAGGAGCAGTAACAGTTCATAAAAAAGAAAAGGAGCAGTAACAGAGGCGAGAAGTCAAGTTGATGGCATCTTCAATTATATGCCCAAACCAAGCCAAACAAGGTGGACCAGCTTGGACGTAATTTCTGACCGTTGTTGAGTCCCCTTCAAACAGTACGTGCATCAAAGCACATTCTTTGTTTCATTAATTTGTGTCTTAGTAAAGTTTGTAATAACGTTAGCATTTTCTAAGATTATATGATAATAAGTGGTATATATATATATATATATATATACACACACAAATACATAAAATGTCTTCAAAATATTATAGGAACAAAAACTCAACCCAATTGAAAACGACAAACTTTTTGGGAGGGAGGGGGGGAGGGGGGGATTGTTTAGATGCTTTAGTTTTTATAAGCCAATACTCTACACGATAGATTGTCAATGCTACCCATCTAATCTTTCACATGGCTACATACCAAACAATCTCTATTCAAAATTTATTACTATCCATTGTTTTATCTAAGGTAAGGTAAACTTTTTTTCCTAATAGAATAATAATAATATTTTGTTAAATTTTATTCTTGAGCCATGATTTTTTATTCTTGATATAAATTTTATTTTTGTTTGGCTAGTATTGATTCATAAAATTATTTTTTTATTCATCAAATCAACCTTAGTCTCGTTAGTATTAAATAAATTTATTTAGTTAAAATTTAAATACAAAAGCCCCACTAAAAAATATCACTCTAGGCTCCCAACTATATTGAGTCAATGATGTCTCTATCCTTTTGATATTATGTCAAAATAGTTTATATTGTTAAATAATGGATAGAAAAAATTGAAGTAACTAATGGTGATAATAAAATAATTTTTATGCCACCTAAACTTCCGCATGGACTTCCATGTGGCTGGAATTAAAAAATAAATTTAAATTAAAAAAAAAAAAACCTCAAGTAAACTAGGATATTTAATTACTTATGATTTTCTTATGCTTAAAACCTAACATAAACTCTGATTCTTTCCCTCAAATAAAAATATTAAAAAACACACACACACACAGTTTAATATCTAGCTTTCTTTTTCTTGGTTTTCTCGAAAACCAAACATAAATTGATTAGACTCATGGCTATCGAGGCATTCCGTGCCATGACCCAACGATCTCTCATCCCCACTCAGATAAACTTGCTGCCCATCAACTAACCAATTTTGACCTCCTACTACCAGATCTTCATAGCTGTTTGCCGCACCTTCATTGAGTCATTCACAACGAATAAATTTTTACTATCCCATTTATCACAAACTCACGTTAACTTTTTCTATCTATTACTTATCCTTTATCTTATTTGAATGTTTTTAAAATTAAGTAAAAGGAGAAAATAATTAGCTTTTTTATAATTTGTAATTTTGTTAATATGGTAAGAGAAATTTTTTTTTTTTTTTTTTGAGAAAGTGGTAAGAGCAAATTTTGTAATTCATTTGCTCAAGCATTTCTATCCTTTACTCTCCCTCCAAATCACTCCAATTTGGGAGAATTAAAAATGAGGGGTTAAAATCTCTACAAATCCCTTCCCCTCTTCCTTTATAAAATATTCAAATAATGTAATTTAACTTACTCTCCCTCCCTCTACTCTACTCCCCCTTCATCCAAGCAAGCTATTAATGATGAATACTATAGTCCCAATTTTTTGTAGTAACACAATACCAAAATGTTAGAAATTAAACTGATATATTTAATACATCAAGGAACATTTAGACACGTCGGATAAATGTTAGAAGCCAATATGGAAAGTAAACCTAGCATATAATCAAGTAAGATGAATGTCATAAGGGGGTGAGACGGACACGAAGGTGCAAATGGACCCCTCCTCAAGTAGGGGATTTCAAGGCCAACTTTGATGGAGCATGGTTCCATGAATGTGACAAAGCTAGGATCGGGATTGTGGTACGCGACTCCTCAAGGCAAGTACTAGCGGCACTAGCTGAGAAAATAAAAAACCACATTCTGTGGATTGTCTAGAGATGATGGCAGCAAGAAGGGCTGTGATTTTTGCTCACGAGATTGGAATACAAAGCTACCAGTTTGAGGGAGACTCTGAAGTTGTGATTAAGGCCTTCAAAAATGAGGATATGTTCTACTCTTCCTTTGGCCACATAGTCAAAGATACTTTAGTTTGTGTAAACTCTTTGAGGAGTTTTTCTTTCGCTCACATTGTTCGGCAAGGCAATTCTATAGCCCATGCCTTAACATAGAGAGCACGTTTATCTTTTCCATTGTTAATTTGGATGGAAAATGTTCCGTCTAATATAGATTCTTTTGTTATTGCTGATTTTTCAGGTTCTTAATAAAACTATTTCACAGGCTGGGGCTTGATTCTCCAAAAAAATAAATAAATAAATAAAAATTTAAAAAAAAAAAAAAAAAAAAAAAAAAAAAAAAAAAAAAAAGCTCTACTTATTTGTAGTTAGTTCTTAAATTTGTATGTAGGGATTTAAAATTTTCTAGCTTGGGTAATGATAGGGATCCAACAAAAGTTGATAACCATTTGACAACATTCCTATCATTACTTATTTCTGTCTACCTATAAAAGCTAATTCTGGCACGATAAATGGGATGCCAACCAAACCATTAATGGTACAAGAACTTCTAGAACCAACGTTAATAAACATGGATGTAGAAGTTATATGGACTTTAGCCTTTGATAAGACTCATAAGTCATAACACAGAAATAGCATCACACATAAAGCAACATATCTGTTTTAGGCCAAATTGGGCAATTGCCCATTTCACAAAAACTTTCTAACAAGATAACCATGTTCTAAAACTATCTAGCAAAATGCTCATGTTTTAAACTTGATTTTTTAAAAATCAAATTTCAATGAAAAACTCGATTTTTGGAAAATCGAGTTATGTGAAATCAAACTTTAAAAAATAATAATAATAACATGGAACTCAAGTTCCATATAAAATTTCTCATATTACTCGATTTTCATCAAATCAAGTTTTTTATTGAAACTCGATTTTCAAAAAATCGAGTTTCAAAATAGGGGCATTTTGCTAGATAGTTTCAAAACAATGACATTTTGCTAAATCTTTTGAGCGAAAGAGGCAAATGCCCATTTCGGCCAACTATTTCATATATCTTGGCGTCATTTATTTCGTGCCCATTCAAATTGAACTCCTCTAACAAAAAAAGATTAGTATTTATGGAACTCATGATTAGCACATTTGAATATGACATACCCGGACCAGACAAAGGGAAATAAAAATTAAATAAATAAAGAAAATCTTTGTAGTTACTCATTTTCTTAATAGAAAAAAAAAAACAAAAAAAAACTTTTTGCATACTTTTAAAATGAATCCAGAGGACAAAATTAAAGTATACTCTAATGTTTTATGATGCCGACAATTGAAGTGACGACGATTGGTAGGTGGTTTGGCATGGGAAAATAAATAAATAAATAAATATTTGTTCGGTATCATAACAACTGCTAAAAAATTGCTGGGGAATTAAATTTTTATATGTTAGCTGCTAAATGCTAATGGACACAAATATTCTACAGCTTTTTTGGTTTTTTCTGGTAAATAAACATTCTATAGCTTCAAACTTCCAGTTTGCTAGGACTTCAAAAAACATTTTTGTCGGAATAACTAATAGTCAATGCATTTCTTTTCTTATATTCAATAATCTTATTCACTTGGGCTTTCCCAAGAGCTCTGCATGACCCATGACTAATAGCTCATGATAATTGATAAAAGGTGAATACATTTCATTAGTTATTATACACAATTAATCGAGTAATTTTTAGGCAATTTTAAGCTCGGCGAATACATGGTGCTCTTTCCTCTCATGTTCATAATATAATTTATTCATTAAATTCATGGTATTTAAGTATTTTCTCAATCATACATCTATTTCTTTTTGCATTTTAGATAAAAATAAATTAATATTAAAAATCGTGACTGTAAAGGTACCATTTTTGGGTAAAAGGAAAGTGTGTGTACACTTTTGTAATTTTTTTTTTTTTTTTTTTTTTATAGGAACATATACACACTTGTGTAAAATAATCAGTGTGAAATAGATATTACAATCGGTAGATGCAATCTCGTTGCAACAATATTTTATGTTTGATAACTTGGAAGAGGGGGGGAGGGGGCTAGAACAACCTTTTTGTCGGCTAAAATCTACTTGTCAACCCCATCATCCTGTTCGCCAAGTACATTTTTTATTAGCTGAATAGTTCGTCAATTACTCCCTCAAAGAATGTTAGTTATCAGCCGTATATTAATTTCAGAGTCACTGCAAACGTAAGATAGAGACCGATCAAAAAAGCCAAAAACAGCCGTACTTTTTGAAGAGAAAAAAAAAATATATATATATATATATACAATTTGACCATATTGAAGATCAGAGAGAGACGTGCCCATTCAGCCAAAAAAAAAAACAGAAAGAGACGTGCCCAATGACAAAGCCTGGCATATATGCACGGGGATTTGTTTGCAGTCCATCAACGCTTAAAATTCTGCCATGTCATTTAAAAGAAAAATCACTAGGTTTAACTCAACCAGATAAAATCTACTAAAAACAAAAAAAGAAATCTTTTGGGAGGAAAAAGTGAAACAGAGTATCAGCCTATCCATCTCTCTCTCACGTTCAAAGCTTCACTTAACCCATAAAAAATAAAAATAAAATAAAAATAAAAAAAGCTTCACAGCAGGTTCAAAACAAGTGAAATAGAGGTGTATCTTCTTCAAAGCTTTTAGGAGGGAAACATGAAACATCTCAGCTTCACAGATTTTAACCCAAAAAAAAAAAAAAGCTTCACGGCAGAGAAATTTCAGAGACAGTTCTGTTTCCATCTTGTCAAAACAGAGGTAAAAATTGAGATAAACATTTTATCCAAAACAACTCTGTTTCTTGGAGTATCTTTTTTATTTTTTTGAGATAAAGATTGAATCTTTTTTTCTTTTTTGAGATAAAGATTGAATTTTTACTCTGTCTCATTTACTTCTTTTGTTTCAATTCATTATTACTTCTTTTGCATATCTCTCATTTCTTGTTATCTATCTATTTGTGCAACTTAATCATGATTGTTAAAAGAAAAATCATTCATCGATTTTCCATTTTTAGGAATATATTTTTGATAAATGAACTCTACGAAGCTAGTGCTGGTCTTTTTTCTTTTTTTTTAATTTAAAATTTCAAGCCCCTTATAAGCTTGAACTTGAGGCAATTTAAAAAAAGAAAAAAGAATAACCTGATTGATAACTGGGAGGGTTGAATCTTTATTAGTACACATAGAGAAACAAGCTTACGTGGTCCTAACATAAGAAAATGAACATTGAAAATTTCTTGAACATGTTGTTTTGATGGCCACCAATAAAAGCTACACACAGAGCAAAATGTGAATTAATGAGCAAAATTATCAAATTATATTGGTGAAGTGATCCACTCAGACAATTAATTTTCACTATAGTTAAGCAATTAACAAATCAATAAGTAATATAAATAGCACAATTAAGCATGACATAACATTTGGTGACAAAGTGGAAAATCAAAGAAGAATATCTTTAATGGAGAAACCACTTTGGAAAGTAGATTAGGAAAGTATAAACGAAAAAACTAACTAGATTTTCAAACGGATAAAATTACATCAATAAATTTGAATTTATTACCATAAAATGTTATGGAATGGATCAACACTAAAATCCTTACACACATGATCCTAATTCATAGTGTAATCAATAAGTTTAGTGGCACAATTTAAAAATTATATATATATATATATATATATATATTTCCACAGCTGTTAATATAGTCTATTATAATCGGGTCATAAGAAAATAGTATCAATGATGAGTTTATGTGAAATTAAAAAATGATTACTTGTACTCTTCATGTGGATTATGGACATATATAGAGAGGTGATCAAAAGGATATCGTTGTGGTGTTGATCACAAGGTTTAGATATTTCAATTAATAAATTTCTCTTTTGAAAAAAAAAAAATCTCATAATGAATAAGTTCTTTAATCATAATAAGAAGATTCCTTTGTAATGATTCTTGATGGCATATTATGGATGCAAGATTTTAAAGAAAATGTTTATTACTGTCATGTTTAAATTAACTGGCCTTTGAGTGAGTTGAGTTGAAATCATGCTTGGTCATCTTGAATTTTTATGTTCAGTAACAAAGATATATAACATTTCTCTCATATGAGGTACATCCTCATTAGTATGTTGATCATTCATTTCATCCTCATTTTTTTTTTTACATCATCTCTGTTTTGAAAACAAATGATAGGTGAAAGTTATAATAAATTTATGTTCAATTTTTTCTAGGGATAATGATGGGAATACATGTTCCTTCTAATGTGCCCATGGAATCTACCCCATTTAAAGGGATGGAGTTTGAAGCGGATGAGATTGCATATGATTTTTATAATGAATATGGCAGAAAGGTTGGTTTTAGTATTAGAAAAGAGTATGTAAATAAATGTAAAAAGACTGGAGTGGTTACTTCAAGGAGATTTGTGTGCGCGAAGTAGGGAGTTCGAGGCAAAGACAAGAGAGATCAGAATGTAAAGAATCCACGAGCAGAAACAAGATGTGGTTGTGAAGCACGTTAGGTTATTGTACTTAATCGAGATAGTAAAAAATATGTGGTGAGTGAATTTATTGCTGAGCATAACCACTATCTCCACCTTCCATCAACTCTGCACATGATATCATCACAACGAAAAGCGGCTACAACTCATGCTATTGAAATTGATTTGGCACATGACTCGAGATTAAGATTAAAGCAATCTTATGAGCTTCTTAGTAAGCAAGTTGGTGGATATGATAATCTTGGTTTTACCAAGCAAGATCATAAAAACTACTTACGCACTAAGTGACAGAGAAACATGGAGCATGGGGCAGCTGCTAGCTTGGGAAGATATTTCAATCGTCAACTTAAGGAAAATCCTTCATATTATTTCGCTACTCAATTGGACTGTGAAGAGTTGATTACTAATATCTTTTGGGCCGATGCAAGAGTGATCATTGACTATAGCCACTTCGGTGATGTAATAACGTTTGATACAACGTATAGCACAAATAGAGATGCAAGGCCACTTGGAGTATTTTTGGGTCTCTATCACCATAAAGAAACTGTTGTATTTGGAGGTGCACTTTTATATGATGAAACGATTGAATCTTTTGTATGGTTATTTGAGACCTTCTTAGAAGCAATGTCTGAAAAGAAGCCAATCACTATTTTCACAGATCAAGATGCAGTAATGTCAACTGCAATAAAAGTAGTCATGCCTAAGACATATCATGCATTGTGTAGTTGGCATATGTGGCAAAATGCTGAGAAACACTTGGGTCATTTATTAAAAACTAAGCCTCAATATAACGCTGATTTCTTAGCATGTATCTATGAGTATGACGGTGAAGATGAGTTTCTTACAGCTTGGAATGAAATGCTAGATAAGTACGATGTTCGTGAAAATAAATGGCTAATTGATCTATTTAAATTGAAGGAAAAATGGGCCCAAGCATATGTTAAGAGAACTTTCACTGCAGGAATGAAGACAACCCAGCTTAGTGAGAGTTTCAATGTTGACTTGAAGGATTGCTTGCGTACTGATCTCAATATAGTAGAGTTTTTCACTCATTTTGAAACAGTTGTCAATCAAAAGCGAGATAAGGAGTTAGAAGCAGAATACAACTCTAGACAGAAATTTCCAAGATTAAAGCTCAAAAGCTCTCTTATACTTAACCAAGTAGCAACAGTGTACACGCCTAAGTTGTTTGATTTATTTCAGACAGAAGTTGAAGAGGTAATGGCACTTTCCATCCTAGAACGCAATGTGAGTCAAACACATAGTTATGTGGTTGGAGTTTTCAATCAAAATGGAAAATATGAGGTCATGTGGAATCCATTAGATGAGACTCTATCTTGTAGTTGCAGAAAGTTTGAGTCATTTGGTATTTTATGTAGGCATGGTTTGAAAGTTCTTGATGTATTGGATATCAAGTTGATTCCTAATAGATATATCATGAAGAGGTGGAGAAGAGATGCAAAAGATGGAAGCGGAAAGAATTGCACAACACATAACATTAAGCCGGATACTCGACTGGAATATATAGATCGGTATGGAGATTTATGTCCAAAATATATTCAATTAGTGAATGAGGCATGTGAAACTAAAGAAGGCCATAATATTCTAAGCTTAGCAATTGCAAATTTGAAAAAAAAACTTTGTGACCTTAGGAATTCCAAAGCTAATGTAGAAGAAGGCATCATTAGGCCTTCCACCGATTTTGCAGACAAAGAAGATCAATTATGTGCTTCGATTACGATTGTACCAAAAGGGATAATGAAAAGAGAGGTTTATCGTAATAAAAAGCGTAGGACGAAATCATGGATAGAAAAGATGAGGAAACCAAAGGAAGGCATATCAAAGAAGCAAACAAAGAAAAGAAAAGTGTAGGAGGTAATCTTCAATTATCCTTATTTTCACCATTCTATTTTATTTTTACACATTAATATAGTATACTATTATTGTTGCTAAACTAGTACAATTTTTACGGGAAATATATGCACATGAAGTCATGGCATAAAAGAAAACTGAGGATATATCTTCTGGAAATATTACTAGTTTTACACAACTTTTAATGGTAAAGATATTTACAATTATATATTTTATTTTGATATTAATAATTGTTTAGATGCATGATTTGATCATTTTAATGCTAAGCTTGTGATATGTGTAATGTGTAATTGGATTTTTTGTAGTCGGCTTCTACAAGTTCTGCGGCACATCAGGGAGGCTCATCAGCAAGTGTTGCATTAGCATCACATTTAGAGAGTACATCAAGTGTTGTAGGCTCCAATGACAAAATTAATGGTGCAGGAGGTCTCTTGGCTCAAGGAAGTGTTGCAAGTGGAGGTCCCTTGACTCAAGAAAGTATTACAAGTGGATGGAATCCAATGGTTCATAAAGTCAAGCCATTTTTCTAGTTTAGGATCATGTTTTATAATCTATGACACATGTTGAGATTAAGTGCTCTTGTTTTGTAATTTTCCTAGTTTAGGACTGGACTTTTGATGGTCCAAAACTTAGTCACATTCAAATGTTTAGATTTTTTATTATTTGGAAAGAATACTTAATCTGCATGTCTGATATATCTCTGCAAGGTGTTAATTTCTGCATAATTATTTGTTGCTGTAGAAATTGTTACTATTTCTGCATAATTTCTGCATAATTACTGTTACTATTACTGCATAATTAATGTTACTGTTACTGCATAATTAATGTTACTGTTACTGCATAATTACTGTTACTATTACTGCATAATTACTGTTACTGCATAATTACTGTTACTATATAGGTCTGGTATTGCACATTCTGCATAATTATGTTTTTCTGCATAATTGTTATGCTAGGCAAGAGTTGTTTTTATATATATGTGTTGCTGCTTGGGGAAAAATTTTATATAAATAAGCCAAGTTTTGAGCTGTATGCATGTTAATTGGTGTGTCAATTTTTCTTTTGCATGAGTTTTACAATCCTTATCTGCATGAGTTTTAAAATCCTTTTCCTCTCCTTATAAGCACTCCACGTAACCAACTAACTACACACCTTGGCCTAACCAACTAACTACACACCACCTGTGCACACCCACAAGCAGAGTCCCCTACACACCCTCACACACACAGCACCTTTACCCGCACGACCTGTGCACACCCTTACACACACAGTTGTCACACCTATACACACACCCCAGCAGCTTTACCCGCACCACCTGTGCAACACACCCTTTTTTTTTGGGGGGGTAAGAAAGGAATTTCATTAAGAAAACTAAACAGCCAAAGGCTCAACAGGACAAAGCCTGCTTAAATACAACCCAGCAAAATCAAAATTGAAAAAAGCTAGCAAATACACATAGTTAAAAATATCTACAAATATCAATAGCCCACAACTGTCACAATCCTTATTTACAATCAAAATTGAATCCTTACAATAACAACTGTCACAATCCTTACAATCAAAATTCAATCCTTACAATCAAAATTGAATACTACTTTTGAAGACTCTAGGCCATTATGTGTAGAGCATGGTGCAGCTGATGCACTGTGAAGCTGTGCATAGCATTCTTAACTATGAAGTGTCCATTTCCTGGCTTGCAATCAATTGTTACTTGAAGCCCTACACCATGATACACAAAATTATTGTTACTTGTTTTTCAATATTGTTTGTATATGGCATCATTAATCATATGCAAGAAAAAAGAACAATGCACCCATCACAGATACTAAAATAATAATATCTGCCTCAAAATGGATCTATCTTATGGTTTAATCAAATATTAAAAATCTAAAATTATATTCAATAATATGACCAACTACAACAATGAAGACACTCTTTGGGTTGAGGCCTGTGGATAAAACAAAATTGATAATAATATGCATGCTAGACATAAAAACTCGAGAGTGTCTATTTCAGGATTCAGATTAAATATTACAAATCTTCAAAAAAAAAATTATACCACATAAAAATTTTATGATATGAACACCAAAATTGATGAATCCAGTTGGGTTGGTCAGGTTAGGCATATGAGACATATAGCATGAGAGGGAGGAAATGTGTGTATATATACCCAGAGAAGATAGGAAACAGTTTCAGCATCTGAAACTTGAGGTCCACTACTCTCAACTAGAACCACTGGCATTTGACAAGCAAGACTAGCCTGAGAAGCGAGTCTCTTAGCCAACGAAACCTGTAAATAGTAACTTTGCTTCGCTCTCTGAGCCAAACTCTCCTCCTTAGCCTCCACCACCGCCACCACCTCCTCCTCTTCTTCCTTCGTCATCGTCGCCAATCTGTATCCAATAACACCTACCCACATTATTCTTATTAATGTAGAATCAGAAGGGTATGAGATTATCTATGGAATTTGTGTTCACATAAATGAATTTCTTTATCAAAAGAAAACGAAATCCTAATACAATACTAAAAATTAAAAAATCTTTTTTTTTTTTTTTGTTGAGAAAATTAAAAGAAGGAAAAATCAACGAGGGAGACAGAGGAACTTTACCGGAACCACCGCTGGAATTGGTGGAGCGAAACATGGTGGTTGCTAGCGATAGCCATGGAGATTGAGCATCAACTTCTCTCTTTCCCAATTTTCCCCAAACCCAAACCCTAACCTTCGTTGATTTGGGTCTGAACCAAATCGGCAAGGCTGGCTCACCGCAACCACCACCTCCAATGGTGGCTTCTTCTCTCCTTCGATGGGGGCGGTGGTGGTGCACTTGAAATCCGCTGCCAATGTGGTGGCTAAAGTGATGAGGAGCGTCGGAAGATGCAACGCCGAGATGAGGAGCGACGGCAACCGTGGGATGGAGAGAGGTCTCTGTTCTTGACGGTGAGAGTTTAATTTTTTGAAATTTCATATGAGAGAAGCTTGGGTTAAGTTTTTTGAGGTTGGGTTAAGTTTTTTGAGGTTGGGTCTGAAATTTTTTGAGGTTGGGTTAAGTTTTTTACATTTTAAATGACGTGGCAGAATTTTGAGCGTGGATCTGCTTGGACGAAATCTCCACCGTAAACTGAAGCCTCTCCATTTCACTTTGAAATGGAGAGGATCCGGATCCGGATCCGGTATATATAGCAGCATATGAGCAAGACGACCAAGTAATGTTGAAGCTTCAATGTCCTTATATGTTTTTGGATTTTGTAGAATAAACCGCTTATTACCCCCGGTCTATATATATAAAAATAGATAAAACTAAGAGGGAGTATAATTAGATTTTAAATTGAAATTAAATTAACATCTAATATTAAGCCATGTGTCCTATCTAATTTAAGTTTTAAATTTTTGTGCTGAGTGAGTTAATTCAATGTAAAAATTAGATTTCGATTAAAGTTTAATTTTGTGTCATGTGTCCCATCTAATATAAGTTTTTTATTTTTTGTGTCAAATGAATTAATTTAATGTAAAAAACAAGGAGTCCAATATAAGTACACCATAAAAAAATATATAAATTTTTAATGATTTTATATTTATGAGCCTTCTTTTGTATAACTAAAAAAAATTCAAGTTTATAAGTCATATATATATATATATATATATTAATAGCCAAAGCTAAGAGAAAATCCAATTAAATTCTACACTGAAGCCTAATTTTACACCACGTGTCTCATCTAATTTTTAAATTTGTGTGTCAAGTGAATTATTAGGTGCAAAAATTAAAGAATCTATATTCAATTAGATTCTAAATTGAATTTTAATTGGAGTTCAATTTTGTGCATGAGTTCCATCTAATTTTTTTAATTTTTATAGCAAGTAAATTATTGAATGTAAAAACATAAGAGTTTAGATGTAATTAAATTCTAAATTATATATATATATATATATATAATTGTGATTATTTTTAAATGTATCTGTGCATATGCACGGAATTACATACTAGTATATATGGTTTTCAATTCACTGAATTGAGGAGCTGGACAACACAAAAAAAAAATTTGAAATTAAAGAAAATTGTTTTTTTTTTTTTTACATTTTTTTATGATGGCTACAGTTATTGATGAATGATGTAACCCTTTAGAGCATTCACATCCAGTATCTAAAAAATATTCCATTTTACCATCCTAAAAGCTACTTTATCAATTATATCATACCATTTTACAACAGACCCAACATCCCAATTTTTATTTTCCTATACAATATATTAAAATAATATATCTATACAATAAAATATATTTCATTCTTCCTCTCTCTCAACCACTCATCACCTCACTACATAGAAAACCCAATACCCCCAGCACAAAAACTCATCCTAAACCCCCAACAAACCCAGCACAGAAATTCATCCCAAACCCCAAACAACACATCCACCTCCCAAACCTAAATCAACCCAACCATCAACAACAAAACCACCCACCGATCCTCCCAAAACTTTCCAATCACCACCCACCAATCCACCATCAACAACACCACCACCCATTAATCCACCATCAACAACAAAACCACCATCCACCAACCACCATCAACAATACAACCACCACCCAAACCCAAAACTTTCCAATCACCACTCATCGATCCACAAACCACGGCACCACCCCAATCCACCATCAACAACACAACCGCCACCCATCAATACACCACCTCGGCATCGCCCTGATCTGCCTCATCTACCACCACATCAAACTTATAAGCTCCACCAACCCATGAGACCCACAGTGGCTTGATTCAAGGGAAGAGAGAAAGAGAAAAAGAGGTGAGAGAGAGATAGAAAGGAAGAGAATCTACTTAGTGAAGGCAAGCACGGCGAGGTTCTGCTTCATCAGTGACGACCAAGATACCAAGCCCACGCCACCACAACCATCTGCCCACGCTGCTGCAATCACCTGCCCACTTCGACGCACCACCTGACCCATGCCGTGTGATCTAAGAGAGAAAACTAAGAAAGGCTTAGCACCAATTTACACAGAAAGGGACAAGAGAGAGAAGTTGAATGAGAAAGAGAGAATCAAAAACTAAAATAAGAGAGAGAAAGGAAAAAGTCTGACAAGAAGAGAGAGAAAAAGTAATATAATATCATTAATATGTTTACCATCTTGCTACAATGCCATCGTAAATGTACAATGACATTGTAGCACAATTGTAAAAATTTTACAATTAAGAGATTAGGTTTTAAGAGCTTTGATGCTAAAACATATCTACATATAGCATTTGCAAGACCCAATGTAAATGCTTTTATGGTTCAAATAGAAGCAAATATTTTCCCAAGTGGGATATACAATGAAGTTGAAATGATATGAAAGGTTCTTGTCAAAGCAAGAAATTATATGAAAGGTAGTATCATTTTTTTCTAGCACACCAGCACGGTAGCTCAAAGTTTTACTTACCTAATAGTAATACTACTAAGAGCATTCCATTAGCAATTGTAATATGCAGGGAAAATTTAGCGTAAAGGCACAAAAAGAGCCCAGTAGCAAAACTTGTAAAATCTTACGATTGCAAATTTTTTTTATAATTGTGTTACAGTGCCATCCTAAATGTAGGATGGCACTATAGCACTTTAGTGAAAATTATAATATATTTTAATTGATAAAGTGGAAGAGAGATGGGGGAGAAGAAAGAGAGAAATGTTAAGGACATATTTTATGTAATTGGCTAATCCTTTGATAAAATGCATTTTACTTGTAATTTGGTAGATCTAGGATGTGTTTAATACTTCAAGAAACATGTTGTTCAAGCCAAGTATTAAAGCCATAAAGATTGGACTAAGAAACAAGTAAAGAATGGTTGTTCATTAAAGTTGGACAGATTCCCGATAGCTCTCGGCTGGTAGCTATCTATCATGGTTTAATGAGTCTCAACAGCTCTCGACAGATTCTATCTATTGAGACCTCAACAGCTGCTCGACAGCTGTATCTATCAAGAATTACGAAATTCAGATTTTCAGATCTGATTTTCGGCCCATACTGACATATATATCGTAGGGTTTCTTTTCTCACAACCCTAAACATATATAAAGCTTATTTTAAAGGCTGTTACATAAGAGAATACAAGGAGAACACATGAAAAGGTGACTGATGCCTTATTGTCTCTGAAAGAAGCTGTTACATTTTTGCATCTTAGGATTTTGTAACCAAGTGCTTCTTAATCTTTATTGTTGATAAAGTGAAGAACTTTGCAGCCAACAATCTTCTTCAAGTTGGTAAGTGAGTCACGTACTAGGATTTGTGCAATAGAGTTAGTCACATACTAGGATCCGTGCGTCAAAAGGTAGCATTCATATATAAGAGAGTTCAAAGGTTCTGAAGTGGTAGAAGATTTCTACTGTAAGTTCATCTACGGGAATTGTAGAGTCTAGGGATAAAGGTTTTGTACTAGATCTGAAACTTCTCTTTACTATAGTGGATTGCTTTTTGAGAAGGTTTCTCCCCAGGTTTTTTACTGTGAAACTAGTTTCTTTCATTGGTTTTCTTGGGTCATCATATCTTGTCTTATTTAATTTTCCACTGTGCATGATATTGACATGATATTGATATTTGTTTGTTTTTTTAACAAGTTTTATTCATAATAAATCTAATTAATAACTTGGGTTTAAAACTTGTTAATTCTATCAACCGAGGTCTAAATTTCCCAACAAGAAAGCTATATTGGAATATATTATATTATTTTAGTGGCTAATATATATTATTTTAATGAGTAGAATAGATTAATAAAATTTGGGATGTTGGGTGTATTGTAAAATGATATGGTATAATTAATAAAGTAGTTTTTTGAGATGGTAAAATAGAACATGGTGGTATTTTCCATTGTGAATGCTCTAAGAGGGCATTTGACTTTATTTAACTATAAGAAAATTATTAAGTAATGGACAACCTTAAATTGATATGTTCTCTCTTACATTGAAGTCGTAATTATATTCTTAAAATGTACGATATTGAAGTGAAAGTATTATTAGATAGATAAATAGATAGAGGAGGGTTGTGACTTGTGATATGTATCTTAATCCCATTTTGGAAATAGAGGATGAAAGAGACAAAGATCTATTATGGTTTGTTCAAGAAAATTTTTTGTCTAAAATTCGTTCAAGTGATTGAGTTGTTGCATGAGATCAAGTAAAGTTATAGTATATATGATCACTTGAGCAAAGTGTTGGGTCCCAAATAATATTTTCAACAATATTAACAATCCAAAATTGCAATCACACACAAGAACACAAATATCTACTTGGAAAACCCTTTCTTTTTGAAGGGAAAAACCACGGGATAAATTTCGAATAATTTTACTATTGTCAAATCAATTACAATAATTCTTATGTATGCCTCGCGGGCTAAAGAAAAAAAATCTCTCTTATTTTTATTTGCTCTCACACACAAATTATTTTTCTCAAAGGTGGCAATCATTTTCTCTATTCTTAAATATGTAGCACTCTCTTTCTTTTTCTTATGTAGCACCTTCAAAATCACAAAATAAACCTTATTTAAATAACCCCAGCTGCAAACCCATCCTAGTAGCACATAAATACTAAATCCACTTGAATTAGGAATACTAGCTAGCTACGGAATAATAATACAAGCTCATATGTGGCCTTTTGCTTTATGGGCTGGACCAAGTGCTTTATGCACCCAACAATCTCTCCCTCTAGCCCACCGATGGGAGGAGATCTTCATTCTATCTCTTCAATTCAATTCTGTGTCAGTCAAGCCAACACAAGGTTTGACTTTCTTCATTATCTTCACCAATACTGAGAACACCTCATCAACACCAATCTCTTTCATTCTCAAATAATTAATCTCATCTTAGATATCTTTAATCCAATCCCTTGGCTATCTTCTTGAATGCGGCAATTCCTTCCTCTTGCATTCTTCCTAAGCAAAAATCTCTTTTCTCTCTCTTTTTTTTACGCTCTATTTTCCCTCTCCCCATAGGGAGGACTCTTGGGCCAAAGCCATCGCCATCAAATTCTTTATAGCATTGTCTATTTATAAGACTTTTTTACTATTCCTTCTTGGACTAGGAATATATTACCTCTTTAACAAAAAATCTATTCCCTCTTGGACTAGGAATACATTACTTCTTTAACAAAGAATAAACCTCCTTCCACACCAAGGAATAGTCTTTTCTTCTATAACAAGGAAACCTAAATTAATTTTTCCTTCTTCAACTAGGAAACTTAATTGACTTTCTAAGTCACAATTGGAATTTGAGGTAATTTCCCAACACAAAGTGTGCTACATGTGTAAAGTCAAGCAAACTTTCTATTTGGGACATTTTAGGTTTGCTTCAAGCTTTGCTTGAGTGAAGTATCAAACAAAATCATTCGAGGCTTCAAAATTCTGTAGAATGGTACAAAAAGGTGATTAAAGGATTTCAGTTGCTAGATTGAAGTATAGGGAAGACAAGGCTTCAATAGTACACTTGGAGTCTATCAAAGTTGAGAAAGAAAGATGGGATAAAAAAAAAAAAAAAAGACACCACTTGTGTCTTGTGCAGTAATGCATTGGGCATGTTAGGATTTGGACACATGTCCAAATCTCAATTTATCTAGTGCACTAATTAATGCACTTGACAAAAGCTCCACCAAAAAAAAAATTGCATTTTGACAGGCCACAAATGCGTTGACCCCTTGTGATAATTAGATTAATTAAATTAGCCCAGTTATTAATTAATCAAATTAACATGCAATCACGTGGCAGCACAGACAAATCACCAAACTAAGTTAAGCAGCGGAAAATAAATAACACGGTGATTTGTTCACGAATGGGGAAAACCCTTACGGCAAAAACCCCACCGGGTGATTTAAGGTCACCACTCCCGAAACTCCATTATTATCACAACAAGCAGTTACAAGTAAGGAATCCCAGTACCTCACCAACCTACAGTTGAACTCTTACCCCAATACCCAATTGGACTTGTTCTGTAGTGACAATTTCTCCAGTTTAATGCACGGCTCCCAGTACGTGACTAACCAATGTGATGCGCGGATCCCAGTACGCGTCTTACTCCTTTGCACGAATCCAAGTACGTGACTCACTCACCAACTTGAGGAAGAAAGAATGTTGGCTGCAAAGTTCTTCAAATCATCAGAGATGAACTAGGGCACGAACTTTGTCTCACAGATCACAGTTTGCATGAACAACGAGTTCTCAGAGAAGATGCAACTTGTATCTTGTGATTTCTTCTTTTGACGGCCCTTAAAATAATCCTTTTATATGTCTAGGGTTAGGAGAAAAGAAGTCCCAAAGACATGCTCACGGATTGGACTTGAAACAGACTTGGAATTCTGTTTTCTTTAATTCTCGATTGATAGAGGTATCGAGAGGTATCGAGACAGCTGTCGAGGCTCGGGCTAAACAGCTTCTTTAAATCTCGATAGATGTATCTGTCGAGGTATCTATCGAGCTTTAAAATCTTGCACTTCCTTGCTTGTTTCTTGGACAGACTTCGACGGCTTCAACACTTAATCTTGAACCACAGTTTCTTGAAGTGTTTAACACATCCTAGATCTACCCAATTACAAGTAAAGTGCGTTTTGTCTAAGGATAAGCCAATTACATAAAATAGCGACATAAGTTCACAGACTTGAACTACATATGTCCTAACAATCTCCCCCTTTGGCAATCCGTGACAAAACCACAACATACAAATGAAGATATGAGAGAAGTCATAAATCACTCAACTCATATTCACTTGTTACATACAGTAAAATCTATCCTAACACAAACTCTTGAACAACTTTGCAAAAAGAGAGTCATGGCAAGAAGACTTTGACAACCTGTATTTCTGAAACACTTATAAACAAAACACATCAAGGCATCTTTGTGTGAAACAGAAATAATAGATTGCATACAAGTAAAGAAGCATGTGTATAAAGACAGAAAAGAAACAACACATGTAAAGGTAGGTGAAAGAAAAACATACATCATCATAGAAAGAATGTAAGTACAAAGTATGTCAGTACATGATCAATGTATCTCTAAAAGATAAGAAAAGAAAAAAATACATCTGATCACCTCACTACATCCCTCAATCCACACTCCCCCTAACAAAAATGTCCTATGCTAACACTCCCCCTAAGTATGACTACTCTCATACAAAACTACTCCCCCTTTTTGTCACGAGTGACAAAGGGTAGAGTGTCAAGTAGACATCTCATCCGAAGAGCTAGCATCTCCATCATCATCATCGTCGGAAGCATCATCATCATCGCCATCATCATCAGCCTCTGTCTCAGTCGACACATGAGGTGGCGGAGGAGAAACCTCTGCGGCAAAGCCACCCATGGTTGCCTGTCGCCTGGCGATGCGACCAACACGGACATTCACCTGATACAACTCTGTGGAGAGTGTATCGAGGCGAGCATCCATGCGCTGTAACTGCGCCATGATGTCTCCCAAAGAAATGTCGCTCGAAGAAGTAGAAGCAGAAGCTCAAGCGGATCTGGAGGTGGTCGGACGGGTGGAAGGAGTGGCCCCGTCAGTCTGTCGCAATCTCAACTGTGCCTCGCTACGTTTTACGGTAGCGGCGTCTATGGCGGACATGACGTGGTACGGATCGGACGAAGGGAAAGGGATGGAAAAACGACTCATGATCCTCGTGATAGCGGAAGGGAAAATGAGCTTATCACGGGTGGCCGTATCTCTATAGACATCGATAATAGAAAAGATGAAGTGAGAAGGAAAGTCTATAGAAAGATCCTCTAAGAGGGATAGCAAAAATCGAGCACGTGGCTCTGTGATAGAGTTATAGTGAGAGAGAGGGTGCAAAACAAAAGTCATCACCATGTTAAGGAATCTAGGACCTTTAGCAAAAGGTCGACATGGTGTGTACATGTGATCTCCCCAAGAGGTAGGGCGCTCACAGAACGCCGGGATCATCTCGTCTTTGGACACAGTCCAGAGACACTCACAGCTAGGGTAATCGGGATGATCCACCCTAGGTACATGGGAACCTCAAAGACTAGCTCTGGGGTGACACAAAAGCGCGTACCTCTAACGCAAGAATAGAAAGAAGGTACTGACGAATCTATCCCGTGGATGTTGGAGTAAAACTCCTGAATCAACACGAGAGGAGATGTGACCGGGACGTCACACAGTGACTCCCATCCCCGAGTGTGAATGACATCGGGAAGGTCAGTATCGGCAAAGTCTGCCAGGACTACGTGGCGTTCCGAATGAACACCGCGTTTAGAAAAGTTCTCCAAGAAGTCCTTATGGGCTTTCTCATCACGGAACCGGACAGAAGAAGGAATAGAATCAGAAGAAGACTGTCCCTTAGAACGCAGAGGGTTCTGGGACGGAATGGACTTACGCTTAGGTGCCATAGATACAGCTAACGCAACCATAGAGAGGGGGAGAGAAAGAAAACACATAGAAAAGTCCCAAACAGTTCAATATTGACAGAATAATATTGAATAGTAAAGAACGTATGCATGAAAATGCATGGACATGTGACATGCAACATAAAAACATCATGGGCTCAGCCCAATCCAAACCTAACAGCACACAATCGATTTGCACACATCTAAATGCATGAAAATACAATTAGAATGCTAATGTGATGCAATGCATGTGGTTTTGAAGATCAAAAACTAGAAAACCAACCCAAAAAGTTCATGAAAACCCCAACAATTTTGAAAACTCCCAAAAATTTTCAAAAACATAAAACCTAGGGTTTTAAACAATGCAATGCATGAAGATGAGGGATAATGCGCTTACCAAGAGATGAAGATCGCAAGGAAACTCTTAAGAAAGCCTTGGGAGAAGGTTTGGAGGGAAAAAGGAAAACAATTTAAGAGAGAACAGTGAGTTTTCGAGCGAGAGAGATCGAGAGAATGAACTGAAAATCGCGAAGGTTCATCTTATAGCGCTTCAGTAATTCTCGACAGCTGAAGGTATTGAGAGCTGTCGAGGTAGCTGTCGAGGTAAGCTATCGAGAAGTGCAAGTGGACAGATGCAGCTATCAAGGTCAGCTATCGAGGGAGAAGAAACAAACAAGAGGGAACCTCGATCGATCCAGCAGCTATTGAGGAGCTATCGAGCAAACAGAAAGTTTCTCGATCGATCCAGCAGCTATCGAGGTATCTGTCGAGACTGCGATAAGAATGAGTCTAAGGAGCTCGATAGATAGCCTATGTGTCGAAAGGTGTCGAGATGCCTTGAAAAGCAGTTTTTCAAAAGAAGAACAATACAGACATGAATGCAATCATGCATGCAACTCAACCAAAGATACAACCAACACATTTAGCTCTCAAAATCATCTCTCAACAAGAAATATTTATGCACATGAATCTCAGAACACGCACACACACACTAAACAAGTCTAACCAATTTTATATTTCAAAAACAAGTTATGACAGTTTAGTGATCATACATTAACGCATGTAAACTTTGTGATGGCCAAATCACATTGTACCTGCACATATATCAAAAATAGCAAAGAGTATTGCGTGTCGTGTGTGAAAACATCGCAAGATTGCATAAGTGTCTCAATGTTATGACGATTTGAGATATGAGAAAATTACTTTAACTTCACACGCAATCATAACTATTTGATGGGGACTATCACCTTCGAGGTACATCCTATAACTCCCACATCTCCTAGAAAACACGCTTGCAACCATATTTAAAGCATCTTTGATCTTTTTGCTTTTTATTTCTTTGCATATTTTCATTTAACAAGCAAATCATGCATGGGCATACAAAAGAAAGAAAAGAAATACCCAATGATGTTTAAGCTTTTGACACTGCACTTTTGCTATGCCGAAGCATACAGGTGTCATTGACATCGCACTTTTGCTATGCCAAAGCATACGGATGTCATATTATGATTGGCGAGTAACAGTGGTGAGATGGTTATTTATGCCTTTCTCTTAGGATTTTCTAGTTCAACCCGTCAAAAAGAGTGATACGAGTGTTTAAGAAGAAGAGATCACTTAACCTTACTCATCACAAACAAAGAGCTACAGAGCTCACTCGCTTAGTTGTGCAGAAGAGTGCTCATCTAAGCTACAGATGATACAAAGTTTAGAAAACTCTGTTTCAATGGCCATTCCAAAAGTTCGCATGAACTAATGCACACAAACACACACTGTTTTTGTATTTTTCATTTTTCAATTTTTTTTTTTATTTTTATCAAAGAAGCAAAAATTAAAACACAAAACTGAAAACACATAAACAAAAACAAGTAAAGCAAAACAATGCATAAAACTAGACTGACTCAAAACAGTAAAGAAACACACAAGTAATGCAACACACAAAGAAACAGGAGAGAGAAGAAGAAGTGACTAAAATCACTTAGATCCCTTTGGCTTCCACACCTTGGAAGATCCTTTCCTATTGGTCGACTCTTAAACCGGTAAAGAGGGAGAAGAATATGAACCGTTCAAGTTCGAAAGGAACATGAGGGCTTTAAGAATATCTCCAAGAGGAGCGAGAGAAGACTGAAGCTGATTCTGGCTCCCAGATGCTATTGCGCCATTGCTCTGTTGAGTGGCAAGCCACTTGTAGCAATTTGGTCGAGTGTGACCGGCGAGACCACAATGATAACAGAGATGCGGCTTCTTCTGTTTGGCCTTTTGAGGGTTAGCCTTCTTATTCCTAGGGTTTCTAGATTCCCTTTTCTCAATTTTAGGGGGTGCTCCTAGGATGGACTTGCCCTTGTCTACGTTCTCACTAGCTAATTCAGATTTAACATTCTTTTCTTCATTTTTAATGTTATTAGCAGGTGGAACAAACACAGTAGTACTAGAAGTAGGAGTATTAGAGAGAGAGAATTCATACCCTAATCCAGTACGATCTGAAGATGATCTCTGAGCACTTAGCATCTCGTTCAGCTTTGCACTTGATGTCCTCTCCAATTGTGCTCTGGCTTAAGACAGCTCCGCTTCAAGCTTCTTGGTCCTCTCAACCAAGAAATTGTTCTCGAACCTCAGTGCTCCAATGGTTTGATTCGCTTGATCAACCATTGTGGACAGCTCCTCACGGTCAAGTTCCACATCACTGAGCTTCTTGGTGGCCATCCTATAGAGCTTCTCATGCTTCTCGGAGAGCTTGTATAGCTTCTCATAAGCAGTGTGGATATCATCTTGGTCATCCATGATTTCACACTTGGACTCCACCAACTCTTCTTCTTCATCTACTTTCTCGGTAACCCCATCAGTAAGATTAACAGTGGCAGTGAAGGCATTCAAGATTCCGTCGTCTTCATCTTCAGAATCGTCTTCGGGCTCCGTGTCGCTTAAGGTTACAGCAAGTGCCTTGCTCTTCCCTATGCTCTTAAGATACGTAGGACACTCTTGTTTCATGTGTCCAAAGCCTTGACACCCGAAGCATCTTGGTCCAGGGAGAACAGTGTACTGACCGCCATCCTTGACATCCTTCTTCCCTTTATCCGGATTCTTGAATTGTGAAGAACTGGATTGTCTACGGTCTTTGTTGAAGCCCTTTCCATTGGCATTCTTCATAAACTTCTTGAATTGCCTCGTGATGTAGGACTTCATCTTGGAATCTTCATCATCTGACGAGTCATCCGTATCACTGTTTTTGGCCTTTAGTGCCAAACTCTTGCCCTTGGTTGACTTGCCCAACCTGGTCAGCCCTAACTCATACGTCTGCAAGTTTCCAACCAGCTCAGTCAAAGGAATTCTATCAATGTCCTTTGATTCTTCGATCGCCGTGATCTTAGCATGGAATCTTTCTGGCAGCGATCTGAGCACCTTCCTTACTATCTTGGGTTCTGGGATGGTCTCCCCAAGATTGAAGGCTGAGTTCACTATGTCCTTCAGCTTGGCATAGAACTCATCGAACGACTCATCCTCCTCCATCTTTATTTCTTCAAAGCGTGTGGTGAGCCTTTGCAGCTTTGAATCTTTGACAGCCTTGGTGCCCTCATAGGTTGTCTGGAGGATGGTCCATGCTTCCTTAGCAGTTTCAGTTGAGGAAATTTTCTTGAACTCCTCATTGGTGACTGCACTGAATAGGGCATTCAATGCTCTGCTGTTGAAGTTTGCCGCTTTGATCTTAGCTTCATCCCAGTCAGCCGGCGCTTCTGTAGGCTTGGTCCAGCCTATCTCCACAGCTTGCCACACTTTCTCATCTAAAGACTGCAAGAAAGCTCTCATGCGTACTTTCCAGTATGCATAGTTAGTGCCATCAAATAAAGGAGGTATAATTAAAGATTGTCCTCTATCCATGACAGCGGGGGTCAATGGATCACACACAATAGATTAAACCCTAATCAGAGTGTGCTTGCTCTGATACCACTTGACAGGCCACAAATGCGTTGACCCCTTGTGATAATTAGATTAATTAAATTAGCCCAGTTATTAATTAATCAAATTAACATGCAATCACGTGGCAGCACAAACAAATCACCAAACTAAGTTAAGCAACGGAAAACAAATAACACGGTGATTTGTTCACGAATGGGGAAAACCCTTACGGCAAAAACCCCACCGGGTGATTTAAGGTCACCACTCCCGAAACTCCACTATTATCACAACAAGCAGTTACAAGTAAGGAATCCCAGTACCTCACCAACCTACAGTTGAACTCTTACCCCAATACCCAATTGGACTTGTTCTGTAGTGACAATTTCTCCAGTTTAATGCACGGCTCCCAGTACGTGACTAACCAATGTGATGCGCGGATCCCAGTACGCGCCTTACTCCTTTGCACGAATCCAAGTACGTGACTCACTCACCAACTTGAGGAAGAAAGAATGTTGGCTGCAAAGTTCTTTAAATCATCAGAGATGAACTAGGGCACGAACTTTGTCTCACAGATCACAGTTTGCATGAACAACGAGTTCTCAGAGAAGATGCAACTTGTATCTTGTGATTTCTTCTTTTGACGGCCCTTAAAATAATCCTTTTATATGTCTAGGGTTAAGAGAAAAGAAGTCCCAAAGACATGCTCACGGATTGGACTTGAAACAGACTTAGAATTCTGTTTTCTTTAATTCTCGATAGATAGAGGTATCGAAAGGTATCGAGACAGCTGTCGAGGCTCGGGCTAAACAGCTTCTTTAAATCTCGATAGATGTATCTGTCGAGGTATCTATCGAGCTTTAAAATCTTGCACTTCCTTGCTTGTTTCTTGGACAGACTTCGACGGCTTCAACACTTAATCTTGAACCACAGTTTCTTGAAGTGTTTAACACATCCTAGATCTACCCAATTACAAGTAAAGTGCGTTTTGTCTAAGGATAAGCCAATTACATAAAATAGCGACATAAGTTCACAGACTTGAACTACATATGTCCTAACACATTTGTATTAAGCTAATAATCAATTACAAAGCTCTATTCTATACATAATAGAGTTACGAGAAAAAAACTGCAAACTAACACCAATCTCCAAACAATTTGTTAATTAGCAACATTTCCAAATCATTTTGGAAACTAACATCTCGAGTTTAAGAAACTCGATTTTGCTCTTAGAACTTTAGCATAAGAGACTCAATTTCTTTGTTTTCCCACCTAGTTGCAATTTCTCCTTTGCTTTGCTTTCCTTCTTCCTTCATTCTTTTTTTTTTTTTCTTTCTCCATCTTCCTGCTCCTGCCATCCCACTACTCTTCTCCTTTCTTAAACATCCAGCGTGTTCTTCTTCTTCCACTCTCCTTTCTCAAACTTCCAAAGCCCTAAGAACAAAACCCAAATACAAAATTTATCGAATCGAAAACCCAAACCCAAAAAAAAATAAATAAATAAAAGAACCCTCTGGCAAAGAGGACAAGGAAGCAAGAGATCCCGGCGCTGTTCTAAACGCTATGCCACCAAGACCCGCCGAGTCCGACTTGAGGTTCCTATTAGCATCCGAGTCACAATCACGACGTTGATCAAGTGCATAGCTCTTTGTCTCTCTATGTGTTTCTAGACAGACTAAAGTTTGCTTAGGTATGTTGATTTTGTTTCTCTCTAGGTCTATCGAAGTTGAAGTTGGTTGAAGTTGATCAAAGTTTCTCTCTGGGTTTGGCAAAGTTAAAGTTAATTGAAGTTGTATATTGAAGTTCTGGGTCTATCGAAGTTGGTTGAATGTGCTTTAGGTCCATGCAATTCAAGTCTTCAAGACTCGAGTTCTAAGAGCAAAATCGAGTTTTTATATTCGAGATGTTAGTTTCTTAAATAATTTAGAAACGTTACTAACTAACGAAGTTTTTTTGGGATTAGTGTTAGTTTGCAATTTTTTCCCAAAGTTATGTGGGAAAAGATTATTAAAAAAAAAATAAAAAAAAATAAAACACTAATTTGCTAACAAACTTGCTGACATGTCAAAATAGAATGGACAGATCAGATGCACAAATGGCACTGGTTGTAATTGTAACTAACTCCTAATCATAACTTTACACTATAAGACCTGTAGCTTACAAGCTGTATTTACAAACTCTACACAGAATGACTGTGGTATAGTATCTGTTCTCAACAGAGTCACCTTCAAATAGCATATAACTGAGCTTGTGTTGAGCAACCATAGAGACAACAAGGCTTGCAGCATTTGCTTCACCAAGTAGAGGATCAAAAGGCAACAACTTTGATTTGGCAAAGATAACATCTCACATTATCACTTTACACACTGCAGCACAAGTGGAATTGTTTGACCAAACCATTACATAAAAGATTCTCGAGGCCAAAGAATGCTCTTGCAAACTTCTTTTAAAACCTTTCTAACATTCTTCAAAGGATAGGAGAGGAACCTCAGAAAATAACTTGGTTCCTAGACCACTAGATTCTGTTAAACATTATAGCTTCAAAAAGAGTGAAGTTGTTTCCATCTTCAATATTTTAACTCTGATATGAGATATCTAATTAGAAGGCCGAATAATTGTCTTTATCTACTCACTAGAGGAAAGGGTGCCCAAGGTATTTGCCCTTATTGGCCAAGGAGAGACAAACCAATTGATAACAACAAATGGACATTCTAGGAGAAGATGTTCTAATGTTTCTAGTTCATGCTTCCACAATATTAGAATTACGTAATTAAACGATTAAATCCATCGTCTCCAAATAGTTTAAGCGATTGGTAGAATTGGTAATTTAACACACAAGTCACAACACACATCTTGTGTCTAATTGATAAGGTCCTAACAGTAACGCTAGTAGTTGGTGAATCAAGTGGCCTTAGAATGAAGCAGCAGGAATGCTTTATACTTAAGTGATGGTTGGTAGCAACAACACTAACGGTATTTGATGTACAAGCATTTCCAATTTTGCTGATCTGTAATGTAATTAGACATGAGCTAATCCTAATTACACGTGTTGTATTCCAATTAGACATATGGTTCAGTTTGTTAGAGTTGTTAGGCTGAGTTAGCAGAATTTAGTGTAGAGTTAGTTACTTGAGTAGCTGTAAGTAACTGCCAAAGGTTCGAGTAGGTCAGAATAAATACTGTAATTGAGCTTGTAAAGGATATTCATTGAATAAGATTGACTTTGATTCCCTCTATCTGTTCTCTTTTCTTCTATATTCATTAGGAGACCTGGCTGTCTCAGACTGGCCATGAACTTTAACTAGCTTTCTAGACTTAGGTCCTTATCACTGATTGAGTCCTTATTATAGTCATATTTAAAGCCCATAGCATAGCACAACTAGTGTAAGATCAAAGTCATGGATTTGACAAAGCAAAAAAAGAAAAAAAAAAAGTCATGGATTTGGATCTCTCCATTTCCAAGGAAAATGTAGAGTTTCCATTTAATGGCTAATATTTAACTTATAATAACTGGATCCGGTAAATATATGCCTTTAGAGCATACATTAATAGATTTGTTTTTGAAAAAATTTTATCGAGAATTGAAAAAATTGTCAAAACTTTTTCCAAAAATTGTATGCTATTGTGTGTTTTTAGAACACACGTTAGTAAAATCTATAATAAATATAAGGTTTAAATTGTTTCAGGTCATTTACAAATTTGTAACTCTAATTTAGTTTAATCATAGTTAAATTTAATTACAGTAAAATTTAAATAAATTAGCATAATTTAGACCCTACATCTGCTCCATTTTAAATCATAGCCATTAAATAGTCACTCTCCATTTCACTTGAAAATGTTAAATGGTGAAATGGAAAGGCATAATATAGACCCTATATTTTGGCCAAGTGGTCCTTGTCAAACAACTAGTTTGGCTCTTTTGATGTGGGGTTGGGGCCTCCTTGTTTTGTTTCTATCATTAGAGCTGAGTCTCTCTCTCTCTCTCTCTGCTTGTGTAGTTTTGTTTTTGCTTAATAAAAATTTCTGGTTCATCCAAAAAAAAATTTAGACCCTATATTTGCTCCACTTTAAATCATAACCATGATGACAACAAGTACAAGAGCAGGGGTCCAGATTAATTACATGTGGACAAAGGATATTGGCTAAAGATTAATTACATTTCACTATTTCAGACTTGTTCCTTGATGTGGACACGTCACGTTCGGAATTAATTTATGGACGGTGCTATGTTGTCACTTGCCAGGCATCCCAAGTTAATTGTGGACCAAAAGAAGAAAAAGCCCAAGTTTCGAGCACACATATTCGTGCCGCAGACGTAATGGAATATCATCAGCCCAGTATATCCTGTTTTAATTAACTGGGGAAACATTAATATGTTCTTTGAGGATATATATTAATTCTTAACCAGACCTCTATATATATATATTTATTTATTTATTTATTGGAAGAAATCACTTCTCAAGCCCAATGAAGTCCACGAATAATGAGGCCCAAGAGCAGTGCAGCCCAATATATATATATGTTGGAAGAAATCACTTCTCAAGCCAGTGAAGTCCAAGTATAACGAAGCCCATGCGTAGTGCAGCCCAAGTCCAGCACTCAGCAGCCTTTCAGTGTTGTACAAGCTGGTTATCATGTTAGTTCTGCAGCAAAGAGTTGTACCAATAGATATTAACCGGTTTGTTGCATAGTTACTAGTTAGTATTAGAATTAACATTTAATTAATTAACTCTGTTAGAGATCGAGCTGTACATATAGCTATTAACCAATCTGAAGCCGTGTTAGAGTTGCATAAATATCTGATCTAATCTATCACAGATCAATGGGGGAGGAAATATTTCACTCAATAACTAATCTCTGTTCTTGCTTCCCTCACTTCCTTTGTTTCCTGTACCTATTCTCTTCAATAATTAGATTTTTTTTCACAGTTTTCATGGGTCCAATCTTAGGGGTTAATTCAATCGCTGAAAAGCTTAAAATTGTGGGTTAGAACTAACAATTACCCTTAAAATAATTTTTTTTTTTAAATTGAATGAAAACACTCAAAAAGTCAAGATTTGAACCAAAATGTCAAACAATTGAAGCATCACTCAGCACTTTGATCACAAAAGTTCTAGTGCCAATCAACTCTTGAACTTAGAACACCAAGGCCTCATTTGGTAATATTGTTCTAGTAACATTATTTAAGTTTTTGGGAAATACATAAGGTGAAAAAGTGTTGTGAAAATACATGTTGTGTTGTTTAAACTAAGGGTGTGCAATCAACTCACCAACTCACCAAAATCGACCTGACCCAGCCTAACCCACTGAGTTGGGTCGGTTTTTAGGACTTGGTGGGTTGAGTTGAGTTACAAAAAATTTTTTGATAGTGGGTGGGGTCGGGTTCGGGTTCGGGTCATGAAATTCTAAACCTGTCAAACCCGCCCCGACCCACCTATATATTTAATATATATATTTAAATTATATTATATAATTAATAATTTTTTTTTAATAACCAACTCTTCCTATCCTATATAAAAACTAATTAGTTCACACAAACCTTAATAAATTACTATTGTTGTTTAATTATTAGTACTGTTTGCCTTTAAAAAGTTCAATTAATACTAATTTTTGAGTTTTATTAATATATTTATATTTATATTTTTTTTCTGCTCAATTTACTAATAATAATAATAATAATCATTATCCAACTCATGGGTTCAACTAGACCAATGTGGGTTTGATTGGGTTGAATTTTTTTTAACCCACCATGGTGAGTTGGGTCAAAAATCTCTTAACCCGACTCATGCACACTCCTAATTTTAAACAACAAAAATTGTTATTTAAATACCCCTACCAAACACCTCCAAGTGTCTACTAGAACTTAGTCCAACGAAATCAAAATTTCGGATTTTAGCACTCTCTTTCAACTTGGACTTTAGTTTAAATGCTTCAAAGGATAAATATTAGTTCAAGAAATTGCATAGATAACAAGATGGGAGGGAAATTCAAGTTTTCTACCAATTATTTCTATAAATACAAGCAACAATCACCCAAAGAGGACATTAAGATTTTTCAAAGTGAGAGAGCTAGGAGAAACTCTATAGAAATTTTGGGAGAATTTTTGGGACAAAGACATTAGGTTGCTTCAATGCAAAGTTACTCCAAAGAGTTTAACGTAAAACACTCTTAGCATTCTCATACACCATCCATATAATTATCTTTCAAACGATGCAATCACCTAGACAACACCACAAGCACAAGTCCTCAAAGACTTAAATGGAAGATCTGTGGATTGATCCAAGAAGAAGAGCAGTAAAGAAGTCTCCATTCTTGAAGGTGATATACTATCGAATCACTTAAGAGAAATCGTGCATAGGTGAAAACTTGTAAACCCTATTTCATCTTCATATAATCAATTGGGTGAAAACATGATTTTGATGAGATGGGTTAAATCAAATTCCCATGCATATGACAATATGTCCATCCATTTTAGGATTAGATTTGAAATTTTATAAAAAAATTTACAAAATTAACATATTTAATTTCTTGCATTGCATAGAATGGCAATGTTCTAGGATGAGTGCATAATATGATATGGATATTAGTTTCATGAAGACCAATCCTCAAACTAGGCAATATGGTTACCTAACACCTTTTCATTTAGTAACTTAGCCTCCAAACTTAGATCTTGGGTTCAAAGACCATTCCTTATCAATGTAATTTTTTTTCTTCTTTAGATTGTAATTAAGAATTTAGGGGATGCACCTTTTTTTTTATTCTTTTATTGTAATTAGGAATCAAAGCGACGTAATTTTACTTCTTATTAGATTGTACACAAGAACCAAAGCCGTACAAATTTATTGCTCAATATGGAATTTTAAAGTTATTCAATATATTTCATGGAAGGTTTTCTTCTAACTTATAATAAAATAAGTGACAACCTCATTGCAAAACCCTTTATTTAATAGATAACATATAAATCATTGAATAATCACACGTATAAGGGCTCAAACCTTAATCTAAGGGTTTTCCTTTGGGAGAACAAAATCAGTCATTCTCACTGATTGTAACAAATTAAACATTATAATTTCTCTAGTTTCAAATTAAATTACTTTTTAAATCATATCAATTTAAATCTTGAATTTGTTAGTTTGATTTGGGGATTTTATTTTTGGGGCTATTTTTTTTTTTTTTTTGGACGTTTCAAATGATACTATTTTAAAAGTCTATGATTCAATTTTAAACTAACAAAACTATATGGTTTAATTTGTAACAGTCTTACACTTCATGGTTCAATTTGAAATCACTCATACAGTTTTGGAATTAAAATTTAATTTGTCCCCTTTTATTGTTGAACTTGAATGTGGGTAAAATGGATGTGGTCAAGCCTTTTAATTTAGAACTAACAAAAAAAGGATTTTATTTCGTATATATAAAGGTGATTTCGAAGAGGTAAAACTTACCAAAAATTGAAAATGGTTAGAGTTAAGTAAAAACGAGATTCCAGCTATTTTTTTGTGACGATTTATTTGATTATTTTATTAGTTTAATATTTCTTTTATCCGACCATTATAAGACTTTTATTTTGGGATTTTTTTCACAGGATTTTTCCTGTTATATCCATCCCCTTTTTGTGTGTGTGTTATAGCTTCTTCTTCTTTTTTTTAATGTATTATTTCTTTATAATAAAAGCGTCAATGCCGCTACAGTGCTTTAGCACTGTGCATCCAGTACAAATCACTGTGTAGCACTGTGCGAAAACAGTATTTTGGTTTAGTGATTTTTTTTTTTTTTTTTCAGGTTTGTGTAATGCGCCCATAGTGCCTTGATACGGTGCAGCCAGTGCAAAACAATGTGCTGCACTGTAGATGCAACAGTATTTTGGTTTTTTTTCTTTTCTTTTAGATATTGATGTAAGTTGATATTTATATTATTATACTGACATTAAAGATTTCACAATATTTTCACAATTATTGACTTGTCAATTTCTTATAAGTCGAAATAAAATAATAAAATAAAATATGAGATTGGCTTTTTTTTTCAGTAATCAGTTTGTGTTTTTTTTTTTCTTTTAAATATTGATGTAAGCTGACATTTATATTGTTATACTGACACAACAAATTTCACAATTACCAATTTCTTACAAGTCGAAGTAAAATAATAACATATAAGACTGTAGCTAACCACAACTGAAAATAAATGTTTTAAAAAAAATTTACAACACTTATTGTTATCACAATACACTGTAGCACTGTAGTTACAACAATGCTCTGGTTTAGTTTTCACAATTATTGATGTGTCAATTTCTTACAAGTCGAAATAAAATAATAAAATAAAATATGAGATTGGTTTTCTTTTTTTTTTTCAGTAATCAGTTTGCGTTTTTTTTCTTTTAACTATTGATATAAGCTAACATTTATATTATTATACTGACACAACAAATTTCACAATATTTTCACAATTATTAACGTGTCAATTTCTTACAAGTTGAAATAAAATAACCAAATATGAGACTGTAGCCAACCAAAACTGAAAATAAATATTTTAAAAAAATGTTACAATTATTGAGATACCAATTTCTTACAAGTCGAAATAAAAAAATAAAATATGAGACTATGACTAGAATGGAGAATAAATATTTTGAGAAAATGTTACAACACTTATTGTTATCACAATATTTTCACAATTATTGAGATCTCAGTTTCTTATATATCAAATAAATAAAAAAACGCTAAATCCACAACATTTTAACATTAATTTCACAATAAATCATAGGTAAGCTATTGTTGATGGATAGCACTTGAGCTACAGTGCTTTTGATTTATTCAACTAAAACTATAGCTACAGTGCTTACAGTTTTTTTTTTTTGTCATTGTGTTTTTTTTTTTTTTTTTGAAATATTTATGTAAGCTGGCATATATATTGTTACTGACATAACAAATTTCACAATTATTGATATGTCAATTTCTTATAAGTCAAAATAAAATAATAAAATATGAGACTATGACTAACCACAACGGAAAATAAATGTTTTGAGAAAATGTTACAACACTTATTATTATCACAATATTTTCACAAATGTTGAGATTTCAGTTTCTTATAAACACATAAAAAATTGCTAAGTCCACAACATTTTAACATTAATTTCTACCGTGTCTAAAGTATTTTTTTTTCCCGGTAATTAGTTTGTGTTTTTTTTTTCTTTTAAATATTTATGTAAGCTGGCATATATATTGTTATACCGACACAACAAATTTCACAATATTTTTACAAATATTGAAATATCAATTTCTTACAAGTCAAAATAAAATAATAAAATATGAGACTATGACCAACCATAACTAAAAATAAATGTTTTGAGAATAATAATAACAATGTTATCAATTTAAAACTAATAATAACTTGTCATTTAGAATTTGTTTTAAAAATGTTATGAATGTAGCATTTTTCTCAAATAAAAAAAAATATCTATTCGGATCATAAAAATGAAGATATTGTGAAAATATTGTGATATTTTGTTGTATTCTTAGACTTCTTTTTTAATATAGTCAAATTGGATGAACAAAAATTCACAGTTTTACACACAAAATTTGTATTAATTTTTTCACTACTGGGCAGCACGTGCAGCCAACACTAGTATATATATATAGTTGGAATACAACTCTTAAGTGTAAACTATCCTATACTTCCACAAATAACCCCATTATCCAACTAAAAATGATTTAAAGTAAAAACTCAATCAAGATTTTTTTTTTTTTTTTCGGGAAAAGAATCAAGAATTCAAATTATATTCTAATTATATTCCAATTTTTATGTCAAGTATCCTAATCATCCATGATGTTGATACTAAATATCTTAAAAATTCTAATTTTGTGCTAAGTGTCATTACATCTTTAACCTATGTCAATTGTCTTTATATGTAAACTAGCATGTAACTCCATGCAAACGCATAGATGCATTTAAAATTAAACAAAATTTTTTATTATAAAAATATAAATAATTAGTCAAATTATTATTTTAAAAGTAAATATAATTAGTCCCATATTAAAATTCTTACCTAAATGTAATACTACTTATGATCATTTTTTTCTAATTTTTAATAAGATAGTACATGTGGTGATTTTTATTTTATTTATTTATTGAGAAAAATGTGGTGATTTTTATTGAGTATATGTAATTTTTTTTTTAATTTTATAGTTCATTAATGTTAGATTCTTAGTATTTGCATTCATTAACTCACTTGACACAAAGATTAAAAAAATTAAGCAGATACATGGCACATGCTTAAGTGGATAATTATGGTGTAGTCCCCACATAAATTTAAACACATGCAAAATTGGATTATAATTTCAAATTCTGATTCAACTTTCTTTAAGTTGTGTGTGTGTGTGTGTGTGTGTGTGTGTGTGTGTGAGGGGAGACCCAAGGACGAAAGATGGGAAACACTATTGTAGCCTGCAATTGTTCCTCTAGAAAAAGCATCCAAGGCCTGAGAAGTGAGGTAGTCCAAGGATAGAGTGGGAAGTAACTAAGCATCCTTGGGGGATATAATGGGTGCAAGTGGATGCCTCAGGGGTTAAATGGGATCTTTGTGGGAAATTTCTTGTAAAAGTCTCACATGTTCCTCTGCATTGAATGATTAGCAACAGTTTTATCAGCTGCATTAATGAGGAAGTGACCTGAACAGTAGATCCACAGCTCAACAGCTCCTTCCACTGCCTTCACCAGGAGTCTAGTGGGACAAGTGTCCTAAGGAGATTTGTGAGAATTAAAGATGGAGGGTTAGGATGCAAGATGCCATGGAGTATATAAAGGAAAGAAACTCTCAGATAAAGGGGATGCAGGAACAATTGAAAAAGGGAGATCACAGAGAGAATAGTAGTTGAGAGAAAGTGAACAATATTTGTAACAATTAAGAGCATTGTCCTCGGGTACGCTTGTAAAGATCCATTCATATATTAAAATCTTAGATTTTTTGTCTTTCTTTCCTTATCTGTGTCCTCGAGCGAAGCCCAAACTTGTTCATCCAGCTCTTTATACAAATATTTATTGATTTAGACCGGGTTTAGGAACTCCAATTTCACTATTTTCAGTGAGCTTGGGCTGCCTAACCTCATGTTCTTACAATATATATATATATATATATATATATATATATGTATGTATGTATGTATGTATATGACTTATAAATTTTATTTTTTTTTAGTTAAATGATTATGTTTTTTTATGATTTATTATATTAGACTCCTCGTTTTCTACACTAAATTAACTAATTTGGCACAAAAGTTAGAAAATTTAGATTAGATGAGACACGTGGCACAAAATTAAACTCTAATTAAAATTCAATTTTTATACTAAATTAACTCACTTGGCATGAAATTCTTTAGATTAGATGAGACACGTGACGTAAAATTAGACTCTATTAGATTAGATGAAATTTAATTGGGTTTTCTTTCTACTTTACCTATCATTATATATATAGATTCATGAATTTAAACTTAATAAACATAAAAGTATACTATATTTGTAGTGGGACGAATGCAAAACAAATTTTGGGCTTACTTATAATAAATATAAACACTAGGCCCAACTAGAATATTAGCCCAAGCAATGGGGATAAATCCCATGATGGCCAAACCACTTCTTAATCAACGCAAAACCTCATATCCTTGATTAGGCCCAACATCCACCTAGGCAGCATGCAAAGGTCACCTTCAAGGTCTATTTGAGCTATCGAGATAAGTGGCAGAAAGACCAAACTTCTCCAAGGTAGTCTTCTAAAGGTTCTTAGTGATTCCATAACCGCTTCTGCATTCAATGCAGAAGGACAAGCTTGAACAATAGGAGGAATCCCAGAAGCCTTCATTCATGATGAAAAACCTGCAAAAGAAAAGTCGGATAAGACCAGGAGTTGTCCAGGTGAACATATGAACTGTGAAGAATATCTCAAAAGTCTCCACTACCAAAAATAAAAAAATAAAACAAAACTGGACTATTGTGGTGAGTGCAAAAACCGCTGCTATATGTCGTATATTGCGGCGTTTTTTGGGACTGCCTCTGTACCTAAAGTCTATTGCAGCGTCTTTTGTAAACGCCGCTATAGGTAGGGTTTTTTACGGCATCCTACAACAGTTGGACATATATATATATATATATATATATATATATATATATATATATATATGTTTTAGCAGCAGTAACTGAGATATAGTGATGCTCCAAAAACCCCACCGCAATAAATATATTATTTTGAGTAGATGCTATAGCAGCGGTAGAGAAAAAAGTCGCAATATGCGAGATGTAGCGGTGTTTTGTATGACCGCCACAATAGGGATCCTTTTTGCAGCGTCTTTTCTTAGTTATAGCGGCGGGTTGGACCGCTACAATAGACCTTTAAATTTCCTAGCCCCAAAATTTCCCTATATTTTTTTCGTCTTCCCACTTAAATTTCAAATGGTAAATTACACCCAATTGGCACACATGTTAAGAATATATAGAACATGTAATATAGCAGTTGGATTTTCAAAATATGAATTCAAAAATAATTTATTGGTTGGTGTAACATCTTTTAGAGTTACATCAAGTGTAACTTAAACTCAACCCATATTTCTTAATTCAATATGAATTTTGAAAAATCTACCGTTAGATTACATTATTTTCATATATTTTTCATGCTTACAAAATTTTAAGGTGATCAAATATTAATAACCATGTCATTAATCAATTGTTTAAATTCAAGTTTTTATAGTTTAAAATATCGCATAAAAGATGAGCTTAAAGATCAAATTGTAAATTACACTCTATTGGCATGAAAATTGGCATACATATTAAGAACATATAGAACATGTAATTTAACGGTTGGATTTTTAAAATATAAATTCAATAATAAGTTATTGGTTGGTGTAACATTTTTTAGAGTTACATCAATTGTAACTTGAATCCAATCCTATATTTCTTAATTCAATGTGAATTTTGACAAATCTATCGTTAGATTACATTATCTTTATATATTTTTCATGCTTACAATATTTCAAGGTGATAAAAAATTAATAATCATGTTAACAATCAATTGTTTAAATTCAAGTTTTTGTAATTTAAAATAACGCATAAAAGATGAGTTTAAAGATCAAATAGTAAATTACATCTGATTGGCATGAAAATTGGCATGCATGTTAAGAACACATAGAAAATGTGATTCAACGTTTTGGATTTTCAAAATATGAATTCAACAATAAGTTATTGGTTGGTGTAACAGTTTTCAGAGTTACATCAAGTGTAACTTGAATCCAACTCTATATTTCTTAATTCGATACGAATTTTGACAAATCTACCATTAGATTACATTATCTTCATATATTTTTCATGCTTACAATATTTCAAGGTGATCAAAGATTAATAGCCATGGTATCAATCAATTGTTTAAATTCAAGTTTTTATAGTTTAAAATAACGCATAAAAGATGAGTTCAAAAATCAAATGGTAAATTACATCCGATTCGCATGAAAATTGGCATGAATGTTAAGAACATATAGAACATGTGATCTGACAGTTGGATTTTCAAAGTATGAATTCAATAATAAATTATTGGTTGGTGTAACATTTTTTAGAGTTACATCGTAACTTGAACCCAACCCTATATTTCTTAATTCAATGTGAATTTTGAAAAATCTACCGTTAGATTACATTATCTTCATATATTTTTCATGCTTACAAAATTTCAAGGTGATAAAAAATTAATAGTCATGTCATCAATCAATTATTTAAATTCAAGTTTTTGTAATTTAAAATTACGCATAAAAGATGAGTTTAAATATCAAGTGGTAAATTACATCCAATTGGCATGACAATTGGCATGCATATTAAGAACATATAGAAAATGTGATCCAACGGTTGGATTTTCAAAATATGAATTCAATAATAATTTATCGGCTGATCTAACATTTTTTAGAGTTACATCAGGTATAATTTGAATCCAATCCTATATTTCTTAATTCAATGTGAATTTTGACAAATCTACCGTTAAATTACATTATCTTCATATATTTTTCATACTTACAAAATTTCAAGATGATCAAATATTAATAGTCATGTCATCAATCAATTGTTTAAATTCAAGTTTTTGTAATTTAAAATAACGTATAAAAGATGAATTTAAAGATCAAATGGTAAATTACATCTGATTGGTATGAAAATTAACATGCACGTTAAGAACATATAGAAAATATGATCGAACGGTTGGATTTTTAAAATATGAATTTAACAATAAGTTATTGGTTGGTGTAACATTTTTTAGAGTTACATCAAGTGTAACTAATGTCCTTCGCTGGCGCCGCTAGAAAGATTTCCTGACCATCATCAGCTACTATCACCACAACCAGCAATAGCCAAAAATAAATATTTTCAAAATTTTCATTGGTCTAATTTTTTCCCTCTGTTTTTTTCTTTTTTTTTTTTTCCTTTGCCTAAACTTATCACTTTAGCATCCAACCTTTTCATTTCTCATCCATTTGTTTCCCTCTAAAAAAAAATAAATAAATAAACACACTCTCTCTCTCAAAATCTCTCATCACTCTCAAAACCCAGTGATCAATCTTCCCACCACCACCACGCATCCTCAACAGCACACATCCTTACTCCCAAAATCTAGCTTTGGTCTCTCTCTATTAGCACTCTCCACAGCCGCTCACTGATTGAAGGCCCAAAAACAGTCATTGAGTCTTGGATGAAGCCAAATGCTTGGCTTTTACCATTGACAGCGCCGACAAAACTAGGTAAAAATTAGTTTTTTTTTTTTTTCTTTTTTAATCTCAATGATATCAGATTTTCTTTTTTGGGTAATTAGTCTTTTTTTTTTAATTGTATTGCTAATACTCAAACGGGGTCTTAAGAATTTTGCTAATAAATTGTAAATTTGTTTGTATTATGCTAAATTTAAAGAGCTATGTTGGTGTTCTCTGTTTTAATTTTTCAAAAGATTAAAAAATAAAAATAAAAATTAGCAGTAATAGAAAATAATATAGATGAGAATTTCTTTTAGGATATAAAATTAGATTAGTCAATTTTTGTTTCTTTTCTTGCATTTTCTTAGCAACCAAACACTAAAACTCATTGAGAACAAAACCTAGGAAACAACAAAACACCAAAACCTCTCAAATCTAAAACACCAAAACCCATTGAAAACCAAGTAATCAACAAACCCACCCACAACTCACCACCTAACTAACTACCACTGCCACAAGCATGACTCACCATCTGACCTAACTAACCACCACTTCCATAACCACTAACCTTCACCACCATAGAGGGACGAGGTAGAAAAAGAGAGACCCATCGAGAGAGAGACCCACTAAAAGAGAGACATTGATTTAAGTGAAAGAGAGAGTGAAGCACTAATCTTTGAGAAAGAGATATCAATTTAAGAGAGAGAGAGAGAGAGAGAGAAACCCACCAGTTTGAGAGAGAGAAGCCGGCCTACGAGAGGAGGAGCTTGAGACATTTGGGTCTGATTTTGTGCAAAATTAAGTGATAGAGAGAGCAGATCGATGGACGATGAGTGATGACTAAAGATGGCAATGCTCGGTCATGGAGTTAAAGAGAGATCCAATGGTGGCGGTGTGATGAGCAAAGATGGCACTGCTCGATCATGGAGTTAGAGAGCGATTCGATATTTTTGGAAAAGAGAGAGAGAGAGAGAGAGAGAGAGAGAGAGAGAGAGAGAGAGAGAGAGAGAGAGAGAGGATTGAGAATATATTAGAAGAGTTGGAGAACCAGTTTAAGAAGGAGATTTCAGGGCTGAAGTTTTTCTTTTGAGTGTGTGATTGTGTGAGAAAATGCTTAGTAAAATGTTATTTTGATCAATTGTTATTGATTTAAGAATATGAGTCATATTTTGGGAAGAACACAAAGAACATAAACATGTTCTTCCAAAAAATTAATAATAATGAAAGGAATAAAAAATTAATTTAATTATCTTATTTATTTTTAAAAATTTTAGAAATTGAAAAAAAATATTAATTCTTATGTAATTTATTATTTATTTAAATGTTGATGTGAAATTTTGCCTAGACTATAGTGATATTTATATTACCCGCTGCCATAGTTATTAGACGAAACATTTTTTTTATCCTAAAAGTTAAATTTTTCCAATATTTTTTTTATCCTTCACACAAAAATTCCCAAACGCATAAACTTTTTTTTTCCAAAATTTTCATTCGAAGCTCTTGCTCCTTTGACTTGTACATCACCATGACCTTTAGATCCTTCAACTTATACTCCCTAAAATTCATAATTTTATTACTTAAGCCTTATTATTATTAAAGAAAACTCTAATTATATAGCCTTATAAAAAAAATAAAAAATAAAAAAAAAAACTCTATAGGATTAACTTTCCCCTCAGTTTTTTTTTCTTCCCACACAAAGTTTCCCCCAATTTTTCATTCCCACTTTTTTTTTTCATTCAGCGTTTTTCTTTTCCTTCTTTCTTTTCATTTCCCACTTCTCTCTCCCCTCACGCCACCACCCCTAGCCACTGATCTGCTCTCTCTCTCTTTCTCTTTGTCTATTTCTTCTCAACTCTCTCTCTCTCTCTCTCTCTCTCTCTCTCTCTCTCTCTCTCCAATTTTTTAGACCCTAAATCTCGCACACAACCACAGGTTTCTCTCTCTCTCTCTCTCTCCTATTTTTCATGGTTTTGATCGCCAATTCTCCATATATTTCCTTTCTTTTATTTCAAATGTTTTCTTTTTCCCCCCAAAAATTTTAGGGTTTTCGATTAATTTTTCCCCAAAAATTTTTAGGGTTTTTTTTTTATCTTTTTTTTTTGTTGCGCATTCCAAGAACGTAGAAGGTTGTTGTGCGTTTTAGATTAAATATCTAATTATTATTATTATTATTATTATTATTATTATTATTATTATTATTATTATTATTATTATTATTATTATTATTATATTGTTTACGTTTGTTGTCTAAATAGATCCTCATCAATCATCATGGTTGGCCTGTGATTTCATATTTATTTATATATATATATATATTTATTTATTTATTTCAAACCCTGTTTGTTTGTTCGTAATCTTGACAACAACAATAATTATTAGAAACCTAATTTCGTTATTTATATATATTTAGCTGTGAGGATTTGTTGTCACTATGTGGGTCTCAATGATTTTTTGTGAGATGTGATTTTGGTTTTTTTTTTTTAGGTTTTGAATTGTGTTTTAGTTTAGGTGAAGATTGTGAGACACAAGGGAATTTTGCGATAGTTTCGAAAAGGATCAACAAGGAATTGAAGGACCTCCAGAAAGACCCTCCTACTTCAAGCAATGCTGGTTCATTTTTTTCTCATTCTTAAAAGTTGCCAATATGGCTTTCATACTCTATTCACTATTTTTCCTATATGGGTTCAATTGTAGCTACAGCTTTATAACTATGAATTCTACAGCTTTATATGGGTTTGTGTAGACCTTATTAAAAGGAAAATTTAGAAAAAAATTATTAAAAAAATGTATTTAAATTCCTCTAATTTGGGTAAATTGAAAAGATGGGGCTCGAGGGGATGAGGTTCCCCTCCAAATTCTCTCAATTCTATTTACCCTCACCTTAAAAAGATATCAAGTTCTCTCAAATCCCTCCCTCGCCTTAAAAATCCAAAAAGAATGGACCATAGCCCACCATTTATCTTGTTGTTTGTACATAGCAAGGATGGCACGTGCTTACCAATCAAAAAAAGTAGAAACAAGGGTCTTGACCATTTGCTCCCAAATTAGATTTGGGAATGGCATGTCCTAAGTAATTGAAACTTTTGAAGAGAACTTTTGAAATATTTATTTTCTTTGCTTAGAGAAAATATCTAATTGTTGACCCATGGCTCACAATAGGCTTTGTTGAGCTCCCTCACTTGACGCATATTCCCATGCCAAGCAACATATGCAAGGATCTCAATAATAATGTAGTTAATCTGATGAATAAATTAAAGAATTAATTGTACTCAACAAGGTTATTTGAGCAATAACTGAGGCATTGATGTTGGAGGAGAGACAGGAGAGTAATGTTACCTGAGTGTGTTTATGGAGTTTTGGAGGATTGATGCCCTTTCTTATGTATCTATTAGATTGTTATTAAAATATGGTCTCTTAATTTTTGTAAGGATGGTCCTTTGATTAAAAACATATCCATTGCAGGCATGGCACTATTTTAATTGAGATTTGATTTTTATATGTTATTGTTGTTAATTTTCCTATTCTAGATTTAGTATCGCATCTGAGTCAGAACATGGTAATATAATCATACCTTTAGGCTTGTCAATTTGTGCAACATCTTTACGGTTCTTTTGAGGAAGAAACTGGATATTTCCAGTTTGAAACTGCAATAACATCAAATGATCTTGAAGAAATACAAGAATTTCTACACAGTGCTGTTGATGCAAGGTATCCCATTCATAAGTCGGATGGCCATGGTGGGACACGAATCATAAGGTTTTATTATTCAAGTATGTTGATGAGTTTATTTTTCCAATTTACATCAGTATAGCAATTTGAGTACAAATGCATATCACCTACTAAGCATCCTCCTAATTACATGGATGTTTTATATGCACAATCTCCTTAGCCTGATCACTTGCCTTCTCATTAAGATGGATTTTTTAATAATTGAACTACTGCTCTTTTTGCGTCACTAATTGATCTTGGTTTGAAGCTGTGAGAGTTTAATTATCAAAGCATTGACTAAAGATGCTATATATGAGCCTGCAAAGCAGTTACTTCACTGGCTAAAATTGAAGGAAGATTACATGGAAAAGTAAGGAGTAAATTACATGAACAAAGATTGCATATCAACTTTTTCATATTTTTACTATGACTTTGGATTTTCTTTTCATTTATTGGGTGTGCTCTGCATTTTAGGGACTCACTAGATTTGGTACCTATTGCTGCTTTTCACGGCAAGGGGAAGCGTACAGGTAACTGAAAAGACATTGAATGAAATGGTACAGTGCATGTTTTCTACCTATTGATTTTCATTGGGTCTAATATTTGAATGTAATTGGTAGGCACTGGATTAGGAAGCCAAGGGGCTTTAACCTAATGGCATGTCCTTCCCTTATAAGAGCTATAAGAGTTACGTGGGATGGAGGGTGATATGAGCCGAAGATCCACCTAGTTTAACTCTAAAAAAAATGTAAATTAATAAATTTAATTTAGCTGCACTAGATGGTTAACACCTATTATCAAATTGACTTTCTAGGTTGTGTTTCACATGGTTTTTTTTTTTTTTTTTTTTTTTTTGTTTGGTAAAGTGGTTAACTTAATCATAATCTAGGCTATTAACTTGTACTAGTGCTAATTAGATGGTTGGGTTTTGGTTTGAGGTTTTTTTTTTTTTTTTTTTTTGGTGTTTTATTGTTGTTAGTTGTTATTGTTACAGTTTTTAATTTAGCAGTTTTCCATTTTTGCAGGCCCTGTGGCTGATGACATGTTCCATTGGCAAGCAACAATTATGGGTCCTGCAGACAATCCATTTGCTGGGGGTGTGTTCCTTGTATCCATTTACTTCCCACCAGATTACCCATTCAAACCACCCAAGGTAAAAATGACTCACATGTGTCCATTAGCTTGTTTAATTCCTCATGTGGTAGCATCCTCTTTTTTGTATTATAGTCTTTGACAAGTAGGCATGTGGCTTGTGTTTGCCATAAAGATAATTTATATGATTGAGGACAAAAATTGATATTGAGATATCTTCCTTCTCTCCTATTTATATGGATATGTTGGCTAGAGCCTAGAAATATTATCTCAGCTTCAGCACCTTTGTAACTTGAACCTTAGCAAGGTTTGACTTATACTCTCTATATTTATTATTCATCATCATGTGCTGCACAATACAATAGTCATTACAATATGTTGATTATTAATATCAGTAATCTTTTATTTCTTCATCATAAATCTTTTTTTAGGGGGGGGGGGTGCTATGATGCTCTAATCCATAGCTTAAGCAAGTAGTTTCTCTTTTGGTTTTAAAATTTTCCATTTTCCTTTTCTTTCTCACTTGTGAAAGAACTCTGCTAGTTTGTGTTTGGTTAAACTTTGACTGCTCTTGTACCCAGGTTATCCTTCCAATGATGATGATTGCAATGATAATGAGTCTAGTGATGATGAGTGTAGTCAATACTTTTTTTGTCACTCATTATATTTGCCTTAATGATAAGAGTTTCAAAACCTCTATCTGGTTACTTTCTTCTCCTTAAAATTATATCTCAATGTTTGTGTGTTTTTTCTTAAAGAATTCATTATGTTCTAATACAATTATTTGAGGTTTGGCTATGTTAAGATTAGACTAATTGTTTGTATTGTTAGTGCATGTCAACTATTACATGATTGGTTTCCATGGTTTGCTTCTTCCTTGATTGCTTCCATGGTTTGCTTCTCTCGAACTCGACAAGGTATTACTGATGTTGTTGATGTTTGTGCCATTTCAGGTTATTGCATAGTGAGGTTGGATAACATAGAACAGGATGCATCGGCATACTACTGCTTTTTATGTCAATGCCAACTTGAGTGAATATACAATATATTTGAAGTTAAAAGCACTTCATTTCTTCCTTTTAGAAAATGAGTTTATACTTTAAGGTGTGTGATAGTGGTATTGTGATTTCCATATTGTAGTTGCAGCCTTTGAAACTCCAAATTTCTTTTGTTAATTTCATGGTGATGGGTATAGACAATGTTATGTAGTTAATATGATGTTGTGTAAAAAAGATCACATCTTTTCTTTTGTTATGTATTGATAATATATTTCTATGTTAATATTACATTAGTTTGGAGACATTTGTGGTGTTTTTAATTAGTTACATTTATGGTATTGTGTTAGTAGAGCTCAAACTATTACAGGTTCTTTATGTAAAAAAAATAGTGGTCTTAAAACCTGCTAAAAAAAAAAAAAAACCTATAGCGGCGGTCAAAAAGCGCAGCTAAAGGTTCATATATTATGATTTAAATGAAGCCCTATAGCGGTGTTTTTGCCCGCCACTAACAGGTTTAAACATATAGTGGCGTTTCTCCCCGCCGCTAAAAGTGCAATGAGTCCATTTTAATTGGTTCCCTATAGTGGTGTCTTTTACCCGCCGCTAAAAGTCAATTGACACAAACTCTGACAGCATATGGCAGCGGTATTCTGCTCGCTGCAAAAAACCAAAAATGCCACTAAATGGTGCATTTATAGTGGCGTTTTTTGTTACTGCCGCAATAAAGCTATTGCGGCAGTGCAAGACTGGCAAGTGGAATTGCCACAATAGGCCAAATGGACTTTTAGTGGCGGTTTTTTGGGCTTTTGCAGCGGTTTTGGCCCGCCGCAATAGTCTAATTTTTTTATAGTGCTTCATTCATGATGAAAAGCCATAAAAAGAAGAGCCCAATAAGACCAAAGGCAGTCTAGGTAGCAATCCAAGTGGACTAGGACAAAAGATGATGAAGAAGAAGATGACTCATATAAAATGAAGAAAAGAAGACTCAAAGGGGGCAAATAATATATGACACAGAAATTGATAGAAGAGACTATGGTGTTTTTACGTGTTTTTGCCTAAACTTCCCATTGTGGATCAATATCAACGCATATCACAAATTAATTGTAACACGTGTTTTGCTTAGTATCTTAATCCAAAGAAACAAGGGCAACGCACCTACAATCTTATAAAAAAAAATGGTTGCTCATATCTATTTTGAAAATATACACATGAAATAAATTTATTGCATCACAATTAAAAATAAAAAATGAGAAGTAACAAATATTTTTGTTTTCCACTTAAGACAAAACAATAAAGAAATATAAACAATATGCATATTCTACCAAATAATATATTCTTACAAGGTTTTTTAATAGTTGACAAAATATAAAAATAACCATTAAGCATTCAACTTAGACAGAAAATTTAATTTTGCATCTAATTTTAATTTTAATTTTTAAAATTATAAAGTTATGCGTACGCATGAAATTACAAGTTAATTTAAATAAAAGATTAAAAAAAATCAAATTAATTTTTTTAAAAAATTAGGAAACTTTATAGTACTAAATGTGGTTGGAGTGGGATGCTTATGCGATTGCTTTCCACGTTAATCTTGTTGGCTTTCAGCATCATGGAAAAAGATAACGCATATCTTCACCCCCCACGCCTCTGCATTAGTGACCAATTGCTAGCAAAGAATGTAGATATATATCAATTTAATGTTAATGGAAATTATACTGAAACGAGTAATTAAGGGACCACTGCCACTGGAAAGCTCAATTTTTGTATTATCTTTTAGTCTGTAGATTAGTTTGGCAATTTTGTAGTTTTTGGATGGACAGAGAGAGAGAGAGAGAGAGCAGAGCTGAGATCACCCACTTGGATTATTCAAACCCTTTCTCTACAAGGTACGTACGTACTACAATTACTCGTGCAAATTAACTATGCAAAAATAACATAATTTAACAAAACAACTAACAATAAAAACAAAGATAGGGACAAATAGTTAAAGCTGGGCTTGAAAAGAAGGTTTCTTCTGGCTTTTAATAGGGGTTGGTGGTGGTAGGTGGGGTAGTAGGGTTAATTTACAAAAGCAACCTTTGCTCATCCAGCTTTTTACAATATTGAGTTCATTACGTGCTGGGGTCTACATGCACGTACACATGGTTGCACCGCCAACGTCATTTTGGCCGAGAAGGGTACATGGCTATGACCAGGTTGGGCTCTTTTGCTCTGACTTTTGTGCAATACATAATCAGCTAAAGGAAAATTTTGTACCATTGTTGCTTTCGTGTTTCGGCTATGACCAGGTTGGGCTCTTTTGCTCTGACTTTTGTGAAATACATAATCAGCTAAAGGAAAATTTTGTACCATTGTTGCTTTCGTGTTTCAAAACGAGTAATTAATGGAAAAAAAGAACTATGAATTTGAACCCACCTGCGAGACTACATCAGAAACCAAGTAATGTCATAATGTGAAGGTCATAAGTTGGTGATATTCTACCATATCAATCCCAAATTCTCATCTTTCTTCTTCCTAAAGTCGGTGATAGATGCATATACGATTTGCGGCCTCAGTCAAGATTTCTAAAAAGGGGAATTTCTCTAAGTCTTAAAGCTATACCAGCAAAGCCAAACTTCTTGATTGATGAACTGCTGGACATGACATATCTAGAATTTTGATATTAGAATTAATTAAAAGTTTATCACTTTTGGTGTCTTTATAAACATTTCAGGTTCTTAATAAAATAAATCTTATTCATTAAAAAAAAAAAATCTTTATACACAATTGGAACAATATTAAAAAGGCAAATCCATTTGTTAGTTTAACAAAGCGGAAATGAACTGCACACCTTCTCTGGCCAAAAAAGAAACCCTGCCTAAAAATATTTCCAATATGTAGTGTCTGGCTAGCTATAGTATTTAGTTTCTCAAAAAAAAAAAAAAAAAGCTAGCTATCGTATTAAAAAAAAAAAAATCATATCCCATTTTACTGATACATTTCTCTTTTATCACGATTTTTTTACCCAATACTTTTTATATATCTAATATAATCTAATATAATGTTTTATAATAAGAGTTGTATACCTGGGATTGGGATCTAGTGCAGGGGCGACGCTATAGCCAACGTAGGGGGTTCAAATGAACCGCTGAACTGGCCAATTTTTTTTTAGTATATATAAATATATTTTTTTTTTTTTGGTTTTAACTCCAAAAATAAAGAATTGAACACTCATGATTTTAAATTTTGTTTAAAAACCTTACTAAAATGAGCTTGAATATGATTATCTTAGTACCATTTTCACAATATTTTTTACAATAAATTTACAATAAATGTTAAGTGGCAAGTTGTAACTGGTTTTTATCTAGATCCACATTTTGCATCGTTTTTTTTTTTACATTCTTTTAACAACTTGCCATCTAGATTTTGCTGTAAAAGTGTTGTATTAATAGCATTACTCTTCAAATTGCTCATTCATTAAAAATAAATAAATAAATAAACATTCTCTCTAGAAAATAAATAAATACACTTCAAAAGCAAAAACTTATATCAATTATTATTTTTTCTTAGTTTCATGTTTACTCCCAATTCTACTACTAGGTGTTTTACTATTCTTTTTTATCATATATTTTTATATAATTGATATTAAATATAATAAATTATTATTAATTTTGACAAAAATATATGATTAGTTAGTTAATTATATTTATGTATGCATTCAATGGTAGTTGTCTTGCCAATCTTTAAACTATTAATAATTTTTTTAGACTATATTGTATATAATATTTAGATCACTATTTTAGATTATTGTATATAATATGAGAGTTGTATATACAGAAAAAAAAAAATCAATTTATTTTTTACTCCCCACAACAAATTTCTAGTTCTAACATTGTTGACCCCTCTAAAAAATAATCTTGGAGTCACTACTGATCCGGTGTAATAGCATTGCCTAAGCAATATATTAACCATTGATTATGAGGAAAAAGTAAAAAAAAAAATAAAGCATAAAAATAAAATGGTAAAAAGTTAATTGGAAGTTAATTTTTTTTTATTCAAGTGCTAAGATTAAAAGTGACTTTTAAAAATGTTAATCTCAAACGTCTGATTTGCTATTGCATGGTACAATAGCCATATGCATGTAGACTTCTCTTTTTTGCCGTCATAGGCATTATTTGAGTAATACTGTAATACCTCTAAGTCTCTTACAATTCTCTTACAAGTCGTTATCAAGTCTCCTTACATTGATAAAGGGTTACATTTAAAGGACTACAAATATATATATATATATATATATATTATGTTTAATATTGAATTTTTATTTATATGGGTATAACAGCTCTCTCTCTCTCTCTCTCTCTCTCTCTCTCTCTCTCTCTCTCTCTCATAGAAAGTATAACAGCTCAATTAATTACATAAGGGCCACAACAAAAAGGAAGAGCTCATCAATGCCTATCTGTATGTGTAATAGCATATATTTAAAAAATGAAAAATGATTCATGTCAAACAAAATGAACTGTGATTATTCGGAGTAGACACAAAATAACTTTGAGACTAAAGAAGGCCAGTCAGAGTCCTGATATTTGTAGGATTGAGATCTAGGTATTGTACTATATGTGCAATTGCTTTTAATAGTTGAGACTAAGAGTAAAAAAAAAACAACTTTTAATCTCAATCTTTGAATAAAAGAAATTAAAAAGTGAATGAGTATAATAAAATAGGAATTGTGAAAGAAACTAGGGGTCATTGCATACTATACGGTATTGCACAGGATCATAATCCATATTTACAAACCTTAAGGATTCAAAACTTGCAAGTTACCATTAGATATAGCTCACGACCCTAATTCATATTTGCAAAAGCCCTAGGCATTCAAAACTTGCCAGCTACCATTAGATGATGTTTGTCTTTGTTGCATTGTCGAGCATGCATGAAGTTATGAAGATTGAGACCTTACATGATGTCGTACATTAAGCGTGATGGATTTTGCATTCGCCCAAACTCACTTTTGCTGACTTTGGATTCCACATATTATGTATATATAGTAGATGCAACCTGCATAGAAGGCGAGGAGTGGTGCAGTACGATAATTCAGAATATTCCTCCTTGTTCTGATCGAATTTTGTATTTGTGTGAGATAGTAGCATTCAGTGCAGTAGGGATTGTGTTTTGTGTTAGTGCCACCACAATATTTTGTATTCTCGATATTTATTAGTGAAATTTCTCTTAGTTGCCATTGCGGATATATGCCAAAAGCCAAACCACATAAATCTTTTGTGTTCTCTTGTGTGTGTTTATGTCTATTTTTTTTTTTTGAAGTTCTCTTCTTTCTATTATTTTATTTATGTGATTTTTCTAAAACCTATAATATTTTCATAATCAATCTTGTGAGAGACTATTATTCAAACACATTTTCCCATAATAATTTGATAGTAGAGCTTATACTATTGCAATAAACATTGCTTTGAAACCCGGACCAAACTGGAAGATCTGACCGAATTAATAAAGAGCCAGATTATAATCCAAATTTTTAAGCATATAAAATCGTAATTTTTAAATAATTAGGGAACCTTCTGAACCGCGGTTAACTGGACGGTTCAATAGAACCAATCACGGTTCAACCATGATCAAAGCTTGACTTTTCATTCATAAAAAAAAAAAAAATTGCTCGCACCATGTCTAGAACCAATCATAATCAATCTTGTGTGAGACTGTTATTCAAATGCATTTTCCACAATAATTTGATAGTAGAGCTTATACTATTGCAATAAACATTGTTTTGAAACTTGGACCAAACAAGGAGGTCCGACCGGATTAAAATCTGATTTTTTAAGCACAAATGTATTTTCCCACAATAATTTGATAGTAGAGCTTATACTAGGAGGTCTGACAGAATTAAAATCCGATTTTTTAAGCACATAAAACCTTAATTTGCACCACGTCTAGAACCTAGTAATGTAAATTTTAATTAAGCTCCTTGTGGCAAACTAATATATTTGAAGTATATTTATAAGAATGCCATAAAAATAATTTGAACTTTCATTACTATATATTTATAGCATAATCAATATTAATAATATTTGTGGGTTCCAGCTAGCTCAACTGGTAAAGTCTCTGATGGTTGAATAAGAGATATGGTGTTTAATCCCCACTTAAACCAAAAATTGATTGATGTCTTGATCTGATGATAAAGAGTTATTATCAGGAGCGGACGCCATAGGTTGAAACTCTCTCTCAAAAAAAAAAAAAATTATATCATTTATTTTAATTAGCTATCTCAAAAGGGGGAATATATTGAAATAATTATAATTATAATCCTCCATATATATTCATAGTTTTATACTTAAATAATTAACTATAACTTTTAATTTTTTTAATGCTTTATTATTTTTATAAACTTTCTTATAATTGTTTGAGAATAAAATATGTTTGAGAATAACTTTATTTTGCTTAGACATATATTTTTTTAATTAAGATTGCTCATTTTTTAAAATTTATTTAATTTATTTATATTTTAGTTAATTATTAATTCATTATGATATCATTACGGTCCAACCTCAGTCTGACTTCTAAAACCTTAAACCTCTCCATTATTGGTTCTTTGAACGGTCCGGCTTTCAAAACCATAGAAATAAACTGGTATTATTAGAGTCAAGGTTTGTGTTTGATTATAATGTAAATAAATCTACATATATTTCCAAGTGTACAGGGACATAAATGTTAGTTTTAAATCTCCCCTCCAATGTCAGAACTTCAAGCAATTACTTTTTTTTTCTTCTTCTTGCACATTCTGACATGGATCAGTTCAGCCTAAAACTAAACAACACAAATCAGTCCATCCCCAAATTAATTAATTAATAACATAAATCACATATCTCTTTTTCATGAATCTCTTTCTCTATCTGACTATTGGTATCTCTGACTTTAAGAGTAAATAGTGAGTGTTTGTGAGTTATAAGTGTGTGTCTAATACTGATTGTGTGTATTGTTTATTTATTTATTTTTGTTATAATGTTATTTATGTGAATGTGTGCATGTGTGTATAGTATAAATATAATAAAACTTTATATAATTTAATAATTATGAAATATAGAGGGTTTGTTACATGTATGAATATTTTTATCATATTATAATAATATTAATTTTGTTATAAAGTTAGTGATTAAAAAAATAGTAAAATTAGTGATTCTTAAAGCATTTGATTAGTTAAGTAGACACATAGTGTGTTATTTATATATGTATGGATCGGTGTGGCTCTTGTTGGGAAATTGACTCAAATTCCAATTGTGACTTGGAAAGTCAATTAGGTTTCTTTTTTGAAAAATGAAAAATTAATTTGGGTTTCCTTTGTGCGGAAGGAAATACTATTCTTTAGTGTAGAAGGAAAGTCTATTCCTTGATGTGAAAGGAAATACTATCCCTTGGTGTGAAAGCAAAGTCTATTCCTTGTTAAAGAAATAATGTATTCCTAATTCAAGAGGGAATATAAAAAGAGTCTTGTAAATAGATAAAGATATAAAGGATTTGATGGTTTTAGCCCAAGGGTCCTCCTTTTGGGGAGAGGGAAAATAGAGCATGAAATCAAAAGAAAAAAAATATAGATTTTTGCTTGGGAGTAACCAAGGAGGAGAGAGCAAGGTATTGCTATCTTCGAGAAGATAGCCAAGGAGAGCTAAGTGGAAAAGAGAAAGAATAAGAAAAGAAAGCTACAGAGAAGAGAGCAAAAGGTTGCCGCCTTTGAAAAGATAACCAAGGAAGAGAGAGCAAAGTGTTGCCTCCTTCAAGGAGATAGCCAAGGAGGAGAGAGAAAAGAGTTTGCTTCGAGAAGACACAAAGAGTGTATGTGAGTGCAAAGAAAAAATAAGAGAGATTTTTCTTTAACTGTGATACATACACAATAAATATTATAATTGATTTGATAATAGTGATATTTATTTAGAGTTTCTCCCGTGGATTTTTTCCCTTCAAGAAGAAAGGGTTTTCCACATAAATATTTAAGTCTTGTGTGTATGATTGCTATTGGAATTGATACAAAATGTTATACAAACTTTACAAAATAAAATGATTATACCTATCTTCGTTGACAATATATAATAATGACAACTCATAATAATGTCAAAATATATAATCTTGTAGAAATAAATAGTAAAATGTTATGTATCTATGTGATTTTCTTTTTATTGACAACTCGATATATTTAAGTTTTTTTTTAAAAATTTTTTATTAAATTTATAATTTTTAATAAGTACCCTAAAAAGAAATCCTAGATGCGTCACTATCAGCATGCCAACATACAAGAGGGCAAACGGCACCTTCAGTTATACCTACTACTTGCAAAGCTCTCTTGTTTCTGTCTCTCACATATCATCTTACTATATATCCATATTTTTTAAATCAAGAAAAATCTTATAGCCACATATAGATCACGTGTTCACCCAATACCATTACTAATTATTTGTAAGAAAGCATTTCCCTTTATTATTATATCAGAAGAAACAAGACCAAACTGCGCGTATCAAGGAAAATTTTATTTAAAAAATTCATAACCCATGCTTACAAAAGTGAGGGAGGTGCATACACAGGTCGTTCACTATTAAAATAAAATAAAAAAATTATTTCTTCCAATTAAAAAGTGACATATAAAAATAAAAGAAATAAACTTTAAAAGGCCGTTTTTATTAAAAACATATATATACACATATGGGTGAATACAAACTAATTAATATTCCAAATTTGCACATAAATTCTGTCTCGGTCATCATTCATCAATCATCACCATCATCTCCCCCAAAAAATGACATCAATTCATGGGAGTCAAGAAATAAATTTCAAGACGTCGATATGCTTGTGCAGATGAAGTCATGAACGGATGAACCCCACAATCACAGGACAATAAATAAGAAAAATAGTAATTAACCTTACGGGTCTTATTTCATAACTAGAGCAGATATACATACATATGACGTCTCAGACTAATAGTTGGTCATATCATCCGACTCTATGCCCTATTTTGTCCTTATCAGCTTCGGGAAAAACTTTTTTGTCCGAACTCAATAAAAATAGAAAAAAAAAAAAAAAAAGTGAAAGATATTATAGTTCTACTGCATAAAATTTACATGGTAATTAATTAATAGAGTCGGATGATATGAGCAACTATTTGTTAGAGACGTCAAATGGGATGATAACTCTCTAATATATATATATATATATATATATATGTGGTAGGTCTCAACTATGCCTCTTTATAATTGGCAGCACATTAATTTATAAGTACAATATAGTAAAACTGGTATTATTTACTTAAAAAAAACACCGTGCATTATTGGTGTGATAGTCACTAAGGGTGGCAATTCATGTTCGTATATCGGGTTCGTGTTGTGTTAATTCATGAGTACCAGATTATACGGGTCAACACTAACTTGACAAGTTTATTAAACGAGTCAAGATTCCTTAACCCTAACGTAATTCATTTATTAAACGGATCAGTCGTGTCAATCTATTTATTAGATTTTATCAATATGAAAAAAAAAATTATGAAAAAACAAATAAATAAATATTTTTAATATAAAATTCAGAACTAATGAGTAGCAACAACACAAATAATCATTTAATATCACAAATAATCAATCACATTATGTCAAAGAAAGTAAACCGCAACAACTAATAAGTTTATATACCTAGAGTTTGAAAGATTATATTAGTAAAATGTCATTTAATTAAACGGATCAAATGGATTTCATAGGTTGAATAGTAACCCAACCTAACCCAACTCATTTATCAAACCGGATAGTCGTGTCTATGACATAAACCCATTAAACCTCAACCTATAATCTGCTAATTTCATATTATGTCGTGTCAGATTCGTGGGTCATATCTAATTTTGCCACCCTTAATAGTCACTCCATATAAGTATAAGTGTTTATGAGTTGGATGGTAAAGACTAGAATTCAAGTTAAAAAGAAAAAGTTTCTAAACATAATATTAGTAATTATAGTAAAACTTTGGGCCACAACAAAGGTACAATAGCATTGTAAAAAGATAAAATCAAAACTAATCCCTTTAACAGTGTATTGTTAAGGTAAAATTTTATAATACAATCAAGTTTTTTATTTTATAAGAAATCAAGCTAGCTCAATTTAAAATCTATAATTTTATTAATTCTTATTATTTTATAGTGAAAAAAGTCTTATATACCATATTTTTACAATAAATTTTAAGTAATTTATTATTACTAGTTGTTAGTGTCTGTTTTTAGTAAGTAAAAAAGTAATTTTAATATTGAATTATTGCAAAAGTATGTCGTGGATCACTGCGTTTTAGAGAAATGATATATTTATAACTTTTCACAATAGATAAATGGTATATTATTACTTGTTAGAATTTTTGTTAATAATTTTAAATTACTGACCAATAACAACTAAAAATCAATAAAAAAATGTCGCGGAACACTTTTAAGACAAAAGCCAAAGAAAAAGTTAAAAAGAAATGACAAGGAAAATGTGAAACCTCACCTACTTCTCTGTTATTATCGAGAGTTTCACTTTCACTCCTAAGTAGAAACTCGAAACCCATTTGGGTTTTTTTTTTTTCATTTTCTTTTTGAATTTTTTTGGTGAAAAAAACCCATTTGGCTTTTTCTATATATAGATACCTCAAAAGCGATCTGTAAAATCACCCAAAACATCGAAGCCTGTTTAAGCAAAACCAAAGTACAAAGGCATTTGCACTTGGCACTTCAAATTTCCATTTCCATTCTTGTTCGGTTTCTCTTTTCCTGGAAAGTGAAAGAGAGAGAGAGAGAGAGAGAGAGAGAGAGAGAAAGAAGAAGCCGAAGAAGAAGAAAAAGCGTCGGGGGAGACTCTCTCTAGACATTGCTGTATGTCAGTGGAGTATTACAGTGACAATTACTACGGTGGATACGGTGAGCTTGCCAACCCTTTACAATGGCCACAACTCAGGAAAAAACGACGCCTTGTTGCCTCCAAAACGACACCACCACCGCCACTGCCAGATCATCATTACCACCACCTCAAACTCTTCGAAAGCCCACCAAGGATTGGCCGGACCCGTCGCAGGATCCGACCCGCAAGAGCTCTTCTGTGCCGACCATGATCCCTGCCTTTGACACTCTCACTGACCCAGCTCCTACAAACACTGCTTCTGCTTCATCCAAAGGTTTTAAAAAAGAATAAATAAATAAATGAATATATACTCTGGCTTTTTTTTTTTTTAAGTTATATTTCTGTATCTTGATCTTTATTTTTGAACAGTGATTTTCTTTAAAACTCTGTTTGGTTGCTGAGAAAAATGGAGGAAAAAGAAGAAGAACAGGAACTCTTGTGGGATTATTTTATAGTTTATTTTTTAGGTATCTGTTGTTGTTTGAATTCCAGGATCAGCTAAAGAAAGTAAACAAAGTGGGGTCAAATGAGTGGACCTTTTTGTCTTCTCGGGTCCCAAATAATTAAAATGTTATCAATTATAAAGATTGCAATTTCTCTTTCCCCCCCCTTCATTTTTTTTCCTTTAGCAATCAAACACTAAACAAGTTTGCTTTTTTCTCTATAGGTGTTAAATCTGTTGGTTTGAGTTTGAGGTTCTCAATCTCATCCTAAATGTTCTTTCTTTATTTTTACTTGGATAATTTTCAAAGTCTTAAGCTGTCAAAACAGATTATGGGTGGGAATGATTAACTTGGTTGGACTATTCTGCCTCCAATTGCTGTCACAAGGAAAATGGCATCTCAAATTTCCAAATCTACGAAAGCGCCCTTCTTCTTAGATTATATGAAAGGTTGGATTGCATTACTTTTCAGTTATGTTGCTTAAAGAGTTTGTCTTTTTTGTTCTTGCATAGGTATCCTAAGCATGGTGAGAGCTCAAACTAGTCACCCTTTGGACCCTTTATCTGCTGCTGAAATCTCTGTGGCAGTGGCAACTGTCCGGGCAGCTGGAGCAACCCCCGAGGTTAGTTGCATTATTATTATTGTTAAACCCGAATTATGATTTAAATCATTAAATAATAAGGGAGTTCATTTTACTTGTTTTTTGTGGTGCTTGAATAAGTGATACGGTTTCTTGCCTTTTGTAGGTTAGGGATAGTATGCGCTTTATTGAAGTCGCTTTGGTGGAACCAGCAAAGAGTGTTGTTGCATTGGCAGATGCATATTTCTTCCCTCCTTTCCAGCCATCATTACTTCCCAAAGCAAAAGGTGGACCTGTAATTCCTAGTAAGCTTCCTCCAAGGCAAGCAAGACTAGTCGTGTATAACAAAAAGTCGAATGAGACAAGTGTGTGGATCGTTGAACTATCGGAAGTTCATGCAGCAACTCGAGGTGGTCACCATAGGGGCAAAGTTATTTCGTCCAACGTTGTTCCAGATGTTCAGCCTCCCATGGTATATTATCTGCTTTCGGTTTCCTTGAAATTAATCTGAAAATTTCTTATTAGTTTATAAGATTTTAGTATATGTTTCAAATGCTAATTAATAATAATATCATTTGTGATGCATTCTTTTCTTACAAAAAATTTGAATAACCCATTGGAATTTAAATAGTATTTGAAGTTAGATCAATCATCTTGATTGTGCCAGTGAACAAATTTGGATACATCACTACCAAGGGTAAATTTTGTTTGAAATGAGTATCCATCATCATAAAAGACCTTATTTTTTAGTTATAAATACCATGTGTTATAGATACTTAAATTATTTGGTTGGATTTGTAGTGGGGCTCTAATGTGAATTTACAATGGAAATTGTCTATCTTGAGAAAGCACTAACTGAGCATTCTGAAATGGTTTTGATTTTAAGAGAAAGAAGCTGAAGTAAATTCATACAACCATGCTACAATATAGAATTCCTATTTTTATCCATTCACTGAGGGAGTTTTATGAACACCTCAGTAACCTTCCCATCGTACGATTTTTTATTCTTTCATTGATTTTGTAAATAGATGATCTTTTGATTGATGATGAGCTATGTCTTATAGTGATCCTTTGATAGCATGCTTTAACCTTGCAATTCCTCCCCACTAAGCATCAGCCTAGTTCTGTACTAATTGCTGCTGTAACTGTTCGTCCAACACTGATGTTCTTCTTGGTTGATTCTATTGTTACAGGATGCTGTTGAATATGCTGAATGTGAAGCTGTTGTAAAAGACTTTCCTCCATTTAGGGAGGCAATGAAGAGAAGGGGCATTGAGGATATGGATCTTGTGATGGTCGATGCCTGGTTAGTTACAGCTGGGAGATTCTTTTATATGGATATTATGTGAGAACATGTTATAATAGATTTATGTTACTTTGACTATGTTTTCAATGAATGGCACTCTTTTTAATTCTTTGGTGTGCTAACTTTTTTACAGGTGTGTTGGATATCACAGTGAAGCTGATGCTCCTAGCCGCAGACTTGCTAAACCTCTAATCTTCTGTAGAACTGAGAGCGACTGCCCTATGGAAAATGGTTATGCTCGCCCAGTTGAAGGAATCCATGTACTAGTTGATATGCAAAATATGGTGCTTATTGAGTTTGAAGATCGTAAACTTGTTCCCCTACCGCCTGCTGACCCTTTAAGAAATTACACTCCTGGAGAAACACGAGGGGGCGTTGATCGAAGTGATGTGAAACCTTTACAAATTATTCAGCCTGAGGGTCCAAGTTTTCGTGTTAATGGGAACTTTGTTCAATGGCAAAAGGTGCTTGTTTGCCAAACTACATCAATGGTTACTTTTAAGTTTAACAAGTTGTATTGCTTATCGTTTTATTTTCTTTTCTGGTTGGCAGTGGAATTTTCGTGTCGGTTTCACTCCCAGGGAGGGTTTGATAATTTATTCTGTTGCATATATTGATGGTAGTAGAGGTCGGAGACCTGTGGCCCACAGGTTAAGCTTTGTTGAGATGGTGGTCCCTTATGGAGATCCAAATGAACCACATTACAGGAAGAATGCATTTGATGCAGGGGAAGATGGGCTTGGGAAAAATGCGCATTCACTTAAGAAGGTCAGGATATTTGTCTTCTCCCCTCCCTGCTTATTTTCTGTCTTTTTCTTTGCAAGATTGTTTACTACTTTCACTTTGTTTTAATTTTAATTTATTTATGTTTGATGTAATTCTAGCATTGCAGGGTTGTGACTGTTTAGGTTATGTCAAGTACTTCAATGCACACTTCACAAATTTTAATGGGGGTGTTGATACAATTGAGAATTGTGTTTGCTTGCATGAAGAGGATCATGGGCTTCTGTGGAAACATCATGATTGGAGAACTGGTTTAGCAGAAGTTCGACGGTCAAGAAGGCTGACGGTGTCCTTTATATGCACTGTGGCTAATTATGAGTATGGATTCTTCTGGCATTTTTATCAGGCAAGTTAGTGTAAACCTGAAATCAATTTGATTGCTCGCCAGAATCACTCACTTTGTCATGTTAAGTTGCAGCATTTTTCCTTTCATATTGTAACAAAGTCCTCTGAGGTCTGTAATTGGGCTCCTGTTACCTTCTTGATGGCAACATTTGGTTGTATAGTTACATTATTTTGAGTTGCTGGCTACAATTGGCTGACCTTTTTATTTTTTATATCTTGTTAGTTTGCAGCATGATTTTCTTGTTTTAAGTATGCTACTCAAGATACATTCTCGTTACTTTTCTTCTGTTATAGGATGGAAAGATCGAAGCAGAGGTTAAACTCACAGGAATTCTTAGCTTAGGAGCATTACAACAAGGGGAAGCCCGAAAATATGGTACGACCATTGCTCCTGGCTTATATGCACCTGTCCATCAACATTTTTTTGTAGCACGTATGGACATGGCAGTTGATTGCAAGCCTGGTGAAGCATTTAATCAGGTAGGTTTACACATGCTTAGGGTTCTTTCTTCAATTGTACTTTATTATTTGTTTTATTACATGCAGTTTATTGCTGACCTATCCTGTCATGTATATATTTTGTTAATTGAGTATTCTTAATGAGGTTTGTTTCTTTTTTAGGATTGATATTAATAAATTAAAGCAAGTTCATTCCAAGGCCTACTCATCTCTTGATGGATGGTCTATTCTTCTGTTTTTTAGTCTACAGTTTGCTCTGTTTGTTTGTTTGTTTTTTTTTTTTTTTTTTTTTTAAATTTTTTTTTAATGTCATGTTAAACTCTGTTGCTGGTTCACCCGCTATTACCCATGCTCAGTATTAGCTGTTCTCTTGTGATTTATGGTTCAAATGAATTGGTCGCTCATCAGGTCAATGACTACCGTACTTTTTCTCTGTCCTGAGGTGGCCTTGAAAGTTTTAAGAACCTTCAGAATTACATAAGCCCTTTCATAGTCTTTGGGGAAATATGATGTGATATTATTGGGTGAACTTAATGTACTTCCTTGTCCTGGAAGGTGAGCCTGGTTGTATGTGAGAGTTTGGGGCTAGTAGTTTATGTAAACCTACAGTTCTAGGATATTCACAGATCTACTGATATGGCTAATGATATATTGCCAAAAGATAGAGGCATTCAGTGGATGTTCCATATTGATGATGATTTCCCATGTAACTTTGGTTGATTTTCACCCTATAATGCTATGAGTGGGTACCTTTTAATTTTTTCTGCTCTTACAAGGACTATAACATCACCGGTCATTTGAACAAAAAAAGAAAAAATTCAGATTTTCCCTCATGTTGATTGGTAGATCTGAACTTTTTTGCTCTTTTAGGTTGTTGAGGTGAATCTTAAAGTTGAAGAGCCGGGAAAAGATAATGTTCATAATAATGCTTTCTATGCTGAAGAGGAACTACTGAGATCTGAAACGCAAGCAATGCGGGATTGTAATCCTTTATCTGCTCGCCATTGGATTGTAAGATTTGTTCTTGCTGAAGTCCTATTGTAACTTGTCTGGAACCTTTCTCAATTTGTTTTTGCTTATATATTTGAGATGACAAGTGATGTTAGTTTCAAGATAGTGCGTTTTTTTTCCTTTGATTCATGATTGGTAGGACAGCTATTGTTGCCTACATCTAATCCTCATCCAGTGCTGTTGAAACTGTTATCACTCAATTACTGTTCTAATCTTATAATATTTTTTTTGTTGTTTTTATCATTCCTAGTTCATATGTTAGGAAATTTAATTGCTTTATTCTGAAGTCAATGAATCCTTCTGCCATTTGCATTGGACTTGTTAAATAGATTCTGGAATGTAGTCATCTTGTGTGTCAGTAATTCTGCAACTGTTGCAGTGGTAGGTCTCGTAACTTGCTTGGTATTTTGTCTTTCGTTTTCCTTTGCTTTGGTGAGGAGTTGCTTGTGTTGGAGCACATGCGTTATCATCTTTGCAGTTTAAGTTAGTTGATAAAGTTCCTGAATGATGCATTTGAATTCTTAATTCAGATCAGAAACACAAGAAATGTCAACCGGACTGGACAGCTAACAGGTTACAAACTTGTACCTGGTTCAAATTGTTTACCATTAGCTGGTTCTGAGGCAAAATTTCTAAGGAGAGCCACTTTCTTGAAGCATAATCTTTGGGTAACACCTTATGCACGTGATGAAAAGTATCCGGGAGGAGAGTTTCCTAATCAAAATCCACGTGTTGGGGAAGGATTGGCTACTTGGGTTCAGCAAAATAGATCATTGGAAGAAGCTGACATAGTTCTTTGGTTGGTTCTCTTCCTTTATATATATAATGTATATATTTGTAACTATTTAGTATTGAATATGTTGGTAATGCATGTGATTGTATGTATGAGTGCAAGTGTGCGTGCAAATTTATTTGCAGGAAGATATGCTTTATGTACCATGTGAATGAAATGTGCAAATGTTTATATATGCATCATATAAATTTGCTCTGCCAATAGACATCTAGCCTAGTGGCATTCCATCCCCTTTTGTAGGGGGTTTATCTGGAGGTCAAATCTTCTCAACTTTCACTTATAGATCAAGCAGTAATAATGCATGCAATATATATAGTCTTGGGCTTGCTATAAGCTCACACTTTCAGCTACAGTGGAATATGAAGATTTTTGTATGCATGGTTGAGCTTAATCTAGCGTTTAAGGGATCTAGACATCTCTTGGTAAAATGATACATTCTTTCTCATTCTAATGCATGTAGTCTCACGTGCTGAATTTGATTATGTTGTCAAATTATTGCAGGTATGTATTTGGAGTGACACACATTCCTCGGCTGGAAGACTGGCCGGTGATGCCTGTAGAACGCATTGGTTTTATGCTCATGGTATTCTACTCATCATATCAACATTTGTCTTTGTCAATGTTTTTCAGGTTCTTCAATTTTTTTTTTTTTTTTGGGTTGGTTTTTTTTAAAATTAGTATGTTGAGGTTGAGGTTAAGTATCCATAACAAACCCTAAATTCTAGGACTAAGGCTTCATTGTTGGTTTCATGACTACCAAGGTTTTGAATTCCATTTCGTATCAGCCTATACGGCTGGAATTTTTCACACTGGCTACCAAGCGGCGCAAGGAACCCTTTGTTCCATCTCGCCCAAAATACCGGTCCATTCTGGCTTGTTTTGCTCCGAAATGAGTTTCAAAGCCCCTTCAACTTCATCTTTGAGCCACTGACCTTCATCACATTGCCAAGTGCCAACCTCTGCGTTCAATATCGGTATTCACACTCTTCACACCAAATGGGGATGGACCGGATGGTGATGAAATGTTGCAGTTTGCAGTAAACGAAAGACGAAGAAGAGAAATCATAAACCCAAATACAAAAAATTTAAGAGAATTTATTATTAAAAAAATAAAAAAATAAAAAAGTAAATAAAAACAAGAGTTAAAGAGGCGATGGTGAGATCTGGGAAAAAAATTGAAGTGGAGGCGTGAGATCTTACGACAATGAGAGAGGATGTGATGAGAAAAATAAATTAAAAACCAATGCGAAGATCATGTGTGGAGCATTGGAGGCTTGCTGAGTATAAAGGAAACTTCTAGGAAACTTCATAGAATAAAACAAAACAAGTCTTGTTTATTTACAATGATGCTACATTTGATTTTTTTTTTCCTAAACTGAAAGATCTGCTTAATTTTTATTTATTTATATATGTTATCTAGTACCTCACTTACATTATTAATTTGATTAAAATAAATTACTTAAAATTTAATTACTTTTCACAGGTTTTTAACTGAAACAATATATTGATACAAGCCGATATACCGAAATATTCCATTCTAGTAACCAAGGAACGGAATTCAAAACTATGGACTATACACTTTGAACATATTTTACTCTATTTTACTTACAAACAGGGCTAATGCATATCACGGTTCCCATGGATTTTAGATTTGTAGGAATCAAAGCTTCTATTTCTGCCAACTTATGCTTTAAAAGAATTCATACTTATTTGTTTGCAGATATCTCAGAAGGAATATCATCTGATTCTTGTTTGCTATTAATGCAGCCACATGGGTTCTTTAATTGCTCACCAGCAGTGGATGTCCCTCCGAATGCAAGTGATGTGGAAATTAAGGACAATGGGATGGCTGTAAAGCCTATCCAGAATGAGCTACTAGCTAAGCTTTGAAAGCAAATATTTAACAGGATTTCAGTGCTGTTGTTTATTATGAGTGGGAGAACAGGTTACATTGCTGTTTAATTTGTCGGATTTAGGTATGTTTGTTAAATAATTGAGCCATAGGCCGTACTCGATACTGTTTTGAGTATTTTATGTACCATTTGATTATAAGGATTAAGGTGGCGTGCCCGCCGTGTCATTGCATGGGTCTTGAAAATACTAATATAAATCAATGTATTCTGAACCTCCAGTATTATATGGTATTTTATGGCGCTGAAGACCTTAACATGTGATGATTGTGATCTCTCTCTTTCCCTTTTTTTTTTTTTAATTTTTGGTGACAACCCAAACCTTAAAATGTGTTGTATATGGTGAAGCACGTTTCATTGCATGGCTCGTCAACTTGTACCATATATTTGGTTTGGGTTGGTTTCTCGAAAGATCGAAATTACTCAAATCCAGCTGGCTTGAAACTATATAAAATGGGTTATAGTTTAAATAATATGAATTTTCCAATAGTTTATATGTGACCGTACTTCCTTAGATACCTACTGGGATTGTGTGGTCGGTATAATTAGTGTTAAAAGAGTGACTGATTGTTTTCATTGGATTTGGATGGAATGATCAGTTCAGCGTTAAACTTTAGTATTAAACCTTAAAAGTCAATGCAGTGGCTATTGTATACATGAAAATCAGTTAGGTTCGCAGATAGATGAGAGTACGTAGCTATCTTGTATTGTTTATCAACTGCGGTCTACTCTGCATAAAACTCTTCCTGTTGGCTGTCGTAAGTTGTGTCTGCCATCCCAAGAAAAATAAAAGTTTGGAAATGTCAAATGTCATCACTGGACGGCGCCCCAAGCGTAGATTTTCAAAGTTAGCAATTGGCATAGATTTTCAAAGTTAGCAATTGGAGAAGGTATGTTATACAACTAATTCATGAGATATTTCGTTCAATGCACATGTGAGATCACTCATATTGTGAGAGAAATATCTTATAAGACTGTTTTATAAGATATTTTTCCTAACGATTGACAACTTTCAAGTGTCTTGCATGCATACGTTTAGGGTCAATAGGTCATGTTATGGTGTGAATTAGCTAGATAGATCCCCCGGGTTACAATAACTAATCAACCAATTCAAACTTCAAATTTCTCTATCTAAGAGAGTGATTTAAAAAATAAAATAAAATTTTAATTCTTCACTGGTGTTGTAAACATGTGATTAGACCCTTGTTATCGTCATCTAAATATGGAAATATTAGTTTTTTTTTGGGGGGGGGGTTAGAAAGTTAATACTTTAAAATAGAATTTTTAAACTATATAATTAGGGTAAGGTCATAGAGGAGTCATTTTCAGATTTCCTCTCCCGAAAAGTCATGACACATGATAAATTTTTATGGTTATGTTTTCGTAGTAATATATTACTAAGCACTAGCTTTTCTTTTTGGACAGATTTCTCTCTCTCTCTCTCTCTCTCTCTCTCTCTCTCTCTCTCTCTCTCTCTCTCTCTCGTTAACACCGTGTTTGATTACACTTCAGCAGATGGAAGGAAAAGAGAAAAGAGTAATAGAAGAGAAGAAAAAATGATGGAAGGAAAAGAGGAAAGAGTAATAGAAGAGAAGAAAAAATGATTAAAAAAAGAGCGCAAATTTGATAAGGATGCAGTGTAAAAGGCTACTTTTACCCGTCCACTAATTTTGTGCCACATCAAATCTGTGTAAATAAAATTTTAGAACCAATCTCACACAATCACACCCTCTAATGCCTAATGGAACAATAAAAAATTAAACACAAAAAACTAAAAATTCAGTAAATAACGTTGAAGGCTCCATCAAAGCTGCCGGAGTCTAAAAAATCTATTGGAGCCGCTGGGCTTGGCCTAGGTTGAATTTTCAAGCTTTGGTATTTTCTTTATTTTTTATGCTTCCCTTTAAATGGTCAAAATTTTGCGCATGAGATTTGTTCGTTCTGTGGGGGTGTCTTATAATCAAGTAATACCAACCGTCTAATTATGATTGGTAGCAAGTGCTTGGTATTAGGAATCTTGAATTTGAGCTCTGGCAAAAGAGAAGGGTGGGTAAGATTTTGCCAAGCACTTTGATTATTTAGATCTACTTGCTGAATTTTTAATCTTTTAATTATGATGGCCGATACAATGACTCATTTGTACTATTCTATAGGGTTTTTAAAGCAAGGTATTTCTCAAATAATTTCCAATGTGATGGGAGACAGAGGAGCTAAGGAATGAGATGAGATTTTAGGGACTGTTTTTCACATTTGGTCTGAAAATGTGAAATAGAGGTTTTTTTTGGATATCATTATTATTATTTTTTTGATACAAGATAAAATTTCTACTTTAGTCTAATCTAAGTGTATATGTGTGTGAAGCTCCCTCCTAAAAACTTGAACTCCAGTACTTGCCCTCTCCCCCCTACACCCGACAAGCATTTATACTTGTGAAGTGACCACCACACCAAAGGTGCGCGGTGACTTTTTTTGGATATTATTAGGTGTATTAGAATCTATTGATTTTATAATGAGTTTTAAGTAAAAGACTGATGTAGCATGTCATTATTGGCTGGTGTAAACCAAAAGAATTACACCCCGTCCTTATTGAATGTATTCTCTTAAAAGAATAAAAAAGAAAATATATTTCCTTATGTGTATTTAGATGTAAAGTAAAAAAGAAATGCAAAGAGGGAAATGATTTTTACTTATTTGGTATGTAAAATGTAAACCAAAGTAAAGGTATATAAATTATTTTTTGTGAAAAATTATTTGACATTTCTACCTTTATTAATATATTTGATTTTTTTTTTCAATACATTTGATTTTAAAAAAATAAAAAATTAATATATTTTTTGTTTGGTTAGTAAATGAAGGTAAAAGAGACGATGTGCTTTAATTTCATTGGCCTATATGAAATTATATAATAAATATAAGTATACTCAATATTTTAATGACTTTGAATTTACATGTTTACGAGGGGATTATATATATATATATATATTTGTTTTTTTAGTCATTAGACTTGAAATAAATTTAGAAAAAAAAAAGGGTATTAGTAGCACTTCTCTTAAAATAAAATTACAACCATAAATATAGAAAAAAAAAAAAGGTATTTGTTGTCATTTCTTAAAATAAAATTACAAGTCCAAAATTCATTTAATATAGTGGTTAATAGTTGTCTAAGTTCCATATCATCAATTTCCTAAAAGGTAAAATTGGTAAAATGACCCAAGTTAAACGAGTCAAAATGAGTTTTATATATCTAACTCGAATGGACATATTTATTAAATAAGTTAATTCTTATCAACTCGAATATAACACAAATCTATTAAACCTTAACTTTAACTTATTAACTTTGTGTCTTATCCATGTCGTGTTCATAAATTGTGTCAATATTTCCACCTCTTCCCTCCTGTTTGCATGGAAGTCAAGTCTTCTCTATGACTTTTTTTTTTTTTTTTTAACTTTTTTCTCCTCCTTTGAGAGGTAGATGATATTCTTACAAACATAAGAGGCTTTAGATATCAAGGCAGACACTCTCTTAAGCAATAGAGGAGGAGAAAGGCGCTCAAGTGAAGATATATGTGTTACTGATTATCAACCAAAAAAAAAAGTATTCAACTTGGCAGCTCTAGTCCAGGAACGTCAGAAGCAATTTTATATATACATGTACAGATGTACTTCCTTGATTTTGGCCTATAATTACGACCATTACCCCAACCCCAGAATGTTAACAAATTGAACTGCACAATATTCTGTATATTTTTTTTTTTCCATAAAAAAACCATTCTGTAAGGTAAGCATTAGAGATTTTCTAACCCTATATAAAAAATGTGAGCATTAAAGACGGTTAGGCTCACATCACAACAATGACCTAAATTTTTATTTATTTATTTAGCTGTAGGTGTTCATATCAACAATAAAAACATTTTTATTTTTAGAAGAAACGATAAAAACAATTGGTTTATTATTTTGAATAAAATTTTCATATAATTTCACTATGGTATGAGTGTATAACAGTTAACATCACCTTCATACCAATTATTATAGTTTTTTTTTTTTTTTACAAAGCAATGGTCAGAGTTTAGTTGATTTGATGGCCAAGATGTTCCATTTAATTTTTTTTTCTTGTTCTTTTTAAAGGAACTGCATTTATGATTTTTTTCCCCATGACTATGATTTATACAAAAATCTATCATAAATGCCTTGATATCTCATACATTGTAATTCCTTCTTTGTAATTCATTACTATTCGTTTTTTTTTTTGGAAGTAATTTTGCTTGATGGGTCTTAAAAATCTAGACAATGTAAATATATATATAAATATATATATATATATATATATATATATATGTATGTATATATCTTCTTTTTAATTTTTGAACTGATGGAAGTGAAAATGAGTGACATTTGTTTAACTTCCTCCATTTACTAATGTACTAGTCAACAACCCATGCAATACATGAAAAAATTCAACACGAAAAAATTCAGTAAAATATGATTGGGTCTTGTTAAAGGGTGTTTTTAGAGTAATTGTTAATAAACTATTTTAAAAAACTTTTGACACCAATTTTATGGAAAATAGAAAAAACTGTCAAAATATTAATTTTTTTTCTTTTTCAATAAATTGTTTTCTAAAATAGTTCACTAACAAATGCCCTAAGGGCATTTGTTAACATTTTCCAATATGATTTTATATATATATAAAAAAAATTGACTCTTGTTTAATTTTGTATATAAATATGAATATTATAATTATGGTAGTTATTTTTTCTCAAAAAAAAAAAATAATTATGGTAGTTATTAACAGGTATTTATTATGATTGTTATATTCATTTATTATGAGAATTATGATTATAGATATTTATTATAATAATTAATAAGTACTAATTATGGTTATCATCAATAGATATTTATTATTGTGGGTACTTGACTCGCACACAAAGGCGTTTGTTCGCTTTGGGAAGCTAGGCCCTCACGAATTTGTCCTCCCATCCGAGTGCAGGACCCCAGAGCCTCTTTGGAAATGGCCAGTTAGCCTATCCTCAAGGATTAAAATCCCACATCGGAAGGAGAACCCTCCCACTAGTGCTTTATATGCTTCTGGAGCTTGCACTAGTGTACCACTCCCATACATGTTGTAAGGACACAAATCGAGTTGGACCAGAGTTAGACTTTCTGACCAGACTAATGAGGCCTCGACAATAAATTTATAGAGAGTGGGCTACTAATCTAGATCGTTTAGCCGGCAGATAACACAAAGGTTGGATTAAATCATATAACTCATGCACTAATCTCATATACAGATATAATATTGAGTTGTGTACATTGATGCCGAGGATAATCCTTAATATTTCTTACAAGTACTCTCTCTATTCTCTCTTTTTTCTTTTTCTCCGTCCCCCTCTCCCTTTTCTTCTTCCCTTTCCTTTTATAGGCCTCTCTCTCTCTTCCTTCATTCTTCCACGTGTAGTCCAGGTGTTTCCTTTTGGATACTTGTCTCATCATATCTTTTTACTCAGGTCTCTAGTAGTGAAGGTAAGGTTGAAATCCAATGTTCAGACGTCACTTCTTCATTAATGCGGCCAGAGAGGTAGGTAAAATGTCTTCAATGCGATGGTAGCAGCTTTTTACTTAGATATTTGTCTGTCATTCCCCTTTATCCCTTATTCTTGTTCTCTTGGTTGTTGCATGCAAGATCCTCAGTATGGACGTCCTTGAACCACCAGATTACTAATGCTGTCCTCGGCGACATGCTGCCGAGGACTAGGTCATCCTCGGACGTTCCGTTTCATGGTACTTTGCTCGTGCATGGCACCTTTTTGTCACGGGGCCTTGTAGGCTGGAGCTAGTATATCCTCAGACCATTTCATGGTATTGGGTTGGGCTTCTCCCTTTGGTGAGAGCTTTTGGTCCGGCCCAGCATGTGTCTTGGGCCCATGGGCACTACAATTATGATTGTGTTTGAATATGGAAATATATGTTTTATTAACCAAAGAAAAATATGACATGGCAAGATTCTAATTGAATTTAAACTTAATTATATATATATAGATATAGATATATAGATATAGATATATATATAGAATATTGATATATAAATTATGAGGCTTCAAAAACTAATGCGGAAAAATATTATGAGATCAACCAAAAATCAAACCTCTTCAAATTTAGGTATATTATAGATTACTGAATATATTTCACATCCAAAATAAATAAATAATATTCCTACATTTATGATCAATGTTCTTTGTAATTTATGCTCTATGTATGATTGGAGTGGAAAAGGAGACTATGGAAAACGGGGGAAGGAAAGGGAAGAGCTATATTTATCAAATAAGAAAAAGAAGAGGAAGAGCTATAAAGGAAAATGTGGTTTTCCATTATTTAGTCGAGGTAAAAGGGAGATAAAAGAAAGTGGGTTTGTTGGAGTTTTCATTTAGGGGTGTACTATTTTTTTTTTCCCATCCAAATTGGAAAGAGAATGGGAGGGGAAATGGAACTAAGAATAAGATAAGATTACTAAATTAGCCCTCCACTTTTCCATCCTTACACTTATATATATTGTACTTTTATATAATAAGGGAATAATAATAATAAATGTTGTGTAATTTTTAGTCATGGAAAGAAAAATTCATAAAATGCAGTTCCTTTAACTTTAATAATAATAATAATAATATTGCAATTCATATATTGTACTTTTTATAAATTCATTGTTAAAGTGCCCAAATTTTGTTTGAAAATAATAATCTAAAAAAAAGTGCCCCAAATTAAAGAATATAAAAACTATGTTAAAACAAAAATCATATTCTTCATTATATACACACACACCCTATCTCACGAACACCAAACAAATACAAGGAGGGATCCTTTAAGGGTGACTCGAGGATGTTGTCTAGAGTTTTGAATTTAAGAACTTAGTAGAGTTTATTGAAAATAGACTAATTTTAGGTTAAATCTATTTTACTCTACTCTCCCTCCCTCTCCCTCAATCCAAACGAACCTTAGGGATTTATGAGGTTTTGGAAACTACTTGACCAATCCATGGAGTTGATATTAATATGTATATATTTAGATATTTAACCTTCTCAGTTAGTTTTAGGAAATTAAACATTCTCAATTGATTTACCGAAAGCAAAAATATAATTTTAGGAAGGATTTTCCTTTCTTCTATAATTCAATTAACATTGCTTTAAAATGCTGTGAAAAATAAATGAGATTGGTGGATTTTAAAAATAATAATAAATAATGTTTGAATTTTTTTGGTGATAATTTGTGATATATTAGTTTGTGAATATCATGTAATAACATTTGTAGTATTTGTAGCACCATCCTTACTAAATTTGTATTAAGTTTCTCTAAATTTCCCTTCTAGTAGAAAGTTTTTTAAAATGTCACTTATTCAATATCGAAATGAGCGAATTAGATATTTGTGACATAATTAATATTAGAAAAAATTATTAGCACAATTTTGATATTTACTTAAATCATTAAAGATGTTATAAAAACTAATCTAACAGCTTTAGATAGAAAAAAAAAATTGAGTGTTGTTATCTTAAAAAATACAAAATATTCCACTTCATAATATTCTAAAAATTATGTTTAAAAAATTTATTTAAGTTCTATTAAAATTGGAGGTGAATAGGTGATATCCTAATCAAATGAATCTCAAGAAAACAAAAAGGACGTTTGCTACATATTTTCAAGTAACAATTTTTAATTTTTAAACACTATTACATATATTTTTACTTACTTTTTAAACTTATATATAATTATATATTTTCAAAAAAACATTTTCAACTTAAAAACTGTTCTCTGAACGAACGTAACATCCTATCCTTATATTTTAAATTGACAATTCTTACATCCACGCTCTCTCCATGCAAGTACCAAGCACTCTTCCACTTGCTTTCCTTTCTTCGTCAAGTCGCTCTAGTTCCCTAACGTACAAACAACGGTTACAGTCACATTCACACTCAAAGTAAATTGACCGATTGGACTCTCCCTAGTCCCACGCGCTGATTTCATTTCACAAACATTTCCCAGAAACCCAAAAAAAAAAAAACATTCACAACCCAAACAGAACTTTATATAGTACTTAACTGAAACTGCTTTCTCTCACTCTGCGTACACAGAGCAAAACTGCCGAGTTAGTGAAACGGCACTCTCGAAAATATGGCCACAGAGTTGGAAGAGAAGTTGATAGAAGAAGAACTCGGGTACCCGATTCGGCTCTCGGAGCAAGTTCGGGCCGCGGTGGACGAAGCCAATTGGTTCAAACTTGAGTGTTCTGAAGTGGGCAAGCAAGTGGACCGGGTCTCCCAGATGCTCCGAACCATGACCCGGTTCGCTTCCACGGCTCAGTTTCTTTACGACCGGCCGATTCGGCGAGTAACCGCCGAGGTGTCGAAGAACTTAGAGCGTGCCCTAACCCTAGTCCGGAAGTGCAAGCGCCGGAGCGTTCTGCGACGCGTCGTAACGATCGTGAGCGCCGCCGACTTTCGCAAAGTTCAGAGCTTTCTAGAGTCTTCCGTCGGCGACATGCGGTGGCTTCTTAGTATCTTCGACACCGAAAACGGCGGCTCCGGCGGCGGCGGCGGCATCAACCTCTCGCTCCCTCCGATCGCCAGCAACGATCCGATTCTCTCTTGGGTTTGGTCTTTCGTCGTCACGCTCCAAATGTCCCCACTGCCTGAGAAAATTGAAGCCGCGAACGAACTCGCTTCGTTCGCGCGAGACAACGATCGGAACAAGAAGATCATTATCGAAGAAGGCGGAGTTCCGCCATTGTTGAAGCTTCTCAAGGACGGCGCGTCCCTCGAGGCGCAAATTGCTGCCACGACGGCGATTTATAACTTGGCGAATGACGAAGAGAGAGTGCGAGCGATTGTGAACGAGCTCGGAGTTCAGATTATAGTGCAAGTGCTCTCGGACTCGCCGATGGTGGTACAAACTCAGGCGGCGAGATTGGTGGCTCGAATGGCGGAGTATGACCCGATTGCTCAAGAGGATTTTGCGAGAGAGAACGCGATTAGGCCGCTGGTGACGCTGTTATCGTTCGAGACCTTTGTGGATAATCATAAGGACCAATTGAGTAAGCAAAGCTTTCATTCAATTGTTGAAATTAATAAACAAATGGAGAAGAAAACATTGACTAGACCGAATAGCAGACCTTATTCGAATGCACATTCTAATTCAAATTTAAATTCTAATTACTATCATTATTATTATCATAATAACGAGGGGAGTAGTCGGGCTGGGCAGCATAGGAGAGAGAGGGAGAATGAGAAGCCGGAAGTGAAGCTTAGTTTGAAAATTAGTTGTGCCAGGGCATTGTGGATGCTTGCGAAAGGGAGTGTGTCGAATAGTAAGAGGATAACGGAGACAAAAGGGTTGCTTTGTTTGGCGAAATTGGTTGAGAAAGAAGAGGGTGAGTTGCAATACAATTGCTTGATGACTATAATGGAGATAACGGCTGCAGCTGAGTCTAATGCTGACCTTAGACGATCCTCGTTTAGGATTAATTCACCGGCTGCCAAGGCAGTTGTGGAACAGTTGTTGAGGGTGATTAGAGAGTTGGACAACCCAATATTACAAGTGCCAGCCATAAAATCGATAGGTTCATTGGCTAGGACTTTTCCAGCTAGAGAGACCTGGGTTATTGATCCGCTGGTGACTCAACTTAGTCATAGAAACCTGGATATGGCTGCCGAAGCTGCCATTTCACTGGGCAAGTTTGCTTGTCTGGATAATTTTCTCTGCGTGGAGCATTCCAAGACAATAATTGAGTATGATGGTGTGCCGCAGTTGATGAGAATGCTAAGGGCCAATGAACGGACACAGTTGCACGGTTTGATTCTCCTTTGCTACCTTGCAATACATGCTGGTAACAGTGAGGCTTTGGAACAAGCTAGGGTTTTGACTGCCCTTGAGGGGGCAGACCGTACCGTGGTTGCACAGCATCCCGAGTTGAGAGAATTGGTTTCCAAGGCAATATACCATCTGAATCTGTATCAAGTTGGTGTTCAATCTCAAATGCATTCATTTGTTCCTTGAATACAGACTTTAGAGTAGTGGACCCAATGTTTTTGTAGGGGCATTACTATGTTGTTCAGTACTCTTGAATGGGGTTGATGCTTTTTGATTAGATGAAAACATGGGTTATAGAAACATACACAATTGCTCAATAAGGAAATACAATAGTTTATTAAATTAGATTGTCTTGCGGAAATGAAATTATGCACAGTTTAAAGCAGATTGGTTTTGTAGATCTGTTGTTTTTAGGAACTGGTTAAAATTCATGTCCCCCCTTCCTCCCCCCCTCCCCCTTCTCTCTCTCTCTCTCTCTCCCTGTTCTCCTTTCGCATTTAAATGTTTTCCCTTGAAAATTTTCATTATATCAGTTATAGGTACAGCATAGCTGAAACAATAATGGATTTGATTAATACCTATAGTGCACTGGTGCAGGTAATGATACTGTTTTGACTCTTTTCACCTGCTATTTTCTTGGTCAGTGCTGACTACATCCCTGAATTATGTCCTTTTAAACTATGCTATGTTATTCCTTATGCATATGAATTATGGTTTTCTTAAGTAAAATGAGTCATAGAATTTTCCAGCAACCATCCCCAGTTGGTGCAGCTTTACATTTTGAAGTGGACTGATCTCACTGTTCTTCCTATCTTGCATGCTTTCTTTGTAGTGTGACTGCACTATGTTTGTTGTGTTTTGCTCTCTTTTTATGACCTGCAGAGACTTGTTCTCTTGATTAGCATTAATTGGCTTTTGAGGACAGAGCATTTTGATCAGTAAGGAGTCTATGAATTAAAATATGTTCAGCGTCTTGGATTATCAGAGGTATGATTACGTGCAGTTGTCATTATCAAGTTGAAATTCCAAAAGTGCTAAAGTTCTATTTGTTAGAGATATTTTGGCTACAGATTTGTGATCAACATATATGTCAGTATCCTAAATTTAGTTGTGTAAATGCTTCATGCATGTAAACTAAAATTTAGACTTTCAAGACAACAAATAAGATTATGATATGTTAGATTGAAAATGAAAATTCCGATCATATACTCCTGATAAATGCAGTGCTTTGAGGAATATATTCTTATTATGCATCACTGACACACTTTGAGGGTGAAACTCCAGTAGTATGCTGAATGCGATGATATTTAATTTAGAAAGAAGGGGAGTCACAACTTTGGCAACCCCAACAACAAGGTGGAGAAAGACCATCAAGCTTACAAATCACACATCCATTTGGGGGAAATGTTTTAATTCCGTATAGCCCAACAAGAAACAAGGAGTTCCAGTAGTCAAATTCATTTAAATTGTGTTACAGCTAGACGGATAATTTAAAGAAGGATCGTGAGAGGGGAAAAATTAGTCCTATGACTGTACCGGTAAATACAGGGCATTCCTTCCTACAATTCACAATACAGTACATATGATACACTATTAGTATTATTAAAAATCCTATCCTTGAGAGGATCTACTTCACCGAATTTAGTCATAGCTAAGTTCATGGAACGTGAGAAGCAGATGAATAATCATCTGCTTCTGGAAGAAATCGAAGAATTTCTTGGGGATCCTACAAGATCTGCATATTTTTATGGCTAGCCATCACTTTGTTTAATTTTACATAGCAAACTTTTAACATCTTTGCTTCGATTGATTCTACAAACGTTGCTAGTTATGGGGGAAAAGCAACCACATGGATCTTTTAGTTTATCATCATAAGCTGCCAAGTATATCTTTCATTCTTAAATTTTGACAGCCTATGGGGGGCAGGGTTCTGACAACTCTTAGTAGAGGCCCTAGCCTTATAAGGTGAAATCATTATTTTTGTTCTAGCAGTGGGATACCCTGAGAGGTTTTAGTTCTTAACTTGTTCACATGTCTTCACTATGCCTTCCTATTTGCAAAATTATTCAAGTCAATTCATTCCAAATTTCTCAAATAAGAGCTATACCAACTTTGTTCTAGAGCATGGTAGGGCAAGGCCAGGATAATTTTGCACTGTCTGTTGGATTCATGCTTTGTGTTCTCATCTTTTTTTGGTTTAGTCTGATAGACTGCACCTTTGATTTTCACAGTATATGTCTGCACTTCGTGAACTTGATCGTTTCGGTTCGATTTTTTGTTGATTGAGACTTACGTGAGATGTAGCATCCTCGTTCTCGCTTTTTTGTATGAGTTTGATGTTTGTTTACAATTGTGTTATATGTGTTTAATTGTATAAAGTGGTTGGAAGCCTACCATACTACTAATAGCTAGAATCATAGTTTGGTGTTTCTAGACATCTTTTATTGAGTTGATGACCATCCAATAAACTTAAATTATTATGGAGAACAGCTATATTTTGAGAGGTATTGGCAGACTATTGGATGGTTCTTAACCTCCTTGTCTGTTATAGCTTCATTATTAAATTGAGTTGCCTCGTTGAATTTGGCATCGACAACGTACAATTAAGTCTTAATCAAGAATAGTTCTTGAAGATGCGAAATGTTACTTTTTAAATCGTGTCTTCAATGCTCTTACGTTGTTAAAGATATGTGGGAAGCCCATAACTGTCATTTACTTATTTTTAGCAGTAGTGATGTTTTAGTACCAAATTCAGCGAGTATTCTAAACCTTGAATGCCTCGGATTTGAAATAACATCTAATCCCATAGAATTTCGTAAATGCTTAGCTACACTCCAAAATGATGACTGGGTATTTCCTACCTAAATATGTATGGATCATCTTAGCATGGATTAACTCCAGACCAATATGGGTACGGGTAATGAAAGACACTTGCATGTCCCATGCATTATGCAAAATGCTATTTGATGGGTACTTTGATTGAGACCTTACCAGAATAGTCTTAGAAAAACAGGATAGGGACTGTTGAAGTTCAATAACCTCGATCTCATTTTTTTTCCCCCAAATCGATTTGAATCTTTATAAGAAACCATACAAAGAAGAGAAGTGCCACCCTAGAAAAAATAATGTCGATTTTATTATCGAAAACCTTATATACTTTGATGAACTCACGTCTGTTCATCCTATTGGTTTCCTGGATTCTCTTCACCCGGTGTTTGCCCAACAAATTCTTGAGGGACAAGGAAATTTTCAATCCTGATGTGCAAACTAACGTCCTCAGTTATTTTTCTGAAGTTCACCCAGAGTTGTATCCCTCAGGTTTGAGCCTTACTCAAAAGTATATTTCAATCTCTCTTTGGGTAATGGACCTATGGTGTAAAGTTAAGCAAAAACCCGAAACAAATGAAAAGTGAATGACTTCAAGAGATCAAAAACGGAAAAAAAGACATATTGATGATAATGAAATAGGAAATCCTAGTGAGTAGTGAAAGAGAAAATAAATGGAGAGTAAGTCTAAAAGAGAAAATAACAATAATAACAACATTTTTTACCACTACTGAGGTGGTAGGTTGTGATTGATGTACAATAAAAATGATTTTAATAATGGTACAAATCAAATGAAAGTGATGCTGCACTGATCACAATCATTAACCTCAACAAATTGTGAAAAAGGTTGTGAAATTGGTTGTGCCTATAGGAAAATTCTTAGATAGTCTCGGAGTATAGTGAAATGGTGCTTCCTCCTCTCATATTTATAATAGACCCCACTATGAATTTAATGAGCGAACTCTACCATGAATGTAATAGAAGGGAGTACCATTCTCTGTGCTCCGAGAGTACTTAAGAATTACTCGTGCCTATAGCATTGTTGTCTTTCCTATTCTATTCCTGAGACTCCCTTCAATAAAGTGAGTCACAACAAAAATTCATAATAATTTCACCACACCTACTTAATTTGCCAACCAACTCACACCTAGCTCACCATTAACTGCAGTTTAAATTTTTTCTAACTCAGTAGACAAATTGGATGTTGTCATGAAATTGTTGAGATTTTTTTTTTCATAATCCTAATAAGCTTTGGCAATTGAATAACTTGTCCCATATAAAAGAGTAGATGTGAAGAAACCAAAGGGCACATAAATCCTCACTAGTCCTAAGAAAAACAGTGTCATATTCAGTGATTTCTGCCTCCGACACATCCGTTCTTGAGCAAGTTTTTTTTTTTTTTTTTGTTTTTTCCTTGCTTTGTTTGATGGACTCTCTCTTGCGTACTCCAAGCAACGCTCTCTTATTCATTTCTTGGTTTTAGTTTTGCTTTGGTTCGAGCAAAACAATTACAAAGTAAGAAAATGGCTTCGGAAACACACTTCTGTTTTAGAGAGAGAATTTTGGCGGTTGGAAACGTAAAGAATATGTGTTCGTTGACAATAGTTCTTTTGAATCGTTTTGAACCACTTCAGCGGCCCAAAGAAAGAATAATTGTCCAATATTGGGCCAAGACAGGCCCTTCCTCTCTGTTTTTTAGTAAATTAAAAAAAATAAAAATAATAAAAAATAAAAAGAAGAAGAAGAAGAAGAAGAAGAAGAAGTTGAAGGAGAGAGGATGACGTCTTCTACGTTGCTGTATGAGCGTCCCCACTGGTCACACATGAGCTCGATACAAAGGTGTTTTGAAGTTTTGGCTTAGGGTCACTTCTTTTTCGCTATACTTCATAGGACTTGTTTATGGTATACAATTTTTTATAATTCTTGCCCATGTAGGGCAATTCTAAATTTTTTTTTTTTTTAATGATAGACTAGAATTTCAAAATTATGTTATTTGTTCCATGATAATTGTTTTTTATTATCATGCCAAAATATCAATTGATTTTTGGTGTATGCAGGTTTAAATCTCAATTCTCTTATTCAACTTTAAAAAACTTTATTAGTGAAGCTAACTGAAATTTATTGAAGTAATGCTAAATTGCTAACCTAAGAAGCAACAAATTCGACAAAAATGGGTCGTATGTCCGTGTTCGACACAAACATGCCTCAAACACAATTTTATGTTTTTGTTAGAGTTTCTGATCAAAGATAATAATAATTGAGACACATCAATCATAGTCATAACACATTTTGGACATGATTGATTTTTTTTTTTTTTAATAAAAACTCATCTACTTGTTTTATAAAAGCAGATTTTTTTTTTTTTGATAATTTAATTGTTACAATATAACTAGATGAAGAGAAATTTGAAACTTCGATTTTCCTCGTAACGAAGTCTAAATAGTATCATTTAATTACAAGATTCTTGGCATGTTTGCCGAAAATAATAACTTCCACCATTCCACCATTCCTACACTCTCTAGCATAAAGATGACCAAACCCCTTTTGATCCTTTACATCCACACATGATTTCCCCCTTGAATAAGATCTTGAATTTCATAATTTGATATGCATTATTATTACCACCACTTATTTGATTTCTATTTCTTAATTTATTTCAATATGGTTTCCGCCAAGGATTTCCTAATTTTTAATCCCATCCAAGATCCTTTCGAATACGTAAAAACAAGCAGATTAATGTAACCATTATTTTTTTCTATAAATAAAGAGAAATGATATGTTATTTGTTAAAAGATGTAATCCTTATTTGTTTTTCCTAATCAGATGACCTTGGATGTACATCATCCGATGTTTTATGATGCCCCGCAATTTACATCATATCTTAAGAACTTTTAAACGATTCTCTCAGTATTAATTAATTAAAATCTTTTTACCTGATGATACCAATACATAACCAGAGTAGTGCTGATATGTGGACCATTAAATCCAGTATTAAAATCATATGCTTGAAGCCTTGAATACAACGGAGGACTGCTACGTACGAACTTGGGATTCCAATCCCAACTTTTTTCTCTTACGTATTGGCTAAGAAGAAAATAAAATTTTCGATTGTGCCAACATTTTTTTTTTCTTTTCAATTCATCAAAGGAAAAAAACTTCAAGCGCAGTCATTAAAAATGGCATGAGTATTGACGAATGGACATCCCTAGAGGATAGCACAGTCATTAACCATTTGCAGCTCATTCAAAGGATGTAGTATCTCATATATCAGCTACATACAACATCTCTATACATTTTGAGAGTCTCATCGGTAATAAGATCCACATATATGAAAGAAATGTTGAAAAGAGCTGATACATAAAATACTTTTTTTATTCGGAAAGCCTAAGCGATTGCCCTATAATGATTTGGAAGCCATCACAAACAAAATGAAAACACTTAAAGTTATCACCTATAACTCCATTGTAACACTTTAATAGTCTGTTTGAATTGAGGAGGAAGGAGGGAGAGTAGAATAGAGTAGATTAAATTTAGCACAAAATTAGTTTATTTTTAGCCAACACTACTCTACTCCCCTCCACTATCTTTTTACCATAAGTTATCACCTATAAGTATAACCCAATGGCGTCGGAAGTCTCAACACAAGTGTCACAAAAAACACAGAACCTAGCGTGACTCCACATGGTATCCATTAGACCATAAAACCTAATCACCATGAACACTTTCTAACGCACAAATAAAGCCAATGCCAAGCATGTGGCTAGAAGTATAGAAGCATGGAAATAGCAAATGTTATGTATGAAGTAAAGCAAAATAATGCAAACGTGCAAACAATTGTTAAACTCTCATTTCTAATTGTCTGAATGACTGAAGTGACAGCCAAATTGTACCTCAACTTGCCATGAAATCCATAGTTTGGAACAGTCAAGGCATCAACCATGCCTCTATAGGGCCCTCAACCTTACCGAGGGCCCTTCAGCCTGAATACTTATTTTTCTCAGTTAAAAGAATAGAGGCTCACAAAAATGCTACCAAATTTTACAATAGTTTCATGTGAATGCAACCGGTGCAGCAGGTGACTTCATTTCCTATGGAAGACAAATTTGAATATGATGGTGGTGCAATATAATGATAGTTGAATTGATGATGAATTATCCAAGTAATGGAGACAATAGATCGAGTAATTTCTCCTTCCAATTCCATATAATACAACAATAATTATTTTTAAAAAATCCATATATTATATACAACAGTAAAATCTCAAGTGAACCATCCAAGTAATGGAGACAATATATCCAGTAATTTCTCCTTCCAATTCCATATAATAATAATAATAATAATAATAAAATCCATATATTATATACAACAATAAAATCTTTACAAAATAGCAGTTAACAACTGATTTCAGGCATCAAGTGATCCAATGAATCTACAGCATGTCCTGATCATACGAAAGAAATCAGAAGCTCAGTCACTACGTTCAATTATCTATGGGACATTAACACCCTGGGAGTTACTTTCATGGATAAGGATACCTTCAGGGCTATTCACTGGTCATTTGCTCAATCCAATTATACTGCAAGCAATTTGTAATTAACATCGCAGGTCCTGGATCCATCAGATTACATGAACAGCACACCTAGGTTTAGTTTAGAAGATACAGGACAGCTAGCAGATTCCTCAACAACGCAACTGAGAACTCATAGAAGGTAATTGGTCGAGAAATTTCAAACTGCCCAATCCTAAATTCAACACAACTAAATGTGCAATTGAAATCATTAGTTTGGGCTTGAAAAAACTACTTTGCCTAGAATAAGGCTAAAATATGCCAAGTGTAGTAAAGGATAGGGACATAAGTTCTTCATCTATAGATTCTATACCCTAAGCTACGAAGTTCCATCACTCATCAGTAAGAATATAACAAAGGAAAGGCTGCCAAAAGGCAAGGAAAGGGATATGTACAGGTTTACAAACCATTTATAATATAGCTCAGCGACATGAAGGCAACGCTTGCCAATTGTCAGCAAGAAGCATGACTCGATCACGTGAAGTTGCTGACAATTGTTGGAGGATTACATTCTTCACATGAGCTGCAGCTCTTTCTCCAGCACGGGAGGCAAGTTCCAGGTACACTACAGCTTTCATCATGTCCCCTTCCTGCCCAAGTGTAACCATCAGAACCACCAAGAAATTATTCAATTAATATAAAGTACTACAATGCAAATCTTTAAACACCATATTTAATTCTCACCCCCCCCACCCCCCCAACCCAACAAAAAAAAAGCCCCACAAGGAGAAGGCAAATAGCTGTTTTTTCTAATCATAACCTTAAGTTTTTATAATCAGAGTTGGAACTAGCATGGGAAGACGGTGAATGTGGTCAAATAAATGCTGTAAGTTTTATAGCTAAGCATTAAGCTTGATTACATTAGATTCTCTTAATCTTAAATTTAGAAAGTTATTATACCACCAGGAATTGGGCAATGTAGAAAGACAATGTGTTGAACAAAAACCACAACTTATATACATCTAAGCTTCATGCCAAACCATATTATGATCTCATAATATTGTCTAATCTCATCTTCTTTTGATCTTTCAGCATTTCATTCTTATTACAAGATTCGATGTCAAGACTTACCTAGAAAAGATTCCATGACAGCAGTCTTAGCAAAAAGAATCCTTCTCACTTTTTTCCCTCACAACACCATTCAACTTATCAAAAAAAGAATCCTACTCACTTTACTTTACTTTTTTTTTTTTAATTAGTAAGGGAGTAACACATGCACCTGTGTGGGTTTTGAACCCACAACTTAATACTCCACCCACTCTTAGGGAGGAAGTACCATTTGAACCAAAGCTCATCAGCTACTCACTTTACATAAAAATATAGTTATTCCTATAAAAATAAATAAATAAATAAAAACTGTGGGTCAATTATCTACTTTGTGCACATATTTCCTTCAAGTACAATAAGAATGGCGTAGACATGTTACATACAGAAAAGAGAGCAAGTCCATGTTCAAATTGTGCTTTAGTGTGACCACGATCAGCTGCCCGCTTCATCCACTTTCTTGCTAGTTGATTACTACGCACCAAACCTTCACCAGATGAGTAGCATAGCGAGACATTGTACATAGCACGCACATATCCACCTTCTGCAGCTTTTAGATACCATCTAGCCTGTTTCAGGAGAAACCTATCACAAGCAAAACCTTGAATACGATGCACCAAAAAAGTAACAGAAAGTGCCTAATAATCTCAGATATTCTCATAGAAAACAGCTGAATTTAAGAGTGGAAATCGGTAATGCAACTGTGGCAGGTCATTTGTTGCTAAAATTGCATTAGAGTCAACATAAAGATGACAAGAAATTGTTGATATACAAAATCTACGAATATCCAAGTTATAACAAAATATGTAGCATCCTTAGTGTAATACTAAAAGTCAACAATCTAGTATTGGCAAATGTGGAAAAGTTAAACCAATCTCATAGCAATTCCTACCCAAAAAACAGTTCACTCATAGATTAAGAATATAGTGAGTAAGTGAGGAATAACATACAGCATCTTTTATACTGCAAATAACCCCTCGACCTTGATGCAGACAAAGTGCAAGTTGGTATTGAGAACGGACATGGCCAGCAATGGAAGCTTGATATAACCATGTTACAGCTTCCTTCAGATTTGGAGGTTCAGCTACAAGCATTATTAGAATTTCAATAAGCACAAGATTGTTTAAATAATGAAAATAAAAAATATAATCAAACTCCAGCAATTCAGAACTCTGCATTTAAACATATCAAGGTTCCATTCGGCTTTGCGTTTCTTAGAAAATGTGTTTTTCAAATGAGGGAAAATAGAGCATTTCCAAATCACAGCTCACGGAGAAAATTTTGCTTTCCTACTGTAGTTTTTCACATCAAGAACACTTCTCACAGATTTTATCAATAATTGCATTTATGGCGTAATTGGTTAGAAAAGATAGCTCCAAACATACTCGGAGCCAAACTTTCTAACTGCTAAGCATTAATAATGATGCTCTCATCAGACCTTGTACGTTTTTGTTTTCAAGCTTTGCCGACTTGTGTATCCCAATGCTACAAGATTTTGTATTTATATCCAAAACACACTCATTATTGTACATTTCACGCACAATGTCCACATTGTTTTTCTAAAACAATATTCCTAACGAAGATACATAAAGAACCTATAATCTTAAGAATTCGTCGTAAATTTGAATTAAGCAAAAGTACCCTGCAAGAAAGAAATGGCCAAATTGCACTGTCCAGCAGGGTCACCAAGCTCCGCAGCTTTGTGATACAGAGCAACAGCCTTGTCCTTGTGACCTAATTCCCAGTAAATCAAACCAGCATCCACCATAGCCAGAGCTGAACCACGAGCCGCGCCTTTCAAGAACGAGTCCAGAGCCTTGTCCAAGTTAGGGCGGACCCCACCTTGCCCGTGCTTGAATCGCTTCCCCCAATGCAACAACAGCATCGCCTCTCTCAACGGCTTAAGCGCCTCGCTCCACGACTTGCACACCAGCGACGCGGCTCGAAGGTTTTGGAGGCTAAACGACGCCGCGATTTTCGTCAACACGTCGTACGGGAGCGCCGAGAAATCCTGGCCGTCGGATGGTCTTGTGGTGTGGAATCGGATCTGATGGGTCGAAGTTCGCGCGGGGAGTTTTGGACCCTTGATTTTTGATAGTGGAAGGGAGAGGAAGCGAGAACCGTCGGATCGAGCTGGCCAAGTTTTCTGCTTCATCTTCCTTTGGACTCTTCACTCACACTCTCTCTCTCTGTGTTTTTGATTTTGTGTACCTAACTAATGAACAATGGAGCGATGGTGGAAATGGATTCTCTTACAGAGTTTAAAGCAATCACAGCCGCTCGTTTGTTTTATTCATCGCTTAGATTTCGCCACTTCAGAGTTCAGAGGAGGTCGATTCGTAACGTTCTGTTGCTGCCAAGTGAAACTTTAGGAGCCGGATATTTTTCAAAATAATATTATTTTGATAAAAAAAATTTTGACACTATTACAAAACTATTTATTAGTAAAATAACTTTTCTTCCATTCAAAAAAAAAATTAATTAAAAAATCTTTTTTTAAGAGAAAGATTAAAAAAAAAAAACCTTAATGTGGAGTCTTGGGCACGCAACTTTAGCCTTGAATTGAAGGCACTTATATAATAATAAATCTTTATGGTGCTAATTTGACGTTTAATATGTTAAAATTATGGTGAAATTGACATTTTATCTTCATTAAAGTTGTGTTTCAAGAAAGCATTTTATTTGTCCGATCCACGAAAACTAAAGTGATTGGTTTAATCAACTTAAAAGATGTGAAGAGCTCCTAAAGTTTTGAGTCATTTTATGAGCCGAGGTTGCAATAATTTAACCAAAAGTTAGAACATTATTTTCTTATATAGTGATTTCTACCTCATACAATCATCCACGCTTGATCAACTTCCTTTTTACTACATTTGATGGGCTATGCTTGACAAGTAAGTGACCTCAAATTATTCGGGATTCTCATGAATCAAAATTTGTTGTTACATGTATCCATGGAAACTATAATCTGGACTAAAAGCTTTAAAATTAAACGATTCAAGCCCTTAATTAGCTTGACTATTCCAAATTCCTAGTAGATAATAGAGACATTTTCTTGAGTAAGGATGAACTTTGCCAATAGTTGGTTGCTTTAGCTCATTGCCTCCCTTTTTTTTTTCAAGGTAGAGAAACGATGATTCTCTACTTGTTAGCTTTTAAATGTTAAACCACCCTTCTACCATTTGGTAAAAATATATTAAAACATTTTTTTCTTTTTCTTTTGTTTTTTGTTTTTTTTTTGTAGACTTTATACCTCCGTAGGTTAATATATCTTTTATTTCATTAAACCCTAAAATGGCACATTATAACTTAACTAGTTAGTACATTTTGATGTTTTTAACTAAATCCGAGGTCAAACTTATACTCCCACTAGCTAATTTTTTCCATTTTTTAAAAATAATATAATAAAAAATAATTTTTTGCCAAAACAATCAAATAACTCAAGGAGCTCAAATAAAGCATTTTATTAAAAATTTAAGATCGAAGATGCATGTTTTTACTTATAAGGTTGTCCGAGGTCATCATCATATCATTGCTAGGGTTTCCTTGTTATTATATTTTGGTTACCAAGATAGCAACATGACTTTAGGAGTTAAGGTTTTTAACATTTTGGGGGTCATTTGGTACGTGTATTTAAACAACAGTTTTCAATTTTTTTAGAAATATGTGTGGGTGAAAAAATATGTGAAAATACGTGTAATGTTGTTTAAAAATTGAAAACGTGTGTTTAAATACTTGTACCACACATGTACCAAACATGCCCTTAGTTACTGGCTTCAACCTTTCAAGTGATTCTTTGTGAAATGAGGCCCAAACACTTTACTCGATTGCCACAATATGAAAGCAGTTGGTTTTCAAAGTATATTCTTGAGGATGCCAGCGTTAATATCCGGTCTTCTAAACCTCATAATTTGCTATATTTTAGTATCGAAGTACTAAAAGCATGCATTACTTGAAGTTGTAATTGTAAAAAAATATAACATTGTGCTACAGTAGCCTCTTAGAGCATTCTTATCAAAAGGGGTAAATGCTATTTATGTTAAAATTTAAGATACAAAATGCTATAATTATTAAAAGCCATACTCCATCAAACCTCTCAAATTTTATTTTTTTTGCAATCCAGCTACAGTGGGCTGCTATGTCTAGCAGCCCACTGTAGCAACATTGTAAAAAAAATAAAATAAAATAATTGTTTAATGGTAGTTATTGGTAGTTATTTGAAAACATAAAAAGAAAGAATAAAAAAACATAAAGAAAGAATAAACAAAGAGAATTTAAATGAAATGGTAAAATAATAGAAGTTTTGATGTTTGGTGGATTGTAAAGTGGTATGTTAAAATTGATAAAGTAAGATTTTAAAATGGTAAATGCTAAATATTTTAGCATTCTTGATAAGAATGCTCTTACAAGTAAGAGGCTATTGTAGCAAGATTGTATTTTTAAATAATATTATTTTATTATATCTCCAATTTTTTATTAAGACAAAGAGGAGAGATGGTTTTGTGCTGTATATGTTATTGTGTATATATATTATTTTAATGTATTGTATAAGAAAAAAAAGTTGGGATGTTAGGTATGTTGTAAAATGATATGATATAATAGATATAGTAGTTTTTGAGATAGTATAATGGAATTTTTGAAGATACCAAATGCAAATTAGATGCGAATTAGCCTCTTAACATTACTAAACCAATTAGATGCTCGTCCTCACCCCAATGTTGTTCAATTCCTCTTATTTTAGAAGAAATTTTATTTGTTTTGAATTCTATCTTCTTTTGAAATGCAAATCATGTATTAAGAGCCTCAAACTCTTATTATCTAACAAATACACACACACACACACACACACACACACACACACACATATTATGAACTGGAAAATTAAAAAGATAACTTAGTTAATTCGAGGTAACTAGCCTCCTAAACTTGAGAAGGACAATAGAGTTTTTGGTTTAATTTCTGCTTCATTCTCATTAATGCATTCAACATACGTAAATAGCCAAGTATAATATAACCTCATCAACAAATCCTAAAACATAGAAACTAATCCTCTCCTAAAACATAGGAATTAATTTGAATACAAATAAATAACAATACTCATCTATCTAGGAAGCCTTATTCTATCTCTAAACTAAAGTCAAATAATTTTTTTACACCTAGGTCATAACATTTTCTTCCCCTTCAAGATGAATCTTGTCCTCAAGATTTCAAAACATGGAAATTGATGCTTGCTCACACCATATCCTTCTTTCCAACTGGAGAGAACTCGACCTTGAATTCTAAAGAGTTGAAGGATAAGAATTTGGACCATGGATACCTGCACCAATTCTTTAATCATTTTTGTGAATAGAATAGTTTTGATTTTCACATCCTTGAACTCATTGAGAATGACAAATTCAATGTATGAAATTAGACTAGACTTATTCAAAATCACAAGATCCCTTTGATCTATCTTTTCCACTGCATTAATCCTTTGATCTTTGAAGGCGATTTGTATAGTAGGTGCATCCTCCAACATAATACTCTTTTGATTCTCTAAAATATCATGGGATCCCTGAACTTTTGATTGGTCTTTGAGTTATTAAAAGTACATTGGATTGATTATCTATGACCTCTATCATTTGATCCCACGAATCTTGCATCTTTGCTTCCATTCTTACTATGCTTTTGGACATGTCCTTGGTAATATCCAACATTCGGTTGACAATCTTTGACATGTTCTCCATTCTTTGTTTGCTAGGATTGACACTATTGATAGGTAGAAGTGACTTTTTTTTTGTTGGGTGTTGTAGCGGCTGTTTGAAAGTATGGTTTTGCCTTGGGTTGTAGATGGGAGGATAGTATGATAGTGTAGGATGAGAATACAATTAAATTTTTTTTTTCAAGAAATCGAATGGATTGATTGGCTCTAATATCAAATGTTATGAACTGGAAAATTAAAAAGATGGAGGGAAGTGTGGACATCATCATGAGAAACATCCATTGGATTTTTTGTAGGATCCAAAGCTTGAATTTGAATGAAGCACCTAAAAATGAAGCAGTAGCTGGAAATGAAGCAGTAGTTGCAAATGGAGCAGCACCTCCAAATGAAGCAACTAGAGCTCGTGTTGGTAAGAACCAAGTTTTCTTGGTTTTTATTACACTGAAATTTAATTTCTTTTTTAATTTTTTAGCAAATTTTCCTCTAGGAACCACACCTGTGCTAATGGAGATGTATCTTTAGGGAATTCGTGAGGAATTCGGTAAGGTTATTTAACAATTTTTTCCCTCCTTTTTCTTGTTGTTCATTAAATTATACTTTTCTTATTGTTGCTAGAATTTATTGCAACAAAATTTTTTTTGCCATAGGTTACTGCAACAGTAATTTTTGTTGCAATAAAGTACCTCTGCAAACTTATTGAGACAAATCTTTTTGTAAGGCAATGATTATTCTATTGCAACAAAATTATTACAAGCTATTGCAACAAATAAAATATTTTTGCAATAAATTAGTACTTTTAAGTCCCTATTACAACAAAAAAAAAGCTTTACAAAGCAAATTAGTTCCTATTGCCACTAAAGTTCCTTTTTGTTGCAAACTTTGTTGCAATATAGGTTTTTTCCATCAATTATAATTTCTCGAAAAAAAAAAAAGATTAAATTGGATTAGTTCATTAGATGAGTTACCTATTTTTTTGATAAGAACTAGTAATTTGCAGGAAAGAGATTTGAAAATAGTATATATTCATATGCAGTTATTGGATGGTGCTTTTCATTTGATATGTACAAAGACATGTTTTTAGTTAAAAGCAACTTTTCAAAACCATGAGGTGCTACGAGTGTAACCCCTTTTTCATATTCTTTAACAATCTTTTATTGGGACTTTTTAATTGGCCTTTAGTGTGTGGCTTAGAGTGGACCAAAATGGACTAATAAGACACTAGCTTCCATTGGCCTTGAACTTTTCTGTCAACTCTTGACAAGTCTAAAGTTACAATTAATTATATTTAATACCACTATATAAATATAATTGCACTCTAAGCCTTATTAATAAAGTATATCTCAAGACTTTATTATACATGCAATCCCTTCATAAAATATTCGTAGTAATACAAAGTCATGAATATAGACTGCCACTTTGAAGATTACTACATCTTAATCCTTGAAAACCCAGTTTAATCCTTTAAGTTATTCATTATATATTTATGAAATCCAATTTCATAAATATATACTTTAGTAACTTCTTACTAACACTCTGAATAACCAAACCCATTAAACTTATCTCAAGGGAATATTTCATATTTCCGTTAAAAAATTATGAATCCATCTTGAGAATATATGTTCCATCAACACTAAATGTGGCTGCCCGACATACTGAGGTTTTGATTGTGACTTTAGATCTCAATCCTAATATATCAAAACAACTTATACCTCATGATCAAGTCTATTAGTCTCTCAAGATTAAGAGTTCATGCAAATAGAAGTCATGAGATTTATTATTCATTTGACAGTCGTTATGAGAATAACAAATCTCACAGCGGTCCAATTCAATATGTCTTAACTCTTAAAACATATCAACATATCAACTAGAAGTCTCTACTTCCATGATCAAGACAAATCATCTTAATTGATACATTATAGTCTTCACAGATGATATATCCAATTTCATTATTTACTATGAACTATAATTTTGAGTTTACAAAGAACTTGTTATATATATCTTCTATGACTTTTCACATAAATCACATACTATACATCTCGTGGACTATATGATAATGTTCACATATTCATGTTACTATTATTTTAGATAATAATAAAACAACTTTATTAGTTTTAACATTAAGTTATATATAATATCATACATAGCATCATACAATAGGATTTAAGGGCCCACAAATTTTTGCCCTATACTTCATCTCATTTCGCCCCATGCCGATTTTTCCTATCCCTCAAAGGTGATGGGGTAGGGATGGGGTAAGGTCTTTTCCCTACACTCTGAGGCAAGTCAAGGACAAGTTTAAGTCATCCCACCTGACCACACTCTACCTTACATATATTTACAAAAATGACCTTGTTATATTAAGATTTTTTTTTTGTTTTGTTTTTATTATGATATTTTCTTCTTAAATACTTCGAAGGCGTAAATGCACTTTTAGTCTCTACATTTTGGTTTTTTTTTATTTTAATCCCTACATTTTAATTTTACCACTTTTAATCCCTAAATCAACTAACACGTTCCATTTTGGTCATTTTCGTTAGCCCACTAATAGAAATTGCTTAGGTTTCAAACTGAGTGCATTGTTGGCACATTAAATGCTGACGTAACCAATTAAAAAATAATAAAAAATTTTAATTAGCATTTAAAAAAAATGCCATGTTAGCTTCTAAATATAAAAAAAATTTATTATTCAATTTTAACGTAATTAAAAAAGAAAAAATAAAATTAAAAACAATAAAATACATCAATTCAGATCTAATTCATTTTGAACAAGAAAACACAAGAACACAATCACAGATTTAATCATCAACACAAGAACATAAAGCACAAACCCAGAACCAAACACAAAAAACACAAACTCAAATTTAAACGTTAACACAAGATCACAAACACAAAGAACACAATAACAAACATAAACCTTTTACTCTCAAACTTCCTCTACTTACTCTCAATAGTCAATGCTGCCATCAAATCAACACAATTACACAGCCTACCCAAACCCAGACTACATCTTCGCCATTTCCTTCCACAAATCCCAAGCTCACTCTCTCAACCTCCAAACAGATGCTCTCCATTTCACTCCAAAGTAAAACAAACCCATTCTCCTTCCCTCTTGGCTTGGCTCCAAGTTCCAACCCTTCCCTCCCTTCTTTCCTCTTCAACTCCCATGTCATCTTCGTCCCTGCCCAGCCATCCAAATGGTCCCACCTTCCTTTCTCTACCATCCGATCTTCTAATGGTCGCATTTACACCAATGGAGCTCAAGAAGACAAGTCCATCACCACCCAATCCCTCTCTCCTATTTGATTCAAATTCATATCATACCAGTCCCAAATCCAAATCTCATGCCTCAGAAACCCACCTTAACTTCGACTTCGACTTCATGGTCGATGTTGCCACCGCTGCTATCGCCGAGAATCATTTGCTGGTGCTGGTAGTGAGGGTGGGTGTGAGTGTGAGTGTGAGTGTGAGGGTGAGGTTGAGGAGCGTGGTGAGGTGACAAGACGCCAGCGCCATCATGTGGGTTTCTAGGTGGATCTGAAACCCCTCTCCCTTCTCACTTTCTCATCTCACTCTCTCTTTATCTGGGTTGAGTCTACTGTATTTCTTTTGGATTTTTGATAAATTTGAAAAGGGATAATATGGGTTTGTGAAAGGAATTTTTTTAGATCTAGGTGGCAGTGGTCAGCTGGGCTCATAGGTGGTGGGTAGATCTGTATTTTTTGGCCATTGGTGGGGTTTGAAGGTGGTGGATCGGTAGAGGATTTTATTTGTCTATTGTTTTGTTTGGTTGAGTTTTGATGTTTGGTGTTTGGTTGGTAGGGTTCGGTAGGGATGTTTGAGAGTAAATGGTTTATGATTGTTATTGTGTTTTTTGTGTTTGTGATCTTGTGTTAATATTTAAATTTGAGTTTGTGTTTTTTGTGTTTGGTTTTGGGTTTGAGCTTTATGTTCTTGTGTTGATGATTAAATCTGTGATTGTGTTCTTGTGTGTTCTTGTTCAAAATCAATTAGATTTGAATTGATGTATTTTATTGTTTTTAATTTTGTTTTTTCTTTTTTAATTTCGTTAAAATTGATTAATAATTTTTTTTTTTATATTTAGAAGTTGACATGGCATTTTTTTTAAATGCTAATTAAATTTTTTTTTATTTTTTAATTGATCACGTCAGCATTTAATGTACTAGCAATGCACTCAGTTTGTCACTTAAGCAATTTCAATTAGTGGGCTAACAGAAAAGGCCAAAATAGAACGCGTTAATTGATTTAGGGACTAAAAGTGATAAAATTATAATGTAGAGACTAAAATGAAACAAAGCCAAAATATAGAGACTAAAAGTGCATTTACGCCTACTTCGAATTGTATTATTGAGTCATTTGTAAAAATTAGTTTAATTTGATGTAATCAATTTAATTGCAATTTTAAGAATAATTTAAATTATTATAACATGTTTTACATATAAAAAAAATAGTGACAGATGTGCGGTGCAGTAGGGTGGATTAACATGGGATGAGGTTTTGCAGGGAAAGGACGAAAATGAAAATATTTTAATAAAAATCAGTCATTGTGAGAGGGATTCAAATTGTGGCCAATGAGTTTTGTTTTGTCAAACATCGATATTTGTTTACTTCGAAAAATTAGGAAAGTTGGCGAGACCTCAAGTGTAAATAGAGCTTCCCATAGCATTTCCTTGTTAAAGAAACTCTGGTGAAATACTTCTGCGTCTTTGTAAAGTCATTTTCCCCTTTGTTCTATAGCTAAAGAGAGTGCAAGGTCCAATTTGAGTAAACCTTAAATTCAAGTTGCTAATGAAGTAGTGTAATTTAAAAGATAAGGAAATTAATTACAAGTCAATATAGGCCGAAGTGACTCTCTGGCCCAATGAGAGAGTGCAGTGGTTGTGTCCCAGGAGTAACACAACACAATGATTGACATGTATTATCTAACGCATAAAATATGTTAAACCATCTTCTTCTTCTTTTTCCTTTTATCTAGACTTTATACTTTTTTTTGAAACTGAAACATGCATCTATTTATATTAAAAGAGAATCATGATAAAAGGCATTCATAGCTGGTGGAGGTGAATCCTCCATCCAAAACACATCCTCAGAAATATTCCTAGCATGCTGCGCAAGAGCATGATCTACCTTGTTCCCCCTCTCTTTGAACAGCTGAAATTAATCCAGTTTACAAAAGGGAAAAAATTAGAGAAAAAAGGGAAATATTACAAAAGTTCCCGCTTGATTTGGACAAAAATGTCTCTTGCAATGTTCATTTCTCTTCTTTTTCTTTCTTTTTTTCATTTTCTTCTTTGGTTTTCTTCATTTCCTTGTGCAACATTCACTTCTCATTGGTTTTTTTTTTTTTTTTGCTCATCCGTTTCCCTTTTTTTTTTTTTTTTAATATGGGTTTCTTTCCCTTCTATTTTGGGTTATTTTACTTTTTTTATTATAATCGAAGTGCCTATTATAATTTTCCCTTGTATTTATCTTAAGTTTCATTTGGTTGAGGTGATTTTAGGGGATGAGAAAAGTGGAGAAAAAATGATATTTTTGGGCATTTAGTAAGAAGAGAAAATGTGAGGGAAAATTGTGGGCCCAAGTGTGTTCTCTCAAGCCCACCAAAATGTAATCTCCCGAAATCTGGAAAAAAACTAGAGAAAAAACGGGAACATTATAAAAGTTCTTGCTTAATTTGGACAAAATGTCTCATGCAATGTTCATTTTTCTTCTTCTTTTTTTTTTTCTTTTTTTTTTTTCCTCATTTTCTTCATTTCCTTGTGCAACATTCACTTCTCATTCGGTTTTTTTTTTTTTTTTTAATTTGCTCATTCGTTTTCCTTTATATATATATATATATATATATATGGGTTTCTTTCCCTTCTGTTTTGGGTTATTTTACTTTCTTTTTATTATAATTGAAGTGCCTATTCATACACAATTTTTTTAATAAAAATATAATTTGAAAATTTTCAAAAATTAAAAGAGGCATGAGAGTAAATTTATACAACCTACATTTTCTATCCTCTCATTTTTCTAAATAAAAGAGTTATTCATCCCTTTACTTTTCCACTCCTCATCAAACACTATGAGGGAAAACTAAAATATCTTCTATTTCCCCACTTTCCATCCCCTCCTTATTTTTTATCCTCCCACTTTTTTATCCCCAAACAAATTATACCCTAAAACCTTCTTAATCAAACAAGAGAAATGCATAACCATTTTCTATCCTTTTATTTTGCTATTGGTCTATCCCTTCTACTAATAATATATGATTAAAATTGATATATTTTCTATTCATTTAATACTTTTATTATTATTATTATCATAACACTTTCTTATCACTCCTGCCAAAAAGAGGCCTTAAGAATAATGATGTGAATATTGTACATTTACAATTCTGGTATACGCATATTTACAATTTTAGTAGTGGGTTCTAGTTAGCTTAACTAGTAAAGTCTCTGATGGTTAAATAAGAAATCTGATATTCAATTCTCGTCTTCACCAAAAACTAATTGATATTTTAGTTTGATGATAAAGAGCTATTATTAAGAGTAAATGCCATAGATTGAAATACTCTAAAAAAAATCTAGTAGACAACACATTTTTTTAAGTACGGCGTAGATGGGATTCGTTCTGTTATAGTAAACAAAAGAGAAACATTTCAGTCTCCCTTGATTTCAGGTGAAAACCTCGCTCATATTTTGTAAAACTACACTTTAGTACATATTCAGAGATTCCATCAACCAAGAAAAAAAAAAGTGTTTCTTAAATAAATAAATAAAAATTCTAAATGGACAGTTGAAATTACTAGGTTGAGAATTTTGTAGTAGAAAAAATAAAAGTTTATAAAAATCTTTTACACTAAAAATATTAAGGTAATTTAAGCATTTCATTTAATTTTAATAACTTTGTTGATAGTTTCCATCCATTGTATTTGTTTGAAACACAAGAATTGTTTGCATAAAGTTTCAAAATACCAAAAAAGTATTAACTTTTTAATAAAAGGTAGAAGAGATTAGAGTAATTTATGGGGGTTCAAGTCAGCTCAATTGTTAATTATTGAAGATTGGTTTGAATTCTTTTTTTCTTTTCTTTTCTTTTCTTTTTTTTTTTTTTTTGAGAAAAAGGTTTGAATTCCACTTAATTATTAATTTTTTCCTATAATAACTTACTCCACAATCCCTTAAAAGTTATCATAACTTTTTTGTGGAGTTTGTGACGTGACTTTGTGTTAAAACTTAAAACTCAAAACTTCTTTCCCTTTTGCTTATATGTGTGTTTGTTTGTTTTTTTAAAAAGAAAAAAAAAATCTAATGACAAAAGACACTTATCTAATACCTATTTAATAAATAAAAAAGTCATCCCATCTATTAGAAAACTTCTTCACAAGAATTTTAAACAACTAAAAGTTTTAGAAGAAGTTAAAGACAATTTTAGTAAAAATATGTGATAAAATTAAATGATTTTGAGTTTTTTAAAAAAAATGATTTTGAGTTTTTTTTTTTAAATTAATAGATTTGTATTAAGCATTGGAGTTATGGTGGGCTAATTTTCACGCTCTTAAGGAACCAAGGGGCGTCTATTGTTGAAAAAATTATAAGATACTCATAATGAACAAGTGGCGTGGTCCATTACTCCACTAAAAGACTTCTACTTATTTAAAATTGCTGAGTAAGTAAAACTTTTTATAAAGAAACTGATTACCGACTAACAATTTCAAAAAAATAAATTTTTTTAATAAAATGGTAAACAAATGACTTGGTTCACCACAAAAAGGGGCAATTGCTGGCATGTTGGGAGTTCTATCATTGACAGTCAAAAATATTTTCTTTAATTTAAATATGATTCTTGATTAAGTCATGCATCGTCAAGCATATACTAATATACATGAAAATATCTACTTACAAAGAGCTTGATTGAGACAATCTCAATATATTTACAACAATGTTCAAATAAAATGTGATGTTTTAATGTAAATAGTTTTAACAAATAAATAATAATATAGATTAATAAAATGCAATCAAATTTTGAGCGATGAAATCAATCAATAACTAGGAGGAAAAACGTTTACTTGTCATTTTTATTTATTTTTTTATACTAGGATATGATAGTAGCTTTTGTTGTTGTTGATAATTATGATAGTAATTATAATCTAAAAAGTAACCATTTCAATTGGATTTACAATTGACTATAATATATAAGGTAAAATTATATTTTACCACCTTAAACTATACCCTTAATCACACTTTGCACTATAAACTTTCAGAATGCAAAGTTACAACCCTAAACAATAACTCGTGTTTCACTTTGCACCTATTGTCAATTGAGTTGTTAATTTGTAGTATAGTTTAGAGTGGAAAAATATAGTTATCCCTAATATATATATATATATATATGAAACATGTTTATTAAGACTCTCTTCTTCTTTTTCTTCTTTTACTATTTTATTTATGTTTATTAAACCTCATTTATTAACCTATTAACTAATCTGCATAATCTAGATGAACCTGAAGCATATCATTGGAACTGATCTAGGAAATTAGCTTTCAAGAATCCATTTCTTTTGATGTAATCATGTATTCATGAAATATATTTATGTTATTATAATAAATCTTCAAGTACTATGAACAAAATTTTTCTTATAAAACAAATACATGATGGTAAATGTGAGGAGAGTGGAACACGGCTGCCTCATGGACTTTAGGCTGAAGGGGAAAGACAAAAGAGACACTCTTGACGTAAAGGCTTAGCCCAAATCTAAACATTGAAAAGCCTAAATCCAAAAGAAAATAGATCATATGGACCTATTATCAAGGTAATCTAAGGAACAAATTTATCTCGAGATATGAGAACCTAATCGAGAAGCAGTCAACTGATTCACCGAGGACTCGACTTCGATTCCCATCCCTGATGAATGTGATGAAGATGACACAGAATCCAACGTAATAGTCACCTCCTTATTTATTGGTTGTTCCGACCTAATGTCAGCCTCATTAAATGCTGAATGACTGGTTTGAATAGTAAAGATGCCCCAAAAGCCTGCTTTCATGGTCAAGATGTTGGGAAAAACATAGTTTGTATCGTATACAAAACATACGCAGCGGAAAATCCACGGATCTACTTTATTAGCAATAGATAACATATACTATGTAAATTTCAGAATTTAAGAACAAGAGAGCGTACCTTAGTGCAGGAGAATTCAAAACCAAAAATTAGAAGTACTCATTAACACTTTTAATCTTCACTCTAATTCCACTTATGCCCAAAAAGGGTTGTCTCTCAATAAGATAGTGACTTACACTCACATACATACCATTTCATTCCACACAACATTCTATATGTTTCTCTCTTTACATCTAACTGATTATCTAATTGGACTAGCCTTTTAGGCTATTCCAATTGGGTTTTAGTATGTGGCTTGAAGTGGGACTAAAAGGGAACAAATAAGACTCTACCTTTAATGGGTCTTGAGCTTATCTGTCAACTTTTGACAAGTCTAAAGGTAACGTTCATTATATTTAATACTACTATATAAATATAATTGTACTATAAGTCTTATTAATATATTATGTCCCAAGACTTAATTATACATTCAACCTCTTCATTAAAATATTCGTAGTAATACAAAGTCATGAATGTTGACTACCACTTTGAAACTTTGAAGATTACTGCATCTTAATTCTTAAGTACCCGATTTAAATCCTTTAAGTTATTCATCATATATTTATGAAATCAAATTTCATAAATATATTCTTTAGTAATTTCTTACTAAAGTAGTTAGGCCTAATATTCTGAATAACCAAATCCATTAAATATATCTCAAGGGAATATTTTATATCTCTGTTAAGAGATTATGAATTCCATCTTGAGAATATATGTTCCATCAACATTAAATGCAACTGCCCAACATACTAAGGTTTTGAACGTTACTTTTGATCTCAATCCTAATATATTAAAGCAACCTACACTTCATGATCAGGTTCATTATTCTCTCAGGATTGAGAGTTCATATAAATAGAAGTCGTGAGATTTATTATTCATTTGACAGTCGTTAGTAGAATAATAAGAGACCGTTTGGTCATCTAGTTTAAACACACGCGTTCAGTGTTTACACACTGAACATACGTGTCCAAAAAAAGAAAAATGCGTTTGGTCATCCGTTTTAAACACGGTTGTTTGGAAAACATTGTTAAAATCCAGTTTTCAAACACATAGTTTTGAAATCACCTCCGGCCTGTTTTTAAACAAAAAAAAAAGGGGGCAATTGGGTAATTATGTTGAAAATGGTATAGGCCTGCCTGGTCAGGTATTGTCTCATCTCTTCCTCTCACAGATATCCCAAAGTCTCTGAATGCCGAATCCTTCTACACCTACCAAGATCATAACTCACCCAACGGCCTCACCCACCACCATAACTCTCCCTCACAACGAATCACCACGCCATTAATTACTCAGCCCAGCGCCATTAATCCTTACCAACCCATCCAAAAGCATTTTCTACACTGTCCCTCACAGCGCATCACTAACCTCAGTCAATCACATTAACCCCTTGCTAGATTCATAATTCTGTGCTCAACAAACCCTAATCCACAATTTTGATCCTACCCTCACCGACACGGATTGATATCTAAAAGACCCTCCGTTCTAAGTCAAACACTCAAACTCACACAGTGCCAAGTGCTTGGTCAGGTAAATATTTTGAATTTTCTTAATTTCTTGTTGCAGCTTTCTTTCACATTCTATCTAACTTAGATCACTTCAAATTAATCCAGGTTAGGGCTTATTTGTAGTCCCACATCTTCATTCAGATGGAAGCCTTATCCTCATCCTCATCCTCCTCTACCTCTCTTGTGTCATACAGAGTATCAGTGCCCTTCTTTGCTTCTTCCTCTTACTGTGTTCCCTTACTGGTAGGTCTGCCTCAACATAAACTATTATAAGTAGGTAGTGAATCATTTGTTTGCTTGGTCTATTATAATTTCGTACCTAGGTCATGCATTTTGTCTTCATTTTGTGGCCTCTGTGTTGTGGCCTTTAAATCTTTGAGATCAATAGGTGTAAGTGTAAGTGTAACCGTAAACTGTAAACATGCATCTTTTGCTTTCAAAAAAATGATGGTTATAAAGTTAGATCATTGGGCCATTCTCCCTTACCTACTGTTTGAAAGGAATAATCCATGTAAGTAAACATGATCTACTTTAATAATCCCTTTCATTTGACAAAATTTTAAGGTACGATGGAATACAACATTTTAAAAATTAATTGTACTTATATGAAATATATTTTTAAGCAAAATATACAAAAGAAAATTAATTAATCCCAATTAAGCTTGCAACTGTGTTCAGTACTGATTGTTTCCATGCCCAAATAGGAATGTCCACATGCAACTAAGTTATTGAGAAATGATTGTTGTTGATATGTAATTTATGTCTGTACTACTTCATTATAATTACAATACTTTTTATATGTTCTTCAAATGTGCAAATTCTTCTTAATCCGAGTTGTTAGCAACTTTGCAGCCACTTAAGTTATTGGGTTCTCATATCATCACTATGATATATGATCATTTATGGTCATTGGCCTTGGTTATATGAAAATTCAAAAAATCTGTCTTAAAATTTTTAGATTTAGACCTTGGTTTCTCTTATATGTCTGCTGCTTGGTAGTTTTAGTGAGTAGGAGGTTAATGTTTTTTAATTCGTATCATAAAATTTCAAATGACGAGTCTATGTCAGTATACCAAACTTTATTTAGATGGAAAATGTCACAACTAAGGAAAATGTCACAACTGATGCCGAGGATACAAAGTTGTGGCCTACCCTAGTGGAGAGGCATTTCATTGATATATTGTTAGAGGAGGAAGCTAAAGGAAATAAGCCCCAAGGCCAATTCAAGACCGGACTTTGGACTACCATTATGAAGGAGTTTAACTTACGTGTGAATAAAAATTACAACAAGACACAACTTACACAAATATACCAACAATTGAAAACTCGACACCTTGCATTCTCCTAGCTCATCGGACGTACGGGAATGGGATGGAACCCCCATTACAAATACGGTGACGAGAAGTGACGCAGCATGGGCTAGTGCAATTGCGGGTAAGTCCTTTAACATACTCCAAACAAAATTTATTACAATTAGCTATATGCATGGTTTATGGTTCTAATGTTCATGGTCTATTTGTTAAAGGGTTTGATTAATATTATATAATTTTCCTTTATTTGGTCTACCAAACAAGATCAAACCTTAGTTTAAGAAGAAACTAATAAGAATTTGATAGAGGGTTTCTGCTAAATCTTTCTTTACCTTTCCTTGCATATCAAGAATATGGGGTTTATTAAATGGTTTATTAATAAATAAAGTGCTGAAATAGTTTTTTGTAGCAATTTTTCATGCTGATGCTTTTAGAAATGGAATAGAAACTGATCTAAGTGGTTTATTACTATAGAATATATGTGTAATTTTGGTATAAAGTTAAATTTTGATGAAATGTTGTTACTCTTTATTTTGTTGTTATCTAAGAGTAGATGGTAGGCAAGGTTTCAAATCACCACACATAAAGTTATAGGGTTATTATAATTACCCATCTGATTTGTATTGAATTTTATAAAAATTAGCCGCGAACCTGCGCGTTGCGCGTGATAATTATTTTCATTATGCTTTTATTAAATTTTTTTTACAATTGAAACTAATTTAATAATGAGTAATGTATCTCGTAATTATATTTTTATTTATTTTAGGAACAATCATAAATGTAATATAGGAACAACCCAAAATACCAAAAAAAATGTAAACTTAAAAAATTAATAAAACTTAACAATGATTAATTGGACCAATATTAGGATAAAATTTTGTTTTTGATATGCTATTAAGGTTATTTTCTTTGTAGAAATTATAATTTTGGACTCCCAAAACATATTATCAAATAAACAATTATTAGCAAAATCTAAGAATTAAATTTCTATACATGCATTGTTATAAATAATAATAATTAAAATAAAATTGCAAAAGCTAAAATTTGTCACCTATCTGCTTATTTTCGTTTGGTTAACATTTGCTTTTCTTTAAATGAATAGCATTTAGAGTACTTTTAATACAACTTTTAAGAGTACTTTGTCTGCCACAAAGGATTAGAAAATAAACAAAAATTAGTAAAGTCTCATAATTTAACATATAAATTGAGCACTATAAAAAATCATGCTATGTAACTAAATAAATACCAAATTATCTAAAGCATGCTATGTAATAGAATAATATTATATTTTTATATGATATATTTAATTCTTTAGAACACAATAGGATAACATTTAACAATCAAAGAGAATTAAAAAAAAAAAAAAAACCACAACAAAAATTTAAAAACAAAACATAATCACATTAACCCAAACTAGAGTTTTAAAGAATATAAAAAATTATCAACCTAAAGTAGAGGTGCAAAAAAATTTTAAAAAAAAAAATCCACCAAAAAATTTAGAGAGAGAGAGAGAGAGAGAGAGAGAGAGAGAGGACCATTTTTTTTTTTTTTGTGAGGGAAAACTATGCATAAAATAGAAGAGATAGTGACAAATTTATAGTAAGACGGTGTGAATAAGAAGAGACAAAAATAAAGGAAAATGAAGAAAAAGAGGAAGAATGATATTAATGTAGAGGGTAGTAGGGAGATGAAAAGGTAAGGGAGAGAGAAAGATTGAAGAAGTAGTGGGGAGATGAAATGGTAAGGGAGAGAGAAAGGTTGGAGAAGTGTAAATATTAAAAAATTAAATGTTAAAAACAATTATAGTAAAATTGGAAAAAAAAAAAAAAAAAACCCTAAAGCTTGAAAGGTTTCAACGTTTTGGTTTTTTTTTTTTTTTTTATTATTATTATTTAAGCTGAAAAGGCTCACACAAAACACGAAAGCTGAATTAAAGAGGCTTTGGGTTGGGCTTGATAGTGGAACTAAATAAATAAGGGGTGGGTTAGATTAATTATACAGATTTTATTATAGGGTGATAGTGAAAGTAAATAAATAAGTAGTGGGTTGCATTTATAGGGCTGAAAATTGTAAAAATCATTTTAAAATTGTAGTAAAAATTATATTTATAAAAAAAAAATGATGTGACAGCTGATGTGGCGTAACGTGAGAGCAGTAACATTAAACGCTACGCTTCAACTTTTAGTAATATATAGATAAGTCATTTAACCCGATATATATGGTTGTTAATAGGCCAACCATTGATGCAAGGAGTTCCGCAAAAAGGGGCTACAACACTACAAGATGTTGGGCAGGCTTTTTAATGTGAACACAGCCACAGGTTTTCTCCAAATATCATCTGCCTAACCAACTCCAAATAGTGATGAAGAGAGAGAGAGCTGGATGCAGCCTTCCTATCAGAGGGGGTACATGTCAATGTCGGTGCTGATAGTGTGGATGTGGACGCCGTGGAGGAGCTACCCACATTAAGTGAAGGGCAAAGTCGGAGGCGTTTTGAAAAGCGGCTAGTTGAACTGTCTCATTCAAGTGGAAAAAGGAAGAAATGAGGGCCCCGTATGGAAATAACTGAGGCAATTCGGGGGTTTACTGACATAAGGAACCGAAGAAGGAAAAGGTCCACCAACATTGGAGAGTCTTGTGTGGAGGGTGACAATGAGTCAATTATGCAAGCTATAACACTGCTCAACAAGCACACCGATGTGGATCATGTCACATATTACAAGGTCGTAACGAAACTTTATAACCCCAAGAGTAGAGCCACTTTCTTTGCTATGACAGTAAATAGAAAAAAGGGCTTGGATTGAATTTATAGAGAGTGGACTACAGTAGTGGTGGGGGTGGTTGATAGTGTGCACTGTTTAGATGGCTGTGGCAGCAAGTAGTACTCTTATTTTGCTTTAATGTCAATAGTCAAAGTCTGTAATATGTTAATATTTTGGACAATGTTTGCATACTGTCTTCCTTTATTATGTTGAATACTTTGGACATCTATGCTAGCTATGTATGAAATATGTTTTGTGGTTGTCTTTTCTTCTATGAATTGCTTTGTTTGGTGACGTATAGATTTTAGAAAATCTAATGTGTTCTTTACTTCTTTCTTTGGTACACAAGGTAACATATATATATATATAGATGTATATATATAATACTTCCAACAATATATATACTCAGTTATGCAAAATTATATATACTCACTTATGTAGAATTATAAATACTCACTCATGCAGAAATATATATACTCACCTATATATACATACAGCAATATATACTCATTTATATATATACTCACTTATGCAGAATTATATATACTCACTTATATATATATATACATACAGCAATATATATATATATATATGTACTTCTTTTTAGTGGCTCATGTGAACTTGTTGGCTGCCTACAGGTGTGATTCAGTTATGGCTGACGCCGATTCAGATCATGATTCAGTCATGACTAACTCCGATTGAGATGAATATGATAGTGATGTCGAGCTCAAGATTGCCACAACCTACGTTCAACTATGTATAGAGTACGTTCAAAAGTACTACATGAAGCGACCTATGTGCACTAGTATTTTGAGTGGGAGGTCATACGTCCAAGAAGTACTCGAAGGAAATCCCCAAGGGTGCTATGACATTTTTCACATGGACAAGAACATTTTTAGGCACTTTTGTTATGAGTTGAAGCGGCTGCACCTATTAGAGAAGGACATTGGTATTGTTTCAGTGGAGGAGGCCATTGGGACATTGCTATTTATCATCGTACACAATGCTGACTTTTGGCCAACTGCGAACCGCTTCCAACATTCTCTGGAGACCATTCAAAGAATGTTTTGGTGTGCCTTGCGAGCTATCCATGCTTTGGGATGTCTCATTATCTAGCCTGATGCCAATGCAGCTGAGCTTCCTCATTCACTTTGAGGGAATGAGAAATATTATTAATGGTTTGAGGTATGCTTTGATTTTTCTTTTTTTAGTTCTTAGATAAATTATCACTATGATCCATTAAATGTGAAAGATCTGTAATAGAGACTAAGAAAGAAAACAATCTGAAGTGTGGAAGAGATCTGATTGCAAGGTTTGTGCATTTCACTGTAAAATAGTAAATACGTGTTTCTAGTTAACGAAATTAAACTAGTTAAAAAATTAGGAGCAGGAGTGTCATATTAGATCAATAATTTTGCCCTTCTTGTTTTCACATTATAAATTTTGCTATTTAGTTTATAATTATGTGTTTCCAACTTTTTGTTGTGTTATATTTTAGTATCCTCTGCCTCTAGGTAGAGGTTTTCATTAGTACCTTCTTTTCCCTACCCTATATGGGTATGGGAAGGGGGTCTTCAATGAAGGGTGACTTCAAAAATATTTTCTTAAATATCAAACAAATCTACTCATGACTTTGAGTAGTGTATAGCTCTTTTGGTGTAACCAATGGCTAAAGGGTTATGGAGCTTTGGGTTTTTAGTTAACTTTTTAGGCTAGAAGAATGGTAGAGTAATGGTAAAAATGCTGGTAATGGAAAAATGGGTAGTTAGCCCAAGCATGGTTTTAAAGATTAAAGGTGTTTGTTTGATCATTGGTGTGTGGGTGTGAGTTGTTTATTTGATTATAATAGAGAGTATAGAGCATTTTGAATGTGGCAGAAGTGTCTTTGATATCTGACAATTCAAAGCTGTTAGGACATATGTAGTTGTTCAAGCTTGTGAACATATGTCATTATTTTATGTAATTGGCTTATCCTTAGACAAAACGCACTTTACTTGTAATTGGGTAGAACTAGGATGGGTTAAACACTTCAAGAAACAGTGGTTCAAGATTAAGTGTTGAAGCCGTCAAAGTCTGTCCAAGATACAAGCAAGGAAGTGCTGGTTTTTAAATCTCGACACCTACCTCGACAGATACATCTATCGAGATTTAAAGAAGCTGTTTTGCCCGAGCCTCGACAGCTGTCTCGACACCTCTCGACACCTCTATCTGTCGAGATTTAAAGAAAACAGAATTCCAAGTCTGTTTCAAGTCCAATCCGTGTGTGTGTCTTTGGGACTTCTTTTCTCCTAACCCTAGACATATAAAAGGATTATTTTAAGGGCCGTCAAAAAGAGCAACAAGCAGAAATCACAAGACACAAGTTGCTTCTTCTCTATTCATGCAAATTGTGATTTGTGAGACAAAGTTCGTGCCCTAGTTCATCTCTGATGATTTGAAGAACTTTGCAGCCAACATTCTTTCTTCCTCAAGTTGGTGAGTGAGTCACGTACTTGGATTCGTGCAAAAGGAGTAAGCCGCGTACTGGGATCCGCGCATCACATTGGTTAGTCACGTACTGGGAGCCGTGCATTGAAAAGGAGAAATTGTCACTACAGAACAAGTCCAATTGGGTATTGGGGTAAGAGTTCAACTGTAGGTTGGTGAGGTACTGGGATTCCTTACTTGTAACTGCTTGTTGTGATAATAGTGGAGTTTCGGGAGTGGTGACCTTAAATCACCCGGTGGGGTTTTTGCCTTAGGGTTTTCCCCATTCGTGAACAAATCACCGTGTTATTTATTTTCCGCTGCATAACTTAGTTTCGGTGATTTGTTTGTGCTGCCACGTAAATTTGCATGTTAATTTGATTAATTAATAACTGGGCTAATTTAATTAATCTAAATTATCACAAGGGGTCAACGCGTTTGTGGCCTGTCAAGTGGTATCAGAGCAAGCACACTCTGATTAGGGTTTAATCTATTGTGTGTGATCCACTGACCCCTGCTGTCATGGATAGAGGACAATCTCTAATTATACCTCCTTTATTTGATGGCACTAACTATGCATACTGGAAAGTACGCATGAGAGCTTTCTTGCAGTCTTTAGATGAGAAAGTGTGGCAAGCTGTGGAGATAGGCTGGACCAAGCCTACAGAAGCGCCGGCCAATTGGGATGATGCTAAGATCAAGGCGGCAAACTTCAACAGCAGAGCATTGAATGCCTTATTCAGTGCAGTCACCAATGAGGAGTTTAAGAAAATATCCTCAACAGAAACTGCTAAGGAAGCATGGACCATCCTCCAGACAACCTATGAGGGCACTAAGGCTGTCAAAGATTCAAAGCTGCAAAGGCTCACCACACGCTTTGAAGAAATAAAGATGGAAGAGGATGAGTCGTTTGATGAGTTCTATGCCAAGCTCAAGGACATAGTGAACTCAGCCTTCAATCTTGGGGAAACCATCCCAGAACCCAAGATTGTAAGGAAGGTGCTCAGATCGCTGCCAGAAAGATTCCATGCTAAGATCACGGCGATCGAAGAGTCGAAGGATATTGACAGAATTCCTTTGACTGAGCTGGTTGGAAACTTGCAAACATATGAGTTAGGGCTGACCAGATTGGGCAAGTCAACCAAGGGCAAGAGTTTGGCACTGAAGGCTAAAAGCAGTGATACGGATGACTCGTCAGATGATGAAGATTCCAAGATGAAATCCTACATCACAAGGCAATTCAAGAAGTTTATGAAGAACGCCAATGGAAAGGGTTTCAACAAAGACCGTAGACAGTCCAGTTCTTCACAATTCAGGAATCCGGAGAAAATGAAGAAGGATGTCAAGGATGGCGGTCAGTACACTGTTCCCACAGGACCAAAGTGCTTTGGGTGTCAAGGCTTTGGACACATGAAACAAGAGTGTCCTACGTACCTCAAGAGCATAGGGAAAAGCAAGGCACTTGCTGTTACCTTGAGCGACACAGAGCCAGAGGACGATTCCGAAGATGAAGACGACGGAATCTTAAATGCCTTCACTGCCACTGTTAATCCTACTGATGGGGTTATCGAGAAAGCGGATGAAGAAGAAGAGTTGGTGGAATCTAAGTGTGAGATCATGGATGATCAAGATGATATCCACACTGCCTATGAGAAGCTATACAAGCTCTCGAAGAAGCATGAAAAGCTCTATAGGCTGGCCACCAAGAAACTCAGTGATGTGGAACTTGACCGTGAGGAGCTGTCCACAAAGGTTGATCAAGAAAATCAAACCATTGGAGCACTGAGGTTCGAGAACAATTTCTTGGCTGAGAGGACCAAGAAGCTTGAAGCAGAGCTGTTTCAAGTCAGAGCACAACTGGAGAGGACGTCAAGCGCCAAACTGGACAAAATGCTAGATGCTCAGAGATCTTCTTCGGATCGTACTGGATTGGGGTATGAATTCTCTCTCTCTAATACTCCTACTTCTAGTACTACTGTCTTTGTTCCACCCGCTAATAACATTAAAACTGAGGAGAATAATGTTAAAACTGATTTAGCTAGTGAGAACGTAGACAAGGAAAGGTCCATCCTAGGAGCACCCCCTAAAATTGAGAAAAGGGAATCTAGAAACCCTAGGAATAAGAAGGCTAACTCTCAAAAGACCAAACAGAAGAAGCCGCATCTCTGTTACCATTGTGGTCTCGCCGGTCACACTCGACCAAATTGCTACAAGTGGCTCGCCACTCAACAGAGCAATGGCAAAATAGCATCTGGGAGCCAGAATCAGCTTCAGTCTTCTCTCGCTCCTCTTGGAGACATTCTAAAAGCCCTCATGTTCCTTTCGAACTTGAACGGTTCATATTCTTCTCCCCCTACACCGGTTCAAGAGTCAACCAAAAGGAAAGGATCTTCCAAGGTGTGGAAGCCAAAGGGTTCCAAGTGATTTTAGTCACTTCTTCTTCTCTCTTATTTTGTGTGTTGCATTACTTGTGTGTTTCTTTACTGTTTTGAGTCAGTCTAGTTTTATGCATTGTTTTGCTTTACATGTTTTTGTTTGTGTGTTTTCAGTTTTGTGTTTTATTTTTGCTTCTCTAATAAAAATAAAAAAAAATTGAAAAATTGAAAAATACAAAAACAGTGTGTGTTTGTGTGCATTAGTTCATGTAAACTTTTGTAATGGCCATTGAAACAGAGTTTTCTAAACTTTGTATCATCTATAGCTTAGATGAGCACTCTTTTACACAACTAAGCGAGTGAGCTTTGTAGCTCTTTGTTTGTGATGAGTAAGGTTAAGTAATCTCTTCTTCTTAACACTCGTATCACTCTTTTTGACGGGTTGAACTAGAAAATCCTAAGAGAAAGGCATAAATAACCATCTCACCACTGTTACTCGCCAATCATAATATGACATCTGTATGCTTCGGCATAGCAAAAGTGCAATGTCATAAGACACCTGTATGCTTCGGCATAGCAAAAGTGCAGTGTCAAAAGCTTAACATCATTGGGTATTTCTTTTCTTTCTCTTGTATGCCCATGCATGATATGCTTGTTAAAAAGAAAATATGCAAAGAAATAAAAAGCAAAAAGATTAAAAATGCTTTAAAATATGGTTGCAAGCGTGTTTTCTAGGAGATGTGGGAGTTATAGGATGTACCTCGAAGGTGATAGTCCCCATCAAATAGTTATGATTGTGTGTGAGTTAAAGTGATTTTCTCATATCTCAAATCGTCATAACATTGAGACACATATGCAATCTTGCGATGTTTTCACACACGACACGCAATACTCTTTGCTATTCTTGATACATGTGCAGGTACAATGTGATTTGGCCATCACAAGGCTTACATGCGTTAATGTATGCTCACTAAACTGTCTGAACTTGTTTTTGAAATATAAAATTGGTTAGACTTGTTTAGTGTGTGTGTGTGTGTTTTTGAGATATATGAGCAACATATTTCTTGTTGAGAGATGTTTTGAGAGCTTAATGTGTTGGTTGTATCTTTGATTGAGCTGCATGCATGATTGCATTCATGTCTGTGTTTTTCTTCTTTTGAAAAACTGTTTTGAAAGGCATCTCGACACCTCCTCGATACCTCTCAATACATAGCTATCTGTCGAGATCCCCAGACTCTTTCTTATCGCAGTCTCGACAGATACCTCGATAGCAGATGGATCGATCGAGAAACTTTCTGTTTGCTCGATAGCTCCTCGATAGCTTCTGGATCGATCGAGGTTCCCTCTTGCTTGTTTCTTCTACCTCGATAGCTGACCTCGATAGCTGCATCTGTCCACGTGCATTTCTCGATAGCTTCCCTCGACAGCTACCTCGACAGCTCTCGATACCTACAGCTGTCGAGAATTACTGAAGCGCTATATATTGGACCTTCGCGATTTTTCTGCTCATTCTCTCGATCTCTCTCGCTCGAAATCTCTCGGATCTCTCTCAAAAACACTTCCCTCTCCCTCCAAACCTCTCTCAAGGATTTCTCAAGTGGTTCTTCATATTCTTCATCATTTGGTAAGCCTTTATCCCTCATTTCATGCATTGCATTGTTTTCAAAACCCTAGGTTTGTGTTTTTGAAAAATTTTTGGGAGTTTTCAAAATTGTTGGGTTTTCATGAAATTTTTGGGTTGGTTATTGAGTTTTGATCTTCAAAACCACATGCATTGCATCACATTAGCATTCTAATTGTATTTTCATGCATTTAGATGTGTGCCTACCTATTGTGTGCTGTTAGGTTTGGATTGGGCTGAGCCCATGATGTGTTTATTGTTGCACGTCACATGCTCATGCATTTTCATGCATACGTTCTTTTCATTTCAATATTTCTTTCTGCCAATATTGAATTGTTTGGGACTTTTCTGTTTGTCTCTTCTTTCCCCCTCTTCTATGTTTACGTTAGTAGCGTCTATGGCTCCTAAACGTAAGTCTATTCCTCCTAGGAACCCCGTGCGTTCTAAGGGGCAGTCTTCTTCTGATTCTACCCCTGTGTCTGTTCGGTTCCGTGATGAGAAAGCCCGCAAGGACTTCTCGGAGAACTTTTCTAAACGCGGTGTTCATTCGGAACGCCACGTCGTCCTAGCAGACTTTGCCGACACTGACCTTCCCGATGTCATTCACACTCGGGGTTGGGAGTCACTGCGTGACGTCCCGGTCACATCTCCTCTCGTGTTGATACAGGAGTTTTACTCCAACATCCACGGGATAGATTCTTCAGTACCTTCTTTCTATTCTTGCGTTAGAGGTATGCGCTTTTGTGTCACCCCAGAGCTTGTCTCTGAGGTTCTCCATGTCCCTAGGGTGGATCATCCCGATTACCCTAGCTGTGAGCGTCTCTGGACTGTGTCCAAAGACGAGATGATCTCGGCGTTCTGTGAACGTCCTACCCTTTGGGGAGATCACATGTACACACCATGTCGACCTTTTGCTAAAGGTCCTAGATTTCTTAACATGGTGATGACTTTTGTTTTGCACCCACTCTCTCACTACAACTCGATCACAGAGCCTCGTGCTCGGTTCTTGTTGTCCCTCCTTGAGGATCTCTCTATAGACTTTCCTTCTCACTTTATTTGTTCCATCATAGATGTCTATAGAGATACGGCCACCCGTGATAAGCTCATTTTCCCTTCCGCTATCACGAGGATTCTGAGTCGTTTTTCCATTCCCTTCCCTTCGTCCGATCATTACCGCGTCATGTCTGCCATAGACGCCGCTACCGTAAAACGTAGCGAGGCACAGTTCCGATCGCGACTGTCCGACGATGCCACTCCTTCCACCCGTCCTACCACCTCCAGATCCGCTCGAGCTTCTGCTTCTACTTCTTCGAGCGATGTTAGTTTGGGAGACATCATGGCGCAGCTACAGCGCATGGATGCTCGCCTAGATACACTCTCCACCGAGTTGTATCAGGTGAATGTCCGTGTTGGTCGCATCGCCAGGCGACAGGCGACCATGGGCGGCTTTGCTCAGAGGCTTCTCCTCCGCCACCTCATGTGTCGACTGAGACCGAGGCTGATGATGATGGCGATGATGATGATGCTTCAGACGATGATGATGATGGAGATGCTAGCTCATCGGATGAGATGTCTACTTGACACTCTACCCTTTGTCACTCGTGACAAAAAGGGGGAGTAGTTTAGTATGAGAGTAGTCATACTTAGGGGGAGTGTTAGCATAGGACATAGGACATTTTTGTTAGGGGGAGTGTGGATTGAGGGATGTAGTGAGGTGATCTATGTATTTTTTTCTTTTCTTATCTTTTAGAGATACATTGATCATGTACTTACATACATTGTACTTATTCTCTTTCTCTATATGATGATGTATGTTGTTTCTTTCACCTACCTTTCATGTGTTGTTTCTTTTCTGTCTTTATACACATGTTTCTTTACTTGTATGCAATCTATTATTTCTGTTTCACACAAAGATGCCTTGATGTGTTTTGTTTATAAGTGTTTCAGAAATACAGGTTGTCAAAGTCTTCTTGCCATAAACTCTCTTCTTGCAAAGTTTTTCAAGAGTTTGTGTTAGGATAGATTTTACTGTATGTAACAAGTGAGTATGAGTTGAGTGATTTATGACTTCTCTCATATCGTCATTTGTATGTTGTGGTTTTGTCACGGATTGCCAAAGGGGGAGATTGTTAGGACATATGTAGTTGTTCAAGCTTGTGAACATATGTCATTATTTTATGTAATTGGCTTATCCTTAGACAAAACGCACTTTACTTGTAATTGGGTAGAACTAGGATGGGTTAAACACTTCAAGAAACAGTGGTTCAAGATTAAGTGTTGAAGCCGTCAAAGTCTGTCCAAGATACAAGCAAGGAAGTGCTGGTTTTTAAATCTCGACACCTACCTCGACAGATACATCTATCGAGATTTAAAGAAGCTGTTTTGCCCGAGCCTCGACAGCTGTCTCGACACCTCTCGACACCTCTATCTGTCGAGATTTAAAGAAAACAGAATTCCAAGTCTGTTTCAAGTCCAATCCGTGTGTGTGTCTTTGGGACTTCTTTTCTCCTAACCCTAGACATATAAAAGGATTATTTTAAGGGCCGTCAAAAAGAGCAACAAGCAGAAATCACAAGACACAAGTTGCTTCTTCTCTATTCATGCAAATTGTGATTTGTGAGACAAAGTTCGTGCCCTAGTTCATCTCTGATGATTTGAAGAACTTTGCAGCCAACATTCTTTCTTCCTCAAGTTGGTGAGTGAGTCACGTACTTGGATTCGTGCAAAAGGAGTAAGCCGCGTACTGGGATCCGCGCATCACATTGGTTAGTCACGTACTGGGAGCCGTGCATTGAAAAGGAGAAATTGTCACTACAGAACAAGTCCAATTGGGTATTGGGGTAAGAGTTCAACTGTAGGTTGGTGAGGTACTGGGATTCCTTACTTGTAACTGCTTGTTGTGATAATAGTGGAGTTTCGGGAGTGGTGACCTTAAATCACCCGGTGGGGTTTTTCCTTAGGGTTTTCCCCATTCGTGAACAAATCACCGTGTTATTTATTTTCCGCTGCATAACTTAGTTTCGGTGATTTGTTTGTGCTGCCACGTAAATTTGCATGTTAATTTGATTAATTAATAACTGGGCTAATTTAATTAATCTAAATTATCACAAGGGGTCAACGCGTTTGTGGCCTGTCAAAAGCTTATATAAATTTTTCTTTCTTGTTGCTTTGACTACCACCCCTACCACCATAAATTGTTCAAAAAAGTCAATTCTATGACATGCTACATCAGTCTCTAAAAGTCATGCAAGTTAAAGTTAAGTCCTAAAACAATACCGACATATCTTATGATGCAAAAGCATGGGGTAAGTTGGGTGACAATGGCAAAAGAGTTATTTGAATAAATTGAAAATTTTTATTGATAATAAGTCATTAGTTCCTTTTCATATGAGCAATGCTATTAAATTTATTACTTGAAAATTATATTGAACTATCTAGTAAGTTGCAGAGTGTACAAAAATTGTATTTAACCACCTGCAAGTCTCAGAATTTGGCAACTTAAATAAGAACAACTATAGACAAAGAGGCAACATCAATGACTTTTTGATAAGTAAATAATTTCATTAAAAAAGAAAAGTAAAAAAGAGAACTGCCCAAGAATAGGCTGTCTACAAGAGGCAATGCGAAAACAAAAGGAACATGAACAACAAAAGATAATTAGTGAAATCCAAAAAATCTAGAAACCCTTCTACAGAAAACAAAGAAGTTCAAAAAGTGATATTTCAAATTAATCACACTGATTTCAACTCCCTTAAATGTAGCATGACAGTGTCCTAAATGTAGCTTGCACTAAAGTGTTGGTAGGAATGAATAATTATTTAGTAATATTAGTAACTAATTTTGTTGATTTGAACATATAACATCATTCTTGCCTTGCTATGTATCCTATTTTCCCTACACTAGACATTCTGTCTTTGTTAATGTTGTTAAAAATGTATCATATTTTAAATTGAAAAGCAAAATTGAAGAATTCACAGTGCTTGACATTAGATACATTAAGTAATATTTCCAATAACACTGCCAATTTTTATCCAATTTACTTAATTAGAGCTACCTATTTTCTTAATAGAAATGCGTGGGGGCTATCGATGGGACGCACATAAGCGCTTCTGCCCCATTCAGTAGGACCATCGCATTCAAAGAAAGACAGAGTGACGTCACCCAAAACGTGATGTGTGCATGCAACTTTGACATGTGGTTTACGTATGTGCATGTCGAATGGGAGGGGAGTGCGAATAATTCAAGAGTCATGCAAGACGCACTTGGACATGCCGAGTATGAGTTTCCTTGGCCGCCTAGAGGTAAAAAATAGTCTCTTCCTCTTCAATTTTGTCTTCCAATATAACTTGTAATAGCAAAATTTGAATTTTGTACATAATTCTTTATTGGTTGTGTCTATTACTAAAGTTCTTCATTACAACATATATATCATATTATACTATAGCATGAACAGTTTTGAGAGAGGGGGGGAATCATAATATCACACATTACAACAAATCATTCTAATAGTCATTGGAAGCATACTTTCAATGACAAGCAAATGCTAAACTCCAAAAAATGCAAAAAAAAAAAAAAAAAAAAAGATTATAATCCTCCATTTATCAGTTGTAGAGAGGAAAAAGATTGAACTAATAAATACTTCCACTTTTTATTTATCCATTGAAAGCCATTTCAAATTATTTTGCTCTAAAACTTACATGATGAAGCTCATCCTGTACTCTTTACTTTGAATCTGTCATTGGTAATAAGGAAGCATCAAAAGCTTTGTCTTTTGCTGCTTGGGTCTGAATGTCTGTAAGGTGATATTTTTGCAATGACACTTTATTGTCACTTCAAAATACTTGTGTTGGGTAATATTAATTTTTGGTTGGTTATCACTCTTAATGCAAGATCATATTATCTTGTTGACTCGAGGTACGCAATAGGCAATGCATTCCCCCCCCTCCCTACAAGTCCTTATGCTATCATGCCCAGGAGTTTCAGGGTGCAAACCAGCAGCCTACTACCGCACACGAGCTGTTCAATTATAGGAATTCGTCATTGCGAATGGTGATTGAACAATGTTTTGGAGTGTTGAAGGCGAGGTTCCCCTCCTGATTGAAATGCACTCATTCTCCATCTCTAGACAACGATTGATTGTGACCACTTGTTGTGTACTGCACAACTTTATCTACATGTATAACCGGGCAGATGAAATGTTCCAAGTGTGGGAAGAAACATTTGTGCGTAGCAAAAACATAAGCATAGCGGGAGCTACAAACTAGCAGCCTACTACCCCACAGGAGCTGTTCAATTATAGGAATTCGTCATTGCAAATAGTGATTGAACAATATTTTGGAGTGTTGAAGGTGAGGTTCCCCTCCTGACTGAAATGCACTCATTCTCCATCTCTAGACAACGATTGATTGTGACCACTTGTTGTGTACTACACGACTTTATCTACATGTATAACCGGGCAGATGAAATGTTCCAAGTGTGGGAAGAAGCATTTGTGCGTAACAAAAACGCAAGCATAGCAGGAGCTGCACGCATAGGCGGTAGGGCTACTGAATAAGCTTTTAATGCTCAGGCACAACAAGCTATGTCGAAGTATTGTGATAGGATAACTGCTGCTATGTGGGCAGATTACATAGCCAACATATGATTGAGCCTTTTGTGAAAATGTATTTATGGCCATTATGGAACTTACCTACTATTGTTGACATTGTTGCTCTTATCTTGTAATATTTTGAAAGAATATGGGTCCAACTACTTATCTTGTATTTATGGAACTTATCTACTGTTGTTGACATTGGTTTTTTTATAAGTATGACCATTGCTGGGAATTAATACCAAAATGTCTTAGTGTCTTAATGAATTTTGTGATTTCCATAGTAAATCAAGTAGTTTCCATGAAATGATAAAGATTACCATTGATCCCAAGTTGTTTTAGTGTTTTGTGCTAATGTGACCTTTTATATGGTAATTATAATTTATTAGTATTTTGTTGTGTACAAAATGTTAAAAGCACCAGATTGTATTGGTATATATATAGTTCAATGTTTTTTTTTATTGTTGATTTTCCTTTTGTATCATCACAAGTTATTTGTAGCTAGACTTTTGAAATTTGGAAAGGGTGTTTAGAGGAGGCTTATATATCTCTATGTGTGGTAGTCACACTTAAAGATTACCATTGCAAATGACTACCTTGTTCAATCCCAACTAGATTGTTCGTTTTATCCTATTTCTTCTAATTGGTACCCTTTCATATCAGTAGCAAAGGCCATGATGAAATTAGTAAAGCTCAAATTTCATGAAAACAAAATAAACCCTAGAGAGTCTGAATAATATGATGAAATTCCTCCAGCCAGATTATAATCCAAAGAATTAATCGAGTTTTGAGGTGATTTGCTAGGCATTACTTGAAAGACATAACATATGAAGGCACAACTGAGGGATCCTTCCACAAGTAAAAGGTCAATGAAAATTAGAGCATTCATAGGGTAACTTACAAACTATTAATCCAATAACATACTATTGTAAAAGTCAAGAATCAGCCCCATACATATACATAGCACTAGCAAAATGGATTACTCAAGATTGTCCAAAAATAGTACACAATGCATCAAGTTCATGAGGACTCCGTAGTACATAATAAAATAATATGGTTACACAGCAAGAACGAACACATCATCGTGACAGTTTTGTTTACACCATTGTCATAGTTACCATAAGTGCAAGTGCGGTGCATAACAAACACTATCTAATGAACATAATCTTTACCATTATTTTTGTCTCAACAATGGGGTGGCCCTTGTCATGCATGACCCTTAATTCCTCTCGCAATAAACGCAGCTCTTCTTGTAGTTGCTGGAAATCCTCTGCATATGACAATGGCTTCTTCAAGGGAATACACCATTGAAAAAACCCACATACGTCCTTTGGGCAACATTGGGAAAGCCTATATCGGTTCTCATTTCACTTATCCAAAATCCTCACGCTGGCTCTCAAGCCACAAAAACAGTTGGAATTTTGGAACCAAAGGTCATCGTCAATATCCTCACGCATTGCGTCTGACATCCGCAAGATGACGACACAACTATCTCAACAATCATTTTAAAGGCATGTTCTACATAGAAGGCAAGAATGTTTACAATCATATATAGTGGTCACCAATTAACACATAAAAATTATAGGCACAATCACTTTGATATCTCAACAATCACATTAAAGGCACAATCACATACATAGCTTAGAAAATTATGTTAACCATACACCAACAGAAGGGAGCAATTGTAATCACCAAGTGTATATGCATTTTGATAAATTTGAGTTGAGTGCAATAGACATATTTTGAAAATTGTGTCTAAACGCTGCCAACCATGCATTCAACATGTTTTTGAAATAAATAACAGAGATGATGTCAGCTCAATGTTCATTTGTTAGAAAAGCAATTCAATATAGTTACTTTCGAAGCAATGCAATATAGTTACTATCGAAGACAGCATTTCAGCAAACTGTCAGTATATAGGTTTGTATGTAATTTACCTGGTAAAGGATAAATTAAACCACACAGTCAATGTGGGTTTCAAAGCCATTATTTAGAAAAGTTCCATGAGCAGTGCTTACAGATTGAGATGACCTTTCAATCTATCGGTTAGATGCTATCAAGATTGAAAAAATGAGTTTGAGATGGACATTTTGCATATTCAATTTATAAAGTTGTCTTACAAAAATGAATTCATAGAGATGCTTATGGGCATAATGACATGATTGGGATCTAGAATGATACAATGAAGTCAGTATACAATTTTATTTAAATCATATATCAATTACCTACAAGTGGACAGTTTTAATCAAGATTGACAAATGCTTCCACTCAAAAAATTGACAAATGCTTGAAAAGCCAACAAATATTACAAATGAATGTTTTTCCCTTTTTTGTGCATTTCAAGTACATATTATGGTATATGAAATTAAATCCATAAATGGAATTTTTCCTGTAGCTCAAAATTTCATCAGTTGTGGCGTAAATTTCGTATATTCTTCATAATTCAATTGGAAGCCCTTCATTGCTTTTTATGCAATTTCAATCTATTTTTTTTTCACTATTTTAAAGCTTAGTAGGCATGCCAAAGTATCTTACAAGTTGAACGGACCCAGATAAAACAGACCCAAACTTACACATTACAAAACATTATCAATACTATTAAACAACCATTTGAACATGCTATCAATTCGTGCAACAAAAATTATAGCAACATATCCAAGTAGACCCTCTGGTTATGCAATTTCCTATTTTACAAAACTATCATTCACAAAACAAGAACAGAGAAAACCAAACTACTCCTCACTTACACACACCAAAATCGAAGTTAAGATAGTCAGTAATTCCCAACAAAAAAACAACAAATCTAAAAGAAACCCACTAGCTATTAAAACACAGTCACAGACACTCCTCTCTCTCTCTCTCTCTCTCTCTCTCTCTCTCTCCACGTTTAAAATCAAAACCAAAAACAAAAAAAATAAATAAATAAGAAAACCCTTCTTGCTATTTATGCCACAGCTTTTGAAATCTATGGGTGAAGAAAGAACTGTTCAATCTTTTTCAAATCACCATTGACAAGCAAGGTAAAAGTGAGATTCAAACCTAGATCTTAGAGTGATGGATCAACGGCGACAAAAGCTCGATTTGTTGCTGGGTCTTGGAGTGCTGACAGTGGAGATAAGATCCTATGAACGTGAAGCCCAGCCGTGGATCTTCTGCTGCATCGATGGAGATGAGGACTGTGTGTGGGATTGGTTTTCTACTCTCAAGGAAGAGAAGGAAAAAAGAAGGAACAAACACAGAGAGCAATGGGAATAAAAGATGTTTCTCTCTCCTATATTAAAAAATTTTTATTTCGTACAAGTGTCATCTTTTTTTTAAAATCAAACACACACATACCAAACACATATTTCTATTTTTTGAACAATGAAACATGTAATTTAAACTTTGATACCAAACACTTTTTTTTTTTTTTTTTTTTTAAAAACACTAAAAACATGTATTTCAACAACATTTTTTAAACCACAATTTTCACATTAATTTAAACAACAAGTTTTGAAATCCATGACCAAACGGGCTCTAAATCTCACAATGGTCCAGTTCAATATGTCTTAACTCTTAAAACATATCAATATATCAACTAGAAGTCTCCACTTCCATGATCAAGACAAATCATCATAGTTGATATGTTATAGTCTTCATAGATGAAATGCCAAATTTCATCACCGAGTACGAACTAAAATTCTGAGTTTACAAAGAACTTGTTATTTATATTTTCTGTTACTAAATCACATACTATGCATCTCATGAACCATATGATAATGCCCAAATATTCATATTACCATTATTTTAAATAATAACAAAACAACTTTATTAATCATAACATAATATCATACATAATGTCATACATAATATCATACAATAGGATTTAAAGGGCACAATCCAAACATAAGAAATGGCAGGGAAGTGTCTAATAGGACAAGTATCTCCCCAAATCCAGATAAGAGATATCCAGCTAGATGGAAGAAGAATGGAGGATAAAAGGAGGAGATGGCAAACAAGAGGGGGGATCCAAAAAATTCAGGAGAGAGAGAGAGTGCAAGAACTTGTATTATCGTTTGATTCATTCTTTGTACCTTGGAAAATAGATTAATCAAAGTGTCTATTTCAATCTTTCCTTACCTTCAATTATCTATCCAATCTTTCTATTATGGATTTCTATCCCTTCTTATTTAGAAATTATTTGTGTTGTTCAAGAACTCAAGCACTGTTCTTCATAAGTTGTGTTTTTGACCCCCACAATGAATATGTATAAATCTCAATTTTCCCTCTTATTTATCTTAAAATTTCGTTTGGTTGGGGAGATTTTAGGAGATGAGAAAAGCGGAGAGAAAATGGTATTTATGGGCATTTGTTTAGAAGAGAAAATGTGAGAAAAATTTGTGGGCCCAAGTGTGTTCTCTCGAGCCCACCAAAATGTAATCTCCCCAAATCAGGGGAAAAAATCAGAGAAAAAAGGGAAACATTACAAAAGTTCCCACTTGATTTGGACAAAAATGTCTCTTGCAATGTTCATTTCTCTTCTTTTTCTTTCTTTTTTTCATTTTCTTCTTTGGTTTTCTTCATTTCCTTGTGCAACGTTCACTTCTCATTGGTTTTTTTTTTTTTTTTTTGCTCATCCGTTTTCCTTTCCTTTTTCTTTTTTTTTTTAATATGGGTTTCTTTCCCTTCTATTTTGGGTTATTTTACTTTTTTTATTATAATCGAAGTGCCTATTATAATTTTCCCTTGTATTTATCTTAAGTTTCATTTGGTTGAGGTGATTTTAGGGGATGAGAAAAGTGGAGAAAAAATGATATTTTTGGGCATTTAGTAAGAAGAGAAAATGTGAGGGAAAATTGTGGGCCCAAGTGTGTTCTCTCAAGCCCACCAAAATGTAATCTCCCCAAATCAGGAAAAAAACTAGAGAAAAAATGGGAACATTATAAAAGTTCCTGCTTAATTTGGACAAAATATCTCATGCAATATTCATTTTTCTTCTTCTTCTTTTTTTTCTCATTTTCTTCATTTCCTTGTGCAACATTCACTTCTCATTCGGTTTTTTTTTTTTTTTTTTAATTTGCTCATCCGTTTTCCTTTATATATATATATATATATATATATATATATATATGGGTTTCTTTCCCTTTTGTTTTGGCTTATTTTACTTTTTTTTATTATAATTGAAGTGCCTATTCATACACAATTTTTTAATAAAAATATAATTTGAAAATTTTCAAAAATTAATAGAGGTATGAGAGTAAATTTATACAATCTACATTTTCTATCCTCTCATTTTTCTAAACAAAAGAGTTATTCATCCCTTTACTTTTCCACTCCTCATCAAACACTATGAGGGAAAACTAAAATATCTTCTATTTCCCCACTTTCCATCCCCTCCTTATTTTTTATCCTCCCACTTTTTCATCCCCAAACAAATTATACCCTAAAACCTTCTTAATCAAACAAGAGAAATGCATAACCATTTTCTATCCTTTTATTTTGCTATTGGTCTATCCCTTCTACTAATAATATATGATTAAAATTGATATATTTTCTATTCATTTAATACTTTTATTATTATTATTATTATTATTATTATTATTATTATTATTATTATTATCATAACACTTTCTTATCATTCCTACCAAAAAGAGGCCTTAAGAATAATGATGTGAATATTGTACATTTACAATTCTGGTATACGCATATTTACAATTCTAGTAATGGGTTCTAGTTAGCTTAACTAGTAAAGTCTCTGATGGTTAAATAAGAAATCTGATATTCAATTCTCGTCTTCACCAAAAACTAATTGGTATTTTAGTTTGATGATAAAGAGATATTATTAGGAGTAAACGCCATAGATTGAAATACTCTAAAAAAAATCTAGTAGACAACACATTTTTTTAAGTACGGCGTAGATGGGATTCGTTCTGTTATATTAAACAAAAGAGAAACATTTCAGTCTCCCTTGATTTCAGGTGAAAACCTCGCTCATATTTTGTAAAATTACACTTTAGTACATATTCAGAGATTCCATCAACCAAGAAAAAAAAAAGTGTTTCTTAAATAAATAAATAAAAATTCTAAATGGACAGTTGAAATTACTAGGTTGAGAATTTTGTAGCAGAAAAAATAAAAGTTTATAAAAATCTTTTACACTAAAAATATTAAGGTAATTTAAGCATTTCATTTAATTTTAATAACTTTGTTAATAGTTTCCATCCATTGTATTTGTTTGAAACACAAGAATTGTTTGCATAAAGTTTCAAAATACCAAAAAAGTATTAACTTTTTAATAAAAGGTAGAAGAGATTAGAGTAATTTATGGGGGTTCAAATCAGCTCAATTGTTAATTGTTGAAGATTGGTTTGAATTCTTTTTTTCTTTTCTTTTCTTTTCTTTTCTTTTTTTTTTTTTTTTTGAGAAAAAGGTTTGAATTCCACTTAATTATTAATTTTTTCCTATAATAACTTACTCCACAATCCCTTAAAAGTTATCATAACTTTTTAGTGGAGTTTGTGTCGTGACTTTGTGTTAAAACTTAAAACTCAAAACTTCTTTCCCTTTTGCTTATATGTGTGTTTGTTTGTTTTTTTTAAAAGAAAAAAAAAATCTAATGACAAAAGACACTTATCTAATACCTATTTAATAAATAAAAAATTCATCCCATCTATTAGAAAACTTCTTCACAAGAATTTTAAACAACTAAAAGTTTTAGAAGAAGTTAAAGACAATTTTAGTAAAAATATGTGATAAAATTAAATGATTTTGAGTTTTTAAAAAAAATGATTTTGAGTTTTTTTTTTTAAATTAATAGATTTGTATTAAGCATTGGAGTTATGGTGGGCTAATTTCACGCTCTTAAGGAACCAAGGGGCGTCTATTGTTGAAAAAATTATAAGATACTCATAATAAACAAGTGGCGTGGTCCATTACTCCACTAAAAGTTTTCTACTTATTTAAAATTGCTGAGTAAGTAAAAATTTTTATAAAAAAACTAATTACCGACTAATAATTTCAAAAAAATAAATTTTTTTAATAAAATGGTAAACAAATGACTTGGTTCACCGCAAAAAGGGGCAATTGCTGGCATGTTGGGAGTTCTCTCATTGACAGTCAAACAAGCCGGTGGATGCTAGTGGTCACGGCTCACGTCACTTTGTTTTCTGTTTCATTTTTTAATCCTTTTGACTCTTACGCCCACTAGAATCTGGGTTAGCTGGTTTTATATATATATACATATATGAAATTCAAGTTATGGTGTATAATTTCTCTTGTTATTATTATTATTTTAAATAAAAATTTTATTCTAATTTAATTTAAATGTATATTTACTATGAAGCTCTATATTGAAAACTTGAATTCAACTCTTACTTCCTACACAAGAACTTAAACTTGTGAAATTACCATCATGTTAAGAGTGCATTTTAGTTCTAATAATTGTTCTTATTATCACGTTAATATACCAATCAATTTTTGGTACAAACAACTATAAATTCTAATCTTCTTATGCGGCAAGATACTACGCTATAGCCTATATGTGTTGTAGCCTTTGAAGCATATAGTACCAATCCCATTGCATCATAGAAATTCTTCCAGTATGATTGTAAGAATGCGTGATTCCCCCCACCCACAAGCAAATCAATCAAAATGAGTTCCTCATGGCTAATTAATCAGAGCCCTGCTGACAGCCATTCAGTTATTCCAATGCACTGCACCGGAATGTTGTCAATTTTTAGGTAAAACATTCATGCTTTGCTCAATATTACCCCACTAAAGATTTTGTACTTCTTTTTTAAGCTGAGCACTAAAGAATAAAGATCTTGTACCTTTTCTTTTATTAAAAGGATTTTGTACTTGAGAATTGATGTTTGCACACTAGCTTTTTATTCTACTGCACTATAATATTTTACGCGATTAAATAAAACTTTCATAATAAATCTTATCCTCACCTACATTATGGTGTAGGATAGAAAAATATATATACACAAAGATGATTCCACTTTTAAGCTTTCTTTCCATTATTTTGTGGACACTAGGAAAGCTGTAGATGAATTGGTGATGCTGATCATAAAGTGAACACTTAGCATGTGACTGTATAAACTTTAATCTTCTACGGGTAAGTCTGGTATGCCTGGCACACTTAATAAAAATTAAAAGGTTGTTTTCATTTTGGAATTTATGATTTCAAAATTTTTTATTTTGGTGTTTCATGTTTGAGTTCAATTTAATATTTTCTATGCCGTCCATTTTCACCCCCAATAAGTCCATTTCTGTTAGTAATCTTACAGTTAAGTGATAGATAAATGTCTTCCATTAAGAAGGTTACCCATATAGGTCTATTTCAGTGTCATTAGATTATTAACGAAAATGGATAACACTACCAATATATAAAAATGAAATTAAACAAGAAGAACCAAAATGTAAACAATGTCGAACTTTAAGGGTCAAAAATGTACTTTAGTCTTTAAAAAAAAGCATATTCAACCATAATTATGGTTTGATTATCACTTTCACTAAATACTTTTTTTTTTTTTTTTTGAGGGTGACTTTCACTAAATACATAAGTGGATAAATATGACATGTAACTCTTTATGGATAAAATAAAAATAAACTTAGCCAACTCACACACAATAAAAAAACAACCCAAAACAAATTTTATTCCCTAGTATATTCTAGTACAAACATACATTAAAAATTCGTATGTTCCCTCTTTGCATTCAGTAGTGCATGGTAATTGCCAAACAATTTTGTTCCCCTCCATGTGGTCTCCAATAATGGGAATCAAAATTTAAAAAAAATAATAATGGGAATCAACTTAGTACATCCCATCCAGCTAGTAATCTGATCTAAAAATGACCCACTACATAACAAAGTACATTCAGGACGTGTTGCAACACTATTGCCTCATTTATGGCTCCGATCCCAATGCACTTATTCTAACCTACAAAATAAACCTCAGTTTAGTAGGTGAACATCCCCTAGTCACATATATACTCTTTTAACATATACACCTTGACAATCATGACCATTATTGATTATCCACTCATAAACAAAAGGGTTTTGTACCTTTATAATAAAGGGTTCCATTTTTTATTTAAAAAAATTACACTTTGAATAAACAATGTCAAGTGAATGTATCAATTATTGGTCTTCAAAAATCGAGCTTGGAAGTGCAAAATAAGAACCGTTCAAGTTACATAGGATTCTAATCTTTCCCTACCACTTGTGTTTTGTCCTCTATGATGAGAAATCAGAGAAAAGTTAGCATAAGAGAGAGAGGACCTTCCCACCAATTATATAAGAGTCCGAGGTGGGTGGGGGGTCATATAGGTGTGGGACACTCAAAGACCAAACTCTCTTAATTCTAAAGAGGGGGATGATGGCAGAGCATAAAGGTAATAGAGGCTTAAACAAAAACGTCAAGTGAGGAATTGTCTTTGTCAATTGGCTATATAGCATCCGTGCAGCATCTTCTTACATTACCCTAATTGAAAAATATTTACTTTTTTGCTTGCGTGAGTTTGCCAACTTTTGGCTGCTTAGCTTGATTTGACTTGCATTTCCATTCATTGTTCGTACGCATGAACATAAACAGTTCCCAATAGAGAGAGATGAAAGATAAGAACAAGGATAATAATATTAAAAAAAAATTGAAAGAAATTTCATGCCTTCACCATGTTCAACACAAAAGTAGTCCTTTTTATTTTACAATTTTTCACTCTACAAATGTGAACTTGCACCACCATCGTCATTTAAAACACGACAGATTTGACAATTAAGGTTTAATTTTTTTTAAAATCTAATGGTGTATCGTGTCAAAGTACATCAGAAATGAACTCTATTCTTATTCTACAATATATATATATATATATATATATATATATATCACAAAGTTCATAAAAAGTAATAAAAATATTCATTCCTCTAGCTCAATGTCTAAATTCAAATCACGTCGCGTTGCACACGCACACACGTTATTAGAGGCTAGTATATATATAAATTTATAAGTCATTCAATTATCTTCCACTCAATGTGTTTAGGTTCAAACCTCGTTGCACACATGTTTTGGAGTGTTGTATTTAATTTTAGGGAGTCATTCAATTATCTTCTTCTCAAAAAACTCCCTCTTAGGTTTTCTTCAAGAAAAAAAAAATTTGATAACAAAGAAAAAAATTTCTTCAAGGAACCGCAATGATAAATCACCTAAATTGCCAATTTTTATTAATAATAAGAGCCTGTACATGAACTTCTAGTCCTACCTAACCTACCTCACTACAAGAAGCCTAATAAAACAAGAGAAATTAAAGAAAAAGAAACAAAAGCAACAAACATAGAACCAAATATTTCCATGCCTAAACAAAAGAACTAGCTACCCCTCCGAATAAACAGAGATTCTAACTCTGAAGGATCAAAGTAGTACACCTTGCTAACTTGATCACCACGATAATTACACTTGGGAATGGGAGCAACTCTGTTCCTCTTCGGAGGAGGTGGGCACTTCAAAGGCTTTGGAATTCTTGATTCTTCCCCAGTTGGAGTCTTCAAACTTTCTTCACTTTCCTCCCATTCATTCTCAACTGGTTTCGTATATATGGGCTTCAATGGAGCTCGTAATGGAATTCCAGCAATAACCCAGCTTTTATCTTCTGCTCCAGCTTGCTGCAGTGCTTGCTCTGAAAACCCCATCTTAAGATTGACTTAATAGAAAGCAAAAAAAAAAACACCCTTTGAGATGTGTATTATAGAAGAAGAAGAAGAAGAAGAAGAAGAAGAATAAGAATAAGGGAATAATATGAAACTTGGTGGGAAAGTAGTGAGAGAAAGGAAAAAGGGTTAGTTTTTATAAAAGGTGAGAGAGGAAGATTAAAAGAGTTGGGAATTAGATTCGAGTGAGACTCTCAAAATCAAACTTGGAATAGAGAGAGTTTGGAGAAATGAGGAGACAGACAGAAAAGATAATAAATAGTGAGATACGCTTTAAAGTGGAAAGGAGGAAAGAAAAGTAGGAATAATTTTCTATTAAAAAAAATACTGCCATTACAATATTTTTATAAATTATAGGGGACATTTTGTCATAATTTTTGAATCAAAATACACAATAAAAATTATTTCTTTAAACCAATAATATTCTCCACATCTAAAATTTGATGTAAAAATATTCTAAAAACTAATCTCGACCTAACCATTCTACTATATTCGTGTTAGTGTTCAACGTTCTTTTTGTACAAATGAGATAAAGAGAGAGAGAGAGAGAAAGAGAACCCGAGGCGAAAGGAGACTGTGCTGTGACATAAGCACACATAGATAGATTGATAGGTATGAGAGAGATTGATTAGAGGAGTGGCTGCCCGTTAAGTTAGCTGACCGCGGGCAGGCTGAAGTGAAAGAGGGAATTTTTATTCACTTACTTAGAATTTGGCGCCAAAAATTCTTGTAGGTCTAGCTAGGACCATCGGGATCACCAACAGCCAACAGTTAATGTGCCAAAATATATATATATATATATATATATATGGATTTTCATTAGTTTATCCTTTGAGTGACATGTAGAGTCTTTTTCTCTCGGGGCATAATTATTAAAATATAAAAAATACTAATGAATGTTTTAAGGTATTAATTAATAATTTATTTAAAAAAAATTATGAGAAAAGAAATAAAAAGTAATTAATGTATTAATAGTTTTTTTAATTTTTCATAAAAGTAGAATCAAAACTTTCATAGAATGAATTGTTAAACAGTGCTCTAAGAGTACTCCGTTAGCATGACGCTTGAAATATTATGGAATCTTGTAAAAAATATAATTTCTATAATTTTATTTTTGAAGCCATATAATTATGTTCTTTTGGTTTAATGAAAATATGTATACTCCAAGTCCATCAAAAACAAAAGTTTAAAATGTAAATTACATTTTTTAAAAATTTAATTGAAGATTTAGTTTTTTAACTTTACTTTCGTTCAAATGAGTCTTCTAATTTTCAAATTTATTCAATTCAATCACTATCGAATTTTTGACAAACTTGGATAAAATGCATGAATTGAATAACTTTGAAACTTAAAAAACTCAAATAAACAAAAATAAATTTAAATAACCGAAACAAATCTCAATTAAACTTAAAGGACATACTTTACATTTTAACCAATAAAAATAAAAAAACTATAAATCCCTTGTGAGTAACTTGGAGAAGGGTCTGCTCACATCCATCAAAATGGTAATCGTTATGAGGACATGCTACTTAAAGGGAAAAAAAATTATATGATTTTTTGGTGTTCTCCAATTTATTTGTAATCCACTTCGTTAACCCCTAAAAGTTTTGTAGGAGACTTAATTTATTATGTTTAATAAAACAAAACTAAGGGAAACATAGGTTCAAGGCACTGCCTATTAGAATACAATATAAAGAAGTCAAAATAAAAAACATCCTCCAACTGGGGCAGAGGAGCATCATACAAAATAACGTCATCATATTCAAAGGCTTTGCCAAGGAGTCAACACGCCTATTTGCCTTCCTGAAGCAATGCACTAGCCTCAGTTGGGGAATTTGGAAAGCCAATAGCATCAATCATTAACAAGAGAACAGACAAGGCTATTAGGGGTTTTTTAAACTTGAAACTAGATCAACAGTAGACATAGCATCCAATTCGATGTCTATTGTCTCCACAACAAAGGCCATCTCTGAGAGCCCAGAGCTCAGCCGGGAAGTTTAAAGGAACTCCACACCTATTTACACAATTATCATTATGTACAAGGCCATATAGAATTAGATGGGTGGGCAAGGATTGGTCTCATACATTTGTTTTAGTGAGTTTATATTTTGTTATACATGTACAAGCCTTTTGGAATGAAATGGATGAGCAAAGCTTGGATTTAGCATTCTTGTACATACACTCAATCTATAAGGATGTGAACACATAGCAAGTGGCAAGTGCTTGACACATGTTCGCATCCTAACAGGTCCAATGCATAAGGACCCAAGCCATTTCCCAAATGGATATATTTTTGTTTTCATATACAATAAGTGGAGAGGAAAGGTTAAGTTCAACACAATACCATTGAGTTCTAAATTCTTTGCAAGGGACAATTGTATCTTAATCAAGGAGTAGTTGATAATTTCATATTTGTATATAATCTGGTATATTATTGAATACTAATACAGAAAATTTTGTAAAAATCTAGCTTTTTAGATGGTTACGAAATAGATTCCCAATTTAAAGCTTTTTATTTATTTATTTATTATTATAACTAGCATGTAACTCCATGCAAATGCATGGATATATTTAAAATTATACAAAATTTTTATTATAAAAATATAAATAGTTAGTCAAATTATTTTTTTAAAGCATGTAACACATGCATTCATACATACATATAAGTACATTTAAAATTAAACACAATTTTTATCATAAAATATAAATAATTAGTTAAATTATTTTTTAAAAGTAAAGGTAATTAGTCACATATTAAAATTCTTACATAAATTTAATACTAATTATGATCATTTTTTTCTAATTTTTAATAAAATAGAACGTGCAGTGATTTTTATTTTATTTATATTTTGAGAAACATGTGATGATTTTTATTAAGTATATGTGATTGTTCTTTTTTTTTTTTTTTGTAGACACATGGCACAAGCTTAAGTAGATAATTTTGGTGTAGTTCCCACATAAATTTAGACACATGACGCAAAATTAGATTATAATTTCAAATTCTAATTCAATTTTCTCTAAACTTTACCTATTCATGTTAATATATATATATAGATGACTTATAAATTTGAATTTTTTTTAATTATATGATTATGTTTTTTATGGTTGATTATGTTGGACTCTTCGTTTTCTACTCTAAATAAACTAATTTGACACAAAAATTTAAAATTTTAGATTAGATGGGATACGTGACGCAAAATTAAACTCTAATTGAAATTCAATTTTTACACTAAATTCAATTTTGGCACAAAATTTTAAAATTTAAATTAGATGAGACATATGGCACAAATTTAGACTCTAATTGAATTTCAATTTAAAATTTAATTGGATTTTCTCTCTGTTGTACCTATTATGATATATATATAGATATGTGAAAGTTTATATATCATTTTTATCCAAGCGCAAATCAAGGTTCATATGGTGCTTGATTCCAAAGCTTTCAAATAGAATGCAAAGTTATCTTCCCATTTGGGAGGTTTGTTTTTGCTAGGTAAATTAGGGTGGGGGGTTTCAAACTTAGGTACCCAAGTACCACAAGAGGCACTTGAACCATTGGGTCTCTCTTGAACCCCCGGACTTTTTATTACGAGTAAATAAGACTACTTGCACCAAAGTAACTCACAAAGTAAATATAAATTTTTGTTAAAATATAGTCTAAACATCACTTATTTTAATAATATAAATTTTAATGGGTTACTTTTTTACATACTATTGTTTGTTTTCTTTATTTATTTGAATTCTTTAGAGTAAATTTCATTCACATCTCTTAAGATTTGGGCAAATGCTAATTAAGTCGAAGTCTTTTCAAAACTAACTAATTTGGTTCCTAAAGTCAATTTAGTCTCTAAAACAGTTAAGAAAAAATAACTAACAATTTAAGGACTAAATTTGCTAGTTTTGAAAAGTTTTGGACCTGGTTGGCATTAGCCCAAATCTCAAACTATGTTAATTAAATTTACCTAATTCTTTATGTCAACTTTGTTTTGGCAGAAAGAAAAAAAAGCAAAAAACGTTTCTAAAATTTTTTGCCCAAAAAGAGAAAGAAAATTCCGATAGTAACCTTTGTTTCTCAACAACCAACCATTGTCGACCGTATTTGACCAAATGTTATCTTTTTACTCTCTTTTCTCTTTCCTTTTGCTTGAACAAACCGCTTTTCTTCTCAATTCCACATATATTTCAAACTTGAGGCTTATTTTCCATTTGAGAGTCCCAAATGGCCCAATTAACAGAAAAATGTTTTCCCACTAATTTAGGGTTTGTTATGAAATTTTCTGTTTCATAAAATCAATCAAAAAATATATATATATATATATATATATTAATAACCAAAGCACAAAGAAAATTTAATTAGATTTTAATTTAATTCTCAATTTTATGTCACGTATCTTATTTAATTTTTAATTTTATGCATAGTGAATTATTAAGTGTAAAAATCGAAAAGTCCAAATCCAATTAGATTCTAAATTGGATTTCAATTAGAGTTAAATTTTCCACCTGTCCATTTAATTTTTTTAATTTTTGTGGTAAATGAATTATTGGGTACAAAAACCGAAGAGTTTAAATCTAATTAAATTCTAAATCATATATATAATGAGAAACCATTATATACTTTAAAAATGTATGGTTTAAAAAAATTGTAAGTTAATAACATGTATAATTTGAATCTATTCTAAAAAAAAAAAAGTTTTAATTAATTTGAACCATAAAATTATGATTGTTTTTAATTGTACTTGTGTATATGCATTAAGTTACACACTAGTTTGTCTGTGTGTGTGTGTGTGTGTGTGTGTAAAGCTATGAGAAAATTCAATTAAATTTCAAATTGTAATTCAATTAGAGTCTAATTTTGCATTATGTGTCTCATCTAATCTAAGTTTTTAAATTTTTATGCCAAGTAAGTTAATTTGGTGTAAAAATTATATTTCAATTAGAATTTAATTTTGCGTCACGCGTCCCATTTAATCTTTTTTTTTTAAATTTTTGTGTCAAGTGAGTTAATTTAATGTAGAAAACAAATAGTCTAATCTATATATATAATAATAGGTAAAACTAAGAGAAAATCCAATTAAATTTCAAATTATAACTCAATTAGAGTCTAATTTTGCGCCACGTATCCCATTTAATCTAAGTTTTTAAATTTTTGTGTCAAGTGAGTTAATTCAATGTAAAAATTAGATTTCAATTAGAGTTTAAATTTGCAACATATGTCTCATCTAATCTAAGTTTTTTAATTCTTGTACTAAATGAGTTAATTTAATGTAAAAAACGAGGAGTCAAATATAAATAAACCATAAAAAACATAATTTTTAAATGATTTTATATTTATGAGCTTTTTTTTTTTGTAGAACTAAAAATAATTTAATTTTATAAGTCATCTATATATATATATATATATATATATATATATATTGTGGGCGCCCAAGGACAAAGGATGCATTGTAAGGGCCCGATGACCGAGGATGAAGTTTAAGAGTCGTAGTGTGAGGTGCCAATGCCACGGGCCATGAGCCCAAGGAAGAGGGCTGCTCGAGCGAATGAAGAGGTACGTCAAAAGTACTTTGAAGCGTACTAAATGGAGACCAAAGGTTAAGGGAGGAGTTTATAGTTTAGTGTAGCCTATAGCCTCCGCATTGAATACCCTGCACCTAGCCTCCTGGTCACATTAAATGGTGGGCAACAGCTTTATCAGCTGCATTGATGAGGAAGTGACCTAAACAGTGCAAATCACAGTTAAGCAGGCTCCTTCCACCACTTTCTTCAAACACTAAAAGAGACATGTCATGAGAAGAGGCTGGTTAGAAAGTGATGGATGGCCAAGATGTGAAGTAGAGGGGAGTATATAAAGAAAAAAAGGTTTGAGGAGAAGGGGGGATTATTACATTTTTCTAAGAAAAATATCAAGATAAAGGAGAGAAACGATAAGAACATTATGTGAAAAGTGGAGTAAACAGCACTATTTATATTTTAGTTTTAGCCTCCTCAGGAAGGCTTGAGAGATTGGTTCACTTAATATACGTATCTTGCATTTTTCTTTCTTGTCCGACCCTCAGACTGGGCCATTTCTTTGTTGTATTGTTCCCTCTCTACAAATTCTTTATTTTGGACTATAGATGAATTAATTCAGCCACTGTTCTAGGTTGGCCGTGGACTTTAAGATTTTCTTGCTCTTATATATATATATATATATATATATATATATATATGTATGTATATATGTATGTATGTATGAATGTATGTATGTATATATGTTAATAAGTAAAGTTGAAAGAAAATCAAATTAGATTTTAAATTGGAATTCAATTAAAGTCTAATTTTGCGCCACGTATCCTATTTAATAAAAAAAATTAAAATTTTGAACCAAGTTAGTTAGTTCAATGTAAAAATTGAATTTCAATTAGAGTTTAATTTTACGGCGTGTGTTCTATCTAATCGAAGTTTCTTAATTTTTGTGCCAAATAAGTTAATTTAGAATAGAAAATGAGGAGTTCAATATAAATAAATTATAAAAAACATAATCATATATCTAACACTATATATATTTGCTGGTTATCTAACACTATATATAAAATTAGAGGAAAAGAGAGTTTTAATGATTGTATATTTATGAGCCTTTTTTTTTTTTATAACTAAAAACAATTCATTGGGCACAAAAATTATATATATATATATATATATATAATAGGTAAAATTTAGAGAAAATTCAATTAGATTTTACAATTGAAGTCCAATTTTGCACCATGTGTATTAAATTATTTATTTTTAGAGAGAGTTTTATTTCTTAATTTTTGAATCAAATGTGAGACCATATCATAAATATCTATTTAAGTGAATTATTGTGAACAAAAACCAAAGAGTTTAGAATTAATGAACATAAAAATATTTAAAAATTTGACAATTTACATTTCTACCGAATAACATTCTTACAAGACTTTTAAAGAGTTAAAAAAAAAATATAAGAATGACTATCAATAATATATTAATTATATATATAAGATTATTATACTATGCATTTTAATGTGTATTTTTAAAGTACATCCATGCATATGCTTAGAGTTAGAAGCTAGTATAAATAAATCTGGGTTATATATATTTATAAAACCAAATCTCAGATAAAATTTAATTAGATTCAAAATTAGATTTTGCATTTGTTAGTGTTTTCATACAAATTAAATTATTCAGATTTTTGCTATTTTTTTTTTTTAACTAATGAGTATATTTTTTTTATATTGTTTCTATTTAGATATTTTGTATGTAAAGATCATAAATGTAACAAATTGTAATTGAGCTAAACAATCTTATGCACCTATCCCTAATCAATTTAGGAGATATTATCGAACCTGTAAGGTTACAATTCGCACCTAAACCCAACAGTATGAAAAAGGCAAGCCCAAAAAACCCAATACAATGAAATTTGTAGAGAGTAGGCTTGAAATCTAGGGTTTAGGGATATTAGATAACAAAAATAATGGGCTAAATCCCAAGTAATATGCAAGAAACTGTTTATATAAGAAAATTTCTCCTCGGCTTATAGCCGAGGACCATTTGTATTACCTTTCCCTCTTCCACAAATAGATTACAATTAAGAGTGGTGATGTATATAGAGTTTTTTTGTTACTTCCTCCTCGATCCCTCTCTTTGAATGTCTTTTTTTTCCTTTTATATCATCCTCCATCCTCTACGTATAGATCGGATCACCGATCAAGATACTTGTCCTATCTACCGCCTTCTTGAAATCCTCAAACAATAGCTATAAGACTGATCCCCACTGTTCAGATGTCATTTCCTCATTAATGCAGCCAAAGAGGTAGGTACAAAGTCTTTAATGCTGTGGTAGCAGCTTTCTCTAAGATATTTCTCATTCGTTCTTCCTCTCCATGCCCTTGTGAAACACATCTTTATCCACAAGACCTTCTAGAATATCCTTTTAATCATTATGGCATACCATGCTACCTTCACTTCACCTAGCCGAGGAGACGCCCCTTCTCGGACTATTCCCACCAGCCTCTCTTGCAACAATTTACTCATGGGCCTTTAAGTTTGATATCGTTACTACCACTAACCCTCCTTGGACAAGTAAATATCCTCAAGTCAAGCCCAAGCCCATGAACATACCCTGAACCTTTAGCCCTCACAGAACCCATTTATTCTTTTATTTTGTGTTTTATTTAGTAGAATTTTACAGACAGTGATAGTGAATTGATATTGTATATGTAGTGTCTAATAGTGATTTTAAAAATTATGGCATAACTGATATCACTAAAATTGTAAAGAAAAATCATTTTAGTACCTCCAAATATTCTGGTCGAACTAATGTTCTATATATATAATAACTCAAATTTACATCAATAGCACCACTACAATCCATCATTCCTGTGCGTAAGCACAAATTACATACTAGTATATATATTAATAAGAAAAACTTAAAGAAAATCCAATTAAATTCTACAATTGAAGTTCAACTTTGCGCCTTGGATCCTAAATTATTTATTTTTAGAGAGAGTTTTATTTCTTAATTTTAGAGTTAAATGTAAAACCACATCATAAATATTCATACAAGTGAGTTATTATGTACAAAAACCAAAAAGCCTAGAATTAACGAACATAAAAAAAATAAATAAATAAAATGGACAATTCATATTTTCTACCTAATAATATTCTTACAAAACTTTTTAAGAAGTTTAAAAAAATATAAGAATAACTATTAATAATATTTAAATTTTATATGTAAGAACTATATTATGCATCTTAATATATATCTTTTAAGTATATCTATATATATGCATGAAATTACAAACTAGTATATATAAAAGTAGAAACTTTATGTTAGAGAGTATAAGGTTGTGTCATGTGGCACATTCCTTGAAATTCTCCTTATTTAGAGCTCTAAATCAACATAGTTTGCATTTGTATCAAATTATTAGTTCTTTAAATTAGCCAATAGAGTAAATGCATATATTAATTATCTATAGTTCTATATTAATTATACATATTAAATGAATTTATATGATTATTTTTATAAACTCTATATAAGAGATAATTTTTAGTTCGGATAATAATAATAAATTTAGAATAAGAAATTCTTACTCATGTTTAGTTATTTTGACAACAATTAACACAAAAGCCATAAAAAAATTAAATATTTTTAAATTCACTAAAATAAATTTTAGTCCTTTAAATTTTCTAACTCCTTTCAAACACATGTAATATATATGCATGTAATAAAATAAACATATTATTTTATTATAGCATAATGAAATTTTAATATAATTTTTCTAAGATTTATATGAGAAACAAATTTTTTTTTTTTTTTAAAGTGAGAAACAATTAAAACATTATGACATGCAACAATTAAAGCAATGTCAAATAGAAAGGGAAAATAATCAGTAACACACCATCTGGAATGTAAAAATAATAATTGAAAGATATATGCATCTTTTTTAGTAGCTAGGCATGAAACATGCTATATTAACCATTATATCATGCAATTTTCAATTTGTGAATACTTATGTATAGTGTGATTTCTGTTCTGTCTTTAAGATAACTAAAGATTAAAATTTTTTGCAAAGAAATTTATTCAATTTTTTTTTATATAACGATAGTTGGGAGATCTGAATCATAAATGTCTCTATTGAAAATTGAGGTGTTAACCAATTAAGCTACTAGATTCTTTGTAAATTTATTGAAATATTAGAAAAAACTAATAATAAGTTTTATGTCTTATTTTCACAATGGCAGCCATTAAAATTAAACTATGAGAAAGAAGAAACAATACAGGACAGTAAAGGAACCTATATGGAATTCTTAGCAATATTAATTTTTTTCTTTTCTTTTGGCTGAACAAGGTAATATGAAATCAAATTTAGTATTAGCTTTTAAGTTAAAGATGCACTATTTTATGACATTTTATTGGGGTTCAGAAAGAACAAGATTCATAAGAGAGATTATGTGATTTTACACAGGAATCTAGAAAGTACAAAGAATTATCTTCAATAGCATGAAGTTTATAGCCCAGGAAGAGAGAAAATGATTAAAGTTTGGGGAGTATACATCAAATGGCTTGTGATAGCCAAAAATATGATACAAATTTAGATATTTGAAGCATCCCCTTACATTCTTGAGTAACCTCTATGATCTTCATATTGCTCCATAAACTCATCATTAAATTTCTTGTAACTGTTCATAATTTCAGGCATTTCCTCTTCAGCTGGTAGGATGGTTGTCCTCAAGTGGAAGACCCTATATGGAATATTAATCAATTAGGTATGGTTGTATTTAAGTACCTGTGGGAAATAGAACCATAAAGTTGCCTAGCTTATTTAAGTAAAATTCAAAAATACATAATCACATTTTACAAAATAATTATTGTGTGAAAAACCATAGGGTGGAGAGTGGGGGAACTAATTTGTGCAAATTTTCTAAGAACTACACTTTTTATTTTATTTTTATTTAAATTATGGTTAGACAGAAATGGTAGTAGAAGCACTGAAAAGAAAGCAATAGGAAGATGGCCTTTATTCTAGCCTCAAAAAGAAAAGGGAAGATGCCTTGGGAATATAGCTAAAGAAGAATTCAGCCCCACAAAAAATATATATATATATATATATATATATATATAAGTAGTTACCCTTCTTTCTGTCCAAATCCGGAGCCAGGGACGGTTGAAATGCCAGTGGCTTCCAAAAGCTTGAGACAGTAGAAAACATCAGGAACTTTTCCAGCCCTTTTGGCAGCCTCTATTGCTCTTGGTGGCAAGCGTATTTGAGGGAATGAATACATGGCACCTATAAAGCCAATTTTGTGAATACTCAAAAATAATAACCAATTACTAAATAAAGAAAACATGTATCTTTTTAAACAAAAATTTTACCTTCAGTGAAATTACAAACCACATTTCTGCAGCTATTAAATCCATCAGTCATTATTCTTGCTCTTCTCCTAAGCGATTCAAGAATTCCTTTGCTGCATGTTTCATGGTTCATAAAATACTATTATTCATCACTCAAACAAACAAGAGGCCACATCCCAAAATTCGAATCATCATTCAATTCTTTTTTATCCAATTATAAGGAAATAAAAAATTAATTTCCTTCTAACTGCCATGTATTTAAGGCAACTGTTTTGTTAATGATTGAATACTGCTCTTTCAAAATGAAGGTAATAGTTAGACCATACATCAATCATGAACATGAGTAACCACAAAAGACAGAAAGATTTTTAGGTTCATATCCATGTGATCAATAGGAGCAAAAGCATAGACTTGAAACTTAGTGGCCATACCTTTCCCTAACAAACTGATCATATGAAATATCTCCAGGTTTGGGTGGGTCCACCATCAGCCCCATCTGCAAATGGAAAAAGTAAGCAATTTTCTCTGTGAGATACTAGTTCGAATAAAGAACTGGTGGTGCTCAGTTCAATGGAGAATACTACACCACAAAAAGTTGAGTTCAACTCACAAATATCTGTGCAGGGACATTTGGACTGAGCGATATGGATGCAACTTTATAGATCTCATCAACTGTCTGCAAGATTAAGTCATGATATCATTTCAAAAAGGAGAATGAGTATTGGTTGCTTAATTGTATTTGAAATTCACTCTACATAATTCAGAACTACCTTATTTAAGTCAGAACACTAACTTATTAAATCAACATGATTGAAAAACAGTTCCTTATGTTTGTAAATGGCATGAATTGATATTTGCTAACAATAACTTATAGAAAGACAAACATTGGGAGGATGTTAGTCATCTGAAAGTAACCACCCCGCTGTCCACATTCACCCCGATATATATAAGTAAAAAACTTATAGAAAAACAAACCTTGGGAGGAATGTTAGTCATCTCAAAGTAACCACCCCGCTGTCCACATTCACCCCAATATCCTTTGGACACAGTATGGAAAGAGACAAGCTGGAGCTCCTTGCTTATAGGCGGCCCCATATCCATCAAAACCTTCCAATTGTTAAAGAAAACTAGAGTATATAAGCAATTTGATAGTCCATGCAAAAACTCAGACACAGATAGATCTAACAGAACATGGATATATACCTTTTTAGCACTAATAAAAGGGCGCTCATCCTGGTATATGTTCTGCTGATAAACCTCATCTCCAAGCAAAGCTAAGTTTTCTTCGTAACAGTACTTCAGTATTTCTCTCAAATTAGCTACACTAAGACACTGACCAGTGGGGTTCCCAGGATTTATAATCACCATGGCCCTTACCTGATCATATTCCAATGTATATGAGATTTAGTTGTTGGTTATAAGCACTACAAGAAAGGATAGTTGGAGATTTACTTATTGAAAAGCCCATACCAGATGAAAATATGGCATTGTAATATTATATACAAAATGGAAAAAATAAACAAATCTTCATGACAAAAATAGATGCATATTGCAGAACCATACTATAAATTTGAATTGGGCAACTGGAAGTCAACCAGCTGACTTACATCGGGTTCACTTAAATGCCAATTCATAGTCAGAACCCAACGGTCCATCCATTCTTAATAAGTTCTCAAGTTTCACCTTAGTTTCACAATTGGATACTCACAGTTATTCCTTTAAAGCGAGCCTCAGCAACTGACTGGCGAAGGTTATTGACATCGAGGCCCCAATTTTCTGTCTCCTCTAGGAAATATGGGACAAGAGAACCACCAAATAGAGAGATTGCAGCTGAGTAAAGTGGGTATTGGGGTACTGGAACCAAAACCTAGCAAGACTCAAATATTAATGAAAGGAATTATCTGGCAAAACAATTGGGAATGCAGAAAGCCCCCTGAAGTAACCAACAAGAGAAAATGGAAAAACAATTTAGAAAAAAAGAAAAGAGAAGAGAACTTGAAGAAACCATGCTTGATACAAGAGGACAACTATATACAGACTCATTTCAAAACAATTTATTACCCCATCCCCTTCACCACGGATGATAGTATTCAAGATCTGCATCACACCTTTGCTGGCACCATCCGTGAGGTATATGAGTTCTGGGTCACTGTTATTAGAGTACAAAATAATGAACCCCTTCAGCTAACACCTTGGTGACAGAAATTGAAAGCTCTGTTGTCAAAATGAAAAATCAGACTTATACAAAGATTTATAAGCGCCAATAGTACCTTGGATAACCATCACGCCTTTCAATGAACTCAGCCACTTCCTTCCTTACTCCTGGAAGTCCTCGAGAGTCGCTGTAAGCACCTAGATATATAATGAAGGAATTATAATTCATCAAGAAGCCAAATGATCAACATTTAAACCAGTAATAAGATGTAAATCAATGAGGAGAAGTGGAAATTTATGACGGGAAGGAGAAAGGCTAACAGGAGCACAATACTAGGAAAGAAAAAGGTTTTGATAGCTCAACTGAAAATGTAGATTTTAACAATGAGATAAAACCTAAAATACCTAGAGAGTATAATACATTGTTATCTTAGATATTTCAATCCCCTTTTTATAAGAACAAAACATGAAAGGCAGGTCAAAAGATTACCAAGACCACCCGTAGTCAATGAAAGATAATGTTTTGCCTTTGCAATTGCATCAGCAGGAAAAAGCAGCCCAACATTTGGATCATCTAGTAGAAACGGGGCTTGGCAAAGAGCAACCACCTGCAATAGTGCAATTCTTTGGTTCAATACAAACCATACTGCAAAGAACTCCAAAACAATTCGATTTGACCAGAAGTGAATATTAAAAGTTTTTTCAAAAATACTGAATCAAAATATATGGCAATTGTGATCAACCTGGCGAGGAAAGGTCAGCGGCTTCTGTCCTAACGCATGAGGATTACCAACATTTGTGAAAATAATCTGTTGACATAAAAATAAAATAATGAGACAACAAAAACACACACACAGAGGAGAGTGGCATTTAAAAAGAAGTTTGGATTATCTTCAAAGATAGCATTTAAGATAGGTACTACTAAATCAAACTCTTGCCCAGAATAGAAGAGCCTAATGATACTGTACAATACAACATACAATACAGTTGTGCTATAATCATATGCAAGTGCACACACAGCCAAAACCTATTGGATTCTAATTTCAAATTAAAGCTACATATACAGCATTGACAGGCTTGCTGGATAAACCTAATACAGATGTTAGGATATGAAATGATATTGGATTGACCACAGCAAAACTAAGTAATGGATTAATTGTTACTTATACTCAAAATTAGCAGTTTAACAAAGGACACAACCACAATAATAATCACCACAGTCCAAAGCAATAAGAATTAAAATTAAAAAGAGCATATAAATTCTGCTGACAAAGTGGAAAACTTTTGAAAAACTCTTTAAGGAAAAAAAAAAAAAAAACTTTGGTAACCAACCCCCAAGAACTTTCCAATGTAGAAGAAACAATAGTTACAAAAAATATATACAACAACAACAAAGCCTTGGTCCCAAAATTTTGGGTTGGTTATGGTTTCTCAATAGATTAGTTAGGGTCGGCCACATGTATTCTTTCCTTCAATCAATTTTATCTAAAGTTATACCCTCTATTACTTCTTTAATTGACATGTTATTTTTTATTACTTCTACTAATGTAAATTTTGGTCTTCCTCTACATTTTATTGTTCTCTTAACTTGGATCAACTCACTCTTTGTTACGGTGCATTAATTGCTCTCCTCTGAACACGACCAAACCATCTTAAACGACTCTCCCTCGTCTTTTCATCAATAGGGGCTACCCCAATCTTTAAGTAGATTTCCTCATTTCAAATCCTATCTTTCCATGTATTCCACTTATCCATCTTAATATTTTCATTCCAACTAAACTTATTTTATGATTTTATGAATATATTGCTTCCTAACAGCCCAACACTTAGTACCATAGAGCATAGCTGGTTGTATAGCGTTCTTAAAAGAAAAATCCCTTTAACTTAATAGGCATTTACAATCACACAAAACTTCCGATGCACTTATCCACTTCATCCACCCTTCTCTTGACCATCCGGTCTCCCTGCCCCTTCGTCTTTGTTTTCACTTTTACTAAATTTACATTCCTTAAACTCTGTTTTAGTCCTACTTAATTGAAAACCTTTAGATTCTAAAGTTACAAACAATCTATACTCACAAAATTTTTGAACTCTAGACATGACTTGTAAGCCCAGCAAACAACCTGTTTGCTTCCTGCCTCAGCAGCTCCAAAACTCCGGCCTTCTTCTATAGAACCTCCTCCACAAATTAACTTGCTCACTTCAATTTGGAACCCCATGCTCAAAAGATCCATCTAGAGGGATGCTACCAAACAGGTAGAGACATGAAAGCTATATGTGATTTGAGGGAAACTCACGATGAGAGATCTTCTGATAGTTTAGGCTCACGGGAATTTAATGCTCTCTCAATATAGTCTTAAAGTGATCTCTCTCATAAAACATGCATGTCAAGTTTTTGCCTGATTTAAATCATTGCTCAAACGAGCCCTAAAATAGCTTGAGCAAGTCTTCATGAACTCACAGTCTTCAAGGAAGCAATTGACCAATACATAACAAACTTACAATGTATACAACCCTCACTACATCACATTTTTGGGACTGGAATTTGCCAACTTAAACCTAGATCCAAACAATTTGACATTTCAAATCAGAACTCTCTTCAGGAATTTCAATGAACAAAGAGAAGGTTAATTTAATTAAAATCCATACCACTCCAATAAATCTATAATAGATTACATAACAATTTCACTGCCAAATGAAACAAATTGATCAAAAAGCTTATAAACAGCAGCACTAATCAAATCTCTACAACAAGGCGTAAGCAACACAAAATCTATTACTACATAACAGCCAGAGAGAGCAAGTATGCATACCCTCTTTCCTTCTTTCTGAAGCTCAGAAGCACGAAGATACAGTTCCCCTCTAACAGCATATTGGGCCCTCTTCACGTTTTCATTCAGCGACTCATAGTCTAATGCCCTGGGAGACATGATGAAGTGGTAACCTTCTCACAGATGTTACCCCTATCCAGAAAGAAGGTGAAACACCAACCTATGAACTCAGTTCCCTAACATGAATTAAAAAATAAAAAAATAAAAAAAAATAAAAAGAACATGAGCTAGTAACAAGCCAAGCCAAGCCAAGCCAAGAAATGCCATGAAGAATAACTACATGGTAAATACTAAATAACAAATTTTTCATTTTAATTGTTTGAATTAAGAAATATGAAGATGCCTATACACTCTAAAGTCTTTTTTTTTTTTTTTTTTTTTTTGTGATAATTCGACAGTTAGTAAAGGGGGTTTTGATTCTTTTGAAACTTGGAGGTCTCCATTGGAGACGCCCGGAAGTGCCAATTAAACGACAGATATGTAGAAAATCCCAGATTTCATGCAACTGATAAATTTGAATAACAATCTTCTGCTAAAGCAAAGATGGCAGAGGTCATTCATTAGGCTTCGGCAATTAAAAGTCACTCTCAATATTTCAATAACCAAATAATTAACAGACATTAAAATCACGTTCAAAATAATTAACTCTTATTTGACAATCAAACAAGGGAAATATAATAATAAATCCACAATTAACGCAGAATGGATGTTTAAATAAGACTGAAAGAATAATTATGATATTCATGGTTAACAAAACAGCAAGGCCAATGAACAAAAAATCTCTATCAAACAGAATCATAGTCAAAACTGAACATGCGTGGATCCAAAAAGCCCATTTAGAACTTAAATGCCCATATTCATAACCATGAAAAAAAAGAAAAAAGAAAATCAAAGAGAGAATAAAATATATATATACCCAATAAACAGTCCCTAATCTCAGAAACAAAACACAATTTGTTAGCATAAACAACAAAATAGATTATATATATTTTTTATGTTTCAGCTGGGTTTCAAACAGGGATCATTGAGATTGAAATAGGTACCTGTGAACTGGGTTTGGAGTTTTCTTCCGCACGAGAGGCTATAGCTAGCTCAGTTCATGTGCTAATATGGTGCACAGAGATACGCAAGCACAAGTTGTGACTGTTTTATGTGTACCTAACACAAAATCTGGAATTTTTCTTTTTCTTTTTTTTTTTTCGTCTTAGCCAAAAGATATATCATATACCACGTGGCACTATGGGAACGCAAATGCCAAGAGAGCCACTGAAAAATAGTGTGGATTATTTGGATTCTGTATATATTTAAAGCCAAACGGATAAAGCTCACGCGAGAAGAGTGGCCTAGCTTCAAACTATGAGTTCTTGGTTTAAAATCCACGGGATCCAATCTCTTTTGACACTTTCACCACATCCTTCACTCTCTTTGAATGTAATTGTCCATGTTTGTTTGTCCAAGTCTCTGTCTCTGTGTCCCTCTCTCTCTCTCTCTCAATATGGTGTGTTTTATTTTATTTTTATTTCTGTACTTCTTCTGGTTAGTGTAGTTGAAAGAGCAATTCAATTCGGAGTGTTCAGTCATATTTTGTCATGCTTCATTCACTTTTACATTTTCTATATACGCGATTGGACTTTTTTTTTTTTTTTTTTTAATAATTACAACATGTTGCTAGCCTTACAGTTTGAATAATTTCTTTCTTAAATTTTTAAGCATATTGTACATGAAGAGGTGTCAATTCAGCTACAATACCTTTAACTACGCAGTTGGACTTTGGTTAAGTTAGACTCAACCAAAGTTTGGTTTATTAGCATCATTTGATGATATAATGCCAACTATATTATTATTATTAATTCATGATCGAATCAACCACGATAATGTAAAATTATCAAATACTCTCTGCGGACCCATGTGACACGGGGGTTTAGTGAAAAGTATTAACACAATAATATGAGATATAGGAGTGGGAGTGAAAAACAAGCATGAAAATACAGTGCATCCAACAAGAGAATTGATTATTGCAAAGAAAACTAATTTGTCCCATGTCTTCATCTTTATGTCAGCATCTTTGATAGTAGTAGATTTGGACAAAACAGTATTCACCCAAAAATAAGTTATTATTCTTTTTTTATTTTAATAAATATAATAAGATTTATTTGAGTATGCAATCAAGGACGTCCCTTCCTAAAGAGGGAGCTGTCGTGGTTTGACAAACAAGGCATCCCACACCTCACCTGAAAACACCAAAACAGGGCCACCCCAAATTCACTAATTCCACTAAAAAGATAATTGCCATAAAAAACAAGTTAGACAACCTCTAATGTAAGTTTAGTATCCAAGCTCCTTCCTCTTGCTAGCAATAGGTTGTACTAGTCATTTTTCTTCTCAGCAATCTGATAATGCAAATTGATTGCCAACTGCAAATTCCATCTCTCAAATACTCCAAGGCTACTTGAAGATTTGTGATTGCCTTTATGATTTCTAGCAACAATCCTCTACTCTGAGGGTTGATCAAGAGTGTTTGGATTAATTATCCTCTCAAAGGTATGACACTATGAAGAGGTTGAAGGTATAGAGACTACACAAGTTTCTCTATTAAGGATTGGTAGACCCATTGGTTAATGATTTTTAAAAGTTTTAATTTTGTTCTTATAGGTGTCATACAATTACAATTGAAATAAAGACAGAAATTTGAATACACAAAAATATGAAATTACAACAGGAACTTTTGACAAAGAAATTAATTACCAACTCAAAGCGAATTACAATGTAACAATAATAAAATGTGTGTTCCAATTAGCTTAACTAGTAAAATTTATGATGGTTGAATAAGAGACTTAGAGATTAATCTATGTCCACACCAAAATTCGATTAGTGTTTTTTTTTTTAAGAATAATTATTGTCTTGGTCTAACGATAAAAAGTATGATCATCAGAAGTAAGCGTCATAAATTGGAACTCTAAAAAAAATTAAAAAAAAAAACACTAATGAAATGATTACATGAGATGTAATTTAAATCCAATTAATGAATGATATAAATTATAAAATAAAAAATTAAGACATAATTGGATCGTAGAAAAAGGCATATAGATTGGCAAAAATCTAGCTCTTTATTCCTAGACATAATTGGATCATGAATTAATAATAATAATAATATAGTTGGTACCAAATTACACAATGGAGAGAGACATCCTGAAAACTCTGAGGCCCAAGGTCACTGACCCATTGGAGAACATCAAATGCATCAGCTAAATTGGAGAAGCGGCCCACCTGTGTTCCATAGAGGGCCCATTACTGTTAACAGATCAGTGGCAATCCATCATGCACAGGTATGTGAAACCTTCATCCCTTATCTGGGCTGAAAGGGTTATTTATATTCGGTGGGCCTATGAGTCAAGTAGTTCTATCATCGCAAAATTGCAACTACGTGGACTAATAGTACGATAGCATCATTAGATATGAAAAAATGTTATGTTCACAATATTTTCATAAATGATAAG